>JBAIAA010000650.1:0-1383807 GCA_037893245.1 Crossaster papposus | reverse complement strand
ATTCAAAAGGGGGGGGGGGGGGGGGGGGGGGGGGTGAGGCGCACCAAACCCCTCACGTCACTATAGTGATTTGGCCTACACATTCACGCATCGTAGGGAATCATCTATAATTATCACTAAGCCAACCCGCATTAGCATAATATATCTGGAAGGCCGCCATGCTCGTCATATTGTTTCTGTGCAGTTATCCATCGCAAAAGATGAACCAAACAGAAATGTTTTCCTTCCGAAACAGTGCTAAACGAATCAGTGCGCCGGCACAACAAATCTGGTCGCGAGTGACGGTAGCCGGGATTCCCTCGGGCGGGAAAATATTGAATAATTTATCCACACAAGCGTGATTAATGGTGTGGCTGTGTGTATCGATTTGGAACGGCTCAAGAAAATACACAGTTAGGAGGACAAATCAGAGAACATGAGGATTGTTTGTCTTGTTTTCCTCCGAATTGTGGTTGAGAGGAATTAATTTATACAGCTACATGTAATATGTTCAACTGATCTTTGATTGAAATTTTTGTTGTATTCAAGTCCCTGCAAGTTCGTGTTAGAAGTCCAGTCACAAGTCCTTACAAACTTGTAATCAAGTGTAAAAAGCATTGATATTATCAAGGAAATAACAAGGACACATTTTTTTTTCGAGGAATAATCCCTAAAGTTTCACATGTTGACTACACCTGTGCATAGCATGTTGACACGTTATTAAAGAAATTGCTCAGCCGTGCGACGAACCAAAAATGCCACGGCCGGTATAAAAATAATTGAAGTTGAACAGAAAAGCCCCGCAGAGACCGATATTCGTGCTGTTCACTCGCGCCGATTTACCGTTCTTGGGAATTTAGAAAAAGTGGCGTGCATGTGAATTGAAGCGTTCATTGCTCGAGTATTCCGTCTAGGACTACATGATAAAGTGTTTTAATTACGGAGATTTAAAACAGTGAAGCAAACATGTACGTCATTCCGAAGTGTCAATTGTTTTTTTTGGCCGAGCGGGGTTATTTTTCAATGCAGTTCAGTTGAGTTTTACATCACTCTAAAACTTCCCAGCCATTTTTCTTTGTCACTGTAATAAATTGGAGGTGATCGACTTTACTGTCAAACAAATACTGCTCTGTGGCTTTGAAACAACAAGGTTAGTTTACCCTGAAAGGTCAAGTATGAAGGCTATTTAAAATCCCAAGCAACTTTTCCATACAGTAAACCTAATTGTGTGACTATCTATGACAAAAGGGCTGTAAAGTCGCCAGAGCTTAT
The DNA here is from genome assembly GCA_037893245.1 of Crossaster papposus. Classification (NCBI taxonomy): domain Eukaryota; kingdom Metazoa; phylum Echinodermata; class Asteroidea; order Velatida; family Solasteridae; genus Crossaster; species Crossaster papposus. The sequence continues at coordinate 1,382,556 of JBAIAA010000650.1, read as the reverse complement.
TTTGAGAAAAGGACCATATGTGAAAAACAATAAAAAACTAAGAAATTTTCATATTCAGTGTTACTTGTTGTAGCTAACCATAAATACCAACTATGTCTTGTAATACATCATTTTGAAGCTTATTAATCATGCATCTTAAAACGTCAAGATGCCTACTTTACAGCCCTTTCGTCGTGGACGGTCACATTTTTGTCTTGCCAAGCCATAGAACAGTGTTGTTTATTTTTCGTTTTTACAGGTGAGCGACTTTGCCTGGAGCCACGATGGGTCGTATGGCCCTGATCTGCTACAAGGACGGCTTTGTCCCTAGTGGGGTCAGTCCACCGGTCAGCGCTACTGGTCATCCATGCTCAACCTGGAGGCCAAACTGCTGTGCGGAGCCTGGGCACCAGACGACAAGCAGGTCAGTGGTTTCGAAAATTTGGGCTCGTCCCAGCTTTGCCACACAAGAAATAACAAAGATGTGAATTCAAATTTCCGTAAGTTGCTTAGCAAAAAATGTGCTTAGAAAATTTGTCATGCTTAGCAGAAATCCACTGAGAACCAGTCACATGCAGTCTGCATCATTTGAGATTTTAGCTGGTAACCCGATTCTGCTTAGCGACTTTCTGTGCTATAATAGTTCCGCAAACGCTAACCGCTTGGTCAATCCCCCCTGTATTTTCTCAGGTGTTACTTGGTACGTCTGACGGGCCAGATTCTCGTCATGGACATCCACGGAGCTATCGTGACTCAGTGCACCTTGGCGGAGGATCGACCAATCAGAGCCCTTCTGTGGTCCTCAGAGAAATTCCGCATGATTAACGTGAGCGACAACGAGTCGGACGACAAGCCTGGCAAGAAGAAAAGAAAAGGTGAGAGTCGTCTTAAAAAAAACACCTCAGAAATTCTCATGGTCATCTTGAAACTTCCTCTTCAATACTGTAACACATGCGTGAATGGGCGCCAGCTAACTAGTCTGGCTCCCTAACCTGATAATTCCTTGACGTCTATAAATTGCTCTGTTTCCTCTGTAAGAAGTCAAGGAACCACAAAACACAAAACCTAAATAACAGGTCAGTGTTACAATATTGACCGTACTATAAATATGAATCCCTATCCCATCCATTTTTGAAATTTACAACAAAAGTAAATAGTGTATACTACCTTTAAAACAAAACAAAACCGAGAGTTTGCATTGATTTGTTCAAGTTTGAATTGTTATTGTCGCCAAAAGATTTTTTTTTGTCGTACATGTACATCTGGTGTGAGTTCACCACTAACAAAAACACAGCTGTACTTTGTACTGCACCATTATGTCCAAGAACAAAGCATTGTGGTTATCTTTGTTCCTAAAATATAGTACTATCTCTTAGACTTGCGTTTGAGACAACACAGAATCTATTGTTTTCTCCTTGTATTGCTGGCCTTGGAGCTTGCATGTAAGCTGCATACATGTGTATTTATTTTGTATAATGTACAAAGCATATTATGACCAGTGGGAAAAATACAGTGAGCACAATGGGGACAATGGAAATGAAAAGGTCGCTAGAGGGTAATTTCTATTGATAAATAGGTCTCCACTAGGAATTTCATTACATGAAGCAAGATATGAGACAGAGGAACCCCCCCCCCCCCCCCCCCCTCCTTTATGAGGGTCATTGTGCTTGTGGAAAGGCGTGGTTTCTCAGGAATTCTTTATGACAACCCTAATCTATTTTTGTCTCTTGTATGTCATTTGTTATTGCTGTGTTAGTGTAGGTAGTTAGTGTAGTTTAAGAAATTTACATGAACATGTAGGTGTAGATTTTAGGCAAAGCGACGATTTAACCCCAATTACTATTCTCCAGCCGACATAAATCCTTCAAAAAAAAATTAAAATAGTCAATTCTCTTGTATCATGCCCAAGCATGACTAATAAAAGTTAATAAAGCTGTTCCAAAAAAACCTTATGAGCTTCCCAAAAATGTCCCGACAGATCTCAATAAGCCTCGCTAATACCAGACGATTGTCACGCCCATCAAGAAATCCCTCCTCCAAAAAGCCTGACTGATCGTACATTTGTAATGTCTCATTTGTGATAGAACAAGCCGCATATAACACCCACGTTTGGCTCCACGTGTTTTGCTCATAAATCAATAGGACATGGCGCACACGGCGCACACGGCGCACACGGCGATAGACCATGCCCCCACACGTCTCGTCATACACATTTAGCTTCCGAAGCCCTAGGGAGGGAGGGGGGGATGGGGGTTAAATTTTAATGAGGTACTTTGGGCTCCAGTGTCCATGCATTTGGTGGTTTTGTGTGTGTGTTTTTTATAGCCAGCCAGCGCAGACAGAAGCTAGGCTTTGATGGTTTCTTTTTGAGGGGAAGCGTTTTCAGACGCTTGTTGAGTAGGTCTGGGTGCCCACTTTCAGGCCAGGGCTGAGGAACAAATTGTGCATGGCGTTGACGTGTGCGCGGCCTGTGAGAAATCTGTTAATCATGCATCAAATTCAACATTGTTTGGGATTCCTTAAAGACCAATTTTTTTTTTTCGTGGAACAAAAACAGATTCTCTGAGAAAATAACCTCGCTGGGGAAAAACATGGCATTCCCATTTCAAAGACACCACATTTAACCTTAACATTCAAGTTAAATGTCAAGTAATTCTTTACCTTTTCAACTTCAAGTGTAATTTGTATGAGTTAGTTTCTCTTTTGTTTAATTTATTTTTTGTTGGAATATCAATGTGAATTTTTTTTTATTTTGACGAAAGTGGTCGGCGCTCATTTTTTTCCCAAAACCTGACCAATTACAAATTTGATATCGGGTGTACAATGTCTACAAAATGAAAAGTAAATTGCAAAAACACCAAGTCACCAGAAAAAACCCACGAAGATCCTACAAACAACGAAAAAGAAAGCATTTTACACATGAATATCCTGATAATCATCGCACCATAATGTCATGATTGTGTTAACCAAGGTACATGTACTGTGTACGTACTGTTAATGATCCCATGAATTTACGATGATCAAATTTTACACTAGCGTAAGCCTGTATCCCATCACGTTCTACCCGTCCTCCCCCCCCACCCCCCCCCCCCCCTCCTAAGCCAACATTTGCCATCAAGGAAATAATGATTGGTTTTTGGGCTTGCACAAGCGTACCACACAAAACAAAAGGGAAAAACAGAGAAAAAACACCTCGTCACATCACAAATGTACCGTACTTTTCCCGTGCCTATGTTTACACATTCAGGAGAAAAAAACAAAACAAAATGCAATTAATTTCAAGTGAAATGTACAATGAACTTGTACGTTTTTTGATGAATATAATCATCTGATCATGGTAAGGCATAGCCTTGGGGGGGGGGGGGGGGGGGGGGGGGGGGGGGGGGGGGGGAGGTACATGTATTACATGTAATTTTTGTCACGGGTGGGACCCGAAACAAATTAGGGAGGCAATTATTGGGCTTGATTTTATTGGGCTTTGAGTTTTTTTGACTGTTGGTAGAGAAAACTAATAACGTTACTTTTGGGTTTAAACGCAAATGACTGTAGATGCTTTTAAATTTAGAAATATCTGCATTTTAAACAATACACGGGGCTTGTTAGTATTTAAAAAAAAAAATGCCATTAGATTCTCGTATACTAGGCTTTGTAGTATTCCAGAAGATTACGCAAAGTACAAAAAATCCCTGGGGGGTTTAGTGTTACAGACATACATGTACATGTCTGTACAAAAAACAATCATCCACGATAAAGAAAAAAATAGCTGCAGAAAGTAGGACACATCAATCTATCCAGGAATCCACCGTAATGTACAAAAAGGATTTTGAGGATATAATGTATATTTCAGCTCTCGAATCCCACATCTACAGGTGAAAAAATAATTCCCATTTTCTCCGCAAATCAATCATCGGTTCGACCGGAGACGGCTCGGTGATGAATTGGGCTCAATGTGGATGAATAATGGATTAAATGTGTCTCATTATCTGGGTCCCAGTGCGTGCGTGCGTATCTTTTATTGATGAGTAAAAACTTAAAGGCGTTTGAAAATCTTTGGTTTTTTTTTGGCAAGTCAAGGGAATTGGACTGTTATTCAGATAAGAGAAAAATCTCAGAAATAAGATCAGATGTCATTAAACGATCCAAAAGGGTAACTGCTTTCCTATTGTGGTTTGATTAAGAAGCGGATAAATATAAACTTTGTTTTTGTTACCGTGACCACAGGGAGTGAGCGAACGGTCGCGAGTTTGCAAGAAGCGGTGCCCGGTCATGGCGGTTGACCTCGGCGACAGCGAGATCCAATTGATGAAGGCCTACGACGACCTGACCCCAATCAGCATAAAGACGGAGATGACAGGTCAGAGGTCAACATTGAAATATTTTAAAAATGTAATTTTACAAATTGGATCCACTCTCTCCAGAAGACAAATTCCACTCAAATAATTCAAATCTTGCTGAAATGAATAGGTTAAATGTTGAACGCACTTGAAAATGGCAGGTTACGGTTTAAAATACTCCAAAGTTATTGTGTATTTATAAATACCCTTAGTATTTAAACCGTGGTGTCTGAAAAACATCCACCGACGCATTTACATGTTTACATGGTTAGTAAAAAAGAAGTTTCCTGAATTATTTCTAAAATTATTTTGGTAAAAAATAAAAAAACAACAACAAGAGCATCTAATTGATGGTCAACTGTGAATAAAATGACACGATCTCAATTTTTCAATTGCTTGCGTTTCCCGTTGCCGACCTGTTCTCACAGACATCATGATGGAGTGGAGTAGTTGTGGTGCGTTCCTCGCCGTGGGTGGCACGCAGCCCGTCGAGGGCATCAGCGCAGTCAAGTTTTACAACACCAACGGTCATCTGCGATTCACTCTTAATATACCCTCACAGGTAAAGGGACCCTAGGAGGATAATTTTTAACCAGTTCGCGCTGGATGACGTATATAAATGCAAAGTTTCCCCCAGATTCAAAACGGATGACGCATAAACACGCCACGAGCAAAACTGTTGGTGAGGGAAATTTGTTTTGGGTTTATTTTTCGACAGCGGATCTGTAATCCAATTATTGATAATTTTAAAAAATGGCCTAAACATTTTAGAGTAATATTTGGAGAATTCTGTTGCAGAAACTTCTAAATACCCCATCCATAAAACGATGTGATAATTAAATACTCTTTGCTGGCGTTCGGCGGCTTTTGCGCCTATATTTTTCAATTGTAAATGCACAAAAACATGTTAGTATCTCGTATTTTTTTGCATCTAACAGCGCCCCCTATCGGCCCTGACCTGGGGCCACAATGACCGACGCCTCTTCGTGGCCTGCGGCGCCATCCTGCATGTAGCCTGGGTAGAGAAGGGTGTGGCACCGCTGCAGGTGTTGTGTCGTGAGGTCATCACATCGTTCGTCAACGAAGAGAAAGCCATGGCTAAACTGCCGCTGCCAGGCCGGCTACGGACGTACGTCACAGACAGGCTGTCTCTCACGGTTAAAGTAAGGCTGTGTAAGAATTTGCTTATTGTAGCAAAACAACAGTGGGAAGCTCTCTTTACGTGCTCTAGTAAGCATGAAAATGTGTGGGAATATGATAAGCGTAATTTTTCTGTCGAAATTTTCAAGGTGGATAAAAAAAATCAATCAAAATGAGTCGCATGTCCTCGAAGAGCTCAAAGCTAAACAAAAAATTACCAACATAATTTTTAAGTTTTAATTTACCAGCATAAGCAAAGGCAGATCTAAAGATTGTTAAAAGATAGCTTAAACAAAGATATGTAAAACAGATGAGGTTTAACGTTTAACCAAACAAAATTGTTTAAAAAATGTTCTTGAGAATTAATCTAAATAAAAGATTGCAAGAAAGATAAACAATAAATTGGAAGAAACATGAGCAATGCCTAGCAATTTTAAGTTCTAAAGGAAAAAATAAATCTAAATCATGTTTTTATTGACTTGAATTTTTCGTTCTCAAGACGTCGCATGTTCTATTTCCCGAGGCAGATGCCTTATTTTCCCCGAGCAACAGAACCGTGACCTGCCTTTAAGCGACGGGCAATTACATTCACATCCCCCTTGGTCTTTGAGGCGGAGAAATGCATGCACAAAAGCTTGAATTGTAAGACGAATCAGAAAAAGGAAAAAAAGGTTGTTTTTTGTGTTGGCTTCGCAAGCGTCTTTTCCAATACTAGACTCTGTATTGCCAAGGTTTGGAGATTGCATCGTATGTCGATTGTATTGTATATCGATTTTCATGTATGTCGATTGTCATGTGAGGCCTTTTAACGCAGCGTTTCTTACAAAACATGCATTAGGTGGCTTTTCAGTCAATTTTTTTTTTTTGTCGGGATTTCTCAAAAAGACATCAAGAATACAATTCTATTGTAAGTAGATAAAATGGAGGGGGGGGGGAGACAGATTTGATTATATAAAAAGAAAGCTTTCAGATTTGGGTTTTTTTCTGTCCAAATTTTTCAAAGACTACATGTGTGTGCAGACTTAAGTTGGGATAGGATTAAGATTATTCCCAGACCATTGAGCAGATACAATGTGTAGTCGGAAAAGTCGATTTATTATGAAAGCCGCTTGTCCTTGGAGATGCATTGAATGAAACATTGCGTCACTGCTATAAGGTTTGGGAACAAATTGAACATAATCACAGAACGTAAAAGCAAATGAAAATTGTTAAAAAGTAATCCTTGTGGATAGTGTAGAGCACTGTTTTCTGGGTCCTGAAATAAAATTGAAATATTTGTGCATCATGAACATGTTGAGAGTCAAACCGAATAATATCCTCTGCAAATAAAACAAAAATTAAAAATAAATACAAATGAGTACATAGAAAAATGTATACTTTCTTTGTATACATCTTTGGGTGTTAATTCGCATCATTTACTCAAATCTAAAAAAAAAAAAAAATACACCCGAATTTGTATTTGTTTTAGGGCTGTATTCCCGATCCAACCAAGCTCCGAGAATTTGGCAGCAGACCACCACCAGGTAAGTAAATCTGAATTTTTGTCTTTCTGTCTATCTGTCTGTTTGCTGAATGTTCAGTCATGGGTACAAAACTTTGACCACAATTGGAAATTTTCAGAAAGTACTGCCCCCTGATGATTGTACCGATACACATGTAGTCATGTGATCATATAATCATGTGATTTGGCATCATGTGATCATGGATTTGGCATCATGTGACCAGGACACATTGTTGTGTTCGTGTATTTTGTAGGCAATGAGCGACTTCACTGTACAATGATCCGGACTGGCGACGACGCCAACCCCAGCAGCTCATGCTACACACTGTTCCTGGAGTACCTAGGCGGTCTGGTACCTCTCCTCAAAGGTCGCAGGGTCAGCAAACTCCGGCCAGAGTTTGTCATCTACGATCCCAAGGTGTCCTTGGACCAAAAACAAGGTAGGCTTAAATTCATGGATCTGGTAAGCAGAAATGATTGCTTAGCAAATTTACCGAATCTTGTTCAAATCTCAACCAGACAGACAACAAAATATTCAATCTAACATGACTTGCGCGTTAGCACACAGCTTGGCTTTCACTCTTTTCAGCCTGGGTTCAAGTCACACCCAGACAATAAAATCCTAATACTTAACTTGTTTCTGGGTTAGAATCTCACCTATGCCCAAAACGTAAGGCGACCTAAATTATGGGGTTCGAATCTCGTGTCCTAGTAGTATATTAATAACGGGTTCACATCCAGCCTAGGCCATATTCATAATACCCACTTCTTTTGTAGTCCTGGGTGAGGAAGACGAGCGGTTGCCCTTAGCAACCACCATCATCTCCTCCAGCAGCAGCTCCAGCTCAGATGAGAGCGAAGACGAGACGTTGCCAAGGATGATGGGAGTCCGTGACAACGGGACATCAGTGGGCGGAGTCGGGGTAGGAGGAGGAGGAGGAGGAGGAGGAGGAGGAGGAGGCAGCCCAAGGCTGAACCGGGACGGGAGTAACGGAACAGACTCGCCCCGGCGAAAAGAGCATCAGTACGATTGCTTGTTCTTGGAAAGCTTACCGGAGGTTAGTCCAGGGGGGAAAAAGTACCTCGATCTTAGTCCTGCCAAATACTTGTCCTGTTTGAATGCATCTACGATGTAATTAACCAACCTGTTTTGTGAGAAAATTCCAGAGTATTTAACAGAGACTTCTTTGAAAACCTTTGATTCGTCTTCGACTTCACCTCCGACTTCTGAATCACTGTGAAGCAAGAATTGGAAGCAAATAGAAATATTATAACGTTTGGCCATTTGGAATGTTTCTGAAACACAAACAGGCACCAGACAAAGATGAAGCCAGGAATTAAAAAAGGCCCGTCGTGACTCTTATTTTGGTAATTTCTCTTTTCTCTCAGCAAAATCGCTTAGTTGAGGTGACCTCCAACATCTGGGGCACCAAGTTCAAGATCCATGGTCTGGCCAACTTTCTGCCGTCTAACTTGGGCCAGGTCAATTATCGGACTAGTCTGCTGCATCTGCAGCCCCGCCAGATGACCATCGCACTGGTGGAGCTACGGCCGGACGCTAAGCCGCGGCGGGATGATGACGACGCGGACTTTGACCCTAACGTCTTCAGCGAGGATGAGGATGAACCAGGAGGTAGGAAACTGTCGGGAAATCTTTCTGAGGTCTGTCCGAGGTCTGTCCGAGGTCTGTTCGAGGTTTTCCGAGGTCTGCCCAAATCTGTCGGAGTCTGTCTTTTAAATGATAGTAATTTTCTAGAAGTCCAAAAGCAAAGGAAACATTTGTGTGTTTTTTTCTCAAAATGTCAAGCCTGATCTTTTAAGATTTCTTTTTTCTTTTCCTTTGTCAACTTAGTCCCAGTAGCAGCTTTTCTTTAATTCTTGAATCGAAGCACATCAGAAACTTGTCCTCGTGTAAACTTTTTTGTGGATAAATGTTTCAAATAACGGACATATAAAAAATATAGTGCAAAGTTAAAACTAGCCAGTCTTTCAATGTCATGCCTGCAACTTCAAGCATATTAAACATTCAAAATATAGCTCCTTCAAGAAAAATATATGTGAATTTGTAAAAGTAGCATGTTGTTTGCATAGTAACACGACTGGTCATAAAATATTCCCCGATCGCGTTTACTAAATGCATGTATCGTAGCCCTGCTGCTTAAGCACCTTGCTACAGTCAGTAGACAATTGTATGCAATCGGATGCTTGTGTCAACACTGATAGTGCTGAATGTGCACTTTGTGGTAAGCCTGTGGTATGACTCATACAATGTATATGTACTGTGTAGTGTGTACAAGTAGGTCACAGAATTGAAGCTTTTCTGTATTAAAGGTAGGATACACCTATGGTAATTGCTTGAATTATCATGAATAGGTGGATTTTTTTGTTTGGAGGGGGGGGGGGGTTGTATTTTGTAGTAAATATCATTTAACTTACCTGTCCGAAGTTTTACAATCCTGGATGCCGAGGAAAGCAAGAAAAAGGGCGTTCGTTTTCCAACTGGCGTCGGGCAGTGGTTCTTATGTTGTTCTTGGTAGTTTTTTTTCAATCGCCGTCCAGCTATCGTGATTTAAAAAAATAAAATTCAATTTTTCTTAACAATTCTAAAATATCTAGCGCAACTATTCTGCTGGGTGCCTACAATCAATAATTTACTTTCAAATAAGTAATATATTTCTTAATAATTCGGTAGCAAATTGTTTCGATATCTGCAAATGGTGTATCCTACCTTTAAGAACATCTACCAACATGCACTAATAAAATCTCCTATATACACAAGGGTCGCACAGGCGTCCTACTTCATACAATGAACTCTGGGTGTGAATCAGACTTTATGCCTGGGGCGCAGTCTCGTATCGAGCCACTTAAACTCCAAGAATCTGCCTGGAATTGAAAACAACTCGTGTGGGAGTCTTAAAATGGCCGGCGTGCTTCTTTAAGATGTCCGTGCACTGCAGTCTCTCGCAGGAAGATATCTTAAGATTGTGCCGTTCATTGCGGTTTTGTCAATACTGGCATCTCATAGTTTTTAAGGGATTTGGGCTGATGTGGGTTTTGTAGTGCTTACTCTTTGTGAGATCTTGGCTTTGTCTTAGATATTTTAGCTACTCAGTTCATTTTTATGATTAAAGGATGTTTGTGAACATTTGGCTTTGTTTGAAGTTGGGCTACACGCTTTTAATTTCACAATTCTATACATGTAGGTAATTTTCTTTTAAAATTCTGGTTTAGTATTTGTAAATTTGCTTATGCTAAAGAAAATTCATAAAGAAATTGTTTTGCATGGATCCTCTAAAGCATATAGGATCACGTCAGCACAGAAAATAGTTGCTTAGGAAAAATGGGTTACCAGCTAAAAATTTCATGTAACTGTTGACTGGCTCTTTCACACATTTATGCATACCAAGCAATATTGTCTGCTTAGCAGCTCTGCAAAATTTTCAAAGAGAAATTTTCAAGTCACAAATGACAAAATACATTTAACATCAGACCAAGGTTTTTGGTATTTTTGTCCAAAAAATGTATCAAACGAATTAATACACAGCACTTGCTTTACATAATCAAACACATGAATATTTACATTAGAAATGCACATTGGTTTAACAGATGTGGCAAAGAATTGTCAATATATTCACATGGGAACGTTTAGAGTCAGGGGCCAAAATGTGAATCCATTTGTCATCACATTTTGTTCCCTATCGTTCTCTTTAATCTTATAGACAGTACTTTGGCTGGAGATTAATGTGACGCTGGGGTGTTATGTCTACACCAAGACCTATTTGTCTCCCTCTTTCTCTCCCCCCCCCCCTTAAGTTGTTTACTCTGCTACTTTCTGAGCGATGGAGCTGTCTTATGCTATCTTATGCTATCTTCTACCATTGGTTGTCTGTGCACACCAGCAGCCTTTTCACCACAGTCCAAATTCACTGCCTATTTTTTTTTTTTTTTCCGAAAGTGTTACGTTGCTTGGTTCTTGTTTGATTCCCTACAGTAGATTGCAGACCTTGGGAAGAATTTAGGGACTTGATTTTTACACCGACAAATTAATTGTTGACAATAACAAAATAATCAATGCTTCCCCCCCCCCCCCCCCCCCCCCCCCACCCTAAAAGAAATGTTGTCATAATTACGATTGTTTTTACTTTCAAATGTGTGTTGTTTCTGCCCTTATTGTGTTGAAATCAATACCGTAGTGTGTTTTTCTGTGATATTTTTCGCTTATGTTTATTTTTTTTGGTCTTTCAGAGCCGCCTCCTCAGCCTCCCATGAGCAGGGCAGGAGGCCCCGCCCCCATCGCTCCTATGAAATCAACCAATCGTAGCTTTTCAAGCAGCGACTTGGACGTCGCGGATCAGGAACCCCCTCCCCCTGCAATGGAAGTGCCCAGACCACGGGAGGTGACCAATGAGAACATTCCCCCGACCGCCAAGGTCCAACCGGATCGGGAACAGTTCATTAGGCAGGGGGCGATACCGAAACGGCGCACTGCTAATATCCTCAAGACTTCCCTTGAAGCCACGACGACAGTGGCGGGGAGAACTGGGTCGCTGGACGTTGTAGAGAATGCCCAGATTATTAACGGGACCACGGAGATCGTGGACGGCACGTTGATTTCCAGCGAGCCTTGCGACTTTGAGGAGTTGCAGACGGATATGCCTCGGTGGGCGGACAGCGCAAGTCAGCTGATTCCGACGAGTGTTGCCCAACACCACCCTCCTGACGGCGTCGCCAACCAAACCATGGACCACAAACCCCTCCCGATGGATACCCTTGAGCCGGCGGTCGCTACGACGTCCCCGTGCAAAAAGCGCGACAGCTTACGGCAGACAGACAGGAGAGAATCCTTAGTGCAATCTCAACGGAGCCTCATGCCAGGACCCCCTTGGGGTAACCGGCCCCGCTCCAGCTCTAGCCCAAAGAATATAATGCAAGCGGACAACAGGACGAATAACGGCAGTCCGCAGAATGGCCTCGGAAGGGACCGCAGCCCATCCTCTTCTGGCAAATCTCCGCATGAGAAGAGAAAACGCCCCAAATCCAAATCCCGCAGCAGAAGTGAAAGCAGCGCGGGCACCTCGCCGGGCAGCGCCGTCAAGCAGGGCGACAACGAAATTGTACCTGAGACTGAAAAGACCAAGAAAAGCTCCAAGGACAGACGGACTTCGCTCTGCGGCGGGAGCCCGTCCCGCGGACGCATGAAAGCCGGCGCTGACAGCTCGGAGAGTGATGCTGCCGATAACAACAGTGGAGAGGAAGCTCCGGGAGGAAGCTCCAAATCGCGCCGTGCCAAGCTCATGCGACAGTATGCGGACTGTAAATCCAGGGTGTTTGTCATGCGCAACAAGGCCCCGCTGTGGAACGAGAGCACGCAGGTCTATCAGCTGGACTTTGGGGGTAGAGTCACCCAGGAATCAGCAAAGAACTTCCAAGTGGAGCTGCACGGCAAACAGGTGAGCTTTGCTTCCTGTTTTGTTTATTAGAGTGGTCTTACAGAAGTGAAATCTACCTGTTGTTGCCTCTTATACAGTTAACCAGTTCGCGTTGAAGGACGTCTGTACATGTACAAGCACATTTTTTCTGTAATTCAAAAGGAATGATGGATAAACATGCAACGAGCGAGGTCAGAAATATCTGTCAGAAATATCAGGGTGTGCTACCCACAGATGATGGCCTGATCGAGGATTGTAGAAAAACAGGGTCCAGGCAATGTTACAATCAAATGGATCGATGAAAATGAACAAAACTGATGCAAATTGTTAGCAGACTGGACGGGCCTGAAATATACAAATCAATAAAATTAGACAGCCGAACATTCAGATCCTAGCAGAATCTTTGTCAAAGGCAAATATTCTGCTAGGATTGAAATAATTAAAATAAGGAGTCCTAAGAAGCAACATGTCTTCAGTGTGACTTACCAAACTGAACATTTGTTATTGATTGAAATTTCTCTTTTTTTCTTCATTATCTCCTCTCAAACCACCCCCCCCCCCCCCCCTTATTTTAGGTGATGCAGTTTGGACGAATAGACGGCCACGCTTACACCTTAGACTTCCAATATCCCTTCGCGGCCCTGCAGGCTTTCGCTGTCGCTTTGGCCAACGTGACCCAGCGCCTTAAATGAACGAAGACAAAAACTCCCCGCGCAAATTTCTTGCGTCCGTGGAGAATCTAGAGTTCTGTGACTGGGGACATTTATAAACACCGTCACTCCGTCGGCTAAATGATGTCTGTAAAAAGAGATTATTCTTTCAATTGTTTGCAATGCAATTTAAAATTTTATTTATACTCCAAGAACCTCAAGGTTCTCAATATTATTGTTTCCGTGTTTCCGTTTCACTGATTTTTGTGGCAGAGCACACTTCCTTGTTACTGATTCTAAGTAAGTTAGAGCGCCCCCTACATCACATCACAGCAGAGCGCACAACAGCACTTTGCACATTCCATGGTAACATGGGTTGCAACAAATCTTCAAAAAATAAATTTTAGTCGAGTATAAAAAAAGATTAGTCTATTTAAACTGCCACTCCTATGCAAAGTTTGCACTTGGGTTGCAGATAAAAATTAATGATTTTTTATTTATTTATTTTTTAAATATATTTGTTGTGGGCATTTTGGTAAATGTTAGTGTTTGCCTTCCGAGGTGAGCGTAACAAACGGGTGCTTCCAAATTCACTGCTGTCTTTGGACGAATAGTTGTTTTGGAAATGAGAAAGAAAAACAGAAAGGAGACGTGAAATACCTTTTATTTAAATAATTTACCCATACGTGGGGATTTAAATTTTAAAATGGATGGTTGGATGCCAAAATATTGGCATATTCTGCAACATCTTTAAAATTTAATTTGTTGTTGCCATTTTTGACTACAAAAATTGTAAGCAATTTTTAGAGTTGCGTACGTTTTTGTGCCGGACATTTTTTTGTTATATGTGCTGATCGAGTATCTAAAAGATGTTTATAATGTTACTGCATTGCCTGTGAGCAAAAGAAAAGTGTGGGGAAGTGCGTCACGGTTTTTGGCCTCAATAGATGGGTTCACGCCACTGTTTACGTGAAGGTTTGTGTAATAATGTATTAATTAATGTCCCACGCACCTCAAGATGTCTGCCGAATGCACTTCAAGATGTCTGCCGAATGCACCCCAAGATGTCTGCCGAACGCACCTTCAAGATGTCTGCCGAATGCACCTCAAGATGTCTGCCGAATGCACTTGATCTATTAGCAATTGCCAAAAGTTGCCATCTTGTCACCAAACTGGAAAGTTTAGAAGCGTAAACATGGATTTCTCTATTTAATACTCAATGTGATTAAATTGTTTGTGTTATATTGCACGGCCAACTACAAGAAAGGAAGGGAATCGCAACCAATGGCTGTTAATGCTGTTATATTTTGGTTTTAGCCGTCATATTTGACGACGTTCGAAATGTGTGCATTGGGAAAAAAAGGGTCGAGTGTTAGGAATGGTGCTATGCGATGGCGTGCTGTACTTAAAACTAATGTGCTGACCGCTGACAGTAGAGGAACCTATTTCAACTTATTCAACTTGGGTTTATTGTAATTTGACTCTCAAAATAAAGGTGATACAATTTTTGGGCACAAATTTAAAACAAATCCAACTCAAAAAATGTCTGGAATCAATTTCATGAAGCTGCTAAGCACGACAATTCTTGCTAAGTAAGAACAGGTTACCAGCCAAAACTCTGTGTGCTTTTTAATTTTTGCTTATTCAAAACAGGTTACCAGCCAAAACTATGTGTGCTTTTCATGCTAAGCAAAAACCAGCTGAATATCAGTCACAAACAATAATTATGTATCCCTGAACATTTGGTCTGTAAACCTGGTAAGGAGGATTTGTCATGCTTACTGCTTAGCAAAATTGTCTGATTACATAGCACCTCTATAAAATGAGCCCTCGGTCTGTGGTCGGGCAATTTACATAATTGTTAAAGAAATTTAATTTGGAATTATATGTTCTCTACCTTTTTGTCCATTATATGCTGTACATACCAGTAAATCATGTAAAACAAACATGAATACGCACTACCATTATAAATCTTGCCTGTCAGTGTATTTAGCATCTCATATATTCAAATGTGTTGCAAGATTATTACGTTTTATTTATTTACCAGTTGCATTTAAGTTTACTGAAATGTCACCTGCGACAAAACAAAATTATTTAAATGATTTGCTTTATACTGTAATTATTTGGATGAAGATATGAGATTTAAAAAGTCTTTAACTTAATACCTAAACATAACAGTAGATAAAGTCATTTCTTTCCCGTATCGTGCTTCAGGCTTGCTGAAAATTATGGCTAAGGTACCCAAAAAGTATTCATTATCTTTGTTTTAAAAACAATATTGACGATGAATTGCCGAAAAAATGTTTATGTAAAAATCGTGTGTGATTCTTGACTTTGTTGATTTAATGATAATATGCGCACGAGTGTTTGTTTGCGATTACTGTTGTAAACTTAAGAACGAGAGACTATCGCATGTGAGTGTGTGTGTAAAACAGAAATATGTTAGCAACTCAAATGTTCTATTAACTGATTTCTCATTGGTTCACTTAACTGCATAGCTAGGGGTTTTGGCCAATCTAAATTAGGGTTACATGGGCATGATGAAACGCAGCTTTCTATTGGTCCATATAGTATGGACTATTACGCTTTTAACCAATGGGAACAATTTGCAAAACAAAGCATTATTTAAATTTGTTGCTTTAGTTCCAATTCTGTTATTAGTTTGATAATTTCTGAAAATTTAATAATATCATGGTACTCAAATAAAGTGAATTTGGTCTACAACTCTGTAGTATCAAGCACCTACAAAAAATCGTTTTAATTATAGTAGCCAAATGTTTTATAAAAGTCCACCATTTTTATTTGCCAATAGTTTGAGCTCATAACAATTTGTAACAAAGTGCATACGAGAATGGTGTGTATCTTTTAATATTTGTGCATTATTATTATTATTATTTTAATTTAAATTATTTTGCCATTTGTTTCTTTAAAGTTTTAGCTTTATATAATATTTTTGCGAGCTTAACTCTTTTTAGTAAGACGGTTATGTTCTAAAACAAACAAATTGAAAAATTCTGAAAGTTTTTGTAATTTTTTGGGGAGGACTTTCAAGATGAAAAATCCTGCATTCAAAAGTTGTTGGAAGTTTGTTTATTGTCTGGATTGGGTGATGTGGGTGAATATGGGTCGGGCTGGGGTAATTTTATGGGAAATAAATTGTGCATGAACCCACAACCCTTTTCTATTCCATGTGTTTATGTATTGTATTCACTGTAATAACTGTACCTCATTAGTATTGTATTATGCCATTATTATCGGTCATTGAGTCTGTGGCATAATTGGAAAAACAATTACCAATTATTATATACCTATTAATTAAATGTTCAAGAAAGAGATTTTATATGTCGTTATAAAAATGGGTATTGAGACACCTGTATTCACACAATGTTGATTGTGATAACAAAAATAAAATAAAATCAAGGATTATTTCTTGGATATTTTAGTGTGAAATGTTTAATTGAATTGCGTTTTTCCAAATACATGTAACACCCCCTAAGGCTAACCCAAGGCTAAACATTTTTTTAAAATTATTGCAAGAAAACTCATTTTTTCCCATTTCTGATAAAAACGAAAGGCTAACCCTTACAATTTATAATTCTTAAGAAAACTATTTGTTGGCCCAATTTTGATAAAACATCCCAAAGATAATAGCAAATTTGAAATCATATTAAACATTTTTTCAATAATAATACTGTGACAAGTTCATAGAAAAACAACTTAAAAAAAAGAAAATACCCAACAAAGTTTGTTCTGTTTGGAAGCAACGGTCTTTTAATAAATATAAATCACTACTTTGTCTATAAAGTATTCCGTAATAGTTGCCTGCGCTACATAATTACAACGTCTAAATACCATGACAACCATATCTAAGTAGTTAAAGCTCAATATAAACTCTGTTTTGGCCCAGTTAAAAATCTAACATTTTATAGTCGAGGAGGCAAAGATTGTTGGGTTCAACTTGTTCGGTTTGTTTTCAAGAAGTTTTTGTTTTTTACATACAGTTTAAAACATGGCCCCATTAAATCGAACATCAACACCCTTTGCATAACATCTAAAACAACATGGTTCACACAATATGGATTTGTTCAATATCGTGTCCAATAAGTCTAATAATCATTCACTAATATAGCTTCAGTTTGTTTCCCATGTGTTTGAGACAAAGAATCATCTAATGATTTGGGAAGAGATTCTGGAAATGTTCTGCAGTGAACATGGAAGAGGGCTGTCTGAATAAACAATCAAATACAAATGGAAAACGTTGAACTGGAATCCCAAAAAGTCAAAATAAACTAATCGCAATAGACCAACAGGAATTATTCGTGAAGCATAACAGTTCGACCAAATTCTGTTTGCACAATTTAAAAAAAAAAGAATTGGAGAATAAAGTTGTTTTAAAAAAAAATAAAAAAAAAATGATAAAATTGAAATATCTGGACGGCTCCCCAATGCGGTAGTTTCCTTTAACACTAACCTCTGAACTGTCCAAATCCATGAGTTGTTATTGAAGGATTTTGTAGCCATTTCTAGAAGACGCCCGGCTTGGAAATTACCATAGTGTCACCAGATTCCGAGACTTGGGTCAAGTTTGGACTATGGAAGATATTGTCAACTTAGTTCTTTTGTCTTTTGAATTAAAAAAAAAATTAAGCAGAAAGGTAAATATTCCTTGTCTTTAATAATATGAATATTCATTACTTTCTAATTATGCAAATATACTCATTATTCATACAGCATGAATCAACCTTTTCCCAGCTCGCTACAAACAAAACACCCATTTCCATATTTTACATCCACCTAAAATTCAATAAAGAGGAATATTTCTCCCACCATTTTGAAAAGTACTGGTAGAAAACAAGCAGACATTTTGTGAAAGAATACTTTTCATTCTTTAAAAAAGAATGAAAAAAACCCAAAAACTAGCAAAAATCGGAGGCAAAATAATACTGAAAGGCTATTTACAAGCATTCTGGTTTTCTTTACAATATTAAAAGGCATTCTAAAGACAACTTTAGGTTGAAAATGCACGAAAACAAGACAAAATTGATGACAAATGACAAGTTTTCAAGGCAATTTTTCCTATGAAAGCGGAATCAATACAAAGCATGATTATATAACATATGGGATGAAGCTTAAATTGGCTTGGGACTACCCTGTATGGCACCCAAAGAATGGTGTCGAAACAGGTGCGACACTTGCAACAGGTGCGTTTGAGTAGCTCGTTTGAGTAGCTCACCATGATCGTTTCTTTTACTATTCCACTTCCTCCTCCTTGATGTGATAAGCCTTGCCCAGGATTATCCGGTCTCTCAGCAGCTTAAAGAGGACGTAGTAGTTGCAGAAGAGGAGCAAGGAGAGAGAGATGACGTGATTCCAGTGGGAGTGCATGAATAGGAGATACAGCTGGAATAAGATGACGCTGATCTGGAGGCACAGGAGACCGTTGAGAACCCGCAGCGGCTGATGGAACATAAACTACCAAGATAAAAGGCGAAGAAACCAATGGAAAATGTGGCACACAATATCAATATTTACAATTATTTTTAATAATAACCCTTTCTGGTAATGAAACCAAGGTATGTTGCGCAGTGTAGTTCGCAAGCCTGAAGAAACCTGTAGAGAGAAGACAACTGGTAGAAGTTATAGTTTTAGAGGTGGGAGGAAAACCCAAGAAGAATATATCCTGGGGGAAACTCGGAATCAGGCAAGAACTAAAAACCCAATCCACATATTGGCTCAGGTGGGATTCGAACGCAACTCAAAAAAATGAATATTTTGGAATATTGGATCCCTCTGTGGCCTGTTCTGACTTACATAGAATCGGGCGTAAGATCCGTCCGAGGGAAGCGCCACGTTCTGCTGTCCCATGGCCTTGTACAGGCCCTTGTTGTACCTCACCAACACGCCTTGGGGCCACACAGTCGTGTCAGACCATCTTTAGAAAATAATCAAAGATAATTGTTTTCATAAGTTACGTCTCTTAGAGTGGTTAGGTTCATAACAATCTACTTGCTTTTTTTGCCATAACTTGTGACAGAATGGTACCGTGAAAATTATCAGTTAAAACTAATCAAAGTCGAAAAGCTGCAAAAGTTCTAAATTCACAACAAAAATATTTACTGTAAACAGAAAAACAATTCTCTCAAATCTTTGCATTTGCCGCCCCGCACCGCCCCGTTGCGCCTTGCCCAACCCAACCCAACCCAACCCCATCCTGTCCTGTCTTGGCCCTGCCCTGCCCCTTGACTCACACGTGTTGTGGGGTGTTGCTGTACCCGTGATCCACCTTCTGCCACCTGCCGAGGTGTAAGGAGCATCGGTGGAGGGCGTCGCAGTAGTACGCTGGCAAGAAGTGGCAGCTGAACATTATAAAGGAGTTGATCCAGACGAAAGCAATCATGAGACACGCCCACCACAGGTCAAGGTACATGGACGGCTGAAATAAGAAGAAAGCAACACATGTTTTTAGTCCAAACGAATCCGACATCAACTTCTTTCCTTTTGAAGATGGCTGGGCATCAAAACAATTTTAACTTAGAATGATACATACGGTCATACACGATCATACAGAATTTACGACTGTTAAATGTCCTTCAAAACTTTATTTAGGCAAAACCACAAATTGAATTCACCTGAAGAAAACAGATCGGCACAAAGCCTACATAGTAGGCACAGACCATAGAATTGAAGAGGACGTTCTTCATCCGGGCGTTGAAGTCGTACTTCAGAACGTCAGCCTCTTTGCGCACCTCGACCGGAACGTGGGTGCACTTGTGCTGCGTGGTCTCGTACGTGGAGTTTGGCAACGGGGAGCAGGGCGGAGAGGCAAAGACAGATTTGTCGAGGGGGGAGGCGTGATTGGAGGCGGCCTCTCCCCGCGGCCAGAGCTTGTTGACGACTACGGCGAAGACGGACTTGTTGAGGTCAAAGGTCAGGCCGTAGAGGAGGAAGTACGACACAAGGCTGAGGTACAGAAACAATCTATCTGTTATCAATGATATGTATTGGGTAGACTTTCTGTACAATTGATCACTAATGCTACTTCCGATATCAACCAGCAAATTGGTGTTTGCGTGGTTGAGACCTCTGCAATAGTAAGCGAGTGATAAGAAATTAACATTTCTTATCTTGGAAAGAAAAAGAAATTTGAACTCTCCTGTAGCAGGAACAACTGTTATTCTGTTAAAAAAAAACCAGGAAACTCAAATGACAACTGACAATGCACAAAACTCAAACTCACGGGTATGCCAGGAAGAACAGATTGAGCGGCGAGTTGCTAAGGAACAGTTTACATAGCGACCAGACAGCCAATCCCAGGACGCCAACCATTAGAATAAACTTGACGGCTCTGATCAGGTAGTACAGCACAGAGAAGACCTTGGCATCTTTGTAAACCTGGGTTAGTTGAAAAATCTCTCATTTAGATGATTTACAAACAAAATAAAGCCAAGTATAAAAAATAGAAGGACAGGGTGGGGGACAGGGTGGGGGACAGGGTGGGGGACAGGGTGGGGGACAGGGTGGGGGACAGGGTGGGGGACAGGGTGGGGGACAGGGTGGGGGACAGGGTGGGGGACAGGGTGGGGGACAGGGTGGGGAATACACATACCTCCACAATGAAGCTCCAGACAAGGCGTCTAATCAGAACGATGATGATGAACATCACAAGATATGGGTCAATTAAATACAGATTCTGTAATAAAAAAAATGAAAATAATTGGTGAGGACTTGTGATGGATTCGTCATTCGACTACATTACTGCAATCAAATACAATTATGAAACTAACCATTGCAGTCTGGGATGGTGACATTGGCAGCCACCACACCGTCTTGTAGATGTTCACATACTGCAGGAAGAGCACGGTCAACAGATACAGCACCACAGTGACCTCAAAGGTCAAACTGCCTTCTACTGGCAGGACAGGAATAATCGGGTGCTGGATGGGCGTGATAGTGATCAGGGTTTTTAAAGGGGTGCTGGTTGCCATGGCACCTGGCCCATTTCTAGACAAAGAAAAATAAATTGATAAAATGGATAAAAGAAACAAAACGTACATCCTGATAATAATTATCGTCAGACCCCCTAAATCTACGCGGTCCTATTTCTGCGCACTCGCCTTTAATTTCAATTTGGCAACGCGCGCGTCTTTAAAATGATGTACCGTCACTAGGATCGTATTCTTTGAGGCATGAACTTTCACAACCACCGAAAAAATATGTAAAGTGAATGTTCTAACGGTTTGTCGGGCAAAAATTGAAAAAAATCTGCTTTTTACAGCTAATTTACTAGGTACAATTGTTGGTAGAGGCTTTCGGGCCTGCAGAAGTCGAAAAGATGACCGCACGGTAAACTTTGTTGGTCGCCCTCTGTCGTCAGTATTATAGCTACCGTGTCCTATATAATTCATTTTTTTTTTTAGGGGGGTTTAAGACTTGCGGTGCAACAAAGAAGACATGTTTCTTATATTATTTTGGAATTTTCTTCTGTCATACCTATTAAAATCTGACATCTTTACAATTTTCTCTGTTGATTGGGATGTTGAATATATGACATTGGATGATCTATAAAGATTGTTCAGGATACCAAATCTGAGGAGGGGTCAATTTATTAAGGCATTTAAATATTATATTAGGTTTATTTGTATTTTTTATTAATTTAGGCCTAATCAACAACTGAGTTTATTGATGCACCCTTCTAAAAACTCAGCGAACCAATTGCTACTTGAAATGAACAATAAAACGCACAACTTGGTCCTGGGTGTACCTTGTATAAACGATTATCATAAAGATTGTTAATATTAGAACGAGAGGTTTTGAGTTTGAACGTCTGAGGTGACAATTTGTAATATTGTAAAACTATTTTGTATTTCCTAAAGAGCATACAAAGCCATTTCAGTATGAATCCAGAGCACGGCAGTCTTTAGTTTAGTTTGACTGAGAGTATGATTCATGAACACTCGTGTAGAGCTAACCCTACTATATTTAATTGAATTAATTGTTTCAATATTAATGTACATTTCAAAATTTATTAATATATTTCTTCAATGATAACAATACAAACTGGGGTCTACATATATTAAATAGGTAAATATGTATAAATTGTATGTATATTGAAAATATATGCCTTTGTAAATAAAAAAAATTAACAATTATCCATTGAGAATTCAACCATTATGCCGAATTCTTCTTGAAATTACGAAAAGTGTGCTGGCATTGGAAAAAAAGGGAAATAAATATGTTAAAAATGTTCAAGCTAATATATTTTCCAAAATCAAGGAGTAAAAAATGTTGTTCTTGAGTTGCATGGCCCGGACACCGTAGATTTTCCATGAAGCGCCCCACTGCGCAGATTTAGGCAGGATTTATTTCTGAACGCCAAAACTGCACGCTTTGGAATTCCCCGCTTGTCGCTACAAATAAAGAGAATTTTGCTTTGTTAGTCGGCATGGTGGAAGGTAGTGAGCCAACAATATAAGTTTTGTTGATGAAAAGAGTGGTTGCTCTTTTAGTTTTAAGCTACTAGGTTGCAAACTCTTATGTGCGCAGAAATAGGATGATCGAGGATATATATAAATAAATCAGCTTGATTCACCGACCTGTGTCGGATGGTGCTTGTGGTCATGGTCGTTTGCGCAGAGTTTCCCAACACATTTGTGGCGTGCATCGGTGGAGGCGGGGCCGTCCGGCTCAGCTGTGGTCTACCGGGACCTCTCCGTCCTCCGGCCATTCTCCTCGGTGATAACAGGACAAAGGAAAATGGGGAAAACGCTTCGAATTTAACTTCATGAAATCAACAGCTGTCAACTTTTCTACGAACTTTTTCACCATATCCCGAAAATAACTTTAAACAGCGCCCTCTTTTGAAGAAAAAAAGAAAACCGTACCTTCGACTCTTGTACAATTATTTCTTTATTTTAAGTATTGTTAAATTTGTATATGTTTAACTAAAGACACGCAATGTACAACAAAATACCAAATTAAACAGTTCAATTTATTTTAAATGAGAAATTTTAAAACAAGTATTTTAAAACTAAACAAGATTTTTCTCGAAATATGTATATTTTATGAGTCGGACCATTTCACACGAAATTTATTATTTATTTCGCATAGCAACCTGCACGTACCAGCGTACGAAGAGCAAAGATCAGAGCGAATTCTAAAAACTCTTTCTCGACGTTCATTTTGCAAAGCTTTGATCCTTCATCGTAAATTCTGACAGAAACAAATATGACGTCATTTAGGGTACGTTTATCTCTTCAGAAAGTATTGTAATAACGTTTTTATAACCATTTTAGGTGGTCGAAATGTTTCACTTTTCACTCAGTCGCTATTAAACAAGGGCGCCCTCTGCTGGCTATATTAAGATACTCAACAATTTCTACTTTTTTATTTCAAAAAGTTACCTTGGTATTCAACAAATAAATTAAAAAAGCTGATTAAATGCATGCAATTTTTAATGTCAAGCATAACTTATTTTAGGAGTCTGGTTCAAATTTATTTATCACGAATAGCAAAATATCACAAGAGAATTGCTAACGCGCATTCATTCTCGCGGTCGGCATGACGTCACCGGCCCTGTTTCTTGTCTCTGATTGGTCAGTGGTGGCTGTTAGTTATCACCCCCTCTGGACTCAAAGGGGAATGAGTAGCAATAAATAGTGTGGTGGTCTATGTGAAAAAAATCTAAATAATTAGTTATTGTCTAATATCTATTAAACACTACTCCGAAATATTTTCAAATTTCATTGTTTTATAAAGTAACAAAATCTCCCACGATACACCGGGAAAAAAAGTATGCATTTTTTTTATTGCTGTACAAAAACATAGAAAACACGTAATTCCCTGTACAAATTGAATGGAGGGCGACCCCTTTGCCCAACGGCGTGTGCAATAGGTGGAACAGCCTCCGACCGTGAGAATGGGTAAAGTTAAGGGGCAACCAGAGCACTGCACAATTCAGTAATCCAATCCGCATTTATGGTTGGCGGCACGCCCATTTGGTTACCATCGGCCATGATGCATTGCGGTTGTGAATAGTGATAAACAATTGTATTCCAACAATTTTAGTATCATTCATTCAGTTCAATCATCCTTCATACTCGTCGTAGCCTAACCTTGTATTATTTCTCTACCTATTCCTGCTGCAGCCTGCAGATTCCAAGCGTGAAGAGTTCCGAAAGTACCTGGAGAAGGCTGGCGTGTTGGACTCTCTCACTAAGATCCTTGTCTCGCTCTATGAAGAGCCAGAGAAACCCAACAATGCATTAGAGTATCCTTTCAAAATGTTTTCTTCGACAGATCCAGTCTTAAATTTGACAGAGACCAACGAGCAACTGGCAAATGAGAACTTACCTTTTCATCCCACGACTTAACAAACAAACAATAAGGCAGTTCAGTTAATGAGTTTTGTCAACAATTTAACAATTAGATATGTCCGATTTGTCCTTGACTTAATGGCTACCAGCTTCATGAAGCAGCACCTGAACGTAGCCGGTCCAGAGACAGCCGACGTGGAAGCACTGAGACTACAAGTGAGTGAGCTACAACAGAAGGTGGAGCAACTGCAAGATGAGAATAAGGAACTCAGAGCAAAGGTGAGATGCGAGTTAATGACACACCTCAAGGAAGTTGTGGGTTCAATTCCTATACCCAAGTAGACGTGACAAGCATTAAAAAACATACTGCAAGAAACATGAAATCCCATTGAAGTTTCCCTTCTCTTCTCTTCCACAGTTACAGCAAGAGAACCCAGATGAGGGACAGGGCTCCGAGAGCTAGATCACGTCGACGAAGCCTCTCAACAGACTCCATCCCATCAAGTGCTAGATTCCATCTATCTGCCCAGCAGAAGACCAAATAGCTCATGATGTTCACGTCAAAAGGGTTGTTTGTATTTCAGATTTTCTGCTGAGCAATAACACTTCCTAGCATCTGTGAAAACCAAAGCCAGTTTGCCTATTTAATTTTAGCAGTGTCCAAGACCAAAATGCCAATCTGATTTAATCGCCAACAAGTGTCCTCCATCAATCGCTTGGTAAATTGGTTAAAACCAAGTGTATTCAATACAAGGCACCTCTTGTTAAAACGTTTAGATTCAGTTTTGGCAAGATAGTTTCTTGTCGAAGTTCATGCAAGTGGTATATTCCATCTGAAAATAGATGACAATAGAAGTACCAAATTTAGTACCCGTTAAACTTATAGGGTGTATACTTTATCCTTACCTCATAGAAAACACTGATTTTTGTTTTTAATTTCCCATCAAGGTGTAATTACCCCTTACATACTTCCTGGCTTTTCACTCTTTACATTGTATTGTTGCAGTTCATGATTATATGGTGTGTACATGTATATAATTTGTGTATATTTAAAAGAATCACATGTTGACATGTAGAAAAAACCCTGTTTTTTGGCGATGCATTATATAAACAATGTAGACTTCGTCGGGGTTTATGATTGATAAGTATACTTTTGCTGTGTGTAAAACTAATGTTTGTGTAGTCCAAGAAAATAAAAGTATGGATGCAGTTCCAATAGCAATGTAATATAAAACCTAAAGTCTGAAGTAAAGTATTTAAATCGGACAGACTTTTAAGGCGATTGTCCTTTTCCTCCATAGTTTCCAGATTATTATTCAAGTTACAATTAATATTAAGAATACTGCTAAGTTTTTCCCTGTGTTTTATATTAAAAATAATTATATCCACCATAAATGGTTTTTCAATACCATGTTTTCTTTATTGGGAAAGCTGATCACAAGACGTACGATTATTTACGATTTACTTTTTACACATAAAAGGTTGATATTATGTAGAAATGGGGAGAAAAGCTGCGATGAACAATCAATAGTCTGGAATCCTTGCTGCAAGGCCAAGTATTTGTCAAGTGAATCTATTTACAACAAGGTTGGTTTTAAAGCTTGGTGGTGGACAATGCTTTTTACAGTCGCGGTGTGGTAGGGACAAATGTTATAATTTGCAGGAAATTTAATTTGAGAAAACTACTTTTCATACAATCAGTTTTAAGGGCCATTAAAATATTAACATATCTATATTATAAAAGAAAAATACATAAGTTGCAGCAGGTGACAAATATCAAATATAAAAAACATCTGCTTCTTAAACAACACCTGTTTTTTCTTCTTAAAATTGAAACAAATGCATCAACAACACTACTGATTTTGCAATGCTCTCTCACTGAAATGGTCTTGGCTAACCCTTAGACTTAGTCGACTAGAATTAATCAAAGTCAATTTAGTGGATGTCACTCGAACGCTGCGTGGTTCGACTAGCTAGTCCAACTAGATTAACCTTGCTACCAGAGCAACTAGTCACAAGTCACAAGTTACGTCACGATTTGAGAATGGAGGAAAGGTGAACTGGGGCAAGTTCTGCAAACATCTACAATAAATTGTAGGTTTTGTCCAATAAAGATAACTTTGCAATAAAATGAACTTGCTCCAGAACTGCAACGGTTTAAGGAGTTAACAGGCCAGGTAGTTTATGATGGTGCAAGGACTAATAGATTAAAAGTATTAAAACAAATTCGATTCTTTTGAAGACAGTATTAAGCCGTGTCAATGATGAGCTCATCAATCCCCCAGTCCTCGTAGCTTCCGTCTGGCAGATAGCGTCGGATGATGATGGGAATCTTTCTGGCTTTGAGTTCCTTCATGGCAATCTGTAAGGGGTCTGTTTCACCTTCCAGCTCCACCATAACTGGCGCATTCATCCTGAAAAGGAACAACCAAAAAAAAATATTTTATCAAAAAAACAAACCTTCTTTATATGAGGGGTTCTGGCAAAATGCCTCGTGTTCTGGAGCATTGAATTTGTAATCTGTAGGTGAAGCTGCAGGTTTTGGGTTCGAGTCCGGCATGGGACTATGGTGCGTGTGCCCTCGGCACTTTGTCAGTTATTGCTTCTCACCACCCAGGAATAAATGGGTACCTGCGAGGGCAGAGATGGTTATCTTGGCTGTTTGCGCCGAAATGGCAGCATCGAGCTGTAGACTCCCCAAGGAGCCTAGATGGTATTTGGAATGTTTTGTGGGCCCAACGACCAGGGTAATAACGTGAAGCGCTTGGATTCAGTTGATAAAAAAGCACTATTAAATATAAGTATCGCACATTAATTATTAATTGGCAACAAGTGCGCCACGTTAGGGAACGTTACGTACGCTATTTGCAGAGCTCGTGTGCCCAGCACTCTGGCTCGTTCATATTTGGTCATATAAGGAGTAGTCATCTTCTCCACCTGTTGCTGTCCCTCTCCTGCTGGTAACACCTCGATGTTCTCCCCTCCTTCCTCCTGAGGTTAAACACAAACAACACCGTACGTTTCAACTCAAGTTGGTATGGCACAAGACAGGGTCAAGGGGTACTCAAACAGTTCACAATACCCCCATAAAAGAGTGCGTTACAGGAATTTAAAATGATTTCTCAAAGACAAAGTTTATTCTAAGTTTGGGCCATTTTCTTTAAGTTATATTCATTTACTTTCTATTTTACAGATGGAATGCTGCAACCTGACAATTTCTTTTTCAATTATTATTTCAATGGAAGTCAATCATTGCAGAAATGTTGAAAATACATGAATCTGGGACTGAGAAACATTTACAATTTTGTTAGGAATTTTGGTTGGACTCTCTCTAGACTTTGTATACAACTGACGTAGCGTCGAGATAATACATTATTTTCTATTTTACCTCCGCATCTTGCATATCCTCCAAGGGTTCATCATCGACATCATCCTCAAAACCATCATCAAAACTGTCATAGAAAATAAAAGAAATGTCACAGTGCGATACACCAATGTAGTACTGGGCCTAGCTGCGCTAGAATAGTTCTATACATGATAAAGTTGATTCGTGAACAGGGCGTTGATACCGGAACACCTTGCGCTGATGTTTTTCGAACAGTCTATTTTACGATTAGTGGAGGGCAAAGAAAGTGGAGGGCGAGGAAAGAACCGCTACCGTACTAACGCTACGCAACCCGGCCGGCCGTGTGCACCATAAAGGCTCTCATTCTATCAAACTACGCCATTAAAATGCATTTATATTCTTCCAAACAAAACACAATACATCATGTTAAAATAAATACTCCCCGGTAACATAAATCCTGTAATATAAAGTCAGTAAAAATGCTTTTTTAATGGTAGACTTACTTGTCAACGTCTCCGTCTTCGTCTGCCATGCTGAAAATACATGTACTGGTAAACGCGGAATAGCGCCCTCATTTGTTAATAATCCTCAATGCACGGGCATAAATAAAGAGAAGAAGCAGACGTACGTATATAAAGCTCGACCACGGTTTACTGCCATGCACCCCTATATGATTACCATGTGGCATGTATGAAACTTTTAAAACTATAAACACAAAACAACATATACCTTTGGCAAAAGACTAAGGCTGTGTGAGCGATCACTATAATTGTTTTGTTAAACCATAGCCATGTTCTATTATGAAACTGGAGGGGCGCTTTTGCACTGAGCTCATCAAATCCCTTATTATAGAAAGGCCAACTCGATCGGTCCTCAACCAAGAACACGAAACATATATTATTATTTATTCGAGGGCTGTAAACCGGGTCCATAGTTCTTTCGTACTATGATTATCACCGACATTGTCCCCTTCATTTACACTATATGATCCTTTGAAGAATAGGTTAAACTATAAAATCTGACTCATCATAAAAATGCAAAACACATGTAAAATTCAATATCGAATGCCGGTGATGAGTTCCACATTTTAACAGCCATATGCGGCCATCTATCCAACACCGGTACGTACAACTATGTTATTAGTTTCATTGATCGCTTTACACCACGCGATGATGAAAAATTAATAACGATTCCAAATACATTTGACCTTGCATCGGCCGGTTAATCCTATGAACAAAACGTCACAGATGTGTCGGGCCGGTGTGGACGGTAATTCTGTCCCCCGGTAAAATTGTCCGGGGGGACAGAATTACCTAGGTAAAAGTGTCCCCCTAGAGCCGTTAATTCCGTCCCCCTCCAGTTTATTCTGTCCCCTCTCTAGGTAATTTTGTCCCCCAATGTTCCACACATAAGTGGTTATTTTGATGTTATTTCAATGAAAAGCCCACATGGTATTTATTATTTGGACTTCTGTTCCCTTCATCGATTTATCAAAATAAAAATAAAAATATAAATAACTGTATTCATTAAATCAACCGATCTACGTTTCTGCGCGAAAGGGAAATTAGCGGTAATCAGTATTTTCAGACTTCTTGCTCGCGTACAAATTCTGTATACCCAGCACGATGTGGCAGCACTTTTGACCACCTGTAATTTGTAGTACGCTACACATCCTACAGTCTGCCACAAATGATGCACCGTGAATGGGTGAACCTGTACTACACTGGTTGTTGCGTCTAGTGGGTGCTAGACTTGTGACGTTGCACGGGACAATTTTACCAGGGGGACACGTTTAACGTTGGGCAGGGAGACAGAATTACCTGGAGGGGGACAGAAATACCTAGGTAAATGTGTCCCCCCGGACAGATTTACCGGGTCACGGCCTGGTAAGTCTGTCCGGGGGGACACATTTACCAGGGGGGACAGAATTACCTTTCACACCGGCGCGCCTATTGTTTTTCTACTTTTGTATGACAAATGGAATAGAAGCATTGTCGGCGAGCAGATGTCTAAAATCTACGCGCGTTCCTAATAACTCTACATCAGATACACTGACGGATAAACCGACTGAACAATACTGATTGGTAAACTTCGTCCTATTGCTGTCATAAATATGTTTAATTTGTTGTGAATTGGTACTAGTATATTATGCATGTGCAAGATAGAGATGCCTTGTTAGTCCTCCATCCCATCACTGTTGTTTTATATCTCGACCTAATTCTTCAGTCTCCATCACTGGGCGTCACATTTACGACCTACAGGTAAGACTAATTTACCGTATACTGCTAAGCACAGAAAAAAAGTTGTTCAAGCAAAAACATACCAGCTACAATGTCAGCTTGCTGTCGATTTTTGCTTAGTGCGTTTTGCTGCGCAATTAATGTTTTCTGCTAAGCTGTTCTGTGAAATTGAACTCACCGGTATGGCACTTGTGTACAATTAGCCGTAGCCACAAACATTACCAAACAAAGCTACCGACCTGAAAATTTGGTTTGTAACCCTGTTTTTGCCAAGAAATAGTTTTTATGCTAAAAATTTGTTTGTGCTTATGAAATTGTCCATGAAATTGGCCCCTGTATGAGACATGTCCTGCACATGTTTACACATTGGCATTGACTCGATATGCCGTGTAATTACAAAAAAGATCCTAAAAATGTCATGCGAATATTTTTAATAAAAATAATTATTAAGTACACCTGCTCTAGCAATTAACATATTTGTGAAGAAAAATCACTATGGAATTATAGAAAAATCGATATTTTGACGACGCCCCAACCCACCTGTTTACATATCGGGCAGACAATGTTATGTGCTGATCAATTTTACAGTCTACTCACAATACAGTGTTGAAACAAAAAGGTAAGTCGTTTGTAGTGAATGACATTCGATAAAATACTTTTGTTATGCGCATCTGTTTAATTAAAAGGCAGTGTAGATTTGGGTTTTGTTATTAAAACTCGCCTCGTGATAGTCGAGCAGCCGTTGTGAAGCTTGTGGCTCTTGAAGTAATTACCACAACATTATAAGCGCACCACCAAACATCACCAATTAGTGAATCAATCTCTTTGCTTTGCACCTTCCTTGACAATAGGTCGCCCACAGAGAGCTAAGATGAGTTCGCCCGATTTCGTCCACGTCATGCAGGAAGGCCTGACCCGACTCCTTCGCTGTGGTATCTGTCAGGAGAGACTCAAAACGCCTAAAATCCTTCCGTGCCATCATACCTTCTGCTTCGACTGCATGGAGGGGCAGACAAGCTCTGGGGAGATCGTGTGCCCGGAATGCATCACCAGCCACCGGCTCCCGGTAGTAGGAGCCCGAAGCTTTGCCGACGATACCAGGATCGCCGCCCTGTTGGAGCTCCAACAGCGCTGGCAACTCGGCTTCCAGGAGAGCCGGGATGGTGCTTGGACCGAGGAGGTAAACTCCTTGAAAGCGGAGTTCTACAGGCTCAGGGCCAGTGTGGATGACTTCAACAAGTGCACGGACCTGTGGGAGCGTGTCCAGCAATCTACCGAGGAAGACTTAGTCGGGATGAGCAATGGCAGGCCGATAGAGGGAGCGCTGAGGCTCCTGCGAAAAAGAAGAAGACTGCTGCATCAGAAGTTAGATGAGTTCTTGAAGGAGGAGACAGCGTCAATTCAGATCAGAGTCAAGTGTGAGTTTACCCGGGCAAGTGAGTACTGCGCCTTCGTCGAAAGCAGGCTCAAGAATTTTGAGGAGCAACCGGCTATCACAGAGCTGAATCACATGAGGGGGCAGTGTGTTGCCATCTCGCAGCAAACTAGCGGGTTGCTCAACACCGTCTGCGAGCAGACTGCCAAAATGCCTTTGAAGATCGTCAAGGCCAGTGATGACATCAGGAGCCCGCAGCCGAGGGCTTTTTATGGCGTCGACGTTGGCGTACAGGTGTCCGTCGACGATGATTTTGCGCGAAAGTTGGATCGCACCCAGAGTCTTCCTCCTATTGGTTACGTGCCGCCCCTGCGATCTAGGAGAAACTCGAGTGGCAGCGACACCACCGTTTGCAGCAAGAGTGTCTTCGATGTGTACAACGGAAGGTTCATCATGAACCGCAGCAACAGTGACAGCATCACCTTGAAGACGCCTCGTGCGTATGGCGATATCCACAAGATGAAGGTGTTCGGGAGGAGCTGGTTTCAAAGCGGGAAGAAGCGATCGATTCTGGGTCCGGCCGGCGTGGCGGTGGTTCGTGACAATCTGTTCGCCGTTACGGATACGGCCAACGGCTGCGTTCGATTGTGCACCTTGTCGGGTCTGTCACCCAGACGGGTATTGACGCATGATGGCATCTTCACCAACTTTGGTAACCCTCAGGCAGTCTGCGTGGACCTCCCGCAGCGTCACCTCTACGTCACCGACAAGGACAACGCATGCGTCGTGACACTTGACATTGACACGGGAGAGGATGTCAACACCATCACATGTGTTGGGCACCGACCAATCGGCGTCGCCCTCGACTCTGACTCGGAAACTCTCTACATCTGTTGCGAGGAGACGCATGCGGTCATCATGTACCGGACTGATGGTACCCTTGTGGGACAGATCGGGGAGCGGGGGCGGGAACCTGGTCAGTTTCTGTACCCCCATTCCCTGGCCATCAGCCCCGAGAATCGTCTTTGGGTGACCGATACTAATAACAACCGTATCCAGGTAGGTAAATACATTGTAAAATGATATAGGCCTAAACATTGAAGAAATCGAAGTCCATCGATTTTACAATTTCAAAATGCACATGGCGAGTCACGTTTGCATCATTATTTCTATACAGGCGAACTTTTCTGTACGTCATTTAAACTAAAACCACGCCCACTGCACACAGAGTAATAACATTGGAAACCGAATACATGTACAATGTAGTACAAAGTGTATAACGCAATCGGATAGGTAGGAACCCATGGTGCTTATTAAAAAAACATCTAGAAGATTTTCCTTTTTGTTTTTCTTCACTGCAGGTCTTCAACCTTGCAGGAAAGTTTGTCAAGACCGTGGGCTCCCGCGGCAGCGGCCTGGGCCAGCTCAACCACCCCAAGGGTCTGACGATCGACGACCGAGGCTTCGTCCTAGTTGCCGACACAGGCAACCAGCGCGTCCAGGTCTTTGATCCTCTGGGGAAATCGGTGCTGGTCTTCAGCCGCGAGGACGGCCCGTCTGCCCCATCGATGGGCGGCCTAGGCCTGCTAAAGCCAAGCACGAACAGCGGCTGTGGTTCGACTAAGGTGTCTAGACACCAGGGTGTGGCTGGCCCTGTCGGCGTGGCCTCCACGTACTCGGAAGGGGGGAAGAGGGGCAAGGTGTTCGTCAGTTACCAGGGGGACCCAAGGATCGTGGCGTACTTGGTGCAATACCAAAGATAGATGGGGCCCGCTGGTAACCTTATTCTTATATCCAAACACTATAATCCTCTGCCTGACTGCAAATGTGGCCGTGTCCGAATTAATTGGCTACGGCTACGGCTACAAGATGTGGCTGCCGCCGCTAACCATAGAATTGTGCGTAATCATAAGCGGCAGCCAAGTAATTCCACATACATATACCGTACCTGTGTTTATAGGTCTGTGAGTAATTCGGGCACGGCCTGAAGTGTTGCTGCCACCAAGAGTCTCGAAAGTCTCCATTCACATAACAAGTTATTGAGTAAAGTCTTGGGCATTTTACATAGGCCTACAATAATAATAGTTAACGCACTGTGATAATTCAACATCAGTGGAACTATGTAAATTTGTTTTTCAATTTTAAAAACTGTGTTGTTTTTCTTTATCACGAATTTTATTCTTTATACAAAGTAATGTCGTTATCTTGCTTCTTTTTTACAATGTACCACGATCAGTGTACTTAAACCACTGTACTTACAAACAATAAAATTACATTTCTCATATAATTCCATATAAACATTGCGAATAGTTTAAAATTTACTTCTGCAAAAGTATATCAGCAAAGATATTATGAATTTCCGAAAAATTTATTATAAGATTCTGAATTTTGTTAATAAAAACTGTATCATTGCACGTTTAACATTGATTTCCACTAAGCACCTCACGTTATTTGGAGTATAGTTTAGTATAGTTTGCCTTAAAATCTCATGCAGGCAAAATAATAAATCCTACTGTTTTTAGTAAATGTCGATACTGAACTTTTATTTTACGATCAGGCGATAACCACGAAATAACGTTCCATGTTCTCTCCAATGTTTGACATCTTGAATCCCGAGTTGCAAGTCCCCAGTACATTACACATTCCACTCTATACAATACTGCTTTGTCCACGCTCAGTGTCATTTCAGCACGTTAGTGGCGCTTAATCAAACGGTGCCGTCTCAGCTGCGTCGTCACGATGGCGTCACTAACATAATGTTCAGTCACTAACCCAAATCCGCCGACTTTCACCTATGCTGCCTGAAAAAGAAACGATAAAAGAAGTTGTCATTCGTTGGATGCTATGCTGCAGATCTCAAAACAAAACTGAGTGCTTAAATGACATTCGCCACAGTGTAAAGCGCAACTTTCATGAATGGAACCGATACGCACTGATTGACTTGTGGCGGTGATCCGTTCATTGACGGGGCTCCGTTGGATGTGATGGGCACGGCTGGGTTTGGAGTTGCGGTCGTCGGGAAGGGTTTGACAGAGTGGGGAGCCCGGGGTTTTAGGCGCAGCGCGTACATCTTCTCGTAGAAGCCGATACTGGCCTTGGTTGCTTCCAGGACTTCGGGCGCGACGCGGCTGAGGTCGATGGGCTTCTCTACGTGTCGCTCCAGGCCCGTCGTCCGGAAGGCGCGGTCGTACTGCCCGATGATCTTGTTGATGATCATGAGCCTGGTGGAGTAGATCCACGTTCGCTTCTCCTCCTTGATGGACCGCCATTTGTTCATGGAGGGGGAGAAGGGGATGCCGACTGCGTTGCAGTAGGCGCACAGGACTCCCAGTGGATCCTGCAAAAGATCGTCAGCGTCGACGATGATTGGCTCCTGGCCAAGATCGTTGGTCACGTGCTCAAAGAGGTCATACATCTCCTTGTAGACCAACCCCTTGGGGAGCACCTGGCTGAGTTTCAGATCCAGAAAAGTTCTGGCGAAGTATCTCTTGACCAGGGTGTTCATTGAGAGGAACACTCGCGCCGGGTGCCTGATGAGGAAAGTGTGTCGGTAGCCGGCTGGTAGCTTATCAAACTTTCCCTCCACCGAATAAGCCAGCTCTTTGCAGAAGAAGATCTCCGTCCTGGGCAAAGCCTGGGCTTCCATGATCTTTCGAACCCAGTCGTAGGTGTAGTGCGGATCCCTGACCACGGATTCCAAGACCGGGATCTTGATCTGGTTCTCGGGTCCCAGGTGGCATGCCGCGGTGTACAGCTCGTGGCAGACCTGCACCCGGTCGCCCAAGGCGCTGATGCAGCGCTCGAAGGCGGTGGATAGGGAGCGGGGTGGGGCCCAGAGCAGGACCCGTGTGGTCTGGGGCCTGTGAGTCGCCGCTTCGGCCATGGTGGCGTCTGATGGGTCCGTCAGATTGTAAAGCACAAAGCTTTGGTTCTGAAAGAGAACATAAATAAACACAATTTGACATGTGATACGTAAACCCTTGTACGTACGGGGAGTGCTAACAATCCTTAATACCCCTATACAATCTGAAATGGTATTGAAGTATATACATTCATTGGAACTAGCCAACCGAACAGTATAGCTGTACTTTGTTATTAAAGATGAAACCGATGTAGCGTGATGATTTCAGACTATGAAATCCGGACTCATTATATACTCAGTATATTATTGCGCAGCGCATGCCTATCAGTGAAAACAGGAGAGCAACCGGTCACGTGAAAGGGTTTAACCAATAATAGGGAAAGCGGTCCGATTTTCACGGAAGTCTGATTTCCATATCATACCGGCTTAAGCTTTCGTAGCATGCAACAATTCATCAGATGCAGTGAAGGGAAAAACATCACACGGCAATTATACTTCTCTAGAGGCGAGTGCACGCCATGAACGATCTCATCACTAGAGTCAATTAACGGTACCTATATAGCCTATATACTTACTTTCTCCAGGTTCTCGACCGCAACATACAAGCGGAAC
Source organism: Crossaster papposus (assembly GCA_037893245.1). Classification (NCBI taxonomy): domain Eukaryota; kingdom Metazoa; phylum Echinodermata; class Asteroidea; order Velatida; family Solasteridae; genus Crossaster; species Crossaster papposus. The sequence continues at coordinate 1,346,776 of JBAIAA010000650.1, read as the reverse complement.
AACGGGCTGATAACCAGCTGATTCAAGAGTTTTCGCACCAAGACGACGAGCCAATACAAGGCCATCTTTAGAACTCTAAACACCTTGTTGCTTTCCTTTTGCATCAATTCCACGAAGTTTTGAAAGTAAAGCAACGCTCAATATAATTTTAGACGATCACATTCAAATAATGTTTGCATTTACTAGGCCAATGATAGCTATTAATGCATTAAGTTACACACTCACAAACGTTGCAGGGTTCAGGAAGAGTTGCGTTTATGTGTCATGACGGGAAACCACAATGTTCGTTATCCATGAACGCGCGCGTACTGTCATTGTACACGCGCACGGGACACCTTGTCAGTAATATAATAGGCCGTTTTGGAAACCCCAGCTTCGCGCGTCCCTCGCTGTAGCTTTGTTAATGCAAGGTGGCAATGGTGATGGCGCCAAAGACGGGGCTGGGGTTTTAAAAAACGGCCCTGGCCATTAGCAGGAAGGTCCAACAACGTCTCAACCGCCTTAAAACCGTCCTTATTAAAAATACTATTTTTATGACGCCTGAAATGCCGCTGGGTGAGGGAAAAAGTTCTCCTTTAACCAAATACCCTCCGCCACGCCATATAGCGCTCATTGGCTAAACACACAGTAGAGCGTTAACGTCCATTCACATTACACTCCGTGTGAAGTGGGTTTAGGTTAAAATAGAACAGATCCACATAAAATAACGCCAGGAAAGTCTTCTAAAGTCTTCTAATGTGCATAAGTTGTTTGGGCTTTTTAGCAAGATAAACCTCCAGTGGTTATAATAATAATATAAAACCAGCACCGTCAGGCGTACGTCAGGCCTGGTGGAATTGGACACCGTTTCTTGATGGAAACCGCCTAAAAATCATACCAATCTCGCGAAACCCGATTTGTCGTATGACATGGGCCTCGGCACTGGCATTAACCAACACAGATTATCACTGCAACTAAACACCAAACTTACCTTCACAAAAAATAATCAAATTTCTAATTTTACGCTGTGTTTTGATGACTTTGAACGGGTTTTAAGATCTCTTTACGGCCGTGTCGATGTCATCACCACTCGATTTCTCGTTCTAAAATGAAGACCGGATAAATACTGCACCAAACACACTAACTGCACCAGTAGCCGAAGCGTCAGACTGCTGAGCCATAAACGAAAACCATTTCGACAGATTCTGTTTATTATTCTTGAGGGTACCCGGGCATTTGTACAAAAGATTCGCACGAGCGCCAAAACAGTGTTAGCTAAACCACGAAACACATAACAATAACATCACAACAATTAACAACGCGGAACCACAGGCGTTTAAAAAAGAAATTTATGAACAGGAATCAGTGTACGCGCGCAGGCGACACTAACAAATGTGACGTCACTTGCTGGTAACATTTCTGTCAAGGTATTTAGAAAATTGTGCTGGTACGTGGCATATCGCGGGAGCAGATTTCGTTTCGTGACTAATCGTCCACTTTTCTAGAACAATTTTCAAGAAGTACATCTTTTATACTGATAACGAACAATTAATCCAGGGGTGAGATTGTCAATCAAGAAAAAAAGGCAAAAAATTGATGAAATGTATCGGCTACGTGCACACGAAGTGAAAAAGTCTGAAACAGCAAATCTTATATGTATTAAACTAGTTCCTCCGCTATTCCCGCACACGTTGAAATGTGTACACAATCATTGAAACTGAGAATTCTCTCTGGCAGATTGTCATAAAGGTAGGGAATGCAAGTTTCATGCAGTCGAACGACAAATACTGCATGCTTCAATGCCTACAACAAATTAAACTCGATCTATCCTGAACCGAACCAGACGGAAATGAAAGCACTCACTAGTAAAACATCGCCCATAAATCACTGTGGATGGTTTTATTTTACTTAGTCGAGGTCACCGAATTGAGCAATAATGTACCAGCACTGTTCTAATGTATGCCGTATTTATGACATGGGCCAATTTCATGGAGCTGCTAAGCACAAAAATGTGCTTACCATAACAAATTTACCCTTGGCAAAATCAGGGTTACAGACCAAATTTCCAGGTGATGCTTATTGTTTGTGATTGATATTAAGTTAGTTTTTTGCTTAGCATAAACAAAACCATATAATTTTGGCTGGTAACCTGTTTTTAATGAGCAAGACTCTATTGTGTTTAGCAAATGTGTGTGCTTAGCAGCTCTGTGAACTTGGCCCTAGTAGCTATATTGAACCAGTTGTTACGGAATGCAATTTGAACCAATTAATCTATTCTCAAATCATCGTGCTTATCGCAAGCAGTGGGAATTCAACCATAACATACATGATGTGCTTTAAAAATATATATACAATTGAGGAGCTGATCATAAAATATTACTGCCCCAGTGACCCAAAATGATTTCAGTGAAGTTAATATAACAAAACTGAAGCAAAATCAGATCAGCAAAATCACAAAAGAAAGGGTGTTTCATAAAACATACAAATAATTTTGCAGCAATTTAAATTCTGACAGCAAAAATATGGGAACATAAAACACTAATCAATAACAAATACTCGACCATTCAGCAAATGGACGCAGATTTTATAAAATAATATATATTCAATATTTTTCAAAAATATTTCACAATTTTAAAGGCCCCAGTGAATTAAACAAGTTAAATTTCAAAGTGAACAAAGAAATTGGCGAAGCTGGACTCGAACCTGCGACCTCCGTAATACCGGACCTGTGCTCTACCAACTGAGCTATCTTGGCCTATGTTGGCGGTCTCCCAAATTGTGGATTATGATGAGGACGATGATGATGGTTGTCGTGGTGATAATGATGATGGTTGTCATGGTGATAATGATGGGTACTCACGAAACCATGCTATGAATAGACTGGATGGTTCAAGAAGTTGGCATTAAGGTTTTCATCACAGTATTCCCCCAGGACCTAAGGATGAAACGGAGATCTTTGTGTGAATACGTAGAAAAAGGTTGTAGAGTTGCGAGTCGGCCATGTTGAATTAAAAACGAAGTAAACTCTTCAGTTCTGAAATGATTCCAATAAAATTGCTCCTGATTTTTGAAAAGGCCATTACCTTCCGTGACGAGTTTCAGAAACTGGTGAATGCACACGAGGAGGGCACCCTCGCTTGTTTTGATGAGGTCAGTCAAGAGGGCTGCCCCGCCCTCGCTGCAGAATACCTGCTTTAGCCGGAAGTCGCACACAAGGTTCTTTAACGTCATCAAAGCTAAAAAGATGGACACCGAACATGTCAGTCACAAGTTATCACAAGTCAGTTTACAAGTCAACCACAAACCAACCACAAGTCCATCACAAGTCCATCACAAGTCCATCACAAGCCAATCACAAGCCAATCACAAGCCAACCACAAGCCAACCACAAGCCAACCACAAGCCAACCACAAGCCAACCACAAGTCATCACAAGTCATCACAAGTCTTACCTAAGAATACAAGGTCCTGTTCCTGTCGTTTGTTGCGTAGGAAATCCATCAACTGTGAGATCGCACCCAGAGAAGCCAGCTTCATGTGGATGACGATCTGTTTGGAAACAAAAAATTAGAAAATGACTTCAAAATGACACTTGCATGTTAAAGATCATGTACGTTTTCTGCTTACATAATCGATATGGCAGCAACTGTACTGAATTTGTCCTTAAGACTAATTTCGAGGGAATCGGTCGAAAATTGTAACTACAGGGATCGTTGAACCTGTTTATATACCTCTCCAAAGTCTACTAGGTCATACAGAAGTAGCAGGCAAGCCCTCGTGGTTCCGGCATCGTCACTAATGAGCCCCTTCACTATGTGGCTACCACAGATCTCCAGCAGGTGGATGGAACACTGCCATCCTATTGGCCCATCCGGGGAACAGGTGGGCTTGTGATTGGTGGGATTTGCAGGGGGCTTTGTTTTGAGTTTGGAACCTGACAGAAGATGATAAAAAGGATCATTAATCACAGGTGCAATTTTGAAAAGAAATAAATGCTCAAAGTAAAAGTTTGAATGAGTCGGGGGTTCTTAACTCTTCCTTTATGGTAATTTTTTATTTATTTTTCAAACAATACCAATTGCCTTCATGATGACCTACCTTTGCTCATCTTTGCAGGCTCTCCGTCTCGCTGACCCTTGACCCCTAGCGCATCTCTGACCACGTCGGCCGAGCCGCTTGACATTTGACCCAGGACCTGACTCAGGATCTTGTCCCGCTCTGCCAGCGTCTTCGCCATGTCGGGTCTAAGAATTCAGATGTGACAACAGAATTACATCTTAGTTCAAGTCACAGGTCGTTTTTTCCAAACCCCAGCTTCGTCTCTGTCTAATTGGGCTACGTTCATGCAGTTTGGCAATGGTGATGGAGACGAAGCATAAAGCTGGGGTTTGAAAAATGGCAATAAAGTCATTGCTGGCAATCATGCAGAAAATGAACAACATGTACGTTCTCAAAACCTAACAGAGAGAAATAATCAATGCAGGAAATTGGTTGAGTTTTAGGCCTGATTTTGGAGGACAGATGTCGAACAGTCGACAGGGCATGCTGTTAAATCTGCGCCCTGTGCAAGTCAAAGTGCACTCACCTAGGGGTTAGTCCATAAATAAGGGGTCTAAAAGTGTGACATTTTCTGGTGTCCCAGATACATCTGACCTTATAATTTCACCTTGATCTATGTCTGTTTTGGCGTTCTTTAGCCTGAGCTGACTCCCTAAGTTGCTTGGTTTCCTCCAAGTGGATTGGCTGGATGATGTAGTGCAGACACTCTGCTGCAAGAACCTGAAAAGAACCGAATCATCGGGCAATGAATGAGAGGGTTCTATTTTGGGTCAATCAACAACCTCCATTGACTGTATGCTGGCACATTTTAAGGGGTAACGAAAACCATGTAACTCTATAGATTCAAAAAGTAGCTTCTAATCTTACCTGGATTTGCGGCACCTGACAGGCTACCCACGGCCCCACCGTCCCGCACACGCCTTCCTGAAACAACCTGATCCTCAATTTCTGGTGTACCTCCTTCTCCCCATCTTCTGCTGCACACTCATCCTCAAGCTCTGGTTTTGAAATCACTGGTGGTGCTTTCCCGGTGTATCCAGCCGTCCGCACGTTCCTTCTGCCCCTAGCCATCTCCCTCTGTTTGCCGGAGGCAACCGACTTTGCTTGCTCCCTGAAGGCACTTTTGCTCAGATCAAACTTCACTTCGGATTCAAGGTTGTGTTTTTTCGCTGACAAAGGACGTGCCTTGTTTGAGATTTTCGGAGAGTCTCCCGACGACTTCTTCGATGAATGCTGATGATGCGAGAAAGGTCCTTCTTCTGAATTCCTCTGTTCTTTTTTATCTCCCCAAGCCATCCTTCGTTGATGGATCGTGTCCGTCCGCTGTTCTCTTATTTTATTCTCCTGCTGTCGGTGCGTAGTGATATTCTCAAACTTCACCTCTTTTTCCACTTGTTGGTTCCACAACTCTGCCGAGCATTTCGAGAACAAACTAATGCATTCAAGAAGTTGTTTCACAAACTCCAGCTCCGCGGTGCTCGGAAGAGGGTTGGCTGGACTCGGGGGTGATACCCCTTGCCACACCTTCATCATGGCCTGCAGGTGGAGCACGTCCACGTTTCTCTGTTGTTGCTGAAAAAAATGCACTTCCGCAGATGGGAACAAGTGGAGTGTGTAGGTGTTGAGGAGGTTCAGAACACACAGAGCTCCTTGGTGGAACATGAAAAGGACGACGTCCTTGTTCAGCTTGTACACCTTGCCCTTGGCCCTTTGAAAATAAAATTCATAAAAAAAGTACACAGTTTACTATTTTAAATACGTAAAACGCTTCAATCTAGATTAGTTGATAAAGTGCCAATTTCATCTTCTAGAGATCACAATTTCAAACCTACTCAAGTCAAGTTTTTGTTCAAATAAATAGAACAAAATATAGATAATATTAATATTCTTACCGAATAATGGAGACTTTAGCGTTATGGCTTGATGTCCTGTTTCGTTGCCTCTTTACGGTCACGGTAGCCACGTGACACAAACAGGAGACGGCGTCAGACAACGTCTTGTACAAATCCACTTTCGGTCGAAAGCCGACAGCTGTGATCTTCTTGCTTTGGTCCAAGGAAATCTTAGCTGTTAATGAATTTTAAAAACCAAGAGGATGTGTTAATGGTTTTACTGTTTTTTTTCCTTCACAAAAACGTTCGAAACTAAAATGGCAAATTACAAAGTACCAGAAAAAAAATATCTTAAATTTATGGAATGCCCTGCACCCAAATCTCTTGGCACAATCTTACCTTCTTTATGAACTGTCTCTACCAGGATACTGATGAGAATCCTGACTCCCCTCTCGCTCCTTAAGCTCGCATCCTTCCTCCTTGAAGCCAAGTGCCCCTGCTCCTCCTCCTTCCCCCGCCTCCTCCCACCAGGGTCCTCCTGTTCTTCACTGAACGCTGCCTCGGTGTGTATGCTCACCTCCCTCAGTTGGTTAGGAGAGGAACAGTGGAGTGTTCTGGCCAGGGTAGCCGTGCACAGTCCCCTCAGTTTCCTGCAAAATAAAAATGAATAAGCATATCTTAACGAACAAGCATATGTCCACTACCTTCAGGCCAAAACTACATATACCAATGGAAAGAAAACAAGTTTTGAGATAATTGTTTATACCTGCAATGTGTTGACCTTAGTACTTGAAGAAGAACTCTTAGTTTCCCATCATCAAAGAAGGCAGAGAGGCCGTAATTAGAACTGCACAATGTTTGGAAAAACTCCGCTGCCTTTATCTGCACCGCACTGCAATTAAAGATACAAAAATGCCAAAATTAGGAAAATAATTTATCAATGAAATTTTGGCAAAATCGATACTAAATTTATGATCACCCCGACACAAATTCAACGAACTGAGACGCGGGATTATTTTAACGAAACTCGATCCGAGGCGGGTTCAGGCCGATTGACATTTCCGGTTTTGCTCGCTGCTGACAGACATTTCCGGCCTTGCTCGTGGTGTGTTTATGTGTCATTCGTTTCAAATCTCTGAGAAACTTTGCGAGTATATATACGTCCTCCGGTGCGAACTAGTAGTCCAAGCTTACCAATTGCCCTCTTTCATTGCAACAGCGACATGTTCCATGACTCTGTGCTCCAGCACTCCGGCTACGGTATGCTCAGTGTGTTGAACAAGGTGGCTGAACAGTTCTGTAAGACTCTCCTGAAAATGCACCAAAGTTGTTACAAATGACTTTAAAATACAAGGAGTTGATTCTCATAATTATTAAGACCCTGTTAATTGCAGTTAAATGTAGAAAATAAGAACTACGCCGGGTTAGGGAGCGCGCTGCGTTAGGACACATCAACAACACTGTGATAGCCTAAGACCCACCTTCATTGTCGGGCATCTCAACCAAATCTCCATTATATCCTCCATGCAATGATCTAACACCAGAACCGCAATCTCAAAGTACTCAGCCAGGTTGCTAAGCAACCTACCCAGGGCAACTTTGGTCTCAACCGCCTGATTGGCCGATGACAGACAACCAATCAGGAGTGACAGGCCTCTGGTGATCATCCTCTCCAGCCAATGGTCGGCGAGCTTTTTGTGCATCACAATCTGTTGAATATTAAATGAGCTGCTGTAAATAGCTCGAATGTTACGGTGATTCTTATTGGTCAAAACGTGTAAAATGAATCACCAAAACCCCTATTTTGAAGAAATGGAATAGTCCTTACTTTCTCCAAAACTTCAGCTGCTGTTGAGTGACTGGCAGCTTCCATTTTATCCTGCAGGAGGTTAAGAAGCTGAGGGAAAATGTTCATCTGCAGAAGTGCCTTGACGTTTTGCACGTCAGCGGCTGCCTGCCTTAGCGCAAGAAATGCTGCTTGTTTGACTGGCTGGTTTGTGCTGTTTGTCAGGCGAACCAACTTTTAAAATCAATCAAAATATTGTCAACAAATTCACATCCATAAAAGTAAAAGTTAAAGCAATAGAGAAAAAGTAGAAATTGTTGCTGAATAAGTAATATTTAATAGAGTAATATTCAATCAAGTTATTCTCAAACAACTTTAATTTGGCCAGTTGTGTTTCTCTGTTACATTTAGATAGTTGTAAATTTTGCTTTAAAAGTACATTTAATGAAAATAATAAATTTAGGTTTCCAAGAAGTTGAAAAAGCCTGACCTGGCAAAGATGAGTTTCCGAGATTGCATCACCATGGCAATAAGCCGCCAAGTTCCTGATTGCTCCGTGTTGCCGTGCCGACCCTTGGGCGACGAGCATCCCGATCACGACAACCAATGAGACGGTCTCATCGTCGTCGCTATCCGAATCTGAATCAGACTCACTGGATGTTGTGCCTGTTGCGGGGCCAGTTCCGTTTCTGCTGCGGTGGCCCCTCAATGGGGATAATTCAGTGACGTTTCCGCAAGAGCAACGTGTGTTGAGTTTGTCAGTGCGTAAGGAATGGTTGAGATTCTCGGGTGTGTGAGGCTGGGAATGAGGGTCCAGGGAAATGTCACCAAGTCGGTCGAATATTGCCCGAAGCTGAAGATTCTCCTGGCTAAATGGAACAAAAAAAGACACCTACAAATTATACAGATGGATTTGTGAGATCTGCTCTTGAATATTCGTAATTACAAAAAATGAAATTAAACTAAAGAAAGAGCATCTTTTTTAAATATTTGTCTTCATAATCGTAGCTAGGCGCAGACATAAATAATTTGTGTACGTTGGCTTATCTAGCTTCCAGGACTATGTTCTTGACATTCAATTTTTTTTAGTTTGGAGTGAAGAATGTTATTTATAAATTTAAACACAAGGCAAACTGGTGAGTACGAGTAGATGTTTTTAATGGATAGAGCTACTCTGCTGGGACAGTAGAATGTACTCACCTCACACTTTCCTTTGGTCGGTACAAGGTTTCTTGATCAATTGAAAGCCTAGACGGCTTCTGCAAACGCCTCCCATCTACAGCTCCTGGAGGGTCCATTATGGAGTCATTTATTATAGGTCATCTTTGCTTACATCCTTACTGAATGTCACCACTGTGTTAGTGCAAAGTCAAGAGTAAAATAAAAGCAAACCACAAAATAAAATGTCCTTTTCAACTTGGCCGATCATTCTTGCGGTCGGCATGACGTCACGACAAAGGGGCAGCCCGATTAGCAATGTGCATTTACACCTCAAATTGTTCCCATGTGAAAGATAAACGATGTTTCCAGATGTTCGACCGCAATAATTAAATTCAGTTCTTATTATTTTGTTGATTTCATTGATATCATTAATAATATCATGAACAAAATTTACAAATTCAAACTTCAGTTCATTTCAGTTCAGTTTTCTTCCATATCCAATTCCTAAATCTTTAAGAAAGAAAAAAAAACACCTAATCTTTCATTCACAATGCCAAACAATCTATTAGTATTATTAATATCAAATTATTATTCAAAATAAAACCTCTGATTTGTTGTTGCGCATAGAAAATTAGTGGGTGTTGTTTATTTTGTTAATTAAATAGTCTGGTGACAATTTGTACAATTCTTAGTGAGAGCTAGAAATCGGGCACCAGACAACAAAATGGCCGACACCGAAGATGAGCGATTGAAACCCGCAGCGGATAACGAAGGTTGTTATGCCAATCTAGACCGATAAATACGATACTAAATATATACATTTTAATAGAGGATATTACCACCAATAGGCTTACCCTGTTTGTGTTAACTGCGATGGCAATCCCATCGGGAAAATACGTGTTTTGTGAATTAAAATGTTGCCGAAAACGACACATAGATAGTTTTCTTTCTCGAGTCTGTTGTCGGGTGGGGGCGCTATTTACGGGGACAACCGTGGACTTTTTTTAGGTGGGCGTGGCTTGGGCGTGGGTGGGCGTGGGCGTGGGGGAGGGGTTAGATGAAAGATTTTACTGAACTTTATCGAGCATTTCTCTAAATTTATTTCGATACCAGATGATGATCACATCGTGAATTATTTTTAAATAGATTATTTTTTACTTGAAAATAAGTTGAAAGCCGTGCGTTATCCTGGCATGAAGGTCTTCACTGCAGAAACTTAAATGCTGCTTTGTTGGTGCTCAGCATTTTGGCAATGTGTGCCTTGGTATCTATCCTTTGTAACATTCTTGCATTTCAGGTGAGCATCGGTCAGTAGTGACGATGGCCGATGAAGAATCGAGCAACAAGAAACCTGATGAACATCAGTAAACAGTCCGACCTCATTTGCATTATCAGGGTCAGGTCAGGTCACCAGCCTATATTTAGAACAGGTGGGCGGAGCCAACAGGTGCGTACCCAGTTGTAATAAGTCATTGTTAAGAGCACATAATCTCAACTGTGGCAGTACTATGTTTCAACTTCAGGGGTCGCGAAGATTGCGAACTTTGAGAAAACGACCGTCCCGCGACACCGGCCTACCGCCCGGCCTGAAATAAGTCACAATGCACCCCCTCCTTTGCCGTCCGGAGAGAAGCGGAAAGCACCCTCTAGCCCGGATGACGGAGGGCAAAAGAAGACCAAACCATTTACGATGAGCTTTGGAGTGAAGGCGAAGGGAGCCGTGGAACAAGATAGGAACGTAAAGGCAGGTGGGATCACAATGAAGGTGGGAACAGCGAAACCTCTCAAAACGGTCTCGATAAAACTCATGCAGGTGAGTACTTGAAGTTTGTTTTATTCCAAACTACTTGCTCACTATTAAATCCCTGAATAAGAATTTTGACGAAATAATTATAGGGGCAAAAAACACCAATTGGAGTAACTTCGTGGGATTGACTTATGATAACATTTGAGGATTTCACTTCAACTCCTCTGTGTCATGTATTGTTCAAAAGCTGGATTTGTTGAAAAAAAGAGAATGTAGGATCCAGCATTTTATTTATCAATTACTCTCTCTTTCACAGAAACCCAAGGAGCCTGAACTGAAAGCACCTTCTAGCAAGGCAGTGGCCAAAGCATTTGCAGAGGAAAGTGATGTAAGTTGCCATTGAAATCATCTCTTGTTTTATTTGACAATAATATTGAGGAGCCGTACAATTCAAAAATGTCTTCAAGAAACCCTATGGAACAATCTCCCGGAACATTTGAAAAATATTGATTCCATTGATAAGTTCAAGATTGCTTTAAAGACGCACCTATTTAACATTTAGGTCATGCATTTTTGTTTGAAACCTAGTACATCTTGTATTTGTATTTTGTTGTCTTTTTTTCTTTCTCTACAGCGCATAGGGACATGTTTAATCACTATGTGTTATGCGCTATATAAAAATGGTTTATTATTATTATTATTAACTAGTGTCAAGTTTGCTTGACCAAAGTAGAGTACATGTACATATATTAGATCATGAGAAGAGTTTTAATTTATGGCGACCCCAAAATGTGATCAATCTTGAGAAGTTGATATTGAGGTCGTTTGATTGTGTCTCAAGGTTAAATTTACTTCATCAGTTTCACTAATAGATCATCAACTTCGATTTAATAGAGATGTTAATTCCTGGTTTTTTTGGGACAGGATGAGGAAGATGAGATGCCACCAGAGGCCAAGATGAGAATGAGGAATGTGGGCAGGTAAGAAAACAATGACATTGTGAGTAGTGTCACAACAACAACAACAACAACAACAACAACAACAATTGTAGTAGCGAATCCTGACTTTTGTGAAGGGGAGGGGTCTCGCAAAGACTTTGGCACACAAAAAAAGGGAGGGATGGTCTAAATCATCTTTGTAAAAACAGTTGTAAAATAGCTGCTTGGGGCTATGGCCAATTTCATAAAACTTGCCTTACTTGGTAAAAACAGGTTATTTGCCAAAACTCCATTGCTTTTCACTCAAAGCAAAAACCACCTAAATACCAGTCACAAACAATAAATGTCCACTAAAATTTTGGTTTCTAACCCTGTTTTTTTAAAGGATTTTTTTGTTTTATGCTGAGCAAATTTTGGTGCTTACACATTTGATGAAATTGGCCCCTGGAAGGGAGGGTTCCTTCTGCCTTATGTCTCGCTTCATATGTATCTAAAGTCAGTTAGTCAGTCAGTCAGTCAGTCAAAGGACCGAACACTTTTCTGTTCCAATATCTTCCTAGGGACACGCCCACCTCAGCAGGCCCCAACTCTTTCAACAAGTCCAAGTTTGGCTTCAACGATCACGCTCGGGTCTGGAAGAAGGATGTTGATGACGAGGTTCCTGATCCGGATAAGGACAAAAAGTGATTCAAACTTCAGAAAAAGAAAAAATGGAAATAAAGGCACAATATTTACTTCGGAGATGACAACGGAGGGTTAAAATTACTACAGAAAAAAACCCACTGCCTTAGCAGTCACATGCACTAAGAATGTAGAAGTGTGATTATATTTTAGGCACATTGTTCAGCAATGTATATAGCACATACATTGTATATATAAATATCTAAATTCTTAAAAGGTCTGACTTTACATTCATTTTGTTGGAACAGGTTATTTTGTTTTCTGAAGCTCTTCCAATGAGTGTGTTCATATTACAGCTGAAAATTCAGAAACATTTTTCTTTCAGTTGATCTTTGCAAAAAACAACAATATGTTAGATTCGTTCACCTTGAGATGTAGTCGAGTCCTTCGCAAGTTCAGTCACAGTGAAAGAACAATAACTTAGGGATGCTTTTTGTCCAAGTGTACATACATTACTGTGTATTGTAGCCTCTGCTTAAGCCGTTCTTAGCAAGTGCTTTTTAATTAAAATTTTATTTTTAAGATTTTTGTTTTCTTTCCAAAATTGCAATTTGGATTTCTGTTTGGAAGGTTGCAACAGAAAGTAAGAGTTTTGTTGGAAATTAAATGTATCACACATGTAAATAGATTTTGAATGCTTTTATCACTGTCAATCATTTTGTTTTTGTGGAACTTGATGGAAGCTAACAGAAATTGTAAGTTTTAAAAAGATTAGATAAAAACTGCTGGATATCTACAACTAGTAACACATGGGTTGACTAAACATTTGAGTTTGGGTCTGGGACAATTAAAAGCAGAATATAATAATAAATCCTTCGGCCCCGCCCACCCAGAAGAAACTGGCGATTTGATGGTGGCGCCCTTCCAAAACGGCGTATACCAGTCTACTCACACACAGCCAGGTGTTGTCAACAGCAAATTCAAAGGAACCAGACAAGTATGGATTTACGTATCACGTGTATTTATTGATAACCAAACACCGGTTGATTTGTTTTATCGACATATGTTCCATCAGTATTAAACTAAACAGTTCGAAATTATGGCAAATGTACAACCAGAGCGCAGAGTCCTTTCAATACAGAGCCATGTGGTGTCCGGATACGTTGGAAATAAGTCGGCAACATTCCCAATGCAGGTAAATATCCTCTTGCGCCCTGTGCAGAATTACAGCGGTTTTTTTTTAGGGGGGATGATATTTGGGGCCTGTTATTCTCCGTGGTAAGGGGGGGGGGGGGGGGGGGGGAGAAAAGAGTTTAGATGCGACAGTACTCACTTTAATTATCATCAATGAGCTTTAATATTTGTAGGCCGAATTAATTGTAAACAATTGCAACATTTTGAAGAAAACATGATGGTTTTATATATAAAGAATTGTTTTTTTAAATATTTTGGGCCTACTTTTTTTTCCCTCACAGTAGTCACAGAGTACTACTAGCCTAGGCCCTTTCCCTAACCAATCTAAAATGTACTATTTTGTTCATGGAATTTAGTCGTTCTTCCATTTTTTGTCAGGTGCATGGGTACGAGGTTGACACCATTAACTCTGTCCAGTTGTGCAGTCACACTGGGTACAAGGTTTTCCAGGGCCAGGTGTTGAATGCGAGTGAGCTGCGGTCGTTGTCCGACGGACTAAAAGCAAACGACATCAACCATTACTCACATCTCCTCACAGGTATAGAGAGTTTGCACAGAGCGTCCTCACTGGAAACATATTTCTTTGTCGACCCAGAGGCACAAATACTTGGGGCCTAAATTCATAAAAGGTGCAAATCAGAAAATACTGCTTAGCACTAGCAGTAAACCACTTGATTGGATATTGAGTTTGGCTGGGATAATTTTGGTTTTTTTACTTGGCAAATGGTTTTCATACTTGTTACAATTGTTTAAACAAAATTTGATTCATTGAAATTAGTTTTTAACTGAACTATACCATTCTTACCTCAGGGTATGTTGGGTCCAAGTCTTTCCTGCGAGAAGTCATCGAGGTGGTGAAGGAACTACGCGAGAAAAATCCCAACATCATCTACGTGTGCGATCCCGTAATGGGGGACAACGGCAAGTTCTATGTTCCTGAGGAACTGCTGCCCATCTACAGGGACGACCTCCTGCCATTGGCCAATATGATTACGCCAAACCAGTTTGAGGCAGAGTAAGGGACCAATCAATAATGAGTGTTTGTTTAGCGCAGATATCGTAAAGATACCCAATTAGTCCTAAGTGGAGAGAAGCAACGAGTGACAAAATACCTTGCTCAAGGGCACATGTACCATAACCCCAGGCTGGACTCGAACCCACAACCTGCAGAATTATACCGGTAATATTTCCAACCTGTGGTCTTATGGCTTCTCATTTCAAGGCTGCTGATTGGCCAGACAATGGCCAATAGGACGACGTGTAGAATGAGTGCGGACCTACTCAATATTTTGAATGTTCTTTCTCTTTCCAGGCTACTGAGTGGTCAGAAGATAACCAATGAGCAGAGTGCGTTAAAAGCTATGCAGATTTTACACGACAAGGGTATCAAGACTGTAATACTGAGCAGTATGTCCACAGGCTCGGACACTTTAATATCGTATGGCACAACAGTTATAGGCAAGTCTCTAATCTGTGTCCGTTAACAATTGTTGACTGGTGTGATGTGGGATATTATATTTTAACCCTTTCCTTACCCTCCACTATCCTCTAAAATCCTCATTGCAGTTTTTGAGGATTGAGGATGAATGGCAACAAGTGACAGTTGATTTTGAAGGATGCATTGGGTCAAGGTTGCAGGCCTTTATCCAGCATTCTTTATGTTCAGCCAAGCATAATGCAACCCTTCATTATGCCCGATACCACCCACATTTCTTCTAAATGTCATTGACACTGACTCAACCCATGGTATTGATTAAATGAGGATTTTGAAGGATTGAGGCAGTGGTCACCTCTCCACTGAACAAATGCTAGAAATAACTGTTGATTTTGGAGGATTAAGGAAAAATCAAATGTATATGAACTGGTCTTATGGGGATTTTGTAGGATTGAGAATGGCTCGTAGATAAAAGGGCCCAGGGGATGTTTAGCACCTGTAAAAAAAGTCATATTACACAACAGCAATTTTGTTATATCGTTTTCTATAGTTTAATCTGTTTTTTAAACGAAAATGTTTATTTTTATGTTTAGATGGCAAGAGGACAGGCTGTCGCGTTGAGTACCCAGCGTTTGACTGTCAGTTCACCGGGACTGGCGATCTTTTCTCAGCTCTTCTTCTGGTGTGGTCGCACAAGTACCACGACAACTTGCAGGTGGGTGGTTTTTTTTAATTGAAAATAAATGACGGAAATATCAATATCGATCAATATCGAGGCTGGAAATATCAGGGTGTGCTACCCACAGATGCTGGCCTGAACCCGTCTCTGATCAAGGTTCGTGTGAAAAAATCAAGCGACTTGGCCCGGGCAATGTGTTTAAGCTTTTTTATTTCAATCTGTTCCAAAATGATACTTTTATTTACTCTGATCTGTCCACAGCTTGCATTAGAGAAGACACTATCCGGTATGCAGGCCGTATTAAAGAGAACCCTTCAAAGTGCACAAGGTAGATATTCATAATACCTATAAAATAACTTGGTAAAAAGAGAAATCTGTGGAACCAACAAAATCAGCAAAATAAACAAAAATCACAAAAATCAAAGCGGCTGAATCGGTTAAATCAGTGCAAACATTCGTTCTCTTGACAGAACTTGCGGGTCCGGGACGCAAGCCCACTCCCTCGCAGCGAGAGCTGCGAATGGTTCAAAGCAAAGCTGACTTAGAGGACCCAGAGATGTGCATCAAGGCCGAGCCGCTTCAGTTCTAACGACGGTAGAAAAAAAACAAACGGGGTAAACAATCCCCAACAATGGTGCACTTGCCAATCCATTACAATATGGTGACCCGCTCTGCAAAAATGAGTCTGATGTCGGAAAATACATTTTTATGTAAAGGGCTGTTTATTGTCTCGGAGGTGATTTTTTTTTAAACAAATAATATTTTAGTTTTAAGGCATTTTGGTTTCTCCAACACCTATATTTTCAGATCTGATCGATTGAAAAGATTGTTTTGATCCCTAAATTAAAATAAATACAGGTTTTTTCATTCTCTTACCATAGCATCTGATGAAGCACTACAATTGTAAATCTTCATTTCTCTCAAAGACATTTTGAGTATAACTGAGAAAAAGCAAATTTCCTAAAATTGTAAAAGACTATATGCATTACACTACAGCGTTGTGCCATATATCAAATGAAAGCTTATTTCCTGCTTTTCATGACCAACTGTACAATTGAAAAAAACATTTTTAACACATCAGACTCATTTTTGCAGAGTGGGTCACATATTCAATTTTCAGGTGTTGTACAGATTTTAATAAAATAGGTCCACAATAATGCTGTAAATGTGAACTTTTCACTTCACTAAAATTAGAGGAAATTATGCTCCCTCTGGAAGACAATCCCATTCACTTGTGCACACACACACACAAATCCTAACCTTAATAACGCCTAATCCTATTAACCTAACGTTACATTTCTCATAATTGTCTATTTTTACAAAGCCAAGTGTATCGTGGTCTTGCATTGTATTACGACCGAGGATCGAAACACAAAAGGGAACAAAGAGTCCTCGGACGTCAGTTTCTTTGTGCTCAGTTGTTAGGATAAGCGTTAGGTAAAATGGGTTAGGTTATAGGAGAGCAACAAAAGGGGAACACAATGGTTGATCCTCTGTCATTAGGTAATTCAAGAGTGTGTGTCTCCACCAGTAGCCAAAACTACATGTATAAAGGACCAAAATTGTTTTTATTGGACATATATATTTCAGTAATTTACGGGAAAATTGGTACAAGTAAAAATTGGTTGTTGACACGATAGTGGCGCTAGTTGTTTTTTCATTCTTATTTATTGGATATAATAGCTAAATATTTTTTTTTTAAAGAGGGGTGGTGGTAGTAGAGATTGTACCATATCTACCTATGACATAATAAATTGGCCAACATAAACTTTTACAATTTAGACAGAAAAACAAGAATACAATAAATGATAAACATTATTACATCCGTTAGGTTGATTATTCATTTAGATCTGTCACAATTGGAAGGCGTACATAAGATACGACAGACTCAAACGCAATTCCATGAAAGAAGATTGAGGGAGAACAACCTCAGATACTCCATCCGCCGTCCACTCGATACTCCGTGCCTGTCACGAAACTTGCCTGCAATATAAATAAAGGGAAGCCACTTGTAATAAAATTGTATTACATTGTATTACATTTGCTGGGGGCAAAGAGGATTTAGTCACTCATTACCTCATCCGACGCCAGAAATAAAGCAATGTTTGCCACCTCCTGGGCCGTCCCAAAACGACCAGTAGGTTGACGTTTCATGAAAAACTGCATGGCCTGAGGAAGAAAACGATAGAAGGAATCTGTGATTTCTGCAAATGTGTCCCGTTTTACTGAGCCGTCTTTAACCAGGGATTAGCGCCGGGATTATTTTAACATCGCCGAGCCGAGGGGCGGGATCATTTTTAACGAAACTCGATCCGAAGCGGGTTCAGGCCGATAGTGGCGGGAAGCACACCCACACATTTCCGGCCTTGCTCGCTGCTGACAGACATTTCCGAACTTGAACTTGGCGTGTTTATGCGTCATCCGTTTTGAATTTGGGGAAAACTTTGCGTTTATATACGTCATCCGGCGCGAACTGGTTAACAAAGGTCTTCCAAAAAAGAGTAAAAACTAAAGATTACAATAGGGGTTGGGGCTCCTGATTGGGAGTTCTGAAGGGTTGAATTAGGTTATGCTGGGTTCGTCAGGTTGAGGCAGGGTGGGTCCTTTTGGGTTGGGATGAGTTTGTATTCACATGCATGTACAGGATTATGTGGGTTAGGATGGGTTGAAGCTGCACTGGTTGGAGCTGGGTTGGACTGGACTTAAGTGGGTTTTGCAGGGTTGGATTAAGTCAGGGTACCACTCTTACGTTCTCTGGGTCCTCCATTTGACTTATCCTGTCTCGTAGCGAGGGCGTGTCCACCGTCCCAGGAGCGATGCAGTTACAGCGAATGCCATCCTTTATGAAGTCGCATGCAACGGATTTGGACAATCCAATGATGGCCGCTTTGGTTGTCCCGTAAATACATCGATTAGCACTTCCTACACGACAAAAGGATGGAAGCCTTCAAATGTATGCATCAAAATTCTGTGTCTATAAAACTGTAAAATATAACAAAATCCACACTTCTTTTCAGATATACAGCCTCCGAGTTTCGAGTAAATTCTGAATTTAACAGCACTTCACATTTTTTTAAGAAAAAAAAAAGGGTGGATTTGGGCCCCGTTTTCATTTTAAATGCTTATCTATTGGACTTTTGCTGAATCGGAGTTGTAATAAGCAAATGTGATAACTCGACTTTCTCTGTTGATGAGCTGTGATTTGTTTTGGTTACCTTTAATACTGGATGCTACTGAAGCCATGTTGATAATGCTTCCTGACTTCTTCTCAATCATCTGCATAATTTGGCGAAAAATTAAAAAAATTAAAAAAAAATTATCTTTTAATTCAAGAAAGGCTATTATGAGTCTGGCAAATTGGTGAATTAAATGTTCAATTAAATGATAAAAGCATTGAAATTGGCACACAGTCACCCTTGCGACCGACTTGCGACCGACTTGCGACCGACTTGCGACCGACTTGCGACCGACTCGCGACCGACTCGCGACCGACTTGCGACTGACTCGCGACTGACTCGATTACAACTCTGTGGTAATGTCAAACAGGTAATAAACTCAACAAACCTTGGGCAAGAATGCCTTGATCATGTTGAACATCGACTTCACATTTAAGTTGACGGAGAAATCAAAATCCTTCTCTGTGGTCTCCAAAATGGTTCCATGAAAGACAAAGCTGAGAAAATGTTGGATTTTTTAAATTTCAAATTGGCACTGGAATCCTAAATAAATTAAGAACTCGAATAATAAAATTGGGACGGCATTTAATTATGCAACTAGATTATTGATATTCTCTTTGATTGATCCACGTTTGCTATTTCCTAGGTTTTCAACATTGTTAACATTGCTAGTATCGTGACCTTGGGGGTAATCCCTGGCCACATTTACCCATCTAGGAGACCTAGGTACGAAAATCCAGAGTGTGAAGGTCGTAAGTCATTTTATCAGATTTCCAACTGATTTTTCATTTGTATTTCGGTCTTGTAGAATGCCAAGAAAAAATTCAAACATGAATCTTTCTCGGCGGAGAGGACACTTAAAAAATCATTCAGCCCAAAAAATTTCAGCAAAAATAAGGGCCGGTAATTAACGCAGTGTAAAATGCCCATAGAAAGACAAAATGGCGTCCTGCCAGGCTTTATTACCCTGCACAGTTGAATAGAATATCAACATGTCCAATCTCGGCAGCTAAGGCCTTGATTGCTTCATTGTCCGTTACGTCCAGCTTGCGAATCTCAATCCCTACAATTTACAAAGAAAACGGTAAAATTGCAACAATAAAATTAACCTCCGATTCCAGGATTTTACCTTTCTGACCTTAAATTATTTTTTCATCCATTTTCTTAAAAAGAGGAAAATGGCCTTCTTTTTGGGGGTTAACTGATTCGTATAGATTTCATTGCAGGAATACCATGCATGTGTTGGCGTCATATGATAATAATTAGACTCCGTCTCTGCATACTATGCTCTGAAAGACTGAAAAAGAACTTTTTTGTATACATTTTTTGAAATTGTTTTCAATGAAAAGAAAAAATCCGATGCAGCAGTAAAAATGGATAAGCATGAGGAGTACAGATGTAGAGGCCTGTCCTTGGTTTGTTCCCCCCCTAAATGTTTAGCATGCAGTTGGGCAGAAAACCCCTGAGGCCTTGAATTGAATAGTGAACAGTACAACCAATATCGCTCTCCCTCTGCAATCTTATTCTAGGTATGTTCGACCAAATTTCTTGATTTGAACATGGAGGAATAAGTACATGTATGTTAAATCTAGAAGTAGGTCAATGACATTTTGAGCCGACATTAATGTACATTATTGTACTGTAGTTGGGACAGTGCTTTTGAGAACCGTCTTTTTTTTCACGTGTCAAACCTGGTATTCCCTCTAGCTCTTTTAGCTTCTCTACGTTGATGTCTGTCGCAATGACCCTGGCACCTTCCCTTGCAAATGTCTGCAAAGAGACAGAAGGGGGTTGATGAAAGGGGGTGGAGGGTTTTTTTTAACTACAAATTTCAAATTGCAGAGATTCAGCACTTTTCAACTCTGGTGAATTTTGCAGTAAATGCTTTTGTGGTGTCAAATGTTTGGAAATTTCCCATATCCTTCATAATCCTAAGAATAGTTGGTCCTGCAACAAAACGCCTATAATCTTTTGTAATTGGTGAAAAGTGATAACAAAAAACCACACAAGTTGGCCTCTTAACCAGTTCGCACCGGGATTATTTTAACATCACCGAGCCGAGGTGTGGGATTATTTTTAACGAAACTCGATCCGAGGCGGGTTCAGGCCGATGGTACCGAGAAGCACACCCACGCATTCCCGGCCTTGCTCGCTGCTGACAGACATTTCCGGCCTTGCTCGTGACGTGTTTAGGCGTCATCCGTTTTGAATCTGGGGAATATTTGTCCTCCAGCACGAACTCGTTAAGATTGCTTCTAGTAAAAGTAACGTTAGAAACATACGGGTTCCTTCTGTTCTATTGTAGAAGTGTCGGAAGGCTAGCTCACCTCAGCCGTTGCCCTGCCAATGCCCTGAGCAGCCGCTGTGGTCACAGCAATTTTCCCGTCTAGCCTACCCATGTCGACTGCTTCTTCCTTTAATTATTTATTATTATTATTAATTCTTTCTGGTAATAAAACCAAGGATCCCTCAAAAGCGCTCTAGGCACTGTAGATCGCAAGCCTGCACTCAAGAAACCTGTTGAGAGAAGACAATGAGAAGAAGGTACAGTTTTAGAGGTGGGAGGAAAACCCCGGCAGAATATTCTGGGGAAAAATCAAGCAGGGACTGAAAACCCAATCCACATATTGGCCCAGGCAGGGTTCGAACCCGGGTCATAGTGGTGAAAGGCGAGGAAAGAACCGCTATGGCTATGCCAACCTGAAAACGGGGCAGTGTCCCTATAAGCATATAATGGCATGATATAGGCAGTATCTTTGATACAACCACACAATACAAAGTCCATACAGAGTTCATGCATAATTATTATAATCTGGATGACATGAACTTTTTCTAGGAGGGAATTGATATTGATAAGTTCACGAAAGTTGCGTCATAGGGGCTGTAACATGGATCTTTTTTAACATCTGTCTTATTATAAACGTACCAGCGCAGCTAACGAAACAGGTGTTTAAAAAGATCAATTAACATAGACAGCCCTATTTAATTGTAAGTTGTACTGGATACGACAAACCCACCAAACACGTTAGACTTACTTACTTCAGTTCATGGAAGCTGTTGTTGTTGTCTTTATAGCGCCATCAAGTGTCACATGATGAACCACCACGCCCCCCTACCGTACCGCTGACCTGCGAGCGCATATACGACTACTTCAACAAAAAAACTATTTAGGGAGTTGCTTTGAAGTGTTTTAATCGTGAAAAGACGTCGAAACTATTCCTTCAGTCATCTTTTTAATAATTGTTATGTATTTAAAAAAAATACTACCATAACTCACTGCATTAGTTAAAATCAAGAACAAAATATTACTGAAAGATGTAAAAGGTGTTCATTATAAAGTCCGCATATCGTTTGGTCATGCGCACTTGCGCAGTGACAAAAGGCGCCATTATTTGAAGGGCGAGAGCTCGCATGCATTCATTGTATGTATGTTGTGTGCATTATTGTTGCGAAATTAAAACACGTTTCGTCTGCAACAGAATTAGACCATTAGGCGGGACACGTTTCCGTTTAGGACTAGACAGCGCACAAGTACATCATACCAAGTCGGTTGTGCATGCTTCACGTCGTTGGAATTAGATATAAGGAACGAGAAATTCGGCGAACATTGGTCGTCGTCGTTGAACAAGCTTGTACTAAATAAATAGTAACGTACATGGCAGGTTACTAAGAATTACCGGTTACTAACATCGGGAATGGTAACATTAGCATACACAAGTAAAACGTCAGACTACTGTCGGCACAGGTTCAGTGACGTCGCACTTGTATACAACTGAATTGTTTTTGCGAATTGCATGGATATATGGGAATAAATTCCCTTTTCTGGAGCTGTTTGCCAATTCATCTATCTGCCCTCAACACGGTGTGAACCGTAGGACAATGGCATGTCAACATGGTTACTTTGACCTCTCATCAAGCTTCCAGCTGACGACAAAGCCAGGTAAGTTCCAAGTCGACTTCGCTAATACCTAATTTGTCCCCAAAGTTGGCCCCATATTTTTGCTGGTGTGTGGCTATATTACTTACAATGTTGTGACCTAGGGTCAATTTCATGGAGCTGCTAAGCACAAAAATGTGCTTAGCCTCGCAACAAATCTTGGTCAGTCAAATCAGTTTACTAGCCAAAAATTCATGTGCTTTTTAATGCTAAGCAAAAAAACGGCTGAATACCAGTAATACAAACACCTGGACATTTTGAAACAGTTTTGGTCAAGGAAGAATGTTCATGCTAAGCAAATTGTTACCGCTTAGCAGTTCCATGAAATTAGCCCCAGTCAACTATACATTTCTGTAATGTTACATGACGACTAAACAGGAATATTGTATTGAAGTTGTACATGTACATTGTTTTATGAAATACATGTATGTTCTTCAGTCCATAAAACTAGTACTAGTACACTGTAGTAGGTCTATATACTTTTAGGAAAAACATAATTATTGAAGGTTTATTCACTATCTTTTACACCATTTTGGGTGAAATGACTTTTAGAAATGTGATTATTTAAGTGTAAACAACAATTTTTTTAAATCCCTGTCAAAGGTGAAATTTGCGTTTCATTAAATAAAATTAATGCTCATTATAGGGGCCTACATGTATATACATCATATCAAAGAATAAATTAACCAAAAACCTGAAAATTTTTCAGAAGAGTCTATGGCAACTGACATTGGTTTTATTCGACTGCTCAATTATAAATTAAAAAAAACACAATTATAATTTTAAAATGTTACTTGTTTATCAATATAAAAACAATCCCTTTTTTGAACAAACCTCATTCTTTTAAGTGCAAGTGATGAAACAAAAAGTGAGAATAATACATATTTGAGACAATAACAATTTTTTCATTAAATAAAAACACAAAGCAACAAGTGTATGGCAGTTTTACAGCTTTCAAACATAAAGCTAAACATAGCCGCATTGCCCTTAATTACTAGCTAGGATCGTGGTAATTCAAATGTGCAAAGTGTAAAAGCGTTCCGTTGAAGTACAAGAGCGCCCTCAGTTGTTTATTTTATATTAATTAATGCTGCGTGTTGAGGTGCCGTTCCACCTAATTTTCTGATTTAAAACCATCTTTGTGACAACGCAATATTTACTTTGATAAAAGGAATTTGTTCTCCTGTTTCACGTATTGATGATGTGGCTCGGAATGAGTGTGTTCTCAGTACATGTACATGTAGTAAAAATAGAGTACCAGTAAATTAGTATTGTGGACGTCGTACGTGTGGATTCGAATATCTTTTAATACTTGTATACAAAATAGTTTCTGGTTTAATATTGTGCGATTGCGACTGCGACTGCGACTGCGACTGCGACTGCGCCGTGCAGTGCATGGCTGCACACTTTGAACCACGACACCTGGCAACTTTGGTTGTAAGAATGCAAAGTTTTATAGACCATGAATTTGTCCAGGTTTTATTGTTTCTGGTGACAGTGGTCTTTCGGCAGTGTTTTCCTCTTCCCAACATTATAAAGCGAGGTAATAATTATGTGGCAAGGGAGACTCCTCGCTTGTGTTGGTCATTGTGTTCCTGAAATCTCGGGAATTTCTTTCAGATATGTACCTAGGGCTAGGGATGTGTTGGGTAACAAGAGTCGGAAGTGTGCGTAGCGTGTAGCGACAAGAGGGTGTACCATATGCCCCATATCGGGCAGGGATCCTTCCCAATCTAGATTCTCTATCGTTATTGTTTGATCTTAAACGGATGAGACGTGATGTTCTTCCCCTTGGTCAGTCAGAGGGAAGGGGCCTTGGTCGGACTGGAAGCTACTTCTCTTGGATCCGGTCTCAATGAGCATCGGTTCTGTTGAAAACAAGAAGATACACAGGGATCAAGCGAAGGATGGAATATATTTTCGGTGAATAAATACTGCGACATAGTTTCAACATTTGCAACATTTACACCGGAGGAAACAAACTTTCTTTGTGTCAAGTTTCCAGCTTTTGAAATCGCGTTGTGTCCACATTCTTTGGTCATTGTAATCCATTCTTCAATAATTGTCTGATGCCTGCAATTGTGTAGGGTGCATGTGCAGTGGCCTAGTTGCCTTGAGCATTGCATTTGCCATATGTGTGAGTAAAGCTGCAGGTTGTGGGGTCGAGTCCGGCCTGGGTCATTGCTTACAATGTGCACTATACGAATTGCCTATAATGTCGGATTTGCAACAATGAATCGAATTCATCCAGAAAACCCTCCACCCTGATTGCAGGTGTAATGACTCCTATATTGCTGGTGAAATGAGGTGCAAAATTTACTTTAAAATATATTGTGTTGAAATGACATAGATGCAACAGAAATGTAAACATGCTATTGTTTGTTGGTTAGTTTGATCCTTGTGGAATCTATGAGATATGCTTTCTGTGGGCTAATAGGCCTATAATATATGAAAGTTATAACTAAAATATTTAATAAAAAAATGATATAAATGAAAAATAATAACTGAAAGAAAATGACACGAAACACGAAACAGAAAACACGTTCACAAAAACAGCTGATTGGTGGAAGATGGCCGTGATTATGCAGATGATTTACCATAGCGAGATGTGAGTGGACGATGTTTTGCGCATGCGCAGATGATACCATGCACTAATGAACCCTTCTCAAACTGCTTGGTGTACCGCTAGTGTGTGACGTCATGCGGCTGACTTTGGGTGACCTGTCCCCAGCTGCCCCTGGCGTCAGGCTGGACCGGTTGGTGGCGTCGGCTCCTCTCCCGGACGCAATACTGGCCCTGATGTCCACCATGGAGCGAACTGAATGCAGACTGGACACACTGCCGGATCTCGGCACAACCAATTGATTCATTCCGCCAAGATTCTGCTGGGTGCCACCCCTGCCACCAACCGCACCCAGAGCAAACTCTTCATCAAGTGAGAGCGCCCGTTCCCATTTATGGGAGAGCAGCCCCCGGTCTTCCTCTTGTTCGTCCGGCAGGCAGATCTCGGCTATCTCCGGCACGCTGGCGCGCTGCGCCGGAGCGCCACTCTTGTTGGCTCTCTGGTTGACATTGAGCACGGAAGGGCTCTCTGTCTCTTCGTTGATGGAGTAGAGCTTGGTGGTGATGTCTTTGCCCACCGTTGTCTCGAAGACGACCCTCATGAAGCCCTCCTTGTCTAGGAACTTGTCTAGAGCCTTCTTCTGCCATTGTATGTATCGGCAGTCGGTGTCAGCAGTCACTGTTACCTGTATGTCAACACATGGAAGCATTAATGTAAACATAATTACTTCTGACTTCATATCTTTTTTAAATGATTTCTTTCTCCTTTAAACTATCTAGAGTATGCGTTGTTCCTCATCCAAGCAGTCTTTTAATTGGTTTCGATACTTCTTTTAACCCTAACCCCCTAATGTTTCCCCAGAACTTCCCTGCTAAAACCAACAGAGTCCAACTTACTCGTATGACTTTACTGCTCAATCCAACATAGTCAAACTCGCCAAGTTGTTGGGTAAAATATATAAAATGACCTGCCTGCTAAAGCCAACAGAATCCAACTGTGTCTTATTTATCTGTTTGCTGCTGGATCCAACAGAGTTCAACTTGGCGAATCTGAATGCTTTCCAGGATTTAAAAAATGACTTGCCTGCTGAATCCAACAGGGCCCAACAGAAATGTCAAATACTAGTTTTGCGTGTACCTGGAAGGTAGATGGGCCGCAGTTGGACCGACTACCCTGCCATTCCAGCGAGTCGAGGAACTGCGACGGGTAGATATGGTGCAGAAATCGGCCCTTGGCGGCAACTCGCATCCTATTGGCATTGGGGAGAAGACAAACGTCAAACTGTATTACACGAACCAGTGTGGAAGTGCCGTGGTCTAATTTAATTTAATGTGGTCTAATTTAATTCGTTGTCTGCTGGTAGTTCTGCAGGTTGTGGGTTCAAGCCCAGCCTTGGCTATGACACTTAAACGCCTAATATGGGTAGATGCATTATTAACACACTGCAGTGGATGAGTTACCCATACCAATTACCCTATTCATACTGTGAAGAGATCAGATTGTCGTGTTTCACTAGTGTGAGTTCTTCCACACTTGCCTGTGTAGCTTACACCTCGAGTGGCCTTTCGCCTTGTGGAGGGCAATTTGCATAAACAATTCTTGAAAACGGAGTTAATCTACAACTTGTTTCGCTTTTTCACAGTTTGAATGCCATGGGTTGCTATATAAAGGACATTTTCCTTGGTATTTGCACGCTGAGAGGCCAAGTTGTTTCCCTTGCAACAGTGCCTAGATGGCCGGCGTCTACAATTTAAATTTGATTTAATAAAACGCCATAGATAGAATGTCAACCTTTTTGTCAGAGATCTTTTCATGTGGACCTTGTCATTCAGTTGATGCAATTTCATGTTCTACGTTGTGTATCAAATTCGTCACCTTGATATGAATCTGCATCGATCCCGCATGGAAGATATTGGATGCACCTGATAGTGATACATGCAACAGTCGTCTAAAATAGTAAGAATTGTAATCGGTATGCCATTCCATTGGAACAAACAACAACAAAAAGCTTTAAAGGCTGAGTGTACTTTCACTACTACTAATAACTTCCATTGCCGATTTATTTGTAAATAATTTCTTGCATCCAAAAGGTGGAGTAAGATTGAGAAAAAAACCGTAAAAATATTTCAATTGCGTAGACGACGGAAGCATGGACGATAAAAAAAGAAAACCATTTTACTAAATGGAAGAACCGTATACGTTTGGTTGGATAACCAACCGAGTGCATTAACTGAGAAATGTCAACCATTCGACCTTCAAACTGAGACGGGTATTATGATGACCTTTACGGGTCCATTACCTAAAGAGGTTGTGATTTCACACCGTCGCGCAGATGCCGCGTCAGACATCGACACAGTGCAATAACGACTAGGCACCTTAATGCAGGCAGACCGTAATTGGTGTGAAGTTTATCACGCGCTGTTTCACCCCTCGGGGCCATCTTTCCCCAGCCTCGTCAATATCCATGTTACGGTAATTCAACTGTGATCTCGACAGGGAAAGGGGGGGGGGGGGGGGGGGGGGGGGGGGGGGGTGTTGACACAAAGACGACACCCCCCCCCCCCCCCCCCCCCCCCCCCCCCCACCGTTTGCCTTAACTCTTCCGATGACACAATGATGAGCCCGGCTGTTAACACTCTGATACAAGAAGATTGGTGCAAACTCTATTGGCGTCAACATCATCTCTAATTATGTGCGGCCCTGGACGATAGCTCCATTATAATATGGATAAAGCTTACCCCGTTGCCAGTGTACAAAATTGCGTCTGAATTTGTGCGTCAAGTGTTGATAGTCTGTTTTTAAAGCTTGCTTGTTTTTCCTATGATTTCGGGTACATGTCGAGTTTTGAAAGAGGCCAACGTACTTAATATGAGAAGATAACTAAACGAGGACGAAGACAAAAGTTCAAAGGAAATCTTTTAAGGTGATTACAAATTAAACGAAGTCTCAGATAAAATGCATGGTAAAATGACTAATGACCATCTTATTAACGGATATCATCAATAATAGTGGGTTTCAGGAGCAGGACGACTAAAAAGCCAATAATTTCATGCTTGATCTATCCTAAGATGCAAACATAAGAAGTATCGTTTATAATGAACTCACCTCCCCGAGATAAGCAACGACAACACCCTGTCCGTTCTGGTCCGGCCTTCCGTGGCGTAGTGACCCGTCTGATCCAGCTCGTAAATATCGCCACCACTGTCAAGCATCACGCGGAACTGCTGCCGCGAGACGTTGAAGGGCCTAAAGAGTGCCCGGTAGACCTTCTGGACGTCTTCGTCGAAGGTCACCGGATAGACGAGGTAGGAGAGGTAGACGAGGTGAGCAACGTTGGCCAGGAAGGCGGCCAGCTGCCAGGCCAGCCCGTCAGGCCAGCAGAGGGCGGGCCCCGCCCACAACACGTGGCAGAAGAGCCCCAGGACCAGACAGATGCGGAGCCAGAGGGCCTGGTAGATCCCCACGTTGGGGGGAACCAGGAGTCCATTGGCGATGATGAAGCAGCCCAGTTGGTAGACAGCGGGCTGAGCTATCTGCCAACTCTCGCAGGATATCGGTCCGTTGACAAATCCGTTGCTGTCATTTCTGCTCGTTTGCTGGGCTTCCATCTTGGTTCAGTTAACAATTAGAACCTATACCCTAGTGATTCCAAGTCAGCCTATGTTTGTTTTTGAGTCATCACCAACATGCGACAATTGTCCTTATGGTACCCCGTAACAGCTACCGTTGTGCCTGCAGTGGTAAAACTATTGCCATCCCTCAAATAGCAAAGCTTTAAAGGTAATTAAAATACATACGGTTGGTCGATGATACCACAACCCGGCATCTGCTCCGTATCAAAATATGGCATATACGGTTGTTTTTTATTTAAGGCACACACACCACAAAGGTATGCAGTATACAAGCTGTACTTCCAAAGCGGTCGAGCCGTCCGGAGATTGCAGGTATAATGTTATAGGTGCGCCCCGATTTTGCTATGACTCGTTACTTGCTATCGGGGTACGATAGCAATTACAACTGCACGGTGCATGCAGAATTGCGTGTCTGTCCGTGAACACCGTGCGTTCATCCCGTGTCACTTGAATTGATGCGGGCGCATTAGACATCCACGCTCAGACACCCCGGTGCTCTATTACACAAACAGACAGGAAAATTGATGTAAAGCTTATACTAGGCAGGCACCTTGTCGTCTAGCTGTCTTAATTCTGCGTTGAACAATCTGGTTGTAGCTCGTGAAGGTGCGGCCGCGTCACTAGACTGTTTTGGTACAGCGATGCTGTGCGTGACTTCACGAGGAAAGGAATGACAATGATGCGGCTGGAACGCGGGAACCCTTGATTGCTGGCGGAGGTCAAAGGTCACATTGTCGGTCTAGCTGAAGAAACACTTCTTGAATGTCAGGTGTTGTCCAAGGACACTGTGCACAATTCGCTTTCATTCCACTCGCTCATTCTTTTTGAAGACAAATTGAAAGGGTGCACAGTGCTAGTCTTTATCTGAAAACGTGTGTATATTCACCGTTTTTTCTTCATTTTCATTTTCTTGCAATCGAACCATGCCTTAACGAACAACATTGTTCAAATTTACTATTAATTTCGTATAATACATGTAATAATTATTTCGATTTAATTTAAATTGTGCAGATTACGTTCTTCAGACTGTCCAGTATATATAATATACAATTTGTTGTGTCAAGAGCTATCCTCACTTGTTCCCTTTGTGTTTCATGATGGCGGCAAAAATTGTTTACCGAGAATTTTGTTTTTACGTAATTACCCTTGCATTGTCGTCATTCTTATACATGAATCGGAGGCGACTCGATATCAACTGAGCCCCCTTCCCTTTCCCTACCGCTAGCCCTCCCCCCGCCCTCGGCTGTCGACTATTCTTCACGGCTGTTGACTCCACAGAAGGGGGCACACACGACCTTAATGAAATTAGTTTTTGATTTATGAGCTCAATTTTCACGCCCTAAGAAATTCCCCCTATCTGTAATTTTAGTCGGACTTCGGTCTCGACGTTTATAACTCGCGGCTTCAAAGAAATTGTATCTGATTTTTTTTAAAGGCTAAAACGGTGTAAACAGCGCACTATAAAAAACATATCAATCATTCACGAGCTTTAAATATTTAGATACTATGACGGGAATATGAACTGTATTTCACTGAATATGGTTTAAAATGTTATGTAATCGAAATAAAAATGTGTTCGTTTATCTTTTAATAAAATATCGGCTTTTTCGTTGGATCAAATACTTTACAACGAATATTCTGTTGAATAATTTTGACCGGAAGGGTCTTCATTTTTAATTTAAAAAAACCGCAAAATCTGGCCCTCTAAATCCTTTTAAACTCTTCGATATAAAAAACATTAGATATCACATTACAGGGTCGTTTTTTAATATAAATTTACCAGTTACAGACACAGAAACGGTGTGGTACTGGCCCAAAATAGCCGCAGGTTTTAATACTAGGGTGATGGGCCAGTGACATAAGCCCTTACTATTTAATGAAGGCTCATCGAGATTAATGATTATCCGGTTGCCATGCAAACGAAGACGTAGTATACCAATAGGCAAGCCTTGGAGAGAACTCGGGCGAGACTTAAAAAAACGACTGGCCAGTTTGTTTATTGCATAGTCCATGCCGTATATGTCAATGCATAATGCATGCATACATCTATGAGATTTATTTGTTTATCACATTATTGTGCAATATATAGGACCAGGTAAATTTTGGATGGTGTTTCAATGAATGCATTTGACTTTTGAACCTTTGGGGAATTCTAAAGGCAACACTTTATTTAGGCAACACTTACAATACGCGTAAATAAATGTAAGAAATTTACAAATACCATAGGAAAAAATGTTAATTCAAGGTAATGCGTATTTTCTTTCTCTTTTCGTGTACCAAACAAATGCGAAGACCAAAAACGCAAATGCAGCCAAATTGTTATTGCCAAGAGACTAACAAAAAAACTAGTAGTTTCTGTGTTCGAAAAGAATCCTCTTTATAAGATTGATCGACTGGGAAGTAATTACGTTAGGGAACCAGACAAATTGCGTGGCGTGTGAAGGGTGAAATAGTACGGGGACCCTTACACTATACACTGCACTACATTAACCCTATAACCTTCCCAAATCCATCAAAATCCACCCCCACATTTTAGTGAATTTGGGGAGACGTGGTTCTGCTTGGTTAAATTTATTGGATTATGATGGACCTGGGCCAGGAGGCCCGAAGCATTTGGGGAATCTGATTGATTTTGCCCATTATGCAGTACTGCTGCAGAGTGAGTGATGGATTTTGGCGGATTTGGTCCTGTACTTACTACTTAGTAAAAAGCAGTTACGGTTATAAAGTGAAAATTTGAGCTCTAATTCGTTGGTGCAAAAGCAGTGTACTGAAATGTAACCTTATATCAGATGGATCATGGCCACGTTTCACTGTCACTGGCAATTAATGCAAAATTATTCATCTACGGCAAATGTCACAGCAAATGTCATCGAGGCTTCAAGAGTAAAAAGTGTACAGCTGTGAAGAAGTAGAACGACGTTATTGCAGAGGGTGATTTTAATTACCAAATGCCATCCAGGGGATCCTGGTTAGTTGGCACATCTGCTAAAACAATCCTAGGTTACAGTCCCTAATTCCCTCCAGGAACAATACTATAACTACAAAAGGTCAACTGCTGTTGAGAGTTTTGGGAAACTAGAAAGGCTATTTATTTACTGGGGTTTCTTGCAAATAAACCATTAGGGGAGAGATGCATTATTCGTTAGTCGCACCACAAATTGATGTGTCGTGGATAGTTGCCGCACAACGATGACATTGATTGGAGCAGAGATTGAACCTACGACCTCCAGATTGCCGTTCCTTTTACCTTAGCACCAACTGTATACGTCTTATTGTAAAAAAAGGTGAACCTTGCACTGTCCCAGTGGTATCTTGTCAAATTCCCCTCGAGCTGTTCTCGTGGCTCAACACGTTGATATGGTTGTCTCAACTGCTAAAAGCTTTCTCACACTGACTTTAACTTGAGGGGATGGAAGGGAAGGGGGTGGAAGGTCTTGATGGGACAGTAAATCTTAATGTCAATGTATGCTACGAGTCGATACCTCATATCCTGACATTTCTTGCCTCAGTGATGTGGCTGTGTCTATCCCTCTGTAATTACGTTACAACTGTGAAGTGTGTGTGTGCCGTGGGCGTCCAGACTGTCTCAGATTGATGATTGTGCGTCTTTATTTACAGCAAGTATATACGGACACTTTTTTCTCATAGCTATAGAGAGTACCAAACCAAACGCGCTTGTTTTGTAAAGACCGTCTTAAATACGAATTTGTGGCATAATAATTAGCCAGCGTTAAATCTTTCTGTAGTTTTCTTCTTACTTAACTCATATCACCTTCACTCGGCGTTATATCGTGCATCAGTTTTAGGCAATTATTTTGAGGGTATCTCTGCCTTTTTAGAGTTCACTTGATACCAGGATGAAACTAGAGTGTAGGCGTTGGCTGCGTGGATGTCGATTAAAAAGGGCTTGTTTTTGCAGACAACCGGCGCCGTGAAATTAAAAGCCATCACCCTGGCTCCGCATAACTAAACATGTCTGAACCTTGTGTCATATGGACGGTATATTGTTTTCATTTTAGTAAGTACATTTTGCAAAGAGCCAATAATGGCTCGCGATTGACATAATGTCGTTTATCCCATGTATTCTCTAAAATGAAACGACTGAGTATTTATCTCCTCCTCCTCCCCCGGATGGGATGCAAGTCCGTGGCAGGTTACTCATCTGCAGCTAATGCCGGTACCCGTTTATACTCCTGTAGGCTGGGTGGAGAAGGGCAAGTTGGGTGAAGCGTCTTGCCCAGGAATACATGTGAGCAGCAGCCAGATTCGAATCGCTGACAATGACCCTCTGGTCATGAGTCACTAACTCACTTGGAAACTGATCTTATCCCACGAGTTTTGTTTCCGCAGTAGATTAATTTAATTACATGTAAGAAGAGGTGTCTTTGTTTGACAAATCTGATATTTGATGATGACGTCCCACTTCTTCTTTTACATGTATGCGTTTTTATGAAAGGTGGGGTGTCGTGTCGTGGCCGGGCGGTTAAGAACCCGGTTTTCTGTACCGCAGAGCGTGAGTTTGAGTCCCAGTGTCGACACGTGTGTCCTTAAGCAAGGCAATTAAACCACTATTGTTTCGTCCTTCGGATGGCACGTAAAGCTGGAGGTCCCGTGTGTTGTGTAATACACGTAAAAGAACCCAGTAACACTTATCGCTATAAGAGGAGGGGGTTTGCCTGGTGTCCCTGGCAGCGCTTCGGAATAGGCAATTGGATTGCAGATTGGATTGGATTGGATAGGATTGGATTGGATTGAAAGCTCACGAGCATGTAAACAATTAAAACATGACGTCATTGTCTCGGGTTTGTTCCAAATGGACAATTTGTTGCAATGAAGAACGGCACCTCTTTTCTCCTTCTGTTACTGTTGTGATCTATACAGTCCGCACAGCTTGATTAATTCATTAATTCATTTTAATCAAATGATTTGACAACATTTTATTTGTACGCGGTGCCGAGAATCTTAAGCCTCGAGGCTAAAGTGCCCCACAGAAGCGTTAGCTGCTGCGTACACACCCGGGCCTCCAAGCGCCACTTGGCACACGAGGTGTTTCCCCAGCTGCCGCTAGACAGGGCGTCTATCGACGTAGGCACCGTCTTAACTAATAGCCATAGAACCCCCGTATTAATCATTAGCACCATATGTTTGCATCGCGGTATTAATCTCCAGGCATTTTTCCATTAAATACCCGCGTCTACATTTTTCAGCCTGATTATTTATGTTTTGTTCAATGTTCATATATTTTATTGAAACTCGTCGGGGATTCTTGGGGAAAGCCTTGACGTACGTGTAGTGGTCGAGTTTGATTGAATTCACTCGCGTCGCAATATAACTGTGCAAATTTAACTTACGGCTCTAGTTTCGCGTTGGCCAAATATGAATATCAGCGGGGTGTATATTTACTGGTTCCTTCTGGACTTGCAAGGAAATTTTATTTCTTTATATTGATGTAGAGTATTAAATTAAACTTAGCTAAAATTGTGACTTGAATTCAGCGCACGTTTTCTAGGTGTGCTTTTGTCTTGGGCAGCCTATTTGTTTGGTATAATCAAAGTGCTACTTACAAGGTTCTTGCATAAATACATATGCATTTTAATGTTACTTTGCATATTTTATTTTTAATAATATAAAAGATGAATGCTTACTCAATTATTCACTGTACTCTAGAGAGTCGAAGATAGTTTTTTGAACCGGTACATCCAGTAGGCCTACATGTTTGTTCGAAATTAGTAATATTTGCCCTTCTATTTTGCAACTCGTCCCTTGATGTCTCTCTCCTTGAGCTCCATTTTCTCTCCCACCTCGCGCTAAATAAATCCACTTCCAACATCCGTCTTCTTCATTTTCCTTATACATTCCCGTCCTCCCCAATGTGCAATGTTTCCCGTCATTCGTCGCCAGGAATGTGAACATCTTTCCCTTTATACGAGCAATCCCCAAACCGGGTGTCAGCCGGATGGCTACCGGCTGTGGCGGCACAGGGACCCGCCACCAGCTGCAGGAGAGCTCGGTGAAAGGTTCCGCATCTCCCCCGATTCGTTTGAATCATCCTGTAAATTGAATTCCTTCTCTCCGAGCATCTCTTACATCACACCTCTGCCACCACTGGGACGGATGGGGGAAGATTGTGGTGTTGTTTGTCTCGTGCAAGAACATTATTTATATCCCCGTACAACCCCCTCTTTGCTGTTTGCCCTACTTCGCAAAAACATATATGTTCTATTTTGGATGTCGTTGGGAAACAACTCATGTTTCATTTGAGTAAGAATTGCTTCTGGTGCTCATTCCATAGATGATTAAAGGTAGGATACACCGTTTGCAGATATCGACAATTTTTACTACCGAATTAATAAGAATATCTTACTTATTTGAAAGTCAATATTGATTCTAGGCATCTAGCTAAATTATTGCGCTAGATATCCTATAATTGTTCCGAAAAATTGAATTTTCTAAAAAATGATTCACGATCGCCCGACTGTGTGCCGAATTTCATGCTTGTATCCCCAAAGGCGTAAACTCCCCCAAATATTTCCTATATGCCCCACTATGATACTCAAAACGTACCTCAAGAACAAAAAAAGAGAGTAACAGTTACCGGGAAGCGCGCGCTGGCTCTATCCTATGCTCTATCTCGCTCCCCGTTCCTTGATTTTTGAGACAGGCAGGTGTTACCAGAGATCAATCAATCAACCAATCTATCACGTTTTCCACACCAATCAAGGCTCCTTGTGTCGACCGGGCGACCTCGGTGGTTTCCTGGGTGTTGCGCTGGTTGATTCCGTTGATGTCTCAGACGCGATACGAAATATTCATCGCGTACACGTACACCGAAAGAAGATAAAGCCCTTAATGCTGTGACGTGTTGTTTGGCTGCGCTTCCCGTTTCAAGGGTCTTCAAAATGTGATTTGTTTAATTGCTCGCTGGCAAAGCAGTGTCCCAACACCAACAAAGAGACTTTAATTTCACGGTTCTGTCGTGAAAACATTCCTTTCTATACCCCCAATCAGATTTGCAAAGAAAATAATATTTAATTTGCAAATTTTTGTTAACATTTCGCCTCCCTCGACACAGACCATTACTCATCATGATCTCAAATAATGTGTAAATCAGATTTATTTGAATTAAAAACAAAATGAATAACGAATACGCAAACTCTGTTTAAACATACCATTTATATTTTGTGGAGGCACACTATTTCAACCAAATTCTCGCCAATATTATGGATCTCAAAATAAGAATTTGTTTGACAGGCAATGGAATTAACATCAACTGTTTATTATTTAAATTGTCAATGCGAATAGAACAAGCCGAAGAGTTATCACAGTTTTATTACGGAAGGCAGTGAAATACACGAAGGCAGTGCGTGTTACCATATAGTGATATAGTGGTAAGTGATATCAGTATTGGGAAGATAATATATGCATCATAACCAATGCCTTATATATATTTATTAAGCACTTCATAATATTCCTCTCTTTTTTTTCAGAAAAACTGTCCGAGAGAAAAATATTGTGATTCTATTGAATCAACTCTTATCAATTCTGTACACATGATAACATGAATTATTTACTAAACTTGATTACTTGGTACACAGGTATTTTAAAATAATTACAGCAACGAATTGAACGAATAGAACATTATTTTCATGACAGTTTTAACAACGACATGCACGTGACATCAAAATTATAATCGGAGTAAAATATGATACATCCATAACAAACTGAAAATACAGAGTTTGTCTTACGACAAGTTAATGGATTCTGTTAATGTGGTTTGCTAACTAATCCAACATGGCGCCCGCCGGGTACCAGCTTAATGGTATAACTCGCAGTGAAACTGACGTCGGCTAACCAACTTGGTGTAGCGTCATTACCGCAATTATATGTTATGTTGAAGTACAACTATGGATTTCAGCTGCTGCTGTTGTTGTTGTTGTTTAGCATCACCACAGATAAACAACACAATGCCAGGGTGTTATTCAATGTTTCTATGTACATAAAAAAATGAACGTTTCCTACCGCAAATTCCTGCATGATATTTTGATTTCAGCCAGAGTAATTGACAGCGTTCATGGATTAGTGACCTAGTTTGAGCTATCGCGTGTGATTTTACTCTTGTCTCAGATAAACAGAGTCACAGACAGTCAAACATAAATGGTAACTCGTAATTGACACAACCCAATTCCGCTTGTCAAATCGGACGATGTCGTACCGTCTACATTCCCATCACATAAGATCCCCGTCTTGCAACATATACCTCGTTCTCCATCGTCTCAGGCTAGCGCTATCGTGCGGGATAAACTGCAAAAGAATATATAGGCCTATAGGCCCTATATAAATATATATTGTGTTAATTATATCAGCCGTGCGAAGCAGGCTGATATATTGTATTCGTCGCCTTTCTTTCTTTCTTTCTTTCTTTCTTTCTTTCTTTCTTTCTTTCTTCGGGCAAACGCTCACAAATAAATCTGCCAAATTCAATATCTGCCAAATTCTTTGGCCGATTTCAACCAAATTTGGACAGGATCTTCCTTGACCCGAGTTCTATCTGTAGTGATCAGCAGGTGTGGTCAAACGTCACCTAGTGGTCACTAGTGGTCATTTTCTTTAAAACTACAAAATGCTACTTCTTCCACAGTCTTGGTCCAATTATTGTCAAACTTGGCCAGTTACATCTCTGGACCATGCCTCATAAAAGTTGTTCACAGAATTTGGCCAGTGGTCACCAGATGGTCAGTAGGGGTCATTTTCTTCAAAATTAGGAAATGCTGCTTCTCCCAAACTTTTGACCCAATTCATGTCAAACTTGGTCAGTTATATCTCTGGACCAAGCCTCATATAGGGTGTACACCGATAATTTGGCCAATGGTCACCTAATGGTCAGCAGGGGTCATTTTCGTTAAAATTACGAAATGCTTCTTCTCCCACAGTCTTGGTCCAATTAATTTGGCCAATGGTCACCTAATGGTCAGTAGGGTCAGAATTTGACCATTGGTCACCTAATGGTCAGTAGGGGTCATTTTCCTTTCAAAATAACGAAATGCTTCTCCCACAGCCTTGATTTAATTAACTCGTAAAAGTTGTTCACAGAATTTGGCCAGTGGTCACCTAATGGTCAGCAGGGGTCATTTTCTTCAAAATTACGAAATGCTTTTTCCCCCACAGTCTTGGTTTAATTAATTTGGCCAATGGTCACCTAATGGTTAGTAGGGGTCAAAATTTGGCCATTGGTCACCTAATGGTCAGTAGGGGTAATTTTCCTTTCAAAATAACGAAATGATTCTCCCACAGCCTTGATCTAATTAACTCGTAAAAGTTGTTCACAGAATTTGACCAGTGGTCACCTAATGGTCAGTAGGGGTCATTTTTTGTCAAAATAACGAAATGCTTCTCCCACAGCCTTGATCTAATTAATTTGGCCACTGGTCAACTAATGGTCAGTAGAGGTCATTATATTGAAGCATATCAAATGTATTTTCTTCTATATTCTTTAGCCGATTTCAGTCAAACTTGGTTAGATGCTTTTGAAATTTGGGAGTGGTAGTCATCACCAAGTGGTTAGTGCGAGGCGGTTCACACAAGCCTTACAAAAGACTATTTAGGCTGATATCCGTGCTTCCTGAAGCACATTAGCTCTAGTTTGACACTGTGGTTTTAAGCTGTGCGAAATAATGCTGTATGGTCTATCTGTTACCATTGTCGTAAGTGGAGTCCTTGCTGTTGTCCTGCTGGCCGTTATTAGGCGACTGTCATCAGGAAGCTTTTCTGATTTTGACTTGTACCCAGCACCGGGATTCCGACCCCGCAGGCCCCCATCCCTCCCGCGGCCAGGTGACCCCGGAGGTCGTGGTTCGGGGAGGTCTCCCGGGCCACGCTGGGCAGTCGGAGATCGGCGCGGGAGCCTCGGTTGTTCAGGTTGCGCTCGGTGAGCAGGTACAGCTTCCGCGTGATGTCCGTGCCGATCAGGTTGGCGAAGACCTGCTTGAGGTAGGGCTGGGTGCCAAGGAAGTCGCGCAGATTGTCCCGCTGCCAGCTGATGTAGCGGCAGTACGTGGTGGCTGTTAGGGTCACCTGGGATTGAATTGACATAATGCATTCAGAACAGCTGTGCTATATGCTGTAGTAGAACACGGCCTGTGTGGCAGCTGCACGCTAGGTCCATTTTCCAGTGCAGCTACTGGACAAAGGCTGCTGTGCAGTATTGTAACGCCGTTGTAACTTCTGTAATGTCAGCGTCAAGGGGTTTTAAGAAAGTATCATTTAATATAAACCAAGCACCGAACGTTTCGGATGAGCTGTTAGGGTAAACTCCGTGGGGTCCGTGTGACCATCTTAGTTTCTTGTTTTAGTCATTTTCTTCGTGTCTTCCATCCCTGTATTAATGGGCGAATTCCGTCACAATATACTGACAAATACCATCCCCACAATGTTTTTAAACATTGTGGGGATGGTATTTGTAAAAGTATGTGCACGGAGTAAGGTCACAGGTCACAGGTCAGATCGCCTTTGAATTATGTAAATTCTAATGTCGTGGATGGGGCATTGTCCGACCGTAATCCATCTTGTGTTTATGATCTCCATATGATTTGCGCACGAGTCGAGATCGTGGACCTTGTGTCAATCGTGGACAGCATTGTTTAACCAAAAATCCATTTGTCCCCCGTCCACGATCGACGGTGTTTACACACGCAATAGGCCTACATACTTGTACTGTCAACCCAATTTCATGCCGAACCCGAAGGACCAAAACAAAAATATCAAATTAACTTTTTGACCTTATAAAAGAAACCTCCTTGATTAAAAAAACAAAACATGATACTGACGGACAAGACACAATCATGAAACTAAATCTGAAAGGTAATTTAAAGAAAGCCTGATCATCTCTTGAGACGGCTCGATCTACTGAGGGAAATTTGTTTTAGGGATCAGGCAACCTCTAAAGAGTTACCTGATCTAATAACAACAGATAAGAGATACTCCAGACATACCCCTTATCGTCTAACGACAGTCCTTCGGTTATAGTGCGGGTGTATTGTGCAGAGCTGATTTTTTTTATTTAAAGGAAACACAATAGGGTATCCTGCGTCGTTATGTAAAACAGGACTTGATGCGCGTACTCGGATCGTGCGCGGTTTCTAGCTTGTAACATTTTGCCGTATGCGTTTCATCAAAAGAAAATGTAAAACTTGTTGATGGTCGGACTATAAATGGCTTTGGAATGTTGAATCAATCACCACAGTAATGCGCGTGTTCATGTGTCGTCTAGATCCTTCGGGAATTTGCAGCCACAATCACCCGAGAGAATTAAAGTTCTTGGTATTTTTCTGGGAATTATATTTAAAAAAAAAATTATATTTTTTTATACAGTCGGCACCAAAGTATCCAAACTGAGAATTTAAATCACAAGTTGGTTTTAAACCACAACTGGTATTCATCTTGCCATAAAAGGGATTCAGTTTTTTTTTACCACACGACTGCATGACGTTCTAACGAAGGACATTGACAAATATAGTGCCGCACTTTAAACTGTTACGCCAGCCTTTAAAATCCAATGACGCCCTACAAATTAATGGTGCGAAATGAAATTTGATCAAGACCTCAAGAATTCGGAGGGAGTAATTTTTTTGACGCAATGATTTCCCTTTGATATTTACGTATACACCGATGACAGATATTAGGAACGTAGATTATTTTCCACTCGGAAATAAACTGGGTCTCATATTTAATTTAATGCATGTAAAACGTTTCATATAACAGTCGTTGGCCAAATGCCATTAAAATGATAACTAAATCACATTGCTGTTAAGTTTCAATTGTCTTACCTGGAAATTTTCTCTGGTCTCTGCTTGACTGAAGGAGTCCCATTCTGGCGAGTCCAGAAACTGTTTCTCCTGGATGTTGTGAAGAAAGTCTCCATCGGAAAATACTTTAACTCTGGGAACCAAACATAATAAGATCACATAACAGTCGTCGGGTTCACATTAGTCAGATTAACGCGTATAATGTAATCGTGTTTTTAGCGGATGACATTAATGTACTCTGATTGAATTCCGGTAAGAGTATTTCTACCTTAATGTGGTTTGCTGCCTTTGCAATACACCTTAAAGGTAGGATACACCTTTTGCAGATATCGAAAATATTTACTACCGAATTATTAAGAAGTATCTTACTTATCTAAAAGTAAATAATGATTCTAGGCATCCAGCTAATGATTGCTCTATATATCCTGTAATTGTTCTGGAAAATTTTTTTAAATGCAAAAAACCAAGAACCTATAACAAGAATAACTGCCCGACGTCGGTTGAAAACGAACGCCGTTTTTCTTGCTTTTCTCGATATCCATGATTGTAAAACTTTGGACACGATATTAACATAAAATATAACCTCCCAAATCCACCCATTCCTGATAATTCAAGCAATTACCAATGGTGCATGGTGCTGTTTTCATTGTCTCCAGCCTTAGTCTTAAAACAAGTCTTGAAACAAGTCTTGACATTTTCCCTGGATGACTTCTGATCCGAGTACGAGTACGCGCAACCTGCTAATTTTACCGATCCAATTTCCTTTTCCAAATAAAAATGTTTCGTGCATCCGTCCAGTTCACCAAATTACACAGCGCATGCACATGCAAACACATGCTTGGCAGGCCTAGTTAATGTTGTTTGCCTTAAACGGAGGCATCGGTTTCTCTGCATTTACACATGCAGCAGGCGGGGCCTGCAGGTAAATCAGTAGAAAAATGTCTCGAAAAGATTCTAAGAAACGAAAGTGCACTTGTTGAAAGATCCGGGAATTTAAGGCTGCAGGAATTTCCGTTGAGGAGAAAGGTTAACATTTAGTCTACTCGAATGATTGCTGACAGATTGCGTTTTGCAATCTGTCAGCAATTTAAATTTGTCATTACTGTACTTCATTATGAAGTATAAATAATTATAAACCATTTGAATCGGTCACGCAATTGCATTTCTGTTTTATGGAAAAAACAATTAAACCCCAAACGTCGTGATATATCGCCAGAGCTTCGTTATTTTGCGGCGTTTCTCAGTTGAAGCAAAGTTCCCATCAGAGCATTTTAATTTGATGACACTTGACATTTATATGTAAAACACGTATAGATAATTTGGATTGATGTAAGGGTCACAGTGAGGGTTTTCTGTTTTGAGGGGAAAAACTTTGATTAACCAAATATTAGTCGCGCCATATCACCGTTGTTCACGAAATCAACAATTTGCCACTTGTTTTTACTGATGTCATTGCATTGTCAAAATACACTTACTGTATTATTAAGAGGAGAAAACGTTTACTCATGACGACAAAACACACATACAAATTGTTTTAGCCAGTACTATGCTCTTCTCGCCGTAAGGTGTTGTCTACCGCCCATAAGTCTCTCGAGATTACCCCAGCCGATACGCCTAATTTGGGTGTTAATAATATCCTGTATTTGTGTCCTACCGGAACCACCGGAACTTGAGGCTGGGACGGGAAATTGAAAGATGGAAATAAAAAACCGAGTTAGAAGATGAGTTTGTGTGACTAAAACTATAAAGGACCCAGGAAATGGATCTAGGCCATGTTACATGACCCAACAATATGCTTTCAATCAATTTGGAAATTGGGTCATTCCATTTTGGTCATTCCATTTTGGTCATTTCCATATTGGTGGAAGAAGTGCATGCCTATAATACTATACCAGAGCGCGACACACGCGCGAGCGCGCCTGTTGCCAAAGCTAGACAAGGTTTGTCGGGCGCAGAATTAATCGAGGCTTCACGATTCATCATCGGACTCACACGTCATACAATAATTCAGTTATTAAATAATTAAATAATAAAGTCAGTTAATAAGTCAAGTAGATTTACAAAGAACCCAATAAGCTGGTCCTCTGGGATCGACGTGAAATACCAATTTCTTAAAATTTTGTTTACTTTGCATACTTTTTTGTGTAACTTTAGTAATTTCCAATGCACTTGACAACAACAAGACTTTGATCTGTATATTGCTGGCAATAAAAACAAGTGCCTATAGGGTACTGAGCTTTAAATTAATGCATTTTCGATGAATGCATTT
This sequence comes from Crossaster papposus, assembly GCA_037893245.1. Taxonomy (NCBI): domain Eukaryota; kingdom Metazoa; phylum Echinodermata; class Asteroidea; order Velatida; family Solasteridae; genus Crossaster; species Crossaster papposus. The sequence continues at coordinate 1,303,965 of JBAIAA010000650.1, read as the reverse complement.
TAGAAAACCTGGATTTTGGTTCACAGTTGTCCCTGCTCTATAAAGTTTGGCGCTCTGAAAGGGGCCACCCTTCCTGTGTGTAACTCGATCAGCCTCTAGCCTCTAACACTAAGCTTTAGACAGAGTCAGATTTCAGAAACGGATATATATAGCTCCGGTCATTTTGTCTTCGGTATAAAATGCTGGAAGGTAATTTTCCGTCATTCGATATTTTTCCTTCCATTTATGTCAGTCTCTGTGAAAAATAGATATGTATAGATCTTAAGGGCAGCTGGAACTAGCAAGTATAGCCTGAATGCAAGTCAGATGGTTTTTTCTCTCGTAATCAATGTAATTTTGAGAAAAACAAAGTATTGTGGGCTTCAATAAAAGGGTTTCCCTTTTGACCAGATTTGTTTAAAACTACCATTCACAACTGAATTACTATTTTCGGGGAAAAAAACTAAATAGGATTTCATTAAAATATTGACTAAAATTCCCTGCAGGTGGCAACATTTATAATGGATTTTTCTATTTTCAAACGAACTGACGTATTTCTGTTTTCCACTTGAAAGTTTGAACCGAAACTTGCACATGGGACATCGTTTGTCTTGTACAGTATGGATCGTCTTCAGGAATATAACCAGTCATAAACAATGTACACTACCAGTGCTGGTAACCTGTTCCTGCTTAGCAAATACTTCCCGTGCTGACAAATTCATACTTACTTGCCAGAAATGATGATCGAAAGACGGTTGCAAGGTGTCTTTCCTTCCTCAGCGTAATGCTCCCCTATCTTCAAGGAGCTAATCTTCCCCAGGTTACACAAGTCTTTGTAGGTAGTCCGGGGCACCTGGAAAGGCTTGAAGACGGTGTTAAACAGGTCTCTCTGCTCCCGCGTGAACCGTATGGGTCTGATCTGGTACCCAAGATATGCGGCGTGACATACGCTCAGAACACAGAACACCAGGTTCCAGACGAAGATGTCCATCGCGCATATATACAGGAGTCCCCAGAGCGACAGCGTGATGAAACCGAGGCTTAGAAAGGCCTGCATGACGAACATGGCGGCGCTTCCGGTGGAAGGAGCCAGGTAGCCCAGGAAGAATAAGAGACAGGCCACCTGGAAGACGATGCTCTGGATGGGTTCCCACACGGCGCACCCTGTCCCCGTCACAGCGGGGCCTGACGAAGAGGCCAGCACCGGTACGGCATAGGTCCAGGGGTCCGTGGCTGCTCCGTAGAGGGGCTCCGGGGTCATCGGAAGCGACGCCCCGGTCGACCCTGCGAGTTGGAGCATCTCTTCTGAGATCTAATCTGGAGTCGACAATTGTTTTGTCCTGGCGTTTAAACTACCGGCTGTTTAAATTGTCAGAATTCGGGGAGACAGCGTGAAACCTGCGGAATCATGTCAAGATAATGGAATATGTTATAACAGTTGCTGTTGCCAATTGAACATTGAGTACTGTTAATTGCTTTACTTGACAGCGAGGTCTAACCTCTATCAGAAGGACACGTGTATTACACCACACCGGTCATATCGTCGTAGACTCCCTGTAGACTGGGTCGTTTAAGTGACAGTCCGATGGGAACAGATATAGTCAGGTCACCACAAACAAATTAGAGTTGACAATTTAATCTGTTAACATTATGTATTTTTTCCCATTTATCTAAAACAGTCAAAACGAATAAACAACCAAAATGCTTGGAAGAACATTAAAAAAAACCCAAGTGACAACCATAACGTTTTATTTATAAATACCATAACCGGCTTGTACCCTAAATGGCATTTATTTGATTCTTTGCAGGAAGTTGTGGCAAAGTGGGCTGCTTGGGGACACACCGACACAACGTGCCCATTCCGAGTCAGTTTCGTTACCAGTTGAGCCTAGTTCTACAGCAAAGGAGAATGAATATTGGTGGCGCTAGCCGTAGGAGTCGCATTCGAAACCCGATGATGATACCGACTGGTTCTTGGTATGGAATGGCACGGTAAGTATTGGTTATCATCAAAATCCGTCAACCCGTTCGGATATCTGACCAATAAATGGTTCTCTTCTCTCCTCACCTTAAGATCTTAAAATATTCATAATATAACACCTCCAGACATCTAGTCATTTGGAGTATGACAATAAAATCAGTGAAGCATTGGAAAATTGATAACAAATAAATCAGTAGAAACGTTATTGGTAAAAACTGAATTGGTATGTTTTACGCCAATTTACTCAAACCGACTCGAGATGTTGACGCCACATAATATCACCATCTCTCGCTGACCGCTCCTAGTTTTAAGCCATGGATCGCCCGGTGATGTCGTTACCACTCGCGATCGAGGTATTAACGCGCATTACAGTCCATTACGCAAGCAAATCCTCTCCACTTCACAGCCAGATTACAGCGAAATCTGACAGCGGGGCCGGCTAGCTATCTTTGCCCTTAGACACCGGCCACCCGGTGTTGAGTTTCCAGCTCGAGCGAATCTATGTACTGGAACTATCTAACGATGCATGTTATTATTCTAATTTAATATTTCATATTGGAGAGAAAAGGAAACTGGTAAACAGAAATACAAATTGGAAATTGACATGCAGTAGGTATATAGTTAGATTCTTCACTGTCATTTGCAAGACCGTGCACACCCGACTCGGATCTTATTGGGGGACATTTTCACGAAGTAACAATAGGTCAAAGTTTGAAGTCACATCGTACGCTAGTAATATTGAAATTAATACTATTAAGTCTTGACAGATATTAAAGGGTGTCTTTCTGCTGTGCTGCATTATGTACCATAGAATATGTTTTCATCATAGACATCCAATTAAAACATATTATATAGACATGACATGCGCTTACAAAATTGTTCTGAAATGATCTAGTAAGCAAAATGCTCAGTGAAACAGTGAATTCGTCCACTTTCGGAATCGAATTGAAATTACCATACTCAAGACTATCAAGACTATCATGGTGAATATACGCCCCATAGCTTGGAATGCCTAGAGGCTGATGACTCACGCAAACATGTACATTCAACTTAATTTAATAGACGATTAGATCCGAAGTAAGCTCCGACAGTTTTGCAGTAAATTGTTTAATCCATTGTCCTAGTAACCCTCACCAACGTGTAATTTTAAAACAACATTACCAGCCCACAGGCCCAACGGTTCTGGTAATTGACGTTATCATTCCACGTCACCGAAATGAAATGCATTAGTTAGACGACAGCAAGCTTTTAACATGTAGGCCCTACTTGTTTTACGCCTATCCTTCCTGTAATTTCTCGTGCTTTAATATTTCCCCAAAGACCGTTAGCTTGAGCCAACCCCATCCATTTTTTTTTATCGAAGCAGATAATTTGTGTCCTATTCATAAATTACCCACGGTTGACACTTCTTTCCCGATCTTCCTCGATATTAAAAGAAAATAATTCAAGCTCAAAAATATACCCGAGTCTGTGGATTGAGCACAATTGTGTTGCCCTGACAACGGGTCAATTTCCCCACATGTTTTGTTATTCGGCATTCTTCGCACGCAATGACGTATTATTTTCTATCAATGTGTGTACTACCAAGAGATATATTATTTGCATATTAATCTCTACAGTTAGAATTGTCTGCAGTTTGCATTGTATTGAAGCTGTGTGCACGTTATGTATGCCTGCTGTCCAAGGGCACATGTAGATGCATCAGTGGCAATTGCCTAAATTACCATGAATGGAATTGGTGGTGTATTTAATAATAGTAAATAGTAAATATCGTTTAACTGACCTGCCCGAAAGTTTTACAATCATGGATGCTAAGAAAAGCAAGAAAAGCGGCGTTCGTTATCAACCGGCGTCGGGCAATCGTGATTTTTATATATTTTTTATATAACTTTTATATAAATTGTTTATACAATTCATTTTTTTCGGAACCCTTAGGCCTACAGAATATCTAGCGCAATCATGTTGCTGGATGCCTAGAATCGTTATTTACTTTCAAATAATTAAGATATTTTTTAATAATTCGGTAGTAAATAAAATAGATATCTGCAAATGATGTATCCTACCTTTTATAATACATAAGCATAATGACAGCATAAAATATACAGGGAAATCATAGATGAGCGCAGATCAGACCCATAATGGCAATTCTTCTGCTTGAATGTACATTGTTTACCGGTATTCCGTATTGTAGTACTGTAGGTCGAACCACAGCCAATGCAAACAGCCTTGAAGCTGCACGTATACATAATATAATGTTCTTAAACGGTTTTGGAATCTATTTAGGTATTATTAAGTGTCTTCAAGCCTGCAGTTAGTACACTGAAACCAACAGAGGGCGCTACTGGTACATACAAAGGAGATACTGCGCATGTACACGACCTTAGTAACTTTATTTGTTACATACATGTAAACCAAAAAAGAGTAGGTTAGACCTTTATGTCTGTTGTACTTACGTAGATAAGCTCCAATTCTGCATGGCTTCTTGTAGGCCTATATCAATGTGTTATCAATGGCAACGTCCGAGTCTCGCACGCTGTCTTCTTTCCCGCCGAAACTGCTGTCCCGCCAAAACTGCTTTTCCGCCGCGTTCTGACTCTGTGGTGGGGACCTACTACACACTCAATGATAAGCGCTACGCTCCATCGTTGCATGCATTTGCGCGTTTCACTCGAGTTCGTTAATTTCTACGCGAGTCCTTCATACTGTGATTTACTGGCGGTGTCGCATAGAGCATGTATAGCTCTATAATCGTACCATACACAAACAACAAACGCACACGTATAGCCTTACTTCACAGATCTTCCAAGATATTCGCCATTTGTTCGTATCCACCAATAGGCGGGCCGCTTGGGGAGGACCGGGCAACGAATTCAACCGCCCAATGCGAAGTCGCGACACGAACACGCCAGGCTATATCCGGTTGCTATGCGAAGTATTCCAGTCATCCCGACATGATCAACGGTTGCGGAAGAAGGACCAAGAGCCGTTTAACGAATCACATTTATGTTTAGCTCTGGGCTTACCGTACCCCAGACTGCATCACCACATTCTCACATCTCTATTACATGCCCTGGTGTTGTTATTAAGTATGAACATGTACATGTACATGTATAAGGTCAGGCGTAGAACAACGGGGACGAGGTGACCTATCGTCCTGGTGTCTCCGTACATAAATAGTGTGCTACCTTCCCATGAGGTATCGTATACCATTATGCCTTGTATATTTAATATCGCACATTTTTCAAGGACAGAGCAAATAATTATACTACATGATAAAACCGTACATTAGTGTCCGAATAAATATTTCACAATGGTTTAGAATTTCAATATTTCCCTCAGTGTCGTGTGTGACGCCTTATATGGCTCAGATGGACTTCGTATTTAATGGCGTCATGCCTCCATATGCTCATTAGCAACAAAGCCGTCCCTGAAAGCGTGACATGCGTGGTCTTGACGATTTTGTGTGGCTCAGTAGCTTTAACATACGAAACAGTCGTCGACATTGTGGCATTACATGTACATTTTGCGCAATATTGTTCAGGGTTTTCAGTGTTTATTGATATAGCCTAGATTGTTTTTGTGTGTGTGTATTGCAGTACGCCGTTATTCGTACACAATGCAGTCGACAGTGTACGACTATGTCTGCTATTGCAGATACAAAATAATAACAGGAATGGATAATATAATAAATGTATTTTACGCGCTCCAATGCATTTTTCAATAGCAAAGCGATAAATCCGCAACCGGCGAAGCAAGACGATTTACCCGAAGCGCGACAGCGTCTTACAAGCCGTTCTCCTGACTGTGTTGCCGAGTTTTAAATCTTATTTTGATGGCGTTTAACCTTTCCACAGAAGTGTGATGCATGCAGTTATCTATGTTATAGATAACGTGTGCAGCACGCAGACGTCATGGCTCATCCAGCCAAGCCTAATAGGATTTCATTTTGCTATCTTGCCTTTTTACCTTAGCAGTTCTGTAGACGAACCGTATGATGTCTGCACTGTACCTAGATTACCCGTCTTCAAGCTTCCAAGCCACCAGAGATAGACCCATTCATTCACAACTTGTTGAGATGTTTTTGTGCACTTACTTAGCGACACTTGGATGTTGACTTATGGTGCGGACTTTGCGATGTTAATATCGCGGTCCTGTGCTTTAATTTACGGGGTCGTCTTGCTTTCCCATTTCCCCCCAGTGCATGTGTTATTTTAATTTGATGTCTCGGTTTAAGTCGTCTCTAAAAGACACCCATTGTGTTACTGCATTGTACCATATAAATGTAAAGTCACTCGTTAATTATTGGCTTAGTATTTTTTTAAAATACTTCTGACCGATGAGAGTTACTTTAAAGCTTAAAATAATACCACGAAGCCTAATTTGGTATCGCCTGCGAGACATCGGGGCGTCATGTTACGTTGGTGTAGCGGTTCTCTTCTCGATATCCACTGCTGTGACTTGGGTTCGAATCCCGCCTTGGCCAATATGTGGATTGAGTTTTCAGTCCCTGCCTGACTCCTCTAGAAATGTACCTTCTTCTCATCCTTCTCATAATCACGAGAATGTAACGGTCCAATGTTGAGCTCGGTGTGTCCATTACAATTGTTAAAACTAACACTAGTCCAAAGAATAATATCATGACCACGAATATGCATATTTGTGCAGTATTACAGGTAATGGTATGGGACTATTGTAAGGTGAGGATATCACAAAGAGGGCGCCAAAACGCTACACCAGTCAGAAATGTTCTTTTCTTGGCAACAATGCTGTGTGAAACACAACGTCGCAAAGTAGCACTCCCTCTGCCTTATTCTCCGCCAAAATCGTACAAACCCTCTTCGTTGTTGATAAATACCGACCTCTCTCGCCAGAAAGGCATCATTCGAGTCAACATTAGGCCTCCGTACTTCGTACTCGTTCTTGATACGGCTTGATTTAAAAAAAATGTAAAACGAGACCAGGCGAGATATCCCTGAAGCGTTTCAAATCATTTCGGAGCCTAATATTTGGCGATAGTGGCAAATTGGAAATGTCAACTTAGTCTGTCACTTCGGCGAATAAGTCAGGACGCGTGGTTATGAAAGATGTCACCCTTGCGGGGGATTTATGCATTATGGTCGGCTGATTACGACAGCCTTAATCCGCTTCAAGAAGATCTCCTGCAAAAGTGATAGTGTGGCGTACTTACTAGTCCAATTTATTGGAGCTGCTAAGCACAGCAATTTGCTTAGCACAACAAATATTGCTCAGTAAAAACAGGTTACCAGCCAAAACTCCATGTGCTTTTCATGCTGAGCAAAAACTAGCTGAATACCAGTCATAAACAATATACATCACCTGAAATTTGGTGTGTAACCCATTTTTGTCAAGGGATAATTTTCGTGCTATAATAGGCAATTTGTTTGTGCAGTTTCATGAAATTGGCCCATCTGGACGAATGATCATGACCGACTTTTGCGCGCGAAGCTGATTGTAAACACTGGAGGGCGCTCGTGGACAACAGCATGGCGCCTTATGATTGTACCCAGGATGTTAAAAGGTTGGTCCACAAATCCCCCCCCCAAAAAAAAAAAAAAAAAATAAAAAATTATAATAATAATAATAATAATACAAAAATAAAATAAAATAAAATAAATAAATTAATTAATTAATCAAAAAATACTAAAATAAAATTAAATAAAAGACGTCCTTAATTAAACAGTAGGCTGATGATCTAATAATCTGCAATTTGTATACGAGTTGGAGAAATACAAACAGGAAGAAGAATAACTATTAAATTGTTGATCGTAAAAAACCCGAACCTGTGCTAAGCGAACAATATAACAAGACAAAACTCGTTCATCAATCGAAAAAAACATTAGGTGGATTTAACGCCAATTACTTTAAAATAGCAGTGCGCTAATTATGTATCTGATGTTCACACTGGCGTAATACAGTTCATAGCATTATTACTTTAGTGGCAAACGTCTATCAAGTGGCCGTCTCAATGACACAGCTATATATGCCCGGTTTCCGGACAGGAGTGCCATGCCGTCAATAATTGATGCCTCGGCCTAGTAACCGATATATAAGGCCAGATACTGGTTCCATAATGGCTTACATGAGCGCACGGTGTGACCATGTCGTGGAAACAAAATCCAGCATATCGCTGCATTGGCCGTATGAAAATCAGAATCGTATGGAATTTGTAATTAAGATGAAAATCGGCAAAAAAGAGTTTATTTATTAGACAATGACCATAAGCTGGCGTAAATGTATCCATTGCATAAATATATCCGTACAATTATTCATTGCTGCATTTGTAAGCAAGGTTTAGGTTTTTGCTGATCAATTCCACGTGCCTGGTGTTTAGTACAGTGCGAATAAAGCAGTATTATTCTTTTATATTGGCCAGAAATCATTATCAAGCACTCCACGTGACGTAAAACTCTGACTGGTATTTAGACCTTCTTTTAAATAGCTAATTTCACAGTTGTAAGCAATATTTTGAGCTGAGAAGATTAATAAATAACCTGGTCCCTGGGCATAAACTAGACGTTCCTATTCCTCACGGATGGTCAATTTTACTGGAAAACAAATCTGCGTAGGCCTCTTCCATTTTCAATAGTATAAAACATATGCTGATTACTAAAAAAGCAAGATCCAACGTCAAACTGGAAACCAGTATAGTATAACCATTCAATGCGTAGCGTATAGCCACCTAGAGATGTGTAAATTATTCACGGTCCACAGCGGACTGTCATCTATTTAAGTCTAGGGTTCAGAGGTCGCCTCACACCTCCTTTGCATAAAACACGATCTTCATCTTGACCTACGATCGACGCCACTTGATGCTCCCACGCCACGTGTCCCTTCCGTTGCCGATCGCAAAGCCATTAACTCGGGTCGTTTATATAATTGTGCAATACCCAGGGACTGCACAATGGAAATAATTATGAATCAACAGCAATCTAATATTAAAGCGACCATCAATATACTCGTGATTTTTTTGTCAGGAAACCACAATTACTTTTGAGGCGCAGAGCGAATCATGTAATGGTCGTAGCTTTTGTGTTGGTTGTATGGGAACGAAATGCCTTTTGTTTCACAATGAATTGGACAAACGCGTATAATTGCAGCACTCAGTTGAGTATATCAGTTTAGTTATGGTGAATATTTAAATGCAAACAATTCCCTGGGGCAAATTCCATACCAATTTGCTTAAGCACCAACAAATGGCTTTGTAAATTGGGGGCAAATTTCATAAAACGTGTAAGCACAAAATATTGCTTAGCATGAAAATTCATCCTTGGCAAAAACATGGTTACAAAACCAAATTTTCAGGTGACAAATATTGTTTGGGAGTGGTATTCAGCTAGTTTTTGCTTAGCTTGAAAAACACGTGGATTTTTGGCAGGTAACTTGTTTCTACTGAGCAATACTTTGTTTGTGCTAAGCAAATTTGTGTGCTTACACGTTTTATTAAATTGGCCCTATAGGTTACAAGCCAAAATTAAATGCTAAGCTATAATACATCTAAATACCAATCACAAATAATACCAATCACAAATATTACACATCACATAGAGTTGTGGCCGTTAAGCCATGTTTTACTAAGCAAGGTTTTGTGTGCTTTAATAGCAATTTATGTGCTTAAAGGGATCGTATACGTTTGGTAATTACTTCAAAAAATTAATGGCAATACAAAGCTACTTAATAAGAAGTACAGCAGCTTTGGATCGTTTCTCAGATCGTGTATTCTAATGCAGATTATTCTTCCTGCGTGGACATAACCACTCCAGATTTTCGGCAATATCTCAAAATCGCTACCACCTTTTGAAATGAAATGTTTACAGGTTAGTTTTATGGTATATATCTATAACTATATAGGATTAAAACAAACAGTGGGTTCCAATTACCAAACGTATACGATCCCTTTAAGTAGCTCTATGAAATTGACCCCTGGTGTTTTTTTAATGAACTCCTGCACTTTTAAGGCGACACTTAAAAGTGTCGCACATTTTAATACTAAGAGTGCATTCACTGTTGTCTACTACCACTTTTTTCGCTTGCGATTTCTTGCACGTACGTACGTACTGCTCATTGAAAAACCAAACGGCCGTCAGCTCGTTCATCGAAAGACGAGCACGTCTACGGTAGATAGCAAACCACTCGGCGTGGCAAAACGCACGCACGTACAGGGAACTGACCCGTGTGCTGCGCCGGGTACGCGGTTTGATCGCTTGGGGCTATTGTCGGGAAAGGCAGTGATCATAATAATAATTATTCCATTTCTGTGGCGACCTTTAAACCCGGGATGGCTTTTGATATCTCTCAATATATTCCAGATTGGTTACAAAAATAGAAACTTCTTGGATGGCTTTTACTAAATGGAAGCCTTAAATCGAAAATGTGTATGTATTGCTATATGTCGAAATAGCTCTTCAAATGATAACTCTTCTTGATGATAGTTATTTTTGTCCGAATTTTGACATGCCGCATTGTTTTTAAATAAATTAGTAAATAATTTATGCCCCTGTGCTTGTATATACTCCGATTTTCAAAGTCCCTGTTTTTGTTTGTTCTTTGCAATAGATAATTTGCTGCGACTCGGGATATAACTTCGTATACCTATTACTTGCATTTAACAAAATGCATTGAAAGAGTAACCAATATTCCGATGTACAATGAATGGTTCACCAACCCCCCTCCCACCCGATGGTGCCCATCACTGCCAGCTGTGAAATTACAATTGCGGGTTACCAGCTCAACGTAGGTACGGGAGGCCCATGAACGCGCGCGCACGCAGTGCGGGGGCGCCTTAGCACTGAGCTCAGCTCAGCGTGATGTAAACGTATAACCTCGAGCGTCGTCCACCGCACAAAAAACACCGCATCAAAAGCATCTTAGAAGCGGTGGAGGAGGGGAAATCCTCACGGTGCTCTCTCCCACGCTTAACAAGTGCTCTTGCCGAGAAAACCAAATCCTCTGTAGGTATATAGGAATTGTGCTTTATCTAATTATTATTCACACTCCATTGCTTGGAGGCGTCAGCGTCTCTTCATCGGCGTCTTCATAATTTCTTGTTCTTCATCTTTCAGGGGAAATAATACACGGGCGCATAATTGTGTGAGCTGTCTCGCAGTGCTGTATGAGCAGAGCGGGTCGCATTATACGAACGGTTATCATAGTCGCCTGAATAGACCGGACTTATCGATCGTCGAGCGCTCATAAGGTGAGTCTTTTATGTTTTTATAATTCTGAAATGGGGAGTAGTATCTTATTTCTCAATCACAGATTGTTGTGAAGGAAAGGTGGAATTGATGCGCCTATCGGCTGTTTAGGAAGATCCATGATAACAAAAATGTTAGTGTTCTAATGTCCAACATTTGTTTTGATATCCAATCTTGTATTGGAATTCAACCATTTTGGGGGGAATTGTATAATTCTTATAATATATGTTAATTAAGTACCTAATATTGTTGCAGATCAATGTAGAATTAGATATGTTGAATTAGATCTTAAAATGTAAAATTGGATATTAAAAAACATGGACCATTTGACATTAAAACACTAATTTGTTCCAAAATTCGATCAACTACCGACAGTCATCTCCTGTGCTGTATATTTTATCTCAAATGAATAAGAAATTGGAAAGTCTAAGAAGCTTCCGTTATTTAGATCTTTATCTTGACATACCATCAGTTTTTGCTGATGCATTCTCAATAACGCGGGGGGGGGGGGGGCTTCAGAACCCTGAGGGCTCTGAGAACTGACTTTCGGTATTGGTAAGCTTGTACTGTAGTCAGATAGTGGGTAATGATAAAACATAGGTCGAGGTTACGGAGTATAGACTTGACAAGGTTGCTGCTGTTGAAATATATAAACAAATCCTGCAGTTACCGAAAAAGAGGACCTTATTTTTCGATCCCATCTTTTTTAAAGCGATCGCAGAATGCTCATTGCGCTCGACATAAAGGGCGCACGAAACACAATCACCTAAATAAATATTTAAAAAAAACACGAAAAACCTAATTTAGGGAACCACATCTTACAATAATCTACGTATAAGTGTGGCGCAGCTGTCGCGACGTTGCTTCCTGTTTATCTCAATAATGATCGCCAACGGACGATAATTGTTCATACGTGGGATGTTTAAGCGGAAGATGGATGACGAAGTGTTCGTTATTTAACGACGGTCTAACGTGTGCAGTGATTGCTGCTGACGCTATGACTCCCAACACGAGCGGAGATTTGATTAAAGGAGAATTATTTGTCGGAAAATGAAACTTGTTTTTGCGATACTCTTTGTAATGTCAGAATCGAAGTTCACCCAAGGAAGAAGTTATATTTGGGGAGGAAACTCATATATGTTTGACAAATTGAGGCAACTCGTGCAACTCATAATGAAAGTACTTACTGAACCTATGATTAGGGTTAATGTTGGTAGTACGCAGTCAGTTGTACATTGTTATCGTTTAAAGCAACAAAAGTCTCAAAATCTAAAAAATGATGCTTGACAACTAATCTGACGAACTCCTGTCTCTGTGAATGCTGCATATTCCAGGAAAATAATATTTCATTTGCGATCTTGAACCAACTACTAATAACAATTTCAAGAATGGGACGCATCTTTGAACTTCTTTGATTCAAAATAGCAGCGAGTAATTTCACAGTTCAGAGTCATTGTAATATTTTTATATCAAGTATTAAAGCTTTTGAACACTAATTTGGTCAGTTACTTTTTTGATAGTTGCACAAAGTATTATACGACTGTCCATTTAATATTCGCCAAACTTTTTGATATTTCGCAATGCAGGTGTTTTCTCATATAAAACACAATTTGTTGTGTCGGAAAGAAAGCAGGTGTTCATAAAGACCACGTGCTTTACACACTAAATAATCTGATCCAACAAATACTTCAGTAGACCATGGAGGAATTTCTCCATGAGTAGACAGCCTACAAAGCCTTGACAAGTGCCAGGCAGGTGGGACATCATAAACATAACACATTAACTATAATCGAGCCTAAACATTAACATTTCCGGTCGCCCCCAACTTTAAGCATGATTAATTATTATACCTTTCTTCAAATTGTTCATTTTAAGTCTATCAAATAGTTATATGTATTCCTATGATTTTAAATTTGTGCGGTTGCGGTGAAAGTGGGAGCATTGAGTGTCAGCTCCTTGCATACAAACCGTCATTAAACCGAAAATTAGACCGAATTCGCAAAGCGACTGCTTCGCATTGTTATATTGTAAAATAATTTTAGTGGCGCCTCTCTTTGAACTTAATGAACAAGAAAGTGTTTTTATTTTGGTTAACTACAGCAAGGCTCTGTATGGTAATTGTAAAATTGTTCCTTAATACTTTCTATGAAAAATGGAATTCTAGGAGAATATCACCCCGTGGCTCAAGATGTTTAAACAGCTGATCTTCTAGGGTGCATTTGTAAACGCATTATTCACTCGCAGTGATTCGATTGCACCCAAGTGCCGTTCTCGGGTTTTTTTTCTTCACAAGATGGCATTTTCAGCAAAAACAAAAAAACACAAGAGAAATGAATTAATTGTCATCACGGTCTAAACTTGCCTTATACAGTCACAGCATACACGTGTTGACTCTCAACAACCCAGAACTCGAAAGGAATCTCTTTTTAAAAAAAAAAGCAAAAAAGCTGACCGCGTTAAAAAGTCCGTGTCACTGAATCTCATCGTCTTGTATATAGCAGATTACAATAGTGTAGCCTTACGCGTATGCCGTGTGCTCAATTGGCTCAAGACTAGGTTTACATCTCTTCTCAGTACAGAAAGATCAAATATTGTTACTCTAGGGGGTTTGTGTTTGTGTGAAGCTATACCAAGAAAGGACAGCCCTTTTTTGTTCTCGTTTAACATAAAAACTGTTCTTCTTGTTTCCAGAGTAACTGAATACCGAAACTTAAGCGTGTTCTCCCTCGTCAGCTTTCGATCCGAAAAAGAGAAGTATAAACCGTCAAATAGTAATAGTTTTCCGTGAAGAAGACAGTCTTGGGTTACGCGATCGAAGAAAAGGCGTCTTGATTCACGACTACCAGGGCCATTCTATACACACAAAAAGAAAAAAAAGAAGATAAAGAAACATGCCAAAGACTTCATTCTGAGCCCGGCATCTGTTCGTTGCAAAGCAGCTTGCTTTTAAGATTATTAAACACGACAACCAGATATCTCCGACTTATTTCCGAAATAGCATTATAGCTGCACAGAAACAGCGCAAGCGCTGGATGTCAAAACTAATTGCCCATACATATTATTATTATCCATCTTTATTTTCATTTTAGTTTCTTTCTCGATATTTTTTTAAATAACACTTGCATATACACACATCCAATATTTCAATGATATTTTCGAACCATGCTCATGACGTATTACCTTGTTCACCGCTATCGACTTTAAACACAGACATAATTGGAATAACACTGGCATATCGACTACTATTATAGTCAAATCCCTACCTTGAGAATTAAGCAACGCTCAACTGGGCTTAGCATTTTCAGACGAGGGTTTAGTAAGGAGCTTACGTCCTTAAACCACGCATTAGTGGGAGAAAGTCGCTAGCGGCACACTGGAATTATGAGCGAAGTTTTGAATACATTTTAGTGTCGATTCTTCCAGGAAAAAATGCTGTTTACTCGGTAATGTATTGTAAGACATGTACAGAACTCTCCAGTATAATTTTTGAATATTTCTCCTATTAATAATGTCAAGACTCTGGATTGGGCAATAGTGTGATTTCTGTGATTATTTTCGAAAACCACCAAAATATATATTTCCTAATAAAAAAATAAAATAAAAAAACACCCACGCATTCAACTCCACCCTTAGTGAGATTTCAGGATAAATGTAATGGCCGAATGAGCAGGGGTAATAATATTACTTTTTTATCGCAGATACAGCATGCCATCACGGTCCTTTTCTACTCTACGTTCGACCACGGACCACCTTCGCACTGCACTAACACCGATTACTTAGCCACTATTGTTAAGGAGTAGGATTTGTTATACACACCTTTTAATTGTATAATTTAAAACACATCGGTCCACGCACACCCAGGCAATCGTGGACGGGGCATTGTCCGACCGTCTTCCCTCTTTTGTTTGTACTTTAACGTTTTTGGATGATCGCCATAGGATTTGTACACGAGTTGAGATCGTGGACGTTGTGTCAATGATCGTGGACCCATTGTTTGCCTCCAGATTCTTTTGTCCGACGACCACGATTGCCGGTCAATACAAACTCACGTACACTATATTGCTTTATAAGTGTAAATGACGTGGGTTTGCTTTTGTCTACGTAGCATGCGTGGTATTATTAAACTCGGGAGCAGTTCTGTGAAAAACATGATCGAAAGCACAACTGCCGCTCAAAAACTCAATTATAAATGGCGGCGGATGACGTCCCTATGAATTAAAGTCGTATAGTCGTATATAGCCTTGACGCGCGCGGTGTCAGATCATCGAGGGACAACTGTACCGTATTAACGAGAACCTTATATACAATGAAATCGAGATCCGTGCTTCTCGCGCAGTTTTGTAACCAAGAGGGATTCGCTGACCGTGCATCTACCTCGTAACCGAGGCAACGGTTCCCCTAGTAATCACACGGACTTGTAGATGGATAATTTTTTTTCCAAGATTGCCACTATAGCGACGCCTTTAATTTTGGTCTCCTCCGCTTCTTCTTCCTATATTGACCCGTGAATAAACCAATCATGCAAGGGAACCCGACCGTACGCGCGCGTGCTCTGATGTGTGCGTGGGGCCTCGCTTTTTGGTCATTATTTAAAGGGGCATTTGGTCCTGAAAATACCACAAAATGTCACGTTTCGGATCGTTTACTTATCCTATTTCATAGGTCTAGTTGAAGGGAAACTTACCTGTACCATTCGTGAGAAAAGACGAAACAAAATATTGACCCGGTTGTTTGCATCCAACGCGGTAGCCATTTTGTGACATAGGGCCTACACACGTATTTTTAGCCGTAAATTGTTACGTCTCCTTTGTACAGACGAGTTAATGAATGTGTGGTGGTCGCATGTCCTAACCGAAACTGTTATTTCGTTGTCGGATACCATTCGTCACCGTAGCAAGATATATGGCACGTACGTGCCAATGTTGATCAGTGTCAAATAACATAAGTATGGAAGAACGTTGAACTTCTTTTAGTGAACCAATGTCACTCATACTCATAGACAACCTGTTAAAACCAATCAATTTAGTTGTTCCTACGCTCCATCTTTAATTGGCTTGTGATCCAAGCCATTCCGGCAACTCAAGGAAACGAATAGAGACTGTTAAATACCAACAAATACAAGCTTCATTTTCTCTCAGGAAAATGTCATGGAATGACGCGACCCGAAAGTTGTTTATCCACCGTGTACTTCGCCCGCGGCGAGTTCCCAAACCCGACGATTGTTGGTGTTTTGTTTTTTAGGAACTCTTCGTCTCCCCGCCTCGTAACCCGGGGCTGACTTGCTGAACACGCTCGCTTTTAATCCATTTTACATTCGCCGGTAAATCCCGATTGGACAAATCGTATAGCCGCGGAGAACTGAACACATGTTGAGGTTTTCTGGTCTGACTTTGGGGAATAACAATCTTGATTTTGACTTCGGAGAGAGCTGGGCTATACTTCAGCGGAAAGGATTTGCTTTTTACCAATAGGAATAATAATGCCTAATTGACTTTTGGGGTTGTTGACAAGTGAGATTTAAATCGGAGAATGGTACCTCAGAAATAGAAATACGTCGGCCGTTGATGCCCGCAAGTTCTCTAAATTTCAAGAAGTGAAACTAGGAACTAGACGTTTTAGAGTGAAAATCACTCTGATTTTTTAATTAAAATACCTCGAAAAAACCCACATCAGTCAGTGAAATTCGATCGGATTATGATCTTTTTCGAGTTAATTAAATTCACTCTAAAACGTCTGGTTCCTTGTTTCAGACTGGAGGAGTGAATTTTTACTCGAATGGAGTGAATTGTGCACTCTTTGGAAATAAGAGAATGATGTGGTCGAAAGGCCGATGCAATAGACGGGGAAATGGAATTATAAAGTGCTTACTCATTAAGAACTGATTACTCATACGCAACCCATGGGAATAAATACATGTCATTAATCAGCCTCCTCTACAAACAAAATGTTGGGTAATATTTTCCCCAAAGTTGGTCAACATACTAAACTGCTAACGCTTAGAAAAAGTTTACCTAAAAGTTGGTCAGCTGTTTGGTTATTGCCAGAAATGTGTATTACCTATTTTTGTGCTGTGTGTACGAGTTCTGTAATGTTTCTAGCCCGTAGCTCATGCACATCCTTCCGGTGGCTTTTGAATCGAGATATTTCCAACGGCTGATCGTAGATTCTGTATTTGTTACCTTTTCATTTCAAAAACCCTTAGTGTGGCATATACCGATCGATCCTCGTTTGAATGCGCTGCGTGTGTATAACGTGACGACGACCGTCCCTCGGGCCGAATGATTAACGCCTGACATTTACACAATGGGGATGAGAGAAATCCGAGAACAGATACCGGTGCAAATTGAGGTATCACTGACAGGAAGAGAGACGGAAGAAGAAAGTTCTTACGAAATCTCAGTAGGCCAGCTTTATCTCCGCGCGAGATGTTGTTGACGAGCGTAGTTTGCATGAAA
This sequence comes from Crossaster papposus, assembly GCA_037893245.1. Classification (NCBI taxonomy): domain Eukaryota; kingdom Metazoa; phylum Echinodermata; class Asteroidea; order Velatida; family Solasteridae; genus Crossaster; species Crossaster papposus. Next base: position 1,286,338 of record JBAIAA010000650.1, on the reverse strand, counting down.
GAGGCGACGGCAGATTTGTCAGGATTCTAGGTTTCAAATTTGCCTTGAGAGGTATCGCGGTGTGCGTCGAGCACGGAAGGCGTGCATTCTTTAGGTGAACACTTGACCAACTAAAATATTGCATCGTGTGTATTTCCTTGAAAAATATATGACATTCCTAAACACAAGCCTTCAAAGAAGCCCAATATTTGATAACGAATTTCCAGTATGCAAAGTATGGAAGAGTAGAACGTAATTGATAATTGTGTTAAGTGTAAAATTCACTTGCGGATACTCTTAAGGAAAAATAACTAATTATAGCATAATGCCTGGTTGCCTAGGTGAATAATGTATACGCACATGATCATAACACTCTGTGCACGATGAATATTCATGAGCGATGCTCACCAACAAGTGTCAGAGTACCAGACGTACACACCTGCAGTTTGTACAAACACTTGGCAGTGTCTTGTGAAGCCTCGTAATAATTCAGCGATGTGATCCTCTTATACCCGCCCCAATGCAGTTCATGCAGCGCTGTCGGCTCTGTGGTAGGAACATAGTTCGATTTTATACGTTTAGGTATAGGCCATCATTTAGAAATGTGTGTTTTCGGTGTAGCTAAGTTTCCTGCATATGGTACCGGTAAGAAAATCATTATTACTTTGTTGGTTAGACGTGGTTTGCGCATTGTGACGTCACTGTTAATCAACATGGCCGCGCCTTGTTGTATACACGTCCTGTTTTCTGCGTTGACAGACTGCAGAGTTAGCTTTGCCTCGATACATGTATAAAGTAGACGTGGGTTAATGCTTACTGTACTGATGTATACTGATTGCTTATTTAGCCAAGGTTCAAACTCCGCTTCTTGGATGTGCACTAGAGTCAAATGATACAAGATGTTAAATAGGGGAAGCTAACCCCAACGCTACACAAGACATACTGGCTACTTGTCATGCATTATGCCTCTGTAGGCATATACCACCTTATACTTTAAGATGTCTAGTTAATTAATAAAGCACGGTCTTAGGCTATGGGACTTGGGGGTGTCAATCGACACTTGGACCAACCTTTACGATCGGTCTGAGTTAGTTTTCATTATCAGATACCCCGAAGTAGTATGCTTTTCGTGTCTCGGAGGCTAGGCACGCACAATGTGGCATGCACATAACATGTAGGTAAAAAAGGTGTCAGAAGTGTCACCATTCTACTTGGACTCTTCTCTTCCACACTCACCGGTTTTACATTAAACGTGTTTTTTTTTCCATCCTTTTTCAGCGAAATCTCACACAACCCTTTTTTTGTGCAAACAAGTTATCAAAATATTTTTGTTGGAAGCCTCACAGGTGCAAATTCTATTGGTTTAATTTGATCAGTCCGGGTAGTGGCCGGGCAATGCTTTTAGCTGCGAAATTCTTTCGTCTTTTTCGTTTCTGCTCTCGTAATTTCATCGTTGGCTGAAAAAACAAACTTCCTTGGGTATTTAGGCTGCCATACAACAGGTTTCAATAATTGCTTTGGGTATAGTTTTGGTACTAGGGCTGTGAGTATAATTTTATGTGATTGTTTGTCGGGTTTGTTTAAATTTAATATACCAAGTTGTTGAGTGCGTAGGTGTTTGCCTGGTCGTGAGAATTGGTGGGTAAGGGATGTCCTATCATTTGGCAGGTAGATCGTTAATTGATTTTCCGGGGGGATTTCCTTACATTGGAAAGCTGTCAGTGTGCACGATCTGGGCCAAATGCTCACCTGTCAACTAGGCGATCGGTCAATTGCCCCCATTTCGACCTTTTTAAAATCACGTTGGAAGAAAACGAAAACCAAACAGAATCGTCAACATCTGTCTATTGCGAGTCCCTGCAAAGGCTAACATACATTTTCTCTTCTTCAGGTTTTGTGCACGCGATACCTACAAACAAATATCGACAGACCGGTCGGTGTCTGTGTATACTTGCCGCGTAAAACGCGACACAAACTTTACGTTTGATCACATCTTCATATTATGATTAATATTTCGTATCGATACAAACGTAATTGTCTAAACTAACTAACGAGACGTTTTTTCGATCTTAACGAGATCTTCTTGAGAGGCAAAATGGCTGTGTACATAAAACAAACATATAAGATGAACATATTAGCATGATGCATATCGTGGTTGGGTGAAGAAACACGAAAGAGGGATAACAGAAGTGTGGTGGAAGAACCAACAAAAGAAGGATTAGGCCAAGGAAAGAAAGAGGTCAGCATAGGTAGGATCAGAAAGTAAGGTAGGATCAAAGACAGACCGAGGGGTGTAAAGGGGTGCAAACCTGGGTTGGGGAACAAACAAGGAAGGGGTGAAACAACAAGGAAATGGACCAGGGTGAAGATCAAAGGGAATAACTAACAAAGAACACAATGTGACCAAGACAAATAAGAAGTAAACTGTCGATATTCCGTACCAAACCCTTCATTCAAATATTCATCTTAATTGTTCAACGTGTCGATGCAATCTTTATATTTTCACTAGAATATTTATGCCCTGTCCGAATTGAATGTGATTATACGATATGCAAGGTGAATAATACCTTCGTTGGTGAGTATACTGTCTTGTGGAGTCGTCTGATATTCAAATATCGCCGGATGCATGGATGCGTTTACGAAACATTGACGATATCCAGACAACTGCATGGCCGTCAAATATTGACATATAATCTGTCTATGACAGAACTATGTGAGCAGAACATTGTGTCTATATCTGAAAATCAAGGTGTTTCTTAAACAAACAGAATACACCCGTCTTTTCTTGGTTTATTATTTAGAAGTGAAGAAGACGACCATTTAAAACAAAGCCACTGACGGTAAATTTGAGTTAAAGTTTTATGAGAGGTAGTCAATATGCGGCTCGCGCCATTATCATGTGAAAAAAATCATTCGAAAGAAGACGATTATAGGGGAAAAAGACGTAATAAACGGACGCGGTTTTCAAATTTGTTAATTTATGACAAATTGAATTATAGTTTACGGTTTTTAGCTATATACCTAGGCTATAGATTCTCTTTCCTCGTTTTTCAAAAATCAATCCGGGAAAATTAGGTTTTTGTAATCAAGGCCTTCTATGACGTCATTTCCAAATTGCTGTGCAATCGCAATTGTCTTCCTTTTTGGATACATAATCAGTCTTTTTGTGTGTATAAAAGAGACGTAAGACAAAACCCGCAAACAAAATATTCTGCGGGAGCCAAGCATGGGTAACAAGTTAATTGAGCGGATAATAATTGAATCACTCCTGCCGACTTGGTGCCTTGGGGGGAAAGTTTGCGTTAGAGAAGTCATTTCCCGCTCGTGTGCGAAGCGACGGTTTCTTATTATGACCTTACCTTCCCAGAGAAAAACAAACGGAGCGAGAAATTACAATCATGCGATCGTTGGTTGGGGTGTATTAATAATACGTCGTGGTACTTCAAAAGACTTGTTGGTGATGAAAAACAATTATATGACCCTAGGTTTGTTGTTTGAAATAAGTATTCTTTTTATAAGCTCGATGAAGAGCAAAATCACCTCGAAACAGTAGCTATTTGCACGAACTTTCGTTTAACAGCGAACGCAGTAATTTAATATATCCACTTTGTGGCCCAACAGACGTATACTTATGATACCTTTCCCCATATATTCAACTACATTACATGTATTGTTCACACATTTTAGATATATTACCGTAAACTATAATTTTGTCAATGTGTTTTTTGTACTATACCTTGGTTAGACGCATATAGGCCTATTCAATAGATGTCGTGTTTGGATTTTTACCAATCATATTCCTTGTTGTTATTATACTTCCCATGAAAGGCTGTGAATTTGTATAATGGTGGAACACTGCAGTTTCCAGATATGCATCATCTTGAATCAGCCGAACCTTTTGGAAGGAAGGGGGTAATCGCTTGCAACTCATGTAATATTGATTCACCACTTCATCATTTATGCAAAGTTTATTCGTGCATGCAAGAGCTATATGTTGTAGATCTCACATAATATCAACGGGCGTTCGCATCAATAAATACAAACGTACTTCGACAAAATTGCACTCGACAGATGTTATTCCGAGATGGCGACGAACTATATAGGTTCGTCGTCACCCATTTAACATTCCCCTTTTTCCAAGGCGCGAAGATATCACATGCTTTGACCTTTTTTGGCGCCTCTGGATAATTACCCCTAAGCCCTTGAATCCGTTTAGCGCTCCGCCAGTTTCTTTTTGGCGCCATTTTTTAAATGCGATTTCTCATTTTTCGGTTACCTCGATTAACTGCAGTTTGTCGCATGCAGTGTGCTTCGTCTAATGTCGTTTAATAAAAATATAATGTGACGCCAATGGTTGACCCTTTCGCACCACTGGTTGTAAACCATGAAAAGCCCAACACTTCAAAAGTGAAGAAAAGTTAATAATGATCATCACAAATTTATATTTTATTTCTTACTGAAAATACAACATAATCAATAAACTTTACAAAATACTATTTAAACATTATTTTCTCTTATTTAATATCGAGGGTGTTAAGAGGGATTATATTTTTGGAAAAGTAAGTTGCCCACAATTTGTGCGCTTTTGGCAATCCATACAAAATGGCGGCAATGTTTATAAAAACAAACGAGAGGTCTATTGATCCTATACTCACCATTGTACATTGAATGTGTCATGTCGGCCATGTTAACGTTTAGGCATGATTCATCATTACAGATTTTTGTTGTCGAGTTCGTGAGACATTGCTAATAATATATAAGTCAACACGCGCAAAATGTACTTAGCTGCTCCCTGTCAATATTCAAGCACACGCCTGCGGCAAGTTCACACAAAAAGGTCTTAAATATTCATAACGTTTGCAGTTAAGAGGGCTGTTGTGTGTGCTCTACTGAATTCGTTAGGATGTGATGACTAGACTGATTTTTAATTATATATAGTTTAGTTTTTAAAAAATCGGCATTTATTGGTGACACGTACTGCCTAAAAAGGGGGGGGGGGGGGCGTTGCACATTTTCAAGTGCAGTTTTATGGAGAAATGGACCGTCGATGCCATTAACAAAAGTATTCCGACTTCCATCAACCACTTGAACTAAATTTCGTTGCAAATAGACCGAGGTTTTTGGGGAAACCAAAAGCATTAAGTTTCCCTTAAGAGCGCACCATTTTTTACAACGTCAAGTCACATCGATCAACGGCAACAGTCGCTTTGACGTAGCATTTGGATGCAATAGATGCTTTTAAAGGTAGAATACACCATTTGCAGATATCGAAAATATTTACTACCGAATTATTAATTATTAGCCTAATATCTTACTTATTTGAAAGTAAATAATGATTCTAGGCATCCAGCTAAACGATTGCGCTATAGATATCCTGTAATTTTTTTTTTTTTTAATCAATTTATATATAAAATAATCACGATCGCCCGGACGGCGATCGCAAAAAAACCAAGAATAACTGCCCGACGCCGGTTGAAAACGAACGCCGTTTTCTTGCTTGTCTCGGCATCTGCTATTATAAAACTTCGGATAGGTCAGTTAAACGATAATAACTATAAAATACAACCACCCAAATCCACCCATTTATGATAATTCAAGTAATTACCAATGGTGTATCCTACCTTTTAACTCGTCAAACCCCGGTCCCATTCCAAACATTTACATTTCAGGAGATGTCGATAAATTATTTGGGTCACTTGAACGTTGTTATACTTTGGTCTATTCACGTCCTCCCCACAACGACCGCGGCCCACTTCATTATGTGTTCCTTGAGCAATCAAAACCCTTCTCCGCATGTCTTTCTTTACTCTTCCCGGTGACAATTTGCAATAACAAAACAAAAATCACGATCCATCGCTGAAGATTCCCAAACTGCGGCAAGACAAATTTCCCCAGTCTTTGCCTGCGCATGCAGCGCGTCCATAAATTTCTATGCAGTCATTTTCCCGCGTCGTGAAAACCTCCCCAGTGGCGGGAAAGCATGAATCAAAGCATTTTTTAATTAGTCGGTGAAGGAGGACTTGGGGATACAGAGAAGAAGAAAAAGCACGAGAGGCGACGACTGGTCATATTTCTTATTTGATCCTGATTTCATTTCCCGTCCACTTTCCCTCAACCCCCTTGTGGCGATGTAGCGAGCGGTTATTGTCGGTATTATTTACTATAGAGAAGCTGTCAAAACGAGAAATATATCGTTGTTTGCCATGGAATATGCGATGAAAGATTTTGGCCTTTTGGGTTCCAGAGTGGTCAGTGGTGTGTTTGTAGTGTACAAACTGTTTCACCATCATTTTTTTTAAAAGGCCTATATAAATTATTATTGTAATTTATAATGCGTGTGATTATTTACTGGTTTTCGCTTTAATCGTGGGATGTGTGTCCATTCTTTTAGCGAACTGGTTTGGTATTTATATCTTATTTGGTGTTAGAAATGCGTATACAACAAAGACAAATAACTGCCAAACCAGGTTGTTTTTTAAAATCCTCAAACATTTACTTTTGACGATCACCGGACATGGACAATAGTGCTCTTTGTAGCGCTAAGGTTGAATACAATAATTAATAATAATTCAAAATGACAAAATGAAAGTTTCACCATGACTTTGCTCATCATGTCTGCGACAGAACCACTTGAACGATGATGCCCCGTACCTTATTGCTAAGTCCCAGCAAATATCCCTGTCGGTATTCGATTTATCTGGCGAGAATTACCGATGAATTGCGTCATGCAAATTCCAAAATACGTCAGTGCTTTTATCGTCCTGTGTGTTTTCTAAATGAGTGCAGGGCCCGTCGTCACGGTTGCCCACTGTTGAAATGTATTCCCCCTGTGATTTCTCCCCATTAACGATTGTCTGGCAGCCATGCGTAACGGGAATAGTCCCTTATACCCTTGTCATGACGAACTGACGTGTTATCATGTACAGGAACATCAGACGATATTAAATCATCCAAAAATTGACAGTTAATGCTTTTAGAAGGAATGAAGTTCACGCTTACAGACTGAATAACTCGGCGGCAGAGGTATTGCACACAATGATTCATGTCGACGGATAGCGCCGGCTTGTAAGCCGACCTTTTTGGCGTATTGCTATCTTCTGATGAACTACCTCGCTATGTGCGTATTATCGTATTAACGAGCATGCTTTCGAGAGATTTGCATTCTGGTCACAAGGCGGGCGGCTATAGGCCTACCGTGCTCGTGTAATCTCCCACTTCCTTCGCATCAGGGTATTATTGGAGTCCTTGGGGACGGCCACAAAACCATTCTCCTGTTTCGGTTTACCTCGAAGAAACCTAATCAAGACATACTTCTGGGAATTAGGTGCATGGTTTTGCAAAATGGTCACCGTTCGGGAGTGGGCGACTGCCGTACCTTTTGTTTTATTATTTTATCACACTACGTGTTTCTTGCACCTGCATGATATCTTGTCACACTTTTGCCATCTGCTTCTCGAAACAGAGGAGGAAAAAAGTAAAGTTGCCTTACCGCAGCTCTCTCCGGTGTTTTTCAATTGAATTTGATCCATTTGAAAAATTGAACGTCACACGCGCGCGTATCTTATTATTCGGAGTGTCGATTCTTTTACCTCAAGGCCCCTAGGGTATATACTCTGAAATGTCAGGCTTAATGCATAAAAAGAACCGCCAAAGTTCTAGTTGAGGTTCTCATTTCAATGAATTGTGTTCATGATTCAATCAGCTTTATACTAAGTGTGATAGAAAATCCTTTTTAGGCACTACCTTGTATTTTTTACAGTGTAACCATGCGCCAATACGTTTGGGTCACGTACACAATCCAATAATCAAAACATGTTTTACGTGTCGTCATCGGACGGGATTTTTAAAAACCATGCATGCTCATCTAGAACCCATACAATAGCAAGATGTGTGATCGAAATTCATACCCTATGCGATCTGATTTCACTCGTTATGGAATAGAGACTATTGTATATTTCATGAGCGCGGGCGGCCGAGGGTTTTGCCAAGATGTTCCATATACATTTCCCGATTGTGTACGGCTTATTATGGCGTATCCTCGTTAGAAAACGAACAACACCGAAAACCCCCGAGTATACCTGCAGATACCCCGAGTACTTCCGGATACCCCCGAGAACTTCCGGATACCCCCGAGAACCTCCGGATACCCCCGAGAACCTCCGGATAACCCCGAGAACCTCCGGATAACCCCGAGTACCTCCGGATACCCCCCGAGTACCTCTGGACACCCCCGAGTATTATTAGTATTATTTTATTTCTGGTAATGAAACTAAGGATCCCTCCAAAACATCCAAAGCATTGTAGCTCATAAGCCTGAAGAAAGTCTGTATAGAGAAGATAATGCGAAGTAGTACCCCCAGCTCAGCCCCTCTTTCCTCCTTGACGTTCCTTCCTGACTGAAGTGGGTCACAATGAGGAATATTCCGATGCGCTGTTATTCATGGAGTGTTTTGGAAGGCAATGCTCGTATTTTTGTTACGGTGCAAGGACATATTTAGTTTGGTTTTCATGAATATTTTGGCGAGATTGTTTCTGTGTGGATACAAAAGCTGTTGCCCAGCATGTATAGCCGAGGTAACACTGCCATCGTGATGAAATGGGTCCCGGTGAATGGTGGGATTGTGTTCCGAGATCAGTGGCTGAAAAATGTTTATATTAGGGAAAGGTTTGTCCTGTCAGAAATATTATACTGAACCCGAGGTCCCGTTTCTCGGCACGTTAGCTGAATTTGCCTACATGGGCGAAACGAGGTTGTTGTTGCGGCTTTGCATAGATTTGAAATTCTTGCTTCGAATAAAAACAAAATCAGATTTTATTTGAAAGTACGATGAAAACAAGGTGGGCGAGAACACGACGAATTATCCGATCGTATAAACATTCCCCTCGCTATATGGTGCAAGTTACGCTGCCAGATGACGTCCCTGTGTGCATAAATTGAATTGCGGTGTGCGGCCTACACACACAACACTCTGTGTTTGCGACCGTTTAATTAGATTTGCATCAATTAATTACGTGAAGTAAGTGGATAGCTAATTTTTAACCAGAGGGGTTAAGGAAAGCTGTTGCAAGGTCTGGGGAAAATATCCTATTTGTACTATAGTGGTAAAATGGGTTGATATTAGGCAGACATGTTCATCCTGACGTTATTATTCTGACGTTATTCATTCCAGCAGTTTTAATCTTATTCATGTTATTATTCTGTCATCGAAAGAATATAAACAAACTTGGACTAGTCTTGATACGCATAGAGATTGGGGAACCTCTTTTTATTCGATGTGAACAGGGAACGACGGTAAGTTCGTACGACATTATAAGGTCTGATCTTATCCCGGATTCGTGCATTATTTCTTAACCCAATCCACGTAATCGCAATTTCCGTCTGGTGAAAGAGCCACTCAACCCCGTTTTCCCCCTTTCGTCAGATCTTGTCACTTCCTTTCAATGCTAAATTCCCAGACGAGTGCCCTGCTGCTTTTTTTTTAACAGTAAAAAATCGTCCCGATTTCTTCTTTATTGTCGCTGGTAATGATGATGGTGATGAACTACATGTACGTGACTGTGGTGTTTCATGTTTGGTTCCCGACTAGCCTATCTCTCTTCCCACTTCCAGACAGTCCATGTAATATCCTGTCCTATGTCACATCGTGACGGTCTCGTTAATGATTAACACTAACAGACTAACCTTGTTTACCTGTCTCTGGGCAGGTGTCATAAAGTCAGACTCCTATGAAAATCGGTCTCTTTCCCTCTGTTATTCAGTTGGTTAAACCTTCTCACGTGATGAACGGTTACTCTCTTAATTAACATACACAATATACACCGAGTCCGGATTTCATAGTCTAGCTGAAATTTACGCTACATCGGCATGGGACGATTGACAATCTATAACAAAAAACACAGTATTCTACGTGAGTGCGTGCCGAAATTGTTTGGGGCAAATACCATTATTCTGTGGTTTAGTGACTTGTCTTAAAACGCGACCCACACCTTTCCAGCAAAATCAGGAATACCCGCCCTGTCAAGGATTTATGAAATCGTGATCGTGATATCGGAAAACCATACGTTTGAAAGTTCAGTACCTCTTATTTTGTTTAATGCAAATCGCCCTTCACAAGGCCAAAGGCCACTCAAGGTATGGGCTACACAGGGAAGTGTGGAAGAACCAGCCCCTCACACTGAAACACGACAATCTGATCTCTTCACAGTATGAATAGGGTTGGGATAGGTAACTAGTCCACTGCAAGGCATTACAAGCGCCTCTACCCATATTTTGTATTGAAGTTTCAACCTGCAGAACTACCCGCAGATCACAAATTCAATGCTCCAGACCACTACTATGCCACGGCACTTCCACAAGCCTCTGCCAAGTTTTGAGAACATGATTATGAATAATATGATGAGTTGACAATCTTTAAAAACCATGAAATTTTAATTAACTAAGACATTCCCCATTCTTAAGGTTTGTAAATTGTAATTGAAAAACCAATGTAGTCACAGCTGGCATTAATACTCGATATCGATTTTCACGATGGCTGTGCGATATTGAGTCACTTCAAATCCTCCTCCATCATCCATTAATATCTCAATCATCTCCCCCTCCTCCGCCTTTCTAGGTTTAGCAAACATGGCCTCGCCACTCAAACTGATTTGGGCAGGTGCGTTGCTAGCTGCGGTGTTGACGTCATACGTGGTGCGAACAGCGCCCACTGTCGTCCAGGAAGCAGTGGCGAAGAAGGCGGGAAAGACGTTGGATGTTGACGAAAGTGAGTTTGGATCTTATAGTTCAATTTATCAAGCAATCTTTGACGGGGTGTTTATTTCTTTTTAGCATAAATTATTGAAGGTTATCTGTGACAACAACTAGTTTGATCGCTTATGAGTTTCTTGTCGTCTTGTGCCATGTCTTGTGTTTGAGTTTCTAAAACTGACCGTTTCGTCGAGATGGTTACTTTACTGAGTTTTCCAGACGTGCTTTTAAGTTTTATTCGTCGTCATGTGACTTTTTTTCTCTCATGAAACAGCCGTAGTGGATACATTGGCCGAAGATGGCAAGACTGATGAAGAGACACTGTTGGCCGAAGACGAGCATGGCGAGGCCCTCAAGGGAGATGAGGAAGAAAAAGAGGAGGTAGTGGAGGATGTGATGGATGAGGTCCTCAACGGGGGCAAAGAGAAGGTCATTCAAGATCTAAAAGACGACATCATCGATGATGATAAAGCCATGGAAACTGATGATGGCTCTGTGGAAACCGATGACGTCATCACCAGGAGCAGCAGTGACTATCAGTGGGAGCATTGGCAGCCGTCCTCGGAGTACGACCTCGACACCTTGTACTTCCACAACCTCCCCGACAAACCCAGCGAGTGGTCAAGCGATTTTGACCTATATGACGAGAAGTACTTGCCCTACTATAGCTCCAGTTACTTAGACGAGAACGGGGCAGATGTCAACCCTGACGACAACATCATCTTCGATGTTCCCCTTGAACTGTTCCAAGACATCCCTGTCGAGGAGCTAAACAACAATGTGGACCAAACGGTGGACGAGTTCCTGTGTATGCTGGGATTGTGCAATGACGCTAGAGTCTACCCAGACGACAATGAGTGGGAGGAACCGAACGAGATTCAGTTCACCGAGGAAGGCATGATTGGCAACGGCGATGAGGTAGAGGAGGAACCTGAGGAGAGAGACATCTACGCGGTGGATGCCAAACCCAAGGAGCAGGGGAAGGAAGCAACAAATAGCACTAAGGCCGAAACTGATGATGGTAAGTCGGCGCCAGTGGGAAGCAGACACAGGGCCAAGCGTGACCTTTCGTGGGATGAGCTGGAGCGGGATAATGAGCTGCTTAGTAAGATCAACTCCCTGAAGGTGGATGAGGCAGAGGGAGAAGCAGCAGAGGATGACACCAGCCTGACCGCAGCTGACCGCTTCGAGGACCTCCTGGAATACTTCAAAGATGAGGCAGCCGAGTACGAAAAGGCAGCAGGGGGTGAGGAGATCTACTTGGGGGTCCCGGAGCCTGTCCTGAATCAGATTGTGAGGGAGACCACCGGGGGCGAGTTCCAAGACGCCGTGGAGGACGAGGAGGCACTGGAGGAGGCAGAGGACCAGGCCAACCTGGAAGACGGGATCGAAGAAGTTGGGGAGTTTATTGAGGATGCGGATGAGGACGATGGCTGGGGTGCCTATCTTGTTCCAGGGTCGCCGTACGTTAAAGATACCTTAAAGTACGATGGGTATAAGCGAGATGATGAAGAGGAGGCGCTGAAGGTGTACATCGAGAGCCTGCAGAATCTTGAAGGGTATCGGAAGAGGGCTGACCTGGGAGGTAAGGGTTAATCTTAAACAGGTTTATATTTCCTGCCCCATAATGTTTTAGGAGGAAATTTATTTGTCAAATAATCAAAACAAGCAGTAACAAAGTAGTATAGTAGTGAAAGGAGTCTTTTTAAAATAGGTAAAATATTCTCCATTTATTTTGTTGCTCAGTTTTATTTCATTTGTACGAAATATGTAAGTCTTATTTTTACTCGGGAATCTTAAACTAAATAAAAAAACAAAAACATTTTTAATATCTTCTGAATGATTCTTTTCATAAAAGGCATCGTTACTATTTGTTGTGTTCCGAAAACAGATGATGGCTCACGCTCGGCAGCAGATTTTTTGAGACAGCTTGTGCCAAGAAGTCCGCCAAACGCAATTCGTTATCCTAAAACCGGTATGGAGCCGTTCTCGCGGGAAAAATACTTCCCTCTTTTTTCTGGCCCCGACGGTATGGCAGATGTCGAAGATGACGAAGAGGACCTCGTGGCCATCGATCAAGAGGGCCTCCTGGAGAAGTACAACCAGCTGATGGAGTTGCTGAGCACTGAGCTAGAAGCCTCGGCCCTGGTCTCTACCATTCAGGACATGGCGGCAGAGCTCGGGAGAGACCGACAGCTCTTGGATGAGCTGGCCGAAGAAGAAACCGAGGCAGAGCTCCAGCTGGCGCTGAATGAAAACAACGAGGAGATCCTTGAGCTTGTTGGTATCACAGACAGCCATCCGATGAAGCGGGCTCCTCGCGTCATCGACTATCCAGACTTCAATGAGTACCCTCCGGAGTTTTACCGCTCCGTGCCGGCATTCGAGGGGAACGACAACGGTCTGAGTGAGGAGGAGCTGCTGGAGCTGTACACAGAGTACCTCAACGAAGCTGCCAAAGAGGCCAAGTGGGGGGAGTATATTAACCACCCGCGGGAGAGGCGAGAAGGGGAGGACAGCCTGCCTGGCCCCTACGGGGCTTACTACGTACAGGGCCGGATGATTGGGAACCTAATGAAGCCAAAGCGTGATTGGGAGGATACCAGAGATGACCTTGCAGCCTACAACCTGGAAGCTGAGGTGGATCAGCCTTATGTTCTCCTGGATCCGTCAGACCTTGGCTACGTTGAATGGCCAGGTAACTTTGAGATCTTCTACGACACGAGGGACGGAACTTATGTCTTGTACCCCTACCCCAACCCCCAAGATGCAAGTGATCTATCCGATGAGGCGTTACTTGATGCTCTAGGGTTGTCAGACAGGAACTTTGTCGTTGATGGCGATGGTGATGAGGAAGGGGAGGAGTGGGGAGATTTTAAAGGTGATGGCGTCCTTCAAAATGTTGTAAGTATTTGACGAGATGACATATTCGAACGTGTCCATCTCAATAAAACAAACTTTCGATTTTCACCTAAGTTATGCAAAGTTATAGCCAGAAGGTGTTTCATTGTTAACTTTTTCTACTTCTGTTCCTGTGTTCCTGATCAACAAGTTTCGATTTTCGTTTAGCATATCGTATAACATATTTTCAAATTTCCTCACGATGTCATAAATAAGTTCTCTGTTTTGCAAAAAAGAAGACACTTTTAGAGTAAACATGTTAAATAAAGATCGAGATCGGATAATTATTAACTAATCAAACTCCAATAAAACTCGATAGGGAGCTACTTTTAACCCAAATACCACCTGTCAATTTTAGACGGACTGTGTCACTTCTTGACGGTTTCAAGCGGTCGATATTTCGTTATTTTGATCGCACGATGCCGATCTTTCCTAGATCTTCATTTCCACCTACGCATTGGATCAGTAGATAGTATTATTCATCGTGCTGTGTGGGGGTGGGGTGGGGGCACACGGGCAGCTCTTGGCGATGTTTATCCTCCAATGTCAAAATTTGATCGGTTTGAGGCTAGGCAAACGGAAATGTATCTGTAGGCAAACTCATGCCACATGTTTGGTCAACAACTTTAATGTCTCGTGATGTTTACACTCCGTTTGGAGGGGAGCTTGGATTGAACATTGACCAACAAAAAGTGACTCTCATGCATTTGTTTTTGTTCAAATCGAGAACATAACATTCACGTTTATGCTGTTGTTGGGCTGTGGAGGTAAGAAAACCAGAAAAGGCTATTTCTGTCCTTTGTGTTTTCTATCGATTACGTTGCAATTGGGTTAATGCGCTCTAAACACAGTTCCACACAAACACCTTTAAAGACATAATACATGTATGCTGCGCGGCCACGAACTTAGACTCGGAGAAAGAATCTGCCACAGATTATTTGAAGTCCAGTTTGTCTGAATTGTTTGAGGAAAGAGAATTCTTCAACTGAACAAAAATTGTTGGGTAGCTGATAATGTGGACAAAATGCATCCTCGTTGGCCCATTACATACAGTTTTATTCTTACTCTTCTTGTTACAAAATTCTCGTTTTTCGTCTTGTCAATTGTATGGACTTTATTTAAAATAGTTTAGCAGCTGAAACTGTTTCACCTTTTTTACTTTGTTTTGTTTCATGTTCTTTTCATAAAATAACTACAGGTTTTTTTTTTACTGGTCTCGGTATCATGCCACAGTTATGTTTTAAGTAAAATTGTTTGACAAAGAATTCACCTTGACACACATCATTTCGAATGATTCAAAATCTCTTTAGACTTGCAAGGTCATTTCTCAGTGGTAGACTATTGATAAACAAAAAATCTTATGGAGGATCGGAATAAGAACTCCATGATTCCGAGTCTTGGATCCGAAGTATTATTGTTATGATCGCCAACCTCTTATCTACTTTTTCTCCTTTTTCTGAACAGCTGAAGAACATCGAAGATGACCTCAACCAGCTCCAAGATCTCCAGATTATCACGGAGATTGCGGCCGAGCTGAAGAGAGATGATGAACCAGCGAGGGAGGAGGATAACCTCTTGGGGGCGCTGTTGGGGGAGTGAAGATGATGACGTAGTAACATTCTCGGGAATCGTGAGAGAATGGGATGATGTGCACAACATCGAACATTTTGAAATGCATGTGATACTGTTAAATCGATTCCTACAACATAAAGTATTTTTGTGAAATGTGATTGAGACCATTTTGCAACACCTTGAACAAAATAAGGAAGCCCGTTCATGAGTTTAGTCTTGCATTATGTTCTCGCGAATATATATTATCGTGCAATTGATAACAGAAAAGATAAATATTGGTGTAAATTGTCGTAAATTATAAGCACAGCTATGTGAACATTAAAGCACGCGCGCTGACAATGACTTTGTATCACAAACACCGATATTATATTCATAATTGTGAGAAAACATAACATTCCGAATGATGAATTTATTTTTGAAGTTTATTAAGAGTAGAGATATTTAAGTCATGAGAAGCGTTTTGATGGTTACGTGTGTTATAGTTTCAAAAGGGTGCAATATCTAGGCCTATTTATGTGTAATAGTTAAAGCAACTTGTACGGTGCGTCGATTTCAATTCAAAATGTGCAATACTTTTTTTCATTTATGGTGTGAATTGTTTTATTGATTATTAAATTGTTCAGTAAGATTAGAAATACACCTCACGTTGCATTTTGCATATTAGTAAATATCCTAAAAGCACAGTGTTTTATTTTTCGTTTTTGTTTTATTATAATATCAGAACAATTTATTTCGTAATACATTGTATATGATAAGTTGTAGGGCTTCAAAAACGCCAATATAAGCTTATAGTGGTTAGTTAAGTGAATGTGGGACTTGGGCCTTATCGTGGATACTTAGATTTGTTGCCAAAGAATATTTGGATGAAACTATTTGTATTAATTGCAAAGTAGGCCTGTGAATTGGCAATTTCAAGTTCTGAAAAGGATTCCTAAACTGCGGCAAGCTGTAAAGCGGTGTGTTAAAACAATAATGGGGACAATTCCATGAAGCTGCTAAGCAAAATTAAAAATGCTTAGCATGACATTTCGTGCTTGTCAAAAACAGGGTTATGCATATTGTTTATGACCGATATTCAGCTGTTTTTTTCTTTTTGCTTTTAGTATGAAAAGCACAATAAGTTTTGGCTGGTAACTTTTTTTTTTTACCGAGGAAATGTTTGTGCTCGGCAGCTCCATAAAATTGGTTGTACACAATGGGCCAGATTTATTTCATGCGTTGGTGTTGCAGAGTAATGTTACGAAGTATCGTACAGACTAATCCGAGGGCAGCCATTTTCTGTGATAGCACCAGGCTCGCGCGTATCGCGCACTTGTAGTACGAACGCACTGCGGACTTCTTCAACCAATCACGTTGCTAAAATGCGCGCGCGCGTCGTCTTTGAGCACGCGCGATTGGCGCTGCGCCCAAAATGGCAAAACTTTGGGACACGCAAAATACCATAACCAGTTATTGTTTCCATCGACTTATATATTTATTCTGGTCGTAATCATAATGTTTCTGTTCGCACAATGTATTGATTTGAATAAAATGCCGACTCGCAGCTTGTCGAGTCTTTTCCCCTGGCGTGTATGCGCAGTTCTGTTTCTGTGTGGCTTTGGCTGTTTTTCAAACCCCAGCTTAGGCCCCGTTCCGTCGCTCTATCGCCATTGTTAAACCTAACAAAGAGACGAAGCTGGTATTTGGAAAACAGTCTTTCTCAAGTTTGAACCCCAAATTACTAAAAAAAATCCAAAAAGAAAAAATTAAACATTTTTGTTACAAATTCAAAGCTATAGGCCTAGGCCTACCCTAACATTTTTTTAAGTCAAATGTTGGCCTATTTTGATACAAATGCAAGGCTAATAACCCCTTGCCAATTAAAAAAATTGCAAAAAGTCAATTTGGGGCCAATTATGATAAAAATGCAAGGCTGTACCTATTACCAATTTAAATTCTTGCAAAAACTCAACTTGGAGCCAATTTTGATACAAATGCAAGGCTAACCCTTACTATTTTTGCAAATCAAAATATGATAATTATGCAAAAATGTCTCAAATGCACCTAAAATTAATTGATAAGGGGTTAGCCTTGCATTTGTATACAAATTAGGTCAAAATATGTAAATTAGGCAAACATGCCTCAATGTCCCTTAACTTATATCATAAGGGGTAAGCCTTGCTCTTTTATGCAAATTAGGTCAAAATATGACAATTGTGCAAAAAATTGGATTTCGTTCAAAAATGTCCCAAATGTCCCTTAAATTAATTGATAAGGGGTAAGCCTTGCTCTTTTATGCAAATTAGGTCAAAATATAATAATTATCCAAAATGTCCCAAATGTCCCTAAAATTAATTGATAAGGGGTTAGCCTTGCTCTTTTATGCAAATTAGGTCAAAATATAATAATTATGCAAAACATTCTCAAATTTCCTTAAATTAATTGATAAGGGGTTAGCCTTGCTCTTGTATGCAAATTAGGTCAAAATATAATAATTATCCAAAATGTCTCTAATGTCTCTTAAATTGTCCCAAATGTCCCTTAAATTAATTAATTAATTGCTCTTTTATGCAAATTAGGTAAAAATATAATTATTCAAAAATGTCCCAAATGTCCCTAAAATTAATTGATAAGGGATTAGCCTTGCTCTTTTATGCAAATTAGGTCAAAATATAATAATTAACCAAAATGTCTCCAATGTCTCCTAAATTAATTGATAAGGGGTAAGCCTTGCTCTTTTATGCAAATTAGGTCAAAATATAATAATTATGCAAAAATGTCCCAAATGTCCCTTAAATTAATTGATAAGGGGTTAGCCTTGCTCTTTTATGCAAATTAGGTCAAAATATAATAATTATGCAAAAATGTCCCAAATGTCCCTTAAATTAATTGATAAGGGGTAAGCCTTGCTCTTTTATGCAAATTAGGTTAAAATATAATAATTAACCAAAATGTCTCCAATGTCTCCTAAATTAATTGATAAGGGGTAAGCCTTGCTCTTTTATGCAAATTAGGTCAAAATATAATAATTATGCAAAAATGTCCCAAATGTCCCTTAAATTAATTGATAAGGGGTTAGCCTTGCTCTTGTATGCAAATTAGGTAAAAATATAATAATTAACTAAAATGTCTCCAATGTCTCATAAATTAATTGATAAGGGTAAGCCTTGCTCTTTTATGCAAATTAGGTCAAAATATAATAATTATGCAAAAATGTCCCAAATGTCCCTTAAATTAATTGATAAGGGGTAAGCCTTGCTCTTTTATGCAAATTAGGTAAAAATATAATAATTATGCAAAAATGTCCTAAATGTCCCTCAAATTAACTGATAAGGGGTAAGCCTTGCTCTTTTATGCAAATTAGGTCAAAATATAATAATTATGCAAAAATGTCCCAAATGTCCCTTAAATTAATTGATAAGGGGTAAGCCTTGCTCTTTTATGCAAATTAGGTAAAAATATAATAATTATGCAAAAATGTCCCAAATGTCCATAAAATTAATTGATAAGGGCTTGCTCTTTTATGCAAATTAGGTCAAAATATAATAATTATGCAAAATTGTCCCAAATGTCCCTTAAATTAATTAATAAGGGGTAAGCCTTGCTCTTTTATGCAAATTAGGTCAAAATATAATAATTATGCAAAAATGTCCCAAATGTCCCTTAAATTAATTGATAAGGGGTTAGCCTTGCTCTTTTGTGCAAATTAGGTCAAAATATAATAATTATGCAAAAATGTCCCAAATGTCCCTTAAATTAATTGATAAGGGGTAAGCCTTGCTCTTTAATGCAAATTAGGTAAAAATATAATAATTATGCAAAAATGTCCCAAATGTCCATAAAATTAATTGATAAGGGCTTGCTCTTTTATGCAAATTAGGTCAAAATATAATAATTATGCAAAATTGTCCCAAATGTCCCTTAAATTAATTAATAAGGGGTAAGCCTTGCTCTTTTATGCAAATTAGGTAAAAATATAATAATTATGCAAAAATGTCCCAAATGTCCCTTAAATTAATTGATAAGGGGTAAGCCTTGCTCTTTTATGCAAATTAGGTCAAAATATAATAATTATGCAAAATTGTCCCAAATGTCCCTTAAATTAATTAATAAGGGGTAAGCCTTGCTCTTTTATGCAAATTAGGTAAAAATATAATAATTATGCAAAAATGTCCCAAATGTCCCTTAAATTAATTGATAAGGGGTAAGCCTTGCTCTTTTATGCAAATTAGGTCAAAATATAATAATTATGCAAAAATGTCCCAAATGTCCCTTAAATTAATTGATAAGGGGTTAGCCTTGCTCTTTTGTGCAAATTAGGTCAAAATATAATAATTATGCAAAAATGTCCCAAATGTCCCTTAAATTAATTGATAAGGGGTAAGCCTTGCTCTTTTATGCAAATTAGGTTAAAATATAATAATTAACCAAAATGTCTCTAATGTCTCCTAAATTAATTGATAAGGGGTAAGCCTTGCTCTTTTATGCAAATTAGGTCAAAATATAATAATTATGCAAAAATGTCCCAAATGTCCCTTAAATTAATTGATAAGGGGTAAGCCTTGCTCTTTTATGCAAATTAGGTCAAAATATAATAATTATGCAAAAATGTCCCAAATGTCCCTTAAATTAATTGATAAGGGGTAAGCCTTGCTCTTTTATGCAAATTAGGTCAAAATATAATAATTATCCAAAATGTCTCCAATGTCCCTTAAATTAATTAATAAGGGGTAAGCCTTGCTCTTTTATGCAAATTAATTAAAAAATATAATAATTATGCAAAAATGTCCCAAATGTCCCTTAAATTAATTGATAAGGGGTAAGCCTTGCTCTTTTATGCAAATTAGGTCAAAATATAATAATTATCCAAAATGTCTCCAATGACCCTTAAATTAATTAATAAGGGGTAAGCCTTGCTCTTTTATGCAAATTAGGTAAAAATATAATAATTAACCGAAATATCCCAAATGTCCCTAAAATTAATTGACAAGGGGTAAGCCTTGCTCTTTTATGCAAATTAGGTCAAAATATAACAATTATGCAAAAATGTCCCAAATGTCCCTTAAATTAATTGATAAGGGGTAAGCCTTGCTCTTTTATGCAAATTAGGTTAAAATGTAATAATTAACCAAAATGTCTCCAATGTCTCCTAAATTAATTGATAAGGGGTAAGCCTTGCTCTTTTATGCAAATTAGGTCAAAATATAATAATTATGCAAAAATGTCCCAAATGTCCCTTAAATTAATTGATAAGGGGTTAGCCTTGCTCTTTTATGCAAATTAGGTCAAAATATAATAATTATGCAAAAATGTCCCAAATGTCCCTTAAATTAATTGATAAGGGGTAAGCCTTGCTCTTTTATGCAAATTAGGTCAAAATATAATAATTATCCAAAATGTCTCCAATGTCCCTTAAATTAATTAATAAGGGGTAAGCCTTGCTCTTTTATGCAAATTAATTAAAAAATATAATAATTATGCAAAAATGTCCCAAATGTCCCTTAAATTAATTGATAAGGGGTAAGCCTTGCTCTTTTATGCAAATTTGGTCAAAATATAATAATTATCCAAAATGTCTCCAATGACCCTTAAATTAATTAATAAGGGGTAAGCCTTGCTCTTTTATGCAAATTAGGTAAAAATATAATAATTAACCGAAATATCCCAAATGTCCCTAAAATTAATTGACAAGGGGTAAGCCTTGCTCTTTTATGCAAATTAGGTCAAAATATAACAATTATGCAAAAATGTCCCAAATGTCCCTTAAATTAATTGATAAGGGGTAAGCCTTGCTCTTTTATGCAAATTAGGTTAAAATGTAATAATTAACCAAAATGTCTCCAATGTCTCCTAAATTAATTGATAAGGGGTAAGCCTTGCTCTTTTATGCAAATTAGGTCAAAATATAATAATTATGCAAAAATGTCCCAAATGTCCCTTAAATTAATTGATAAGGGGTTAGCCTTGCTCTTTTATGCAAATTAGGTCAAAATATAATAATTATGCAAAAATGTCCCAAATGTCCCTTAAATTAATTGATAAGGGGTAAGCCTTGCTCTTTTATGCAAATTAGGTTAAAATATAATAATTAACCAAAATGTCTCCAATGTCTCCAAAATTAATTGATAAGGGATTAGCCTTGCTCTTTTATGCAAATTAGGTCAAAATATAATAATTAACCAAAATGTCTCCAATGTCTCCTAAATTAATTGATAAGGGGTAAGCCTTGCTCTTTTATGCAAATTAGGTCAAAATATAATAATTATGCAAAAATGTCCCAAATGTCCCTTAAATTAATTGATAAGGGGTTAGCCTTGCTCTTTTATGCAAATTAGGTCAAAATATAATAATTATGCAAAAATGTCCCAAATGTCCCTTAAATTAATTGATAAGGGGTTAGCCTTGCTCTTGTATGCAAATTAGGTAAAAATATAATAATTAACTAAAATGTCTCCAATGTCTCATAAATTAATTGATAAGGGTAAGCCTTGCTCTTTTATGCAAATTAGGTCAAAATATAATAATTAACCAAAATGTCTCCAATGTCCCTAAAATTAATTGATAAGGGGTAAGCCTTGCTCTTTTATGCAAATTAGGTCAAAATATAACAATTATGCAAAAATGTCCCAAATGTCCCTTAAATTAATTGATAAGGGGTAAGCCTTGCTCTTTTATGCAAATTAGGTTAAAATATAATAATTAACCAAAATGTCTCCAATGTCTCCAAAATTAATTGATAAGGGATTAGCCTTGCTCTTTTATGCAAATTAGGTCAAAATATAATAATTAACCAAAATGTCTCCAATGTCTCCTAAATTAATTGATAAGGGGTAAGCCTTGCTCTTTTATGCAAATTAGGTCAAAATATAATAATTATGCAAAAATGTCCCAAATGTCCCTTAAATTAATTGATAAGGGGTTAGCCTTGCTCTTGTATGCAAATTAGGTAAAAATATAATAATTAACTAAAATGTCTCCAATGTCTCATAAATTAATTGATAAGGGTAAGCCTTGCTCTTTTATGCAAATTAGGTCAAAATATAATAATTATGCAAAAATGTCCCAAATGTCCCTTAAATTAATTGATAAGGGGTAAGCCTTGCTCTTTTATGCAAATTAGGTCAAAATATAATAATTATGCAAAAATGTCCCAAATGTCCCTTAAATTAATTGATAAGGGGTAAGCCTTGCTCTTTTATGCAAATTAGGTCAAAATATAATAATTATCCAAAATGTCTCCAATGTCCCTTAAATTAATTAATAAGGGGTAAGCCTTGCTCTTTTATGCAAATTAGGTAAAAAATATAATAATTATGCAAAAATGTCCCAAATGTCCCTTAAATTAATTGATAAGGGGTAAGCCTTGCTCTTTTATGCAAATTAGGTCAAAATATAATAATTATCCAAAATGTCTCCAATGACCCTTAAATTAATTAATAAGGGGTAAGCCTTGCTCTTTTATGCAAATTAGGTAAAAATATAATAATTAACCGAAATATCCCAAATGTCCCTCAAATTAATTGATAAGGGGTAAGCCTTGCTCTTTTATGCAAATTAGGTCAAAATATAACAATTATGCAAAAATGTCCCAAATGTCCCTTAAATTAATTGATAAGGGGTAAGCCTTGCTCTTTTATGCAAATTAGGTTAAAATGTAATAATTAACCAAAATGTCTCCAATGTCTCCTAAATTAATTGATAAGGGGGTAAGCCTTGCTCTTTTATGCAAATTAGGTCAAAATATAATAATTATGCAAAAATGTCCCAAATGTCCCTTAAATTAATTGATAAGGGGTTAGCCTTGCTCTTTTATGCAAATTAGGTCAAAATATAATAATTATGCAAAAATGTCCCAAATGTCCCTTAAATTAATTGATAAGGGGTAAGCCTTGCTCTTTTATGCAAATTAGGTTAAAATATAATAATTAACCAAAATGTCTCCAATGTCTCCAAAATTAATTGATAAGGGATTAGCCTTGCTCTTTTATGCAAATTAGGTCAAAATATAATAATTAACCAAAATGTCTCCAATGTCTCCTAAATTAATTGATAAGGGGTAAGCCTTGCTCTTTTATGCAAATTAGGTCAAAATATAATAATTATGCAAAAATGTCGTAAATGTCCCTTAAATTAATTGATAAGGGGGCCTTGCTCTTTTATGCAAATTAGGTCAAAATATAATAATTATGCAAAAATGTCCCAAATGTCCCTTAAATTAATTGATAAGGGGTTAGCCTTGCTCTTGTATGCAAATTAGGTAAAAATATAATAATTAACTAAAATGTCTCCAATGTCTCATAAATTAATTGATAAGGGTAAGCCTTGCTCTTTTATGCAAATTAGGTCAAAATATAATAATTATGCAAAAATGTCCCAAATGTCCCTTAAATTAATTGATAAGGGGTAAGCCTTGCTCTTTTATGCAAATTAGGTAAAAATATAATAATTATGCAAAAATGTCCTAAATGTCCCTTAAATTAATTGATAAGGGGTAAGCCTTGCTCTTTTATGCAAATTAGGTCAAAATATAATAATTATGCAAAAATGTCCCAAATGTCCCTTAAATTAATTGATAAGGGGTTAGCCTTGCTCTTTTATGCAAATAAGTTCAAAATATAATAATTATCCAAAATGTCTACAATGTCCCTTAAATTAATTAATAAGGGGTAAGCCTTGCTCTTTTATGCAAATTAGGTCAAAATATAATAATTAACCAAAATGTCCCAAATGTCCCTAAAATAACTGATAAGGGGTAAGCCTTGCTCTTTTATGCAAATTAGGTAAAAATATAATAATTATCCAAAATGTCTCCAATGTCCCTTAAATTAATTAATAAGGGGTAAGCCTTGCTCTTTTATACAAATTAGGTAAAAATATAATAATTAACTGAAATGTCCCAAATGTCCCTAAAATTAATTGATAAGGGGTAAGCCTTGCTCTTTTATGCAAATTAGGTCAAAATATAACAATTATGCAAAAATGTCCCAAATGTCCCTTAAATTAATTGATAAGGGGTAAGCCTTGCTCTTTTATGCAAATTAGGTTAAAATATAATAATTAACCGAAATGTCTCCAATGTCTCCTAAATTAATTGATAAGGGGTAAGCCTTGCTCTTTTATGCAAATTAGGTCAAAATATAATAATTATGCAAAAATGTCCCAAATGTCCCTTAAATTAATTGATAAGGGGTTAGCCTTGCTCTTTTGTGCAAATTAGGTCAAAATATAATAATTATGCAAAAATGTCCCAAATGTCCCTTAAAATAATTGATAAGGGGTAAGCCTTGCTCTTTTATGCAAATTAGGTAAAAATATAATAATTAACCGAAATGTCCTAAATGTCCCTAAAATTAATTGATAAGGGGTAAGCCTTGCTCTTTTATGCAAATTAGGTCAAAATATAACAATTATGCAAAAATGTCCCAAATGTCTCTTAAATTAATTGATAAGGGGTTAGCCTTGCTCTTTTATGCAAATTAAGTTAAAATATAATAATTAACCAAAATGTCTCCAATGTCTCCAAAATTAATTGATAAGGGATTAGCCTTGCTCTTTTATGCAAATTAGGTCAAAATATAATAATTAACCAAAATGTCTCCAATGTCTCCTAAATTAATTGATAAGGGGTACGCCTTGCTCTTTTATGCAAATTAGGTCAAAATATAATAATTATGCAAAAATGTCCCAAATGTCCCTAAAATTAATTGATAAGGGGTTAGCCTTGCTCTTGTATGCAAATTAGGTAAAAATATAATAATTAACTAAAATGTCTCCAATGTCTCATAAATTAATTGATAAGGGTAAGCCTTGCTCTTTTATGCAAATTAGGTCAAAATATAATAATTATGCAAAAATGTCCCAAATGTCCCTTAAATTAATTGATAAGGGGTAAGCCTTGCTCTTTTATGCAAATTAGGTCAAAATATAATAATTATGCAAAAATGTCCCAAATGTCCCTTAAATTAATTGATAAGGGGTAAGCCTTGCTCTTTTATGCAAATTAGGTCAAAATATAATAATTATCCAAATTGTCTCCAATGTCCCTTAAATTAATTAATAAGGGGTAAGCCTTGCTCTTTTATGCAAATTAGGTAAAAAATATAATAATTATGCAAAAATGTCCCAAATGTCCCTTAAATTAATTGATAAGGGGTAAGCCTTGCTCTTTTATGCAAATTAGGTCAAAATATAATAATTATCCAAAATGTCTCCAATGACCCTTAAATTAATTAATAAGGGGTAAGCCTTGCTCTTTTATGCTAATTAGGTAAAAATATAATAATTAACCGAAATGTCCCAAATGTCCCTAAAATAAATTGATAAGGGGTAAGCCTTGCTCTTTTATGCAAATTAGGTCAAAATATAACAATTATGCAAAAATGTCCCAAATGTCCCTTAAATTAATTGATAAGGGGTAAGCCTTGCTCTTGTATGCAAATTAGGTACAAATATAATAATTTTCCAAAATGTCTCCAATGACCCTTAAATTAATTAATAAGGGGTAAGCCTTGCTCTTTTATGCTAATTAGGTAAAAATATAATAATTAACCGAAATGTCCCAAATGTCCCTAAAATTAATTGATAAGGGGTAAGCCTTGCTCTTTTATGCAAATTAGGTCAAAATATAACAATTATGCAAAAATGTCCCAAATGTCCCTTAAATTAATTGATAAGGGGTAAGCCTTGCTCTTGTATGCAAATTAGGTACAAATATAATAATTAACTAAAATGTCTCCAATGTCTCATAAATTAATTGATAAGGGTAAGCCTTGCTCTTTTATGCAAATTAGGTCAAAATATAATAATAATGCAAAAATGTCCCAAATGTCCCTTAAATTAATTGATAAGGGGTAAGCCTTGCTCTTGTATGCAAATTAGGTACAAATATAATAATTAACTAAAATGTCTCCAATGTCTCATAAATTAATTGATAAGGGTAAGCCTTGCTCTTTTATGCAAATTAGGTCAAAATATAATAATAATGCAAAAATGTCCCAAATGTCCCTTAAATTAATTGATAAGGGGTAAGCCTTGCTCTTGTATGCAAATTAGGTACAAATATAATAATTAACTAAAATGTCTCCAATGTCTCATAAATTAATTGATAAGGGTAAGCCTTGCTCTTTTATGCAAATTAGGTCAAAATATAATAATAATGCAAAAATGTCCCAAATGTCCCTTAAATTAATTGATAAGGGGTAAGCCTTGCTCTTTTATGCAAATTAGGTTAAAATATAATAATTAACCAAAATGTCTCCAATGTCTCCTAAATTAATTGATAAGGGGTAAGCCTTGCTCTTTTATGCAAATTAGGTCAAAATATAATAATTAACTAAAATGTCTCCAATGTCTCATAAATTAATTGATAAGGGTAAGCCTTGCTCTTTTATGCAAATTAGGTCAAAATATAATAGTTATGCAAAAATGTCCCAAATGTCCCTTAAATTAATTGATAAGGGGTAAGCCTTGCTCTTTTATGCAAATTAGGTCAAAATATAATAATTATGCAAAAATGTCCCAAATGTCCCTTAAATTAATTGATAAGGGGTAAGCCTTGCTCTTTTATGCAAATTAGGTCAAAATATAATAATTATCCAAAATGTCTCCAATGTCCCTTAAATTAATTAATAAGGGGTAAGCCTTGCTCTTTTATGCAAATTAGGTAAAAATATAATAATTATGCAAAAATATCCCAAATGTCCCTTAAATTAATTGATAAGGGGTAAGCCTTGCTCTTTTATGCAAATTAGGTCAAAATATAATAATTATCCAAAATGTCTCCAATGTCCCTTAAATTAATTACTAAGGGGTAAGCCTTGCTCTTTTATGCAAATTAGGTAAAAATATAATAATTAACCGAAATGTCCCAAATGTCCCTAAAATTAATTGATAAGGGGTAAGCCTTGCTCTTTTATGCAAATTAGGTCAAAATATAACAATTATGCAAAAATGTCCCAAATGTCCCTTAAATTAATTGATAAGGGGTAAGCCTTGCTCTTTTATGCAAATTAGGTTAAAATATAATAATTAACCAAAATGTCTCCAATGTCTCCTAAATTAATTGATAAGGGGTAAGCCTTGCTCTTTTATGCAAATTAGGTCAAAATATAATAATTATGCAAAAATGTCCCAAATGTCCTTTAACTTAATCGATAAGGGGTTAGCCTTGCTCTTTTATGCAAATTAGGTCAAAATATAATAATTAACTAAAATGTCTCCAAAGTCTCCTAAATTAATTGATAAGGGGTAAGCCTTGCTCTTTTATGCAAATTAGGTAAAAATATAATAATTATGCAAAAATGTCTCCATTGTCCCTAAAATTAATTGATAAGGGGTTAGCCTTGCTCTTTTATGCAAATTAGGTACAAATATAATAATTATGCAAAAATGTCTCGAATGTCCCTAAAATTAATTGATAAGGGGTAAGCCTTGCTCTTTTATGCAAATTAGGTCAAAATATAATAATGATGCAAAAATGTCCCAAATGTCCCTTAAATTAATTGATAAGGGGTAAGCCTTGCTCTTTTATGCAAATTAGGTCAAAATATAATAATTAACTAAAATGTCTCCAAAGTCTCCTAAATTAATTGATAAGGGGTAAGCCTTGCTCTTTTATGCAAATTAGGTCAAAATATAATAATTATGCAAAAATGTCTCCAATGTCCCTAAAATTAATTGATAAGGGGTTAGCCTTGCTCTTTTATGCAAATTAGGTACAAATATAATAATTATGCAAAAATGTCTCGAATGTCCCTAAAATTAATTGATAAGGGGTAAGCCTTGCTCTTTTATGCAAATTAGGTAAAAATATAATTATGCAAAAATGTCTCAAATGACCCTAAAATTAAATAAGGGGTTAGCCTTACTCTTTTATGCAAATTAGGTCAAAATATAATAATTATCCAAAATGTCCCCAAAATTAATTGATAAGGGGTAAGCCTTGCTCTTTTATGCAAATTAGGTAAAAATATAATAATTATGCAAAAATGTCTCAAATGTCCCTTAAATTAATTGATATGGGGTTAGCCTTGCATTTGTATGCAAATTAGGTCTAAATATGATAATTATGCAAAAATGTTTCAAATGTCCCTGAAATTAATTAATAATTAGGCATTGCTCTTTTATGCAAAATAGGTAAAAATATGATAATTATGCAAAAAATATGATTTTGTCAAAAAATGTCTCCAATGTCCCTTAAATTAACGGATAAGGGGTTAGCCTTGCTCTTTTATGCAAATTAGGTAAAAATATAATAATTATGCAAAAATGTCTCCAATGTCCCTTAAATTAATTGATAAAGGGTTAGCCTTGCATTGGTATGCAAATTAGTAAAAATATGATAATTATGCAAAAATGTTTCAAATAATTCCTAAATTAATTGATAAGGGGTTAGCCTTGCTCTTTTATGCAAATTAGGTAAAAATATGATAATTATGCAAAAATGACTCCATTGTCCCTTGAATTAATTGATAAGGGGTAAGCCTTGCTCTTTTATGCAAATTAGGTAAAAATATAATTATGCAAAAATGTCTCCAATGTCCCTTAAATTAATTGATAAGGGGTTAGTCTTGCATTTGTATGCAAATTAGGTAAAAATATGATAATTATGCAAAAATGACTCCAATGTCCCTTGAATTAATTGATAAGGGGTAAGCCTTGCATGTTTATGCAAATTGGGTCAAAATATGATAATTATGCAAAAAATATGATTTTGTCCAAAAATGTCTTCAATTCCCCCTTAAATTAATTGATGAGTAGGCCTTGCTCTTTTATGCGAATTAGGTAAAAATATAATAATTATGCAAAAATGTGTCAAATAATCCCAAAATTAATTGATAAGAGGTTAGCCTTGCTCTTTTATGCAAATTAGGTAAAAATATAATTATGCAAAAATGTCTCCTAATTTGCATAAAAGAGCAAGGCTAACCCCTTATAAATTAATTTTAGGGACATTTAAAACATTTTTGCATAATTATCATATTTTTACCTAATTTGCATAAAAGAGCAAGGGTAACCCCTTATCAATTAATTTAAGGGACATTGGAGCCTATTTTGATACAAATGCAAGGCTAACCCCTTAAAAATTAAATTCATTTTAAAATGTTTAAAAAAGGCAAATTTGAGCTTATTTTGATACAAATGCAAGGCTAACCCCTTACCAATAAGATTTTGGCAAAAAGTCAATTTGGAGCCAATTTTGAAAAAAACGCAAGCCTTACCCCTTACCAATATAAACGTTTGCATAAAGTCAATTTGGAGCTAATTTTATTTTTAAAATGCAAGGCTAACCCCTTGCATTTTAAAATGATTCCAAAAAGGCCAATTTGGTGGCAATTTTTAAACTAATGCAAGGCTAACCCCTTACAAATTAAATTAATTTTAAAATGTTTCCAAAAAGACCAATTTTTGCCTATTTTAATTAAATGTTTGTAAACAGTCAATTTGGAGCCAATTTTGATAAAGAATGCAAGGCTAACCCCTTACTGTTTTTAATTTTTACAAAAAGTCAATTTTGAGCCAATTTTTGATACAAATGCAAGGCTAACCCCTTACACATTTTTGTTTTTGCAAAAAGTCAATTTGGGGTTCCTATTACATTATTATAATTAAAATGAATGCGCACTTGCTGTACTTACACCGTACCACGTGGTAAAACGACGGTTGCAAGTTCCGGTTGGCATGGTTGGGCGCGCGACTAGGAACTGGGGCAAGCTTTGCAAAAGTTGACGATAAATGTCTCCAATGATGATAACTCTTTGCAATAAGATAATTATATTATTGCACTAAATTAGGTGGAGAAAATAATATACCTAAATCATAACAAAATACAAATTACGTGCCAACATTTTGCTTCGTCGAAGTGACGTGAAGGCCTGTCGTCTGCTCACAAACTAGATTATAAGATATGGCGCCTCCGCCCGATCGACGAGACGAGTTCACGTGAAAAACAGACCACGCATGCGTGAAGTTGACAAAAGATCGACAGGACAAGAACTAGAGGGCGCCCTGCCTATCAATCATACGGATTTAGGTTGCACCCCAGTAATAAAAATAAGTGATAAATGCCCTTTTATTCACGAGTTTGGGCCTAATTACAGGGGTGCACCTTTAGTACTTAAAAAGGCCGTTTTCCAAACCCCAGCTCTCTTACGTCGTCTTTGTCTTAGTTCATGTAGTTTGTTAATGGCGATAGCAATTTGTATCAGCTTCTCAAAAAAGTTTGCTTTTCAACTAGTAAATATTTGCTTATGAAAAACGCGCTGTAAGCCCAAAGAGTCCTACAATGTAGGTAGTTAATTTGATTAAAATCGGCCCCAATCGGTTTCACCGCAAAATGTGAAACAGCACATCAAAATCAGGAATAAGTCGGAAAATAACTTTTTAAGATATGGACCATAGCAAATAACTCCCGAGCTACAGGCTGGAGATGGATAACATAATTATTAGAAAGCTGGTGAAATTTCCAATCTTACTCCGGGGGTGCGTTCCACTTACGCGAACTGTTTGCGCGAACGTTCGCCAACGTTTTGAGTTGGCGTTAGTTGAAGTGGAACGATATTTTAAAAACTACGTTTTCAAAATGGCGGCGCCCAGTGAAAGTGACATCGTTTGGTTCGGTGCTTTTTGTCCAACTCATTATTTTTCTTTAAAAGATCCCTGTGAATGCTCAAAACAATCCACCGTTTATAACAAAAAGTATAAAACGTAAATAAAAACCGTGAAAAGAACCCTGCCGTCTGCTAACCGCTTCGCCATCATTAAAATACGTCACTGGCCAACAGCGAACAGCTCGGACAGTCGTTCGCCGTTTTCGCTAACGTTGGCCAACATAATTGGCGCACATTGCGTTCCACTCACGCGAACAACGCTAACGTTGGCCAACGTTGGCAACGTTCGCTGGAGTGGAACGCACCCATGTGTGTACATTTATCTCAAAATGTCATTTTCCGAACTTATTCCTGTTTTTGGATGTGTCCAAAATAAACAACACAATGCTCACCGTTTTCATGATTGTCACTCAATTCTTTATTGCAATTCCAATCCAGGGAAATGTTCTTTCCACAAACAAAAAATGGTTCTCAACTAAGTTATTATCAAACTAAAAAGAATAGTAACAATAAAAAGGTTTTCAGCAGAAATTCATCATAATTTGTGTTCACATTATTATTACACGATGCCAGCAAATGTTCATCTCTAAATATGCCACAAAAAGCAATCAATGCGAGTTGTCGCTCAGAAAACAAAACGAACATTTGAAACATCTTGACAATTATCAGAAATTACGTAAACTTGACTAAATTTTAGAAACCATTTGTCCGTATTTTTTAAAAATATGCAATTTTTGTTTATTGATCGAAAGTACTAAAGTACTGATATCAGGACCGCACTAATAACCTACGATTACTAAGTGAACTGAAAATTTACCTACGAGAGAAAACGGTCAAAAAACCTCATGCATAATTCACCACAAAAATTTACATATTTGTTTATTCATCAAGACATCTTCCACGGGAGAAAATTTCAAACAAAAAGCAATATTTTTTTTTTGTCGTCAAATGTTAATTGTTTTAAGCAAAAACCAAAAACACTTTTGTATTCTATAGTTTACAAATTAGTTGAAAATTAATTAGCAAAAAGTTAAAATAACTTAAAATTCTAAAACTCAAGTGAAGGGATTTGAATACCTTTAATGTAAAATAAACGGGGTACCGTATGAAAGAACTTAATATGGAAAAAGATACGTACATCTGATTTATTGTTGCAAACATAATTATGGCCTCAGAATAGGAAAACAAAACTGACATTTTAAATCTCTATACCTTTAAATAAACTATTATACATGTATAATTACGAATGGGAGGAAAAATGAAATTGCAATTCCATTTCAGAAAAAAAAGTTCTGGTTGAAATATTGCTTTTATTTTATTTCCCACATTTTGATTGTCATGTTAACGGTTAAGACCGAGCTTTTAGGATGACGAGTTTATTTATTTACTTCAATCTCTTGCTCCTCTAAATATTTAATAAAATACTATATAAAATCTCTTAACAATTCTAATTTTGGTAGCGCTACTTTTTTTCCTTCATGATTTAGTATTTAAATTGAGGGAATTGTGTTACTGCTCATCAAAGCACAAAGGAAATTGTGAAGATTTGTTTTAATCAGATTTACATATAAGCACAGTGCTCTATAATCTTGTTGCCTCATCTCTCAACAAGCTGCCAAAATATCTTACAAACAAAAGTCAATTTTTACAAAGCTAAAAAAGAAACAACAATAACAAAAGCAAAAAGTATAAAGGATTGTTGTACCAAATCTAATACATTCAACCAATT
Source organism: Crossaster papposus (assembly GCA_037893245.1). Classification (NCBI taxonomy): domain Eukaryota; kingdom Metazoa; phylum Echinodermata; class Asteroidea; order Velatida; family Solasteridae; genus Crossaster; species Crossaster papposus. Next base: position 1,253,823 of record JBAIAA010000650.1, on the reverse strand, counting down.
TAGCAGAACTGCTAAATAAAAACAAATGCTTTGTAAAACGTGGGTACCAGCTATTATATTATACCTTGTGGTACAGCTTGTAACCAGTTGTACTAAGCAATTTTGTGAAATTGAAAGTTGAAATTTATTAAATGTTTCTTTCGGCAATCTCCATAAAAATGCAAAGGAAAGGGCCTCTTTCTGATAAAAATGGGCATACATTAATCTTCCATAAATTATTTATTTTATTCTACTGACCAAAAAGTTGACTTCTCTTCAAGTCAGTTCGATTTGTAGACTCTTAAAAACGAATAATAGTGTTAGGAAGTCAAGAGTTCAAGTACTGTGCAACTACTCAAGAAAAACTACTTGGAAAAGGGTTTTTGAAAAATGTTTCAGTTCCAGAATTCCCAAAACAACAATGAAGAATTTATTGAACCGAGTTTGGAAACTCTTGCAAACATAAGTTCTTTTGTTTAAATGAAAACATAAATGCTCCAAAGATGCTTACAAAGTTACAAACGGTTTTCTGGAATTAGAATAAGATTTGGAATAAAATGTGCCTGTTTTTTTTAATATTTTTTTATGAACGAATGGCAGCTTATCTGCATATATAAAAAATGAAGGGAATCCATTCTTGGGTCAAACGTTTCGAATCAAAATTAAAAGTTGTCTTCTTTATACAACTATGAATGTTTTGTGGTGCAAAATCTGAAGGATTAAGAGTTTGCTTTGAAGATCAATTCACTTACGACGAAATTAAAACGATAAACAACAGGCTATTGATAAATAGCTTGTATACAAAAAGTTATTAAACTAACCAAACACACACACAAAGTTTATTTTTCATGCTTTCCTAAAATTCCACGCAAGAGGGTGCTTCAGAACAAGTCCTAAAATAAACAGATAAAACAATAAGTCTCAGTTAAGGTCCACTTGATGACACTTTTGCACTTTTCATGTAAAATTTAAAAAAAATGTACTTAAATATAATGGTTTTGAGTGGAAACACTGACACAAAATGATAATCATTTTCATCAATGAATGAGCATTCCTGCATAACAAAGATAGTTTGCATAAAAGTTTTGTTCAAAAACACATCTATTTTATATAACTACTCTATATTTACACTGCTCGTTAATTAGTCTATTTTAGAACACTATTCAGTAATAAATATACAAACAATGAACACAATAGGGACCTTTGTTTGGTATCAACAATGGATTTTTCTTTTAAACTAGAAATGAGCAGAATTTGGAGAAAGATATATTCCTTCATGAAAAAACAACGACATGCATTTGTCTACGGTAAAAAGGGACACAATGCCCAAACTGTCATGAAGGGAAAATTCACATACGAGCTTCAACACCTGTTCTTGCTTTACACAAAAAAAGGTTTTAAACAACATAGTAGATATAAATCATTGTTGTCGTGGTAATTTTTTTTTTAATAACAGTAAACACAAAATAAAAATAAAAAATAAAAATAATGAAATTATATAGATTATGTATCTGTGAATCTTAACCAGACAGAAAAATGAAACAAATTAAAAACAAACAATATTTGTTCTTGGTTTTGCAGCATTTCTGATCATCAACATGATCAATTTACTTTAGACCATACTTTGACAAGCTTTTTAGATTGTGTTGCGTAGATCTGAAATAAGACTTTAATTCTGATAATTTCATTATTTTAATTATTAAAAAAACCAAAACAATCTGTTGGCAGCATTCTTATCCTTTGCATATTCTTTTCATTTGGGAAGAAAAACCACACTGTAGAACAAATTCTTAAGCTAATTAAAAACAAACTTATTTAGGCAAATTATTAAAGGTTGTGAAACCTACGTCAGACGAACCATCAAAATCATGACGAGGTAAAGTTAACAATTTTCAGCAACATTTTGCCAGTAATAAATTTGCCATCAATTACAACTGTTTAATTACGATTATTGTAATTTTGTTATTATTTATAAATTCAGTCGGTCAATCTTTTTCAAACTATTATTCCTTCATCTCATTTACCGATTTGTACGGTTTTAAAGCAATTTGGATGAAACAGTTGTTCAGGGAAGGTTTTTATAAAGAAAAAACAGAAATTACAGCCAAAAAACGTTAACCTCGGTTGTTTAGTTTTACTGTCATTCTGCGTCGGTCGCTAGCTCCCATCAGCCTTGGGCACAGTTGGGGCATACAATATCCTGGCCGTCCATGACGAAACACTCGTTGACCAGCGATACTTGGCACTTCTGGCATTGGAAGCAACTGTTGTGCCAGTTGCGATCCTCGAAGCAGACATACGTCGTGCTTCCCTGGCCTAGATTTGGACAAAAACACAGGAGGGGGAGGAGAAAACAAAAGAGAGAAAAGAAAATTGTTAAGTTTTTATCTCAGTAATCACACTACTTATTTCTTTAACGCCGGGGAGCGGCTATGGCCACGGCCCACTATAATCCGTCTCAAATGCTGTTGTCTGCTGTGCTAGGCTGTAGCACACGGCCTGTGTCACAGCTACATGCTCAGGTCCATTGTGCAGTGCAGCTAATGGACAAAGGCTGCTGTGCAGTCATGCATACAATCGGGTTGAGGGAATAATACTGGCGTCGAGGGGTAAATACTTGTCAATTTGGACACTACCAATTTCCCCTTCAAAACCAATCTTGTTGGATTTTGTAGAATTAAGGACGGCAGATCTCTTTGATTATAATGTAACCTTCACTTCCACTCATCCTTCAAAATCCATGCGTTGAATGGTTTTGTAGGGTTGAGGATGGAAGGGTTCAGCTAGTTATTTTACAAGGGGCAATCTTTAAGGCTTAAGATTCGGAATAGACAGTATTCCTTGGTGATTGTCCTTGGGTACCCTGTGGTTACTGTGAGAGTGGTGACAATTACTTCAACCTGTTATACCAGTAAATATCAGCAGCTCTATATTTATGGCACTAAAAGAAGGGAAGAAAGTAGCATGATTTTCAATAATTGCAATGGGTTATTAAATGGTTAAGAAAATGGCAGCGTGCTCTGGATATTGTGCTAATGAACAGAGGCCAATTTCATGGAGCTGCTAAGCACAAATAAATGCTTTAGCATGAAATTCTTCCTTGGCAAAAACAGGATAACAAACCAAATGTTCAGGTGATGTGTACTGTTTGTGACTGGATATTAGCTGGTGTTTTTTTGGCTTAACTTGAACGTTTTGGCTGGTAACTTGTTTTTGCTGAGCAAGACTTGTCTACGTGCTTAGCAGCTCCAAAAAATTGGCTCCAGAGCTCAACAGCGTGACTTCTTCTCGTCGTAAAAGTACAATTTTAATCTTTTGGTTTGGAACAATGAAAACAACCAGCGAGGGCTGTCTGTCAAACACTGTGCAAACGTGCATTGATGTCCGTTTAGCTCCATATGGCACAACACCCTAGTCCAATATCCAAAAATGTCAAAAAGATCTTCACTGGGAAAGATGCAAAGCTGGAGGAAAAAACACTTTTAGGAGGAACGGTTAGCTAGCTCAACAAGATCACGCCACCTGTGTTTTTGCAGGGAATTTCTCAAGGAAAAAGGGATTGCAGGATTTGAACACAGGGTATACAAAAAAACACTTCAAATAACGTTGGTTTTAAAAATAAACCAAAAAAACCAAAAAACACCAAGCTTATAAACAAGCATATTTTCCATTATTACACAAGTTTGGTTCCAATTAAGCTGGTGTTAATGACTTTTGACTAGCGCCCTCGAACAAAGATACCGACAATTTAGGAGACTGCCAACATAGGGCAAGATAGCTAAATTGGAAGAGCGCTGGTCCGGTATTCCGGACAATTACAGTTGAGACAAGATGGCGTCGATAGGGACTCCCCAACTCTCCCTTTCTTGCCGTCGAGGGGGTACTTATGCACGGAGCCTATAAACCTTGATTATTAGAAAGAGTGCGTTACTTAATGCGCTTCATGATAAATCATGCAGTTTGAATTGCAGTTTGTGTCTACTGAACCAATGTACAGTCGCTACACTACATGTTAAATGGCACATGATCTCCGTCACCCAATGTTTATTTGCGCAGAGAAGCTTCCAGAAAAGTTACCTGTTAATTAAAATTAACAAACTGAAGGCAATTCCGAAGATAGAAAAAGGGCAAATTTAATTTCTCTGCGAGGAACTGCAATTTCTTATAATAAAAAAAATTCCGCAAGATGGACAATGATGTCAATTCTATCATGAAAGTATGGGTTCAACACGATATCATAAAAAACATGATTTTTGTGTAAAGAATCTACAGTGGACGGGATATGAAACGATAGTGGAATGTAATGGGTGAACATTATGACGTGACAGCTAAACATTAATGGTAACTGCATGCAACAGAAGTAGTATGCTATTTCTACTGTATGGTTTAGAAAGCTATGTAAATAAAATATTATTAGCATTTTTTTAGGCTACTTTCTGATTATAAAAAACAGCTTAATGATCGTTTGTTTTGTTTAAAGATAATTTCTGGATCAGAAAATCCTTCAGAAAAATGTTAATTTCCTTTTGAACTAGTTTTCCAACAGTTCTGTAATCAATTCTGGCGATCAAACACTAAAATGGCAACTTTTTCCTTTTAACAATGCAGGAATATTTTGACATTGACCGGACCCAGGCACGTGATTGTTTTTTCACGAACCTCGATCCGAGATGGGTACAGGCCGGCATCCGTGGGTAGCACACCCTGATATTTCCGGCCTCGCTCGCTACGAGCCGGTCGCTGACAGATATTTCCTGCCTTGCTCGTGACCTGTTTATCCGTCATCCATTTTGAATACCTGAAAACTTTTGCGTGTATACACGTGATCCGACGCGAACTAAAGCCACAACAAAACTGCAAAGGGTAGCAACCTGACACAGCAGTTCGAATATTAGCAACTTAGGCAACTCAAGTATTAAAGCTGAAGGGAAAAAAATGAAAACACTGGAGAGTAAGCTTTTTTAAAAGTAATATCTACAAAGCTGAGCTGGTATCAAAATGGTTGGTCATTCCTTACCAGTAGCGGCATCCCCAGGCGCTGGCCCGCCAACTAAAGAAAAAGGGGGGAAAAACTGTCCGTGGATTTTTCTTTCTTTTTAAAAAAGATCTGACATGCAACATGCAATTCATTATTAAAACCACAACCAAGAATGCTTGGGTATGATGAAAAACCCAGGCATTATTAGAGGGGTAATGCACGGATATGTAAAATGAGTAAGGGACATGTGATCACTTCGGCCAATCACGGTTGGAGATGGCGATGATGTCATGATGATGCAACACGGACAAACCAGACGAACCCCGATTGTTACAAAATACAAACTTAAAAAGAAAACAAAAAACAGTTTTAGTAGATTTACGCCTCTAATGTGTGCTGTCTTTTGCAAAAATATTTTTTTGGGACACATTTTTTCATTCTCAATTGCGATGCATGCATTTAAGATTAAGCTTTTTTTCAAATTTTCCTGCCATTTTTCTGTTAAACATTGCATCATTTCTTTCCTTTTCCGATTCCTGTTTTAGCACTAGCATACGGCGAACAGATTACGGTGTAATATTTTGAAAAACAAGCGTTTTTTTAATCCAATAAAAAAGACAATTGGACAAGAAAGAGAAAAAATAAATCCACTTCTATGTGCAGAAAATGGCATCCCTCTGAAACACCACTGCAGTTAGCTTGTGTGCACTGCTACGCAGCAAAGCTTGCAAGAAATCCAAGCAACTTCAGGTAGCAGAGATGGTAAGGGCTTTGTCATACACACACTCATCGAAGAACATCAAGGCTCAGTAACCCTTTTTTTCCAGGGGGGAGGGTGAGCAACATTCTCTTCCCATTCCTCACTCATTACGACAGGAAGAAATGTTAGAGTCGGGGGAAAAAGAAAACAAAATCCACTTCCAGGAGCAGAAAATGACATCCCTTTGAAACACCATTGCATATTTACTCAGTTAGCTTGTGTGCACCGCTATAAGCAGCAAAGCTTGCAAGAAATCCAACCAAACAATTTATAAAACTACACAGAAGGCCTGTCGGAAAGACACACGTGTAGCAAGTTGCTTTTAGCAGACCTACAAAGCAAAGCTCCATACTTTTTTTTGCTCAAGACCAAGTCGCAAGCGACATGGACCACCTTCCAACGCCCGTTAACCCTAACAATTCCCATCCAGTCAAACTCCAACACCAGGTTTTAATGGAATCTGTTAGGATGGGTAATGGACCCCCAAACAGTGTGAACAGTTTGCCATAGGGTTTTAGAATTTGCAAGGATGGATATGATTCCCAATAAATTACACAAGGGAGTTAGAGTTAAGGAAACAAGCACCGTTGCAGAGTTAAATATGCCAGTGGTATCAGACTCTTTGACACTTGCAAACTCACCGGTTCTCCAAGGAAGGACCCCTCTCCCCCATTAAAGCATAAGTACTAGCATTTACTCAATAACATTAGCATTTACTGAAAGCAGTTTGGGCTTGTTAAAGGCAAGGGCCGAGTAAAGTTGCCACGCGAGGCTGCCAAACACAGCACTCCCAAAATAGATCCTGATGCGACCTTACCGACAATCGGTTTCTGACACGCAGAGCACCGGCGGGCAAACTTCTCTCCGTAGCAGTCGGCGCAGTAGCGCTTCTCATCCCGCAATGTGAAGCGCTGGTTCCAGAGGGACTTGGAGCAGCCAGAGCAGCAGAAGCAGTCTCGGTGCCAGGGTTGCTTCTGGTAGGACAAGCCGCCACTGGAGATGATCTGAGGAGTAAGGCAAAGAGAGAAAGACCTCGCGATAATTTCACAAGAGGACGCAAACTATAACTACCTCCCAGAGTTGTTTTCATTTTCTAAGAGAAAGTTCTTCTTATCGGCTTCTCTGTAATCAATTTTTCTAGGCCCACCTCTTTGCAGCCGGTGCACTTGATACCAAAGGTGTCTTCGTAGCATTTGGTGCAGTAGACGGAGGATTCCTTGGGCACAAAGCTGCCAGTGCCAATCTGCTTGTCGCAGACTTTACAGCGGAAGCACTTGTCATGCCACTCTTTGCCTTGGAAGCCTAGTCTCGTCACGCCTACAAATGCGGCAAAAAGAAGAGACACAGATTATCATTCCGCCAAAACAACAGAAAATACTGCTTAGCAACTTTACGCGCCAAGCAGAAATCAGCTGAGAACCTGTCATAAGTAATACACAAAGGTAACATTTTGGCTGGTAACCCATTTTGGCTTAGAAGTTTTGCTTTCATGCTTAGACAAAATTATGTGTGTATAGTTTCACAGAGCTGCTAACCAGAAAAATACTGCTCAGCATATTTCCGTGCTTAGCAAAAAGTGAGTACCAGTGAACAGCAATACACGAGACATGAAAGTTTGGCTGTTAACCTACTACTGCTAAGCAAATTCCTTCAGTGCTAAGCAGTGCTTCAGTGCTTAACAGTGAAATTAGCCCCTGGAGTTCAGGAGCAAGGAAGACTGAGTGAATTTGCTTACCGGGTTTCAGGATCTCGCCGCAAGCCTGGCATTTGTTGGCCAGGTGTTTCTCGTAGCAGGTTGAGCAGCACATCTTGCTGTCCCAGTTGCCAAAGGCCTTGTCTGCCAGAGACTCCTTGCAGAAGTGGCAGGTGTATCGGGCCTCAAAGCAGGTCTCGTGATAGTGCTGATTCTTGAACGACAAGTCCTGAAGAATAAACACATAACGGTAATCCTTCAAGATTTAAACCAACAAAATCAGTTTTTCCTTGCTGCAATCGGATTTTGATGACATGAAGCCAATATCAAACGGACTGTTATCCAACCATAGACTGTTATCCGTTGGTTACTACAATATCAGTTGTAACAAGCTTTTTCTGGTTGGACTCGAACCTAGGACCTCCTGCTTACAAGTGCAAAGGTCTTACAACCAGGGGTGAGATGAAAAATCTATGAAATCCACAATAAATCCGCAAAATAATTCATGAGGACCCCCAGGTCAACATATAGTTTGTATCTGCCTAAAAGCATCTCCCTTAAAATATCTGTTTTTTCTTGGTCTATGTCAACTTTTACAGTTAAAAACAACTTTAGAACAACACCTTGGGAATCCCGGAATGCAAAAGAGAATCTTAAACAATTCTAAAATCCAACAAGAAAATCCTTAAATCATAAAAAATCCTGACAAATCTCACCCTTAAAAACAACTCGATCTCTACCTAGTACAATTTTAATGCGGCAATCAAACACTCTATCAACCAGGTTCCATCATCCAAAATAGTCAGTAAAATAATACAGCGGTGCGCTACCTTAGCGTCATGCCCAATCTTCTCGTTGCACTCAGCGCAGGTGTTAGCAAACAGATCGTTGTAGCAAGGGATGCAGTGCGGGTTGTTCTCCCGAAGGATGTAGCTCATCCCACTCAGCGACTTGTCGCAGTGATTGCAGCAGAAATGACCGGGGTGGAAGGAACCGTCCATGGCGCGCACGTACTCTTGGGAGAAGATCAACTACGGAAGAGACCAAACAAAATAAATTATAAAAACAGGGAAATTGTTGAACCAGTTTGCCACGTTTTGACACAAAAATAGGAATCTCAACACTGTACCGTCACGGTGGTGCTCCAAAAGGTACCGGTTTTGTGTGAGCTACTGTGAAACACCACGGACTGGTTTTATTTAATGCAAATTTGCCCCAAGTAAAACTACAAAAGCTTCTCTAGGCAAAGGGCTAGAAGGAAGAAAAAAACAAACCGAAATACGAAAATCCAGGAAGCTAGAGGTAGGAATTGATATCCCTTTTTAAAAACATCTATCATAGAATGAAAGGAAAACACACACTTGGCCAGAAGTTCCGAAATACAGAGCATGGGTAAAATTAGAATGGCTCTTTGTTTTAAATCTCGGCGCAACCAGGGTGTATGCATGGATGACATGAAGCAGAGAGCCTGGTTGCTCGCTCAAACTCCCTGACATGAGGAAACCAGGTCGGTTTGTAATTTAGTCAGCACATCATGAGCCTCTTTGTTTTGGTAGTTTTCTTTGGCTCCCTGCTGGTTTTTGCAAAATGTTACTGGCTGGATACAAAATTACCTCCAACATCTTGGCCACATTACAATTATCTTTCCTGAAAATGAACAATTGTTTTATTAAACAAGACAGTTACATGCTTCTGCCTTTTTTCACTTAAATTAAGCAAACATCCAGCATTAGAAAATTCTAATCACCAGTCATAATTATGACCCAAAAGAAATTTGGTCACTGACTAATGTTCATCTCAGCAACCAGCAATCTTCGTAATGTTAAAAATAAACGTTACCACCCACCGAGACAGTGTGACATTTTGAACTTGCAACTTTGGGACGAAATTGAACCTGGGAAAAAAAAGTTAAGCCAATATTCCACCAAGCTCATGTTTGATATTACTGGGCCCCGTGGGAAGAGCGGATTACACACATCTGGTGTTCACACTTTCTGGGTAATATGGAGAGAAAGCCCAAATGTGACAAAATGAGATGTTATAGTCGTTTGCTCGTTTGTGTTAAACACATGCACATTCTCTCACAACTCCTTGGCTACCATTATATTCTTCATTTAATTAGATTGATGTATTTTGAAAATATGTATGTCTTTTTAACAACTACACTTTACATATCAGGATTCTTAAAAGTTTACATCATCTTTTCTTCCCCTATCGATGCTCAAATGTTAAATTTATTGTTTGAAATCACTGTACATTGAAATTTGCTTATCTTTTATATCATCGAGGTTAAAAAAAGAAATTAAAATCTACATTTTGTTATTATAATAATATATATTTAATGTTCATCTCTCCAACCCCTTATTTAAGAAAAAAAGTGTTTTGTGATTACATTTAAAAAATTTCAATTCCAATTTGTCGCCAACAGGAAATGATAACTTGTAGTATTTCCAGCAATTGAAGCATAACTTCACCAACATGTTTGCTACTACACATGACCCTAAATTTGTTCAAAGTACAGTTCCTGTAAGAGCCCAGTATGTTATGCTAATAAGAAAACCTACACCCAGGTATGCATAATATTTCCTTCAACAACATGTAAAATAAACACAGCCTGGCAAATTCTATTATTTACAGTGAATAAAAAAGGACTCGACTTCTTTCCTTCAAACATACTAAACCGCCCCTGGGCATATGCTAGACAGATGTAACCTTTTAATGCACTTTTTTTCCTGCATTGGTGTTAATTTGGAAGTAATTTGATAGCGCTTTGCTCAGTTTGCTGTACTGTACATTTGATTTAAAGGTAGGATACACCATTGGTAAATGCTTGAATTATCATGAATGGGTAGAGTTGGGGGGTTGTATTTTATAGTAAATATCGTTTAACTGACCTTTCAGAAGTTTTACAATCATGGATGCCGAGAAAAGCACGAAAAACGACGTTCGTTTTCAACCGGCGTTAGGCAGTTGTTCTTATGTTGTTCCTGTTTTTTCGCGATCGCCATCTGACGATCGTGACTTTGTTTTTATCAAATTCAATTTTTTGAAACAATTACAGGATATCTAGCGCAATCAATTAATTTGTTTGGGGTATCTGCAAATGGTGTGTCCTACCAAAAAATAACTGAATTTATTCAACCAGAATTTACTGGACAGAGTACATAATTTTGGACTGGTTACTGCAAAATAAAAAAACACTGTTTCTCACAGAACAGTAGCCACACACTCAGGTGTCGCCCTGCATTCCAAGGCAGAGGAGAATGACCCAGAGAAACAACAACACCACCCTTGACCTTAGACCCTGATGAAGACAAGGCTTGTTGACACAACAGAAAGTAGCTAGAGTGGGCCACCCTTGGGGTGTGTGTGTGTTGACCTATAGTATTGGTATGGCAAATAGACCAACTACAAGTTTGCAAGCAGGGCTTACCAAATGAGCCAATAAATGCATATATCCCACCTCTGTTTGTTAAAAGTAGGATACACCATTTGCCAAAAAAAAATAGCTGGATGCCTAGAAATAAATCATTATTTACTTTCAAAAATAATTTCTAAATAATTCAGAATTAAAAACAATTTGATATCTGCAAATGGTGTACATATCCTACCTTTAAAGAGAAAAGTTATCTTTAACATAACAGAATATTGACCTATGCTGCTTCAAAAAGCAACGCTTTACAAAATTCTTCTGAAGTAGGCCAACTTGACAAATGGGCAATTTTTTAAAAATAGTACAAAATCTCATCAATTTGTTTATCTCCGGCATATCGTTCACTCAGCAGAACAGAAAAAAATAGAAAAATTATCGAAACAATGACATATTTATTGCTAGGTCAGTGCATAATGTTATTAGTCGGTCACGATCTACTGATGGATTTATGCAACGACTGATTTACAATTTGTGTGTGTGAAATGTAAATACACCACTTGAATAACAAAGAACCACACTTGGTATTAAAAGTCTTTTTTTTATTAATAGTCCGACTGACTGACTTATTGACTGACTCACCATCAATTGTGAATTCGACTGGTATAAGTCTCAGCTCAGCCCTCTAAGTACCTGTCCCTGAACTGACTAACTACTGGTAACTGGTTGTGAATTAGACTTGCAAAGGCCCCACCTTCTCCCAGCAATTTGACTTGGATAACTTCTTTGCTTCACGTGCTTGATGGGCACAAAACCTAGGAATCAAAACAAGTCTTTGATGGTCACATGCCAAGGTGCAAACTGCTAAAAAAATAAATACCCCCCATAAACCTAATGTTATCAGAAGCACGTACAAGCGGAAATTGTTACCAACTCGTATAGATGACCCCATTTCCTCAACACAAACCAAACATTTCTGTCTTTGGTTTATGTCCACTGGGATGGTCAATTTTCATGCTTGAATTAGTTCATGAGCTTATTTAACCCTTCCACATCCTTCCTGTAAGTTTTTTTTATAACAGGTAGAAATATTTCACGATTCATAAGGTGCAGACACAGAAAGTGTGACCTTACTTCTGTTGAGTTTGCATAGGTGACTTTTTTGTTATGGTTGGAATATGCCACCTGTTTTTAATTTACGAAAAAAAACACCTGAACTTAATTTAATTTGCCGTCATACAGGGCTGCTAATCAAAGTCAATATTATAGAAAAATTAATGTTTGTTTCACAAACCGATGGCAAAGGTTTTTTTTAAACCCATTACGGATCATTAACTTTAGTTGGTAGAATTGATTGGCTTAACAGTTTTCAGCAGAATGAAAGTTGTAGTTAAAATAGTTCAGGAAAGCTTTAGGGTGACGGTATGCAAAATTTGAAAGCCAAATAATTGTAGTTTGCCGGTAATTCTGCAGGTTAGGGTTCGAGTCCAGCCTCTTCTCTGGCACTTCTATGCCTAATATGGGTAGAGGCATTACTAATGCCCAACCCTATTCATACTGTGAAAAGATCAGATTGTCTCGTCTTGTGTGTAGCCAACACCTGTATAAAAAGTACTTATAAACAGTGCATAGCAAGTCATAAACCTTTTTAACTATCATTACCAACCCCATGGAATTTTCGGGAAACTCAAAAGAGGTTTTAATCGAACAACTCCCCCCACCCCCTAATCCCTGACACAGTTCCTACTGCTTGTCAGCCCCTCAGTGAGCACTATTCTAATTCACTTAGGCCAATTTAATTATTCGGTCTCTCACCATATGTTAACACCCAAGCTAAACACATTTAACAGCTGGGGAAACTGTATTAACAGACTAACTATTTGGCCACATGCATAAAAGCCCTTAACATTGTCTGTGTAGCAAATTTGAGATTTATTGTTAGATTTTTTTTAAAGGAAATCTAAGGGACAAATGATTCCACTTTTTCCATCAGCTGTTTGCTAGTATTTATTTACTTTTCATCTTGTTGACATTTGTTTTTGTCCAAACAGAAAAAAAGAAGATAACAAGATGGCTGATGTTGCCAAGGCTTATTAAGTAAATGACTTTCACAAAACTTTCAATGAATCTGATGACGATGATGTTAATCGATGACGATGACATTGACGACGACGACAATGATGACAATTTTGACGATGACAACACGACGAAATCGACAATGACAAAGAGGATGATAACATCAACAACAACAAGTCTGATTAAACTAACTTCCTACCTCAGCCCTTTTCGCAATACAAACAATGTAACTCCTCTCCAAAAAGAAACCACGCAGCCAATAACAAATAATAATGGTCAAAATGGTCAATTTCATTATAAGAGCTAGAGGAAACTAAATAATTTTTCTACAGGTCAGCCATGTCACACTATAGTATCCCCAAGTAAAAAAAACCCAGAAACCAAAAAGAAGTAATCTTTCCTGCCAAAGCAAGAGGAAACAAGTATTTGTTTCCCTAGAAGACAGTCAAATGCTACGGCTGTCTTCACATTCCTCCACCCCCCTCCCTCTATAAATGACGACTTTCAAACAAAACCGCCCTGCTTACATGCATGAACATGTAACCTCGAGAGGAAACAACAACATTTTTCCCGGAGGCCAAGACAAGTTACTAACAATCTTCGCATTCCCCCATCTCAACCGGTCCCAACTAGCCGGGCCAAACGAGTCAATAAAGACGACGACATCTCATCTAAAGATTGGAAGAAGGAAAAAAAACCTCCCCAACCCCACTCGATTGGTACACTAAACACCAAGTATGCTGCGCACAGCAGGCACCTAGGCATACTGCCAAATATAGTCAGCCTTGCTAGCCGAGGCACGTACATGTACAGTATGTACATGTACATGCTGCACGGTACACGGCTGCTAAGCCGTGCATACGGTGCAGCTTTCTCTAGCGTTTGTTTTTACACATCCAGAGACATTGGAATTGGCAGGCCGGTGACCTAGGGAAAGGGCAGTCTTGTCTATTTTCTCAGAATCTCTTTTTTGTTATGGTGGGGGGGGGAGGTAGGGTTGGAAGACGTTGAAAAACTAAGATATTAAAAAGTTTACAGGCAATAAAAAATGGGGAGCCACTAACACAGGGCTGGATAGGTTAATTGGTAGAGTGCAGGAACAGCAATCTGGAGGTCACAGGTTCAACCCCCCCCCCCCCCCCCCTCCTAACTAACTCAATTCCTGCAACTACCCAAAACAACTACCGTGTCTCATGGCTCAAAATCACACACTGCAACTCCTTAATACTCAGACTTAGTCACTACAACTCACTAAAAAAACACTAATGTAACTGGTTATCGTTACTCAATATCAAATACTCAATACTCAACTCAGCAATCTTATTACACTGACTTAAATACTGTAGCCCTTTCAAAGGATAAGTAAATAGTATCCAACACCAACAATTTCCTACAGATCTAATGATAGCATTGGTCTTCGGGGTGTTCTAATAAGCAAATAAAAAACTCTTGAATTATAAAGAAAAGAAAAGTGAATAACAGAAATAATCATAACTTGATAACAAACCCAATATGGAGAAAACAAATTGTTTGTCTGGCGCCAAGAAGAGTAAAGAAGAGGAAAGTCCTAATTTTGATCTCGGGATGAGATGTTGGCATTTTGGCATATTGGAAGACAACTGGCAAGATGATCGTGGGAGTCCTGAGGCACCAACAAAGTTAAAAAATTGGCGACAGCCTGCTGGCCTATTGAGGAGAAAACGCTTTGAGTTTGCGGGGAATCTTTTCTTTTATGTGCGCGTGAGGCACAGACAGCGACGAGGGAGTATTTCTTTGTTGGAGCTTCGAAAGACGGGACAATTTCATTACGGAGGATCTAAAGGGCAAAGTGACAAGAAGAACGTTTCTTGCCGCCGGCCAAGAAAACTGGAGAGAGAGAGTAAAGAAAGAACAGGCTGGGAGGGACGAAACATTGTTAAGAGGCTTTTCTGGAGACTTGGGGAAAAATTACTAAGTGTGGTTATTTATTTATGTTTCATGCAGAAGATATCTGAACATCAGAGAAGTGCTGTCGGGGAATTGAGGAGGAGAAAGTTGTTTTCAACTACTGTATCAAGTTTTCCCTTTTTTTGTATGGCCAAATGATTGATCGTGCAGCCATCAGTTGATCGTGCCACCATCGGTCAACCGCATTGCCATGAGTCGGTCACCTTTTCCTAATTAACTGCTCATCTGGGCGTTTTGTTTTTTTAAAGTGAAGTAAAGTCTGAGATTTCTAAACAGGATCGCCGGTCGTGCCAGAGCGTTTTTGCGTAATCAAGCAATTGTGCAGGTTCATCGATCGCGCCCAACATTTACATAAATGAACTTAAATATATACGTTTCTTTTCAGACAGTATTAAATTTCACAAGAAAAGAGTTAACAAATTAAGATTTTTTTTATCAGAACGAAAATATAAAAAATAAAATGAGCACTCTTTGGTTACAGGAGAAATATTTTCAAAGCAACATTCCCCTTGAATATGGCCAGCATACTGCTAATTCAATACAAAATGCATATTCCGTGTACACTGTGCGTATGTAATCCTTCTCAATGTACGACATTAATTTGATTATCAGCGAAGGATAAAAAAGCCGATAATTAGGTCAGGTGGATCGTGGGACAGCAGGCCGACAGTTGTGGATAAATTCCAGCCGACATGCAGTGCTTGCGTGTTAGCGTCAGGGCGACAGCAAACACAACAAATCCAGATGTGTCAACATGTACAAACAATTAATTTCTGTACAAACGCTTCAACAAATATTTGTTTCTTTTTGGAAACTAATGATGGCAATATCATCCAAAGAAATTAACTGACCTTTAATTATAGAGCATTACCCAGTTATCGCCAGGATTATTTTGACATTGACCGGACCCAGGCGCGGGACTGCTCTTTCTCGAACCTTGTCCGAGACGGGTTCATGCCGGCATCTGTAGGTGGGACATCCTAAAATTTCCAGCCTCGCACGCTGCAAGCCAGTCGCTGTCAGATATTTTGCTCGTGACGTGTTTATCTGTAAAGCCAACTTGGCATTTAATGTTATAACGTGCTTATTCTGTTTTCGATCTAACAAACAATCCTAAAATCCAGTATTTTTTCAGAGGAAGTTAGGAAATGAAATTGATAGCCAAGATGTAAATGTAGATAGCTATGTGCCAACTATCAGTTGATGAAAACTCAACTGCTCGTTCGCTGACCTACAAGTACCAGTACTTTGATGGGAATTTCATTTCTTTGTGCAGCACTGCTTATTAGCCGAGCTCTAGCAAATTACAAAAGTTCTTAAAGTTTTCGCTTACCAAAAGTCTGTGTAGTTACCAACTTGCCAAGTGATTATAAGCCACAGATAAGGGGTTCTCGATTGGAACAATTTGCTAAGCTCTATTAGTCCAAGTTAGTTTTGCAAATGAAACAATAAGGTTTTATGTTTCACCGTGCAAGGTTGCAATTTGCATAAGGAAATCCTAACCCTCCCTGCTTAGATCAATGCTTGCATACTCTGAAACAACAAGGCCGTGTGTTATATGATACCAAATCCTGGTAGGATTATTTGGATCAAAATGTTCTAGTACATGTATGTATTTGTATGTGCATGCATGTAAGGGGATTTTGATCTAAATACCACAGCACATACTACAATGAGTTAAAGACATGTAATCTGAGTCAAATTGGAAATTTGAAACCTCATTCACCCATGACTTAAAGGTAGGATACACCAAATTATTAAGAAATATCCTACTTTAATATTTGAAAGTAAATAATAATTCTAAAGCTTCCAACAAAATTATTGCGCAAGATATCCTGTAATTGTTTCGAAAAATTGAATTTTATTTTAAAAAGAGTTCACGATTACCAGACGGCAAACGCGAAAAAACAAGAACAAGAACAACTTCCTTTTCTGTAGTCGTACCAGTACTCGTAATCATAAGAAAGAACTGGAATAAAATATTGCCCGCCAATCTACACATATCCACTAAATGCATTATACCCGCCAGTTCCCGCTTTTTCAATCTCACAGTCACTTCGAGCCCCTCGGGGGCCAAAATACTTGGATGCTTTAGCAGAAAATCCCGCCGCCAAGAAATTTCCATGTTTGTTTGATTAAAGAAACGGTGCAGATAAGCCACTTAAAGGCTCTTAAATTTAGAAATCTGATAAAAATCTCTTAAATTTTTTTCCCTCACGGCATTTAAAGTCCCGCGTTTTAAGTCTCTGTACTTTCTGAAAGCGTTTATGTCTGAAGCATGGTGCGGAAAATCTGAAGTGTTTGTATATAGATGGGTTCTTGTTGTGCCTTGTGGAGTATGAAATTGTATTACTCTAAGTACTTTTAATGAACATTTTTATTTTAGTGTGAAAATATGTAATATTTATGAAAACCTTTTTAACAATAATGACTGAACATGTAAAATGATGCATGCATGGGTACACGTTAGGTATGAAACCCATTTGTACATCTTGTGATGAGCGCAGTAAAATTGAAATTGAGCATATTGTACATTAGGTGAAGAATTTTGCCAATTTTAAATTGTAGGGTTGATTAATATCACGATGAAACGACAAAATATTGAACTGTTGGAATTCGCAGCACATTTTTTCCCCCAAAACAGCAAAACTCGTACGAAATATGGAAAGAATGTAGTATCCCGACACTACTTCAGCCATGGAGGAACAAGCTTCAGCAATGTACAAATGTTCCTCAGTCCCAGATTCATGCCTTTTCAACATTTTTGCACTGATTGACCTTCATTAAGAGAAAAAAACCCAAAAACCAGCATCAGGTTGCAACATTCTTTCCCAAAATATGTCATGTGAATTCACTGGATTAAGTGTTCGCCAAAATCAGGCATTCAAAAATAGAATTTACAGTTCTCTAGAACTTAGGCTATAAAGTTATAAAGGGCAATTGTTTTTGTATTATTTGGACCATGCTTGGACACCAGACCCAACAGCAATGCACTAAAATTGTATTGTCATCAATGTCAGTATTATTACAACCTTCAAAAAGGTCAAAGGTCACAACAAACACCTTTAAAACTTTAACCATGGCTACCAACTACTGCCACACAGTCCCCAATTTCAAATGGCTGCTTCTTGGGAACTTCATGTAAAGACAAATGCCAAGATTGAAAGTGACATCCTCTTAAAACGCTCAAAGAGTGACAGGGGCATGTGAGCGTTTTACAAGCTATCTGAGAAGCTGTCATGTAGAAATACTCCCTCAATGGACAGGCAAATGACATTATAGTGGGAGACAGAGGACCTACAGATAGATACAGAGACTGACAAAGAGACAGGGGCCTTTCTGTGGCTTTTGACCCCCAGAGAGTACCGTCTCCAAACCCCTTTTCTTTCTAAAATTGTTAAAATCCAGATTTAGCTGGACTTGGCTCCCGATAGACACTGGAAACCTACAGTACAGATAGATGAACAGCCCGACAAACAGACAGACATTTCTGTTGGCTTTTGATCCATGATCATATAACTACATTTCTTTGAGAAAAAAAAATTTGAAAAATACACAGCTATATAAAATCTGGTTAATATACAGCTAGCTAGACTACAATTCACCACATGCAACATAATTCCGTACAAATCATGAAATAAACAATGTAACAGGTAAACAAACCTTGTTTATCTGTCAAACAACCATATTTACCTTTCGTTCTCTCCAACAACAAAAACCCCCACAAAAACCACAAAAGTCAGCCACAGTCAGTCTTAAAATCTACTTCCTTAACTGAGGAGAGGGAAAACAAATCTACCAGTACAAACCTAGCCAACCAACCTTTGCACAATTCCTACATTTCAAGTTCCACCGGTGTCAATTTCCTCATTTGTATAAATTTGTCGCGTTCGTGAATCGCCCAATGTTCAGTCTGTATGATCATGTTTAGAAACCCTACATTGATCCCGGCCTCGGTGCTCAGTTGCAATTTCACCTATTTTTTTTTAGCAGACAATTAGGCCCCGGGGTGAGGCAACAAAAAGCAAAATTCTTTTTAAAGGTATGTCATTATTGGGAGAGATGGGAACTAATACAAAGGTGTCAAAAGATTGTTTTCCATGACTAAATACAAAAAAAACCAGTTGATAACGTGTTCCTGTATCAAATAAAACCCTTGGTTTTTAAAACATATATTTCTTCACTTCATTTCTTCTTAGGTTAATACCTCATGTGCAGTGCTTGATTGCATTAGGCTTAAACAGCATTTTCCTACATTCCCATCCAGTCAAACTCCAACAGCTAAATTATGGCATTCAAGTAAGCATATCGTTGACGATCTCACGAAGTGCAGAAAACCTCCAAAATCAAATATTTGTCGATGTTGAGTTTTACTAGCCTTTTTGTCACATTTGTTTCAAGGAACAACTTGACCATGTTTCAAAGCAAAATCTTGTTTACTTTTTTAATTAGCGTAAACACAAATTTGACAAAAATGCCAAACTACATGTTTTTTGTTCTCACGAAGTGCAGAAGACTTCAAAATGATCTCACGAAGTGAACAAACAGTTACCTCGTTAGCAGGGACTGGCGATCATTTCTTGTTTTGCTCGCGTCTACAATGGGAGCATACACGTGCACAACCACGTGTACGATGTTGAAATAGAACATACGCGCGCGCGCGCTCACAAGTAAAATGTAACAATTTTACACAGAACGGCAATCTCACGAAGTGCATACAACAGTATACAAACGTACGAATAAAGAGTGAAGGCTCCGCGTTTTATGTTCTCACGAAGTGCAAAAACAGTTGTAGAACAATCTCACGAAGTGCATACAACAGTATACAAACGCACGAGTAATGAGTGAAGGCTCCGCGTTTCATGTTCTCACGAAGTGCAAAAACAGTTGTATTAACATTTTTTGTTTAATTAACAGACGTTTTTAGCAAACGAGTATGAGTTATCATAGAGCAAAGTATTTAGTTTTGATCAATGCAAACAATTTTGAATTTTGTTACTGCAAAATGCCTTGTGAAAAAAGGACCAACTTCAAATGCGATTATATCGAGATGAATATTTTCCAGATTTAGAGATATTTGTCACTTCGTGAGATCATCGTCGATATATTCGGCGTATTCGCACAAGCTGAAATTACACACTTACCCATGAAATATGCTTATTGTAAGCATGCAGTTTTCTGTTATGGTTAGCAGGATTTCTTTTTTGGTACTAACGGTTCCTGGTCTTCACTAATGCACATCTCTCATCCCTCTCCCCCCCCTCTCCCCCCACCACCATCGACTTGACATACCATACAAGGCTTGCACGCCTAAACGATTACACACCAGTCTGTGGTATGCCAAGCAATGCGTTCTCTAGTCCTACAGTGAGTTATCCTCAGACATCCGGAGAATGTTTACAAGTTAATTATTTATCTTCTTTTCTTCTTTTTTTAATTAAGGACAACATTCATCTTTTTCATCAAGGCAGATTGTTAAACTCCTGACAAATTTAAATGCGAGTGAAGCTTCAATATTAAAGCAAATAGAATTTAATTAGAGATTAGAAGAAAAAAAATTGCTTCAAATTGTGTACGAAATAGCACATCTTTATTAATATTCAAACTGCAACCATTCTCCCAATATGTTAATTTCCACATTTGTTTCCCTATGCATTGAGCATCACTGACTTTAAAAGGAAATTTATTGAAATTGAAAAGAAATTGCAAAAATGTTAAAGACGAAAAGAAAAAAAAAGTCCATTAATTTGAAATATGCACAAAGGTTTTTATACAATTCAATTTTTTTCCAATCAATCGTACAAGATAAACAGATCCAGCCAAATTCCACACAACATTCTGAAATTTCATAATATTTACCTAAATGAATTTACCTTATGAAAATCAATATTTCATAAGGAAAAAGCTGCATGAAAAACAAATGTTTAAAGTGCTGAGAATTTGTTCACCCTCAAAACCAGGAAGGAATCAAAACAATAGAATTCAGGAAACAGCGAATATCCTAACTGATTAATAAAGCAATACTGAAAGAATAAAACTGGAATTAGTTCAAGTTGGTTCCGTATTATGACACAATCAATACAATGAATGTCAAAACCTTACAAGCCAGCTGCAATAAACGACAGAATCCAACCAATTCTAAGACTTCATTTGTCAAAGTACTTTTGCAATCCCGCACCAAAAGTTCAGGGACCTTGCCCAACAATTTGGTCACAAATTGTCTGGACCCACGGTTCTCACAATTGGATGCCCCACACTGTTTTTTCCAGGTGCCACAGAACCAGTTTATTTGTTGAGCGGCCAGTTGCCACGGAAACGTAGCCACCAATCGTCTGTGACGCATCCTGGGCAAAAAATATACCTGGTTTTTCGGCACGTTGTTTTATTATCTACCCGATAGTGTTACCAGCATGCGGTAAGGCTAACCCATTTACGTCATATATTTGGCGTGATCTTGACCTAGACCAAAGTTCATACATGATTGCAGAGAGAAAGGGAGATGACAGGAATGGCACGAAGTGCCCGTTTTTAAAGTTCTATGCCAAAAAGTAGCCAGAGTCAACCCAGAAAGTTTTAGAAAGGTGGTTTCCCAATGCTGAATTGTAATACGGCAATAGCAAATGTTAGTAATTTTTTTTTAACTTGGCCAGAATTTGTTTTTATATAACTGACTATTCAACTGACTAAAGAAATTAAATTGAATAAGATTAATACTGCTGCAAACTGCTTACTGGCTGGAATGACCTGAAATATACAAATCAAATAAGTTAAGAGGGCCTAATATTTCGATCTTAACAAGATCTTCTTCAGAGACTAAATTAAATTGAATCATTCTTATACGTTTGGTTTTAGTTAAAAAAATTAAAAACACTCCAATACTTGATTTTGTTTTAATTTTTAATTTAAATTGTAGTCCTTTGGTAAAAAATATTAAAGTGAAACCAGAAAAGAAAATGAACTCCTCAGCCAAAAACAAAAAATATCTAACTAGAAACAAAATCTATTTAGTTGAAAATTGGTCACAGTTTATACAGCTATCAAAAATCCAACATGACCCTAAGATTGATTAAGACATGATTATATAAGCACCGTTATGCTTTAGTTTCCAACACATTTCCAAACAAGGAACAAAATAGGCCCTACTTCATCTCGATCTGCCAATCATACCCAAAACATTCACACCAACTTTCCACGTGACAGATTTTTGGACAATGTCACATTGCCAAACCCCCACATTTGTCTTAATCCATCATTTAACTCCCTAATTAGTCGACAAGCAAGCCTCTCGCGAATGTTTAATTTGGAATGTTTCCAAATGTTTTCCATCATGGCTCCATAAATTGTCGACAACAAGCAGGATTTATATATATTTTTTTTAATAACAAACTGTGATATTTCAGACCCTACCTGTCAAATAAAGAAAGATGCTAATCCCTGGTTCCTGTCGTCAGAAACACAACTCGCTCCCCGTCGCTTGTATTCATGCACTTTACACCTCACCGCGGTCCGTCCCTTCGATCTATCTGCGGACTGACTGGGCGCCAAGTTCTCCTGGTATCCCTAACTGCGCCAATACACCTCAAACAATACACTCGCATGCACGTACACCGGCCAGCAATCTGTGTACTCAACTCCAGCCTCTGCCGTTCCCCTAACCCACTTCCGAGGACGGGCAGACGGTGGCGCAGACCTGCCCCCGCACACAGTGACACACAGCTGACCAGACAACCAACGTCAAACAAGCAAGGTCTCAACTTTCCTTGTTCCTTCACATTCCACTCATAATAATACTGCACTCACAATTTTCTACACTGAATGCCTGTGGTGATATTTCTGCACACCAGTTGTGGGAATTGTGCTTGTATAAACCCATGTACAACATACAATGTAGAATGTACATGGCAAGCCCAACTATTTGACATTAAATAGTTGGCCAAGCTTAAAGGTGACTATCTCCGTCCCGGCTGATTTTTTTTTAAACAAGATTCTCAAAAAGGTGGTTTTTTTTAATGGAAATACTTTACCAAACTGTAGTGAAAGAAGGTTACAAATACAAAACTAACTTTAAAAGAAAACCAGACTTTGCAAATTATAAACTACTTGGGTGTATAGTGCCCCTTTAAAATACCAATGGAGTTATTTCCTGGGTTACAGTACCACAGAAGGCTGCGTGCCAGGTAGAACTCTTTCAGTTCATTTTTCTTTGCAGTGAGAGGTATCTACATGTAATGAATTCCATGTTTAAATGTCAACCAGGGTTTCTTATGACCACGAGACGCCTAGTTGACTGGTGTTGCAGATGTTATTTCATAACTATTACCTCAACTTGAATGGTGATGTGGCCTTAAAGGTAGGATACATCATTGGTAATTGCTTAAAATATCAGAAATGGGTGGATTTGGGGGGCTGTATTGAATAGTAAATATCGTTTAACTGACCTGTCCAAGGTTTTACAATCATGGATTCCGAGAAAAAACACACACAAAAATGGCGTTCATTTTCAACCAGCGTTGGGCAGTTCTAGTGCAATCATTTTTCTAGATGCCTAGAATCATTATTTCAAATAAGTAATATATTTCTTTAATAATTCGGTAGTAAAGATGTACGATATCTGCAAATGGTGCATCCTACCTTTAAATATTACCTCAACTGAAATGGGGATGTGGCCTTAATTTGAAGTTAAATTGAGACAATGTTGAATATGTGGAATCATCGGTCAGCCCCACTACATTGCAGAGCAGTGCGGAGTAATTTCAGCCCCAGCAATATCTCCTTTTTTTCCCTTCGAATGTTACCGTCTTTAGTTGGTGACATTTAGCAACCCGACGATCCTTGCTGCGCGGCTATTTTCAAAACATTGTTTCATTTCGTCCGCTAATCCCATAAGGGCAGTTTTTGATTCTATTAAATGGTATACAAAATAGAAATGAACGCCAAGGGGTCCAAAACATCTGGCATTTGGATTTTCTTTTTTTTCTTCCCTTAGTGTTATTTTGTCTTCTTCTTTTCCCCCCTTTTTTTCCCTAAAGATAATGGCAGCACTATCTGAGAAGATGATACGTGCAGACAAAAATGTATTTATTATCCAGCTTTTAAATACAAATTTCCTTGCCAACTGGGTTTCCATGGGTAGAACTTTTACTTTCAGGTGATTGAATACGATTGCATTTCTGATATTAAATTATTTTCCAGACATTTGGTCTCCTTATGCCAGTCTTGTTTATATTCAATTATCTTAGAGTGATTACCAAAGTCTCTCCAACGATATATGTATACTATTGTAACCTAATTTTCCCAGACAATTTTTGCCCCTAGACTACAGAAAATCCTGAAATTTGATTTAGTTTAATCAGTTAAGTCTAGCAATTAAGAGATTTATTAATGGTAATACACATAAAAACGATGTCGCTTCCCTGCAACATAAAGTTTGTGACCATTTCAATGCGGTTATAAACCGACGATATTAAAAAATAATAATTGAGAAACAGTTTTTGCGACATCAAGTGAAGCGTACTCATTTTTAAAGTGATGATTTGTCCAAAACTGTTCCAGTTTTCTTATCTCTATTTTCTTGTATTTTTTTAAACAATTAGGAATCCTGCAGGTTTTTTCCCAAGAATGTGTACACAATTGTTGCCAATTTATAAATAGTCTGGAAGATTAGTTAGTGTGAAGTATCCAGTTGGATATTTGACTGGCGCGAAAAATAAAGATGAAGATTATTTCAGATTTAATTTATTCAAACAAACACGCACATGCTTCTGGATTCGGCAATAAATGCCAGGTTTTTTCCACAGATATCATGCCACTAGCAGTGGCAATATACTGGATGACTACTGGTTTTTGCAGCTTAAATATTTGGGGTTTGGGGAAAACAAACATTGTAAAAAGGTTTTCCTATGATAGAGGTTACACTCGCATGACTTGTCAGGTCAAAGGGCATGCCATGTGAATTCTGTTATAGAAATCTTAAGGAAATCAGTGAAATGGTAAGTTGGTTTGTTTGGACTTCCGAAAAAATTCAATAACCCTGGGCTCTAAATATTATTCTTATCAGCACCCCCCAAAAAAACCCAAAACACCCAACATGTTATTACAACAAAACACACCTGGAAGGGCTGCAGTGGGCCAGTGACATTACTCATTGTGTATCACTATGTACTTAACTGGTTCCCGGGAATCACATTAATACTCACCCCTGGACAACAATCGTTCACACACATCTTGAGTTTCTATTTGGTCTAGACTAATACCATCATCATTAAAATACACAGGATTTTTCAACTTGCCAAAAGAAAAGTCATTGAGATATTTGATGAAAAGACTACAGCTATTTTACTAAAGGAATCTCATTATCTACTGAAAAAAACAAAACTGGTCACTTTGTCGCAAGGTATACGGAACAAAAAAGGACAAATGTCTCTTTCTAAAACTAATTTAGTTCTGTCCTACATGTAATCACTTTTCTTTAAAGGCTTATAAAAAAAATATCTAAACATCTGAAACACTGACCAAAGCTGATTTTGAAGCAGATCCTTTTGGACCATGCGAGTACCTCGAAAGTCAGGCTATCTTGGCGATTTGTGGTCACTTGAATAGCTCCTTACAGAACAACCAGGTTGTTTTCCAACCAGCTAAAGCCGTGTTCGCACTGGACTTTTTTTTGGGAAGGTTTTACTGAGACGATGGTCAAATAAAAAATGGTCAAATTTTACCACTGTTCGCACTTGGACTTTCGACACAGGACAATTTTACCGAGACCGTGGGAGAAGTAGCCGAGCTGTCATTATAATGACTCGTGAGGGCGCTTTGCTTGACCTTTCTGCATTGACCCCGTGATCGCGCGCGCGCTTTTTTTTCCCCGATCGCATCATTGACGCCATCGCTAGCCGTACGGTATTGCAACAACTACTCCACGCTCTCTTCTATGCGCATGCGCAGTGCCTTGTTTAGCGTGACCTTGCACTGGGGGGCCGGATTAACGTTTTCCTGAGACGCTTTTACCGAGTCGCGCTGTTCGCACTGGACTTATTGTCTAGGGAAAAGCGACCAGGGACGTTTTCCCGGGCAGCAGTTGGCCGGTAGAAGTACCCACTGGACTCGGGAGAAGTACCTGAGAGGAAAACGTCCTGGGCTGTCCGCACTGGACTTAAAATGGGTAAAGGACCCATCGTCTAGGTACGTTTTATCATTTTAAGTCCAGTGCGAACAGGGCTTTAGTCTCCAGCTTTGGCTTCATCCATGCAGATTGGTAATGGAGACGGAGACGAAGCTTAAGCGAAGGTTATGCACAAAAGTCATAGGTCTTTTGCAAGGAGAACCTCACTGCTGTTGCACATACAAATTACCCCCCCCCCCCCATAAAAAGCATAAAACATGAAAATCTGTTGTGACAATATTTTGACTTTTGGTACTGTGTTATCTAAGTTCGTCCTCAAAAACAATCCCCTCAAGGTTAGCAAAATAACTTAAGAAAAAAAACATTTCTCCACTTCAGGGTGAACAAATTAAAAATTACAACAAAACTTTGACCCTACTTACTTTTCCTGTCTCGGCCGCGATTCTTCTCTTCCCACGCCCACCAGATCCCGTCCTCGTCACTGGCAAATGAGCAGGCACTCTCTCAGTGGCAGACATTGAAACAAAGAATCTCTAGATCCGGCCGCAAAATTACAAAAACAAACTCTGCTGAATCCACTAATCCCAGACGACGAAAAAAAAGAAAAACACCTCTGCCTTGAATTTTACTTTCCACTAAATCTGTTTCAACTAGATAACTTAACAGGTACACCACCAGGCTGGTCTAAATTTAGTCCCAAAAGAAAAATTCTCCACCGAAACTTGAACCTCCTTTGATGATCCTCCTGGGACCGAGCTTGAAACCCGATCTGTTCTTTTCCTTGGAAGCAGCAACAAAAATCCAGGTTTTTCCACTTGTTTTTTTCGGCCCTGCTTATCTAAACTCCCCCCAGTGATGACTGAAGAAACTGTGCCACTGGTGCTTACTACACAGCATCAAACTTTCATTTCTACCTTCTGTGCGTCTTGTTAGGATCAGTTGCTGGCTCCACAAGTTCTATGTCAACAACACCACGTGGACCGTGCGGCAAGAATAAATAAACTTGGTCCTTGGCAATGACCAGTTAAATCCTGGGAGTTTCAGTCAATTCTGTTCTGGTCAGCTCTCAAATCCTTGACAGTTTAGAATCCAAACGGATCATCTATCACAACAACGTTGGTATTTTTGTCCCCTCTCACCAGTAAGGGGGTTGTACGAAGGTCATTATCTTCCAAGTTGGAACTCCCAGATTTTTTTTCTTCTTTCTAGACCACCCTCGCTCGGCCAATCAAGAACCTCCGATGTCCTTTTATGGCGATGAGGAGAGTGATCTGGAAAACGAATAGGCTGTTCCGCCAAACTCGCCTCCTTTGATCCTTGGTTCCAGGGTACACTATCAACTCACTAGCCGACCCCTTCTTGCAACAGGCCGACATTCTTCCCTGACAGTTGGTATATATACATTGGACCCGATCATTTTAGACTTTCTCAATTTTTTTTTGGGATGAACTAAAAATAACTAACAATTTTTTGCCACCCGGTTTCAATCACAGTAGATATTCCGAGGGCAGAGTAATTATTTGTGGAGGGACTTTGAGAAAAATGTATGGTAACTAAACCAAGTAGTCCAATGATTGGAGTGGAATCATTTTAGCGGTGAACTTTTGATGCCCCTGTTTTTTGTTTTGTATCGGATTTTTTCTCCTTTTTTTGTTGGTTAGATGCGAGAACATCAGTGATTAATTTTTGCAAGGGCCACTGCAGTGCCTGGCAAACAGATGTTTCTTTGAACTAAAAATTCCAACATGAATTCCAAGATACGTGAGATCATTTAAAAGAGAAAAAAAAATAGTACAAATCCCCCCCCCCCCATCCCCACCCCCAAATGTACACTAAAAAAAATAAAAAATGAAAACATTTGAAAAAATAAAATTCAGCAAGATACACAAATATGCAGATCTAGGTATTTCAGTTTGTTTCTATGGTATCAACCATACCCAACCATGTTAACAAGGCAGTCTATGAATTCATGATGGCAGTTTCTAATTTTAAACCCCAAAGGTGGGCAAAGAACTTTCCAATCAAATTTATCAATCTACCCTCCAAAAAGATTGTGACACATTACTTATCTCGAGCCATTAATGTTCTACAATCTACTACATGTAGCACCATGATTAAAGAAATTGACACAACACTTTTAGATCTTGCAACAGCTGTGTTTCTGACAGTTCTAGTAAGATAACAAAAAATTGTCAGGTAGAATTTTGCTATTTCAAGCACTGGCTCATGTTTCAAATCGATACTTCTGCGAGAAATCTTAAGGGTCTACATCGTATCTTTGGTCGTAAAACAAATGTCATTCCTTTTTTCTCGGCTATAAATTCTAACGCAAATTGCGATCGTGGACGGTGAGTTCTCCTAAGATTTGACCCAAGCATGAATGCTATGTTTATTTTTTCTAGTATAGCTCTTGTCAGGTCAGTCCTTATTCTTGAGCTAAGCTTTACGGGTTAAAGTGCATACAAGATCGTACCAAGTAAAAGAAAATTGATTGGAGAGTCGGCAGTTGTATTTCTCATTTAGTCGATTTTCATCGTTGGGCCAAAGAAAACAATTCTTTTTATTCTAATGGCGTGCTTTCATGAGATATCATATGCCACACACAAAAATTACATTTTTAATTTATTTTTATATAGTTATACAAATAAAACAAAACAAAACTGTGTCTTAGGTTATTAATTATGAACAAAACACCTAAGAGGTTGTTTAAAAAGATTGTATGCCCATTAAGGGAACTTCAATTATTTAACTGAAAGGAATCTCTTAAACTAAGACAACGTTCCGTTGAACAGGGCCTCACAGACTAACACAAGAACAAAAAAACAAAAAAACCTGCAAAATGTTCATTTCATAAATCACTACATTCCTCACCTCTCTGCGTAGTAACAGCTCTCGATAAACAGAGTTCTAGAACCGTGAAGGGCCTGGGGATGAGGAGGAAGAGCCCAGGGATGACGGACAAGATTAACGACACATTCGACACATGCTGCATCACATCGTTAACCCACAAAAACTAAGTCATGTGGTTTAACCTACTGCACTGCTGATAACTTAATTACCAATTACATGGGTTGTATCTCTATTTCCTATTGGCTGACGCAAAGGACGGCTAGAATTTACTAGTAATGAAGCAAGAACACGACATCAGCTAACAAAGTTTGTGTGTTGATGGAGAAGTAAGGAGAATGGTGTAAAATCATTATTTTTGTTGGGTCTGGTACCAATTCTGACAAGAATGTCCTTAACCAGTTCGCGCCGGGATTATTTTAACATCACCGAGCCGAGGCGCGGGCTTATTTTTTAACGAAACTCGATCCGAGGCGGGTTTAGGCCGATGGCACCGGGAAGCACACCAACGCATTTCCGGCCTTGCTCGTTGCTGACAGACATTTCCGGCCTTGCCAGTGATGTGTTTATGCGTCATCCATTTTGAATCTGGGGAAAACTTTGCGTGTATACGTCCTTCGGCGCGAACTGGTTAAATCTCCCCATCGCACAACCTTTTGGTGCAATTCATTTCTTGCGAAAATTCTCTGCCTCTAACAGAGAGGAAAGCCAGGACAGGTTAATTAAAAGAAAAACTGAAATTTAAAAATTATTTGCAAAATGTGCACTGTGCCATGCAATTTTACAGTTGTTAGCACTTGGGTACAATAATTAAAAGAATGTCGAGTTAAAATGGAAAATATATATAGTTGACATTTTACAGGCAGTATATTATTAATAATGGAGGGCAGCTTGCATAAGCTGTTAAAGTTGGAAAGGCTATCTCTGAATCACTTTGGCTGCGGCTTAAAGCTACACACAAGGTTATGTGAAGTGGCCACAGCCGCTACAGACTCGAGTGTAATCTCAAGCCATAGCCAAGTAATTTGGACACGGCCCAATATCAGAGGAGATTGATAAGCCAACAGAGGGCAGCAAACAAGTAATATCAAAACTCTTGCCTTTGGATCACTGCCAACAGAGGGGGCTAAATCACTTTATCATCACTATACTACCGACCTTTTTAGAGGTAAAACACAACTTGCCATAAAGAAAAATTCAGGGGTGATTTTAAAATCGACTTTAGTATCTACAAAATATCTTCACAGGTACAGATTTTTTTTACTCCTGGGTGGAGAGGCAATTTTAGTAAAGTGTCTTGCTCAAGAACACAAGCAACTTGTTTCTTGTCGGGGTTTGAAACTACTTACCATGGCACAAGTCGAACACCGCAACCATTGGATCACGACACAACATGAATGAATGACCTTACCTCTGAGTCTGTACTCCGAGCGTCGTACCTCAGCAACGACAACCAACTTCAGAATGACAACACCTCATACACCTCGCAATCTTTGTCTCGCAGTAGACAAAACGTCATAATTCAATATCCTCGCCCTGCCCACATCACGGCCCAGTCAGAGCCAATCAATTGGTTCAAATAACCCTTCAATCAAACTAACGAACGCGAATGCACTCACCAACTAAATTAATGAGCCCTCCATCGGGAATTAATTCAAAGGATGTTATTCGTTACAATTTGGAGGTCAAAGGACATCCGCCATATCATGGATGCTGTACAAGTTATTTAAGCCCTAAAATCCCCAAAACACTGAGATTAAGAGCATATCTAGAGATACATTCTTCTGTTTGTTGAACAGCCAAAAACAGATAGCTTTACTTTTTCACAAGTCAAGTCATCGGAAGTCATTCGTAAGCCATCCCATCCCAGCAGCTCTTTGAAATTGGCCCCAGATGCTAATGGGTTAAGAAAATGATCAACAACAAACTTGGAAGACAAAACTAGACTTACCTCATCGCAGGCAATACACCGAGGCAACACAAGCTCCGCGTAGTGTCGCTCACAGAAGATGTGGCCGTCTTTACTGAAGTAGGCTAAGTCGACTAGCAGCTCGTCACAGGTAAAACAGGTGAAGCAGAACGGGTGCCAGCATAACGACTCGTCCTCTAAGAGGTCTGCATAGATGCCCATGTCGCCAGACTCAATCTCCCCGCCGCACTTGAAGCACTCCTGTTGGAGATACACAAACAATTATCAAAACAAAAAGAGTTAGATTGATATAATTCAAAAGTCAGGCTGTGTAGAGACACTGGACTAGCTTTCGCCACCGAGATTAGGAGGGCCATGCGTGATGCATGGCGTGCCTTTGATGCTGTCCGACGAGATGATGCTGTCCGACTAGATGATGCTGTCCGACATACTACTCATTTCGCAAATTTGGTGAGGCTCTCCCACCCCCTGAATACCTGGACCTGCTTGAGGTAATCCTTGACCCTTGCTGTCACAAATGCCACCTCGTCCCTGAGCTCCATAAACTGGCAGAAGCACTCGATGACTAAGGTGGTTCGCTTTACGCTCCCCTCCCTCAAACTTCCCTCCCTTCCACCAACTCCCCCTAAGCTTCCTCATACCTGATCCTGCCTGAGAAAATCCTTGACCCGCCCCGTCGCAAAGGACACCTCGTCTCTTAACTCTATGAACTGGTAGAAGCACTCCGTGGAGGCCGCATCCAGGATGTGCTTGCAGAACTCCTCCGCCAGGTCCTGGCGCGGCATCTGCAGAATCAGCTGCCGGTCGCGGTACTTCTGGCCCGCCGTGTGCAGCCGCGGGATCTGGTTGTTGGGCAGGGAATTCATGAAGTCTTCTACCTGTGGTGAAGAGAAGAGAGAACAGGCAGGAATCAGACAGGGGGTTTTATAAACCTTTGCTTTGTCTTCGGCTTCGGCAAATAGAAATGGAAGCAAATGAAAATATTCAAACTTTTGGGTTCATCTCAATCAATTGAATGTTTCTGAAGCACAACAGGCACAGAATGTGGCTGGAGTTCTTGCAGTTAATTGGTAGCCTAAAACCCAAGCCCCAGCTTAGGCTTCGTATCCGGCTCCATCGCCATTGCCAAACTGCATGGACGAAGCCAAGGATGGCGATAAAGCTGGGGTTTGGAAAACGGCCCAGCCAGTCCTTACCTTTGCAGGAGAAAGCCCTTGGGGTACCCATGAGTAGCCGAGACTCAAGGCCCGCTCCTTGCTGCGGACTAGCTCATTGTGGTCTTTGGTATCAATGCCCAGGCGCTCGTGAACTGTGACCAGGTTGTCATGGATGATGTCATGGTCGTCCCGCTGACATCCGCACGTCGTACATGTACTCCTGGGTGGAGGGAAAACATGAATATGTAAATATGTAGATTAGGCTATTTGCATACTGAGGAGATCCACAGTTATTCGTGGTGAAGCATGGTGATACAGGCGACATCTGCATGTTGAACATGTACTCCTGGAAAATAAAAAAGATGCAATCATGAATATGTAAATTTGCAGTGGGTCATTTGCATATTAAGCGGATATAAAGGTGCACCGTAAATAAAGTCATGTTCCTCCTACTTCTACAGATACATGTATTCCCAAGGAAGGGAGGGGCAACATAAATATGAATATTCAGTAAAAATTTGCATACTTGCATATTAATTTGTCATATTTTTTGCCATTTACAAAATGACAAATGTTGAAATCCTGCCTCAAGCTCACAAGAATCCCTTTAAAACGTGTCCAAATAACCAAGTCAAGACAGATGGCAACACCAAAATGTCAGTTGGGTCCGGTTTAGCCGAGACTACAAACAGGAGAGCCAATACTGACTGACATGCTGGGTGCTATCCACCAGGGAACACATGCCCAAGGCTGCGAGGTTCAAACATTCACACATTCACAGGGCAGGTATGCTGGCCTTTTTTCTAACTTGTAAGCGAGTTCATGTTTCAAATCTGCTTGATCCCCGGGTCAAGTCTTTACAAGACATCATTTGAAAGCTGTTAATATGAAGGACACAAGCAACCAAGTCTTAAGTGAAATACATTTAATATTAGCTGGGTTGTACCAAAATCCTAAAAGCAATAACAAACCCCCCAAAAATGTATAATAAAAACCAAACAAACTAAAAACAATAAGAATAATAATAACAATAAAACAAAAATAATAAGTAGTTTGCGGTAACACCCTTTAGTTATTTTCAGAACCACACATCTCACTACAAAAATTAAGTAAATAAATATAAATTAAGTTAACAAAATATTGAGTGGTTTTGGAGAAGAAACTTAAAATGTTTACAGATAAATTGATGGTTAGTTAAAATTGTTCACAGAATGTTGTAACCCTTTCGGCCAAAATATCATTGCTTATCACTTGCTGAAGATGAAGACATAATTATCGCTTGACTGCCCTGACCAGGAGTCCTCACCACTGACCTCTACACCTGGACGGACCATTGTCCATATTCTGCTGTGCTAACACTTGAAGTCGGCGCGAACTGGAAGTGCAACATGGCGGACCCGAGACGTCACTGCTGTGAGCCAATGAAATGTCCAAGTGTGGAGGTCAGCGGATTTATTCTGTACATTTTGTATTTATAAACATTACGTAATACGTATCGTACCAACACCTGGACATTTCATTGGCTCACAGAGTCACGTCGTGGGTCCGCCATGTTGCACTTCTCCGCATGCCGACTTCAAAATGAAACAGTGATGATCTGTCCATGTATAGAGGTCAGTGGTCCTCACCAATAATGTGTTATAGCGCCCTCATGTGACAATAATTGAGATATAAAACTATTTTTCTTGAACGTCATGTAATGAAGAAAGAAATTATTGTACACGTTACTTCAAACTGTCTGCAACTACCGGTAGAAAGTAAGCCAAAAACTACAATTCAAGCATTACAAGAATCAAAAAAGTGTTTTTTTTCTCAATTTTGTTGAATGAAATATGAAATAATTAAATTATAAAGTTATAAACAAGAAAATTGGCTCATCCAAGGAAAAGTTGCAAGTCTACTTTTGTTTATGCCGTCATTGTTTCACTCCTCAATGAAACTTTATCGTCCGAGTCTGGTGAACTGTGACCCCAAAAATGAGAAGATTGGGCCATGTGTGCGACGTGCTTGTCGGGTCTTTTGCACTTTGCAGCTCACAGTTTTGCACCTGACCCCCGACTCCTGGCCCAGACAGGTCAGACTACAAGATAAGACTAGTAATCTTGAAGAAGCTATTAGGCTGAGAAGAGATGCCTTACACTGAATGATGCCCAGATATGTAAAAGAGCGATAAATGCGGGGCGGAGGAATCTACAGGATTCAAGGAGAGTGCTTTAAACCCATGTTTAAACAAAAGATGCTTCTTATCATTTGAGAGCTGATAAAACATTTTTTTAATGTTGGGGAAAAAACACGGTTCTAATTATGCTATCGTGGCAGAGTGAATATTTCATGAGTTGATCATGAGAAAAAGGCACCGGGAAGTAATAACTACCTTCCTCAAAAAAGGATTTCATAGCATGATGACGCTTGCCAATTCAAATAAATTAATTTGTAAATCAGGGCTGCGGTCCAATCATGTAAATGTTGCCAACGTGTGCCAACTACGCAAACAAATTTCAATTGGACAACAAATAAGCGGGCGTTGGTGAACATTTGCATTGTTCGCTTGAGTAAAACGCAGCCCATATGTTCCTCCTCTCAAATCTTGTCAATAATTAACAAGCCGAAAGTGAAGACACTTTCGTGATATTTGTTGTGAAAAAGTGTCAATTTGCCTTGCCTTGTTGCCCTTTAATTTTGTTTGACAATTTATGGAAAGAACTAGCTAGAAGCTAGGGTGATATATATACCCGAACATTTGGTAAACAGGATGTGAAGTTTGTATTTCACATCGTCACATCCTGGAAGATATACCTGGAAGTTACTACTTGGTTTCCAAATTGTTCTACTTTTTTTCTTCCCTTTTTTTTAGGAGGGAGGCCTAGAACTTCAGCTACCAACCCTAAATAATGGAACTACTTCTAACTGCTTCGTACTGGTGTCCTGCTGAGTGGGACAGTGTAATTCTGGATTACATGATGTGTTTTCTAAACCCCTGGCTTCAGCTCCGGTTCCAGCCCATTGCTTAACTGCATGAATGAAACCAGCTGACGAAGACGAAGCTAGGGTTTAGAAAACTGCCATTTACATGTAGACACATGTTATCATAACATTTTGTTAGACCAATTTGTTTTTCTTAAAATATTAAATTGTATTGGTTACAATTACCTTTTCAATATTTTGAGCAATGATAGTTGCAATAGGATCCGAACTTTATCATATCAACCGATGACAATTTGATAGAAAGAAAATGCAATGAACTGTGCAGTACGTGTTTTCAAAACTAGCTCAAGAATACCACAACATAGGATCAATAGGCCTAAGCAATATATTACCTTTTAAATGACAACGGACCCATTACAGTTTTAATTACATCGGACCTCTGCCAATGCAAGCAGTCGACTGACGGGAGCATGTGCACCGGTGACATTTACCTCCTCTATATACCACAGCTGTTAACGGTTCCCCGTCATTACCAAATTAAGTATGCGTTGCGCCCTGGTTGAAACAACAAACTCCGAGAATCATTCTTCGTGAAATGTACAAACAATTACACCCCCGATCTGTTTAGAAAGAACATTTGATGTCGAGGGCCGACTATTTTGTTTTTAAAATAAACGCAAGTTTGGGAATACTGTACTGATCTATTATTACTCAAAACTTATAGGTAGGATACAGTACACCATTGGTAATTGCTTGAATTAGCATGAATGGGTGGATTTAGGGGTTGTATTTTATAGTAAATATCGTTTAATTGACCTG
Organism: Crossaster papposus; assembly: GCA_037893245.1. Taxonomy (NCBI): domain Eukaryota; kingdom Metazoa; phylum Echinodermata; class Asteroidea; order Velatida; family Solasteridae; genus Crossaster; species Crossaster papposus. The sequence continues at coordinate 1,218,223 of JBAIAA010000650.1, read as the reverse complement.
TTCAAAGAAATTATTGCAAATTAACTGAAAACTTAAGGGCAAACAGCAACAACAAAGAAACATGGATTTTGGAATTGTTAACCAAAAACTGTTTCTTTTGTTTTTCTCCTTGATTCATCTTGGGGATTTTAGTTTGCACAATTGTGCCTAATTCTTGCCGATTGGAAATTCTCAAAGAAAATAACCGAAAAAAAACCACTACAGAACCAGTTCTTGGTGATGACTGTTCAACTGATCACCCTCGTCATACCTCATTTCTTACAGTTAAACATTGATTAAAATTCCTCTGTGCAATCTGTGAACGAGAGAGGTGGGGGGTGGGGCAAGATCAGCCAACCTGGCCAAGCTCAATTCCAATAATAAAATAAGCTCGCTAATTAAATTTAAAGGATATGGTGCGTCAATTCCTCCGAAGATGATCCTGAAAGCAAATTGGAACTGATGTGCTCATCATGTTGTCAGATCGTGCGTAGAACATTACAAAAACATGGGACACGGGAGGAAAGAAAAGGGGGAGGTGGTTGGTTGGGGGAGAATGCTCTGGGAAATTGAATTAGCACTGGGAGAGGGAATAAATTGGTAACTAGAAAGGAACAAAATGTGGTTGTAGATTTCAGCTGATAATGAGAAATTGCTTCAAGATGTGCCCTCTGGCATGTAATCAACAGTACATGCAGAGGTTATGTCACTCAAAGCAAACAAAAAAGCCTTGAAAAGTACAAACATGTACTGTGAGGTACTTTTTTTTCTTCAATTCTGTGAAGATTCTTCAATTCTTGTTATGTTATAGTTGAAGCGACAAACTAATGTTAATTAGGCTGTATAGTGAAGTGACAGCCCCAACTACAAAATATCTAAAAACCGCCATGTCCATCCACCACATGAACATAATTGCTCCCAAATCGTATGACAAATGACATCCGTTACCAGAAATTCTAAAAATGAATCGACCGCATTCCCACTCTTCTTTGGACTAAAAATAACAAATCTGGTCACTTGCTGTCTGGGAAAACGGCCACTTGATGACGCACGTAAATGTACACATGTCAATTAAGAGACAACTGTAAAGTCTCATTTCAAACTAATGTGAACCAATTTCCAACATGTTGGAAGTTACATATCAGTTGACATATTAGAATGCAATGTCTCGCTTTTGTGGGAAGACTCGCTTCTGACCAATTTCCAAAAGGAAGATGTTTACAACAATCTCTGGAGAGACTTAGAAACGGGGATGAAACTTCTATACAGTGACGTGGCCTCGTGGTCTGGAGCATTGAATGTTTTAATCTGTATAGGTATTAAGCTAATGGTTGTGGGTTCGAGTCTGGCCTGGGACTAAGGTGCGTTATCCCTTGGGCAAGACACTTTGTCACTCATTGCTTCTTTCCACCCAGGAGTAAATGGATACCTGTGAAGGCAGAGATGGCTAGTGTGATTGATTTAGCTGCTTTGTGCGGAAATGACAGCATCGAGCTGTAAACTCCCCAGGGAGCTGAGACCTCTCCGATTTAAAAATCAAATTCAAATCTTTATTGGAAATTAGGATTGAAAACTAGAGCTAGGCACAACTTTCAAAGTCATTCATTTAGAAACTACGTTTTCTTTTTAAAAGTTATACTGGGCGAACTGCCCCTCCCCCCACCCCCCCCCCCCCCCACCCCTCCCCCCCCCCCCCCCCCCCCCCCCCCCACCCCTCCCCCGGAAATAATTTAGCTGCTTATTCTCGACCGATATCAGTATCGCTCAAAAGCTTTTAATCCATTATACTCCACTAGACTCGGTATCTGACGAAGATAACCAAAAAAACGGTCCTTAGATTAAATTAGAACTCCAAAATAAACTCCAACAAGAGGGGACAAATAAATAGGACACTTGAAATGAACCACTTCAGAAGCAGAAGAGGATATTGTACGGAACTGCATGATGCAGGTCGGTAGGAAACCAAAGGCCGACGTACGATAATGTGAATTATTGCCACAATTACTTTAGGAATATGCGGAAGATCTTGTATGAGTGGATCATATCAGCGATAAATATGCTGATCAATCTGTCGCTGTTTTTTTTCTTCTTTTTTTTCAGTGAAGTGAAGTATTTTGTAGATGGATTCCAGGAGGCACGCAATTTGATCACATACAAGAAATTTGGCGTCCACCTGGCGTCTTTTATCAGTCCCTGTATATACATCTGTGATTTTATAATTCTGATGAACTCCTTCCTAGAGTGATTATAAATAGCATACTACAAATCATTAGAAGTCATTAATAATGATACAGGAAAGGCAAAGTGACAAAGTACATACATGTACTCCAAGGTAACGGGGACAGGAAATATGTCACATTTTGGACCCTTGATTTAGAGAATGGCCCATATCTAAATAAACCATGCAAAATACTGAAACCAGATTTATTAAAATACCGGTTAAAACTAGTTGATCTTCACCAATGAAATGAAGATATGAATTCATAATGAATAGACGTAAGCTCTAAAACCAGTGAGCAAAAGAAAGGAACAAATAAGGTTACCAAGTTATGATACAAAATTGGAAGAAATAAAATGGGATGTGGGACTTTGCCAGAATCATATCCCTCTGAAATTACCGTTAATTCTTCCATAAGTCGTAGGCAGTTTCATATATTTGTTGACACCTTCCGAAGCCTAATTGCGGGCATTCTTTCTCAAATGCAATCACGTTTTGACCTTTTCTCAAAATGCTAACAGTCAAAAGTTTACGGGTTAAAGGTTTAGAAAATCAATTCCACACCTTAAAGCCATTTCTAAATTTAAGAGATAAGGTGTAGAAGGATGAGAAAGTCATGTTTATATTAGAATGAAAAAAGTCTAGCAGACGCCTTTTAATACTGTATAAGACGATTGGTGTTTTTTTTTCCAACCATTCAACCAATTAAGGGCGAAATAGTTTTAGTGAACCAGTGATGAGTGAAGTACATTGCTAAGTGAAACAGCGCCCTCACTTGTCTACGCACGGAATCAAGTACTCAACTGCCAACAATTGGCGATAGGATGCTTGTCTGTGGCTATGGATAGGCAATGCAGTGTGTCAATGTCTTAGAGCGGCTGAATCCATTTCTCATTCAGACGCATGTGTGGCTGACAGCTTTAGCCATATACACCCAAGCTGTAGTCAGCTCCAACTGACTAAAAAAACTGAGGAGTCAGAACTCACCTCCACTTGTGTGGAGTGAAGCCTAGGCACCGATCCCCACAGCTCAGGCATGGCTGGCCTTTATCCACCTCCTCATAAGGAAAGACCTAAAAGAGATGGGGAAAAGGAAGAAAAATAAAATAAAAATGTAATACAATGTATGTACCATACCAACAGTGTTAACTCAAGTGTTAACTCAAGTGTTAACTCAAGTGTTAACTCAAGTGTTAACTCAAGTGTTAACTCAAGTGTTAACTCAAGTGTTAACTCAAGTGTTAACTCAAGTGTTAACTCAAGTGTTAACTCAAGTGTTAACTCAAGTGTTAACTCAAGTGTTAACTCAAGTGTTAACTCAAGTGTTAACTCAAGTGTTAACTCAAGTGTTAACTCAAGTGTTAACTCAAGTGTTAACTCAAGTGTTAACTCAAGTGTTAACTCAAGTGTTAACTCAAGTGTTAACTCAAGTGTTAACTCAAGTGTTAACTCAAGTGTTAACTCAAGTGTTAACTCAAGTGTTAACTCAAGTGTTAACTCAAGTGTTAACTCAAGTGTTAACTCAAGTGTTAACTCAAGTGTTAACTCAAGTGTTAACTCAAGTGTTAACTCAAGTGTTAACTCAAGTGTTAACTCAAGTGTTAACTCAAGTGTTAACTCAAGTGTTAACTCAAGTGTTAACTCAAGTGTTAACTCAAGTGTTAACTCAAGTGTTAACTCAAGTGTTAACTCAAGTGTTAACTCAAGTGTTAACTCAAGTGCTAACTCAAAGTCCTTTGTAAAAATGTCCTGATCTCATGGAGCTCGTTAACAACAAACAAATCTTTGGCACCAAAAACTTTCCTTTTACTAATTACGTAATAATTATTAAATTTAAGTACATGTACAATAAATGCTACGTCAATTATCAAACTGCATGGGTATAATTTTTTTCTATATTCAATACTTTTAAGACCCTGATTCTTGGCATAACTGTTCAGGAGTCAATATCCTCAAACAAAATTTGTGTATCCACACAAATTTGTCAGACAGAAAAGTCGCAGCAGATTGTAAAAAATAGAAACACAAGTTTTAGAGAAAGCTTTTTTCTGCGAAATGCCCTAGACCCGTAGAACCGCAAAACAGACATTCTTCTCAAATGTAACAAATAAAAACCAACATCACATCTATTGAAATTGAAGAAAAAAAGAAAATATTTCTCTAGACTGGCGGACACAGATGGACGTGAGACTATGAAAACCACAGGGGGAACAACGATCTGTCACGGGTAAACAAATCGACACCAATGTGTCAGACGAAATAGGCCCCAGGCCTAACCATTCATGCTCCTAACAGATGGTACATGCACTAGTTATTGTGACATTAATGTCGGCTCTTCAGGCACGCATTCAAGCTTGTCATAAAATCATTGGGGAAGGGGGGGGGGGGGATGTCAAGTTGTCTGAGACTGAGTCATGACTATGTGATGGGGAAATTTGTGGACAACCAGACTTAAAAGGCATGGTGGGTAGGCTTATACCGAGTTACAGGGAGTCGGGGACACTTTCTTCTGTTTGAAAAAATCTGACCGAGTTGTCGGGGGACATTTTCATGTCCCCATAACATTTTTGGTCTCCAGTGAGTGTTCTACTAGAGGTAGAATCGGGTTCTAAGGGTATAATAAAAGAAAATAGAGAAGACAAATTAGGGTGATGTTGAACATTTTAGGTAGAAAGAGTTTTCCAGAGTTTGAGGAGATTTTCTTTAGGCACACGAACCCTATGGAATGTCTCCATAATGTCATGCACTAAAATAATGTGTGTGCGAGTTTGTTTTTGATGGAAATAGGGGACGTAGAACAATAGACGACAATAGGGTCCCCTATTTCGAAAAGGTCCTCGATTCCGATTCGTGCACAAACAAACTATAAGAGGCCTTCCGAAAAAGTTAGCAAGTGCATACAATAGGAGGTCCTCGATTGGAGGCGTACACACATGTGAGAGTTGAAAGGAGAGGGGGGGGGGGGGGGGGATAAACTATAAAATGTAAGGTTTTAATTTTGAAAAAAAACCATTTCTGACATTGGGACTAGGAGGTGCTGTAGTCGTGTTGTAATCAATTACTTTCGACGATCACAAGTCATCACAATTCAATTTATCAGAGAAGACTGGTTTTAATTTGTAATTAGTCATTGCTTTTATTTATATCCCCAAGTTTCAAAAATTCCTAAAATTACAAAATTCCTTTAATTCAATATGGCCGACCTGTGCATAAAGTCCATAGGCCATAGCATAACTTATCCTAAGCTAAACTCCCCTAACCCAATATGTTTTGCCAGTGTTCTGTAATTGGTTTACCATCCGCCATATCAGAGCGGTGAAAAAGAAATTCCATTGATGGGTCAACAGTCCCAGACATTGTATTCTCTAGGGATCAGCTGACATAAAAACCAACTAATTTTTTGTTCTTCTAACGAGCTGAGCTGATGGCCGACTGAAATTTGTCATTTTATCCGATGATGCTCGTTACAGATGGTGAGTAGAAAGAAAGACAAATTGAAGTAAAAAAAGATTCTTCAAAGGATACCTACATGTAGGAGACAGGGACAACTGCTATTGGTGTACCAAAAACAAACCGAAAGAAATGTATTGACTTGAAATTAACCAAACAAATAAACAAATGAGTGGACCATTTTATAGCTCCATGGCAAAATTCCACTTATTTTTTACCCAGAAAATGAGATCACCCCATGAGAATACTTCCCAGACTTTACGACCCCTCCCCAAAGACCAACCCCAGGCCAGACTAGATAGCTCTCAACTCTGGAACAGCTGATTCAAGTAAGTTTATTAGAAAATGTACAGTGGCTGTGTAAAATTTTAGTGGGCCAAATTGGCATCTTTATTGTTATATAACATCACACCTTCCTGGACCATCATCTCAGGATTTTTTTCTACACACATCTGTGGATGGTTCCTAGGGAATGGAACCAACTTTGCAAAGTGCCACAGTGCATTGTCTGTGCAAATCGAATGGGGACAATCACTGAAACTGCAGAAGGTATTTGGCTAGAAAAATCATATTTGCTTCGGCGTTATAGTTTGAGGTTGCGCCTTTAAGCCTTCCTTTTCAACCCGACACCACCCTCCACCCAAGGGTTCACTATTCCATTTCAATAATATTTGGTTTGTAAAAGAGTCACCTGATCCCACCTTCCTTCCAACGAAAAAAAAGAAAAAAAGAATGTCTTTCTCTTACGATAATTTTAGTGACACCACATACCTATTGATTGAATTTAAAATGGTACGTGTTGGAGAGCGGTTATTGTGTGGGATAGATAACAGGCGACGGGTCGTGCATTTCCCATATTTAGGTTTGAAGGGTAGAGAGTGGGAACGAAGTGTTAAATGTCAGTGATCTGCCCAAGGGCGGATTAGACCGATATTAAAGGCGGAGGGAAAGGTAATGATTAAGCTTTCAGATTTCACAGCATTTTGTATTTGGGAATGGGGGGGGGGGGGGGGGGGGGGAGGGGAATAATTTGGTCAGTGAAGAAGATGAGGATCTGATGACAAATGTGAAGATGACAAATAGGTCAAATGACCAAGTCACGAGCAATAAAAATGCCAATTTGACGAGATTGCAGATGTATTCATTGAAGGTAGGTACCGGTATTCAATTCCATAGTCTCATTCCAACATAACACCCTTCCACTTCCAGATTAATTAAAGGTACGATACACCATTGGTAATTGCTTGAATTATCAGGAATGAGTGGATTTGGGAGGTTGTCATTTATACTAAATATCGTTTAACTGACTTGTCTGAAGCTTCACAATCATGAATACCGAGAAGAAAAGAAAAAAAAGGCGCGGTTTTCAACTGGCGTTGGGCAGTGATTCTTACTATCTTCTTGTTTTTTTTGCGATCGCCAGTGCCGTGGATTTTTGTTAAAGAATTATAAGATATCTAGTGCAATCATTTTACTGGATGCCTACAAATTCATTATTTACTTTCAAATAAGTATTTCTTAATAATTCGGTAGTAAAAATGTTTGATTTCTGCAACTGGTGTACATCCTAGCATTAAACCATTACAGGAAAATTAAACTTATTAAAACAAAAAAGGAAATTATACAATTCAAACTCTTTCTTTACATAAGCAAAAAGAAAGAAATCACCTTTTGTTCTTCTTTCAAAATTCCAATCCTGTGAAGTGCCATTTCAGTACTTACTGTCCATGTATGTCTTGTCTCTATCTCAAACCCATCCTGATCTAAATAGGGATTTAAGTGCCATTTTTACGACATCTAGAAAAAACTTGAACAGATGAAAGTGATAAATCTCCACTTTGTCCCACAAATGCACCTCTGAGAATTGCAGCCAAGGAATGCCACTAGTAGAGATTATTGTCAGATTTTTTTTTTAGAAATCTGATGTAAAAAACATTTGTATGGAAAATTACAAATCTGATGTAAAAAAACATAATTATTCGTATGGGACAGATACAATGTATGTGTATGGACATGTGAAAATGTGGCATCTGGGACAGGTCAGAAACATTTTTAAAAATTTTTCCCCAATTTGTTTTTAATTGAAAACAAAATGTCCAAAGTGTCTGTCATTTGTTGCCCTTTTTTATAAACACTGTATACATTTGTATTTGTGTTGTTAAGAGCGATCGTTAAAAATCAATCGGTTGGGACTCGAACCCACGACCTCTTGTAAAGTTAAGCCATGTTTCCATTGGAGTTTTTCTCGTAGAAAATTACCACGAGATGTCTTTGCATAATTCTACTGTGCGTTCCCACTGTGACATTATTTGTTTCCGCAGAGACAGAACGTTTTTGTTTAAGATTGCGAGGCTGGCAAAATGTCACACATTGCTGGCGCTGATAACTTTCCGCGGCTGAGCGGAAATCTTCTGCGACCAATTTCAGCCTAGTACTGTAGTTTTTTACATCAAGGTTCCGGTAAGTTGACAGGGACAAATAGTCTACCAGCCCCGCAGGTATATAAAAGTTGTCATTCTACAGAAAGGTCACAGTAGATTGACCACAACAAGTCCATTGAAAACAGGCTTTCAGTCAAGGACTCCCTTCCCCTCACTGTAGAATGAATCCCTCATATATTTTGACAATCCAACCATCTTGTCAATTTGTACTCATCTTGGCACTGATTGACAGGCAGTAAGTTACTGGGATCAATCAAGGGTGATGGTTCGGAGCCATGTGGCGAAATAAACCTCCCACTGCAAATCTGGAGTCAACCAAGGGTCACTGGCAAAATGCCAGTGCCTCCCTGCCCCCATGCGCTGCGCTCAGATGGTTGAACAAGTTAATCTACCAACTTTTTATTTGTAGTCCACGCTGGGTTTTTTTAATTTCCAAAACTGATACGGCTTCATTTGTGATGCTGGGGATTAGTGTAAACTAATTGAAACTGTAATCTATTGATAGATGTCATTGAAAAACGTTTTTTCGCTTAGATGAAAAGCGTTTTTTCTAAAAAACATTGAGGTTTGTGAACATGACTGCTGGAATGTTGGGGGAAGGGAACCTCAAACAAAATTCAATAAATATTGGCTGGGAGTAACTTTTTTGGGGAAAAGTCTCAACAAAATGTCTGGGTTATAGTCTTAAAGACGATCATACAAATCTACGGTTGCTTCAAAACCCACTAACGAGTGTCTAATTGGGTTTGAAATATTGATACCTTTAGTTCACAAAGTCATTTAAATAAAGGGTAAAGAGATCGTTTTGTTTTAATTTCAAAATGGGGATTTTCTGTTATGACTTTAACGGATTTGGAATGCCGACTGTCATAGATGGTTTAAACCTGTGAAATGGTTAAAAACACTTAGGCGGGGATAAACAGTCCATCAAAATGTCCGTCTGGAATCCAAAGAATTAGGGGGTTTTAGAAGGGAATACCCCCCCCCCCCCCCCCCCCCCCCCCCAATTGCTTGGTGTAAGCAACAATATTCAAATCGGCTATAACTCAAACCAGAGAAAATGCCAGGTTGTATTTTTAGATGGATTCAAAGACTAATCTGATCATTGTGGAAGATCCATTTCAAGAAGGCCGGAGGTCGAAAGCAAGGAGTGAGAAGAAAGCTATTGCCAGAAATTACCACTGTCAAAAGACGAGTCCTTGAATCAATGATGACAACATGATCGCTTCCTTTCTATCTTGGTATCATCCTTGTCTGACTATTTCAATGCTCAAAGCTCGAGTTGCCAGAGAATAGAATCCACATGTTTTAAAGTAAACTTCATGGAAGCTATTAGTTACATTGCCATGATGTCTGTGGCTCGTCTGGCAACGTTATCTAGTAATATGACAAGAAAACTAGACCACTCCAATAAAAGAACATGAACAAGTCTATGTGATACAGTATGTAACCCTTTTTCTTTTCAATTTGTTTGTTCATTTCTTGGTTTATAGTGGAGGAGCCAGTGTTCTCTTGTTGGTTTGGAATGGCCAATGTGGTTTCAAATGCTACTGTATAGCCTAGAGAAACAGGGCATCTAATCTGACTGGCCACAAACAAATTTTACAACAATGTCAGCAGCTAACTAATGTGTCAACACCTGGCCATATGGACTGAAGGATACAGACGAAGCCCAAACAAACCTTGAATGAATTGATTCAACACTACATTTTAATTCACCTAGCAGGCAAGGTCATCAGCAAAGTTGTCTAGCTGACCAATTTGTTCAAATATGTTCCAACACAGAGAAAGGCACCAAGGACAAGGATTTAAGTGAATGGCATATTAAGACTAGTTAAAAATCTGCAATTCATGTACTCTATTATAAAGGTACAAAGGTAAAATACACCATTGGTATTAAATTACTTGAATTATCATGAATGGGTGGATTTGGGGAGTTTATATTAAATATAGTTTAACTGACTTGTGCAAAGTTTTACAATCATGGATGCCGGGGAAAAAAGCAAGACAATTTTTCATTTTTAACCGGCGTCGGGCGGCTGTTGTTCTTGTTTTTGTGCTATCGCCGTGTTTTTTTACATTACATTTTTCAGAACAATTACAGGATATCTAGCTCAATTATTTTGCTAGATGCCTGTATAAATATCATTATTTACTAAATAAGTAAGATATTTCTTAACTAATTTGGTAGAAATTTTTTAAATATCTGCAAATAAAATGGTGTATCCTACCTAAATACACTTCTAATATTTCCACTGTTGCATTCTTCCTCCTACATGCTGCAATATACATACATACATTACATGTACAGTAGATTTATAGCCTCCAAACTTGCTAAAAGTTTAGAAAATCTGCCCGTCATCACTTCTCGCCATAACAATAAAACACCCTAAACTTCCAGGCAAATTTGGCAATAAAAATGTCACTGAAAATTTCAGAAAACATACAACTTCTCAAGCTTCAAGTAATACTAGTACCTTGTTCTTAGTGACCAGCCCTTTCATACTACACTCAGCCACAATTGATGGTCTTGTCTTAAAACTCCCAGCAGCCAGATATATAATTCCTTCAGCAGATCTATTCGGCAGTTGTCTCCTCTCTTACAATAAAACACCTCCTTTCTCTCAGAGTCTATGGAAAGTGCGACTAAGACTCAGGGTTGACACGCATCTGAGGATGTCGCTGGTTGATGAGAAGGATTGTGTCGATTGTGTGAGGAGGGATGTCAGTCGGTCGGTGTGACTGACCGTTCTAACATTTCAACACATGCTGGTCCTTTCTCTAAGCTCTACCCACAGGATCAGCAGGGAAGAAGGGGGGGGGGGGGGGGGACACACACACACAAAGAATTCACACAGACATAAGGTGGGATCTGTGGCCATGATGAGGGAGTCTATAGTTACTGTCAACCAGCTCACAGAGTGCCAGCTATACAGGACTAGTCCAAACTACCACAGGGGTGGCACCGACTCATTCTACTTAATTCACCCTCCTCTTCAGACTCAATGTGATGTTTCTAGACCAAGGCCACTTTTGACATATCTTACAACAAGATCTTTCTTTTAAGCCATGGCTGACAAGTCACATGGCCCGAAGCCAAAATAAAAACTGACAAAGTTTCCTGGCCGCCATTTCTTCTTTTTTGGATAAATCTTCAACGGTATTTACTAGTAATATGGGGAATCTCTGGTACTACTTCACAGAATTAACCCTAACTCTATTTGCACTTTTACATGTACTGGGAAACAAATCTTACAAAAATCAACAACTATAAATGAACACATTATTGCAATTTTTCTTTTTTTCCGGTATTTTTAAAAGTTGTATACTGGAGTGCGTAATATTACACAAACGTTGGCAACGTTTGTCATTTACGCAAACAATCTGTCATTGGATGTGCAATTTAAACAAATTTAGCGAACGTTGGCCAAGGTGAAGTGCATATCCCACCAATGGCACCGTTGCTATGGGAATGCATGGCGCCCTCACTTGGTCATGCACAAATTGCCTGATTATCCTCAGTGACCAATAGCATATTTTCCATACTTCATACAAGCACATCCCCGAATCACCGAGGAAGCAATCACTGATGTAAAATCGTCCGATTTGTTTTCCGATATCGATCCGTCTCTTGATTAAACAGCGCTTGGCCTCCAAAGACTGACCCCACGCCTCCTCGTGACCGTGATCTACTGAGGAAGCGATGGACCTGGCGACTACAGCGCCGTATCGACTCCAGACTATTGATCTGGCGGCGAGACTTTAGGAAAACAAACTGGGACCGGCATCCTTTAATTAAAGGGTTTTTAAGGGGAAGGTTGTTGGGGAAGAAGGGGGAGGGGAAGGTTGTTGGGAGGGGGGATCTTGACGAAAGACCATATATGTTCAAGAAAAGATGGGCAAGGAAGATAGGCAAAGAAGATGGGCGGGGCTAGGGATGGGTGGGGCTAGGGATGGGTGGGGCTAGGGATGGGTGGGGCTAGGGGTTGATGGAGGCATCAACACTTTTGCTTAATTGTTCCTTTACACGATACTTTCCTATCAAAATTCTAATGAGCCTACAATTCGATAGTTTCCAATGGTTTTGATTGCCAGAGTTGTATTCGAGTCCCTGCAAGTCCATATCACAAGGTCCTCAGTCTCAAGTCAAGTTGCTAGCTGTTTAAATGAACTGTAAACAAAAGCATTCCTTTGTCATTGTTAAACCAGCTACTAGCGACTGGCTTGATGAAAGGACTTGTGACAGGACAGACTTGCAGGGACTCGAATACAACTCTATTGATTGAATTTAAACACGGTATTGTGGACATTTATCACACGCACTGTCTCAGATAATTTGCCATCATCGTTTGAAGCTTTAAGATTGCGAAGCAAACATGTTATTTTGGATTTCTTCCAATTCCTGAATCACTGCCTGAAAGAAGGGGGACAAAGGTTGACCATTTTATTGGCCTGAGACACCTACACATCCTTCTCCAATATAAATTCAACACCTACTAGAAATTGTCCTTGAACTACAGCAGGTCCTGTACATGAAGATCATTTTACCAAAATACCTGATGCTGTGACCGCAAATCTCCTCAAAATAAAGACATTATGGGCAATACAATTTTGAGTGTTTTGAGAAATTCACCTTCCAGAAATTCAAAGCTGTCACAAAAGTCTTCATTAATAATATAACCACCCACCAATTTTTTTTCTTTTTATTTTGCCCAGATTGCCCCAAGTGAGGAATTAAGCCAAATTTTTCCAAAATGCTCGAACGTCTTTTTGGGAGAAGAAGAAAATGGTCGGGGGATAATTTGGCAATTTCCGTGTGCTCTTCCGCAGGAACAGAGCACAGTAATTGTTTGATGGATGGGATGTCCAGAAAGTGACATAAAAATAATTTCGAGTTTCATTTCTATAAACAGCACCAAATGTCGCCACTATTTTAACTTTGTTTGTTCCTTTAAAGTGCCGCCGCCGGCATGATTAAATTTGATGGAATGAGAGGATACCAGATCTGATGCCAGTTTGGAAGAAATTTTTCCAGATTTTAAATTTATCCCACACTCGGTCTATTAAAATATCTAAAGTGATTTTAAATTGATTTTTGTATTAACCATCTTAAAGATTTAAAGGTAAGATACACCCTTTGCAGACATCGAAAAAATAATTACCACCAAATTATTAAGAAATATCTTAGTAAAATGATTGTGCCTACCCTGTTATTGTTCAGAAAATTTTAATTTTCTATACAAAAATTATTCAAAAATTTCACAGATACAAAGAACAACTGCCCGACAGTCAGTTAAACGATATTTACTATAAAATAACCCCCCAAATCCACCCATAGTTTAGTTTGGTCTGTAATTGTTTTCTACTCATTAGACATCAGATTAGTGACAAATGTACGTGTACGTCCGAGTTTAGAGACTTGTCTATTTATGACTAAGCAGTCACTTCTAACTGTGATTTACCATGCTGTGGCAGAATATGACAAGGCTTGGCTAATTAAACAAACAATATCCAATAAACTCAGGTACAGACAGTTCTCAGTGTTTAAGAATGGCTGTTTGTATTAGCTACATGTATAAAACAACTACAGCAAGAGATGTACATGTATCAAAAGAGAGTTTGTTATTGTAGCAATGGCTGAGAGACATAAACAAACATCGCAACAGATAAATGATGACACTGTGACACTGCCAATTCAGGGAACGATTTGAGTTAAAGAGTTTCAGCTGTGATCGGAATAATGAATCAGTAGGACAAACGAAGGCGCCCTGCTAATTAAATTACGATAGAAGAAATAGCACGCAGCAGCTGAGAGCAGCATGAAGTGCGGTTGAAATCCAAGCAAGAGAATGCATTTGTTTTAAAAAATGCAATGCTTGGAGTTTTCTGAAATACCGTATGTTCAAATTTAATTTATAGTCCCTAATTTGTTTCCATCAAAAGTGTAATTTTTTTATTCAACTAAACCACAAAGGAAAAGTATTTATTAATTCTGAATACAAACGTGGAAGCTCTTTATATCTTTGAATTGAAAAAAAATGGTTTTTCATTAGTTTAAAAAAATTGTCCTTGGAACATTTTGCCTATATTCATTCAATTAGACTCATTTCATCTTGTATATCATCCAAAACTCTTTTACAATGTAAAAGTTGCCCACTTTCCTCAAAGTATCTGCTGTCATTACAAAATCTGTGATGTTTTTTAAATCGGCTTTGTTTCAAGGCTTCGGCTTTGACACTTCTTAAGGCCAGTTCACACTTATATGCGAATGCGATGCAAATTTGACGTTACGAAACATTTGCTGCAAAAACAAATTTCGCCCGAGTTGCAACGTGTTTAAGGCCGCGTCCGAATCTCTTGTCTATGGCTATTGTCTAGGTGTTCGCCCATTACAAATACACGTGAGCAAGCTGACAATAGACGCAGCCTTAATAGCTATAGAAGCCCGTTTCGGACACGGCCTAACTCTGGCAAAATCCCAACACGAAAACTTGCCCTAACGTCACAAATTCACGTCTGTGTGTTTGTGTTCGCCTTCGTGCCGAGTATGTACCGCTGTTTCATAGTTCCCACACCAGCGATGAAACCAAATCTGGAGCAGACACCTCAATTTCATAAACCTTCACCCATTGATGCATGTGGCAAGTGGTGATAGGCCGGCGGAATCCCGGGAATGGTATAGCGATGAGTCAGATTCACTGATTGGTCAATTGGGTATAAAAGGGCAGGGGGCGACTGTCTGGGACATTTTAGCTTTGAACCAACTTTCGCCTATCGAGGGGAAATGTTTTGATGGGTTATAATTTTTCTAGGTTACAACTTTTTCGCAACAAAAGGGTGGAAAGTGAACAAATGAGTTTGGGAATTAAAAAAAAAAAAATCGGGGGGGGGGGGGGGGGGGGTTATTAATTTTTTCTAATTTACAGCACATTTACTGCAATCTATTAATTGATATCGATTGTTTTGTAATTAAAAAAACAGATAGTTTTATTGTTTTTGATTTCTTATTGATTTCTATAAGAAATGTTTTCTTGTTATTGATTTGTTTTTTATTTCTATACATTTGTCTCGACCGTCTACTGTTTTTAACCTTTTGTTTTGTTTTGGTAAACTGTAATTCCAACGACATTAGCGCTAATGTCCAAGCTAAACAGTTGAAACACCGATACCCTAGCAGCCAGCTCAAATCTCTCTAACAAGAACAGAACATGCCAAGTAAAGAGAGATTATCTCTGCTAATCCAGCAATTAAAACTAAATCAATTGACCTACATGTACATGGAGTCAAAATATCAGTAGCATCATACAAACAATAACAGCAGCACCTAGTGACCACAGCATTAATGAATTAATACCATCTGTTTGGTAAGTCATAGAGGCATGATTGTT
This sequence comes from Crossaster papposus, assembly GCA_037893245.1. Lineage (NCBI taxonomy): Eukaryota > Metazoa > Echinodermata > Asteroidea > Velatida > Solasteridae > Crossaster > Crossaster papposus. Next base: position 1,202,747 of record JBAIAA010000650.1, on the reverse strand, counting down.
GAAGAACGAGAGTTGAGAAAGGGGGGAGGGGGGAGGAGAGAAGACCGAGGGAGTAATTAAAAGCCATGCCACCAGGGATTAAAATTGACGGGGAATCGCCAGCCAAAATCTGGGGCAAGTTCAAACCTTGAAGTAATTGGAGCAGAACGAAATGCCTGGGCAATGATAATTAATACACTAGGGATACGGCTCGACGATTACTTGTCACGTCCAAGCCACAAGAGGGCGCCCCAGGCTATGGTCGGCAAACAAAAACACGGATACTTGAAATACACGTATCTTCAGGGTAGTTGTGTAAATAAAGGCATGCCAACAGTTTGTGCATTTTGTTGGACGTTGCAGGCAGGCATGCATCAACACGATAGTAAGAGTTACTGCACGTACCAACTTGCGTATTCAGGCTGTAAAGAAAGTACTTCAAAGTATGTGAACTGGGGGCCCAAATATTGGTTCATACTACAGTTTATCGTAGAAAAAAATTCAGCATTTTGTAACAGCCAACAAGCACTCTGCAATTATGACATTCTTTTCAAGTTATTTTTGTCCTGTAAATTAATGATCGGATTTTACGTAGAGAGGCTGAGAGCATTTTTGTATATTGCACAGAAACAATAAAAGAAGAATGGGCAATAACTATTGTGTATAACGCGACTGTTTCGTTGGAAAAGCTGGGACGCTTTCAAGACCAACGTCAATAAAACAAAATTGTACATCACCTTGCGAAGCAACTTCCATAATAGGCATGTACAAGTAATGGAACAGTCCAGTAGCTCAGACTTACCTACAGGTACAAGAAACAAACAGAAAAGACAACAAAAAGGAAAGGTCAACATTACAATAAATAAAACCTGCATGTGTAATTGTTGAGCACAATCGGTGGATCTGCACTATCACTGATCGCACAGAAATACACCAATGCGCGATCGGTCAATCCGGTAGAAAATCTCTGACTTTACTTCCTAATACAAAACACTCCTCCTCTATCGACTGATAGTGCAGATCCACAGAAAGTTAAGTCAGAGATTACTTACCGGATTGACCGATTGAGTGATAGCGCAGATCGCGCCCAACATACTCACACAAAATATGTATATGACCCCAGCCTACTTTTCTAATTTCTGCACGACTTGTCACTCTAGACAGTAACAAGAAATCGCTATGCATTAAAACAAGAAAACGGTTCAATGCCCTCCGCAAGTTCACTTTACACTCTTCATTCCAGCAACTTCACGGAATAAGTCGTTATGTTTGTTACATCCAGTCTAGAGTTACATGCATGTCGGTTCTAGCCCCCCTAGCCACGAGGTTATAATGTAAATGGAACCAAGCATGATATCAAACGTATCCAATGTATCGTTTCAGCACTAAATGTTTAGCCCGGTGTTTTCACAGAAAAAACGGATGCCAGTTTGCCCCATTCGTTCGTACCTGCGAGCTATATGTGCATGTAAATGAATCCCAAAGACTGATATTAAATCGTGTCCTCAGACCTCAGTGGATGTTTTATTTTTTGTTTGGATTCGGCGTTTGGCACATTCGTGCGCAGCGAAAAACAATGCCAGCTTCCGATTTGGAGCTGTCTTCTGACTACCCTTGAGGTGAACGCAAACACTGAGCCCCAATGTCTAATTAAGTTGGTTGACCTCTAGAGCGTGTAGCCAACGCCCCAATGCTCAGACCTTCAGAATAAGAAGCTACACATACAGCTAGCGGTTGGGGTTCGTAAAAAGGCTGGGTTGGAATTATCCTTTAGGCGATCGCGAGTAGACCTATAGTAGGACTAGGAGACATGCAGAAAATATACCACTTTGTCGGCAGAGTTTTGGGCCGTCGGCAAAAAGACCACTATATTGAGATGTAGAGGTGAACGAGCACGATAGAGGGGGTGTCAATGACCATCCTCATGAAATTTTGTTTAAAAAAACCTGACGATTAGAAAAAGACTGAATAAGTTTTTAATTTGGTGCTGTCAAACGTTCAGTTTCTTTTGGCAAACAGTGAGGATATGGTGATAGTTTGGATAGCTAGGGTCAATGACACTGTACGTAATGTAATAACATGAATGTTGTCGACCTGTGCGGTCTGTTGACAGGATACCGACTGTGAATGTTTGGGGCGAGGGTTTATTGACCTTGCTGGTTTTATATTTAGCCCAACTTAGGTGCCTTTTTCGCTCTGTGAATTCCATACATGAACAAGCTAGTTATGGTACCCTGGGGACAATTTCACGAAACTCCTCTCATCTTGTGATTCATCTTAGAACTTGAGACGAGTCGCCGCTCTAAGATCGATCTTGAATAAGACATGTCTCAAGATCGATTTCATTAAATTCTACTTAAGAAAGACATAAAAACTACCAATTTGATGGCTGTTTTTCATGTTTTCATTTACCACTTAGGGTAACAGTCGTTGAAAAGAAACGCACAAACAAACTTTAAAAGTACCCATGTGATGGCCTTTCGACCAATATGAATGGATATTTTAGATATTATATCGAGTTATATCGAGCGTGTTCTTAATATCGAACCCACATTTCTCTTGGAGCAAGTTTCAGTCAGGTTCATTCGTTTATAATCCAACTGTGATCCAAATAGCATTAATTATGATTTTGGGTGTTTTTTTTACAAATGAAAAAGCACTTAGCTTCAACACATTTTGATTGTAATTCACGGTTGACATTTCAAGATAAGAGTCAACTGTTCATTCCTTTTTCCAAGGATAATTTGATCCAAGGGATTGCTCTGAATAAAAGGGAAATAACACATGAAGTTCGCAAAAAAGAAGAAAAAAAGGAGAGAATATACAGTCCTTTTTTTATCCAGTTCAGAGACAAATTGGGTTTTCTGGCCTAGGAAGAAATTACATCTTCATTAAAGGAAACATGTAATAAGGTTTTTTTTTGCTTAAATCAATAAAGTATCATATTGACAACAACATTATATGTGAGGTTGTGTTTATTTTCTGTGATAAATGGGAGAAAATAATTTTTGAAAATGTTTAGTCATACCACTCCGCCTCTCAAAGGGAAGCCTCATTAACATAAAACTTCGCGTGGGGTATGACAAAAATCGAGGCAGATAATTGCCTCGCTGCGGGGGGCGCTACCCGGGCCTGGCTTGCATTATGCGCGCATTGCATGCAACAAGTCTTTGTCTACGAGTTTACCATGCCGGTTTTTTATTCTAAATCAGGGTAAAAATACAACTGTTTTCAGTCATGCCGACTAGATGTGTAGCTGCTGGGTGTAGCAAAACTACCAAGGATGGAGTAAGCCTTCATTTGTTTCCGGCTGATCCTAAATATCGGAGGATTTGGACAGCCAAAGTAAATCTTACCAGAGCGAAGTGGTCCCGCCGGGCCTAGTGATTTTTCGGCCCGATCTGCAGCGACCATTTTGAGCGGTCGTGCTTTGACACTGGTCTGTACAGCAACTTTGGCATGCCCTTAAAAAACATGCTGAAGTCAGATGCTGTCCTAACGATATTCCAATCGGACGAATCTGTACTGTTTTCGTCAGATTCACTAAAAACCGACGAAGAACTTTCACGATCGTCCATGTTTAGTCCGCGCCGATTACTGTACATGTACATGTATATGTACATATGTACTTTGTACGGTATCCTTTGCTTTGGACAGCGTGCGTGTGGGTGATCGCGTTTACATGTACATGTACGTACGTACGTGTGCACAAGGCGTACGGGATTCGTTCACTCTCGTACACACAACAATGTGTGCGTACGTGGCCACGCGAACCCGTCTCGTACCTAGACGTCGCGTACCGACTATCGATAATTTGTCCGGGTTCTGACTCGATTTACGTCATTCATTTTGAGTGGCCGCGAAATTTAAAAAGGGGGGGTCAATTTCTGGACGGCAAATTACCACACTAAACGTACACTAGAACCAGTTTTGCTTTTTATTCACATTTGATACACATAAATCTATTGATTTAAAACAAAAAATGCGTAATGAAGATGTTAGACTACATGTTTCCTTTAAGTCCGTCATGAACTAAATCTACCTTCCACCCACGCCGACGTTGTAAAATGCGAATATGGAAGAATTTTAAAACCCGGCCTTGTCCCCAACTTCAGCTCGATCACTTGTGACAAAAGTCTGATGCCATTAATGTCTGCACCAATACTCTAAACCGTAGCCTCATTTAGAAGATTTGGAGCATCTTTACGAAGAATACTGCCCCAAATAATTTGCCGAATCAGAGCTCTAAAATTTAAATTTTCCCGAGGTCACAGCTTTTAAAAGCCAGCACAGGCTGTAAACGAAACATCGAGAAACGTTATACTAATTAATGGGATCGCTACGTACGCAGTCACCGCAAACATATTTAAATCACCCAGAATTTACAGTTATAACTATTAAAGAGGCCACACTTGTATCTTGCGTCTTGCATCTTGCATATGTTACTCTCCTAAAAGCATTGCTGCTATCCTGGAGAGGGTGGGTTTTAAGAATGCTCGGTTTGTGCCTGCCTACTGCTGATGCTTTTCTGCATGGGTGGTGATGGTGATGGGGTGGTGACGGTGTTAATTTGTCCTGAGATAAATTGGTGGCTCCATCCCTCTAATAGCTGGCAGTGCTTCTCTCTGAAACCCTTTCAGACTTGTCGAGTTCTTGTCTCTACTCTACTTGCAGATTAAATATTAAAAAAGAAGGTTGGTTCAGCTTAACTTTCTATATCTTAGAAGTACCCGAGGTAAAAATCCATTAAAAAATCGACAAGCTGAAACGAGCAACATTTTGAAAAGCTTTCATGACTGCTAGGGGTCTCAGGGGTGAAATGTGCTGTTCTGGTTTACAAAGAGACTTGGTGATAAAACAAAATTTGGTAAAGGGAAGAACAATCTTGGTTACTTGACCTGACAGAAGCAGATGGTAAAATCAAATAAACCATAAAAATAGTAAGAAATCGATTTGAAGGCCTTTTCCCATCTGCCAACTGGCCTTGGCGTTGGTGCTAAAAAATACTGGGCTTGCAGGGAACGTGTGAAAAGTAATAACAAATCTAGTGATAATACAATTAACCAACATTTAAATTGAATTTCTTTTTTTTTAATTACTGTTTTAATAATATGAATTTGTTTAAAAATTTCACTTGTTGATTTTTGATTTAAACTCATCAGTTTTTAAAAAGGTCTACTATTTATCTTCTTTCTTTGGCCACAAATCTTTTGCTGGTAACAGCAGTTGTTTAATCTTGCAAGTAAAACAAATCTATTTCGTAAACGGACAGGACAGTCCCGGGTGACATTTTACAACTGAGCCACTCGGATTACATGATGAGTCAAGATCATCAACCTCGTAAACCATCCAAAACCTTTAAATGGCTCCGCACAATATTGGTTTTCACAAAAAGAGCGACAAATTTCCTTTGCAGAAGAAAACAGAAATCGACATCGGAGATCAACTTACACAATTTTAAAGGTCCTTTACTACCCAGGGTGCTGTTTATGGTACCTTGAGGGCAATAAGCGCTGGAGTCCTATACTTCAGCACATGTGCGAGTTGCAAGTCAAGTTCTCAGATTTTACTTCCCTTGAAAAAAATCCCCAAACCACAAATTAGTAAAAAGAAAATAATGCAAAAGACTAACAAACATTTTTAAAACAAAAACCATTAATAATCCTGTGCTTTATCCCCTACAGTACAGCAATGTCTTGTCAGTTGCGTGGTTTCAATAATTATATCATTGAAGTTGAAGTGGCCGAACAGAAGTTTGTGGTCGTCAAGGAGATTTCTGAGAATCCCACAGCTGGAAACATTTCCGAAGGCCATTTTTTGTATACTGATCAAGTTGTTACTCATTGAAATTGATTTTTAGCTGAATAACAAAAAACAGATCGAGAGATTCATAAAAAATTTGCTCATGGTTGGCATTTTGCAAAATTGACAAAAAAGCCTGTTGACGAATATAAGATGCAATTTTGTCGCAAGATGCGATCAACATTGGCCATCTTGTGTTGCATCCCTCTTTAACCAGTTTGTGTCTGATAAGATGTATACAAGCAAACAAAAAATCCAGAATTCAAAACAGATTATGAAGAAACAATAAACGAGCAAGGCCAGAAGTATTTGGCAGCGACCCGGCTCACAGCGAGCGAGGTGTGCTACCCACAGATGCCAGCCTAAACCAGTCTCTGATCGAGGTCCGTGAAAAAACAATCAGGTGGCCACGGCCCGGTCAATGTCAAAATAATCCCGGCGCAAACTGGTTAATGTACAGTACATGCAGGGGTGCCCGCAATCCTTAGCCATGGTCCTCTTTATTATCATTATTAACCAGATTGGATGAGACGTAGGGCACCAGACCGGTAATCAAGAGTCGTCTTTAGTCAGATGACGACGAGAACTAAAACTGATCACTCCCAATTGTTTTCTCTCTCCAAGACACTTTTAAATTGAGAACTTTAGTCGGCAGGCTTTATTAAGCTGACACGGCAGATCTGGTGGGCTCCTCGGTCTGTCCTACTAATGGTTGAAGGGAACAAACACTAATCTGAACTTGATACTTCAGAGGATGGAGGGGTTATAGCTTCAGGAAGACCTGATTTCTTCTCCCTTTCGGGAGGTTGGTAGTCTTCTTTTTTTATGGATTGATGGATATACGCAAAGCCAAAATTGAGACTGGGAACCGAACACGAGCTAGTTCCATGTGGGGCAGTAAGCCAAGCCATTATTAACTACTCTGCTTAGCTACCCGGTAGTTCCATGTGGGGCAGTAAGCCATTATTAACTACTCTGCTTAGCTATAGTTCCATGTGGGGCAGTAAGCCATTATTAACTACTCTGCTTAGCTAGTTTCATGTCCGGCAGTACGTAAGCCATTATTAACTACTCTGCTTAGCTAGTTTCATGTGGGGCAGTAAGCCATTATTAACTACTCTGCTTAGCTAGTTCCATGTGGGACAGTAAGCCATTACTAAACAATTTTTATAAAAACAAAAATTCACAATTGCCATCAACATTTTGGTATTACCTACTTGGCACCTAAACGAGTCTGGAAAAAAAAGGTTTAATTGCATGGTTTAACTAATTTAGTCGACTTTGTTTTAAAAACTTTGAAAATTAACCACATTTGTACTACATTTGTAGGTGCAGTGACTGCAGTTAATTCTATTTTTTTTAATTTGAAAATTGAACAAAGAAAATTGACTGGAGCGAGGTTTGAACCAGCAACCTCCGTATTGACATTCCGGTGCTCTACCAACTGAGCTATACAGCCCTGTGTTTGCAGTTCCCCAAATTAGTCAATATCTTTGTTCCAACCACTTATATTATGGCCCGACATGTATATTGAAATTGGCCACAAGAGGGGGCATGACTTCTTGGAACACACACAGCGTTGGGGAAATTAATCCTTTTTATTTAATTCCCATTTTCACAGTATAGGGTTGAGTGCACTGCACTTTTGTCGCGTCCTTTGATAGACAGGCGTTTCAAGAAAACATCACGGCAGATGGCACAATGAATGCTCCATACTGTGTAACATTGCTGTTAATATTGCTGTGGTTGCAATTAATGTGGTTGCAATTTTTATTATAAAAGTTCACCGCGACTGTGGATGGTCGACTCATGCTGGTATATTAACGCTAAAACGTTTACTCTATTTTAAAGATAGAATGTAGGATACACCATTTGCAGATAACGAAAAAAAATTACTACCAAATTATTAAGAAATATCTTACTTATTTAAAAGTAAATTATGATTCTAGGCATCCAGCAAAATGATTGCGCTAGATATCCTGTAATTGTTCCAAAAAATTGAAGAACAACATAAGAACCACTGCCCGACGCCGTTTAAAAAATGAACGTTGTTTTTCTTGCTTTTCTCAGCATCCATGATTGTAAACTTTGGACAGGTCAGTTAAATGATTTTTACTATAAAATACAACCCCCCAAATCCACCCATTCATGATAATGCAAGCAATTACTAATGGTGTATATACATGTACCTATAAACCATATCTTTTGCGAATGGGTTGAATTATAAAAGAAGATGCAAGGTCCATAGAGCCAATTAGCCACGATATCTAATTAATAATTCAGAGAAATGATCATAAACTTCTAGTATAATCTCTATGTCCTTGACTAGATGATGAATGTGCATTAGACAAGAATATTCAATTTATAATGTCCCTGAGGGACCGTAATTGCCAAAATGAGCCATAATGCTGATATAAAAAACACCACAAAAACAGAAATTATGTACAAAACATCACAAATTTCAATTTTAATAAGACTGCTTAAAAAGTAAAACAAATATATATGAATAACGACATGAGCACGAGTGAATCTGTTTTTATTTTTATTCGACCATATAAAGCCAAAATGTATATTTGGAACTGGTCTTCGTTTTTTCTATCATCAATAAATATCATTAATACAAATTCGGATCACAAAGAAATCAGAGGCATTCACCGTTTCCGGAGGTTGTTTGTTGTGAAAATAGAAGGGCAGTCCCCTTATGTTTTTCAGTTTTACTATGAAAATATGGATGTTTGGCCTATTATGTAGGCAAGTATAAAAGCGTGTGATTTGCAGGAAAAGTACAGTGCACTTACAGATTCTACTTATAGTACAATATGTGAAGATGTAGAATGGAGAAAGCACATGGATATCTGTTATGTTTCTCTTTAGCATAAAATGACAGAATATTTCTAGTCCCCATGGATGGGCATTAATACTTCAACTTGCAAACAAACAAAAAGCAATTGTGGGTGGGGCTGGGGAGTGGGTGGTGGTAAAATAGAGAATACAAAATAATGGGGTTAAAAGTTGAATTTTAATTATTTTTTTTACAATTTTATTTTTACAAACATGTCAGAAGTGTCACCATGTGGGAAAATCATCACTGAGTCATCCACCTACATTTTTGTGTTAATGAGCCGCTAATTTATTATCACTTGCACAATCGTTGGTGTGGAGAGAAAACAGATGTCATTTTGTGAGACTTATGAGGTGAGGTGTCCGACTTATGAGGCATCGGACTTATGAGGCGTCGGACATATGAGATTTTCCAAAAGTACTAAATTTCTATTTCCGTTGCTTCAGTGCACAAATAAGTTAAGTCATAATGTACAATTAAATTAATTAATTGATAAAAATGGTCTTAGAAAATGTTGTATCAACACTAACTGGCTGTGTTTACTGGCTGTAAAACCTTCCGTAAAAGGCAGTAGACCAAAACCAACACCGTTCACTTCATGTAAATTAATTCAATTCTGTCTATTTCAGGGCACTTTCCTTACACAAAAACAACATCACGGTTATTGAGAGTGTCACGAAAAGCAAATCCGACGATCTCAGCTTTGAAAAAAAAAAAATAACTAAGTGAGTTTCAAGTGGTGTTCTTTTATGGTACGGTGATATTCGATGCTGGTTTATGTTGCATATTACCTTGTCCAGGCACGAATGGCAAATTGTCGTCCGTGGAAAAAAAGAAAAGACGGGTGCTTCTGCAAACTGGTGCATATGCGATGACCGGGAATTTACATGCAATAGGCCGACGGGGAATTTACTTGCAATAGCCTCTCCGCTACATTTAGTCAAGTAAATATGGCCCGGTTGTTGCCTTGTCAATAATCCATTTAAGAGGGTTCAGGTTTTGTTGCGGTCGTCCTGAACGAGGGGGCAGATACCATGGCCGAGGGTATCGCTCTCAATATCTCATGGTTTTATGCATGGGGACAAGGATTGAAAGAGATGCGCATAAACGTTTTTTATTTCGTGTCTGTGCCGTAGGTTTTGGAGAAGTTTTCAGGCCATTTTTGAAAGGAAGATTTTGCTGAATTTTTGGTTTTACGTACATTAGTTATTTTCGAGTAAATTTGATCGTGACTTCTTCATTATTTGTCGAGTTTATAACAATTTATAATTAGAAATTTGAGCTCATTTCAAAAACTGTGAGCCCAAATTTGCCAAATCGTCAATGCTGCAGTATAAACTGTAGATATGCAAAAAATGTAAAGTGTTAAGAAAAGTGCGTGTATTTTTTTTTGAAAAACCTGATCGATGTCCCCTAAAACAAATTTCTCTATACATATGTAACAGCAAAATAGTCAAAAACATTCTTTTCCTTCAAAAAGAAAAAAGACCCAGCTTTCTGACTTGCTTTTGTAAACTTCCCCGATTCATTTAGATCAGAGCTTCTGAACTGAAGCAGAGTTATATTTTTTAACCGAAGACTTTAGATTTAGTGCCACTAGCACAAAATACAAAAATCGGATCCATTTTTGTTTTCAAAACGGCCAAGATTTTATTACCGAGCAGTTTACTGGCCCTGTAGCTAACAAGGCAGAAACAAGATCCATTACCCTATTACAGAATTGTATGTGGATTTGCCTTTATAATCTGATCAGAGTAGCTTCTGCTACTGGTTTTTTTCCTACAGTGTTTGGCCAAGAGATAATCCCATTAGAGTGGTAGGCCATCCAGCCTGATTTCCATTTTTTAAGACACTTTAGACCATGTACATGTATGTTTGATTTAGGTGAGTGATGATTGATATGTTGTAGTCAACACCTTACGATAATGGCTATCAGGTTGAAAAAAAATCATAATTTATTAGTTTTAGGTAATAACCCAGTTTGGTAGTCCAACTGCACATGTGAACAACAAGAATAAGGTTTTTTTGAAAAATGTTACTTCAATCTCGAGACGACAATATCTTTAAATGTGGTTGTAGTACCCACTATGCTTTTGCACGTATACGATGAAATATTTTGGCTGGAAACCTGGGGTTAATTATATAAATCATGTAAGCACAAAAATTTGCTTAGCACGAACAAGTTATTCAGTAAAAACAGGTTACCGGCCAAACTTTATGTGCTTTTCTTGCTAAAGAAAGACCAGTGAACACCAGTCACAAACAATAAACATCACCTGAACATTTGGTTTGTAACCTTGTTTTTGCCAAGGATGAATTTTCATGCTAAGCGAATTTGACTGAGCAAGACTATTTTATGCTAATTAAATGCCTGTGCTTAGAAGCTCAATGAAATTGGCCCCTGTTGTACAATGGTCCTTTCCTAAATCTTTCTCATTTTCATGAAAGGGGGGGGGGGTAAGGAATTTAAATTTAAAAAAGGGTGTGTGTGAGTCTTGTGTAAGTTGTAAGCCTATCTCCTTGTTGTATAGACACCTCTGGAACATCAGATTCAACGTGGCAGGTATTGTTCCAAACTATCCTCACTATTGTTACATAACAAAACGGGTGTCCCTGGTTTCCCTCAAGGATGTGAGCGGATTAAGGTGCAACTAGCTAGAGCCCTTGGTGATGGTGAGAACCTCCAAGAATGAGAAACCCAAAGGCATATTGATTTTGCAAGTGCAGCAAAATACCGATGAAACTAAATTTGCTTCATGTGTGTTTAACTGTCAGGTCAAATCAAAGCCCCAGATGTTTTTCCGGGCAACATTTTGCTCACAATTTCACATGACAACCTACATTGCCATCAACATTTTGGTATTTCCTACTCCGCACTTAAACGAGCCTGGATCTAAACAATTAATGACGCTTTAATTCTCTTTCAACGTTTGTACCAGACGCCAGCTGCATGCCTGCCTGACACTGAAAAGCATATTACGTACACGCACAGCTAGTACCTCAATGGACTTGATACATCTGCCCAAAGTTACCTTGACAGGTTTTCTCCAGATATACATGCAGATGAACAAATATAATTTAATTTATTATTTGACAACCTGCTCTACTTAACAACACCTGTTCAGTGGGTCTGTAACAACTGCAACAGTGTAATCACCCAGGGAGGGAGGGGTTTTGGTTTTTCTTATAATACATTTGCTATATTATGACTGTGTTGGGTGGTACAGACATATGGTACAGACATATGGTACAGACATGCAATACCAATGAGAAAATATTCATCCATTTGCATATTTGGGTTTTGCCTTCATTTTTAGTTCGATCCCCCTTTCTGCAAATGCTGGGTCCTAATTTCAAGTCACGCTATTAATCCGAACACCATAACCTCTTCACCAGCAACTGACCCAGTTATCAAGACACCCCTGACAAATAGTCAAACAGTATGCAAAACCCTGGGACTGGGACCATTATTATGCAGTGACCAGAGCAACTGGAATTGGACTTGACCAGTCAATGCAACTTGACCGTTTATTGGGATGGACAGCCCTCTTGAAGCAATGGCACTTCAGAGAGTCCCTAATTCCTACAGTTTAATACTCCCCAGGGGGAGGCATTTCCAGTGAAGAGACCTGGCCTGGCCAAAGCTCCATATGGTTTGTTGGCGGGCTTTGGAGGGTTTTAGGTTAAAGAGACTTGGGTAGGGAGGGTGGCGACAGCATTAAGGGGATATTTAGGCACTTTTCAAAGCTTCAATAGGGATTTACGATAACTTCACTAAGCCTGTCTCAACTTCTCAACTTTAGATGTCAGACCATGTCAAACAGAAAGCAGTTTGAGGGTTAAGTCCCGCTGGCATTGAACTGTGTGTTACACTTTTATTCACCTGGGTAGTAACCACAACAGTAGTCTATTGGTAACGCAATAATTCGTTTTAAAAGACAACAGCGTGTATCATGTTGTTCTTGTTTTTTTCGCGATCGCCGTCCAGGCGATCTTAATATTTTTTTATAAAATTTTTCAGGACAATTACAGGACATCTAGTGCAATCCTTTCCCTGGATGCCTACAATTATTAATTACTTTCAAATAAGTAAGATATTTTCTCATAATTCGGTAGTAAAATCTGTTGATATATTTGCAAATGGTGTATCCTACCTTTAATCTGGCCCTGATAGAACTGGGCCAAAAGTATAGAGAGCCTGCTGATGTTTCGTATCATTTTATCCCTCTCCGAGCTCCTGGCACATCAACAGCACTATTGACAACTGTTAAACACCTCTGCTCTCACAGACAGAGAGACCGGGGAATTTCACTACAACAATTACTCAGCGTAGCGACAAGCTGGAGTATACCTAGGGCCTAGGCTAGGCAGGGCTGAAAGAGGATTGTAAATTGAACAAACCAGGGGAACAAACAGACAGAAGACAATATTGTGTTACACACTGTACTTGAGGATAGTGAAACGTGGGAATGAGCAGACATGTATTACAGCAGCTAATTCCTTGAAGGAGCATTCTAAAGATCGATGTGAATTTGACGTCATTCGCTGCCCAATTCGCTGCCAAATTCTAATGAACCGGCATTAAGATTACGCTAATGTTGTCTCCAACTAAAAACTGTAGCACCTATCCCCCTTCCACCTACATATACCACTGCAACCTCCAAAGGCACAGATCATAAGATCCATTTTTACGGAGCGGCTAACCAAATAATTTTTAGCTAACGAGGCCTCTATCAATCTTTATGGAGACAGTTTGCTCGCAGCAAAGAGCACGTACACTGTAATACTTCAAGATTTGCTTAAGTACTGCCACAACAAAAGAAATCTTCATGAAAGTGTAACCATAATGGAACTTTTCCCCTAACCGTTAAGGTTTATCCAGGGTTGTCTCCTGGGAAACAAGAGATTCATCCATCTCCCGGCTATAAATCATCCATCAGATGATGCATCTTAGAAGAGATGCGAACAACGTGATGGATTGTTTTACGGGAAAATCATAAACTTGGAGGAGACAAATTCATGAATAGGTAATGGACGATGTCTCCGCAGGGTTCTGTTGCCTTTTTTTTTAATGATCTGCGTCAAATCAAAATGACGCAGAGTGCTGATAATGGCACGAACTGTTGGACGAGATGCCATCAATCTTCCAAGGGTCATGTACGCTTCAAGACATTTAACCGGAGAACTGTAAAATCTTGCACTTTGTACTATTTCGGGCAGCTTCCTGTGGGAAGTACAGTAAAGCATACAAAGACGTCCCTGCCTTTTTGTTCCGGCTCTGAGAGGTCCAAAGAACCTCAGTTTCCCCGTTCTGTTAAGCAAAGACTATAGTGATTGCCAAATGCCTCGACATCTGGACCAATTTTTAAGCAGCTGCTTAGCAGAAAATCCTGCTTAGCAAATTTCTGTGCTCAGCATCACCCAGGAGTGATGAGTTTATTTCCAAAACACGATATAACCAGGTTGTAATCCCCACGGCTGGAGGCATTATTGAGGGATGTTGAGAGTGACCATCGTGACCGATCACCGGTAAATTTCTTCAGGGAGACGATGACCCTTTCATGTCCTCTGGCAAGCAGAATGTAAGGAAGCCGGACAGGGGGGGTTGGCATAATGGAAAAGTTAATCCAGGTAGATGGAATTGGTCATCCTCGTGGGTTGTAATCCTTATGGCAAAAGGCGTCACTGAGAAACGCCGACAGTGACCGCAATGCCCCTTGCAGCTAGCGGGCATCGAGACAACAACAATAAATCCACCCGCGTCAGTGAAGGAGTTCATTGTCAAAGTATCATCGACAGGCTGGATTTGGCAGATCAGGGGGATGGAAATTTAAGTTGTTGACACTTTTCAAAACCATGACGAGAAGAGGTCAGCTGTGGGATTCAGGGAAATTTAAAGCAACTGAAATTGACTAATCTGGTGTTCGGAGGGTGTACAAAACGGGCAACATTTTGTACAAAATCTGTTTCACATTGGCTGGAATGTTTTAAGTTTTGGGGTAGCAGGTCTACGGATCACAGTAATTATTTGGCGTTCGCTGCTCCAAGCCCATCTGGAAGTAGTGCTCAGTATAGTTGATCGTGTTTGTTGTTCATGTTCACGATGGCTGAATAAATAATAATAATAATAATAATCACAAAATGATGCACTTTTCAAAATGACCTAATGCAAATGGATTTGTACCAGGCAAGTACATTGTATATATTCATCTATTCCACATTTTGTGAGGTGTCGTACGCAAACACAAAATAACACCCTCATGCTCCAATTATTATTCTTGCAGGTGTTTTTATAGAATACTCTCGCCAAAACGTCGGGCAGATTAGTTGAGGCAAGTTCTACTCGAATAGTCTGTAACTTGAGGAAAGGGAATGGAAAATTTGATGCAAAGGCAATTGGCACTTTTCAGGGTTGGCAAATTTAGCAATTTTAATTTATAACTTGGTGGGAATTAGTTCAGCAACAGCTCGGGCTGGTTTGGGTAATGAATCTTCATGGTCTGATTCCAAACCACCAACGGTGATACACTTCCAAAGGTTTTTCACTATACAAAATTATGTTACGCTCTTCGAAGTCTCTTAATTAACCCCGACTCCCTAGTGCAATTAATACTGGGAATCGTACCTATTCTTGCATGGCAAACTGTAGACACAAACTGTTGGGCTCTGAATCTGGAGGTAAGCCTACCCTAGTGTAAAAGGTCCAATATAGCATTTTAAAGACAACAGATCATGTCGCCTCTGAAGAGGCAAAAGCGACGGCAACTCAAATTCTCTATCTACATCGTGCATGCTGCAGAAGTGGAGCTTGAATGGTTAAATTATCCTCAATTGTGAGATAACG
Organism: Crossaster papposus; assembly: GCA_037893245.1. NCBI lineage: Eukaryota > Metazoa > Echinodermata > Asteroidea > Velatida > Solasteridae > Crossaster > Crossaster papposus. The sequence continues at coordinate 1,187,280 of JBAIAA010000650.1, read as the reverse complement.
AGGCAATCAAATTTTGCCAATGTCTGTTCCCTTATCAGTGTTTCAAACAATTATTTTGATTGTACTGGGCAAACAAAATAATCTGTTGGATTGGAATGCATTCTAACATCGAGCCAATCAAATCAAATGGAAGCCAAGCCAACCACATCCACTACAGACCACCATCCAGGGTACTTGGCCTACATCCAGCAGTGAAACACAATATTTAGCCCTCAACAATGCACAAGGCAAGACTGAACTCAACAACCAACGTAACAGCTGTGGTCTATCCAAAACATAAGGTGGCCCATCAACACGATCTCAACGAGCGACACAACAAGTAAGTCAATCCAATTTTAAGATGTTATCATCATCAGTCAGTCCAAGAAGGAGATATAAACCAAGATGAGCTGTTGGCGTCAAGGTCTCAAAGAGCTACATGTACTCCAAGAAGAGAAGGGAAACAAAAATCACCCTTCGCAAATCAGTCAGATGTCAAAAACAAAATCGCATAGCTTTAGGCCGTGGAAACCAATTCATCAGGTGATCCTATCAAAATCAGTTCCGAATTTGGTAGGAAACAGTAGGACATAGTAATGTAGCCCAGTCTAAAAAACTATGTTTCAAACTCAGGTAAGAAAAAACGCGTGTCTTGGCGAGGTAAAATAAAATATCTGCGTTTCAAATGTGTTTTAAAGGCATTACAATGTAATGTGCTTGTCTGAAACTACTGTTAAACACGTGTCCATTGGAAACGCGTGTTTGGATATTTCATTTTACCTCGCCAAGACACGCGGTTTTTTTTTAAACATAGTTTTTCCGACTGGGGTAGTTCCTTAACATACTCATACATAATTTGTTGAGTACTCATGATACTGCAATTGTACTACATGTATAGTACTATTCCGTCATGTACTGTGATTTCTCATTTCAAAATCTAAATAATTACTCATAAAATCCGCACATCTATTGTATCCGTGAAGCGTTAATCTGTACTAGGGGCGTTCCCACTGGAACCCCCTTCAGATAACGACATCTGACCTCTTGAGGTGCATGCTGACAGGACGTACCCAGGGGCCAACACTTGCTGTCCAATCGACCTGGTTGGAAACTGGGACACACTGATGTGAAGTGGACCTTGGTGATCCATACAATTACAAAGCCAAATTGAAGACTTCACTTCTTCTTTTTTAAGTGCTGTTTCGGTGATTAATGAAATGTTGTTCCCTGGTGAATCAACAGAGTTATTTTTAAAGCTGGAATTTAAATTATACTCTCCCAAATCTGGTGGAGTGTCGTGGCCGAGTGGTTAAGAGCGTGTGTTTTCTGTTCCACAGAGCGTGAGTTCGAATCCCGGCCGTCGACACGTGTGTCCTTAAGCAAGGCAATTAAACCACTATTGCTTCGTCCTTCGGATGGGACGTAAAGTTGTAGGTCCCGTGTGTTGTATAATTTATAATGTGTGTATATCTTTCCCATTATAACATTATAAAATTGTATAATGCACGTAAAAGAACCCAGAACACTTATCGCTAAGAGAAGGGGTTTGCCCCGGTGTTCCTGGCTGACACAGCCTCTATACGGGTTTCTTCTGGCTTACGAGCTACAGTGCCTTGAGCGCTTTTGAAGGATCCTTGGTTTCATTACCAGAAAATAATAATAATAATAATAATAATAATAATAATAATAGTATAAAATTGTACATGTACTGCTTTTTGAGAAGCAAATTAATTTGGAAACACAAGGAACTCAAAATGACACGACCTCTAAAGAAAATGACACAATTTTTTTCCTCTCTACCTCCAAGCAAGAGGTGGCCGAGTCAAATGAAAACGTAAACACCGCGGTGATTGAGAGAAGAAAAAACGAGAAGGGGGAGAGCCGGGGCAAATCACACACTGACCATTCCCCGTAATGACGACACCTTCCCAATCTCGCCGTGACAGATTCGTAAAAGCGAAATTAATCACTCCTCGGGAGAAAAGGAGAAAAAAAAGAGAGAAATTGTTTCATCACGGAGGTTTCAAGTGAAAGGTACACCGCGTGTGACCGCGGGACCTTTTTACATACATGTCAAACGGTCTTGATTTGTATCAAACGGTACGGCCGTCGTTTTCATGGGTTGCCGGGGGCCAAACAACATAACCGTGAACTCGCGGGGCGGCGCATTCTTTTCATGTACGCAGAGCTTGGTGATGTGGGCAAAAATGAATATCATATTCACAAAGTCTTTGAGGTTTTAGATATTGGTGACTCGTTTTTTATGAAATGCATTTGCCGATCGAGGAAGAAAGAAGTTGAGAAGCAATAGGGGTTCTGGTTCACTCAGACGAAAGTTAATAAATTGGGTTTACTGCAAATTAAAGATAGAATTTTCCAATTTATTTTACTTATTTGAAAGTAAATAACGATTCCAGGCATCCAGCAAAACGATTGCACTAGATATCCTGTAATTTTTTAGAAAAAATATTTATAAAACAAATTCACAATCGCCCCCAAAAATCCACCCATTCCTGATAATTCAAGCAATTACCAAAGGTAGCAAACAGTTGGAATATTGAGACGTACATTGTATAGATGTAAACAGTTCTAAGTCAATTATCTTTTCTTCTTTTTTTCAAACTTTTTCTCAAACTTTTTCTGAAATAACATTGCAGCAACACTACCCCCAGTTGTATGGAAGAGAAAAACAAATGTTCAATGTTTCAAAGAAATGTCAAGTAGTTTTAAACATTTTTTAAAAAATTTACAAAATATGTTTCCAGGATAACTTCATCTAATAGATACCAAGATTTGTACATTTTTTACACATGCTACCAACAGGGAGAAATATAGCACGGTGCATCACTCGATAGTTTGACTGAACAAATAATGATAAAGCCTCCAAGAGATCTACCAAACTAGTCACGAGCCTTCAACAGGCAAAACATCCTAGCTGGGAAGTCCACTACGCCCCTTGGGGGGCGCAGTCACGGACTGGCCGGGGAGCAAATTAAACCAAATTGAATTGAGGAAGGGTCGGTGTCGTAACCATCAGGGCATATACCTTTGGAAAATAGGCATTTGGGAGTTCAAGGAAGTATTCTTGGCACTGTCCAAAATATGGTCCTCTGAAGAGAAAGCATCTAAATAAAAAGAAGACCCGAGGCCAAGTAAAAACAGGTTACCAGCCAAATGCATTTCATACCTAGCCAAAAAAAAAAACGCACAAAAAAAACAGCTTAATACTAGTCACAAATTATACATCACCCAGTTTGTTATCCTGGTTTTTTTTGCTAAGAAAGAATTATCCTGCTGGGCATTTTGTTGGTGCTTGGCAGCTCCATAAAATTGGCCCCTAATACAATGAAACAATAACGGGTACTTTTGTCCAGAAACCGCAACCAAAATCAAAGGCAAGTACGGTACATGAGCAATGTATGTATCTGGCCAAGTTGATCGGTTTCCAGTGGCAAGACCCTAACGTCATCTTCGGCAAGATGACAGAGGAGCTTGAGGAAGAGGAACGGAGGCAGTGATGCAGGGAATGTTTGCCCTCTAGTATCCCTCCCGGGCAGAGGCAATGCCCCCGCTGGCAAACAAACCCAGCAAATCCAATTTGCTAGCTCAGCATGTCTGTGTGATTGCAGGGATGTTATACAACGTTAATCGGCACTTGCTGGGTCAAGTGTTGGGTGAAGAGGAATTGGCGACTAATTATACCAATTGGAGAACGTGTATACGCAAAGTTTTACTGGAATTCAAAACGAATGACGGATAAACACGTCACAAGAAAAGCAGGAAATATCTGTCAGCGACCGGTTCGCAGCGAATGAGGCTGGAAATATCAGCATGTGCTACCCACAGATGCTGGCCTGAACCTGTCTCGGACCAAGCTTCGAGACAAATAGTCCCGAGCCTGGTCAATGTCAACATAATCCCGGCGCGGACTGGTTAAGAGATGTGGCTAAAAGACTACAAAATGTCCATTGCCGATTACACTAGCTATTAGAAAGGATATTTCACCCAAGACCCACTTTTCTAATCTCATTATATCGCCAGACCCTACCCGCACTGATTGGTTAATTTTACACAGTGTGGATACACGTACTGTACATTGTTATCTCTTTGGGCAATGATGTGCAGCATCATATCTATCCTGAGTGCCTTCACTTAAAAAAGAAGGGGAAAAATGGCCTGAAGATGTCATCATTCACACTCTGATAAGCACTGAGAAATCCTCCACATTCCCCGCCAAGCAAGTTATCCTTACGGCACTCCAAGTCTACATCCCAAGATTGGAAAAATTTACCCAGTTTTAAAAACAATAGAACACCAATCTGACAGTTTATATAAACCTTGCATCAACCGGTCCACCCAAGTCTCTTTATTTCTTTTTTTACGGGGAAGGTAGCAAATTGAAGTAGTTTGATAGAACAGGGGCACGTCTTATCACCGCAACTAACTACGTCATGCCTGGCCGACTAGATCGTGGAATTAATTCCGTTAATGTGATTAATCATCCACGCTTTGATGCCAGCACGAGACAGGAAACACAATCCGCAATACAATTACCGAGTTAAAAAGGTTTTCGACGCGCGCAATAATAAAAAACACGTGCATGTGGCGCAATCTTTAATTAGAGGGATAAGGGCAGAAATGTTTTGGTGATGGCTATAGGTAGGTGGAGGTGGGTGGATATGGGCGACTCGTTACCCCGTGTGTATAGGGGGCAAACATTGAGCGACTTTGATTAGCCGGGCAAAATGTCACAGCAGTCGTGACGCGGCCTTAAAATAAAGCATGATGGGTTACAGTTGTAGTGATTACGGATCACAGATAACGTAGTGTTTTGAATAGCCCAAAAATATAAATCGGGAATATGTCAAGGTGGCTTTATGGATTTGTGGTTGTCATTGAGAGAAATCGTCAGTTGGGGTTTAATCAGGTGGAAATGGGCGACTGGCGAGGATGACAGTTTTTGTCGGCGGGTTTTATGGTGCAGTGTTATGCCCGGGTATGCAAACATCACTTGTTTGTTTTTAAGGGGAAGAGTGGGATCACTTGGGTTTGAGTGGGTGGAAAAGAAACCTTGTGGCGGGATGTACTGTACATGTACAGCATTTAGCTCCAAGGAGGAATGGGATCATTTGGGTAGCAGTGGGTGGAAAGGATCATGTATACACAAAAGCTGCAGGATATATGGGTGGAATCGGGTAACAGGATAAAATATGGGTCAAAGTGGGTTAATATTGTGACGCAAAAGTTGGAAATGTGTTTCGTTTCTATTTACTTCTACTCTGACCCAATGAGTGGCTTCGAGTAATATAGCATAAATTGTTGAGTCAAGCATTTTGTCTTGAAGTTGAACGAGCAGCTTTATATTTATAAAATTTGAAAAGTTTGTCTGAAATTGTCTATCCTCTGCTGGTCAACCTCAGGGGTGGGGAAAGGGCTGCATGGGGTTCAGCAAAATTCATTCTTCCTTCTCCTCTTTGACAAAAGGATAAATTCATCTCATGGACCCAGATACGTACATTTTTTACACATGCTACTAACAGGGAGAAATATAGCAAGATGCATCACTCGATAGTTTGACTGAACAAATAATGATAAAGCCTCCAAGAGATCTACCAAACTAGTCACAAGCCTTCAACAGGCAAAACATCTTCCTTCTCCTCTTTGACCCCAGGTTACAGAGTCGTACCACACCAAGATGTGTTAAGAACCACCCAAGTCGATGCTAACAATATTAAACAAAATTGGTTTCAGGCAGACACACTTTGTGTATTAATTTTCCATTGACCAGACTCTGGGGTAATTTTGAACGACCAACTCTATAACTCTGGCAATCAGTGCAATATCTTACTTTTATAAACGTAGAAGTTCAAGTAATTGCAGTTTGGGGAATAATTTAGTCAAGCGCGACTCCAGAATGCCAGTATCAAACACTGCGCAAGGTACCGAACATTTATAACCAAGTATGGCGTCTCAGCCACTGGCTCCAACCTAATCCATCTCATCAGGTTTTTAAATAGATCGGCTAAGGTTTTTGTCTCCCCAAAAACAGGACAGACAAAGATTCCTCTTGATGAAATCGGCGGGGTTGGAGTCGCTGGAGTGGCGGTTTACCCCCGTGGGCCCTGGACGTGGCGTAATGATTACACCAGGCATTGGCAATGTTTAGCTGGCTCCCTGCGCACAATGCCAACCGAGGAAATTGCACCAGCTCCGCTGAATTCATCCATCTTGAACAATGCAACTTTGATGAAAGGGTTTCGTTTTGAATCGTCCCCTTCATTAGACTCTTAGGCACTTTTAGCACGCAGCTCCGAGCGGCAGGAAAATAGAAGAATTTTTTTCTTTCTGCCAGTGAGGATGAGATTAAAGGTCTGTTGCAAAGTGTGGAAAGAGGTCAGCCGTTATGTCGGCAACGGTGTGTGCGTGCGTGCAAGGTCGGGCATAATGCAATATGAAAATTAACATTTTTGGTTCAGGCAGTTCGTAACCATATGGTCAAATTAAACCGACTCATTAGGCCAGCAGTATCAAATTGATTTGAAGTTTTCCAATCATGGATGCTAAGAAAAGCAAGAAAAACAGCGTTCATTTTCAATCGGCGTCGGGCAGTGGTTCTTACACACAATTGTATGTTGTTCTTGGTATTTTCACGATCACAGTCCGGCAATCGTGATTTTTTTAAATAAAATTTAATATTTCTGAACAATCACAGGATATCTAGCGCAATCATTTTGCATGGATGCATACAATCATTATTTACTTTAAAATAAGTAAGACATTTCTTAACAATTCGTACATTTTCGATATTTGCAAATAGTGTATCCTACCTTAGGCTAAATGTGCTTTACTTTTGTTACTTTATGCCAAGTGGTAAAAGGAATCACTCGGGGAATCGTCCGTGATTTGCAATGGGTGTGAGGAATTGGACACACTCTTCGAGGGCCCTTTATCAGATGAGCGGGCATCCGAGAGTCTCTTTAGGTTCATCTGATCCGAGTGCTGACGTGAGGAGCCGGGGAGAATAGAGCTTATTAGTGCACACTGCGGTTTCGTGTCGGCGTCATATTCACGTTAAAGAGTTTAAAATCAGTTCACGTTAAAGAGGAGAGTTGCAGACACAATGTTAAAGCGGTGATTTTCCGGGTATTTGGTTGCAGCAGCGGTTGTGACAAGTGCGAGTGATGATTGTCTCATTACCAGACCAAACAAAATGACAAAATTCCTTTTTAAATAAACCACAAAAGAAACTCACAAGGTGCCTTACACTTCCAACAATCCAGAGGTTATAGGTTCACACCCAAATTCCATCAATGTTGAGATTGTTCAATTTGACTCAGCCTCCCATCCAAGCAACACGCTACATTATAAGCACTTAAAAAATTAAAAACCATAATTCATTTACGACACTTTATTACTGCGCACACCCCAAAAAAACCAGGTCACACGTGTTAGGTTCCCGGAAGGCACTGCAACAAATCATTATGATCTGGGTCAATGCATCACAAGGGGCACCCGACTACCCGGACTCCCAATATAACTGCCGGCTTTATCAAAGGACTGAACTGACGCCCCCTTTATATTAAAAAATAAAAAGGGGGAAAAAAAGACCCAGTCTTAACGAGAAAAAAAACCTGCCAACGTAAACAACTCTAACGGGGCGATCAGCCTTTTGTGAACAGGAAATCGACCGACTGGCTGTAAAATTGTTTCACAGAGGCGCAATATCACCTGCCTCAAAGGGAAAAAACAGACAATATTTTCCCCTCCTCTCCAAGGAAGAATTAACCGCCACGTCGACCTCTAAACCTCCTTTTTTTTCTGTTTTTCTTTCGTTGTTCAGTTAAGCGTTAACGCCTATCCGTGCCCGAGTGTTTTATAATTCATAGGGGATCTCTCATCCCTGGGGGAGGGGGTGTTTTTGTTTTTATTTCTGAAGAGGAATGTGAGCCACCTGTGTTGTATCTATTCCTGCACCCTTTGGTTATATTTTATTTATCGAGGATACTGTGGGGGGGGGGGGGGGGGGGATGGGGTGACTCTGGGAGGCCATTATCAAGAGTAATATTATCTACCATACACCTGTCTAGGGTGACTATGAATATTTGTTTCATTTTTTTTATATACTAATATTAATTTGTAATATCGTTTTATGCAAAGCCATTTCAATGTACGCTGGCACGTATGTATTTTATTGTTTAATTTTGTTAATTCTTAAGAACATGTAACCTTGACTATCCATAGTTTATAAACAAAATATATAAAACAAACTCACTGCCCAATGTATTTATTTTTAAAGGGGGGAGGGGGGGTGTTATTGTCAATCCATTTCAATGAAGTGGCATGGCTCTTTTCACGGAAGAGTTTCAAGGAGAACAATTGTTGTAGGGAAAGGACTAATGTTCTAATTGTGAGTGTGTCTTCCATGATCCATTGTCCTGCAAGATGAGATGGAACCAAGGCAAGGTCATAGATGCACTCCTTGGTCTCAAAAGATAATGGTGATTCCCTGTAGGGAATTCCCGAGGGCGATTTACAAATATGCAAAAATACGACGGGAAAAAAGAGAGTGTTTGTTAACCATTAATTGGCGACAGTGTAGGTCTAAATGTACTTAGGTTATCCTCCAAATTTCTTTTTGGAAAACGGACTTCTGACTGCCAAAATCAGCTTATTTTTTTACAAAAATGTATGTTTAGGCCTATGAAGGGAAATACGGTACCCTGTGGAGACATGGACACAATGGGGACAATGGCAATGAATACTTTTACACAGGGTAACTGTTATAGGTGTAAAGGTCTCCACAAGGTTTTTCACGAAATAGATTGATTTACTCAAAATTACTAAAAAAATAGGGTTCGTGTTTGGGTTAGTGTATAATTTAAGGTATAGCTAATGGGTCGAAACCCAGGAATTTAATTGTGGTTGAAATAGGCTCGTACTTTGAAAAAGGTGGTTGATTTTCTAACCATTTTGTACACTAGAACAAAGCGATGTCTCCCCACAAGGATACACAAATTGCGAATATGATGTACCAGTACAAATAAACCTCTATCTATGAGCACAGTGTTCATCATAAACCTCATCTTGTTTTCTCCGAGAAATAAATATGAAACCGACCTTCTCCCCGACAAAAATCAATAAAATTGTTTTTTCTCGGCAATAAAACAAAAGCGCAAACACGCTAACAGGCTGACATTGCGTAAGTCTGGAGGCACAACGATATCGATTGCGTTAATTAAACAAACTGCATGTGTTTAAGATTACTTGTTTTTGTGCATATATGTTTTTGTGAAGCACTTTAGTGGTGGTTCCATTATACATCATGTATAAGAAGCAGAGTGAGTGGTGGATTTTGATGGACATGGTCCTCTCCTCAGTAAAAGTGACTAAGGCGTTGGGGTTAAAATAATTCATGTACATTGTATTTTTTTTCATTCCAGTAGAAGCAAAAAAAAACCAAACCACTAAATGACTTTGATCCTGATCCACTCAATTACTGCGACAGTACTTGCCACCTATGTCTGCCCTTTTCAATTTCGTAAGCCCTAAATCCGTCACGATCAATCATTTAACATTAAAACTCAATATTCATTCCATTATCAAATCCTAACGTGTTCTTTCAGAGTGATGAGAAGGGCGAAAAAGCAAACCAACCTAATCTACGAAACTCGCACACTGCCCCCTTTTCAATATCACACGCCGGGTGAAGTTTATTATCAACGATACAACAATGATTGATACGGGCGGACCACTCCACGTTACATTCATTGAATGTTGTTGAACGGCACGTCCTCATTTATTACACTTGCACTCAGTCAATAGTTTCAAATATAACACCGTCAACGCCGGCGAACGCGATGGAGATGGATTGATTATCAAGAGAGAGCTCGCGTAAATAAACGGAAGAAAAACAAACAGACACTGTCCAAACAAGACCTCCTGCCTCTTGTTTCCTCTCATCTTGCGAGAATGAGGCGTCGATGAAAAATATTAAGACAATTTTATGTTCCAGGACAACATTTTGTAGTCATTAATACGTCCGGACGATTTTTTATATTTTTTATAACTTTGTCACAACTACTTCTAAACTGAATCAATTTTAGTTTAAAAGTCGCAATGATTCAAACACAGCTGACAAAAATCTCGGTAGAGGTAGGTGGTGGGAAAAATACTTTGGAGGGTTTATTAGTTCCTTAGCCGATGGTGGAGGAAATCAGCAAACATTGACACAGCAACTGTGGACGATACCGGAGCTACGGGTGGGGGTAGAATAATCGGCGACGGGCGAGCGGGCAGGTGTTTTCACCCGAGGGCGACGGTCAGACGACGACAAGGATTAGAAATCCTAGAGGTGGAGCAGGGGAGGAAGAGAGTGGAAATATGGGGAGGAAAGAGACTGGGAATATAGGAAGGAAGAGTAGGAATGAAAGAAACAGATTAGGAAACGGAGTGAAAAGGAGAATTTTAGTAATTTTATTTAATGCCTGCAAACTAAAAGGTAGGATACACCATTGGTAATTGATTGAACTTTCATGAATTGGTGGATTCGGGGGGTCCAATTCAAGCCAAACAAGTCCAAACAAGTCCAATCTAAGCAGTCGCAATTAACACAATGACAGCAGTCAAAATATTTTCCCCAGGTAAAATCCCCCAGCAATCTATGTACATGTGCGTATATTGTATATTTGTCTACAAGTACTCAAGCCAAAGCCCCACACCCAGTTCTTGCAGCTGTCTAATCCGACGATAACTCCCAATAACGCGCCCTAAACCTCCCTCATAAACATGCGAATGAGGAAACCGTGAGCTGTGCGTGACTTTTGCCACAAATAGTCGGGTTCTATTTACGCCCCCAGGGTTAACGTTTTTTGCCTCGTAATTCTGGCGGGTGCGAACATAAAAACCTGATGAATTGGTGACATAGGAGATGTTGACTATCACATGGACTATTATTGAACGATATTAAAAGTTACACTATGACCTTAGGTGGAAAGTGCGAATTGTCAGTGACCGAGCAATCTGGTGCATTCAAACAGCCTAGCCGTTTTCAAAAGCGTTTTGACAGCAGATTTTTCCCTGACAGTAGTGAAGTATGAAGTTAATTTTTAGTTGATTTGTAGTACCGGTCCACGTTAAAAAAAAGGATTGTTAACAATATTTCTATATAGCTAAGTATGGTTGTGACCGAATTACTTGGCTGCGGCTTAACATTGCACACAAGTCTATGCAAAGTGGCTGCAGCTGCTACCATAGACTTGTGTATAATTTGAAGCCACAGCCAGTAATTAGGACACAGCCCAAGTATAACTGCTCTTATCACATTACAGGCCGTTTCAACTTGAAATTGCCTCGGACCATTTCCAATCACTTTAGTATTAATCCTATGCGTAATTTCATTGTAATATATATTTAGTGTATTGCGATAGTACTTTCTAAAATTTACGTAAAAAATCATTTTCGGCGGTTCTTCCTTGAACAACAAACATTTGAAAATATCCCGGGCGGGAAAATACATTATAAAAACACAAACTTTTTTTCTTTTTTTTTTGGCCAGAACAGTCCCTACTGGGGGGAAAACGCAGTTTCTCTCCCCCATCTGACATCGATGCAAGTTTCCAAGTTCAAAGCGTGTGTAATCTGCACATACTCGGGCCGGAACTGTTCTTAATATTCAAAAACTTTTATTGGCCGAGGGAGAAAGTAATCCCCTGACTCAATGGTTGATCTGCAGAACCCAGTAGAAACGGTCATAAAAAAATAATAAAAAAAAATAAAAAAATGAGGAACAAATAAAGCCCAGAAAAAAGGTTAACATCTGCCTTGCATGAACAGGGAAAAAATGAAATGAAAAAATGAGATTCTGTCATGCGTTATCAGCTCATCTTGCTCTCAGCAAAATGACAGTGCCAGCACATTACTCCATCACTCATTTTTATTTTGCCTTCCACCACGTCTGGAATCAATCTGCCGCGATCATGAAGTGTTACAAGGTGGTGTTAATATCGCCTCTTAGATGATTCTCCTGATGATGTCTCAAAGATTTGCCGAAACACATTCCCGCTTTCGCTTCACTGAATTTTGGAAGTGTCAGTGAAGTGGGTTTTAAAGGTATACAGGTGAGAAGAATAGATGAAGCGGCACTATAGCGAGTAAGAGTTTTATGTAGAAAAAGTGAGTACATGTAAGACGCAAATTTGGGGACAAAAGTCCTCGATTGGTATTTTGCAAAGAAGTTCGTGGCTACATCAATGATGGAAATGTTTAAAGAGGCAATGTATGACAATCAAACGGAATGAGTATTTAATGTTTAAAGTTAACCAGTTCGCAATCGAAGGGAGTGTATCATACATGCAAAGTTTTTCCAGAATACAAAACGATGATGGATAACACATCACGCGCAATGCCAAAACTGGTTATTTTTACAATGTACACATGTACAGTACATGTATGCAAAAGTTCAAGGAATTATGCACAAAAGAACTACTGAGCCCATTTTGATGCCTACTTTGTTGCCCGCTAGTGCACTGAACCTCACAAATCCTATGTAAACTAGCCGTAAATAAGGAAACCCAAGGACCATCTTAACATGCAAATTGTGTTCAATTCAATAACATCCAGCTAAATCGCATTAGGGCCACACACAGTAAACTGACCAGCAGGCCAACAAATTAGCAGTTAGTGACCAGGCCTTGCATACATGTACCTAGGTATATTTTATCTGGGTCATTCCAGCAGGTTGGGACACGTGCATATTTTGCCATTTCTCCTATAAGATTTAGTTTTCTTGGGAAGAATTAACTATTTTTCTTGTCAATGATGGTTGAAACTAGAGAGTTACAAAAAGACCTATTGAATGATACCAAATTTGGTGACATTAGTTATTTTATTTTTTAGATATTTCATAAAACATGGTGGCGTGCAAGGCTAGTTAGGACGTAACATGTGTGACAAAAATTGAGTAGTTTTAAGTATGCAACTTGCACATTAATAAATACATAATTTAACACCCCTTTGCTAATAAAGTAGCATAAAAGAACATGAGAAATAGTAATTGTAAGTCATATCTTTCTTGTTTACGTCATTTATTTTGTTAGAGCTCACCAAAAATGAGTAGTGTAGACGTAACACAAGGTGTCCACTTTTGTAACATTTTGTTTGGGGGTGTAGTATTTTCCCTTTGCTTCAAAGCAAGTCTAAAATGACTTAAATTCATCACATCTGACTTGATTTATGAGAAAATTATTCATAAAGTTGGAAAATAGTTTCACTTTTTCAAATATGACGAGAAATCAGGTCATTTGGGGTACGGTGTCCATGTTACGTCTGAACAATTTAAAACTATTTGTTTCTATAACTGGTAAATAAGCTCAATAGGATGTGTGGAACTAACGTTGTACCAAATAACTGGACACAACAGATACACAAAATACACAAACTAGACTTGCATTTCATTTATGTGTGAATTATTCCATTTTAGATTTGTGGTGTCCATGTTACGTCTGCACTGTGGTTTGGTAACAAATGTTGCAATTGAACACAATATGAAACATTTACCAACTTATAAACAATAAAAATAGAATATGGTGACATGCTCAGATATTTAAATATGAAAAGATTTTTGTTTTAACAATATGCATAACATTTATGAGTGATTTAATAATTATACACCGTGTCCATGTTACGTCTGCACTGTAAAATATGCTACTTTTGTTTGGCATTTTCTTGTATTAGGTTTTAGTTACCTGTTTTATGCATAATCATATCAAACAACTGACCACCTAAGTTTAGAGCCATGTAATTCATTGCTTTCATGATATCATAGGTGATTGTTCTCAATATTTGACACAGGATGTAACATGGGCACGGTGTCCATGTTACGTCTGCAACACACCATTTTAAGATGCAATTCCCAAGATTTAAGACAAATTGTACAACATAGCTACTAAAATTAAATTTATACTATCCAAGTCTATAAACTAAACTAATATAATGCTACTTATAGCACAGTATTTGTTGTTAATTCAAGTTTTGTATAAGTTTTCTTGTTTTAATTACACGATGAGAAAAGTAATTTGCTACGATTTTGTTGTTGTAATTTTTAACCCTTTGTAGAATTCATGTATAAGAAAGTTTACTTATTTGCAAAAAACTTAATGGTTTCTATCATTTTGACTAAGATATGGCAATATACAATGTGATCCAAGCTGATTATTAAACATCTAATCTCAAATTGGTGTCCATGTTACGTCTGCACAAAATTATTGACATTACTACCTTACGGTGCCATTATGAAAAAAATGATTAATTATATGGTAATAAAAATATTATATGTTGAATGTACATAAGTATATGATACCATAATGATAAAATAGTAATCTTGCAAGCAATTTGAAATTTTCACTCATATGTCAGTTATGTCACACTCTGTGTCCCAACCTGATGGAATGACCCATCTACATGTCAGCCATTTTTATCTACAATGTACTACCCTCTATCTATCCATATTGGCAACACACAATGAAGATTGTCCAGTGCATAATAAAATTGTATACCAATTTTTTTCAGGCAGTGAATTTATTGTATTGGCCTTGATTTATAGCTTCATGATCACAGGTTACTACTATTGATAATAGTTGAGTTTTTATTCAACGCTTTTTGCCAACAGAAGGATATAAAGCGCTTGATAATTATTACCCCTGTTCTTCAGAATGAGACAATTACTGCAGCTTCTCGAGATCAGTGCAATTTGGTCTCTACTTTCACAGGTACCCATTGGAATTTTGAAGTTGAATTTTATGAAGTAAACAAATCACGATCGCCGGACGGCGAGGGCAAAAAAGAAAACAAGAACAACGTGAAAACCACCGCCCGACGCTGGTTGAAAACGATCGCCGTTTTTCATGCTTTCCTCAGCGTCCATGATTATAAAACTTCGGACAGGTCAGTTAAACGAAATTTACTATAAAATACAACCTCCCAAATCCATCCATTCATGATAATTCAGCAATTACCAATTGTGTATCCTACCTTTAAACAATAAAAATACTGGGGGAAAGATGCACATCAATATGCACAAAGTCCACAGAGCACTGGAGTGGGACAACAGAGGTCGAAAGTTCAAGTCCTAGCTTAGGCAAATATTTCCTTTTTTTGTCGACTTCGATATAATCATAGAGCAATGCTCTATGATATAATTTGATCACAATCACTTTCCACCCTGCAATATTTTTTACGGGGTAGGGGGGGGGGGGGGGGGGGGGTAGGCCCAATCTGACCACTTCAACCCATATATTCATCAACTGTTCAGCAATACACAATGGTGCTTGACTGAAATTTAATTAACTTGGTTTTTTATTAGCAATCCAAATGGAACAATATCGTGGTCCCCCCCCCTACCCCCTCCCCTCCTCTTGTAATCATTCATCTATTGACATTTAATTTCATTATGACATCGATTGTAACAATGTTTATTAGCAAAGCCCGATTTTCAGCCGAAGAGGAATAAATCACACACTGGCTGTTTTTTTTTCAAAGTAAAATACAGTTTTTCAACGAGTCTTAATTATTTGTTCTCTTGATTTTTAAACGATTACTCTGTTAATGATTTTAAGATATGACATTATTGCCTTTGACAAGTGAGGGATTTGATTTGTGAGAGTAAATGCCTCTGTATAACCTACATGTAATCTCTTGGAAGTTGGAATGGAAGTACTGTAATACTTGAGAAAAATGGATGAGAACTCTCTATTATAAGTCCAATGGGCAGGCTTAAGAAACCACTAGTAATGCAGTTTAATCAGTTATTTTCTAATAGCCGCGTCACCAAAAATGAAAGGCTTAATTTTTGTTAGATTGGTTTTGAATATTCGGTTTTCAAAATCAAAACCGAAAAGTGGGAAATCAAAACCGAATTCGTTGTTAAATCCGACCAGAGCTTACTCACAACCTATAAGCTTACAACTAGACTACATGTATACACTGTATACCTTGGTCTCAGAGCCTGCGTAATTTATTCAGGTCTTCAAGTCTCCATTCTCAACACTAGATCCAATAACGTTTCCCCCCAATTTACATAAATCCTAACACCTTCTGGGCCACCTGGAAAATAAGCCTCCTCAAGATCTGCTGCAACTTCTCCGTGTTCGGAAGAAGGAAAACAAGTTTCCTTGTCAATGCGGCTCATCAAGGTGTGAATATAAGAGAATGTAGAAGACAGGAAAAAATAAGGCATTCACGGGGCATTTTTATGGAAATGCTGCCAAGCGAAAGAATACTCCCAGACGCAGCTGTGGCCAAAAAACAAATGTGGGACAGAAAAAAGAAAAAAAAGTGCAGTGCTCTAAAGATTTTCCTCGCCTCGCTGAGATCTTTCTAAATCCAAGAAATTATAGAATGTCATATTTTTTTTTAGGCAGGGGTAGATATTGATGGCAGGAAATAAATCTCTCGGGACAGAGACAGTCCCGTCAAGATTAAAAAATTGTCAGACAAGTTTTCAGAATGCTAACAATTTCTATATTTCATTTTTTTGATTAGATCAATGATTAAAATTGTACATTTCTAATATTTCATACAAGCACCGGTACGTGTAGTCATTTTAAGCATGATTACTTTTTTCAATTTTCTCAACTTTTGAAAAGCAGGGTTTTATATAATCAGGGTCTTTGGTGAGACTCCTTTAAAGAGCATTCAGGTATTTATAACCCAAATGGTGTATTCTCCAGTTTAGAAAGATTAGATACAATATAAATAAAGTGAAGAGGCCGGGCATTTCTTATCTTCCATTTTTCGTACCTCAGAGGGTTAAACGTCTCCGGCCGCATCCTTTACGATCCCTTCGCTATAGAAAAAAAATCAGTCCACACGCATCTTTGGCCTGGGTAATTTACGAGTGTCCCATGAAACAGGGTTGAGTGGACAACCAGAGGGGAAACTACAGTCAAACTATAGTGGTTGGATGAATCCCGGCCAAAATTATCAATAATTGGATTTTAGAAGAAAAAAAAGACCAAAAAACCCAACAAATTAGTACGGTTAGAAAATAGAGTGAAAAATAGACAGAACCCCTCCTGTAAAATCGGAGAGTTGAAAAAAATAAATAATGGTTTTAGGCTACGGCTCCAAAATTGATGTTCGGGGGTTATGAATAAATCATGGCTTTTGCCTATGGAGATACAAATCGAGAGCTACCTGTACTTTCTCTATTAAATGTCCGCACATTTAGTCAAATGGAATGGTTTTTCTTGTTTTTCTTCAATTTGAAATAAGGGAAAGGTGAAAAACCTGGTGTTAAAGAGATGCATTTTAGGCTGGCAGAAGTTTTAATAGAAATGTTAGTTACTTCGATTTTGGGTTGACCCTTAACCCCTATAGGCTTGGACGGCCGCTTGATCTATTGGACCAAGTTGTAGAACAAACTGGGAAAGTGTGTAAATTAGTTTTATGCATTACAATTTTCCATAAGACAAAAACACGAAACATGTATGCAATATTTGGAACAAATTTTGTCTGGGAAAGGGGAGCAATTGTGGACCACAAAGTCATTTCAAATTCAATTTAATTCAACTGCCACTTAAATATACCAGTTAGCTTTTTTGAACAATTTATCACAAATCCAACCAGAACTTTGTACCTTAGCATGACCACGGTCCACTAGTGCTGGTGAGAAGGGGGGGGGGGGGGGGCTACAGTTGCTGACAAAGTAAAACAGGGGCAACTTATTATTATACATAGGTGATTGTTGTTGGTCTGTTTGCAGAATGTCAAGTGAGTGTTTTCCTAATTAATTGGTCGTTGGATTGCTTGTTCGAGGTAATTTTGTCAAACGTGTGATGTTCTTTCACAGACAATTTAAACAGTGGCGGCATGTAACATGCAGCTAGAGACATTATGATTTACACAAACCATTATTCAAATTTCATTAAAAAAACAAACAACGTGAATCAGGACAAAGGCCAAATGGCAATTGGATTTGGAGACAAACAAAATGATTTTCATTGACTTCACAAAAAAACCAAAAAAAAATAACCAAAAATTGATCAATCCTGGAAGATCTGAAAAACAAGCCTTCGGATTCATTAATCAAGTTGTAAATGTATGGTTTGTTTTAAGGTTTTTTTTCTGTTCTTTTGTTTCCCAGGCTATCCCGATTTCGTCATCCATTAACAAGAATACTACCAGAATCTCTCTCCTTAATTAAGGGCCCATTAGGGACCAATTTACCCTCATAATCCCAAGGTTTCCAGTATACACCCAAGGTTGGGTTTGCTTGAGAGAGAGACTGATGGGCTGGGGATATCAAATTAGGCCTAATTGTCAAAATGGAAGGGGGGGGGGGAGGGGGGGGGGAGGGGTACGGTCATGTCAATTGTAATTGCAATGCCAAACATGTAGTGCACGCCCTCTCTGTATTGCATAGTATTTTTCAGGCCTAGTACATCATTGTCCACAAACTTCAACACAATTAAGGCTCATAAATTCAACAAGTTACAAACGACTACGTTCCTAAATATTCTGCCAACGTTCACATTTGTAAAAACTTGTATTGGAAAAGTATAACATGTATACCAAACGTTAAAATAATATTTTGGAATATCCTAGTGTCCATTTTTAGCTACATGCACGCTCTGAAGAACAACAGCTGTTAACAAAATATATGTGCTAATTAAACTAGGCAAATCTATAAAACAGTACGTACATGTACACGTCTGTATACAAATGACCTACATTCAGCAAATTTGTATTTATAATGAAGCTCTGTTGCCGTTGGTTTTATAGATGTTTTGTTTGTGTGTATCAATATCTACCAGCAGAAACCACACAATTCTTAAATCATTAGCGTAGCTTTTCACTGTTTCAAAATCATCCGTTGTAATTATTTTCTTTTGATTAGTATTTTCGGTTAATTCTATGCTTCAATACCAGCAAAAATTGTATTCAAGAGGAATTTTGTTTCCCCAAAGATTTAGCTTGTTTCCTTTTTTTATTCCTTTTTTTTTATCCTCATTTTATTGTTGATGCTGACGTTCAACTTACGATGCAAACTCTAATTTTATTTAAAAATTAGAATTTTTTTCTTTTTTTCATTTTTCTGTTTTTCATTTCTCTTTTTATTGGCGTCGCCGACATTCAACAAACAATCGATTTGACTCGCTGATTAAAAATCGTCCAGTTTATTCATAAACCTTTCAAACAATTATTTCTGGGTGTCCTTGGGAGAAGGTCAAGTTTCCCGGCGAGTACATGTAAATTAGATTCCAGGGTTCAACTTGGATGCATCATGATACAGAAAACAAACAGAACAGTTGGGACCTTGCATAAATTTAAAGGCCAGTAATTTAATTACTTTTCATAACGATAATTTAAGTGTTTGACCAGAACGGTTTTCACTGTTTTTTGCTCAATAAATGTACAGTTGCTCTTTTTTTTCAAACAAAATTTTTTATTTCAAATTCAGTGAGTCTCCTTGATTTTGTGACAAACACGCAACTGTCAACATAAACAATTATCACTTTTTCAGTCAAAACTTGGGGAAACAATTTCTCAAATTTGCATTTACAGCATGAATAATTGAGTAAAAAAATTGAAATACAGGACAAAATTCTGCTACCCATCCTCTTAGTTGAGTGAGAATTTCATATTATGGATGACTTCCAAATTTAAATGATTTGAGATGTACTGTAACAATTTAAAGTGTTTGGCAATATGGCATAAACGTTTTGTTTAGATACATGTAGCAATATCAAGACGGGTTCAGGCCAGCATCTGTGGGTAGCACACCCTTATATTTCCGCCATCACTCACTGCCAGCTGGTCACTGACAGATATTGCTCATGACGTGTTTATCCGTCATCCGTTTCGAATTCCATAAATGTTGTTATGTACCGCTATGTCCTCGGACGTTGTCATTTGCAGTTTGAAAGTGATTTGTTTCACGTACTTCCAATTTCCTTTATTGTTCTACTTCATTTTGATAACCCTAACCCGAAAAGCGTGGTTTTTTTTATGAAGTGAAAAACACTGTGTGCCAAACCTTTGCAAGTCCACATAACGTCTTAAAGGTAGTATACACCATTGGTAATTTTTTGAATTATCAGGAATGGGTAGATTTGGGGGGTTGTATTTCATAGTAAATATCGTTTAACTGACCTGTCCGAAGTTTTACAATCATGGTTGCTAAGAAACGCAAGAGAAACGACGTTCGTTTTTAACTGGAGTCGGGCAGTTTTTCTTATGTTGTTTTTGTTTTTTCGCGATCGCCATCCGGCGAGAATGAATTTTGGTTTATACAATTCAATTGTTTTGAACAATTACAGGATATCTAGGGCCCTCATTTTGCTGGATGCCTACAATCATTATTTACTTTCAAATAAGTAAGATATTTCTTAATAATTCGGTAGTAAAATTTTTCGATATCTGCAAAATGGTGTATACTACCTTTAATATAATAAGAAACTGCATCATGTGAACCTCTTCAGTTTTTACAGGCTCACATACAAATGTAGTGACTTTAATGTCCGGTCACAATTGACATTGGTGGCTCCTCAGACAAATCCCGGGGGACAGGACTGTCTCCGTTTTTTAATGCCTCTTCAAACAAACTCGGCCAAGACCAAGGTGAATGAATATCATTCTTAAGAAACCTCAACCCAGTCTTCAAACAGTCATAAACCTGCTATTCCTCAAGAGCAAATATCACTCGCACGGCGTTGTTTCCGTCTTCTGTAGTACCGAATGAATTTTGATATTGACCGACATATACTGTATGGCTTCCTGTGAATGTACATTGTACACTCTTTTGTAGTGTTTAGCCATAGATATCGAGCCCGCGTCTCAAAAAAAAGACATACAAAAAACATTGTTTGTAATGCGCAACGCTCCAATCCTACTGGGAGATGTACAGTAGGTATCCTATTTTAGCTCGAGTTCAATTGGCGCCATTGTCGAAAATCTTTGCGGAAAACTTTATGCTTTCAAAAGACAAAACAATGCACATCCTATACTGCAATCAATGCAATCTTGACCTCAAAACACCAGGTATTACAGAATTCCACGGGGATATTTCCCCTTTTTTTTTTACCTTGAAAAAGAAAACAATTTAAAGAGCTGTAGCAATTTCAGAGTGGGAGTATTAAAAATAAATGTTGTCTGAATCTTGAAACCACACGGTATCGCAAAATTTCTGATTGTTTTCCTTCTCCGGAACCCAATTTCAAAAAGGCAAACTCAATTTGTCATTAATCATTTTTTCTTCTTTCAAATAAATACAAGATATGCTTTTTCAACTGAAAGGTTCAGGAAAATCTTCATTTCAGGAACTTCGCTGTACCTCAGCTGATGTCATAATGAAGACCTATTCACCCCACTGCTTGTGTAAGCCAATTGTTTATCATATTTCCATAAACATTCCCACATTCTCCTATTCAAATGTATGTTTATAGAGACCGACCTTTGACCTTGAAAGCAAACACATTTGAAAGATTACAGACACCTACATGTAGAGGCATTGCATTGACAATCCATCATTTCAAATCCACAGTTCATCAAGTGGTTATGATGTATAGGCATTTTACAAGTATGAAGTTAAAAGTGGTGTTAAGTTGCACCATTCCCTTCTTTTTTTTCAAACAGTTAATATTTAGTGCAGCAGACCAAAGCTGTTATGGAAAAATGCTAAAGTGCGACTTCACACTAAGAATTGTTTTCTTTAGAACAACATTGTGCTGTTTGTACACGACTTTAACATGATTTTTCTAATTAGATTAAATGCATGAATTCATAGTATAGACTGTATGTTGTGTACATAGTAAGAATAGCTGAATGGGAAATATCTCAGCAGAATGGAAAGCTTTTAGCGAGGATATTTGTTTTACAAAAGAGTCCCCTCCTAAAATCTCTCGTGAAACAAACCACTGAAATCTTAAATAATAAAAAAAAAAAAATTCCGACTCTACAATTTTCTCCAACCACCTCCGTTTTTGAAGTAAGATTAAGAAAATAAACCCATACTGCAAAAAATAAAATGAAAACAAAAAATGTATCCCCAATTAAAACTTAATTCACTCAAGTATTGGATGGTATCTGCGGGATCTACAAACCATCCCCTTTTCCGTCCCGATTTTGTGTATTATTAAATTGTTCGCGTCTTGGAGGCACTGTAATTTCCAATTAACTTCTTGCTCCACTGATGTCTGACTAATTAAATTTTGATGTGTCAGTTTGTCTGTGTATCTGTGTGGGGCTGGTGCCTCCAGAGTTTCATAAGCCTTGGGGGGGTGGGGGGGGGGGGTGCTGTTCTATTTCCCCCCTCCCCTCTTCCCCCTCCATTGATGCCCTGTCTCATCCTTATCAAATCACGGGATTTTTGTAAACAATCTGGAGCACTTGGTGGAGCATTTTTCATTTCCTTGGAACAGATGGACGGATGTTTCATTGTAAACATTGGATTTTGTCACACAAAATCATTTCAAGAAGTCCCACTGTGAGAAAGCAGTGGGTTTTGACTAGGTTTTGTTTTGAGAAACAGTTGCCAAAAGGCCTTGTTTAGCTGCTGACAGACATTCCCAGCCTTGCTCGTGGCGTGTTTATGCGTCATCCGTTTTTAATATGGGGAAAACTTTGCGTTTATATACGTCATCCGGCGCAAACTGGTTAGGAAGTAACAATGTTTTGCCAAAACCAAAAATGGTGCTGCACTGCACGGCATATCAAACAAATTATAAATTTGTCGCCACCGAAAAACATGAATGTACATGTACTACACAAATAATAACACAGCTGTAATATTTTGTATGATCACTACTTGTTTATAAAGCCTACGCAAGGAAAATTAGCCTGGAAGTAATATTTCCCCTTTCAAAATATACTGGTACGCTTGGCAAACATTGTGATGCAAGCACTGGCTGCCTACAAAAACATTCGCGACAACCTGGTAAAAATACATCCACACAGTTAACATGTATCAGACATCGCATGAAAAACACAGTCCGAGTATTTATGGAGTAACATATTCAAGCACGGCCTGTTTTTCCCCGTGGTTCGTTCCTAGATTGATGTTTTTTCACCTTTCTGAACTAGCAGATCTTCTGCCCGGTCGATAGGGTCTAGAAGTGTTTATACGCACATGATCCGCTGGCTCGATTTCATTTTCATTTCATTGCGTTTTACATTGATTTCACCGTCCGGTCTCAGGAGACGAGCACGGCAATAGGATGATATCACGCCTGGGCATGTCAAGTAGAACAGTCTAGAAAAAAAATGAATTCATGTTAACAGGGCCCTTACTATCATTAGTTGTTACCCAGTTCGTGCCGGAGGATGATACACGCAAAGTTTTTCCGAGATTCAAAACGGATGACGCATGAACACGTCGGTAAATATCTGTCAGCAGTGAGCAAGGCCGGAAATGCGTGGGTGTGCATCCCGGAGCCCGCCTCGGATCGAGTTTCGTAAAAAATAACCCGCGCCTCGGCTCGGTGATGTTAGAATAATCTTTAAAACTTCAAAAACTTTATGCGTACGCTGTACTTAGCACCACGGATGCGAACATGTATTTGTACGTCTTCAGTTGTATACTTCCAACTTCCATTGATTCCCTTACAATTGTATCTAGTTCACACCCAAAGGTACTAATAATTGCTAAATTCAAATTGCTGATTTGAAGGTATTTGTCAAAACATGATGTAAAATGTCAACTACGGTACATGTGCCAATAAGTTACATGGCATGTTGGCCTATAACTTTCTGACACCATGAGGTGTATTTTCCCAAGAATGAAAATGTTGAAAGTGGAGAATTTCTGATATCTGTTGGACTTTTTATTCACCTTGCTTGTTTTGATGCTGAAGGGGAGAGGGAGTCAAAGGGGAAATTAAGAGCACCAACTGGTTGGGTACAGTCTAAATATTGACAAAACCTTTAACCCAACACTTTCCCTGGGAAAACGTTTCTGGAAGCCAAGAAAAATCTTTCACTCAGAGTGTGTTAATAAAAGTTACAATTTATGGACCAAAAAATAACAACTTGATCACAAACTTGTATCCTTACATACAACGAACAAAGTTAACCCAACAATTTTGTTGCAAAACTCAACCATTAGTGCATGTTCAAAGACCTTCCCAAGAACTACGCACCGTCATTTATCGTAATGACTTCGACAGCTTGCTTGCCTATATTGCAAATGAGGTGGAACATTCTCGACATAATATCCATTTAACGATACTTGATATGTTTTCAGGCAACGTCTGATGCTGTACCAGTTTTGCTGACCATAAAGTTTACTGGATGTAAGTTGTCTACAGTGTCGCTTGATGGTACGCAAGAAACGCCGAGTGTATAAATTTCACCGTCAAGATACACTTGGAAATGTGTTTGATTGTTCTGCATTACTTTTGAGCAAATTCGGAACTTAGTGAGCACTTTAGTTAATTCAGCTAACACTTAAAAGTTATTATTGCGGGTCACCTATTTCTAAAGAAAATTCTTTTGGAAAAACTGTTTTTAAATATCGCCCCCAATTTATTTAGTCCACATATTGTTTGCAATACATCTGTGAACTGGTGCAGCCAGCTACTCATAATCTGGTTCCCTGACCCTGACATTTTTGTGGGTCTAGAGTAGGGTCAGAGAACCAGAGTAAAAAAAACAGCATTTTTTTCCTTGGTTTCTCCAGCATCTTATGAACACAATACTTTAGACAGGTCCGGTAACAATATCTGATACTACCCCCCAAAAGGGCCAAAATTGGCTTACAAAAAATACAGCAAAAAGCAAAATGCTATAATTACAGTCAATGTACGGTTTTCAAGCAAAGTTCCGTTGTCCCAGTTACTATGACCCGAGGGGGTACAACGAGCTCACATGATTTGATTACAGCAGGGCCCGTCTCGTTATTAGTTGTTCAGCATCTTTGTTAGGAATTTATGGCACGTATTCGCAAGCCACGTGGGAAAGTTGTTCTGTGCGTACATAAATGAACAGAATGATTTGGCCCATAGACACATAGACACTATAAATCCAGTATACTTGTACAATACTGGACATTTTTGTACAGTATGGATGTTGCCCTTTTTACACGACACACAAAAACTCTCAAGGTTGAGACTCCACTGACGAGCCCCGATGTTTGGCAACCAGCCAACAAACTCGCAAGCTTTTCACACAGCAAAACAAAAAGCTGTCTGATGTCCCTTGAGACAGCCTCGACTCCATGGGCGCGTGCGTCTTCCTTCACAAACCCGCGCCGTGAAAAGTGTTTAAATGACGCTGCCTGGCTATTCAGTGCTTACTGCCCACCAAGAGCCATCAAGCTTATCAGTAACAATTTTTGAATTTGTACAATTTTGTGAAAATCTTTGAAAATCTGATTTTTTTTTTACTTTGAAGGATTATGTAATCATTAAAAACATGTACATGTACAATTTGAAGGATTTTGAATCAGCAACAAAAATAGGGGTTAGTCGATAATAAAAAATCCCCAATGTACACAGATTCTTGTTGGAACATTAAAAAGCCAGATTTCTGCATGTATGAACTAAAAACTCTGCTTCTGGGCACACAGAAGTACGTGTACCTTGTAGATGAAAAAAAAAAAAAAAAAACCTGTCAAATTGAATTGTGTATAATTCCTCGGTGACTGACGTCATTTTGGTCGCGACCCCTGTAAATCCCTCGCGTAGGATTTAAGCGTGGAATTGGTGGTACTTTTTTTTTACGGTTGTTGATAGAATGCCATGATCACGTTCGTGGCCGACTTTCCCCCTCCTCGCCGATAATGGGGCACACTGGTTTATCACAGCATACAGGACATTTGCACACGTGCTTCTGTAGTCAATAGGGGCATGATCTAGTTTAAGGTGTGGGTACAGTGACTTGGCTGTGGTTAAACTTGGGACCGTGTGACCTCAACCACAATGCAAGAAAAAAACGTTTTATTGATTTTCATGTGGTTCTCAGTGATAAACATTCTATTTTAAAGGTATATTTACTTGTATGTAGAGCGTACCAATAATCAACCAAAGTATTGTTGGAAAACTTACTTGTTTGAAAGATTTCTATTTTTGTAATCAGAATTTTGTCGTTATCAGTAGTACAAGTATGTCTTTGAGAAAAATATGTTACTTGTTTTGAATAAGAAATTACTAAATAGTGAAACTAGGGACTGAAGACATTTTAGAGTGAAATTCACTCTGATTTTAGATTGAAATACACTGGAAAGCGTCATTTCAATAAAAGTCAATTGGATTTCCATCTTGTGATTTAATTTCACGATCTGGTCCCTACTTTCAGACTGTGGGAGTGAATTTTCACTCGAATGGAGTAAATTTTCACTCGAATTGAGTGAATTTTCACTCGTTGGAAATAAGAGAGCCATTCAACAAGCATTCATGAAACCAATCTTTTTCTTATTTACAACTACATGTAATAGCTGTGCAGATTTGAGGGAATTTTTGTACACCAGTTGTGGTTTTTGCCTAACAATAAAAAACAATCCAGACTAAAATTCCTCTCTAAACCTTACTTGCGAGTCCAGGAGGTGAGATCTTTAATGGTCGCCTATGTTTAGCCAATACTGCCAGACATTGCCAATTCAGAATGATTTGTAGACGTCTCATGGTCAGGCCACAGTGTATGTATCATTGCCATTGCCAGTCAAGAAAGAAAAAAGGCTCACTCCAATTTCAATTTTTATGACAGGCCACTAAGATCAGTGCCTGCACCATATTGCTATTCATATTCCCACGGCCATCAAACCAATTTGTGAAGCATACATTTTGTACATTATTGGGTAGGTTACGTTCCACACTTGAGCCTTTTTTTCACATTTGACAAATCTCGGGGGTTAATTGAAGCTGCAGCGTTGAAAACATGCGACGGTTCACACTTGAACATTTTCTACCCTCCGTCAACCCTAAGATTGATTTCAACCTTGGTTGAACTTAACCCTGCTCGGGTTGAGATTTTAAACCAGGGTTTGAAACTCTTGCCTGGGATTTAAAACAGTAACTACAAATGTACAGTACCGGTAGTAACTGATCAAAATATGCTTGAATATAGGCCTACAAATCGGCCCGATATACTAAAATTGCAGCCCGATTATATTACAATACATGTACACGGTTAGTGAGTTTTAAACAATGCAAAAGAACACAAAGAGCTGAAATAAAAAAATTAAAAAAATCTCCTACCTACGTGGATTTTTTTCAGGATGTTACCGTAAAGACAATTTTTATTTTGTTTGGCCTAAACTCCTTTAAAATGTTTGCTGTGTGGCTTTCCCACACAGGGTTGATAGTTCTCAGAAAAAACACCAAGTGCCAGTTAGACCTGTGGTTTGACCTCCGGGCCTCAGACTGGAGAGACACCAGCCAGTGACAGGAGACCTTCCTGTTCTGTGGGAAACTTGAGAAACTTTTCCCTCTACTGGCCAGGAAGAGATAGATCAAGAACCATATCAACATGAGTTCAGGTAAAAACAAGTTCAACCTGAAACCCTTAAAGATAGGATACACCATTGGTAATTGCTTGAATTATTATGAATTGGTGGATTTGGGGGCTGTGTTTTATAGTAAATATCGTCTGAAGTTTTACAATTATGGATGCTGAGAAAAGCAAGAAAAACAGCATTCGTTTTCAACCGGCGTCGGGCAGTTGTTCTTTTGTTGGTTCTTGTTTTTTTCGCAATTGTCATCCGGCGATCGTGATTTTGGAAAATACAATTTAATTTGTTGAGACAATTACAGAATATCTAGCGCAATCATTTTGCTGGATGCATACATTCATTATTCACTTTTAAATAAGTTAGATATTTCTTAAAAATTCGGTAGTAAATTTTTTTGATGTCTGCAAATGGTGTATCTTACCTTTAAACATATTTTGATACAAGTTTTGGTTACCGGAAAATAATCTACCGGAAAATAATCGAGTGCAATGTCCTAGGAAGTGTGCCAAACTTCTTTCACATAAAAAAAGAGTTTACCAACCCACATGCAATAAACACACAGTTTATTGCAAAAGATAAAATACATGTACACTGTGTGGGATCTAAGAGGGCAGCTTAAGCCGTGTTCGCACTGGACATTTTTTTGGGAAGGTTTTACTGAGACAATGGTAAAATAAAAAATGGTCAAATGTTACCGCTGTTCGCACTTGGACTTTCGACACGGGAAAATTTTACCAAGACCGCGGGAGAAGTAGCCGAGCTGTCATTATAATGACTCGTGAGGGCGCTTTGCGTGACCTTTCTGCATTGACCTCGGTGTACCCATTCGCGCGCGCGGTTTTTTTGTCGGATCGCATCATTGACGCCATCGTCAATCGTCACGACGCATCCGTTGTCGTGCTTTCTTTCGTCGTAAGACACGTTGACGTTCTTTATTATCATCTGAAAATGATGCACTGGTAGCACCAATCAAACTTCCGACTGTATCAATAATAATATCTGCCATAATATTGACCAAAGGAACCCCAACTCTACGTAATCTTTTTGCAGAACCACATGAAAAATGTACAAAGACAACCAAATAAGCTGTACATGTATCCCATTCTATACTAACTTCTAAGGTATAGAGAAATAGGTGTTGACAACAGTCAATTTTTTATTTGGACTGTGGTTTAAAAGGTAGGATACACCATTGGTAATTGTTTGAATTATAATATTTTGAATTATAATTACAGGATATCTAGCGCAATCACTTTGTTGGATGCCTAGAATCATTATTTACTTTTAAATGAGTAAAAAAAACTACGATATTTCTTAATAATTGGGTAGTAAATATTTTCCACATCTTCAAATGGTGTATCCTACTTTTAAAAATTGTCCTAAAACTAAAATTTGAATCCTCAAAACTGCATATAATCAGTCTTGTAGACTTTTTCTTAAAATTCAAATCTAAGAGCAAGCAAAGAAAAATACAAATGTAAATAATTTGCCTTTAGTGGTGCACAATTTACGATACTGTTCTTTCAAGTGCGTGTTAATTAGCCACCGTTCACATGAACCGCAGTATCACAGCACTATCAACATAGCCCACGGTGACAACGCTCAAAACTAACTAGCAGAACTAATGCGTTCTACAACCAACGTAAGTACCGGCGTGTTTACCACATCGACAAAAATAAGTGTTGGAGCACACACGATCCAGCCAATCAGCAATAACGCTACGGCCCCCTCCAACAAATCCAACCAAACAACACTTAGCCCCGGACGCCAAACGACGAAACAAATAAATCTCGTCAAGCGGAGGAAGGGGGAAGGGGGAGGGGGGGGGGGGAGAGATGAGAAATATCCAGTATTTAGATTATTTAGATGTTTCATGCAAGTACTTCTTTTAAAAAGTGTTTTGAGTATGCCAGTGATGCGTGAAAAAAATTTTGGCCTAAACCCGGAGGGTATCATCATGTTGGTTGATTTCCTTCCTCCTCGCGGTACAAAGTTCGAGGAGTGTGTGTGACACTTAGAGGTTGGCCGGCTGATGTCGGTACAGCTTCAAGTCTTCCTCTTGGTTGTGCACACACATTAGGGCAGGTGCTGTAGGAGAGGAGGGGGGGGGGGGGTAGGGAGGGGAGGGGGTGGGTGTAATGAGGAGAGGGGGAAAGACTTCGAGCTGCTTTTTCTGCTGGCGACGGGATTCAAGAGCAAGACTAAGAGAAATAGGAAGAGAGAAGGGGAGTGTGGAGTTTTATTATTTGTGTGAGAGTGCACCCATACCTACGCATCATGAACAAGGGGGGCATAATTAGGGGGTGGGGGGGGGGGGGGGAGGAACATGATTAGAGAGGTGGGGGACAAGCATCATAACAGTGTTCCCTTCACTCCACATCAGAAAGAGAAAACAACTGCCTTAATCCAGTCCATAAAAACAGCACCTAACAGAAGAAGAAACAAACCTGTAATCAGCGCCGAACACATTGCTGACACTGAAGGGACAGACGTCAAACAGATTGTGTGCGGTCACATCAATGGACAATGGTCTCTGGTAATTGTTCAATTTGTCAATAGTACACGTACATCTTCCTTAAGACTTGCATCAGGTATTGCGCTATAAGTACTAGTACATGACTCGTCGACAAGGAGGATCGGTGGAAGGTTAACGCGATCTCAAGATATGACAAGATCTCTGGAGGTGTACTCTTTCAGACTATGGGCTAGCTGCTTTGATGATCTGCTCCACGATTAGGGGGTGGGGGGAAGGTGAAATCTGCAGAATCTTGAGCCTTTTGCCAATTCGGATATGGATTAATAAAGAGGGTCTCATTAAAGTTCAGCAAATATCCAGTCCCAACTCCATGTTCCAAATTATCCTGTTCCAACTTTCCGTGTTTTTATCTCCACCAGAAGGAAATTTTTGTTTGCCGAATTTTTTTGGTTTGTTGGTTTGTTAGCACTTAGGATTACGGAAAAACTACTGGGGTCAAATGCTTCATAGGCCTTAAGTACTAGTGTTCTGTAGGCCCTACTCTGCCCTATGTACCAGCACCAATTTAATGTGGACACTAAGCTAAACTGAGTAAGCCATTGAAGGCTCCATACATGTAGGCTTTATAGGCACAGTGCCTATTGAATAATCCGGGCTTGACAATACATTACATCTTTAAAGCCAGCAGACAGTGATGGATCCCATCCTTGGACACGGCCCAGTGAATTCTCATTAGCCACGCAGAAGGAGGGGAAGCGGGAATCATCAAGAAAAGACGGAGGAGAAAGAAGGAAGAAGTTGTAGGTTCTGGGAGATCGCGCAGCGATGGGAAACAGATATCGCGAGACGCTGATTGGCAAGGGAGGAAGTTGTCGCGGAATTTGACTATCGGTGAGGGGATTTTTTTGTGTGACAATCTGTTTGACACATGTTGAGAGTGTTTTGGATGGGACACAGGTTTCCTTTTTGGTTTGAGTTTCTCTCATTTTGCAGGATTACGTTTTTTTGTTCTTTTTCTAGGAAATCAAAAACAAATTATGAAAGTCATGAAGGATTGGCTAAGCTCAATGTTTATTTTTCTTTTCGTCATTTGTAGAAAAACAAAAGTATTTGCACCTGTTTAAGTTGAAAAAAATATATTTACAGCACAATTAGATTGTTTTCCCCTTTTTATCTTTGCAACGTTGAGTGTCTATAAACGATATTCTTCAAAATATATACCAGTAAATGTAATGCGAAGCATTAATACCATTCGCACTAAACGATCTAAATCCATATTGCTATACGCACTTCTTGTTTGAAATAATTGTGGGGTCACTTAAATGCAATGTACACGTACACGTACCAGTTAGAAACTTCCATGTTTAAAAAGCTATCCCACACCAAAATACAACATGGTCAACATCGATTCAGCCTGCCAAACTCCGAGTAAACGAAACATCAATAAACAGCCTTCCAACTGTTCTCATCCTGACGCGCCCGCAGGTAAGAGTATAATCAGTCCCTTGCCCGTGGGCAAAATTGGGCAGGGTAATCTTAATTTTCAGCCAATTCTGAAAAAATGGCTTCGGGGGCTGATCCGACGATAGTCCTTTAAAGATGACTCAGATCTTTGTCCATTAGATGGCTAAATTATCGGAGAACGGGTCGTCACGACGACAGCCAGCGCTTATATAGATTCAGTATATATACCGCAAGCGGGAAGTTCGTTTGAGGAAATAAATGCTTGCGGACTGCTACTTAAATGGTATTATTCTTTTGGCTAAAAAGCTTTTTGGTGCCCAACCAAGGTTGACAGTGTAATTTGCCCTACTTAAACAGATTGGTGCATCCCTAGTGTGAAACAAAACACACACAAATGCAGACATAATCATACGGCCGGGAGGCAAGAGGGGAAAATCTCTCAAAATCTTCCAGGAAAAAGAAAACCCTAATTGCTCAGTGAAGTGATGTGAATTAACAGAATTTGTTATCTCGAAACTTGAAATTATATAAAGATTACCATAAAATGGATTTATTCCCTAGATTATTCTCCTGATCAAGGATTTTTTCATAAATAGGTTGGCAAACTTTATTGGTTTATCTACTTACTTAGGGGCGGATTTATATTCTTGGGATTAAACTTCATGATTTGTAATTACAAAGTTATACTAATTAACTATTAACTATAAACTAATTAACTATAATTAGCGATGAGAAATCAATCCAATAGAATCAATCTGGTTATGAAGCAAAAAATGCTCCGCCAATCGACAATAATCACTGTACGCATACATAACACACACAATAATAAATGATTGAATATTTTTTTAAACGGCTATACTGAACCACATACACTCGCAGTTAACTCTAAATTTGTTTCAAACTTTTCCCCCAGCCCTTCTCCGGGCAAACACCACCCGCTTGTCTGTCATACAGAAACCACTACTTGTTAATGGCGGGTTTCATACCATAAGCCACTTGATAAAAACCACCCGTGGCTTAACATTTGAATATCAAAGCCCATGCCCAACACTGCGCCCCAAAAAAATGAATTCAGGGCAGACAAGGGGATCTGAAGTTGTCAATGGTCGCATTCCTTGTTAAATGTTTATTCTGGAGAAGCAGCGTGCTATAGCTTCTTGAATATGAACTTTATACTCGCAAAGTACACATTAGTTTTGATTATTTCTATGCAATAGTTGAGTTGCACTTGGAGAGTCGTAGTTATCGTATGAGGTGGGATAGCATGATCAAGCCCTCGTAGGCCTCGTTACTATCGAGTTCTTATATTATGAAGATAAAGGTGCAAGACGACTCTTAAAATAACTCATCTCATCACGTCTGTCTCAGATTTATAGAAGGAAAAAAATAGCAAAGTTCGATCACAGACTACCGGTATATTGTTGTTGTCCTGGATTTAAACTTTCCAGTTATCATTGGAATAAAAAAAATCACAAATACAAAATATAAAAATAAGTGTAAGGCCGTGTCCGAAACGGGCTTCTAGAGCTACCGCTACGTCTATTGTCAGCCTGCTGATGTGTATTTGTAATGGGTGAACACCTAGACAATAGCCATAGACAAGAGATTCGGACGCGGCCTAATTCTCTACTGTTGAAATGGAGGTACACACATTTATATCTATCACATGTGCACAAAAGTAGAAATTGAGAAATTGGGTATTTGTGAACTTTTGCACTGCATGTGATCGAGTAAACAAAAATTATGTACACTGTTTGTCGATCTTGCGAACTTAGTGTAGATGAACAAAATTTAATTTTTAAATCAAAAACATTTTAAAACACACATTTATGGGTTTACTTTTGTTTCAAATGAGAAAAATACGCCTGCCATTTGGAAAACAATTAAACTAAGCTAGAAAGCTACTATATTTGACATTTAAGAAGGGGATTGGGGGGGGGGGGGGGGGGGGGGTTACAGAAGATGGTTTGTGAGTCGTAAAGAATACCTAGGTGAAGAGATCCAGCAAGTACATGTGTTATAAGAGGCAGCATCTGAGAAATCTCGCAGGCTAGACTGTCAATAATCCTCTTAGTGTGTGGAGATCGCTTCGAGTGAAAGCACCAGAGAATATCGTGGAAAGATTACGAGTAAGAGAAGGAGAGGGGTTGGGGGGGGGGGGGGGGGGGGGGGGGGGGGAGGGACTTCTCAACGGTTACAGGGTGGATTAGAAAACGCGGCTATGGACCTGATTGTCAGGGTTTGTTGTCTGTAATTGTGTCTGGCGCTGATGTACGCCGGGAGTTGAAGGGAATTAAAGGTATGATACACCATTGGTAGTTGCTTGAATTATCAGGAATGGGTGGATTTGGAAGGTTGTATTTTATAGTAAATATGGTTTAACTGACATGTCATAATTTTTCTAAAATCATTTGTTTTTGTATGACAAATCAGTTAACTTTAAACCTAGACTTACTACTACTAGTAGTAGTACTAGTGTCTAGTATTATTATTAATGCAAATTTACACACTTTAAAAAAATTTAATTAAAATTTAAAATTAAAACCTCCCCTCCATTCTCAATATATAAAAGCAAATGTTAAAATTTATTTTTATTTTAAATAATTTAATAAATCCCCCCCTAAAACCCCCCCCCCCCCCCCCTCCCCTCTAACCCCCTCTACCCCCCCCCCCCCCCCCCCCCCCCCCCCCCTCCGCCCCCCAAAAAACAAAACAAACAAAGTTGCGATCTTGGACGTTGACTCCAAAAGTAGACAACTTACCTTTTTCCTGCGGCGTTTAGTCGCCGGGAACCGTTCCGAATAAGATGAGGACTGAAAACTTCCGCCACCGTCTGCCATTGGTTTCTAACGGGAGATATTCGTCTCTTTCACGGGGGACTCACTCGGCAAAACACGCTGCAGTCAGCGACACCTATTATTCCACAGTCGGAGCTCAAAACGTGTTATTTCGACAGCTTTTCTTTCTCGAAAGTCATCAGAATCGGCACAGACTGTTCGACAAATTCCATTTGCCCGACACAGGCACTTCAGGTGTGGAAATCCGGGTTTTTCTTGAAATTAAAAACAAATCCTTAAGTGGAACTTAAGGAAGAGGGACCACTGATATGCCGGATCAACTGACGTGACGTACGCGTGCACTGCACTCCGACCGCTATAGTATAGTGTGCGCGACTTTCGACCGATCCCACCAGTATAACTACACAGCGTTTCACTCCGGAAGTAATCTAGGACGAGCACCCCCGGTATCACTTTGACCAACAACCTGTTAAAAAGTGATGACACCAACGGCTGGAACTGGTAGATTTATTTTTCCACCAGAGAAAAACCCCAAAAAATGAACTTCTAAAGTAAATTTTAGTTATATATTTTCAAAACGTGCATGTGAAATTTGTTGAGAGACAGACTTATGTTGAGTGACAAAATATTGTTACCAGTGGATCGCCATTCGGCAGACATATAAATTGATTGCTACTGAGTGGCGCAGCGTGGCAGTGACAGGTGTTGCTGGGCTGGTATTTTGTGGAGCAAAAGAAAGATTCACGAGTGGGCGCACTTCAAGTTCAATGGTTTAACAAAATATTATCGGTGGGCGCACGAACGTGTGCAACTGCAAGTTGTTGCCTCTTCCTCCAATGTCTTCATTATGAATCGCATATAATTCACAGTTTTCTTGATTTATTATATCTCTGCATTTTTATGGGCTGGAGCTATATTTCAGACGGTTTATAGGCAACCTTTTTTGTTGTGTTAGTTAGAGGTGTTGGGATCGCGAACCCCCGCGAATGCCAACCTTGAACCACGCCAACGCGCAACGAGCTCGAGAAGACGCGCGAATCTTTTACGCACGCGCGCGTTCCTTCTTTGACAACACATTCTATTGGCACCTACCAATACAAATCTCTATGAAGTTTTGTCGATGTACACGAAATTGATAAGTTGTTCAAACCTTTAATAAATTGACCAATTTGGTTAGAGAAATCTTGCCGTCCAGCAGCATGCCGCTCCACATGCCTTCTTCCCCCGCTAAACTCTACCGCGGACTTCGCCGAGCCAGCGATCCGAACCCAGGACGAAAAGCACAGAGGACCGCCAAGAAGAAATTATCTGAGAAAAATCTCGACGAGGAACTCCGGGAGCTGGTGCGCGAGGCACGGTGTCTCAGCAGCAGCCCCAAGGCGTCGGGGACGAGGGGAAGGGGCAGGAGTCGGGACGACAGGACCCCTACCCCCTCCCTCCCGTACAGCAAGAACTTCGGGAGTTTCGATCTGACGCTGTGCCTGGCAGATGACGGGCGGTGCGTGGTGCTGGTCGAGTACGAGCACAGGGTCTTCATCAACGGGCGACAGGTAGGTAGGCGTTGGGTCGAGAATCGAATCCCCTGTCCTGATAATACCTGGTCCAGTTTTATTAGCTGAACTAACTTTTAACCACTATAGTCTTACAATAATGATAACGATAGTCTGGTCAACATCATTAGCGCCACCATGTCATTGTGCCATAATCGAAAAGCCTTGCTTGTTTTCCGTTTGGACATTTTGCGCACAAAACATCACCGTTGACCGTTGACCGTTGACCGTCATGACCGTTGGGCCTAAGCCCAACTAAGTCCACGTGACTGAAATGAAGGGGAAAAAGAATGTTGCGTCTTGGATCTGATCGGGCCGCCCCATGCGAAATTTCACCATTGATCGATAGGACTCTGCCACCGTATTCCTTGCATATTATCGCTCATCAACTCAAGAGAAGTCACTTCTAGGTAACCGGTTCATGTCTCTGAATTCTCAGATCTACATCCGAGATGGCGGTAGGGTGTATGACCGTCTCGGCCAGCCGAATGCCCAGTTCCAGGGATACTACGACCGTGCCACAGAGGCCAAGAAAAGACTCCGGGGAAAGGGATCCAGAAACGGTGGGAAAAGTCCGAACAGACTTCGGGTGAGCAACATTTTTATATCAATGGCACATAGAGATCCTTACGGATAACCACTAGACGCGGAAATGTGCAACAAAACCAGGTGGTGTTGTAAGGTCTCGGCAAATAATCGGCCTCGTTATTTTCTTATAATATTTACAGAGAGAGCACAGAGGAGGAATCAATTCGCAAGACGACGAAATGACAGGGAGGAGTTTCGACAGATCTGACGAGGGGACCGACCAACAACAAATGCTTGAAAAGAACTGCGGGTAAAACTTACCACTTGTCACCTCTTGTTGTTGTTTTTGTCTATCCTGAAGTAAAGAACTAAAGACGATAGACAGTTAAAAAGCAAACAACCTTATTACTTTCAAGAATAAGATAAGTTAAAACGATCCAAAGAAAGGACGCTCAATTTCTTACTTTCTTCCGTTGGTTGTAACATAACACTGCCGTCCACAGGCAACAACGCACGCGCCTTTCATTGGCGATGTAATCATTTTGTGAGTGCAGGTGTCACATTGAATATTTGCCGACTTTGCAAACGTGTTTAATTGTGACGTATACCTTCTGCTGAAGGACTTTCCAAACGTGATTAAAAAATTGTGACATCAAAACGTCTGTAGGATCAATTTTGAATTAATTCTGATGTTATTATTTCCTGAGATAATCGTGACAGGAACTGTTATTTTGTCCTCCAATTTGTTTAATTCCCATTACCCTAGAATCACATTTGAATCGGAATTGATCGAGCTGGAGGCAGCATTTGGCCGAATCATCGCCAGATTGTGCAAAATCATCCTTGATGTCATCGGCCACGAGACTACAGACACGGAGAGCACCGACTCAGACGACGAACCGGACAGCCGTCGTAAGAGCCGACTGCAGACGACACTCGATAGACTCTCCGACCAGTTCCACTCCATCATCGAACTCAGCTCTAGCTTGAGAGCTCAGAACGAATCAACAGAAGTTGGCCACAACACGTGGACGGCAGACGGAACGTGCTTATTGAGCGGCGGCGATACGACAGGACGCCAAGAGCTGGAGACAAGGGAAACAGATCTCCCCAAGTCGTGTGACTTCGTCACCAAACCCCATCAGTTATGGACCGAGAATCAATCGCTCCGCAACGATGTGCGAACTCTTGAGATCGAACTCCAGCAGCTTGAGCAGCTTCACAAGAAGGTCGAGGATCAGTTCTTTGAAGCTGAGACCGAACGAGTCGACGCCCAGAACCAGTTGGTGTCAACTGCCGCTGAGAATGAGGCCCTGAAGAAGCAGTTGGACCATGCGACGAACGGCAAAGGAGAAAAGTGTGATACAGACAGTTCGTCGGAAGGAAGTACAACCAACTTGCTGAGCCGGTTTGCTAGAAGGTGGTCTGCCTCGTCGAAACAAATTTCACCACCGAAGAAGGTTCCTTCGTCATCAATATCGTGTTCTTCTTCAAACGAAGATCTTAATAATGTCAGGTCAGATGCTAAAGAGAAACAGCCGGGCCTACTTAAGGAATTTCAGGCGCTGGATAGACAGCACAACCTCCGCTCCGAGATGAAACGCCTTCGACAAGTTTACAAAAATATGGAGGAGGACATTGAGAGGTTGGGAGAAGAGAACAGGTCACTGCGCATTCGGATTCAGAAAATAGATAGGGAGGGCAAAGATATGAAGGGGAAGATTCGAGATGCGGACAACATAGTGGAAGACAGAAACCGTGAGATTGAACAACTAGACAGCATCAACTGCAAACTTGAAGCCAAGTGCGCTCTCCTGACTTCAGAGAAGGCGTCTCTGGGACCAGAGCTAGTTAGGGTAAATGCTCTCTGTGCCGAAACTAGCAGTCGGCTGAGGACGCTGGAGAGGGAGTTGACGGAGCTTGACAATAAGCACAAGGAGGCAGAGACGGAGAAGCAGCAGTGCCTGGACAAGCTTGATCTTCTCAACCAGACGCACCTCGAAGAGTGCAACAAGACCTCCAAGCTGCTCAAGGAGAAGGCGTCCACTGAAGGTCAGCTGAGCAGATTGAGACGGGAGCACGGGGAAGTAACGGCTGAGTTGAGCAAACTGCGAGTGGAGAATGCTGCCAACGCAAAATGCCGACTACATTCAGAAAAGGAGAGAAACAGGCTTGAGCTGGAGCTTCAGGACTCCGATAAATCACGAGCAGGGCTGGCCGACGATGTGCTCCACCTTCGCCGGAGTTTGACCAAATCGGAGACCAGCTGCAAATCTCTAGAACGAGAGGGCGGAGATCTGAAAAACAAGTGCAGCAAGTTAGAGACTGATGCTTCCGAGTTGCGGTCAAAGTTGGAGGACTTGTATCTGGGCAACCGGATGCTGGAAGAGGAAAATTCTTGTCTGAAGGAGATGAATCGGCAGCTTCAGAGAGAGAACGCCGAGATGCAGGACACCGTGTCGTCGCTGACGGACGCCAATGCCGGCATCCGGGCCAAGATGAGGCAGTGGAACCGGGACAACATCAGCATGGAGAACAAAATGAAGCAGCTAGTCCGGACCAAGGCTGACCTACACGGCGTCATCAAGCAGCTGAACACCGTCCATTCGGACATCGAGAACCGCTTCGATAAGCTGGACAGCGAGTACGCCGACTTCGAGTCTCGGCTCTCCAGAGGAGGGAAGACTCTCGCAGCAACTGGTGAGGAAGACGGGGCGCCGATTCCCGAAGAGGACATCCAGAGGGAGTACGAGCAACTGAAGAAGCAACTCCACGACCAAGACCTTGTAGCACGTGGCACGACGAGTGGCGGGAAGGTTACAGGACGAAGGTCAAAGATTGGAATTCAGAGGTCGTCCTCGCGGGCAGTTGCCGACCTCAACGAGTTTGCAGGGCTGGAGAAAGAAACACTAGGAGTAGGAAGAGCTATACATTCTGGAGGGAAGAAAGGCAGCCCGTACAATAGGAACGACGTAACTTTTGTATCAGCCTGTAGCGATTTGGACTCTGAGGAGCTAGGACTTTGGTGGGACGACACGGGTGAAATAAACAGCTCGCTGATATCAGGACATGAGGCGGATACAACGCGCAATTCACTTTAGCTGTACCTTTTAAACAGGTGCTGAACACTGTCTCCACCGGCGACTTGTACAGGTTTTAGATGCGCAGAAAAGATTAAATTGTTAACCAGTTCCAGCTGGGATTATTTTGACACTAGTGACCGGGCCCAGGCGCGGGGTTGTTTTTCACGAACCTTGAAAAAACTTTGTGCGTATACACGTCACGCGACGCGACGCAAACTGGTTAAGAAGTTTACAAAACGCCATCATATCCGTTTGAAAAGGTGTAAAATGTTAACGGTTTTGAAACTTTAAGAAATTAAAACATGACAAGATGTTTTTAAACTTCAAGTTGTTAACTTTATTGTATTCTTATACGTTGTGTTATGAATTTTAAGTGTATAAAACATCTCCATTTCATCTCAACAAGAATTTTATACCGTGAATAATTATTTTGCAGTGAAGTTAATATTTCGAAATGAATCGATGAAACTATATAGTACATGTACGTCTGTGATTGTCAAGTTAGTGCGACCGATCGGTGTCGACGCGAATGATATTCCATCAGCGCAGCCTGGGGGTTGGTGCTCGTGGTGATTTTTGGCGAGGTATGCACCACCCGGACCCCTGTAGTTAGAAAATACTGTGATAGCATTGCAGCGGTGGCAGCTTTTTTGATGTTAACATCACCGGCCGGCCGTGGACGCGACGACGACGTGGACGCGAAAAATTATAAACTGCGCCCTCTCGTGTTCAGTCGCATTTATGGCCGTTTTCTAAGCATCATATTTGTTTCCAGTGTGGCTTTGTTCATTCAGTTCGGCAGTAATAGAGCCGCCGTAATAGCTGGGGTTTAGGAAACGGCCATAGCAACACGGCCGTGCGATAACAAGATGGCCGTTTCGTAAACTTTTCGACGCAAAATCATTCATTGTATCGTTTTTAGAAAATGTCAAAGAAGAGAGCAAAGAGTGGTGGGTCTGCTGGTGTCTCAAGATGGGACTCGGGGATCGTTCAGGCGCCCTTTGAAGTGGTAAAACAGGATTAAAAATCACGTTCATTCATTTATCAACTGCTCTTTCAGTTTCATTGAAATTGGAAAAGCATGCTGCATTTACAATCACGTTCATTCATTTATCGTTATCGACTGCTCTTTCATTCGAAAAACATGCATTTAAACAGAAATTGGGCAACAACACGAGTATACGGTAGACGCCTAGGCTAGACTTGCAACGTGGCGTAGATACAACGCCACGGTCTGTATAGGCCCTAAAAACAAAAAACAAAACATGTTTAGCGTCCTGCCTTTTTGGGAAAAAAAAGAAAGGAGGCACTTTTTTTTTTTTTTTTTTTTTAAATGGCCACCTGACAGTAAAAAAATACGGTCTTATTTAAAAAAATGTTTTTTTAAAGATTTTAATAACAATTAACATTTATTATTTTTTATTTTTATTTTTTCAAAAAGAAAAAAGAAAGGAAAAAAAAGGAGGTGGCCTAAAAAAAGGAAGCGCAAGGAGACGCTAAACATGTTTTTTTTTATTTGGTTTTAGCCTATGAAGTATGATATTTTAACTGTTCATATATAGACTAGCCTATCACAAGTTAAAACTGCACAACTAATTTCTATTTAATACATCTATTTCCAATCGCAGGAAAACTGGAAGGCAAGCATCTCTTTCATCGTTGGCAAACATCTAGAGGACTACGAACACACTAAAATTCTGTGCAGCGCCGTGCATTCTGGCCTTAGAAAACTCTTCAGTGTTATTTCCAAAGAGCTCCTTTTTCAAGAGGTAGGCTTATTTGTATATTTCATTCCATAATTACTGAGCAAGGAAGTGCATTAATCAAGCCAGCAATGTCAAGAAGTATAATTACATCTATTGATTTTGTTCTGAATACCTAGGTTCAAGAACTAGGCAATGCCAAAGTCAAGAAGCCTAAAGACGTCCCTGCCTTCTCAGAGATCTGCGAGGTGGTCAAGCCACACCTGGACAACAACGAGGACGTGCCTCTGCCTTTACTCGCCAAGCTGCTGAAATGGAAGCTGCTGACTGTCAAACAGAAGGATGTAAAGAGACGAGAGGACGAGAAAAAGGTAGGAGTGCATGGGCGGGGATTGTAGAGGGGATCTTACTTTTTTAATTTTCTAATAATGTAATTTAAGTCCCTGCAAGTTCCTTCACAAGTCCAGTCACAAGTCCAGTCACAAAACCTTTCATAATTTTTCGCAAGTACCTGGTTGAACAATGACAAAGGAACGCTTTTGTTAACAGCTCATTTGATTAGCTAGTGATTTGACTTGAGACTGATGGACTTGCAGGGACTTGCAGTTTATACTCAAATATAAATCTGCCCATCATCCAATTAGTGTGAAGTTTAAATTACAAATTTCTGCGAGTTGTCATCAGACAATAGTGTTATCTGTACAGTTACTGACTTAGTTTTTAAATTTTGTTGGAAGTTCACCGATGGAAAGAATGGCAAAGACAAGAAAGGCGGTAAGGACAAGCGACCTAGGAGCAAGTCTCCTGTCAAGGGCAAAGGGAAGAACAAATCTCCTGAGATACCCTCGCCGAAGAAAGAGAGCAAACTGAAGAAGAGAGGGGAGGAGGAAGACAACAACAAATTCATTGGTAAGAAAATATCACCAATTTGCTAAGCAATTGTTTTTTCCCCGAAGCATATGACCTTTGGCTGGTACTCGGCTGATTTGTGCTAAGCACATATGCTCTACTTATCTCTATTCCAAGAGAATTAATATTGACTTGTTTGTGCAGATGATGAGCCTGATGACGGGCCCCAGCACTACATCATTATTGAAGGTTTTGATCTGGCCCCGTTGCTACCCCTCCTGTGTGACCTGGGGGTCAACGTGGACAGCATCATCAAGGTGGGCTCGGAGGACTACCAGAGGTTTGAGAGACGGAAGGCGATGGAAGAGGAGGAGAGACCACCTGAAGGTGAGTCAAAGAGGTCAAAATAGGGTCATGCAGTCAGTTTGTCAGTTCATTTGTATTTAAGTAGTTGCATTGTATCTTACCCATAATGTTGTCCCTGTTGCTCCTCCACAGTTCTGGAAGCTGAGAAGGTCAAACGAGAGAAGGCCTTCAACAGATTGGAGGCATTCTGGCATCAGCATGAGCCCTTGTTACGCAGCGCTCCAAAGGACTCTAAGCTCCACGACCTGGCCAGGCTGACTTATACCGTCAAGGAGAAGATTATTCCAGATGACATGGAGGACAACGAGCTTAGGGTGAGTAGAGTATGAACACTGCCTCGATCTCTCAGCTCCTAGGTGTCCAAATCTTATTTTCGCCTTCTGTTGCATTTTCAGTAGATTAACGGCCTTTGAGATGATGGTAAAGTATTCTTTGGCTTATCTTCCTCACTTGCAGACCGAGTTTGGCACGG
This sequence comes from Crossaster papposus, assembly GCA_037893245.1. NCBI lineage: Eukaryota > Metazoa > Echinodermata > Asteroidea > Velatida > Solasteridae > Crossaster > Crossaster papposus. Next base: position 1,144,573 of record JBAIAA010000650.1, on the reverse strand, counting down.
CTCTGTTCGAGGACATCGCCTGCATGATGTACGACTTGCTGGACTCGAAGCGACAGTTTCTCAACTACCTGGACAACATGAAGCTTATCCAGATTCCATTTGCCTCTGGACATGCCATGCTGCCAGCTAGTAAGTCTAAGTCTGGGGCGGACTCGGAAATTGACTCCACCTCTACAGACAGAGCTACCAAGCCCTAAGCTTTTAATGGTTAAACAAGTTTGAACAAGACAAATTTTCTCAAATGGATCTGAACCCAAGCCCTTCAGAACACTGCCAACTTTAAGTTATCAAGCCATTTTTTAGCAATCTTCCAGTTAGTGTTTTAGTTTTAGGGACCCAATATAATAAAATCATTGCAATTTTTTTCACCAGTGTCTGAAGCCCAATCTGGAGCCTCGCTGACCACATCCGGGGCCGGAGCCTTGACCGCGGGGGCACCTGCGGATGTCCATTTGATAGGGGGGACAGCGGAACAGAAACCCCAGCCCCCGGAGGTGGACATGAGATATTACAGTGAGCTGATGGACAGTGTGCCCCACGAGAGCGTCAGCGTGCCCATCCTTATGCATTGCATGCTGGAACAGGTAGGCGCAGAGCCAATCGCAAGTCAATCACAAGTTAATCACAGATTAGTTCACAAGTTAATCACAGATTAGTTCACAAGTTAATCACAGATTAGTTCACAAGTTAATAACAGATTAGTTCACAAGTTAATCACAGATTATTTCACAAGTAGGAGGAGACAAACAATGACTTATGAATAGCTTGTGACTGTGGTCTGGATGACTTGCTAGTATTACTTAAGAGTAATGACTTGTGATGATCTGTGATTGTCTTAAGATCACTTGTGATTCGCTTGTGATTTTTCTGTGATCACTTGTGATCACTTGTGATTACTTGTGATTACTTGCGGTCACTTGTGATTACTTGTGGTCACTTGTGATCACTTGTGATACATTTGTGATAGTTTGTCATTCCCTTAAAATAATTTGTGATTATCTTATGATGACTTATGATGACTTATAACGACTTGTGACCGCCTTGTGACCGCCTTGTGACCGCCTTGTGACCGCCTTGTGACCGCCTTGTGATCGACTTGTGACCGACTTGTGACCGACTTGTGACCGACTTGTGACCGACCTGTGACCGACCTGTGACCGACCTGTGACCGACCTGTGACCGACCTGTGACCGACCTGTGACCGACCTGTGACCGACCTGTGACCGACCTGTGACCGACCTGTGACCGACCTGTGACCGACCTGTGACCGACCTGTGACCGGCCTGTGACAATATTTTTTTTTATTTCTGCAGATAACTGCGACCGAAGAAGACAAGCTTCCTCCTAGCGAGAAGGCCCAAACACCCAGAGATGATGGGCTAGATCCCAGCCTAGCTGCTCACATTGAAGGCATGATGGCCACATTACACATATCTGCAAAAGAGAAGGAGGTATTACGACTTGAATATTGTTGGAAATGTCTTAAGGCTCACAGCACAAATGTAAATAAAAGCTGAGACCTTCCGCTTTTAGGAAATTGGGCTTCTTCTTTTACCCGACTGCTTACGTAAGTAGCACAGTTCTGGGAAAACCTTCCTAAGCACTGCTGTGGAAGAGGACATGCTTCACAAATTTGCCCACAATAGCCAAATTAAGGGGATTTGTAGAAAAGATAACGTTCTACAAGTCGCAGTTTTTGAAACTGTGCTTTCATTGTTGCAAAATCATATCGCAAAAATGTCCAGTAAAATTTGTAATACTTTTTAATTGTCCACTACTAGTTTACAAATTCTGCGGTGATAGCCAACATTTTTCTATCCCCGAAGGATCTTGGGAACAGCCTGAACGGCCAGTCTTTGAAATACGCCCCCTCTACCATCAACGGGGTCAACTGCACCCCTTACTTCTATCGCTACGGGGACGACATTGCCCGTCGTTTGCACCATCTACGCCCCTTGAACGGCTTCAACCTCTTAGAGGCAGAGCTGGCTATGATGGACTATATCCCGGTGGCTAAGCTGAGGGAGTTCCCCCGGCCCTACCCGGCGTTGCTGAAACAGAGAGCTGCCAGACTTCAGGTTGGTAGAAAGGTCATTGAGCCTCTTCGAAGTTAGCAGTTTTGCTTAGAGATGAAAATGTTTTAACGGCAGAAAAATAGGTTACTAAAATATTATGAGCAAGAGGGAGTTCCCCTGGCCCTGCCCGTCAGTACTGCAACAAAGAGAGCTGCTTAGCATTGAGAACTTAGCAAAAACAGGGTACCACTAAAAATGTTATGTGATGCCCATGTATGGTAACTAGTGCATTCCTTGGATTTGCCCGTATGATTGGTTTTCAGAAGAAATACGATACAAGAATAATAAGATTCTACACCGTGACAAGAAAAAGATCTGCCTCATGATAGTTTTGCATGGAATAAACTAAGACAAAATATTCAAGACACAAGATGTCCAAATTCATAGACAAACAAATGTTTGATGACAGGAATTGTTCCAGCATTGTGCCAGCGGCGCTGTAGCCCAGGCTGAAGTGGACCACGCCTTTCGTCAGTTCGTCTTTGAGAGCCTCAAGCTGCGAGGCACGGATGCCGACGGGAGTATTCTGGATAGTGAGACTAAAGATTCAACGATCATCTGGGACGATCCTTACCCTCTGTTTGTCAACAGGGAGGACGGTGGTGTGAAGCAGGACCAGTCTGTGGAGATCACAGTTCCTGTCGTGACTGATGGTAATAGTTTACTCCTTTACTCCTGGTAAAAGTTACTCCTAGTTAAACATCAAAAAGCAAATTTTCTGAATTATTATGAAATACCTTACTTGACTGTAAGTGAATAGCGGTCTCAAGCATTCTGTGAAATCACGGCACCGGATGTAATGTGGTTTTCAAGAAAAGAAGAATTTTGTACCGGCCGGCAATTGTTTAATAAATCTGACTATTTTCAAACACTGCCCCAATTTATTGAATTTGTCTAAATAAAGTCAAGGAGCCAGACTGCAAAACCTCACTTTTGTCCAGCTTCTATGAACACGAAATGTGTCAGTGTCCCAATATTTACTATAAAATATGAATCCCCTAACCCGTCTATTTTCGAAATGAAATGGTGTATACTACCTTTGAGACTTTAGGGCCGCCATTTTCTTTATCATAGTGTGAAGCAAAATTGAATTAACAAAATTCATATTTGAAACCATATCAGCTTTTAAGACTATGCACATATTTTCAACTTCCAATCATGTGGCAAAACATTTGAAGTGATTATTTTTAAATTTTTCTTTACCCATCTTCAGCTAATCAGCTGTCAACGAGCATGCCCGGTTCCAAACCAGGGTCGGTCAGGAGCGCGCACAGCGATCAGACCGGTGGGGGGATTTTGAAGAACGAACCCACCACCCCTAGGTCGCGTCAAGGGTCGGCCAGTAGTGCTAAGTCAGCCAAGAGTGCAGGTATGCCAAGAGTTTAGATATGCCAAGAATTCAGATTGTTGGATAACTCTTTCTTAAAGGGACCAGTATACCTTTTGAAGCTATCTAAGATGCAACCAACCAAATTATTATTCAAAAGCTGTAAAGATATTAATGAATCTAAACGCCCTGTAAAATTGTTCCTTTGCTATCATTTTAAAGAAAATAACAAAAGAAGATAATGGATGGGAAACGATGATAAATATGTAAGATAATAAAGAATTTTAATTTTTGTGTTAAGACGTAACATATTGAGACGTGCAACACAAAGACATCTGTCTTGGTGCCCCGCCCAAAAATAAACTCTCTTTATTTTGTCATTTTTGTCATTCAAGTCGTTAGCAAAATAACGTTGGTTTTTTTCTGTTATCGTTATTAGTTTTAATAATGATTTAATTTTATCTGTGTGTCTGTGGAGATGGAGAAGTTACAGTTCAGGATGCAGAAGGTATTTTCGATGAGTTACCCAATTATTAACCATTTTTGTAGATTTGCGGATGTTTTTAGAGCCATGCTTATATATTTGCATGTCAGCTTGAATGTATTAGATTGTTAATGTCCATTGAGCATTTTGTAATTAATGGTTGAAAATAGGTGAAAGATATGTGTTTTTATGGTCAGACATCTTGTAGAGTTAACATTATTAGACTGTGTAATGTTGTCAATGTATATAAAATTTGTAACACTGCATGTTTGGTCGTACAAACTAGAAATACATATCAGAAATAAACATTTACTATATTAACTGCATGCCTTCTGCAAAGTAATTTTTCTCTTCAAACACAGTAGTAAATAAATCATTGGTCTTAGAAATTAGATTTTTGTTCCCCTAAAATCATTAATCAGTAGGTTTAAGGGGTAGGGGTGCCACGACCCCTTTTTTAGCAGGCTATGAGACTAGCAAAATGGGCCAACAAATTATAAATGGATTGGCTAAAGTTCCTACATTTATTTTCAAATTGCCTGGAAACCAGAGGAAGCATGCTAGATTTAAAATGTCCTTCTAGCAGGACTCTTAGACTCAGCCACACCCCCTCAACTCTGTTTCATGGAAGCTAGATCCGTCTCTGTGAATGTAGAAATAAAGTCATTAATTTTTTTAATGGAATTTAAAAGAGCAACTTCTGCTAAGAATTCTTACTCGTGCTTGTTTTGTTTTCAGTTCATTTTGAGAAAGACTCCTCAGGCAACCCCGTCCTGCCCACCACCAAGGAGTCCCAGCAATCCACCACTTCCTCCTCCTCCTCCTCCTCCTCCTCTCAGCACCCCTCGGAGAACACCCTCTCCCTGGAGCTTCCCGGTGCCCCCAAGGGTCAGAGGTCGCAACCTGGGTCAGCCGGCAGCGCCATTGGGGTGCGGGACATCGGAGAGAAGCCGGAACGCAACCTGGACGAGTGGCGCTATGCAGAGTATCTGGAGCCTAGCGTTCTTATGCAGGTTGGCCAAATATTGTGACCTGTTACCACAAAATGGACGTAAAGTAGCAACATTTTGATCTGTGTACACTTTAACCCGAGTTCAAGAATGTTTTTTTCAAATAGAAAGTTGTTAAAATCCCAACATTGACTTTGCAGTGAAAACTGTTGTTTGTTTTATTTCGTCGTCGACGTATATATTGATAATTCAGGTCTTGCAAGATGCCCGTGAGGTGTACCCCTACATGGATACCTACTACCACAAGAGAGATCATTCGCTCCTCGTAGTCATGCACAATCCCGTGGGGCCCGATCTCATGAACCATGAACCCTGGAGCACAAAGCTTCACTCCAACGTTGGATTCAGGTAAGCGTTCAGATCTTAGGATTTCATTGGATGGCGCTGAGTATTACAGTACATAAAGCATATTACGATATCGATGGGTGTCACCTAAAACTAAGACATAAGTCGAGGTCGTTTTTTTGTGTTATCGTTCAGGAACTACATGGAGCACGTTGCCAATCACATCAAGGATTGGACGGCCGACGAAGAGGCGAAGTACCAGGCGGAGGTACGGCGTAAGGAGGAGGAGGCTATGAGGGCTGCGGCTGTGACCACTTCCCCGTCTGCCTCTAGGCCTTCTAGTGTCAAGGGTACGGTCAGGTCTGGATCACCGAAGAAGTCACGCTCCAAGTCACCTAAAGGTCGGTCAAATCATTTGAATCAAAGCGACTCATTTGAATCAAAGCGATTTAGTTAAATCGCAGCAAATCATTTGAATTACATTCACTAACTATTTTTCCAATCAAGTAAGCGAAAGAGAAACTGATTAGGTTCCTCTTTTTTTATTCAATACAAGATTGTATTAAGATATTGACTGAGGTCGGATTCGAACCTGGGACGTCAGGAGCACTGCACCGGTGTTGAGTGTTTTCCATCTCTGATTTTCTCGGCAGGCAAGCGCAGCGTTAGCCCCTCCCAGTCCGTGGACAACCTAGACCCTAACAGCGGCAGCTTCATGAGACCCAACTCCATGAAGGCTTGGAAGATGGAACAGGACAAGATACGGGAGGAAGAAGAAAAGAAACAGCTGGAGAAGGAGAAGAAAGGACGACCAAAGTCAGTTGAAAAAAATCTTCAAGATTAGAGGGTGTCTTATAAGTAAAACTTGAAACCTTTTATTGCAGCGTTTAGATGTTAGGACCTGGGTTCTATGACGTGTGGGTTTGGTTATGGATTCTGTCGAATTTCCCGGATTACCCTGAAAAATCCATCTCTGGTTTTCGTACACCTCATACTAGAAATCTGGGGTTTTAAGTGTTTTTGTTTCTCCTAAGATCTCGTTCCCGCTCTGCCTCCCCGAAGAAAGATGACAAAGATAAGAAAGACGACAAGAAAGACAAGCGGGCCACCTCCCCAACCAAGGAGAGCGGGAGGAACAGCAAGAAGGGGATCAAGGGGGACAAGGGCGGGGCCGGAGGGGCGGGGGAGGAGGTTGAAGAAGAGGCGACAGAGGAACCTAAGGAATCGGAGAGGGAATACCCGGTAAGCTAAAGAGCTCATTTATGCTGAACGGACAGCTAAGCTAAGTTTTAATAAACTTGTTTACCTCAGGCACAAAACGTTGCTAAGCACATAAACTAATTGTTTAGCTAGGTTACCGGTGAAAATGTCATACGATTGTATTGGCTCATGGCTGGTTCCCAGTTAGTCAAATTAAATTAGACATTGATTAAAGTGTTTAGCAGTTTCTTTATTTCATCCTAACTTTTAAATTAATTGTCCTCTCTTCCAAACCTGAATGCTCGTTTTGTTTTTCTTTTTGTTGTAGTTTGTTGGCTATGATGTGGGGAATGATCTGATTCATGCCAGTGGTTTTGTCACCACTCTGTTCCCTTGCGACGGTGGCCAAATACGCACAGAGAAGACAGAATTCATCGACGGTAAGACACAGTTAATAGGCCCGAACCACCACCCTTACCCTTACCCTCATCACACCTTCACCCCACTCTCACCCCACCCTCACCCCACCCCACCCCAACAATTGTGCCTGGTCCCTCCTTCCATAATTTGTTTTATTACGAACACTTTCCCCAGAAATATTGATGTAACGAGTTTTTAAAAAATTTTATTGCCTCTTTACCATGTGAAATTACCAGAAATTAACTGAAAGACAACATTAATTAACTATTAAAGGACTTGCTAAAGTAGCTTTTCTTCTGATTCTCGTCAGAGAACTATGAACACAAACCACATTTTCTCAAAAAGTTGGCCATTTCACAAGGCGTATCCTCAAACTTCTAATCTGCAAAACTCACTCGAATTACATTTACCTAACATTTGTCTTAGTTTGTACAGAAAAACAAATTCAGATAATAGACATTTTTGATCCTGAATCGTGCTTGCTGGAATTGATTGTTTCTCCTGCATCTGTTTTTTTCTGACAGGCCCATGTTTTGTGAAGACCTCCATTCTCAAAGACGGCCACGTCTTTGTCATTCACCTGCTGAATCCTCGGCCAATCAGCGAAGATGAACTGCCACCCAATACCAGCCCAGAGGAAACAGCGATTGAAAAGGCTGAGCATGAGACGCAGGAGAAGGACCAAGGTAAGCTATAAGCACGGAAGTAACTCGCTTAGCCAAAAGAGACGGTTACCAGCTAAAATCTCATATGATGCATATTGGTCTTCACTCGTTCTATGTTATTTATGTTTAGCATACATTTGGTATAAGCAATTATTGTCTGTTAAGAAGCTCCATGCAAGGTTACCAGCCAAAGTCTCATAAGATTCAAACCGTTCTTAACTGGTTCTCTGCTAATTATGTTTTAGCTCAGCACATAGATTTGGTATAAGCAATCAATGTACCCCCGGTATCTTCAAATATTTACAAGCTATATTTTTGGTGGAGTGTTATATACGTGGAATGGCATTTGTGATGTAAAACCTACCCCTCTAATTCAGCCCCCGTTGCCAAGGAAACCAACCTCTTTGAGGATGTAACGGAGGAGGACGGTGTCGATAGTCTAGCCAGTGAGGTCATATCGGTCAAGTTGGGGTCAATTAGCGGCTCGCAGTACGCCGAATCACGGGATGGTCAGTGTGTGTGTGATTGCAGTTTCGTTGGCACTATTTCTGTTTCCTTTTCAGGAGTGACAATTAATGCACATCTGTTGAAAGCCTTTCTCAATAATTTGAAGAAAAAAAATACATGAAGCTTTGCACCTTTATGCACTCTTTATCATGTGTTCAAGTTATAGTACACCGTTTGTGAGTTGTGCATTTTTATCGTTTGAAGTGCAGCAAAAGTTCTCTAAATCTAAATAATGGTGCTTGACAACTAACCTGGTGAAGTTTCATTTCTGTGAATGCTGCATATTCCTAGAAAATAATATCCTAAGATTTCGATTTTTAACCATCTACTGATGGAAATGTCCAGATTTGCCATGGGTCTACTAACCGCTCTACTAACTGCTCAAACCTTTTTTGTCCCCATTGTTGTTGAAGGTGCAATTTTTTTTACTTGGGAAAATCCGTTCTAGAAAGTAGATTGGAGAAATGTGGAAGGAAAATTGTCATAGTGGAATCTTTTTGGTTTGAGTTTTGATTTCCGGGCTTGTCCAGTTACCGTGGAAACCAACGTCAACAACTTCATCAGCACAATGTCAGATTCTGATTCAGTTATGTCAACAACAACAAAATAAAATTAACAATAAAAGACAAGAAAAAGTAACTAAACTTTAATTTTCTTAAGCAGAATTTTATTAAGTCAGGAATTACCTTAAATTCAATTCACTGACTATCTTCAATTCTTATAATTCACCTTCGTAGGAGACTCCCCGACCAAGGGTGTAGGCCAGATGCAACAGGACGTCTCATTGGACGAGGCTACAGCCCCTGAACCAGCAGATGAGAAGCCTCGACCAATTAGCAGCTTCGGCTCATTCACGGCCACCCTTAGCGACGGCATGGTGTTTGCACTCAGTCACTATGGCACTAAAGGAACTCCATTTGGAACCGGTAATTGTAGACATTTTTGTTTTACCCGGGCGTTTAAAATAAGGGACGCACAGAACTTGACTTAGGTCATTAGAAATTGGTCTCAATTTCTCAAAAATAGTTTTTACTTTTATGCAGTAACCCACTTTAATAAAGAAAAGCTTTAATTATAAAAATAAAAGTGTTTTTCTTTTATTTTTCTCAGAAGAACCTAAGAAAGAGGTTGAGATCTACGTTCCCCCGGCCACCAGTCCGTCCCCGCCACCGACTGTCTCCTCTCCTAAAGGCAACCGAGCTGGATCGGGGAAGAAAGGCAAGAAACAGCAACAACAGCAGCAGGAGGCCGAGAGACAGGCACAGCTACAGCTGGAGCAACAGCAAAAAGAGGTGATCAGAGGTCCATCATAAGACAGTCAAAAGGAAACCACAAATCAATTACTTGTCAGGTGAAACGTCAATCGCAAGGCAGGTGAGAAGCCTGTGACAAGTAAGACGAAAGGCAATCGCAAATCAAACACAAGACAAACCACAAGCAACATCTGAATTCTTGCTAGAATTCTGCCTGCTAATTTGGCAAGGCGGTTACGGGGATTACTCAAAGAGAAATCAAAGACTTCCACCAATAATTATCAAGTTTGTTTAATCTTTGAGGAGGAAGAGAGGAAGAAGGGGATGGAGGAAGCCTTGAAGAAATCCAAGGATCCCGAGGAGCCACCCTTCCAGCAACTCTTTGTCTCCTGTCCTGATGGTCTGCATGTCAACTACCTCCTGGAAAAAGATGCCGGTAAGCAAATAGAAATATTCAAACCTTTGAGTTCATATCAACTGATTAAATGTTTCTGAAGGCCAACGGGCACCAGAAGGTGGTTGGAGTTACCAAAGTTAGGAGCCTAAAATCACCTTCAGCCTAAAAGAAAGAAGAAGCCAGAAATTTGAAAAGAAAGTTTGAGATCTCATAGTGATTGATTTCTTACATGGTCGGTGATTTTTATTTCTCTGCATTCTGTCTTCTGTTCTCAGGTGTCTTGTCATCCGATTCCCGGTCTGCAAGCCGTCTGTTAGTCAGACAGAGTTACCCGTACAAGACGTCTGGCAAGCAGGCGTGCGAGTCACCTCGCCAGGTACCAGCCATGCAGGAGAAGTCGCGACTCATCACCAGCGACGGGAGTGTCATCAAGATGATGACAGACGGAACCGTCCAGGTAGAAAAGTCCAAATTACTTGGCTACGGCTTAGACTCACACACGTGGCTATGGAAACGAGCCGCAGCCGCTTCTCACACAGACGCGTGTGATTCTGCTGGCTATATAGGCTAGTCCTTTAGATGCGGCTGAACTTGACACACAAAAAAACAATCACGGCCAATTTCTTGTGCACAAGCCCATGGTATCTTCGTGTCATCTGTCTGTCTTGTAGGCTGTGTCCTATTTCCCATTTTACCTGTGTAATTTCTAGCAGTAGCAAACTAATTCGGACGCAACTAATATAACTTCTTCTTTGATTGTAAACGAGGTTCAGAGTTACAACAACTTGTCTGTTGATAGTTAATAATAACTATTTGTACTATTAAGCCCCACGTGACTCTTGTCTGTCACATTTTTCTCGTGAACCTCAGGTGTTGTTTGCGGACGGTGCGGTTAGCATAAGCCAGGGTTCCTCCTCTGGCCAGTCCTTTAGCCCCGCCCACAGCCGAGACACTTCTCCTCAGCGTGGAGGCAGCGCCGTCAGTCCCCAAGTTTTAGAGGCAGCAACCAAGAAAGGTAGGCCTACATTGCGTCTCTATCGTCACAGAAAAAAACCATATGAAGAGTTTGTTTCCAAAACGGGATAATTGCCAATTTGTAACCTAACACCACAAAATGAGCTTAAAGTCGGAATTCTTTTTGCAGAACAGAGGGCAAAGGCCAAAATTTGAAGGGGGTGGTAGATTTTGTTTTGTTTTCATGTGAATCATAATCTGTAAGTTCTAAAATGTTATTCTTCGATCAAACATTTATTATGACATTCACTGTAACACAACTGTAACACAACTGTAGGATTTTCTCAAGAATCAGTTTCACCACTTCAAGTAAATTGGTCCATTTTTTCATCACTGAAATAAATACCCCTTATTGTTGTATACCGTTGGAAAGCTCTTGTTCTGCAGAATCTAGATCTTTAATTATCTCAATTCTTATAAAGTTTGACTTTAGGTTCATTTTGTGGCGACAGGTAAGATTTAGTCTAGGACCTGATTCCAAACTCATCTGTTCATTTGCTTTTTGGATAGGATCTGTACGTGGAGCACTCGGCAAGTCAGGGGAGAAACCCGAGGATCTCCAAGACGTCAGTACCTCAGAAGAACCAGGCGTCTTCAGCGAGTGGGTGACTACCTCCAAGGACGGGGCTCGCATCGGTACCAGGGCCGACGGTAGCACGTACGAGCTAAAAGCTTGTATGATGTACTCTGCCACGGACCCTATGACATATGAGGTGAGTTGGTGTGGACTCTGCGATCCCAAGTCATTCTGAAGTCCTCCAAATGACGGCATTTTATCACTAGAAAACCTGCTAAAGACCTGAATCTCGACGTTTTTATTTATCACTGATACTAGGTAATGAACTCCAGGGAAGACCGTGTGGTGATCTTGTTGCGTCCGGATGGGAGCCGTATCGTGGACCATAATGAGGGCACACGAATCACTACGTACTACAACCGGGTCAAACTAGCTGCAGATAACGAAGAACGCGCAGAGACGGGTAAACCTTCAACTTTGACCTTCAACTTTGACCTTCCAAATTAACCTTTTATTTTTGTTTTCGATATTTTCAAGAGCTTCATTAAGACGGTTGATTAGGTTCTCAAGAGTTATTATTGGTTAACCACGAAGGGACATTAATTGGGTTCTTCAAAAAAAAATTGAACTTGTGACCTCCGGAATGTTTTATCGGCATTCTGCCAACTAAATTATCTAGCTTTATGTTGGTGGTTTACCCAAAAGATGTACTGCAAGGTAAATAATCAATGCTGAAAAAGTTATCGGGAGCATTGGGGGATCGCTCAGTGAGGGTGCGACTTTGACCGTAGATCAAACAAACTTTAGAAAAAAACAACAATTATCTAAAAATGAAGAACTTTAATACAATTTGAAATTTATATTTTTGAAAAGGTGAAGAACCATCTCCCAGTTTTAAGCTTGTCAAGCACTACAAGGTGGAGTGCTCCGGCTATGCCACAGTCATCTTCAACAGCGAGGACAGTCTGGCAACTACAATCTTCGGCAGCGGAACGGAGATCATCAGCATCCCTAATGGCTCATACGAGGTTCTCCATCAAGAGGGCAATCGCGCGACTGTCAAGAGCGACGGGATTGTGGAGTACGTCCCTGGCGGTGAGGGAGAGAGGAGCGAATCCAAGACCTACGTCATGAGACACCACGATCCGATTGTCTTTGAGACGGAGGATACCGTGGGGAATCGCTTCGTGGTCCGCTCGACGGGGGAAACAGAGGTTAAGAAGGCTTCGACCTGCGACGAAGATAAAGTGGAGATGGGCGCAGTCAAGCAGTGTCTTCAGCACCTGCCGCGGTTCTTTGTGATCAGCGAGGACGGAAGCGGCTTGGAGCTCCTGCGGGTGAAGGACATCGAGGGATACTTGGAGCGAGCTAACTTGGACCCCAACACCGCCATCTTGTCGGACCCGCTCGCGGATCACCCGGATGTCAACGGCATCACGATCATGCGGCCTTACACCACGAGTCCCAGCAAGGCCTGGCTGATACCCCTCGACGAGCCTAACATTGTCCCGCCGAATCTACGTTCCCGCGACTTTGCCAGGTTCCCTGCTCGGGAGCTGAAACACCCTGGCCCTAAATTCGGCACCAACGTCGGGAAGGGGCTAGCTGTCGGCTCGCGCTCCTTGAACCTGCGCGCTCCTCCAGTCCCGAAATGCCCCAGCGAGCTAGAGATTCGTCAGTTTGTGGAGTACCAGCCCATCAGCGAAGAGCTGAGGCAGAAAATGAGGGCGGGGCTTGAGGCTTATGCTAATGAGGTGCAAAATAAGGATCGACAGTGGGCGGAGCAAGAGCTGAAGGAGCCAAGAGATGAAGCAGAGCGGGTCAAGGCAGGAGAGCTCTTGGCAAGCATCTTAGCACAGGTAAAACGTAGTTCGATTTTCAAATTCCAATTTCAGATTTCTTTATATGATTGACGTTAGAGAGTGTCAATATTAAGGCATCTTGTTACCATTCACTTTAGGATGAGCAAGATTTGGCTGCCCAGACCGACTCGGCAACGGACACAGTTCCTCAAGAATCAACACAAAGCACCGTACCAACGACTAAACCCAGAGCTGTGACAAGCAGTGAAGAAGCCAAGGCACTCTATGAGAAGGCAACGGTCCCAGCCCCGCTTCCCCCGCCGCCCAAGCCCAAGGACAAGTACACACAGGAGGACTGGGACAAAGTTCGGTATGAAATTCATTCCTGATCTCAAGCTCTTAGTCAACTGGTCCCTGTACCACCACAAACGGCCCTGCCTGTTACTTCCCCAAACCGCCCTGCCTGTTACTTCCTGCCCCATCCCAAACCGCCCTCGGATGGTTAATCAAGTTGGCATGAATCTGTTTCCTAGGAGAGACCTAGCGGAGGAGCAGAACCTACGCAAGGCGCTGCGTAACCACGAGGTCCCTCCTTACTTCCAGTCCGAGTGGGGAGAGGGTTTCCTGGCAACCCAGGCCGCAGCGACCAGGAAGAAGGTTCCAGACATGGACGGACTGACCAAGGACCTAGCTGCAGCTACGAGGCAAGGAGACGGTCAGGGGACATCCTTCAGTCTGCCTAGCACGCCGTCTGAGTCACCAGCCAGTCAACAGCAAGGTAGACGGACGATCGTTACACTTAAACCATTATTACACAAGTTTCACAACAGTTTTGTGGCAGTGCCGTTACCACCAAATATTCTTGAGTGTTTTCTTGATTTGTATCTTATGCAGCTGTCCCTGATTCTTCCAGACAGAGTGAGCCGTCGGAAAGTGTCTCCCCTCAGAAACGAGTCTCCCCACTCAACCCAACAATCAATGGTATGCTAGTTTTCATTTACAACTTAGAAACCCCCCCCAAAAAAACAACAAAAACAACAAAACAAAACACCAAAAAAATAAAAAAATAAAACAAAACTAAAACCCACAAAATAAAAAAAGGGGAAAAAAGGGAAAAAAAGGAGAAAAATATCAGAAGAATTCAAGTTGTGTTTATTATTTTAAATGTATGCATTTATGCCACTCTCTGAAGATGGCCACATATGATAATGACATGTTTAACAAATCATATAAAATTCCCCTTTTCCAATATTTTTTTTCAAGTTCCTATATCGTCATCAAGTCCTGCCGACCTCCGTCCAACCAACCCTACCCCTGCCCATGCCGGGGGTCAGGGAACGCCCACACCTCTACGTCCAAAGAACCCCACACCGGCCCACGCCTCACAGCAGCAGGGGCCTGCAGCAAGACCAGGTCAGTTACAAGCCCATCACAAGCCCATCACAAGCCAATCACAAGTCAATTACAAGCCAATCACAAGCCAATCACAAACCATCTACTGTACATAATTCTTTTCACCATTTCAGGCAATCCCACGCCCGGAGGATCCAACGACAACAACGCCAATTCCCAGAATGCCTTGCTTCCCAGTGAGACACCCTCAAGTTACGCGTCGTTCCCCAACCATCCATCCACCATTCCGGAGCACGTAGATGAAGGGGCCTACACCGACCGCTCGAGCTACACGGGTGAGTTGAACTTTTTAATTGTTATTCATTTATAGGAAGGGCTCAAAGCTCGGAAGGTTGATCACCAGCATGGTATTTCAGCGGTCTGATGTTCGTATCTCACTCTGGTCAATTTGTCTTTGTTTCAAATATTTTATAGAAAGGAGCAGCAACAACCAGCTGGAGGAGCGTCGTTCCTTCAGCCAGTCTAACGGCGATGGCATGGTGGGTACAGACGGGGACGACGGTATCCCATCAGCCAACAGCGACCTGATCCTGACCAAGAGCCTGCTGGTAGACGTCAACGGGGAACCGAGGAAAGAGAGAGTGCAGCTGCCGGCGGCCATCTTGGGCCAGAAGCCTGGCATGGTGCCAAACAAACACGTGAGCTGGCAAAACCTTTTTTCTGAAATTGCTAATCACAAAAGAAGAAAAAATGCTTTACTGAAACTACTTTGCTGAGCAAAGGAAATCTGCTAAGCAATATTTGTTGTTTACAAATTTCACTAGATGTGATCTCAAATCTTGTTTCTCTGATAATTTGTTTTCCATGACAGTTCCAAGTTTTGGAGGATCCCGTCCGTCGCAAGGTCAACACCTCCTCCATCGCTGGGGCGGAAGCCAAGGGCATCGCTTCTCTCTCCAAGATGAGGGGATTCGAGCTGGTTCCCGGGGAGGTCCACTTTGGCACCTTGCGGGAGGGCTGCACCTACGCCTTCAGCGTCAACCTCAAGAATTGTGGGATAGATTCGTGTAGGTACAAAGTGAAGCAGCCGCCCCCGGCCACGGGACTTCAAGTTGTCTACACCCCGGGACCGGTGAGTATTCAATTGGTTTTCTTGTAAGATGAAATTGGAATTGGAATCTGATACTGGAAACCCAATATTAAATTTACATCACCCTGATGCAAAATTCTGTCTTATAAATAGTTTGGTTGCGATAATCGCTGCTATATTAGAGTCCAACCAGTCAGCTGACCCCGGCTAGCTCGGTGGTCGAGTTGTAAGACGTCTGTTCTAGAAAGCAGGAGGTTGTGGGTTCGAGTCTCACCAGAGTGATTTTTTTCTAATAATTTCTCGGGGCAAAATTTAATATTGATTTTTATGATATTCAACTGTTTCTTGTCTTTGCCCCCCCCCTACTACCTCAACCCACCAGGTTTCAGCAGGAATGAAGGCTATTCTAGAGCTCCAACTCTACGCTATAGCCGTCGGGGTGATGGGGGACAGCGGTCAAGGATCTATCGGTCATCACGTCCAGATCATCACCGAGATGGAACAGCTATTCCTACCAGTCACTGCAAATATCCTTGTCTGGACTGGATTCTGTCACTTTCTTGCTCTTTCTTTTACCATCTTTGTGGCAAGGAAGTCGTCTTCTTCGTGAAGTTGGGGTGGGAGGGGGGAAGGGAAGAGAGAAGGTTTTCCTCAAAGGTCAATGGTTCAAATCTTTACGATTATTCCTTATTTCTGAGATTGATGATTACGTAAAATATATTGTTATCCTTGACTGAGCACACATGTTCTGACGGCCCACGAGTACGATGAGCGTTGCCGCAACCAGGGGGCGCCCCACGTCTCTGCCGGGGTGCGCATGATATCAGCGCGACCTCCATCCCGGGAAGGGATCATCAGGCCCAGGAAAACACAACAACCAGGTAAGTAGAATGGAGGAAACACTGGGTACAAGGTACACGTATCCTGACAACCAATTAAGAATATTATAGAATTTCTAGTAAAAAAAATATATATCAATGTATTTTAACAGATTTACACAGACAAAAATATAAAAAAATACAATTACAAAATTGTCTAAAATTTTTCAAATGTTTGATTCTTGACAGGAGCCACTCTTGAAGTCGATTCACAGCTGGTCCAGTGATTGCAACATCGAAACTGAAAAACCAACAATTGTGGATTATGCTCTTACAGAAACTCTTTCAATATTTGTCCTTACACTTTAATGAATAATATCAGACTTTTCAAAGACGGATGTACATAGGCCTATATATCAAAACTGTTGATGTTATAATTATGTTTCTTTTTTGCTCTCATTAAAATGTCTCATTAAAAAATATTTAAAGAAAAGTTGGTTTAAAAAAATGTACTGTCTTGTTGTTAAATTTGTTTGGTATCACGTATTTTATTCACTCAATGGCGTTTGACTGCCAATTCAATTGTAATTCGTTTTTTTTATCTTCTTAATTTTTGGCCAAATCAAAATTGTAGGGGGTTAACCTTGCATTTTGATCGTAGTTTGAAAAATGCAACTTTTTAGACAAATTTTAAGTTTGTATTTTAATAAAAATTGAACAAAAAGGAAACTTTTGGGTAAAAATAAAAAAATTATAAAAGTTAACTTTGCATTTGTATTAGGCAGAGGGACCCTCTCCCCCTCTTTTGTGTTGATCATTGTGTTCCCAGAATGTCATAAATTCTTTTTAGATATCTATGAGGGATGTGTTAGGTAACAATAGTCTGTAGTATGTATAGGGTATAGAGACAAAAGGGGGTCGCTCAGCCTTATATCCTGCTGGGTATTTACATGTATGCTGTGCACTCAAAACAATGTACAAACCTTTATGGTGTGTGGTTCCCCCTAGTTGTATATACATGTATGGAGCTGTATGTGCTGGTGCATCTAGGGGCGTGGCCCATGATTTAAAAAAAAAACTAGTTTATGTCCGAAACTGTAGCCTAAGTCTGGTTTTTATTTAGTTTTGTATTAAATATTAAATAGTAGGTTTATTTTGGAGGTGCATATCATAATGTTTTGGGTCAATTTTTGAGGATTAAATGTCGTTCTCAAAATAGTCAAAATTTGAAGTTAATATTTTGGGGTGTATATTTGGGGTGTATTTTTAACCGGTTCGCGCTGGGATTATTTTGATGTTGACCAGACCCAGGCACGGGATTGTTTTTCACGAACGTTGATCCAAGTGGGTTCAGGCCGGCATTTGTGGGTAAGTATACTCGGCCTTGCTCGCTGCGTGTTTTCAACGTGTTCATGATGGTAACTCGCCACTATTCTAATAGAAACTTAATTTACAGAACAAACTGCAGTAGACACACTTGCTAGCTACGCCCGTGTGCTGCGAACAAGCGGATGGAAATGTGATATCTGGCCCAGCGTTTGCATATACCAAGCATTGTGGAGTTTGAGAAGCTACTTATCTTGTTAATTTATAACCTTTTTGTTTTCTTGACAGTTCACTAGATCAACTCGGAGGCTGAGATGTTCAGCGGGCCTGTTTGAAGCCATGGAGATAGTTGCCGAGAAACACCAAGCTGTAATTGGTCTCCTGGAAATATTACTAGAGACGCAACATCAAATATTGTAAGTTGCCTTTTACAGATTGTTATACCGGTAAATTTTGAAAGATTGTAAACTTAAAGAGTACAACCTTGGGTCACGACAAAGAATATTCACTCGCAAAACATCGATCGTAAGTTTATTGCGAAGCTACGCAACAAATTGGTTTGAGCCTAAGTCCCACGCATTGCGCAAGCTGCGTACTTTTTCTTGAAATCATCTGCAAGGAAACAGCTAACTGGGATCAGTCGTAGAGATTGTAGCATTAAATTTACAACTAGTCAGTGTTCACATGGTTTATTTGAAATTCTGATGTCAACTGTTTTGTTGCAGAGGCTTGTTTGAGTGGGAAGACACGATTGAAGAACAAGAGCTCGTCGACACGAAGACAACGGAGCAGCAGCTACTCACCAAACTTGAGGAATGATGAGTACAATTTTTATTCAACTCTTTGTGAGTTATTCTGGCCAAATAAGACAGAACTGGGCGGAGGTCGAAATAAGGATTTGTGAATAAAATTCTTCTTACAAGACCAATTGTTTCACTTCAATCAGACATTCCCTTGACAAATTTGAATTTAATTAATAAATTACTCGCCGTTTGAAAAATATTTTTCGTAGGATGTCTCATTCGAAAGCTCGTAACAAAATTATCAATTCAATTTGAAAATCTATTTTTCAGGGTGCAAACCCCTAAAAGCACAGACACGCCAACTTTAAACTGTGTGGAGTAGACATATTAGAGAATACAAATTTACACCCATTGTGTTTTTTTTTATTTCATTTTTCTTCTGTACGGATTGTGCCCAGTTCCGTCTCATTTGACCAGAACGCCTCACATTTATTTGAGGGGTGATTGATAAGTTTGTGGCCTTAGGTAGAAGTGAGTTTTAAAAAATCAAACATTTATTTGTCAACATAGACCTCTCCTACATTAACACACTTGGTCCAGCGGTTATGGAGAATACGGATCCCTTCTGTGTAAAAGCTGTTGTCTTGGGCCCCCAAAAGTGGTCCACCGCATCAATGACATCATCTGAGGCAAAATGGGCCTGAAAATTACCCTGGTTGGAGACCATTCCTCTTGTCAGCTTCCCACACAAAATCTTTTTTGAATTTTTCCCCCTAGCCGTTTCAGGAATTCGGTGTAGTAGTGGGCCCTGATAGCGTGACCTGTTTCAAATGTTCTGTGTAACCATTCAACAAGTTGAACTGCCCTTAAAATCCAGTAAAAACTTGACGGCTCATCTCCTCCCTAAGGTCACAAACTTATCAATCTCCCCTTGTATGTATGGTTTGTTCTAGAAATTTAGAGTTCATATAGCATCTGATATTTATGGGTTTTTGTGTGTTCAATTTATTATTTACATGTATAGGATGGAATTTGCATTAGCCTAATGTAAATCCAATAGTGGGTGTTGCCCTTCACAAACGTATTTTATGAAACACTGTGTTTACACTGTTGTCCTGTGAGTTTATTAAACAAATCAATCACTCAAATTGGACTTGAACCCACGTCTTACCAGAGAAATTAATAATCATAAGGGTTAGCTTTGCATTTTGATAAAAACATTGCAAAAATTTGATTCTTCATTTACAAAATTAAAAGGTTATATATAGCCTTGCATTTTAATTAATGTTGCGAAAATTTGAAAAAAATTAAAATTGTAGGGGGTTATGCTTGCATTTTAATTGGCCAAAAATTTGATATTATTTAAAAATTAAAAATCATAAGGGGTTAGCCTTGTATATTGATAAAAATTGACAAATCTTTGATATTTCTTCAATTAAAAATCATAAGGGGTTAGGCTTGCGTTTTACTGAAATTTGGCTTGTAATTTAATTAAAATTGGCCCAAATTTGATATTTCTTTAATTAAAAATCATAAGGGGTTAGGCTTGCGGTTTAATGAAAATTTGACAAAATTTAATATTTCCGAAATTAAAAATGGTAAGGGGTAAGGCTTGCATTTTAGTTGCCCACAATTTGATATTTCCTTAATTAAATATCATAAGGGGGTTAGCCTTGCATTTTAAAGAAAATTTGCAAAAAATTGATATTTTTATAATTAAAAATGGTAAGGGGTAAGGCTTGCTTTTTAATTGCCCACAATTTGATATTTCTCTAATTAAATACCATAAGGGGTTAGCCTTGTATTTTAATAAAAATTAGATAAGAGATTGATATTTTTATAATTAAAAATTGTAAGGGGTTGGGCTTGCATTTTAATACAAAATTTGCGAAAATTATTTATTGTTTTAATTAAAAATGGTAAGGAGTAAGGCTTTCATTTTAATTGCCCATAATTTGATATTTCTTAAATAAAAAATCATAAGGTGTTAGGCTTGCATTTTATTGAAAATTTGCCAAACTTTGCTATTTCTTTATTAAAAATCGTAAGGGGTAAGGCTTGCATTTTAATTGCCCAAATGTTGATATTTCTTAATTAAATATCATAAGGGGTTAGCCTTGCATTTTAAAGAAAATTTGCAAAAAATTGATATTTTTATAATTAAAAATGGTAAGGGGTAAGGCTTGCATTTTAATTGCCCACAATTTGATATTTCCTTAATTAAATATCATAAGGGGTTAGCCTTGCATTTTAAAGAAAATTTGCAAAAAATTGATATTTTTATAATTAAAAATGGTAAGGGGTAAGGCTTGCATTTTAATTGCCCACAATTTGATATTTCTTAAATAAAAAATTCATAAGGGGTTAGTTTTGCATTTTACTGAAAATTGACAACAATTTGATATTTCTTAAATTAAAAATGGTAAGGGGTAAGGCTTGCATTTTAATTGCCCACAATTTGATATTTCCTTAATTAAATATCATAAGGGGTTCGCCTTGCATTTTAAAGAAAATTTGCAAAAAATTGACATTTCTTTAATTAAAAATCATAAGGGGTTAGCCTTGTATTTTAATGAAAATTGGCAACAATTTTATATTTCTTAAATTAAAAATCGTAAGGAGTAAGGCTTGCATTGTAATTGGCAAAAATTTGATATTTCTTAAATTAAAAATCATAAGGGGTTAGCCTTGCATTTTAATTGAAATTTGCAAAATTTGACTTGTCAATTTTATTATTTTAAAGTACATTTGAAAACTTCATTTTTGATTGTTTGATCAGTACAATGTTTAAAGTTTCTAACATTTTGATTGCCTGGTGCACATTTCAGTCAGTTTAATTTGTTCAATTATTGTAAAACCTTTTATAAGTGCTATCATGAAATTTGTAATACACTGTTGTTTTGTAACAAAATGCAGAAATAAATTTCAAAACCATGTTATGTTAGAAATGCAGTCTTGTTTTTATTTTGTATGTTTTAAAAAAATAACTAAGTTCAAGCTAATACGTTTTTTTTTTTGGTATTAGATTTGAACTTTGTTATTTTTTTTAAAGCAAGTTAAATTTCCCAGGTACCTAACTTATGCCCAAATTCAAAAATTAGGTTTCTGAGATAGTCTATATTTCGGACCTCCCCCCCCCCCCCCCCCCCCCCCCCCCCCTCGGGGGCTCCCCTCCTCCTCCGGACCCCTCGGGGGCTCCCCTCCTCCTCCGGACCCCTCTTCCCCTTCCCAGGTTCTGATCCTGATCCTGATCCTTGGCACATCCTACTGTCAATCCCATGATTTATTATATTTATTTTATCATTTTTTGGTGGCACCACCTGGGCTAGAACCCCGGACCCTCCGCACTGTAGTCCTGGGTTTATCTGACTGAGCTACTGGCTCTTGAAGAAAAAGATTCTCGGACGTTATATATAAACCTAAGGTTGGCATAATGTCCCCCCAAAAAAAATTACCATGCATAAATATTCATCATATGCATATCTCCAAGTCCAAAAAATAGACTATCTGTTTGTAAACAAATAAAACTATCTCCAAATCATAGACTGTTTGTAAACAAATAAGACTATCTCCAGAAAATAGACCATCTCCCCCCCACCCCCCAAAAAAGACTACATGTATCTCCAAAATATCTACACACAAAAAAAGATTTTTATTTTTAAATATCCAAATTATAGACACAAAAATCTAGAAAATTTAATGTCAAACCAACATGATTATATACAGTAAATTGAATCTTTGCAAAGTGAATCTTGACCTAATTTTATTGGAGGAAAGATAAATGGCAGGTGAATCCTCATGTTGGTCATTCAAGACAAAAAGTGAATAAGGTTGAAGGCTTGAGGAGGGTAGGTTAAAGATTCCCACTCATGGCTGCATAACAAAATATAGTTAGAAGGAATGCCAAAAATTACGAATATAAATAAAACAAAAAATCATTCAATTGTTTAGCAGTTTTCTCCAACTATACCCTGTGCCCAGTTCCGTCTCATTTTGCCAGGATGCCTCACATATTGGAGCCACGGTTTAATTAAAGTTGAGCAACAAAGCATTTGACTGACAACAGAGTTCGCTGTGAGCATCCTTCCCTTCGTCGATCTACTCTGCAAGTTTCATGTTCTCCAGGGCTTTTCGCAGCCCGTCGGCCCGGATCTCCTCCTCCATGTTAGCCACCTCGTCCGCGAATCCCTTCGTCTCCATGGACAGCAAGCCCAGCAGGTTTCCCAGCTTGACCAGGTCGGGCCGCTCGCGGCACAGCTTGAACTGCAACGGCTTGAATCCAAGTGGGTTAAGCGCCCCCACCATGGCACCAGTGGATTTCTGGTTGTACAGGAAGGAGACGAAGACTAGCTTGGCTGGGTAGACCTCCTCCGAGTACTTCTGGAACAGTGTGGAGAAGCTGGGACACCAGACAGGGAGAAGAACTAATTAGTCTTGACATCAGAAATGGAAATAATCATGTCCTATTTGAAGCGTGCACAATTGGGGAGTTCTTGACATCTATTAAATGAAATCGTTTTAGGAGCGGTAAGGAAGATTTGGTTCCGAGAAGAACCGTTACAAATTTTACTAAAAATGATCAAAAACATTCTGATTGAAATGTCAATTGTTAATTTAAAGACCCGTCTCCTAACTGATAATTTCCCCACACTATCCACTGGCGTTTCCACCCCGGGGTGGGGTAAGAAGGGCTAAAGGAAGGGACCTCCCCTTTTAAAAATTTAATCTACAAAAACACCCAAACAATTCAATTTTTTCCCCTAAAACAGATTCTTGTTTTGCAGAGCAAACGTGTACAGATCTCTTGCATTGCCACCAACGTTAATGCATTTTGCTCCAAAGAATTTTGAATGAGAATGGCCATTACTAATTCATTGTTACTCAATTGAAATAAAATTCTTCAAAGATGGCGAGCAATGCTACTTACTTGTAGTTTATTCCGTCGATGTTAACCGTGCCGTTCTCCTCCTCATCGGTGACTAGGATGAATGTCTTCATGACTTTCTTCTCCTTGTAGTAAGGCAGGAGGCTCGCTGCCGGTATGGTGCTGCCGTCGGTATTCAGCGTCGACGCCAGATGAAGAACCTTGAAAGAGAGAAACAAAATGATTGGTGTTGTTTATAATTCAGGCGATCAAATAGACCAAGATAAACAAATAGGAGAAAAACAGAATCAACATTAAAAAAAAAGGCAGGACATAAGAAAGACTTTAGAAAACATATAAACAGATATTTTTGGAACGTGCAATATTTAAAGTACATTTTATTTTATCTAATTTAACCCATCAACTTTTTCATTGCTTAAAAAAAAAATAGATTTGGTTTTAAGACTCTGTGCTATTGTAAGACGCTGTTATTTTTAGAGGATGAAAAAAATGTTTTTATTGATTGTATTTTCTTTTATTTCGTGTAATTTTTGTGGGTAAATTGATGTTGTATTGAATTGTATTTTTATATTCTTAAATAGAAACAACATTTCTGTATTTTTATGATGTGGATAAATAAGATTTCTAATCTATTGTAATCTAATTCTAATCCATAATCAGGATAAAAGTAGGACTTTAGTGGGTTACTCAGCATTAAGTCTTAACATAAGCCTTCCGTACTCGCAACATTTTGGCCAAGTCTGCATCTGAGCTCTTGGAAGTACAGGGAAAGGAAGGGGGTTGGCTAGGAGGTTTGTAGGTTTGTTTTTTAACGAGTTCTTCGAAAAGGCCAGCGTTACAACCAAATTTTTACCTCTTCGATGGTCTTGGGGATTTCGTCAGGTACATAGTTCACATGGCTGAAGAAGGAGAGTTCAGCGTTAGCGATGGCGGTCAGCAGACTGGCGATGATGGTGCCGGTCTTGATAGCTGTACTCATGGATGGTGACCGGTCACCGATTACGGCCACCGGCGAATCGATGGTCAATCTGTTTAACACAAAGACAATCAAAAAACTTTAAACTTCAAGAACTGAAGAAAAAAAACCGAGACTATTCTGGGTAAAAGTGGTTTACAGTTGCCAAACGTATAATTCTAGGCTTATAAAGCTGTCATACACTTTAGGTAACTCAATCATTTGCTATAAAAAGGGGCGTCGTTTCTTACTTTGTCCTTTCCAGTTGTTTTTGTGCCATAGAGATGAGTCGCTCGTAGAGTTCCGTCGTCTCCTCTTTCTTGGCAGAATCGTCTAAATTACAAAATCAAAATCAAAATGATGAATAGAAACCTCCAACATACAGTAAGAATACAAAATCAGTTTTCAGGCAAAATTACAGTCCGAAGCTGTAAGTGGTTCGAAATTACAACTCAAAAATTAACCAGTTCGCGACGGAGGACGTATATGCACGCAAAGTTTTCCCCAGATTCAAAACGGATGGCGCATAAACACGTCACGAGCAAGGCCGGAAATGTCTGTCAGCAGCGAGCAAGGCCGGAAATGCATGGGTGTGCTTCCCGGCCCGAGCCTTGGATCGAGTTTCGTAAAAAATAATCCCGCGCCTGGGCTCGGTCAAAGTGAGAATAATCCCGGCGGGAACTGGCTAATGACAATTCGTACTGGAGTTGACTTACTGTCCCTCATTGCTTTGATGATCAGTAGACGTTCCATGAGCTTGCCGTAAGGAAGGGTCATGGTCTCCCCACCCTTAAGTCGCTCGGCAATGACACGGTCCACCTCAGGGCAAGTCAGATCCTCATAGTTCCTATGGACATTGGCAGACAAAATATTGTTGGTTTTCCCATCATCAACATCATTACAACTTAACCTCAAATGACCTTTGACCTCAGTACTCGACCTCTGACACCACCATATAAAGGTTACGATATTGCATCCATGAACCATATAAGACAAATTTTTCGAAACGTTAACCAAAATGTCAGATACATACATACAAACAAACGGACGGACTATGTACAGAAATAGTGATTGAATAGTCTCTTTCTGAACTTCGTTCAGGCAAAACAATAATTTGTGAGCCCTTGATTTCAATTAGAGCTCGAGTAATAAGCCCCTTTACATTTGAGTAATACGGGTGACTCACCACAGCAGCGCGGCTAGATCTTTCTCAGCCTTCGCGATGCGCTCTTTTGACTCGTTGGACAGCTTGATCTTGAGCGACTTGAGATAAGCGTAAGGGACGTCGACTGATGCAATGATCGCATTGGCCTTCTCCTCGTCAAGGTCTTTGCACTTGGCAACGATGGAGTCCTCTGGTGCTGGTGCCCCGAAGCAGTGGGGTAGGAACCAGGGAAGCTGGAAGTCCTACAAACAGGAACAAGGATGAAAAAGTTGTAGTCAAAGTAAATCACAAGTAAAAAGTCCATCACAAGTGAGTCACATGTCGTACAGTCTTGTGTCATGAACTGCGACAGAGGCATTTGTTAAATTCCTTTATTGCTTTTGTTATCTTACTGGCTTGTGATTGGCTTGTGATTAGCTTGTGATTGGCTTGTGATTGACTTGTGATTGACTTGTAATTGAATTGTGATTGAGTTGTGATTGAGTTGTGATTAGCTTGTGATTGACTTGTGATATATTCAACTACAATGCTGAATACAGTGCTAAAATAAATCTACATTGTACCAACCTTAAATTCCAATAAAACCAAACAGGCTAGGGCGGTTCATGCAAATGGGAATGTGGATGTGAATTTGTGATCTAACTTAACCCAATTCTGCCTAAAATTAACAACTCCAGAATTATTTCAGTTAAAAAAGGAGAGAATCTATCCAAGGCAGTACGTACTGTTTTGGGTTTAAAATGCACGAGGTCAGCCAGTTTCTTCCATGGCTCTTTGGGAAAGTGAAGAGCGAAGAACTGCAGTTCGATTTCCGGGATAGTCCGAACCCAGCGATGGATGTGTCGACAGATAGCTCCACTCAGAGACCCAACCTAGCATCACAATCAGAGAAATCAAACAATTATATCTAATTATCTGCCAACAATTTCATATAGATTTTTTTAATCAATTGTTTTTCTTTTAGAAACCTGTGCACAAGGTCCTCCTTCCGAATGACAAAAAAATAAGTTCCCAATTAATTTTGCCGAGGGCACAAAAGTACCAATTGGTTGAACTGGAATATCAAACATTTTTGACAAACAAAAGCCTGTAGTTTCTTAAACCCACGATCTTTGTTTCATTTAATGGAGTTGGTAAGCAGAAATTACTACTCAAAAATTTGCAAAATGCAGAAATTTATAAAGCACAGACAAATTTTGCTTAGCAAAACAAAAAAGCTACCAGCCGAACAAAAATCATGCAGTGTGTTATTGTAGGTGACCGGTTTCCAGCTTATTTTTCGGCTTAGTGTTTAAATTCGCTAAGCAATATAGAATATGCTTAGTCTTACCGGCGGTTTGATGGTGCCCAGGTTGTTGATCTTGGTCTTCATTCTGGCTACTTTACTCTGCTTGGTCTTTGGCTGCATCTGAAGACGCTTGAGCTTCTTCTCCCATTCCCGCATCTTGCGTCCAGAGTCCAGCAAGGTGACGGCCTTCAGCACCTCCACCAGGGTAAACTCCTTGCGCTGAGCCAGCAGGCTGTCCGCTAGATCGTGGTCCTTGCGGGCCCAGGCTACAGCTAGGGCACGGGCTTTGGAACCTTAAAGTAAATAGGGAAGACACACAATGAATAGCCGGTCATGTTGGAATTTATATTGGCTATGGCTAGAAGTATCGCACATGTTTATGAGAGATGGAATCAGCCAATTCCATAGGTGCACGTGTTATTACAAGCCAAAGTCATAAGGCCGCGTTCAAATTTCTTGTCTATGGCTATTGTCTAGGTGTTGGCCCATTACAACTACGCGGGGAAATGCTGACAATAGATGTAGCCGTAGCTCTAGAAGCTTGTTTCAGACACGGCTATAATCTCTTTAAAAAACAAATGAAAGGTCTTACTTTGCAGGACCTCTGTTCCGGCCTTCTGAAGCACCATCAAGGTAGCGATGTACTTGGTGCAATCCGTCTCCTGGGCAGTGTAATGCTTCTCAAAGGAGGTCTCGGACGTGAAGAGAACAGGCAGATCTGCCATCACCTAGTCAAGAAAGTTGAAATTCAGGACCACTTTTTGATATGGATTGATAATTTTTGATAGTTTTTGAGTGCGTGTGAGAATTTCTTTTAACAAACCACAAGGTGGGACTCAAAACCCAATATTTAATTGTGAATCACTTTATTTTATCAGGAAGAGAAGAATTAAACAATTCCTGCTTCTCAGTTTCCCCCAAAAGGACTAGGTTTTATGATAACATTTCAAGAAATGCAAGTTACACATTCTTACATCGGTCTCATTTTCATCTTTGGCAGCTGCCTTCAGTTCGTAGGACTCCTCCTTTGGTTGGTCCGTCTTCTGTTGACCCTGCCTCCCCCTATGACCACGGTATCCGCCCCTTCGTGGTCGTGGCATTTTTTTAGCAAAGATTATTTCCTTTTGGGGAAAAAAAGAAAAAAAGATTTGTGTAAATACATGTAAAATAAAAAAGATATACACACTAACAGAAAAAAAAAAAAAAAAAAACTATAAAAATAACACTCAGTTAATATCACAGTATAGGCTGCAGAGTGCAGACCTATATTTTTGTTCCTGAACTAAATTTTCAAAGTGTTTATCAAAATACTTGACCTCATCAAGCCTAAAATACCAAAACAAATTATGAAGTTATCATTCATGAAGTATGTCACAATTATATTTATTATAATGTTAGGTAGGTATGTTGTTAATTAATGTTGAATACAACTGAATTTTTAAGGTGGCCTGCAGTTGAAAATTGTGATGGAAAAATTACTCAAACAAAATAGGAAAATAAAACACAACCTATAAAGTTACTTAAACTTAGTCAAATTAGTACCCGAAATTCCCATTTAACAAGCAGTCAAACAGCCTAGGCTCTATTTTGTTTTGTCCAGTTAAAAGCTTCAACTTTTGCAATAGTTTGACCATGGAGCTACTTACTTTGTTTTATGTAGATTGCACTTTGCAATTGCAGTACCGCGTGTGTGTTGCGCGCTGTCTGCCGTGTCCCGGAGTTTTATCCGGTGTCTTTCGTCTCGACGTCTCCACAAAATTTCGCAGAATGGTGGTACAAAATGAGACCAACTCCCGTTATATAGACCCGAATCCCGATTACACAGGCAAGTGAAAGATGGGCGGTTGTGCTGGCGTTGACAGTTACAGGCGATTTTATCATGATAAACCCAGGGTCGCGGAAACAATGATGAGTCATTTTCTTCGTTTGTCGCCGCTTTTACTGTACTGAGTGAGTGAGACGAGCAAATTTCACCCGTCAAACTTTGTTATCTGTCCGCGAAATTTCGCCGTGGCTTTCGCTTCAATGGCGACTCTGACTTGAATATTAAGTACGTATTACCTTCATAAATTAGAAATTTTCAAAACAACTACCAAACTGTTATTTTCTAATAGATTAGCGTATCTCAAATTTGACAAACAAGGTATATTTTGTGCTACAAAATTGTAAAAACGGACATCGTCCTTGCCTAATTTTGCATTGGTCCGGTACCTAGTGCGTATCCGAAGCGCGAGTATAACTACTGGACAAGGAACCCGTCTACGCATGGTTAGCCGTGTTACCAGTCGCAATATTGTGCAACATGTAAACAACCATTGTTTACGCCGCGTTTGTGCAATTGTCGTGCAATTCCACACACAATGAATGATGAAACACACATGAAATTCTTTGATCGTCGGAAATTCTAGAACATATTTTCTGATTAAAGCCACGTATCTATCTTGTATTTTTATCCTTGATCAGAGTGCTATATGTATGATGTCCAAAGTTGAAATGGTCTGCTACACTGTTTTACTACACTATAATATAAACATAATGGAAAAACATTTGAGCTTTAATCTTTATGACTTAAATAAAATTGGAACTTTAAAGTTTTTGTGTAATTCTTTTACTTTTTGGACATGTCAATAAATGTGAACTTTAAATACAAAAACTTGCCAAGGGAATGTTCAATTGAAGTGCAACAAACAAGATTTTAGGGAGAATTGTATTCTTTCCCATACCCACAAAACCCTCAATTCGATCCCTGTTTCGTCTTATTTTGCCACAACGCCTTTAAACAGCATCGAAATAGCGACAAACCATGATTATGAAAATATATATTAAACAATTAGCTCTGAATTCCTACAAAACTGACAACAGAAAGATTAGTTGTCAGTAGTCTTTCACGGCAAATGAAACCTCAAAAAATCAAACAAAAATCTGACACACGTTAATATTGCAATCTCTGTAATTTTTATTGCAAAAACAAAAAGTAAAATTCATTGCTGTTAATTTTGTACATACGATGCAAATATTTTCTATACAGTTTATACATAAAAAAGGATGGTTATCAATAGTGCAACGGAAGTAAAATAAATATAAAAAGGCAGAATTTTTGAAAAAGAGAAGGGGGGGGGGGGGGGGGATAAAAAGTCAATTACATTTGTTTAAATATGGTTTGTTTATTAAGCAGTCCCAGGTGTAAAAGTAGAATTTGTTTCCTCCCCAAAACAGGAACAAAATATGACTTTTGAACTTTTGAGGACAAAATCTGGATAAAAGTAGGACTTTTGCAGGCTTTTGTGATAACTTTTTGTAGAAACTCACCCATGTTCACAGCATCATCATAAGCCTCATTTGACATGCTCTGTACTCACAACACTTGTGTTTCATCCATAGTTGGATGTACGGTTCCTTCATTCCTTCATTGTGTGAAACACTGTCATACAAAATATATTTAACAATATTGAGTTGGGGGCAAAAAAGTGGGAATGTCAAGAAAAAATATCAAAAGTCGAAATATTTGAAAGCCTACAGTTTTCATCAGAGTTTCACTTGTATAAAAAAAACTTTAAAAAAATTAAAAATTAAAAAAAATTAAAACACCCAAACCTGATCTCTATTATTTTTGTTCTACTTTCAGGACTAGGTTCGATTTTGTGGATTTATATAAATTACTGTACGGTTTATTTAATTTAGTTGGCAAAGGCTCATTTGGTTGAATAGTGAAAACGAAATTGTATACAAAATGCCTTAAAATATAGACAACAAAATATTTGGCAGTGCAAGAATAAAAATTTACAATTATATTATAAAGGCAGCACTTTTTAAGACGAATAAAAATAAAAAAAATGGCAGAAGCTTTTGTAGTTTTTATAATTGTTATGAAAAGCTTATTGCCATTTTTGTTTTAATACATTTTAGTTTGAAAAGACTGTCGTATAGACTTGCACCAGACTGAGCTTGGCACCAATCAGCAATACTCCTGAAGAAGTCAAGGTACAAGGCAGCATGTCACTCAAAATAAACTAGACTTATTAAGTAATAATGGCCTCACCAATTACAATAATAAGAAAATCAATTTGGAATACTTCAACTTACGTCGCTACGCGGTTTATCACAGTTGCTATAGATCACGTTTCCCCTGTTTATATCTATATTCAAACTTTGCATGTATAATTATATACATGTTCGGCGCAAACTGGTTATAAGTAAAACACGATGCGCGTGCACATACCACCAAGCAAATTTGAATATACATGTAGATGGAAATCGAGAACACATCGTCCATACAGTTTGTGAGCAGTAAAAAAAAGTTGTTAAAAATCTCCCTCGTCGACACTTTGTAAAAATGACGACTGTTTGGCAATGTCTCTCAAGGAATGTCGACTTAATCCCATGATGCAATGCGAATAAAGCAGAATTTGCATCACCATTGGCAACTTTTCCGTATTACGAATCGTAATTACGTTATGTTCCTTGCATTGTTCACTATGTCTTTGGCAGCATTCAAGTTCAACAAAGACGTCACTTGACGCAGAGAAAACCGCGGACGTTGAAAAGAAACGTCTCCAGCCTGCTCAGGAATTGCACTTTGTTTTTTCGGGCCAATTGGAGGGGCTCATCTGCGGGAGTCAGCGTGCCGAAGGCCTCGGCCAAGCGCTGATAGATGGCCGGATCTGATTGGCTGCTGAGAAGCGCGTTGACCAGCTCCGTGTATTTAGCCTTGTGGCAAAAATAAATAAATACAAATTATGCATTGACCCTTTCAGTCTGTTCAATTAATTGTGTTGTATTTAGACCATATTTATGTTGGCAAATTATTTCTCAAAAATGCCCCAAACTGTCACCTAAAATTTGTAACACCTGATAAACGTTTGGGTCACATTTTTAAACATGAGAGCAAGTGCGTATTTGTGACGTCAGGGCAAGATTTGGCAAAATTAGAACAAGGCTTCCAAGATGAAAAACCGCAAAGCTCCAATCTTGCAAATTTCACTGAAGGATTAACTTACATCAATTTCACATTGCAATGGCATCAAAAATGGAGTAAACTTAAAGATGTTTTACACAATTCCTTTGAAATCTGGGTAAATCCAAAAAGAATCTAGGCAGACACCGATTCTACCTTTAATAAGCAAAGATACTGCAGATTATTTAATACATTTAATACAGTCTTGTAGCTGGTACCCACCTGGTGGCAGCATATAAGAGAGTAAAATGCCTCAGCCGCTGAAGATATTAACTCCATATCAAACGTCTGCATGAGCACAATTTTGAAGACAACCTGTGTACACATTGGTGCAAAAAGAAAGAAAAAAGAAAATCTTATAACACGGAGAAAACCACAAATTTTGAATCCAATGCAGTCAGTGGGTACCACAACTAAATATTCTATAAGATGGAATTTTTGTTGGGAAGATGTTCATTTTATGTTGGCTTTTTGCCCCTGCTAGAGATTAGCACTGGCCGCAGAGGGAACAAAAAAACCAACCGAGTCTTGAATTAAGACTAAGAAGAAAACGTTGCCAACTTCATGAAGCTGCTTAGCACAACAAAAAAAGCTTAGCATGAACATTTTTCTTTTGCAAAAACAGGGTTACAAACTAAATATTCAGGTGATTGTTTGCGACTGTATTCAGTTGGTTTTTGCGAGGCATAAAAAGTACATGGAGTTTTGGTTGGTAACCTGTTTTGCTAAGCAAGATTTGTTGCTGCCAAGCACATTGTTCTGCTCAGCAGCTCCATAAAATTTGCCTCTCTGGTGACCCACCACCCCTCCCACAAAACTTTCCTCGGTGAAATGCCTCATGGCCTGGAAGAGGGCGCCCTCTCTCATCTGGTTCTCCACGCAGTGGCCGGCCAGCGTAGCCAGCCCGTCGAGGCACATCTTGGTCACGTCTCCGTCGTATTCCGTCAGGCCCACTTCCAGCGATGCCATGAAGTTGGTGAAGAGCGACTCTGCTAGTAGGCAGATCTTGTCGGGGAAGAGCTCACAGATGAACGTGATCAGCTTGAAGTACTCCGAACACAGGATTGGAAACTTGAAGACAAAAAGAAAAAAGAAAAAGGTTAAAGCCCGATACACAGCTAGTACCATTTTCCCTTGAACAATTTCTGTTTTGGAACATATAGATCGAGTCAACAGTAGTCAGCATGAATCGAATGGGGCAATGAGTGATTCAACTACATGTTGTGACTTACTTTCAGGAGGTTGGCGTTCATAAGAGGCACCACGATGTTCAAACCGTGCAGGACGATATCCGATGATTCTATGGCGTTATTGACGTCCTCTGTACACGCAAAATCAAAACGGCAACTTCTCAACAAAAATGGCACGAACATGTAGACAGAATAATATTACACGTATAGACAAAATGGCAAAGTGATTGTTCACGTATCTTGAGAGACCAGAAACGCGTTTAAACATCTATGCTGTTGCACTGAACAATGTTAGATCAATAATTATGAGTTCAACTAAGTAGCCATGTTTGCCGGGTCAAAAAGCTTCACAACTTTCTGCATGTATAAAATGCAGTACACTAAGTTTTTTTATTAGAAGAAACAATGACATCAAACCAGTAAGACCAATATTCAATTACTACTGAAGGTTTTCAGTGAAGTATCTAAAGCCACATGGGATCCCAGGAATCAAGTTTTTCTGGATCCTCCCATCATTCGGTTTCCTACCATCATCCAAGAAGACAAACATGTCTCTTGAGAATAGACTGGACAGCAGCTCCATCATGAGAGACAGGTCTCGGTACTGCTCCTCCTCAGCTAAGACTTCCACGCTGGTCCGGCCAAGGTTGACTTCAGAGTAGGCTTGAAGTAAGGCTAGCGATACCTCGTACATCTTCACAGACTCGCCCTGTGATGAGAAGGGCAAAAAACAAACATCCACTGCGATAAGACTTGTGATGGACTTGTGACTGCTTTCTGACTGACTTGGAAAGCTTATGACAGTGTTATGATAGGGTTACGATATAATTGACTCCGAATTGACTTGTGATCGATCTGTGATTGACTTGTGATGAACTTGTGACTGACCTGTGATTTAATTTACGATTGGCTTGATTTGACTTGTGATCAACTTGTGACTGACTTGTGATTGACTTGTGATGGACTTAAGACTGACTTGTGATTGTCATGTAATTTTACTTATGGTTAATCGGCATCGGGTAAACTCGCAAATGACTTGTGACAAATTTGTAAGGGGAATACGACGAGTTGCAGTGCCACAGTCACAAGCCTTCTGATTTTACCTGTGTCAGGAAGCACAGCTGGTGCATAGCCACCTCCACAAACACCTCCAAGACCTGCTCCACAATCTCTGGGTAGTTGTGATAGATCCGGAGCAAGGAGACGCCGTCACGCAGCATGGGCAAACAGAAGGTGAAGAGCTCGCTGGCCCGGTTCACCTGGGTGCCTAGGACCACGCCCCTCAGGAGGCAAAGGAGATGGGCCACCGAGGACTTGACATTGGTCTGCAAGGCGCGGCTGGCGAAATCCTCGCGATGGAGGAGCTCACGGAAGGCCTGCTGGACGGGGTTTAAGATCTGAGAAACCACAGGTAAGAGGCAGAGAGTCAAATTGGTACAGTGAGCAAAAATCATAGATTTGTTTTTCTGCAAAGCAATATTTTTAGCTGACCAATATTTCCTGCTAAGCAATATTTAGCTCCATGGTTAGCAGTCCTGGTTACCAGTTAAAATTCAAAACAATGTTGATTTGCCTAACGGTAACCAACCTCGTTCTCGAAGCGCTGCCTCTCATTGGTCTTGTCCGGTATGCAAGAGCCCGCCATGACTAAGGCCTGCATGAGGCTGGACCGGACGTCTAGCGTCAGGGCGTCCAGCTTGGAGGGTTTGGCAGAGTGTAGCTTGGCCAAGACCCAGTAACTGTCGCACTGCGTGGCTGGTATCGCCCTGGAAAGTGAAAAGGACATCAATTGTAACCCGCTTTTTTGTCAAGACCTGCGAGGACTTGTGAAGAACTTGAAGTCGACTCGATTACTTACTTGTCCTTCCTGTTGACCAGTGCTACCAACAGGTCAATGGTGTCTTTAGCCAGCTCATGCTCGGATGACCACACCAGGAGATTGGTCACCACCTTCTGCAGGAGGAAGTTGACCGTCCACTGACCGCCGGCCGAGTCCTGGCCGAAGACAGCGTTGAGTGGAAGACTAATCTGGAAAACAAAACAAACAAAAAAAACCTAAACAGATGCTACCTTTAATTTTCACTGTCTCATGTGACTTGGCCAATAAAGAAACAAAAGTGGCTGTTCTCAAACTCGGGATTTTTCTCCGGTTTGGGTTCAGTTTAGATTTTCACTTCTGTGCCCTTAGAGAATAAAGCTCAAATGTCAATTTATGCTGCAAGGACCATTAAGTCTTATCATCAAAGCCAAAGTGCTTAGTCTAGCATCGATTCAAACATAAAAGACCCTTATATGATTTTCAAAACCGACGAAAAAACCAACACTGGAAACGAAGCCGAGGTTTAAAAAATACCCATTATCTGTAACAACAACTGTTTTTTTTCAAATTGTGACTTTGTTTCAGACTCACCTCTGAATAATACTTCTCATGTAGGAGTAGGTACGGTATAAGCCATCGCCTCAAACACCAGACAGTACTCCGGCCAACTTGCGGACTTAAGACCTCGGTGAAATCTGTCAATGCTTGCCTCTCGACTTCCGCTAACCTTAAAACAGCTGCTATTAACCTAAACAAGACAGAACCACAACATTTACTAAGCAAAAATTGGTGACCGACTCCCCAAACAGTTGTGCTATGTCAACTGTTTTTGACTGGTACTCATTGGGTCCAATTATATCTTTACAACAAGTAAGATTTTGGAGAGCTAAACAAGGTTAACTTTAAGCCTTAA
Source organism: Crossaster papposus (assembly GCA_037893245.1). Taxonomy (NCBI): domain Eukaryota; kingdom Metazoa; phylum Echinodermata; class Asteroidea; order Velatida; family Solasteridae; genus Crossaster; species Crossaster papposus. The sequence goes on along the minus strand of JBAIAA010000650.1, from coordinate 1,109,118 downwards.
AGGTAGAATACACCATTTGCAAATATCAAAAAAATTACTAAGAAATATCTTACTTATTTGAAAGTAAATAATGATTGTAGGCATCCAGCAAAATTGTTGCACTAGATATCCTGTAATTGTTAGGACAAATTGAATTTTATTTAAAAAAATCTTGATCGTCGGATGGCGATCGCAGAAAAAACAAGAACAACATAACAACCACTGCCCAACGCCGGTTGAAAATGAACGTCGTTTTTCTTGCTTTTCTTAGCATCCATGATTGTCAAACTTCGGACAGGTCAGTTAAACGATATTTACTATAAAATACAACCCCCCAAATCCACTCATTCATGATAATTCAAGCAATTACCAATGGTGTATCCTACCTAACCAAGTAAGAAGCCCCCTCACCTAACTACTTTGTCTACTTTCTCATCGTCTACGATGGGCTGGGATATATTCGTTGAAGACGTAAGCAGGTGCAGTGTTTTCTGCATGTCCACATTGCACGCTTGGCCGATGGAATACTGCATAATTTCAGCTGGGACCATAGGCGTCTCCCCCTTGGATTCGTTGGCTAAGATGAACCCTGCATTGGTGACCAAAACAGGGGCCAGATTGAAAGGGGTTGGGAGTAGAAATGAAACTCAAATAAAATAGTTGCCAAATGTTTGAGGGTTGTATTTTTCTAAAGGTACCTCTTAAAAATAACTGCAAACAATTTCTGGGCAAAAAAACCCCACACATTTACTGTAAAACCTCAATAATTCCAAATTTGAACGGAAATTCTTAAAAAATCTTAAAAGCAGGAAATCACACTAAATTCTCAAATGATAAACCAAAAATATGTGATTACCATTTATAAACTATGACTTAAAAATATGGCTCAATGAAAAACATTTGTCCATAAAAACTTTGATCAAAAATTACAAGCAAATAATAAATAAATAAAACCAGCTCTTATATAGCGCAAATCCAAAAAAATGATCGTTGCGCTTTACACACAAACAAAAGCAAATAATTAAAATACACTAGAATAAATAAGTTTTGAGGTTGCGTTTGAAAGCAGAAACTGTTGGAGAGGACCTTAGGGTACGTGGTAATGTGTTCCAGAGAGTTGGCCCAAAAACAATGAACGATCCATCGCCTATCCGCCTGCTACTCTTTGGAATGGAAAGACGAGTAACGTCCCGGCTCGATCGCAGGCCTTCCCTAGATGGTACATGGGTGGCAATGCAGTCTTTCAGGTAGACAGGCGACAGATCGTTCAGAGCTTTGTAAATGTAGAGAATTGTTTTGAACTTGATCCTTTTGTCAATTGGCAGCCAGTGTAGAGAGTTTAACAGAGGAGATGTGGAATGACGACGTGGAACCTGGAATACAATGCGGGCTGCCCGATTTTGTAGGCGCTGCAGACGAGCCACATCTTTGTTCTTGGATCCCAAAAGGAGTGCATTGGCGTAGTCCAGCTTTGAAAGTACAAGTGCCCGCATTGCATTTGAACAAGCATCACGGTCCAGAAACCTGCGAATTCTCGCCAAGTTCCACAGAAGAAAGTTAATAGATTTACACAGCGATGTAACGTGATCTGACATGGTCATGGCTGTATCGAAAGTGACGCCAAGGTTCTTGATGGTAGAAGATGGAGTAATTGTAGTTGACCCGATCTGTATGGTGGTGTTGGATAGCCTGTTCATGTTTTGTGGGGAGGCAGCAATGAAAGATCAAGTTCTAGTTACTTTTGATGCTAAACTCGCATTTAGACCAATTTGTTTACTAAAGGCATATTTTGCATTGCCATAGAAATGATAGTTCAATGTACAAAAAATAACATAATAAAATTAACACCTAATAATAAATATAATAATATTATAACGAATTCAATAATTTGATTGTTTTTCTATATGGCCCTTAATATTTTGAGGGGTGTTTTTAACATTTGGCCCCTTGGAGCGGGCCTAGGAGGAAGGGTAAAGAGGGGAGGCAAACCTGTAATGAGGAGCAACCAGTGCAGATCCTCATAGAGGAAATGAACCTGCTTCATATTTTGGTCTAGGTCCAAGTTGTGGCTGGCTGCGGCCCCCGTTCTGTGGTGCTGTAACCTCATCAGCTGCGACTGTAAACTTGTTACCCTGTCTTCAAGGATTCTGTGCACAAAAAAAGACAACAAAATCTCAATTGCCTTGATCCACAAGTATAAATGTTTCAACAAAAATGATAAATCCAGAAAACCAGAGTGTTTGGGAAGTGAAGAAATAGGTAGGGCAGTTTAGGGCGGTACAGGGGGTAGTTGGCAGGGTGATTTGGGGCAATACAGGGAGTAACGGGCAGGGCAATTTGGTAGGATACAGAGCCTAACAGGCAGGGCGGTTCGAGGCAGTACAGGGAGTAACAGGCACGTCCATTTGGGACAGTACAGGGAGTAACAGGCAGGGTGCATGGTTTGGGGCAGTACAGGGGGTAACAGGCAGGGCGGTTTGGGGCGGTAACAGGGCAACTCTTACTTGGACAGCAGTGGAATGCTATGTTCAGGAATGGCTCGCCCCAGGACACCGATGCATCCCAGTTGCTCCTCAAACAATTCCCGGTCGTCTTCCTCAACCTCGTTGATTTCTTCTTCATCGTCGCTGGCCTCTCCGTTTTCTCTCTGATTAGGGAGGAGATTTCTCAAATTAAATCACATTGGCATCGGACCTTTTGGGTGGTAAATCTTACTGAGAATGTCATTACACGAGATGGTCCAATAAAAAGGCAACCTCATACCACCAATATCCATTCCAGAGGCTTAAACCATCAATGTCTATTGCTGGGAAATGTTGTTATTAGGGAAATGATACCACGAACCCCCTTTTTGCCAGTAGTGTGGACTCCAGCACCATTTTTGTGAACCAAGATCGGGAGTTATTTGGGTCTTAGATAATCACTCTGTTTGATAAACTGACTTTGCTCGATTGCAATTATTATCTTGTTCAGCAGTGAGTTTTACAAGGCAAGCCTTATAGATCAAATAAATCAAACCAAATCATTCCAGATCAAATCAAATCATTTCAAATCAAATCCAAATATTGGCGTACCACATTGCGGAGACCGTCAGGCACCCCAAGGTGGCACTGCAGGTACAGATTGAAGATCTGGGTGGCGTGAGGCTTGAAGTAACCTTCGGGGAACTTGGCGGCGTTGTCCAACAGACTGATCCAACATTCTAGAAGCTTGTCATAGGCCTCCATGTACTGCTGGTCGTCCTTGTGCATCTAAAAGAAAAAAGAAGGGGCAACATGTACAAATACAATTATTATTTACCCTTCATCAGCTCTAGGGCTGGGCGACAACAAATTCAATCTTCCAAAGCATATTTAACAGCATTTTATCGTACAGAAAACTTGTGAGCGATCTTGAGAAGATCTTAAAAATCGTCTGATTTTGTTTAATTTTTTTCTTTATTTTTAGTTAAACATTGAATGATTTGGGTGGTATTGGTACCAGTACAGTGTGCAATGGACAGGGTGGTTTGGGTCAATACAGTGACCAGTTGGTTCAACTCGAAACTGTCCGGAACGGTGTGGTTTTACAGATATATGCAATGCGCCGTATTCCTGGTCGCATGAGGGCGCTGTAAGACGCCATTTTCTGGGTACCCAACACAGGTAAAATCGCATTTAATGAAGTGATTTTCTTTACATTTATCTAACAAATGGAATATTGAAAATTTAGATTTGGGAGCTGTAAGAATATGTAAACTGACATGAATTATATTCGAATCACTTTTAATTATACCCCCAATACCCTGAGCACAGCGCCCTCAACGTTCACAAATACGGTCTATTACAAGTTACAGTAGCAAGTCCAAACAAAAAACACAGTAGTTCATAAAGAGCGCCCTCTTTGAGCAATCAATTATTTTGGTAATAAATTTGGATTCTCTGTGTCCTTAATGGTTAATTAATTCTGTTGACAATTGAATTGAAACAGAAGATGAATTCACAAAAAGGGCAAACTTTCCAACCTATATTTTTCTTTTGGAATATTTTTATCAATATTTGTTTTTACTATTACAAGATTATAAAGCTGCAGCTTAATATCATCACTATTTAAAATTGTTTTTTTTTAGCGTACACTTTCAAAATTCAATCCATCTATTTTTGTTATGTCCTACAAACACGCACATGAATTCAAAATGTCTGCGTGCAGGAAGGATTCAAAGTACCTCTGCTTGCAAGAATGAGGAGATAGCGCTCTAGTAATTTAATATAGCTCTATGACCCAGACCAACTTAAGGTCCCCTACCCAAACACCCAGGGGCGATTACAAATCTTCAAACACAGCCCTTCATTGTTATGGTGCTAGAGTGTTCCATCCAATAGACATGTGTTTGTTTATGAGGCCATTTCAGTCAGTAATTGATCTCCACATAGCTACAGGGGCCAGGGATATAATTGAAAAACTAATATTATTGCCTGGGCTGTTATTTTTTGAGGGTTGAAGCCAAGGACTCAAATGAGTTTAATCATGTTTGCTTGTCACAATAATTTTAGGAAAACATTTGTGTGTGTGTGCTAATGAGTAATGAGTGTGCGGTCTACTTGTTTTTACCATCCCCGTTACACGTAAAATAATTAATTTTTTTAGTTGACTTTGAGTTGACTTTTTGAGTTTCGAGTTGAATTTAGATTTTTTAGTTCATTTTGTTTTGTTTTGAGTTCATATTTCCAGCCGAGTTGATTTTTTTGAGTTTCGAGTTTCAAGTTCAATTGTCAAGTTTTGAGTTCACATGTCTACTTTGTCTAGCTGTGTTGAGTTTTAAATTACGGGTTGACCTTTGAGTTTTATAAGGGATAACCTTTGAGTTTTAAGTTGACTTTTGAGTTTTAAGTAGACTTTTCAAACATTTTTCAAAATGGCTTTTAGAAATACATGTAGGCCTATTTGGAAACTTGTTTAGTTTGTGTGACACAAATAAATTTAGTCAGAACTTTAGTTCTTTTCACCCTTTGTGAAAGAAATTAGCCATTGAGTGACGATAAAACTCATTTCATTTTTGACTTGCATAAAAAACAAAAAAAAGAACAAACATTAACTGAGGGAGATTGAAAGCTATGATTAGTAATTCAATGTGACATTTAAGACAACTTCCGAATTTACTGATAATAACATCCTGTTTTTGACTAAAATAGCCCTCACGTTTATACTATTCCATCTTATAAACAGGAAATTATCCTGCTTTTTTTGGTAAAACTTAACTTGGTTTTTTTTGGCTGTGGTTTGAGAACTTCCAAACACTTTGCACCTTTTAATAGCCAGTGAACTTGGTGGCCTTTGCCTTTCAATACACTTTCCTGGGGTCAGGACACTAGATACGCGGCCTCTCGCTCGCTCAACATTATACAAGTTACAACCGGAGTGAATTACTCCTGACAGGCAATTGGATGGAACAAACTCCCTCAGAGATATAGATTGAGACAGAAACAGGGCGACACATTTAACAGCGTGTATTAGCTAAAGGTGGAATTCTGCAAAAGATTGTACACAACTGGAATCAGGACTGATAAGCACACAGAAATTACTCAGCAAACAATTCTTCCTTTGCAAAAACAGGGTTAAATACATATACAAATTAAATTTTTCGGGTGATGTATTTTGTTTGTGACTGGTAGCTGGTTTGGGCTTAGCATGAAAAACACACAGTTTTGGCTGGTAACCTGTTTTTGCTTAGCAAGACTTTTTTTGGTGCTAAGCAAATTTGTGTGCTTAGCAGCTCCATAAAATTGACCCCTGCAATTCCATCATACATGTATATACAAAAATCTATCTTCTTTTCAAAATTAAATTATTTCATGAGTGTTGTAATTCTAATGAAGACATTATACTGCGAACAATTAGGCTAAAACGAAAAAAAAACATTTCAAAAGTTGTTGTTTACAAAACCTAATACACTGTGATTTCAATTAGTTATAAATCCGCCCTTGTTTTCCAAAGATGAAAACCTAATTTTTAGGATTGCAGGGAATGTTTTCTCGTTACTGATAAGGTGTTTTGTTGTTTATCAACTGAAAATCTTTAAGATCACTCCCCCAGATTTTCTTTTCTGCAAAAAAACCTTCAGGGTAATTTTTTTTTTTCAAACATACCCTATGTGAACTTTAAATGATTTTTAGTTAAAATAACTCTGCAAAAAAAGCTAAGCACATTTGCTCACTGTAAACTAAACCAAGTTAAAAATCACCTCATCTATTATTTCCGTTCAAGGATATATCTAATTGCCAATAGTGCACTATACCTTCAAGCAGTTTAAAAAAAAAAATCAGTAGGGAAAGCGAAGAGACGCAAACGTTTCCTTTCGCCTCGGGGTCGGAATTTTTCTGTTGATTAAGATGGAGCTTTCCGGAATAGCTCTTGCAGGCCCTGCTTCATCAGTGTCCTGGTTGGGCATTTCTAGCAGATGGAGCTCTTCGCCCTTTCGGCCTGTTCTTTTTTCTTTTTTCTTTTTTTTACGAAGTGCAATTATATTCCAATAAAAGTCGAGAACAAGGGGGTATTCAGGAAATAAAGAACTTGGGGGACCAGGGTGCAGAAAACAAGTTTCGTTTTGTGTGTGTGATGGATTATGGCGAAACTGAAATTTGGATTAAAATGGTTCTTCTGTGTTACTTTGTCAAGCCTTTGCATTTTTGGTTGGGGGGGGGGGGGGGGGGTGAACTGAGGAAAGGAAAAACTGGGGGATTTTAGAAATTGATTACCGCGAATTCCCTTGTGCCTCCCCAGGTCTACTGTGGGTGAAACCAGGTCCATCTCACTTGCACTTTCAATGTCAAGCAATTACGTTCATTACCCTAATAACACAGCTGAATCTATCAATTACAACTTTCAGACACCCTAGGGGTTTAGAGTTAAATAATACAAGGTTTTTTCATTGTCTGGTACCCATTTTTTGTACTTTTTCCAACTTTAAAAAAAAAATCTGAAAATTGGGAAACCCATGTTCCTTGCCCTAATTGCTAGGACATTACTTTAGTCCGGCACCCAATTCCTGTCTCTGATTACGGCATGTGCCAAATGAATAAAAATTGGGCCAGGTGCTAGACTCGTAGGATTTCGGAACTGCCTGGATCAGTAATAAAATCGTAAAAACATGTGTGAAGGCTTTTCTTTTCAGGTCTAATAGGAGCCTGAGGTTTTTCTTGTTCTTGACTGAGAAGTAATCTCCTCTTGACTTCATTTCCATCAAGCCAGCAACTGTTGATATTTATAAAGTGCAAAAATGTTCGGAATGGAATCGCTCTGGCAATTTATACAAAAAAGGTTCGACAGTGGGACACTGTACACTACAAATGCAAGGCTAAAGTTTAGTGTTCGAAAAGCCGAAATGAAATCGCAAATTGCAACTAAAATTTGTATAAATTTATCTTTTGTACTGAAACTGATACGCAGAAAATGGCGCCCTCTCTAGTCAGAAAGCAATAGCCAATTCTCAATCTTCAACTTCATGGCCACAGCTTGGCATATCGTTTTGGGAAAAAGTTGAGTTTGCGAGACGGCAACAATTTATTTTGTCTTAAAATGCACTTTAAAAAAGAATTTGTCAAAATGTGCAAGTTGTATCAGATAATTTAAATCCAGACTATGTACCGGACATATAGGCTACATGTACATAGTATGTAGCTTTAACAAAATGTTTGCCTAAATTAGGAAATAATGCAAATTTCTTTTTCATTAGAAATTTGATACTAAATCCCTCCAATCCCAAGACGGTGGTCATACAAATGTACAGAATGAGAGTGGTACCAGACAATCATGAGCAACAGATGCAGAGCAATTTTAAAATGGAAGGTCTTTTATACTGTTGCAAATGGTAGCCAGGCCTTGATAATGAGCTTCAAGTTTTAAAACTTCATACAAGAAAAGAAAACACTGGGAGATTGACAACACTATTGCTGAGGCTAACCTAGATTACAAGTTGGTTGTTTTCCACCCCCTCCCCCCTACTAAAAAAGTTTTGATTATATTTCGAGGAATTCCTGCTTGTGATACAGATCTCCAAACCAATTTTCTCAACAAAAAAGTTGGAAATACAACACTTCTACTACTTTAACTCCCGAAATTGAGATTTAATTGACCGCGAAATTATAACTAAATGCTCCCATTACACACTACACTAACATGAAACAAATTGGATGGACAAGGAAAACAAATTGGTAACCTCAAACAGCCCAAAGGAATTGTGGCTATTTAAACAGGGCACCAATTAAAAAAGTTAAGTGTTTGCATAAACACAGCAGAAAGTGGATCATTGGTAACTCAAGCACCGATGGGCGCGACCTCTTGAGTGACCTGGGGGCTTAGAAAGGTCAGGAGGTCAAATCAGAAACTGTAACTAGGGCAGATGAGATTTTGTTGGTTCCTCAAAAAGCTAAGATATGAATTTATGAAATAACAAAAAGAAACTGAATGTGATGTTTTAAATGTTGATTTCTTTTTAAAATTAATTTGGGGTTATTTTTCAGTGGTTTACCATTTCACCACTAAGGTTTTTGTTGATTTGTGATTGTTACAGCAATAGCAGTCTATAGTCTAGAATGTGTAACTTAGTTGAGCTCAAAATCATGCGAGATTTTACGAGAATACACTACATCCAAGCAACATGATGTACAGAAGCTATAGGGTGTCATACATCCTATTTTTCCTATTTCTTTTGTATCATAATTTTGACTGGTCCCGTCTAGGGGCATTTGGGAAGTATTTGAAAAGAAAAGAAAGCACTCCTATTTACAACTAAATATAAAAAATACTGCGAATTTATGACTATTATAAAATTAAATTTGTTTACCTCACTCAACTTCCGTTTAATACGCAGATAATAGTTGTGTATTCAAACATGGGAGTTTGTGACTAGACTAGTCAGTGTTCGAAATAGTGAACACGAACAGAGTGTCTTGGCACTGGGCATGGGGTAGGGGACAACCAAGTTACTTTTGTTCCTCAATCACTAGGTGAGGAGATGGGACTTGGAGTAATTTATGCCCATTTTGCCTATGGCCCACTTGAGTTGGTAGGGGCTAGCTCCCAGGTAAAGGGTTACCAAAGGACCAGCTGCTAATGGGACAATCGACCTTGTCAAAATACCCCATCTCTGCTCCTCATTTCTCCAGAAAGACCCTGGGGGGCTTAACAGAACAGGGTCAGCGATTGGTGGAGGGTTGTAATAAAACAGGCAGTTCAATCTCTAGATCCTGGTTGTCTTCTGGAAATGGTAGTGTAAACAGGAGGCTGGGCTGTCTGGTTTATGGGATATTAAAGAGACTCTGAATGGAAGGTGGAAGGAAGTTGGGACTTCACTTTGTGGGTGGGCTACAGCTGATGGGGCAGGACATGCTATACAGAGCTCTCATGTCTGACCAAAGAGGAAACATGGTTAAAATATCAGGAGGGTCAATTATAATGAGCTGCTAAGCACAAACAAAATCTTCCTTGGTAAAAACAAGTGTTTTTTTGCTTTTAGCATGAAAAGCACATACAGTTTTGGCTGGTAACCTGTTTTTACTGAGCAAGATGTCTTCATGCTAAGCATTTTTATGTGCTTAGCAGCTTTATGAAATTGGTCCCAGGATATTTTTTCTCTCTATAGGTTTCTTTATGGCTCAATAATGAAACCCAGGCTGCCTTTGTTTCTGGCCTGGGATTATGCATGGCATGCTGTGCAGTGTTTATTACTGACTACTAAAAAAATGAGAGCTGTTTTCACCCCATTTATGAAACCCAGGCTTTGTTTTTGGAATTGTAATAATAGGGTCTCTCATAGTCCATTTAGGAAACCCCAGGTTTGTTTCAGATTTTGGCTCCAACTAGAAATTCGCAAGGTTATAGACGTTATTACACAAATTTCATAAAGAACAAACCATTTATATATTGTACTAACTGTAACCTTGAAATGCCCCTATCCCTATCCCGACCTCCGACCTCCTCCCCCCACCCCACCCACCCAACAACCCAGCCACGCCTTTCAGAAGGATATGAACAACAGGAAATACTCAAACTCAACAATAGGGCAATAGTTTTCCCCCGAGGATTGTATCAGGCAACAGAAGTAAATGAAAAAAATGAGCAAGTGCATAAAAAAGAAGGTGGATCCACAATTAGGAAGTCGAAATGAAAATGCTTCCTGAAGCATAAATTGACTCAATTTATATTCATTTAGTCACAGGCTTATGTTGGTTTTATTGGTCATTTGTTTGAAGCCGGGTTAATTAAGGTTTCCTTCGAAGTCATGATTGATTTCTCGAGTCGTTCAGAGCAATTTTTGGGGGACATGATTCACGTTAAGAAACTTCCTAAATATTAAAAAAAAGGTATTTTCAAAAGTACTTTAGCATGGAAAGGTCTCTCTACAATGTCTTTACGTACGGTACAATCTCTGACCCCAGTGGGGGGAAAAGGGTGGGGGAAAAAGGGTTTGTGGCAAAGTGTCTTGGCCAACATTCTTGTTGAGGTTCGAACCCAAATTCGGAGTTGTTTATGTACAAGTATAACTTCCAAAGTATGAAACCAAAATTAAAACGCAGACGAAGTTAAACAAAAGGCACCATTCTGTGTAGCAGACAAACTAGATCTTGAATTTCTGTCAAACTTCCGTTTAACATCTCGTGCCAACATTCCGGGACATCTGTATTAATGAGTTTTTTATGCCCGTGCCGGACAGCTATAACGAGGACGCCAAAGACATTGTTATTTCCTGGACAAGATGATTTATGGGTCAATTTCCGTGAGTTGTTTTGACAACTCTCTTTTACTTTTTTAGCTGGGAGAAATAATAAATGTTCTTTTTCTTTCAAAATGTTTTGAGTAGATAATCAATAAAACAATTTAAAGGTAAAAAATGAAACTAAATGACACACTACTCTATATGGTACCCTGACTTCTTTCCAAAGAAAAAAGCTAACAAACAACCCTAGTCTGGGGAACTGCTCTGTTGTCACCAGACTTTAGCCCTTCCAAATTACTTGACTATGGCTTGAAATTAATACACACGAGTCTATGAGAAGTGGCTACAGCCGTTACCATACCATCCATTATTTGTGTCCAGACTTTTCTTTAAGGAAAACCCAGCAGGATTCCCTTTAAACTAGAATTCACACCTTGTTATCTAACACCCAACTCTGTTCCCTCCCAGGCTGAGATATTATACCCTTAATGTCACGCTGGGTGATTTATGACTTGTCCTATTGCAGACTAATAATCATCAAGTTACTTGGCAATGTCCTTGTGAAGGAAGAAAACAAAAATGTTGGGTAAAACAATCTTCTGTGTTGATGGAGTTGGATATCTTCTTTCCTCATTATAGAAATTCACTGTGTCAAAATTAGATATTACAAAATAATACGATCTGCTCAACAAATATAAGCCTCTTATTATTCAATTTAAAATTGTGGACAAAATAAAATATGGACTTGTATCATAACTGTTTTGCCAGATATTTTTAATAATTTTTTTTCAAAACTAAGGACCCAAATGTGAATGTGAATGCCAATCCGAATTTGACGTCATGAAGATATGCTGAGAATTTCGCCAGAGTTGAAATGTGTTCAACCTTTGCGAATCCCCCAAACTTACCCTAACGTCACAAATGTTCATTTGTGTTCACTTTCCTAGCAAGTATGAAGTGATTTTAGCACTATAATTTGTAATTTTAATCGCTGGGTAATCATCTGGGTTCAACCGAACATTAAACAAACCTTAACAATTTTTTTTTTTTTTTGGCGGGTTTTCGTCTATCTCTGTAAATCAGAATTAGTATCAATGTTTTGGATTCCTGTAAATATCCTTGTACGTCTGTAAATATTATGTTGGTAACTTTCTGTAAATGTTGTTGTATTTATATGTACTGTTATTTTATTTAATGATGTATGCAGGGCCCCAATGAAAACCAGTTTTAAACTGTTTGGGTACACCCTGGGTAAAGAAATGGAATAAATAAATAAAATAAATACGATGAAAAACTTGTTACATATTTTTGTACTAATAATCATTCTTCTTCTTGAAGGCTGTGGAAAATAAAGGGAGAAGCATGATGTACGATTAGCATTTTGGAAAAAAATGGCTCAAAGTGATGATTCAAATAGAAAGAGACAACAAAAGCAACAAATTTTCGATCGGAAACCGAGACCGATAAACTTTTAACGGACAAAGCTCACTGTCCTGATGTAAGATCAAACAGGAAAACAGATCCAAGTCAACTCCCTTCAAGCATCCTGATGATATCTGGGCGTTTGCAAACCAAAACAGGACCTCGTCGGAGGAAATGTGATTAACATCAAAAACAAAACTAGGCAACGCGCCCCCACCGTAGGAGGGCTGGAACAAGTCGTTGGTTTCGAGAAACAAACTAAAATGTCCTGGTAAGGCAAGATAATGAAGCTGTGCATGGAAGTGCATCGAGACATTTAAATCAATGGGAACACAATTTATTGTAGATCTATGGCTAATTCTATGAATAAATGACAGCAACATTAAAGGTAGTATACACCATTTGCAGATATCGAAAAAATTTACTACCGAATTATTAAGAAATATCTTACTTATTTAAAAGTAAATAATGATTGTAGGCATCCAGCAAAATAAGGGCCCTAGATATCCTGTAATTGTTCCAAAAAATTTAATTGTAAAACCAAAATTCATTCTCGCCGTCCGGCGAGCGCGAAAAAACAAAGATAACATAAGAATAACTGCTCGACTCCGGTGGAAAACAAACGCTGTTTTTCATGCTTTTCTCGGCATCCATGAATGTAAAAATTCAGACAGGTCAGTTAAACGATATTTACTATAAAATACAACCCCCCAAATCCACCCATTCCTAATAATTCAACAAATTACCAATGGTGTATACTACCTTTAAGGGGACAAAATCAATTAACCTTGACTAAATTCTGAATCATCTTGTTTCTTTAAGATCATGTTATCTTTCAACAGAATAAAATCCCCTCTATCCACTAACAATTCTACCTGGACATTAACAAAAAAATTAGGAGGGGTCCACTAGTGTTCAACCAAAGGTTCCTTCCTATTTTATTGCTGTAAAACTTAAACAGAGCATTCATCCAAATGATGCAATCACCCCTCACAATTGCCACCAATGGTACGGTCCAGCAAGAAAAGTTGGTAGGCCCCGCCCACTGCTATCCAGCAGTGATAATGATGAATGGGCCATGTGTGCTCCCAGTGTGCTGAATGGCTGTCATGTGGTCATGGCTCCACCCACTTGGCTGTCAGTCAGTGACATTTGCCTGGTAGGGGTGTGCTGGACCACATACATGTACATGTACATGTACATTACTGCATTACCATGTGTACTAAAAGTGCCCTTGTTATGTGTACATAACTGCACTGTAAGTGTAAGACCACACTCAATCAACATTTTTTTGGTGGGTAGTCCTTCGCTGATGACCACCAAACCTCAGTTTATCATCACTTCAGAATCACAAGCTACTTTCTTTGGGGTTGTGGCCACTGGAAAAAAATCTGACGAAAAAGCTAACGTTGGACTGCACTTTGTGGCTGAACTTTTGATGTCACAGATTCTGTGAGGGACGCTTAAAGAGAACCAAGCCAAATCAAGGAATGCTGGCTTGATTGAGCTGGATTTTATTATCGCTGGAAGGATTTGCCTGTTCCTCTTCAAAAGCCACCATCAAGCGGTCCAGAAGATTACTTGAACAAGCTTTGCCTGGCCTCAAAAACACTGATCCAGTTTTGGCAGGCGGTGTGTAATGACAGATTCTCTGAGCAGTTGGAGTTTTTTAAAAGCCGATTGAGATAACTCGTTCCTGAGACAAACTGAAACTTGGAGAAGCTTACACTGATCATCTTTTCGGCGTCAGTTTTAAGGGATACACGGACTGTAAACTGAAAAAATGGAAGGAGCATTAATGTGGGCATTGGTCACGACCTTGGTTTGCGGTTGGGGTCAAGTTGGGGCTAATCCCTTCAGGGTCGAGCCCAAGGATACCACCGCTGCTTTGGGGGAGACTGTGGTCCTCCCTTGCATTCTCCACAACAACACTCTGTCGCACTGCAGTGTGTTCTGGTACCGCTCCGATGAGCAGATCTACATCAGCCGCGATCACCACATCAGCGATCGTTTGGCACCTGAGGTCCAAGGACGTTACTCCGTCCTGGGGAATCTCTCCAGCGGGGTCTACTCCTTGCAGATCCGCAACATTGCCGAGAGCGACATGGGCGTGTACAAGTGCACGTGCTTTTCACGCTCTCACTCTAACACCTACTTCTCACCCCCAGCGGCGATTTTTATCGTCGCGCGGCCATCGGAGCAGTACCCCATCTGCAGACTGCGCGAGGGGACCGGTCCGCTGATGGTCGGAGAGAAGGTGTCTTTTCTATGCGAGTCTGTCGGGGGAAGACCGTCCGTTGCTCTGCAGTGGAAACGCGGAGAGGAGAACATCTTGGCTGATTTCACCTTTAACCCACACTCAATCAGTGTCTACCACAAGACGCTTACTCTTGAAGACAGCGAGGAAGTCCTGACCTGCGTAGCGTCGGGAGTGGCGATGAAGACGCCACGCAACTGCACCATCGGTCCTCTGAGTGTCATCTCCCCGCTCCGAATCAAGACGCAGAAAATCATCGCCAAGCACGGCACGCGGGACGAGTCGCCCCGTATCGTGTTCACCTGCAACTCCAACGTGAACCAGACTGGACTAGCCACCATGTACAATTACACCTGGTATGCCAATAGCGTCAGGATCATCGCCACGACCCCAGGGTTCGTTCTCGCAAAACACGGCATGTCCGTCCAGGTGACAGATGTCTCGCTGTTCTCCCAGAACATTCACATCGTCTGCGCGGCCCACGGAACCCAGGGCTCTCTCGGCAACGTCAGCACCTTCCTGGACGTGGACAGCATCGCAGGATTCACGGCCATCCCCAACAACGACCACGCAACCGATCCGCCGTACAAAGGTGTCGTTTCCATCTCGGGAAATCAATATTTTGACATACGACCCTTCATCTACTTAATCCTGGGCGCTTTCGTTCTGATGACGACCATGATCGCTATCGTGGTCTGCACACCGCGATCATGCTGCCACTCGAAGAGCAAATCCCGACTCCGTCGCCGGGACTCCCAGTTCACCACGATGCACTACGTCCAGCAGCCGACCGGTTCCCCGGCCCGGGCCATCGCTCACCAGGAGTCTCTAAACCTCTACGAGTCCCCCGCAGACAGCGACACTGAAAGCACCCGACAAGGCGTGACCATTACACCGCCCTCGTCTCTAACCCAACAACAAAAACAACAAGTGCAAGCCACGTTGCACGTTGTCGTTCACTCTGGGAACGATCCCAACAACCAGACCTTGCAGAGAGGTAACTCGGGAACCTTTGTCGACGACCCGTCGTCTATCTACCAAGAGTTGCCACTTCCCCCGCCACCCCCACCTCCACACACCAACACCCAACGGTTCCACCCTCCAAAGACCACCAACACCACTCTCCGGACCCAAACCTGGGGTCACTCATCCTGCAAGAGCAACCCCTTCAACTACGAGCATGTCCCGTCCGATCTAATGCACTACGATCATCTCGGAGGCTGCTACATCCACACCCTTCCCATGCGGCCTACCAGCGCCAGGCCGTCTGTACACCAGAAGTTTCCCTACACCCCGCAGTACGCCCAACTAAATAAGTTCCACCACCCTCATCAGGGAACGGTGGAGAGCATGTATGAGAACGTACCCGTGCATCACGCTCGGAGTCTTTCACTGACCACTGGATATTAGTAAAACGGAGGGCATCTTTGTAAACTTTGTAAACTTTGTAAACAATTTTTAAAACAGGATGTATATTATTATATTTTGTACATATTGACCAGTTACATTTTTATTATAAACAACATATTCTCGCCTTGCATATCTTACTGACCTCAACATTTGTACATCATGTATGTGTTCTTTCTATGAAACTATGAAAATGAAAATTGTACGTAAACAAATTTGAAATTATTGTTTACATGTTTGTTAAACTACTGAGTTTAAAGGTAGGATACACTATTGGTAATTGCTTGAATTATCATGAATGGGTGGGTTTTGGAGGTTGTATTTTCTAGTAAATATCGTTTAACTAAGATGTCTGAAGTTTTATAATCATGAATGCTGAGAAAAGAAAGAACAACGGCGTTCATTTTCAACCAGCGTCAGGCAGTGGTTCATATTTTGTTCTTGTTTTTTCGCGATCGCAATTACAAGATACCGTATCTAGCGCAACCATTTTGCTGGATGCCTACAATCATTATTCACTTTCAAATAAGAAGATAGTTTCTAATAATTCGGTAGTAAACATTTTCGATATCTGCAAATGGTGTATACTACGGGTAACCTTTTATAGTACCTTGCTTTGTTCATGGAGGAATAGAGTGTTTCTAAATTCTGATAACACTAACAAGTAACAGATGGTTTTTGCTTAGCAGGAAAAGCATATGGGGTTTTAGCTGGTAATTGTTTTTACTGAGCAAGACTTTTTTATGTGCCAAGTAAATTGTTGTGCAGAGCCACTCTATAAAATTGGTCCCTGGACTCCATTGTTTTTTTGTTGAAAAGAGTGTCGACCAATGCTGATTATTCATGTGAACAGTGCTGTACAGTTTAAACATATGGTGTCTTTGCAAAAAGGTGACACACGTTTTAGCCATAAAATTCTGTTCTTTCAGTTCTTTTTCTGTGATTGACACATGCCAACGGACAATTTTAAAACTTGTTGGCCATTACAAGTCAAAAGGAGAATAACTCTGATACTGAATTGTGGACTTCAACAATTTTGGTCAAAGGAGAAATTTTGGCCTGTGGTCAATATTTGTTTTACCGATTTCCATATTTGTTTGAACAAAACGGAATGCTTTCTGTCAAATTTTGACAGGCAGTGTGTTCTAAATTTGTAAAAGAATGGAACACTTTTGTATTTTACAATTTCAATCTGATGGTGCTGGTAAATATTGCACAAGCAGGTTTTTTAGTTCAAATTTATCTCTTGCTTTCGAAGTTTGTTTTCAAGATGCATTTAGTAATTTTTTCAGTCATAAGTAACTTGTTTTTAATATGTGACTATTCAAAAGTACTGTAGCACTTTTACATGTGCTGTATAAATGTTGGAATATAAATATTGAGGGGAAACAAAGAAAGATTTTCACACACGATAGAAAATCAAGTAATTATTACTGAATAGAACTTTGTGCGGTGAGTAGTGGAGAGACTGAACTTAAAAATACTGAACTTTATAAAGACTAACAGTGGATCTTTGAATATCTTGCAAGAGTACTTAATCCTTGTGAACTCTATTAAAAAAATATGATTAATATTACGATGTAAATGTATCCAGAGGTGGTTTATTATAGTTTTCACTATTAAAAAAAAGGAGTCGGTAAAAAAAACCAATTAGAGATAATTTTTTTTTGGGGGGGGGGGCAAATTTTGGATGCAAATTTTGACGTGTTCTATCACTCATTTTATTACTAAACAATGGGAGAATACACACAGTCAACAAGAAGATTGACCAATCAGAGAACATTTAGAGGCCCCTCTTTAACCCTAACTCCTTTTAGTGATTTATGAGATACTATGAAATACGCTTACCTTAAGCACAGAAATTTCTGCTACAGCAACCGGATTGTTTTCGCCAATGGTAGATTCAATATCTCAAAGAATGCAAATTACTAGACAAATCCTTTTGGGAGATGTCAATCAACAGGAATGTAATAAGTAGAAGGGGGGGGGGGGAGGGGTGGTGTAAGGAATGTGAGGAAAAGTCAACGGCTTCTGAAAACAGTCAGGGGTATTACAAGTTTAGAAGTGATCGGTTCCAGTTTCATCATGTGTGTATTGTGTGCCGAGTCGGATACCAGTTACATGTAGTAAAGGTAGGATATTTGCAGCGTCCCAGTTTTCTTTGCAGAAGGTGTGAAACGGATAGAAAACATGGCTGTCGCACAATGCACATTGGATACTTTATTCCAATTTTAATACAACTTTCAATAACAAAAAAAGAATTTAATATTTTTGGCGAGTGGCGCACCCCAGGTCAAAATCACTCTGGTGGGAGTCGAACCAATGACCTCCTGCTTTCTGGTGCAGACATCTTACCACTTGACCACCGAGCTAGGCGGGGTCGGCTAGCCGGTTCCAATCAGAAATATTGAAACTAACCAACTTACTAACAAACAACCCAACAAACGAAGCAAGAGCTAGGCTAACAACTCCGTAATAAGTCGGATCAAATTACATTCATCTCATCCCATGATGAATAAACAAGTTTGCTTGCCGGAACCGTTGAAATTTCCACATGTGGATTCTTCATAAACTGCACCAGCTTGAACATGACTAATTATCCATCCGTCAGAGGGGAGTTTTATAATTGACCCATTTTTCTTTCCGAATCAAGCATCAATTTCCTGTTGTCTTTTTTGGGTTATAATTAACCAACGTCTAGGACTGTATGCCCCACTTCACTCATCGTGGCCGGTCGGCGCAAAACGAAAACGAAATCAACCGAGCAGTCTTACTGTTTTATTATGAACAGCACGCGATTCATCAGTCGGTGGTGTAATATCGTTATCGATATCTTGACTCAAAGTGTGCAAGTTCCACACTTACTCCAAGCCCCCTCCCCGCCAAACATCTGTTTCGTATCATCTGCCCAACTTCAAGAGAAGAAATGAATTGAAAACTCATTTGACACGCTCCAGTGAAGCGTATATTTTTTTTTTTCACTGAAGAATTATTAATTTCAAGTGTTCTTCTCCGAGTTGTATGCGCGACTGATTGTTCTTGCAAATGAGAATGTATCAATTGAAACTGAGGAACAGAAATTGTTGGTTCTATACATGTAACTTTCTCAGTTTTAGTTTTAAGGTAGGATACACCATTGGTAATTGCTTGAATTATCATGAATGGGTGGATTTGGGGGGTTGTATTTTATAGTAAATATCGTTTAACTGATCTGTCCGTAGTTTTACAATCATGAATGCTAAGAAAAAAAGCAAAAAAAAAACAGCGTTCATTTTCAACCGACGTCAGGCAGTTGTTCTTGGTTTTTTTGCGATTGCCGTCCGGCGAACACGATTTACAAAAATAAATAATTGTATTTAATTTTTCGAAACAATTACAGGATATCTGGTGCAATCATTTTTCTGGATACCTAGAAATCATTATTTACTTTCAAATAAGATATTTCTTATTAATTCGGCAGTAAAATTGTTTCGATATCTGCAAATGGTGTATCCTACTTTTAACTTCTGGTATCTCACCGTTCTGCAACAGCTAATAAACCAGAATTTACGGATACTGAAAAAAACCTCTTGTGATGACGACGACTGTACAAATAAATACCACCAGTTTTTACATGTACATCGTACGATTGCTGAGACAACATTTCTTAAATTAGTCGGCTGATTGAAAATTCAGACGAGAAACATCTGTTTCCGTATTTTCGAAACAGCTGTGTTCTCCAGCGAAAAGCGCAGCACACTTTTTATTAAAGATAAAACTCTGAATAATAATGTAATAAATATCTTCAAGAATTAGTCTTCCAAACAAATTCTGTAATATCCCTCAGGTCAAGCATGGTCAAGTGATGATCGAAAAAGCTGGGAAAAAATGCTAGTTACTGTTGTTTTAAGTGGGCGAACTCAAATTTGATAAGAAATTCACGGCTAAGCGTCGCCCGGAATGCTATCGCTGTACGCTTATCTCTTTCCCGTCCTCCACAAATCTCTTTTCGCCAGCTTGCTAAGTTGACCCCCCCCCCCCCTGGTGTTTATGATAAACCCATTCATGTCCAAGTACATCCGGCCTTTGTTAATGAATACAACAACAGTAAGAAAACTCAACAGTAAGAATTTTTCAAAAGTGCTCTTTAGGAAACAAAACACCTAAACTCATGTTATACAAACAATGGCCAAGTTGGCACATCTGGGGCACAAAAAAAGTCTTGCTCATTAAAAACAGGTTACCAGCCAAAATTCTACGGGTTTTTCATGCTAAGCAAAAAACCAGATGATTATCAATCGAAAACAATAATGATCACGTGAAAATTTGGTCTGTAACCTTGTTTTTGCAAAGGACAAATTTTCATGCTAAGAAAATGTTTGTGCTTAGCAGCTCTATGAAATTGGCCCCGTTGGCATAGCTACACACACAAAAAAGACCAGAAAAAAATTGAAAACAATTTTAAATGGGAGTACGAAAAGTCAAAGTACTCATGAAAGAAACACCCAAAATGCACTACACTCTGAAATCCTTTTGAATTCCCACTTGAATAAAAACCACTTAGGATCAGTTCACTCCAACCATAGAGCTGTTATTTCTACAAATTGTCCTGGGAAGGCAAGACTCCCCCAAGAAGCAAGACAACAAAGATGGCATTCATCAAGGTGCAGTATAAGACATGGGAAGATATTGGCTGAACAATCCTACTTATTGTACAAGGATTTATATTTCACAGGTTTTAGAGATACATTACACAGAACCATTGTTTTGGTTCTATGGTTGTAGAAAACTTACTGCATAATCTACATGTAAAGGAATATGCAAGTTGTAGGCCTATTCTTGTGCAATCTTGCATTATACATTATACCCCCCCCCAAAAAAAAGAAAAAAAAAGAAAAAAAATTACAAATAAAATACATATATCAATAAAAAAAAAATTAAAATTGTATGGCTCATATAAATAAAAAACAATATCAGTTGGAAATATTGGAATAAGATTTTTGTTTTCTTAAAATTTAGTCAGTTGTTCCTTTGTACTGGCTGAATACATGTATCCATAAACCGTTCCGAGCCAAATTTCCCATTTGCACTGTACTTTCAAACATTAATTAAATTATTACAAAAAACGGTCAAATGTCAAAATGAAAGTGGGACACTGATTTCAATCTCACTGCCTCACCCACTCAGAACTATTTGAAGTTCAACCTGGATGTAATCCCCTGATCCCCTTGATACAAACTACCAATCCCTTAATCCCTAAATCTCAATCCTTTCCATTTGTCTTTATTAACATTTGAAGGTGTGACCTTTTAGCGGATTTGATGTGTCAAAAAGAAAAGGGTTTGGCTCTCAACACAGTAGCTTGGGTTTTTCAAAACATCTGATTGTTATTTCCCAGACTGAGTATTGGGAAGGTAACCAATTTTTGGAAAACACAGGAAAACACAGGAAAACACAGAGAAAACACAGAGATTTCAAGTAATTGTAGTGCGTTTTGGGGGTTCAATCCTGACAAAGCGAGCAAGAAATTGGTTGACAAATTTTTGAAGAGAACAAATAATTTGTTAGAAGCCGCAGAACCTTTCCACACAAAAAATCTGCAGAACACTCCCATCCCGATAATTGATCGCGCTTTTCAAACGTGTTGTACAATAAACATTTCTAGTTGATAGTCAACTTTCCCAAACTTAAAAAAAAAGAGAAAGTTCCATTTCCCACTAAATTTGAAACTACAAATAGAGAAATGTGTTTAAAATCCAGATGTTTTTGGTAACCAATTTTTTACAAAAAAATCTGTGAAAGGTGAACTTGGAATGAGAAGTTGACAGACATTCCATTTTGTTTTTTTAACCTTGGCTCACCTAAAATTGTTCTCCACACGCACAACAATTCATAATGCCTGATTCTTTTCACAGTTTTCAACATCAAACGTGTTTGACAGCTACACCCATTCTCTTTGACAGGTTGGCCCTCCCTCAATCCCCCTGGACACGAACCAGAATAAATCAAGACCAATCCCTAAAATTTCTGACAGTTATTTTTTTCATCTTGCTATTCCTATGTTTTGTGAAAGCCAGGCCAACCTCTCTCCCCCCCCCTCTCTCTACCCACCCCCAATCCCTTGCAAGGGTGCTTAACGGTCAAATTGAATGCATCCTTAAAATGAAGTGCTGAAGAAAGTGACCGGGTTGTCTAAATATGCCAAACGAATTCCATGAAAGTGAAAGGACCTTTGAACGTTTAACCATTCTCTATGGTTTAACTGAAAACAAAACCAACATTTGTCTTTATCAATATCTAAATTTTATAGGGTCCAAAGTGTGACATTGTTTTTGTCCCTGTGGTAAAATCATGTCCGAAACATACATGTATCATTTCACTGAAAGTCAATCAGTAAAAAATAATTGAAAACACATGAATCTGGGACTGAAAAGCATTTCCAATTTTGTTAGAAAATACTTTTTGGCTTTCCATAGACTTTGTACACAACTGCAGAACTAATGTCAGGATACTACATTCTTTCAAAACAAAATCACAGAAGGATCCACATGTAGTTTTCTTTGATCTAAATATCTGGTTTATTGACCCACTTAATCCCAAGGCCGCAAATTAACCCAGGGTCCACCAGAGAACACAACCCTCATCCAACCCAAGCCATGTTCCTTTCTATTGAAGGTGGGGGGTCAGATAACCTTGATCGGCCCCTTGTACCCAGACATGATAGGGCTTCTTTTGTGGACGGGTGCTGGGGAGGGAGGTCCCTTTGTATTTCTGGGATCAAGTGGGGTCCCCAAGGTGGGACATTTTCCAGAGCATTGACAGGATATGTGGGTGTTGAAACCTGGGGAAATATATATTGACCTTGCTTGTATCATAGAGAAAGGAACTCTGTTCCTTTCTCTATGCTTGTATGAAGCAAGTGTTCTTCTTTTTTTATGTATTTTTTTGGGGGGTGAGCAGCATTTTTCTCAAGTTATATTCTGTTTTAGTGATATTCTGTTTAATGCAATTAATTTTAGAAATGGAGAATATTGAATCTGTTAACAAATACTTGAATATGATAATATTAACAATATTTCAGGGCTCACCTTTTGGGGGCGGAATGTATGAGACCTCCTAACTGCACTTTGCAAATCTGTGTATTTGATTTGACGATTTTACTATCATTTCTTTCTAGTTTGTGATTATACAAATAGACAGAAGATACAAACTTTTTGATTTTATTTAATTTCAAACAGAAATTGTATATTTTTCTTGTTTACGATATTGTTAAATTGGGAATAACAACTTTAGTTTTCTAATATTTGGGGCTGGATAAAAAATAATCGTCATCTATTTTATGCAAAAAATTAATAACAAATATCTTCACTGCCAAATTAGGACAGAGATTATATATAAAATGCCTCACTTCTCTGTGAAAAGGAAAGAAAATAAAGTGTTCAGTGCCTACAAGTAAAATTTGACCTCAGAGAAAGGGCTTCCATCAACTCAGCCAGGCTGCTGCTTCAGAAGAAGAAAAAACGGGAAAAAAACCACTTCTGGTTATCCAGGGTGAGATGCCTGACCAATTAGGAATAGGAACAACCAGGGCCATTGTTCCCCTGGCTTTGGCTCAACTCTTACACCTCCTACTAGGTCCAGTAATATTAACAAATAACTGTGTGTTCCTCTCATTTTATGACACTGTCATAAGTTATAATGCTGTCCAAACAATCCGTGGTGGTCTAGTTTTCATTTGAGGGTTGCAGACCAAATATTTCAATTTGCCTAAACTAGCACGCGCTGACCTTCAAATTCTCTCCTTTTTTTTCTGGGCAGTGCATTTGTGGTTTGTGTCTTTGTGACAACAAAAATGCCGGAAACATAACTGAGTCTGTCAGCTTATATTTCTGAGAATCTTGGATGAAACAGGAACTGAAAGCTGCTTTATTTTCTTAATAGATGGAGGATGTTGATGCATCGGAGGATTTTGCAGGATTGGGGGCATTTGGGGGCGTTTGGGGTTTTTGCCACTGGAGGATAATGCAGGATCCAGGTCATCGGGCCTAAACTAGTGCTGGATGATTTTGTAGGATTGAGATGGGCCCCTAATACTTGGGTATTTATAAAAAATGAGGATTATGGAGGATTTAGGTTAATTGTTACTTTGTACTTTCACACAGCTCATTGCTACATCGCGCAGATGTACCGTATATCTTCAACCCCAACTCTTCCAAGATGCTACAAACTTAACTGGGAGGTTTTGGCAACATATTTTGTAAGGTTAAGAAAGGCACCAAAACCCAGCTACCAAAACTCAACGTTTGGTTCTGGTTCCATAATCTAAAACTCAAACAGAACTTGCAGTCTAAATTTCTGCATAGTGGAAGATTTTCGAGGATACAGAGAGAGGCTTGGGAAGTTTGGGTGAACAAAAAATTCAAGAAACCGATCAATTGAGGTGCAAATCTGTTGAAAGGCAGCAAGCACTTTGCATCAACAAAAACCTACCCAGAGGTCAGCCAATATAAATCACTATCATCCACATATAAATATTTATCAAAACCAAAACTGCGCTTGTTATAATAGAAATTCACCCACAGTAACCTTTTCTTAAACCACAAGTACAAGAAAAAGAGGGGGGGGGGGGGGGGGATATAAATATAAATGTGACCACTTCAACGACAAATTTACAGCATTTTATTAGCCCCTTAGGAAGTCTCTACCAAATTGCAATTCCATTTCGGTGTGATTTACAACTTTCCCTCCAACAAAATAAGGAGGGAAAAAAAGAAAAAGAAAAAAAAACAGTTTAAGTAATCAAATCTCAACTTGTAAACTTGGCGAGTGAACTCTCTTAAATCCACTCCACCTGGGATGTTAAACCTTTACTGAGGTCAGTCGCGGGAGACGAAAAAAAAAGAATCGAAGGAAAATTACTGGGATGCCAGACATTTTGAAGTCTGCTTTTATCATCTGGTCCCTATCAGAGACAAATCTATTCATGGCTTCTGTAAATGCCTCATCCAGTCAAGTACAAGCGCAGATTGCAAGTTTTTATTTAATAGAAAGAGGAACGGGAGACGGACGGACAAGACAAAAATTCCAGTGTTGGTAGGCTCATCAAGAGTTCACCAATGCAAAGGCGATTTTTTTTTTTTATTTACTCATTTCAGCAAAGAAAGTTTATGATTCTTACAAAGGAAATCTGAGGGAAAAACAACAGGAACTTGAGATTTTTTGGGGGGGGAAAATTCCGGTGGACTCGAAAACAACCAAATGCATAAAATCAGTCGCGTTAAAAACAATTCAACAAGCACATTTTTCATTATTGGTCATGCTTTGGGATTATTATGGAAGAAAATACATTGAAAAAATGAGAAACAGAAATAAACACAAAACGGTATTCACTTAGAGATTTTGTAGCCTAACATCTCCTTGTAAAATGCAACGCTAGTTCACTATGCAGTTTGGCTACACAGGTATATAAACTGCAATTAACAGTACTACATGAACAGCCCCCTCGCTTGACAAACTGCAACTTATTTCAAGGAGTTCTGAAGAATGAAACTAATGTAAAATTGTCGTTTCCATACGAGCTTGAGAGGGAATCAAGCTGGCTTTTTGGGGACGGGGTCCCAACAAATTTGTGATAATTAATTTTGATTAGGCCCCACCCCACCCCCCACACAACAAAAAACAACTTGTTTTTTTGCCGGCCAAATTGCCAACCTCAAAATTGTTTTTGCCATTTATTGGGGGTTGGGGGAATGACAGGATGAGGGAACGCCGGAACGACGGGATGGGGGAACGATGGGATGGGGTAACGATTGGATGTAAAATGGGGGGGGGGGGGGGGGGGGGGTGGTTGATAAACCAGGTTGTAGGGGTAAACTTCTCATCTTGCTAAAATATAAAAATCTGTTCCACAATACAATTTTGTTTTTTTTAAATCAAACAAACTGTACTCACAGCTTCTTCTAATGCCGCTTTTCTTCCAAAGACGCACGTCAGAGATGACAGGCAGCCGACGATGGAGGTCAAGAGGTCAGTGGGGATGGCTAGTAAGGCAGACGGGGGGAATCTGGTGACTAGACCGTTGAAGATGGAAGCAATGCCGATAGCCTCGTGGTCCTGTAAGGCAGAACTGAAAAAAACATTAAAAAAATAAGAAATGGTTCCAAAAACTAAGAATGGTCCTCGAACCACTAGTCTTGCCTGTTTTCACGATTACCCTTTTTAACAACTTGACCTCAAATGACCTTTGACCTCAGTATGCGACCTTCAATACCATCACACTCAAAAATATGCATATTAGTGCGTCAACCTTTTTAATTGATGCCCACCCACCTGTTTAACATCTGTAGTAGGCAATGGATGTAATGTGACAGGTACTCCGCAGTGATCTTGTCAGAGCTCAGGACCGGTCCACCGAGGGACGCTAGCTGGGCCAGGCACTGTAGGACGTGGTGGCACATCTCCCCGCTCTGTCGGACTTTGCCGTGCAGCTGTGGATACAATGGGGTACATTGTTCATAATTCACTACCCTTTTGTTTTACTTCGGGTTATTTTCTGTGTAGTAACAATGGGACAGTTGTATCTGCATGTGCACACACTACGAGGTAGAGTCCAATGTGTTTAGAAACTTGGCGAATTTGTCTAAATTATACGGTAAATCTGTATTATAGAGCTTCAGCCTAATGTTGACCAATGAACCGTTCAATAATTCGCATCAGTTTACGCAATACTTTGCTGTTTTCACCCGGTTCAAATTTGTATTACTGCATGGACTGTCGCCTTTTGTTTCCTTACTCTGTTACCACATTACTTGGTAATTAGACCCGTATAGACGAACGCCGTTTGGACCCAACATCACGTCATCGACCATGTGATCGACGACAACGCGACCGACCACGCGACCGACCACGGACCGCCAACGCGACGGACCACGTGACTGACCTTGGACCGACCACGCGACCGACCTCGCAATCGCGAACGCGACCGACCACGTGACTGGCCTTAGACCGACCACGTAACCGACCATGAAACCGACCACGTGATCGACTGTTTTTATTTTCAGGTGCAAAAAAAAAGAAAGGAATTTCCATTAAAGAAATATAAAAGTGCTGCCGACTTTTAACTCATTAAAAAAAATTGTAACGACAGAGAGGGAACCCCTTTACCTTAAAGAACATCTGCAGCAGTCCCTTATCCAGAAGAACGTCCTTCCAGTTAGCGTCTGGTTTGAGGGGCGGAGTCTGTATGGACTCAAACACGCCCACCCTCCTTCTGGGCGGTATTGCTCAGAGTTAAGAACAATAGCATAAAAAAACAAAACGAAGGACGGCAATAATTACACAAACAAATGTGTCTACACCGTCAATTAACACCCTCAAAACCGCGGAAATCTTATTGATTGCTAAGCACCTTATCCTGTAGTTTTTCAGTAGTTTTTGTGGATACTCAAGTCCACAGCATCATAAGCCTCATTTGGCATGTTCTGTACTCTTGTCTTCCAACTTAGTTCTTGGAAGTAAAGTTGCAGGACTCCTGCGCCCAAAGCCCTTATTGTATAATTTACATATGACAATGTGTAACACTTACAACAAATGTTTAATGAGATTTCCTTTTTCAGACTTGGGCAACAAAGAAAAGTAGGAAAAGTAGGAATTTCAATTTTAACAAGTACAAAAAAGTAGGAGCAAGGTTAAAAAAGTAGAAAAAGTAGAAGATTTTTACTTTGAAAACCTAGAAATACTATAAGCAAGTATTGGAGTATTCCAGTAATGGCATAAAGCCAGGACTCGTCCACATAGGCACTAACAGCGACCAGCGGCTAGGGCTTGACAATCTTATGCACAAGGATATGCCTGACCAGGATGAAGTCCCAGCTGAGAACCTGAGCGGCTATGGTTAAGAAGCGGCTACAGACGGTGGTAGCCTCCTGGCCCATGGCGGCATGGTTGGACTCAAACTGGTGCAGGACTTGAACGGCAAAAAGGAAGACACGCTTCAGGTCGTTAACCTGGTAGGGGGAAAAGCACGGAAAGTCGCATTTAAAGATTAGGTGCAGGCAGATTGGTGCAAAATATGATAGAATTGTTCACTTGATGATAAAAGCATGGAATTTGGCACTCGGTCAAAGAATGTCATAAGAAAGATATCTGGCTATAGGGCCATCTCAGATTTGACCTTTGAAAAAATCTAGGTAGAATAACATGCAATGGCAGCCATTTTGAAAATTAAACATTGCTTATTATTCTACCTATATTTTTTTTAAAGGCAAATTTGCAATGGCAGTGCAGTTTGGGGTGATACAGTTTGGGACGTACAGGGAGTAACAGGCAGGGCGGCTAAGAGGCGAATGTGTCAAATTTAGTTACGATTCCCAATCCCACATCTCATATCTGAGTAAAGACTTATTTCTTCAATCGTAGATGTTACAATTGTCCTACCTCAAAGAGCCGTTTGCAGTCGTTGTGGAACTCCCAGCTGAGTCCGATGGCGCTGGTACGACTCGAGCTGGAGTACTCATTGAGTAGTGCTGTCAGCATGGAACATGCCATGAGTTGCTGCAACCAGGAAAAGGCAACAAGGTTCAAACACCATAAAAACTAAATCACTCGAAGTTTTAGCTCAGTGGATATTACACATTTTGAGACATGTATTCGCATTTTTGTATCACTGTGGAGACATGGCTTTGTTCTCGTGTACAAAATGGTTAGAAAGCCGAGCACGTTTTTCAAAATGCTCCCATTTTAACCATAATGTTTTTCCTGGGTTGAAATTTCGACCCAATATACCCTATATTATACCCTCACCCAAACACTAACCCTAACCCACATCCTAATCCTAGTTTTTGAGTAATTTAAGTAAAATCCAAAAATCTAATTCGTGAAATTCCCAATGGAGACCTATTCATCTATAGAAATTTACCCTCCGGAGACGTTTTGTCTCCATTGTACACATTGTGTTCATGTCTCCAGAGGCTACCGTATTTCGGAACACCATGAACAACCATTAGAAACCTTGCACAGTCTTAGGATTATAAAACACGATTTTGACAACAGCACTTTATATACACATAAAGGTTTTCCGGAATTCAAAAACAGATGACGGATTTTTTAACAAGCCAAGAGCAAGGCCGGAAATATCTGTCAGCGACCAGCTTGCAGTGAGCAAGCCAGAAATATCAGGTAGTGCTACCCACAGATGCCGGCCTGAACCCGTCTCAGATAGTGGTTCATGAAAAACAATCCCGCGTCTGGGCCCAGTCAAAGTCAAAATAATCCAGACGCCAACTGGTTAAATCTCGCCTTTGTATTTAACAAAAATGACAGTATTTATTTTTGTCCTTACCAGCTGCGGTTGACCGCTGGCAATCATCTGTGACACGTCGGCAAAGAGCGCATCCCGCCCGGTATCCTTCATCTCCATGGTGCCCCGCTTATAGATGACGGCTACAGCTTGAAGAATCTGCTCACGAACGTAGTTCTGGAGTCTTGGGGAGAGAGGATAGAGAAAAACACAAAATCAGAACACAGGACAAAAAAAACCCAAATAAAATGCAAATTACTTTTACAAAAGAACTAGAATAAACATATGGTTAAATAAAAAGCTCTTTGAACCAATAAACAGTCCAGAATCCTCCAATTTCAATATTATTTTGAACACTCCTATGAAGTTAGGGTTAAGGAAACATAAACAAACCACCCCCCCCCCTAAAAAAAATTGCCTAAAACAATAATCATTAGAACAAAATAAATACTTTATAAGTGTTGACCAAAACTTACCGTTACCTGGATTTATCAATCTGTTAAACAAGTCTCCAAACTTTTACAAACAGTCTAAAACTTTCAGAAAACAAGAGCTGAAAGTTTCAGATAACAAAAAATGTATCATAAAAGTCGCCCACCACAAAACGAACACGGTGAATTTATGAGCACGTAGGCACAATGTAGGCATTGTATGTTCATAAACTGTCCCTATGACATTGCGTATTCACGTGCACGTAGACCAAATCCTTATTGCAATTATTTTCTTGGTGTTTATCCCCCCCTTCTTTTCCCCCCCCATTCTCAGTCGGTAGCGGACATCAATGTGCACGCAGCATGAATCACTTCCTTTATTGTTATTGGATAACAATGGCCAAGTGCATTATGGGAGTCTGCCCCGAGCGTTGCTAACAGCGATACGAGAAAAGAAAAGAAAATATCTTAAAAGTATGAAACTACAAGTTGGGGCATGTTTCCATAAACATTTTAAAACATTTTAGATGTTACTGATAAGTTAGAATTTTGAATCTTTTGAAAGGTATTAAAGCAAACAAAGAATGTACTCAGCCAAAAACTGTGCTGGTTTTGTAAAAGAAATAAACAATCAGTTATCATTTCAATAAACCTTTTAACCCATCAATTTCAATAACACTTTAGTTTCTAAAATACTCACTGTGCAAAACACATTTCTTCGAAACATTAAATTTATTTTAAAAATTATTAAGACAAAAACTTCTGTGATTAAAAATAAAATGTAATTATCCCATATTAACATTGTATATGGAATTAAATATTTTTTATTTTTTTGGTTTTTAGGGATATTTAGGGAATACATTTTAAGAAACATGGATCCTGCCTATTGTCTTTTGAAAAATTTATAAAAAAATGTTGCTTAGACACAGACAACTAGAAAACAAAGACTCTTAGTCTGAGATTCCCTACCATGTACAAAAACAAAGGGGACAACAAAAAAACCAAGTCATAATCTGTTTAATGTAGGCCACAATTCCCACGAGAAAATGTTCAATTCCTGTCCTAGATTAATCGCTAGACAGGATGAGGGTCAGGGAAGAAGGAGGCTAGAGGGGTTGGTTAGGGGGGTTGGTTAGGGGGGTTGATTAGGGGGGTTGATTAGGGGGGTTGGTTAGGGGGGTTGGTTAGGGGGGTTGGTTAGGGGGGTTGGTTAGGGGGGTTGGTTAGGGGGATTGGTTAGGGGGGTTGGTTAGGGGGGTTGGTTAGGGGGGTTGGTTAGGGGGGTTGGTTAGGGGGGTTGGTTAGGGGGGTTGGTTAGGGGGGTTGGTTAGGGGGGTTGGTTAGGGGGGTTGGTTAGGGGGGTTGGTTAGGGGGGTTGGTTAGGGGGGTTGGTTAGGGGGGTTGGTTAGGGGGGTTGGTTAGGGGGGTTGGTTAGGGGGGTTGGTTAGGGGGGTTGGTTAGGGGGGTTGGTTAGGGGGGTTGGAGAAAAAAGGTCAGGAGTTTGGGGAGGGGGTTGGGGTGGCAGACTAGTCTGGCATATATTTTCTCAGTGGGCCTTTTTTCAAACCCCCGCTTCGCCTCCGTCTTTGGCTTTGTTCGTGCAGTTTGGCAATGGTAATGGAAGCTGGAGCCTAAGCCGGGCTTTGGAAAACGGCCTAGTATTTGCCAAATCTGGGTCCCTGATCAATGCAGACTGTGGACACAGTAACAAGGGGGATATGAAATTGGAAGCTTCGACCTATTTTTTGTTCTTTTTTCCTTTGTACTATTAAAGGCACATATACAATTTCATGGGAGTCAGGTTACTCTGGCCGATTTTTTTGTTCAAATCTCGGCTTCACTTCCAGATTAGGCTTCATCTCAGAATCCAGAATCCTTCTGGTTATGCTGACCATCTTAAAAATTTGGCACTAGGACCGTTTTCCAAACCCCTAGCTTTGGCTCCGTCTCAGACTCCAGCCCATTGCTAAACTGCACGAATGAACCCCAAATCAAAGACGAAGCTGGGGTTTTGAAAACACATTTGGGCCTCCCAACATGGCACCCTAGCAACTTCAGTTGGGGCCAATTTCATAGAGCTGCTAAGCACAAAAATTTGATCAGCACAAAAAGACTTGCTAAGTCAAAACAAGTTAACCAGTCAAAACAAGTTAACCAGTCAAAATAAGTTAACCAGTCAAAACAAGTTAACCAGCCAAAACAAGTTAACCAGTCAAAACAAGTTAACCAGTCGAAACAAGTTAACCAGTCAAAACAAGTTAACCAGTCAAAACAAGTTAACCAGTCAAAACAAGTTAACCAGTCAAAACAAGTTAACCAGTCAAAACAAGTTAACCAGTCAAAACAAGTTAACCAGTCAAATCACGATGTGCGATTTAATGCTATGTAAAACAGCTAAATACCAGTCACATTCAATATACATCATATATTGCTCAGCAATTTTGTGGGTGCTTAGAAGCTCAGGAGGCACTTGTCTGCTCACCCTTACTTTGTGTTCTGCACACAAATTGATGGTGTACATGTACATGTAGGTACAGATTTGTATATATTTGAGCCTCCCAACATGGCACCCTAGTGGCTTCAACTGATGATGTAGTAAATCATGTAAGGTGCTCCTACTTACTTGTTTTTCTGCATGACATACTTGAGTAGGAAGTTTTGCATGGATTCTATCTCTTTCTTGCCCAGCAGCAGCCATTCTCGGACGGCTGCTTCCTTGACGGTGGAGGCTGCCTGGAAGAGAACGTAGTCAGCCTTGCTGTTCTCTGCCAAGGAGAGGAGAGTTTTAGAGAAACAGTGAGAAAATGTGAGAAAATGTGGGAAAATGTGAGAAAATGTGAGAAAAGGTGATATAGTGAAACACCGCTATAATGAACATCACGGGATCGACAGAATTTGTTTGGTATATCGATCGTTTGGTTTAGCATTTTTCAGCCGGCTGTCGATCAGGTGCCCTTTTTAACATAAAGCATCAGTAGTTTGACCTTAATTAAAATTTGAAATAAAAACGGCCTAAATAGATAAAGATATGCCCAGTGGATTTCTAAAAAAAAATGGTATGTTTGGACCAAAACAAACATTTAAATAAAATTTGTTGACTTTTTTCTAACAACAATGTTCAATATTTTTGTACACACAAATATATGTAAACCTATTTTAAAAGAATTACGATGAACCCCACATAAGGATCACTCCATCAAAGTTACATACAAATCCACCAATTTCTGTAGACAAAAAAAATATTTGAAGCATTTAAACAATGACCTCTATTGAAACCTACATGACCTTTGATCTCAGTAATCTGATGAAGAATTTGTAAAATGCAAATAAAGGATTTAGGAATGCGAGTGGACGAATTTGAAAAATTTAAGAAAGATTCTAAAGTGGCTGTTGATCAACAAAGTTTGGTCACTCTCTCGGATTCAAATACCAACCTAAGATGTGTCGGCAAGCTGCAAAGGGGGTCCTTGACTTCCTAAAAGCCACGATGACTTTCTCTGCAGACTGACGCTGTTCATGGCTCACTACAGAGGGCGGAGCCTAAGAGAGGGCAGGAAGAGATTAAAAAAAGTGGAAAATTAGTAAAATAATCCTAACCCTAACTCTAACTCTTTAGGGTGTGTGTGAAAAGTCCCATTAAATTTGGATGATTCAGGACTTTAAAGGTAGGATACACTATTGGTAATTGCTTTAATTATCATGAATGGGTAGAATTCTTTTGGGTTTTTTTGGGTGTTGTATTTAATAGTAAATATCATTTTAATAATAATTTATTTTATTTTATTTTATTTAATTTATTTTCACTTAATTTTATTTACTTATTTATTTATTTATATAATTGTGTATTTTTTTTTTTTTATTTCTTGCTTTTTATAATTGTTTTTCCGTTAATGTTCTGTCTTGTGCTTTTGTAACTTGGTGTGTATGTATTGGTCGAATAAATAATAATAATAATAATAATAATAATTTAACGATCATGGATGCTGAGAAAATGTCGGGCAGGGGTTCTTATGTTGTTCTTGTTTTTTTTAAATAATTTTCTTTTAAACAAAATGAATTACAGAATATTTAGCACAATCACTTTGCTGGATGCCTACAATTGTATTTACTTTTAAATAAGTAGGATATTTCTTAATAATTCGGTAGTAATTTTGTTTTGATATCTGCAAATAATTAATTTATCCCACCTTTAACCCTAGCTCAGTATGAGCCTTGTTTATTGAAGTCAGAGGTACATGCCATTGTTTTTAAATTTGGTACCCTGTCTGCACTCCGGCTGAATGCCATAAAGGATTAAAGTAACACAGGCATTTTTATTTATTATTTTAAAAAATTTTTAGGGGGGGGGAGGCGAGTATTGAAGTGTATGTGTGTGCATTGGAGTGTAAGTAAGGTCAAGGGTTAAGAAATTATACGCACCACGTTTGTTAGCTTCTTGATTGAAAATGTGGTCAAATGGAGTGTTTTTATTCAACCATAGAGCAAGAAACAGAACAGGTAATGAGGTATTCAGTTATTTCTATTTGCATTTCGAGAGTCTCTGAAGTCAGATCGGGCCAAAGTGCAGAAATATTAACACCGCGAATCAAGCACAGAAGACGTTTATTCGCATAAAACTTTTTTCAGCCAAGGGCAAGGCTAGTGCAAGAAACTTTTTTTTCTCCAGACTCTGAATTAGTGAATATTTTTGTTTCCTGAATCTGAATATTTTTTTTTAACCAGACCCTTAATATTTTTCCCTCGGAATATTATTAACATTTTCCCCAGGTTCTGAATATTCAGCCTAAGGCTTTCGAAATATAGAAAGACAAAACAAATAATTAAAATAATTAGAAAAGACAAACAACAATTTAAATGTTGGACTATTTTCAAGGCCTATTTATTTTAAATAAAAGTTACAACCCCACAATAGTAAAACACATCAAACGCCTCAAAATTCACACAGGGGCTCTACTTCATATTTTGCTTAATTTACTCGCGCCTAAACTAAAAATTATCGATCCTAACCCGTGATTTTCTTACCATAATCAGTCGCGCCGCGTGCTCCAACTCGCTCAAGAAAGCCGCCATCTTGTTGAATATTAACGGGACAAAACTAGTGCACTACGTGTAGTCGAGTCTGGTTCCCAGACCAACAAATTCTGACTAGACTGTGGATAGAGGGCGCTATTTCAAAAACACATGAGTTTTTGTTTCAACTTTCACACAAAATATGTATTAATTAAATGACTTATTTGCAGCAGAGCAACAGCTGAACTATTTAGTAATTTTCCTGAAAAAGTGACAACTATACACGAATTCAGAATGTTCACCCCCCCCCCAAAAAAAAAAATTATAATAAAAAAGGCCCCAACATAATTTAAGCCAAAAAAAAGGCTGGTATAAAAAATTAAGATAATCAATCAATCCAAGCTATCATAATAAAAACCCATTGATTAGGAGCTCACACCCAAAATTGAACTTGGGGAATACAATAAAACCGAACAAATGTACTTCTAAAGATGACAAAACAAACTCATATTGGCATTCTACCTTCCATTTTTTTATTTCTCTCAACAATGCAAAAATAATAATTTGAAAGGTTTAACAAATTACACGCTAGTCCTAGACAAGGCTTAAATCAGAGAGATAAAGCTTAAACCAAACCGAGTTTTAAAAAGGCAATCAATTAATCACCCTTTAAGTTCCAAGCCGCTTAGCAGAAACAATATTGCTTACCAAATTTGTGTGGTAAGCAAAAAATAGCCAAGCACCGGTCACAAGCAATATGGATAGAAAAATATTTTAACTGCACTGGTAACCTGTTTCTGGTAAGCAAATAAGGTATACAAATCTATAATGCTTAGCAAGTTTCTGTGATTAGCACTTTCATAAAATTGGTTCCATGAAATTATGATTAACTTGCATTGATTTGTGTTGCTGAAATATTATTAAACTCTTAAACATTTAAGACAGTTGAAATATTACTGTAATCTAGGCAAATAAACAATCGACAAAAAAAATTCTTAAAATTAAGTCAATTAAATATTATTAAATAAAAATATAATAATACAATGTCTGTAAAAATGCAATATTCAAAACTAAATGACAATTGGGAAAACTTTTTTCAAATGACCCAAATGTTCTTAATATACGAAATATTCAAATAATCGTTGATCAACCAGCGTGCTTCGTAACTTTGGACCAGCGAGAAAGTACAACTTGATCGGCGAGTTTCGAATATTGGAATATACGGTCGGGTGAATTTTTTACTAAATTCGAATACTAAATTATTCTAAAATGATACATCCCTACTATCTAAATAGCAGTGAACATAATAAAAAAAAAATAAAAAAAATATGTGACACATGATTTGCAGGTAATAAACTCCTAAGGGAAGACACAAGTAAAAAAGTAATTTCAGCCGTCGGTTAAACGCCACATTATCGTTACTTGGGCTGCAGAGACCGAATGCAGTGTCCATCTTTGTCGATTAGTGCGAGCTTGGAGACGTCCGGATAGACTGGCCAATTAGGGTAGATTCTGGTGGAGTCTGTGCCCATGTGAGCGAGCAGCATGCGATTCATCTTGCCATAACTGTTAAGAATTAGAAGAACAAAGAAATAAACAAGAAAGAAAAAAATAATCCGAACAAAAATAGAAGCTGTTCAATTAATTTATTTGTGACCTGTAGCTTGCAAACTGCCGAGTGCAAATTCACTTCGGCTGGGGAGTCAGGTTGGCGTAGCGGTTCTTTCCTCGCCTTCCACCACTATGACCCGGGTTCAAATCCGGCCTGGGCCAATATGTGGATTGGGTTTTCAGTCCCTGCCTGACTCCGTGGGTTTTCCCCAGGATATTCTTCTAGGGTTTTCCTCGCACCTCTAAAACTGTACCTTCTTCGTATCGTCTTTTCTCTACAGGTTTCTTCAGGCTTGCGAGCTACAGTGCCTTGAGCGCTTTTAAGGGATCCTTGGTTTTTATTACCAGAAATATATAATAGTAATAATAATAACAGCTCTGCTAAGCTTTGAGCGCAAAGTATTTTGTGACGTTGCTGATCGGCATACAAGTTTGTTTTTTCCACTTACTACTGGCCTGTCAGATTCAGCAAAAAGTTCCAGTAGGCCGGCCTGATGTTGTGTGGTTCCCACACTCCCTATGAAGAGTGAAAGAAAAAAGAAGATATTTAATCTAGAAATCTTGGAATAACGATCGTCATTTTCTGTACAGACAAACAAACACATTTGTGACATGGTATGTCAAAACCAGACGGAATTGGGCAGAGCTACGAATGGAGAAAACAGCTGAAAAATGACGTGATTTTGTGTGGTGCTATTTATGTTTCAACTTTTCTATAAAAAGTTTCAAATTAAAACTTCATTGACAAAGCATTTTGTTTAATACAAAACTCCAACTTTAAAGGTTTTTAACATTTTTCTCATTTTTAACATTTCAGACAATGTGATTTCAAAATTGTATATCTTTACCTTGGAATATCCACTAAAAAAACCAAGGTGGCATTTAAAAGAGCAAGGGTACATTTTACTAATATTGCAGAAACTCAAAATTGACATCTTGCCCAAAAGTGCCCGATTTAATATTACTGCGTCCCATTTTGTCCCGACATACACATGGGGCATGCGACTCACCGCGTGCAGCACCGTCGCCGTTGACAACGCAAAGAGGATAGTCGGGGCCCGGGGGATGACCGGAACGATGCCTTGCTCCTGACCCTTGACGATGAGGCTCTGAAAATGTCAATCGGCTCAGAGATCAATAAGCTCAATCAAAATATCAGATTTGTGAATAAATAAGAAGTGAAATTCAAGAAGTGAATCTTCAAGGCATTGTATGCTATGTGAGACAAGCTCTCAGACGATTTGTGGGTTATCAAATTTGCTAAGCAATTTTCTTCCTGCTTAGAAGTCCTTCAAACTGGCTTCTTTAAAAAAGAGGTCTTCCCATAAGATTACTGGTGTGAGGGGCACCCTTATAATACATGCAAATGATCTTTGTATTTTTCTTCAGACTTTTTGTTATATTTCTAAAGATAGATGGAAAACGTAAGAAAGACAATCTGGAAGAACCTGCACCGTGACATCAGAACTCTTAAAGATGCTCACTCACCTCAACAACCTTGGATGCAAAATACAGTGATATGCTCGTACTAGGGTAGAAGATACTAGATACACCAGCTGCTCCACCTAGAGGTCATAATCAATACACACTCATCAATCAATAATCAATTTGACAATCAATTTGATAATCAATAATCAATATTGGTTTGAAGGTAGGATACACTATTTACAGATATCAAAAAAATTTACTACCGAATTATTAAGAAATATCTTAAATACTTAAAAGTAAATATTGATTGTAGGCATCCAGCAAAATGATTGTGCTAGATATCCTGTAATTAAAATGACAAATTGAATGTTATAAAAAAAAATTCCCGATAACTGGACCACAATCGCGAAAAATACGTCGATTGAAAACAAACTCCGTTTTCCTTGCTTTTCTCAGCATCCATGATTGTAAAACTTTGGACAGGTAAGTTAAACGATATTTACTTTAAAATACAACCCCTCAAATCCACCAATGGATGTATCCTAGCTTTTAAGTTCAGTTATTCAATTATGTTTCGAAAGGCAATCAGGACGAAACGAAAACTGAATCTTTTTTTTGACATTAAACTAAACTAACTAATCCTTCAAATACCCAAGATGAATGAACGTTACCTGCTATTAATGCATGCAGAGGGCTGTCTTTGTTTCGTAGCCAGCGTAAAAGGCAACTGAGGCTCTGCAAATTTGTTCAGTAAAAAAAAAGAGTTTTATAACTCGACACGGTGCACAACCAGACGTTTGCCTCAACAAAACCTGTCACGAACGTATAACCTGCATAATTATGTTCTACAGATTGTTAGTAGTATTGAAAGTAAATATCACATACACACACTCTTTAATAGGAGCCTCTTTATGTTCCTTGGCGAGGAAAGGCAATTGTGGTAAAGTGTCTTGCCTAAGAACACAAGCTTGATCAAACCTAGTACAAACTGCCTGACACCGTAACCATTTGACCATGATGAACAATGACGCATAAACAGGGGCGACTTACACGGAATATTGCTACAAACAGACCGAGGAAGAACGCCAGGCCAAAGTTGTCTTGGCGCACCAGGGCTTGAAGTAAGAGGCCGGGTCTGGTGGCCACCTTGGGGAGAGCTCTCAGGAGATTGAAGGCCGTCTGCACGACGTAGCCAATGGCAAACTTGCGAATACTGGCCTGAATGTAAGAAACAGTTTCTAAATAATAAAGGTAAACAAGGATGGTTCTCGAATCATGAGTCTCGCCTACCCTCGCGATTCCCCCTTTTTACAACTTGACCTCAAATGACCTTTGACCCCAGTATGTGTCAAATTTTGAATTGCACCCAAAATCCACTATTGGGACATTATGTGTCACTAGACACATCCTTGGGAAACAATTTTCTTTTTTTTACAAAACGACAACAAGCCCAAAGAGAATAATTTCACAGCGAGTTTAGTGCCATTAATATCTTTAAAACATGTAAGTTTTTAAACAATAATTTGGTCAGTTACTTTATGAATGGTGCAAATGTATGCTCTACCTTTAAGCCAACCGAAAATCATAATTAAATCATTTTTTTTTACTTAGTTGCATATGATCAATGCTTAAGTTTTCATATGATTTACCTGTAACACATAGTAAATGCAGCTAGACCGATGCTGGCATAATTGATGCTTAGAGAAGGATTTGAGCCTGTGGTAAAAAAAAAAATTGTTGTTGTTGTAGTAACAGTTTTTTTTGTATTCCCAATCTCTGACGTGGTAACTATTCTCATTATCAGACGCCAATTATTCGCAAACCTAATCTATTGCCAAATATGAGAATACAAATTAAAGATAATTTCTACCTGTCCACTAGTTGTAAGTATTTGGTCTTGAGCATGTCATGGAGAGCTGACAAAAACGTCTGCTGTCGAGTTCTCTGTACACCCTCATGCAGAGTACCATTTTCTTGGCTGGCGACCGGTGGATGTACCTCGTCGGGCCGAAGCTCGGCAGGCAGTTCCTGGGCTCCTACTAGCATTCTTAAAAAAGATAATTAAAAACTACAAGAAATAAACAAAGTCTTTCAAACGTCAGCTGGTGTTCAAGGCGGTCGCAAGTCGGTCGCAAGTCGGTCGCAAGGCGGTCGCAAGTCGGTCGCAAGTCGGTCGCAAGCCCTTCGCAAGCCCGTCACAAGCCCGTCGCAAGCCCGTCGCAAGTTCTCTGGTCCCAAATCAAGTCACAAGCTAATCAAATGAGCTTGGTACATTTTGCGGGCTTGCTTTCTGTTTTTTTAAGTCTTACTTACTTCAGTCCCGAGAATGAATCCTTCTTTAGAATGTTGCCATATCTGAAACAGAAAAAAAAAAAAATTAGTAAAGCTTTTAACTGTTCTGGTACTTTAGAGTTATAGTAAAAAGCAAAGGTTTATGGTTGAATTGGTAACGTTTGTGCACAGCTCAGAGGTATTCGACGAAAAAGGGTTCAAGGCACTATTTCCCAGGATTTCTCAGCACCAGCGCAGCATGCTTGGAATTCATGCTGGGAACAATTAGAGTCTGGGAGCACAAACAAACAAACCATGCTGTGCCTACAGACCCAAGTTCTCTGAGTTATGGGCCACATGTTCAAAATGACCTAAAACATATCATGCACTTTGAATGCACTTTGAATGCACTTAAAAGAACAAAGTTGACTATGAACTTCCAGACAAATTTGGTAAACTTTAAGGTCAGAGTGGAATTTAAAATCTTGAGGTTTAGTTCTACTTTAGAAATTGGCATCAATTATTGTTTCCTTGAACACAAGAATTGCAGTGAATAACATATATATTGAATATTTTTCATTTTAATAGAGGACAAGATTTTAAATATTTTCAAATGATTCAATAGTCATTTTATGAGAATTCAATGTTTATGAATAATCCTTTACCACTGTAAAAGCGAATGCGTGTTTTAAAGAAATCTCAGCTGGAATAACAGGTTTTAACCAACACACTTACCACCCATGAGCAAATTGGACAAGTTATCAAAGACATAAAATTCAGTATTCGTTTTAACAATTGGCAGTTACAATTTGGGGAGTTCACTTTGTCGACTACAATTTTCTGCTGGGATTGGACGGCGAGTTCAAAAACCTTTTTTTCTCATTCCAACATTGGGATAAATCCAATACAGGAAATGGATTCTAAATGGCATCCTGCCCATTACCTTGAATGTGTTTGTATTCGGTAATCTTGTCACCAAACTATACTGTCCTTGGTTTTTTTGTTTGACAGTCAATTCAAGTTTGTTTGGGTCGAAGTTTTGGTTTTTTTAGAGATAATTAAATAATGAAAGTTCTTTTAAAATAAAGGCTCCAGTATTAAAAGACATTACATTTTGGCTTAATTATTATTTTTGGTCTGTACCTAGCAATATTTTGTTCTCCGTAAATAACAGATGCACCAAGGAGGTTTTCTGTTTTAAATACAAGATTTCAATTATATTTTTAAATTTGGTGGATAATCCCTTAACTTAAGCTCGCTAACTGTTTTTTGATGACCCACTTGAACTTTCTGCGTACCCCAAAACACATGGGTTATTTGTACCCCAAAACACATGGGTTATTTCAAACCGCGGTTGGCATCCAAACTACAGTACTTCCTTCCAGAACAAACAAAACAAAACAAATTGAACAAATGGTTTTCTCAATTCTGATTACCTCCTGTTGACCACAAAATGATAACATCTGGTAAATGTCTTCAGGCTCAGAAAGGTACTAGAAAAATCTCAAGTGGTTTTTTTTTTCAGGAGAGGCTGCTCATAACTTCAGAGCTTGCCTCGTGGTGAAGAAGCAGGGCAGGGTACAAGATAGGTTTTTGTAGGAGGAACAACTGCCCAATCTTTAGTCCAGGGAACATTGGACGGCCGCCATTCTGAGGTAATTGTATGAACTGATGTTTGAATTGAGATTTCGGGAAATGAAGTGAAGTTTCCTTTTTGTTAAAAGCCCATTCCAAACTGCCACTGGGATAGACTGCCGCTACAGCTGTACAGTGAGTTAAAGTCGATTGTCAAATTATTGTAAAATAAAATGTCAACTACTAGTACTGAATTAGTCGTTTACATTGATTATCCAATGTATGTTGACTATGGAGTATGTGTTAGCTATTACAACCAAACAGTTCGGCGACCATTTTTGTAAACTTTGCTGATTCAAGTGCCAACGGAAAAGCAAAATGGCAATCATGACAAGCTCAAAACAAATTCCGCCACACAGTAAATGCTGCAATTTGGTTTTGTTTACATCTTCTGAATCAAACAGGAGGATTTTCTCATTTTCAAAATGCTAGCAAGGATGCATTTATCAGCGAGGATCTTATTGGTCACAGCAGCGCTCGTTGTGATGTTGTCAGTTATCCCTACCGCTGCCGTCAACTATTGCCCTCCGGTCTGGACCCAGTACCAGCTGAAGACGGGAAGCTTCTGCTATCGTCTCTTCAGCCAGCCTAAGACATGGCTGGATGCCGAGGCTACGTGCAGGCGGTACACCCTCTGCCAAGGGTCCGGGATTGAGACCAAGATGAAGACGGAGACAGAGGCGAGGAAGCCCGAGTCGGGGAGAGCAACCAAGATTAAGAGAACAACGGGGCCGGAAGAGAAGGGAGTGATGGAAACTGCTCATCTGGTCTCCATCGAATCGGCCGAGGAAGAAGACTTTGTCAGTTCCTACTGGAAGGAGATGTGGGGGCCATTCGTGGGTAAGTCTGTCATCTCATCATTCCGGCATTGATCTCCCGTTTCTTGGCATGAAATTAACTGAGAATATTTCCATTCATCTTGGGTGGCGAGTGCCTTAAACTACGGGGGCAAAGAACAAGCACATTTGGGAACTGACGACCCAAACTTTGCATTTTGCCCTTCACCGTCACAGCTTTGCATGCAAAGTACAATCGCTGCTTTCCCAAGAGGTTGTGAGGAAAACATTTTGAGCTTGCTCAGGTGGGATTCGAACCCACAAACTTACTAGTTACTGGTGCAGTGGCCTTTACCACTTGGCAACAACGTTTTCCGAGGCTGGTTCTAATCGGAGATACATGTAGAAGCACCAATCGGAATCGGTGACAAATGAGTGGTTTT
Organism: Crossaster papposus; assembly: GCA_037893245.1. Taxonomy (NCBI): domain Eukaryota; kingdom Metazoa; phylum Echinodermata; class Asteroidea; order Velatida; family Solasteridae; genus Crossaster; species Crossaster papposus. Next base: position 1,066,479 of record JBAIAA010000650.1, on the reverse strand, counting down.
TTTTTTTGGGGGGGGGGGGTCTTGGACAGGTTAGTCCAAGGTCGTCTTTGTTCTTCACTGAACCTACTTTAACTGTTGGGCAGTGCTCTCATAATAGGTTCACTCAGTAATGCCAATTAACAAATTTTTTTTGTTAATCAAAATATACTTTATAGGTGAAAAGGGCATTTGGTTGGGCAACCACAAGATAATCCTGACATCTGGCAACCTGTGGATGTGGCTCGACAAACTACGGGCGCCGTACCGGAACTGGGGCACGAGGACCAACCGAATGACGGCAGGAAACTGCAGTCGACAGGTAGCCACTCAGTACGCATGGCCAAGGTGGGAACCAGTCGATTGCGACGCCAAGCAGCAGTTCATCTGTAAGATGTACGCCTTGTAAAGTGTTTTTTAATCCAGATTTTAACCCTTTGCACTCAGCCCCGCGCTACATCTGACAAGTCCCTTAAAAGATCCTGGGGGTCCAAATATTCCCCCAAAATATAGCCCTATTTGTAAGCTTTCCAATGATACATAATTATATGGGATTTGTACACTGTAAATGATATTTGTATATACAAACTAGCAACACGTACAAAATCTTCGAAAACAGGCCTGAGTTTAAAGGGTTAAGAGAGAAATCCATTAATTAAAAAAAAGAAAATGACAGGAAACCGTCTCTAGATTTTTTTTTTTTTTAAACTCAAAACTAAATTCAATCTCCATTGAATATTGTTTTTATGAAGTCGGCCTGTTACACTATATGTCGGCCATATACTGGTTTTGGTCTCGAAAGCCTTGGTCTCGGTCTCGGTCTCGACTACCACACTGTTTTACCAACCAGCCCCAATCCACAAAGAACCTTTGTCACTCAGTCATTGTCCCATACTTCAAAATCTTTCCTCACAGAAATGCATGTATTTCAACGTATTCTGACCCACGGCAGTGCAGCTGAAAATATGAGGTACAGAGCTAAGGTTCTGAAGCTTTAGTTGTTAAGAACTGGTCTTGAGTCCTTGTTGAGATGGGGACAGCATTGCCTGGAGGAAAGGGCATTTGGGGAAGGGGGGGGGGGGGGGGGGGAGTGTTAACGACAGACGCTTATAAACAAGTTCCAATTAGTCATGTTTACTGTACTGACAATTTATTTATTTTTATCCCGGGCCCCAAATTAAGCCAGCAGATGGAATTGTTTTGACAAAAAATACCCTCCAAAAATTGTATATCTTAAGGACATGTTGCGGATCGTAGATTCAAACATAGTTTACAAAGAAGCTTAAAACTGGCCTGCAAACCATAAAAAAACCAAATAGAAATCGCAGTTTTGTACGACTTGGTTTGTTACAAGCAGTGTCTTTTAAACTTAAAGCCCCTCGGACTATATAAACAAAGATTTCCGATAGTTTGTCATACTAATATACATGTACAGTGAACAGTATTTTGTCCCTTTTTTTATCCTGACCATCATTTTACTAATTCGCAGCCAGGCGTGCCCTAGAAACCAAAGTCTACAACAATGGCCCACATTTTCACCTCCAGCTACCAATGGCCCAGTTTATACCTCCCCTTTCAGCCCGGATATACCCAGTTGGAAAGTTAATTTGAATATGAATAGGGTCCCAGATTAGACCAGAAGGGGTTGTGACTAAAAGCTTGGGGACACACTTAATTGGGCCAAGTATTACTACCAAAAAAGGGGTTAAAGTTGCAGAAGATTTAATACATTTTGGTGAGTTAAATAACTGGTGGGTCTTTTTCGAGCAAAGAAGCTCTTCATAAAAAGAAAATGAGTTGGGCTTTACAACAACGGTTTTTATTAAAAGTACAGGGCGTCAGACTGGTCTAGTGCTTTCTTTAACCAAACTGGTGGTTTTGTGGGTTTTAGCCTATACATTATTAATACAAACTGTCTTTAAAATTTGATATATTGTTTTTAAAGACAATTTTCCATATTCATAAAGAAATGCTGATTTTGTTGAAAATGTTTTTTCTTGTTTAATACTGTTTAATAAATGAATTTATTTTTTAAGATTTCCAAATTAATACCCTTTTCAATTAAAACTATATACAACTTTCCTTGGTTTTTATTTTAGCAAGATTTTATATTCTACTGGTATTATTGGGCTACGACAGAGGGTACAATTAGATACAAACGAATTCAGAAAATATAAAATTACGTAATAAATTTTTAGCTGTCTTATAGAAACTGTCAAATTATTATATTTTTACAGATGGCGCATTGGGGAATATGGCACCAAATTTGAGCATATCCATTGTGGTTCTGACACTTTATTTGGCACTTGGACAAGATAAGTGAAAAAAGATAGAATTTGATTCTATAAAAACAAAAATTTAAATCTTACCTGAACAAAAAGAGTCCTAATGCTGATGATACAGAGAACAGCATGACCTAACAAAATATAATAAAACCAGTTCCATTTCTGAATAAATATATTTCTTTGGGTCATTGTTGCAATGAAATGTGCCCAACTGCTCTTTCATGTTTCATGATTTGAGACATTTTTTGTACCAAACATGAACCTATTATTAGCATTAATTTTTTTCTCTACTTCTCCCTGGCATTCAGTTTTATGGATTTGCTACCTGTTGTATGTGCGCAAATGTAATTTTTTTTAAATTCGCATCTTATTATCTCCAAATTGAAATGAAATCCATCGCCATGGTAACTTACCTCTCCATATTTGATGGGTTTCACCCATCCTCTGGCCAAGAACATGTTGGTCATGAGTTCAATGGCCTGCACAAAAGGAGCGTGTAAAGAAATCGACAATCATTATTTACTTTCAAATAAGTAAGATATTTCCTAATAATTCGGTAGTAGATTTTCTCAATATCTGCAAATGGTGTATCCTACCTTTAACACAACATTACGACACAGGTTATATAAAGGTAATGTAAACATTGTTTTATAACAATTCACCGTACATAAAACACAAAGGAATCACCAGACATAGACCACAATGCATTGCAACTTACCAGGGTCACCATGTAGAGGGCCAATGGAGGTCTCCTACAATGGGACAAAGGGAACACGCCACTTCAGTATCTCAATGAAGTAGTCAAGGTCAAAGGTTATTTGTGATAAAATCGCTGACGTGCATTCCAATTGTAATTAACGTGAATTTTTTTGTTTGCCAAAGTAATTGACTTTTCGCCTAAATGCTCAGGACTTAGATTTCTGAGTAATTTCTAAATGCAATTTCCAAAGCATTGAGAAACCCGAAAAACTTGCTGGAAATAAACTGACACAATTTATGAAATTTGTAGTCGGGTACCTGCTTTTCTTCTCCATGGAAATGGCTAAAGCCGAGGCCACAAACGCGGGACCCCAGACGAACCAAGCGAAGAAACGACCAAGTAAGCGTCTTTAACAAACAAGAAACAGAAAAGAAAATGAATAAGATATTCGAGTACAATTATTACTATATTCGAGTACAATTATTATCCCGTTCAACAGGCAGTCGAAATCAGCGCTCATTTGGACCTCGACCCTCACAGGAACCTATTTGTACCTCTGGGTCGTGAGAGGCAATTGTAGTCAAGTGTCTTGCCCAAGGGCACAAAACACCATGTTCCTGGAAGGGTTCAAACCCACGCACCATCGCATGGCATACTAAACTATCGCTGACTTTAGTATACAAAATTAAATACTATGTGTACAGTGATAAATGTGCTAAAAATGAAATACCTGAAGATGCATATTGACGACATGAACAGGATCGCATTGGAGGCCAGAAAGTTGGTGGAACGTAGAATGTCCAGAACGAGCTTCCGTACATTGGGGATGCATCTATGAAAGACGAGGGTCGAAACCTCCAATAGGGGAAGGGAAGAAAAATAAATAATTCAACAAAAATCATTATTAGTTGTAAATGCAACCACCTAAGTTATTGTATTTGTCAGTTTTAGTCACATGAACTGCACGTTATTATTACTATTCTATGGCGTGAGATTATAATACCCACAGACATGACAAAACATTAGATGATGATTCTACAATTTCTAAAACTAGGCAATGCAGCACATTCCGTACAAGTTTGCTGTACTTTTGTAACAATATTTTGTTTAATTACAGTTCCTGTGTAATTTGAAAAAAAAATTTTTAGACAAAAACTTCTCAAAAATCTCTTGGAAATTGCATGGAAACGGCACTTTAAAATGAGGTAAACTGAATTTTCCTGTGTACAATAATTAGGGCTTAGGCGCATTTTAATAAAAAAAACAACGTTGTCAAACATTCTATTTCTATACTTTAAAAAGGACTCATGGATTTGGTATTCCAATGAGCACCTGAAATAGTGGTACTGGTATAGGCGAATCGCGTACATACTTTGAGGTTGTTAACTTGTTTTTAGCTTTATTTAACAACAAACTCACCGTATAAAATATCACATATGTCCGAAAGGAATACTTGTAGCTAGCTTTTGCAACGTCCCACGATGCTCCGATGCAGGAGGTGTTCCAGCAGTGACACAGCTCGTAACACGAACAAACTTCCCATATTTTACTGGGGGCCACCATCTTGCCTGGATTCAAGGTTGTCTTTTTCGCTGGTTTCAACGTACATTACTGTTTACTCAACCACGTTTTTGGCCGGAAACCAGCGAGCAAGCAGGTCAATTTTGATCACGCGTGCACTTGCCCTATGCGCGTGTTGTTTAGAAAACCTACCTTTCTTGAATACCGCCCTCTATTATTTGTTTCGTCTGGCAACACGTGCTTTTTATAATCAATTTCTTCCATTCCCGCCATTCTTACTCCTCTGTGCTTTTGTAAGCTCCATAGTTTCAATACTTTAACTTCCAGTTTGACTAGGAACAGTTAGACATGTTCCTTCAAATATTTCCAATGCCATTATACTGCTCAACCATTGTGTGAAGGGGCCGAGTACACTAAACTTTTCCGACCATAATTCGCGGTCGCCATAGGTCCGTCGTCAACAAGACGAAAGTTTTTGGCCTAAAGACCAACACTGAAACGTGATCTGACTTGGGCGTTCGTGAAGTCGACAATCTATCTTTACAAAGAGGGCCCAAGGCGCTGTTACTTCTCCAAGATAAGCTCCTTCCTTCGCACAGAACACTCTTCCAATCTCCAGAGTGCAGTGCCCGCCCGATTTAGTTGTGGGCCGAGTGTTGCCGGGATGTTGCAACCTGCTCATCAGCAGCCCCGAGACCTCAACACGTACACAAAATAGGCTTGCCATAATTGCAGGCCTTTCGTGGCGGGGAAAGTCCCTTCAGGTTTAGATAACCATCAATAGCGCCACCTAGTGCCAAAAGGTACAGCTCATCCACATTGAATAGCGCGCGCCCCCGATACGCATGCTAAATGAGTGGGAAATAAAATGGCAATGTGATTTTAATGACACATTATGTATATCCCAGATACTCCCTTAACACTACAGCGATACTGTTACTGCTATCCCCAGAATAAAGGTTTGACTATAAACCGCAAACCTGTGCAGATTTCGAAAACAGTTTTGACAGTCAAAACCGCTCGCAGAGCACGTTTGCTCAATGGTTACAATTTATGAACTGTAATACTACCGGCCCTTGAATGCTGCAACATTTTGACAATATTGATTGTTTATATCGCCCGTTTTATTGCTAACATTACGTGCAGTCGTGGCTTTGGCACATAAATACATCAAGATGAGCTTACTGAGACGAGAGTCACGAGACTTTACAATGGCCGAGACAAGCACGATAAAACTTGATCCTCAAAATGACCTTGTTTTGATTTGTGGAGTGGGTGAAATATGCGGAATTCTATCGCCTAATGGCCCCGTTAGTGGATAATGTGCCCTGGAAAATGTATAAAAATGTCGAGTGTTCTTGAACGTAAACTTGTTTAAATCCATCGGCCTAAGTTGAAGTTGAAGTGACACATTCCTGAGAGGCCTTTAATGTCTAATTCTGGAAAGGAAAATACGATAGTCGGTTTGTTTATTTACGTACTGTGTTTGCTCTTGATTTGGTTGTTCCTTCCGCTGTCGGATCTTGCGTGTCGACTTCGAAGGCTGCGGTTCGGTGACCTTTGACATGTCACGTGAAACCGCGAGCTCTTTGCGCATCGGTGGCCCGTCAGTGTTTGGTTACTAGTAGTTTTCCCCCCAAACAAGTTTGACAGTGAAAGGAAAATATTTATCAAAACGTTCTGTCAAAAGGACTTTTGATGAAAATGTTTTCCCTGGAAGACCAACAGCTGTTTCAGACAATTCTTGTCATCGACCCGCGTACACTGGACTCGATCCCCTTAATCGCGTCGCCTTGTTTTCGCTTTTGGTGTCGCACGCCATTGTCGTCGTCATTTTTTACGGTACCTTTATCACGATCTTCCTGATCAGTTTTCCTGATCAATTCTCCTAATCTTCCTCAGTTAGTACATGTCTGTTATCACACTCTATCCAAACCGATCCACTCAGAACACTGATTTACGGCGCTACAAATTGAAGAAAAAACCCCACTAATACTCGGGTAATCACGACACGTGTAATTCGAAACCAACAAGAACTTCATCACGACGTCGGAGACAATGCCACGTTACTGGGCAATCCAGGCAACGGCCAAAATGTTACCAGCAATTTCACGAAAGCCCCGTTTATTAATTGACAATATGTAATGACTTAATATCTTCTCTTATACTAAGCAGCAACGAATAAAACATTCTCCATCGGCTCATAAGTCATCCGGGGAAATCCGACAGTCGGCACGGAAATATTCAACCCGATACCGTGGCAGAGAAAAAAAACCTACAAAACCTTGAATGTTTCTAGGATGAGTACGTGATTTAATCAGGTTTGGAGTTGAACGCCAACAAAACCTATACGCCGGGCAAGGTTCATCTTTTGCCCCGTCAGTATTCCGCGCGGACCGGCACCGGCGCTCAGATTGGAGTGTCACGCGTACACCAATGATGGATGGTCGCGTTGACTAATATAAACATGGCCGCCCCATTGGCATCAGCGGAGCCAGGTAGAAAAAATAACCCAAGTCTCTCGATCTCCTGCATGAGTGAGGTGGAAACGTGCACAAATAAATGGTTTGGGACTTGTTATATAGCAATGCCGTTCGTGCGTATCTGTCGAAGCTGGAATGCGTTTCAAGATGGAAAGGAAGGAATGGGTTGGGTTGGGGGGGGGGGGGGGGGGGGGGGGGGGGGGAGGGTGTTCATTGAAGACATGGTGGTGTTAACGTGGAAAAACAGAGACGTGGATGTTAGAGTTGGTGGTTCGAGTATCACTGAACGTATACTTTTCATTGTGCATGCAGTTTTGAAATGCACAAAATAAGTAGTTTTTTAAAGATTTGTATAAGTGTATAGGCAACTGCTATATAGACACCAATTGGTACAGATTTTGTTGACCATTGCTGGTAATTTTTGATAATTAAAACACCTTCAGTTATATCTGTACATCTTATCAATATCTTGTACCTTAAGGGTGCCCTTTAGGCATAGAACTTTAATTTCAATTGGGAAGTCCTCTAATTCCAGGGACTCTCTTGAACTCCAACATACCCAACAAATCGATCCACTATCAAGGCGACTTGTCAACATCAAATTGCAGGTGTTTTTTTATATGCAAATGCCAATAACCGTAAGCTGAACATGAATAACCATGTTCGTTCCCCCGTGTGCAAGACATATCAAGTTCCAGATTTACAAGTTCCATTCGGGGCAGGTGTGTGTGCATGCAACGCTATAGTCAAGTGCGCTTTGTACAGACGCGGCAAATAAAAATCAATCTTGGCGAAATTCGTCTTTTAAAGTGCTTGTGTTTCTTGTAAATCTCCTTTCATCCGTAATCAATCGAAGACGAGGGAACCACATTTTCTCCGAGTGTGTTCTAATGACCCGTAGTTCGATCGTACCCGATCGAGGTGCCCGCGTGCCCGCTCATAAGATTCGAAATTCGCGTTCGTGACCGCGTGTTTTTTAGCAGACGTGCCAAGCCAAAACTCATGATGTTAAAGGGTTCATGCGATATAAACAAATTGTTGGATCACATTTTGTCAAAACCTTGTTCTGGTGGCAGAGCGATTATTTAGTTAACAAAAAATGTTCAGTGCAATTTGTCTCTGTCTTGTTTTTCATTCTATACGAGAAAACAATCACGAGGCACGGTACAGTGCAAAATATTGTACATGTCGAGTATGAGTTGAGACACCCCTGCAGCCAAGTTGGACCAGAAATTTGGGTTAATTTATGTCATTATGAGTACAAATCGAAGTTGTTTCTCATCGGATCGCGCATGCGCCGCGTAGGCCATCGACCAGTTGCCGCGCGCGCGCGTGTTCTCGCCTCTCTCTCCCCCGGGCACGTGATCGATTATTATCATCCACCTCGTACTTCGGACAGTATAATGTATGGTATTAAAATGCCCGTATATGCCCGTACCCGCCTCGCGGGGTTGTACGATCCGAGCTGCTGATGAAACGGATCTTATTTGTTTTGCGTAAAAGACCGTCTGCATCTAGCGTGTCGCGAGGCGCTCAGCTCGCCCGTCTCAAACTCCCCCCTCCCCGCGCCCCCGGGGTCTGCAGGCGGGTCGGAGACGGTAGAGTATCTTGTCTTGACAACCATCTGGGCCTGGTGACGGGAGAGCATAATGTCGCAGGACTATGCCGCCAGACCGAATATGATTTGTCTGCGTGGGGATGATAGGGCGGTGATGTGGGATATATAGGCCCATAGGACATTATACTTCACGCGCGAATCAGATTGTGTTTATTTTTTTTCTCTTCGAGTTGGGAGTATAATGTTTCTGCCTGAAGTGGGTGCTTGTCTAAAGAGGAAACAAACGGGGAAAAAAGGAATCTCTTGTTGTAATTGCAACCTGTCCATGGTACTTGTGTGCAGCTATATTTCGGATTTCAGTAAATTAGGGTTTTTAATTAAAGAATTTAAACAGAGAATTGGAGATGCAGATCATAGGCTGGTGCCAGGACGAGTTGTGTTGAACCCTGAGCGTCTTTTACATTCACACTATAGATTTATGAGATCAGGAAGCAACACTTCGAAAGTTCATACATGTATCTTTTTATGCAATGGTATTCGACAAACTCATATATTATTATAGTCACACTGAAATCTGGCCCTGGGATAAAGTGCTGTCCATGAGTCATTCCCGATGTTGCTAAATTATTCCATAGAGAAAGGAACAGTCTTTCACATATCCGCTTATGTTCAGCTCATGTCACGCCCGACACTCAAACACGATCGTGAGTCTCATAATCACACCAATACCAAAACAATAATTGTGCTTAAGTTGAGGCAAATTTGGACGGTCCCCATACTTCAAAAAAAGCCACCACACAAGAGTCATTAGAAAACATTTCCGTTGTTGATGCAGAACTAGTGCGATGATATGTTAACCCCGGCCGAGCGTAGCGTTCGTATAATTTGTTAAATTGAACGCGCCTTGATTAATGAGAGCCCAGTACCTGCACGTGCGCGCTACAGGGGTGATTTGTATTATTAGGTAGTTCATCAATTCAGATTGCTATCGGGGGGAGCTCTATGGTGGGTTGCGCGCTGCGCTCGGTGCATTGCTCCCTGTCTCCTACTACCACTCCGTGTCCTCTCTCCACTCACCCCATCTCTGTGTCTCTCGTATAGTGGAGTGTACATCTTATCAATCAATCTGGAGTTGGGCACTTTCCCTTGGCCCTTTCTGTCTGGTTTGACCGATGATTCATCGCTCTATCCTTTTCTACTTCTCTCATCCAGGACACTGGAAAGTGGTGCAAAGTGAAAGTCATCTCGTGTTCAGGAAACAAAATGCGATGTTGTTGTGGGGGGTCTCTTTTGGTAGTGAAAACAGGCCTCGTCGATTACGAGTTTAGTGGTGACAGTTTGACAAATTAGAGACCATCCGGTTCAAACATTTCTGGGTGTTTTTGTTTAAACTGAATAATGCGCTAAAAAGGTCGTCTGTTTGTCCTGTATACAATTGGGCCTCAAACATTGCATTTGTAGAGGACTTGAGTGCATTGACCCTACGTCTAAAATGTGATAAATTTTGACTTGTAAAGTTCTTGTTTTTTGTGCAATTTGGGCAAATTTGTGTATAAAATGCACTATGGGATAAAAAACGCAATTTGCAAAGATAATTTTGAAATCTCGACAAATTATCAGAGTGTCTGCAATTAAATTTAGTTTAATTCCCTGCTTCGCTAAGTGCGAAAAAAATATTTTTACTCTTAACTGTTTTTGTTTGTTTTGACTTTGGAAATTCTAGCGAGGCTTTTATTAAATTCTGTTAATCTCTACATTGGGAGAACGATAATCACATTATAGACACACGCAGACGCGGACATCGGCGTCTTGAACTCACGCGAGTTGACTTAAAGAAAATATCTAAAGACGATTCCAAGGCCACTCTTTTTGATATCAATTATGCTAAATTCAACGAGCCAAGCCCCTTACAAGATTCGATTAGGGGAACAGGCAGGAAGGAGGGGCAGAATGAGGGTTTAAAGTGTGGCAGATGCTCCACAAGATTTAGTTTTTTGGTTACTGGGATTTCTCTCGCGCTCGGAGCGCTGATGACGGAAGGAGATAGACGCTGTGAGTCACCGTTGAGCGCGTCGGAGACACCGCAGGGCGCGCAACGCGCAGCGCGCGGGGGCTTGGGCAATGCATGTCAACCGGGGTTTAAGTGCATTAGCCTCGGCAAGCTCGTGTACTTTGGCTTACCTAGGTTTGTTTTCTCTCTCCCGTATGCCTGTCCGCGAGCTCCCTGTATGTCTCGGATTGCTCCAGGCCCACAGACCACATATCAAATTATTTTCCTGGCGATGTTGTTACTTGATCGCTTCTTCGTTCCGAGTTTCATTCACCTCCTTCTTTAAACCGCTCGAGGCATTTTTCTCTCCTCTACTGTCTTACCTTCTCCCAATATCTTCCTTTGAATTCCTCATTCCTTGTGCATGATTTGACTTCTTCGTTTCCACACACTGCGCGATGATGTTTTGCGGTTGATGGGGTACTAAGCTGGGTGAAGTTACACATTTGACGGCCGGACTTGTCAAGACTGTCGCGAGCGTCATACCTGCGCCCATCTGTCCACATTCGATGCATGTGGACAAACAGTCAGAGTTTCAGAAACTGTTTAAACACGCGGTCACGATAGCGATCTTTGTAATTTGTTTAAAGGGTAATTCTATCCCGCAAATTGCTTGAAAATTACGGCTGTGGCTGATAAAGATCAATTGGATACAATAACTGTTAAACGAATAAAACGGTATAGCCTAAACATTATTCATACCAAATACTTTAAACAGTTTTTCCTAAAAGGCATGTATAGCCAGGTAGTGAACTCATGGTAGTTGTGGGTATATCCTTTTCACAAAAACAACAAAACACCCATGAATGTTTTTCCACGTAACCCATGCGTATCGTAGACCTGATGTAAAATATAGTTTTAAGTTAACCATAACCATCTGCTCTTATTCCTCCATGCCATAACCAACCACATGGTCAAGGTTGTGATCGCCTTCAATAAGGACGCATTTTTGTAATTTACAAAAATTGATTCGTCCTAAAAAAAAAGGGAGAAAAAAACAAATCAATTATCGGTTTGTTCGAGGCCTAAAACGACGCTTTCTGTTTTGGAAGATCTCGGTTTTGGATGGTGAATTGTGGAATTTCTTAGCAGAGTTTGGCGAACTTTCGCCAAGCTGCGCCAACAATAATTATGAAAGATGCTCAGGTTTTAAATGAGTTTGTCGCCCAACTTAAAACAATGTATGTATGAACATATGCAATTGACAAAATGACAATACTTCCAACATTTCTGACACTGCTCGAGATAATGGTCTCACTAGTATCGGGCCACACATGTTATTCGTTACCACTAAAGATAGATGTATCACGATTACTCCACTACAGCATGTCCGTTACACGGCATGGAAGGCACGTACATATCCTAATCGGTAAGCGATCGTGACAGATTACAGAACGCCGACTTGTGTAAAATATCCGGCAATTAATTCAAACTCCTATTTGGTGTTTTTTCTTCTTATACATACGTTATAGTGGTATGATACCGCGAAGGGGAATAATATACACACGCGCTCAAACTCCGCAGGCAACGAGCGTGCATATTACACACTCATGCATAAAATAGTTTACGTTAACTCATCGCTTGAAATTTGTTTGCTCCGAATCCTAATTTGTTTTAACTATATAAGCATAGGCCTACATGTACAATCATGTGTTGGTTATCTCACGGTCGATTTTGAACAAAATCGGCAAAAAAGTGGCGGCAAAATCACTGATTGAAGTCGCAACTTGAACCCACAATTTGCAACATTGCTTCATCGTGGTAATGTCATGTCTGATCGATGTGATTAATGTCATTATAATAACAGTTTATTTATTTATTTAGAGAATTTCCGTATCTGCAGTTTTCATAAATTGTATTACACTGACAAAATAATGCAGAGGTCTTTTTCTTATTCTTTTCTCATAGTGTTACATATATATTATTTTCTAACGATAAGAGTCAACCTTATTCGAGGTAATCATACATTATTACAAAATGTTACAAATTGGGTGTTAAGGTAATGTACTTCAAACAGTAATTTTGAACCCAATTTATTGCCGAATTTGTTTAGATGTATACCTATGAGATGGCCAATACATGTCTAAAACTGTTCTAAAAGTTAATGTTTAGACTTACCTCGATATAAATGTTTTGTATTCCTGTAAATATCCTTGTACGCCTGTAAATATTCTGTTTGTATTTGTGTGTAAATGTTCTTGTTGACGACTATGATGTATTTGTTTTCCAATGTTATTTTATAATGTATGCAAGGTCCCAATGGAAACCAGTTTTTAAACTGTTTGGGCACACCTAAGTAAATAAATGTAATAAGTAAATAAGTAAACGTATATCTAGAGATTAGGGCGATATGCGATTTCATTTTAGGGTACGTATATACGGGGTCCGTTTTCATCAAGGCTTCGTTCATGCAGTTTAGCAATGGGCTGGAGCCGGGGACTGATCTGAATCCAGAGTTTTAGAAAACGATCTAAGACTGGTCTGGGCCAGAGATCAGTGGTCAGGGCCTAGTGTGTTAGGTTTACCAAAGTTAGGGGGGGGAAATGATTTGTTTATGTATTCTGTGTAATGCATATATTATTATTGGCACAGCAGAGCAACACGGGACCTCGGCGCCCTTTTCGAGTCCAAATTGAATAATTGGCCCAATTGCGAACCCGGCAGGTCATCGTTCAGAAGCACATGGGGATGTATTTCGCGTGGTTGGGGGTCGCCGGCATCAAAGAAGCATGAGTAAAACGAGATAAGGCAGTTTCGGAGTCACCGTATACTTTGCTTTTCTCCACAGGATGACAAATTGTTATACGCTGGTATTTTGATGTCTGTGATTTGAAATTGAGTGGATAACATCGTGTGGTATAAAACTTCTCTGTCAAGAAAGCGTTGTTGATGTTTGGTGTTAAGCAACCGGCCAGTGATATAATAGCGTAAATATTCATGAACCAAAATTAATATTCATTACCTCAAATGATTCATAAATATCTTGACAAACTCTCGATGCAGACGAAACGAAATTGCAGTCATGTTCAAAGTTATCAGATCGAGTTTAGACTTTAAATGAATCATTTAAAAATTGTGTGCCAAGGCCTGAAAAACTGGTAGTCTGAATTTGATAAGAAAACAGTCACAGTTGATAAGGCATATACCAGACATGTATTTATGTGCAATCGAACATTAACCACAAAATGAACTGTACATGGGTCTTTTTAACATATGAAGCACTTGTACTATTTTGTATTTTATCTTTATTTGGTTAAGTGAATGTAGATTTTGTAAGATCTAGCGAAACCTATCTGGCTGTGCTGTTGGAGTAAATTTAATTCACTCGCGGAGAAGAATGTTAACCCTTACGTACTAAGCATTCATTTGGGGGTACAGTACACTGTACTAAATGTACAAAATACTTCTCAATTCTCATAGGCCAGTGTAGTAAGGGTAACTGCATACTACAGTTTACTCAAGTATAGTATTTTGTAGTATTGGGTGACGTTAGGGTCGGAATATAATACATGTATATGCGCGTATATTGGATGCATTATGCCTACGGCTGCCTCATGTATCACTGAAATACCTGTATCATTTGCACTTGAATTGTAATGAACTACACAGACATGTAGTTTGAGCCGACACGACAGGGGCATAGGTTTACACGTACACGAATTATGCATGTGTTTCACATTAGCGTAGGGAAATAATCATACCAGTCTTAATAATGCAATGTGGGCTACAACTCTTAAAAGAAAAATAGTGTGCACGACCCCATGTGGCGTATATCCCCAGGGTATTATAATATATGAGTTTTGACAAACTGTCAAATGAAATTTTGATTGATTGATGGTTTTGATTGACAAGCCTCACTCATTATAGCATTTTGACGGCACGGGGGTGCCGTGTATATTAAAAGCACAGTATGTGGCGTCCCAAGCCCTGAGTTGTCTCGGCTCCCACGAACCGGTTAATGCGGAGTTGGCCTGTGCGGCGATTCCATGCGCCCGAGCGGTCGGGCGTGAAACAAGCTAGCGCACGGGGCGAACCAAGCGGAAACTTCCCCCGACGTGTTTTATCCTTTTCTCGCTCCGCGTGGAGTGGATTGGATTCAAACCGGACCTCCGTACAGCTTCTCTCAACCAGCTGGTTTTTGTTCTGACCGTTTTGCCTTTTATAGATAGCACTGACTGTCGGTGTGTGAATTTGCATTTGCGGGAGGTAGGGTCGATATTGTCTGCTAAAGCTCAATCTGAAAAAAAATCGCTTGTGAATCAAAACTTCGCAATCTTGTTGGTAAACTTAACAAAAACCACACTGCCAGTTGACAAAACAAGACTACAGGTCACCAGACTTAACGTGATCTAAATTGTTGTCAATTAAGGTATAGGCTTCTATTATTAAAAAGTTACAGTTCATAATAGTCGGCCAGCCCGACCAGTCAGTGAATTAGGGGCGTTTACCAGACCCAAGGCTTAGGCTCCGTCTATACGGTTACGGAGCCGTAGACGGAACCTAAGCTGGGGTTTGGCTCAATCTACGGCTCCTTCTCCATTGCCAAAGTGCATAAACGAAGCTAAAATGGAAATGAAGCTGGGAATTGGAAAACGGCCAAGGTACACGAGAACTTTCGCTCGTATACACGATCCGTTCAAAGAGGGCGCAGCCGACTAATCTACTTCACAAAGCGTAGCAATAGGCGCGCAAAGCATTGTATGCGAATTGCTTGCTGCCTTAACAGGTCTTTTCGAATCCCTGGCTTCGTTTCGTCTTTGACTTAAGGCGATTTTAGACTCCCAACTGTGAGATTCCCTGCCACATACTGATGCCTGTTGTGCTTCAGAAACATTCAATCGGTTGATGAACCCAAAAGGTAGTTCCATTTGCTTCTATTTCTACGGTTGTGGCTGCAACTATACTTCCCATAGACTCGTGTTTAATTTCAGGCCAAGAAATTCGGCCACGTTGGTTCGTAGAATTAAGGAGCAATTTCAGAAGACCGATTTTGGGGGGCAATATCAATTTACTTCAAATATTGGGTAATTAGAGTCTAATTTCACCAACTTTTGGAAAGAATCAGTGTCCCAAAGTACAGGTATGTATTTATGCAAAGGTTTGGGCAGCAACCGCCCTAAAGTGTAAAAGCAAAAAATAATATTTATTTTGATTTCGGTGTAATATTCCCATTCCGGATACCGACAGAAAAGATGATTGGAAAGTGCAGGGTGGATATACGGACCTGAGTTGAATAATATAGCCTACGGTTTAATTGTTGGACCAAAAATAGGCTGCACACCAAAGTTGATTACGAATCCAGAGAGCAGCGAGGCGGATGATTCGCCCCCGCCGTCCGTATTGTCAATCTGTCGGGGTATACAGTCCCGACCGCCCCGCTAGCTGGCTTGTATTGGCTCGGTCTTTCGAGCTTTCATTAAAAAAAACCTCCGCGTATATAAACTCGCGCCCTACGGAGGTGCACTTGCACTTTCCGGCCAGATTTTTGGTTGGGTAACAAATTTGAACAAGGGAGACGATTCCCCCTTTTTCAGGGGTGTTGGGGGGGGGGGAGATACGGGACGAGGGCATGCCTGATGAGGTACACACTGTGATTAAAGATTTCCCCTCCTTTCTCCAATCTATTACTTGTTCGTGACCAGTAATAAAGTCTACAGCCGTAAGCACCCCGTCTATTCCCGCCAGGCCACGCGCGTATACCGCTGCCAATGCTGTCTGGTCAATTATTAAATAAAACCCAAATCCATTATTAAAAAAGAGTACATGTTTGTGTGTGTGTGACTGATATTAATATTCATCCGATCGTGACTATAAAAATGGCCGAGCAAACGCGTCGAAGTTGTTCACTTGCCGCCTGCACGTATTCTATTATGGCTCCATATAAATACACACGGCATGCATGCTCAATCATTATACAAGCAGGGGGACAAAATTAAACTTAGAAAGAAGCAGCGATTATCAATTATGATGAACAAACTAGTTAATGATAACAGGCCATGACAAACGTACGTATGCATTGGGCCTATACATGCATACTGGTCATTCATATTGTTTACACAATACGCATTGAAACCCATTTATGTCATTATGTTGTTATTAATTACCAAACACAAGTGTCGATCGCCTATACATCATTGTATCGCGGACACGTAGCACGTGATTCCGCTTATTAATTGAGGTAATTTTGACCTTTAACCTTTAACCTCGCCACTCTAAAGACAACCCTCACCGCCAATTCGTTATCTTCTCAAATCGAGCTTGCAAACACTGCGTGCGATTATATTTTGCTGCATAAAAAAATTACCGCGCCTGAACTTGAGGTGAATACGAAAGGGCACATAAAAAAAATAAACACATCGCAATATGGCTGCGTGTGGTGAATGGATCTTGAGATATGATTATGATTTAGGGTCATTGGATCGTCAAAATCTTATCATTTGCGGGCGATAAAAAACAAACCACCCGCTGACTGCCATTTTAAGTAGGCATGGCTGATCATTGTGTGTATTCAGTTTAGCTCCGCCCACTGAGCTGAACATTTTGCCGATCTATTTCCAGTGGGGTTATGATTCGGATTATGTTGTCGATTTCTTTCGTTGTTTTTTTGCATATGAAGTTTTGTAAAATGACTGACCCCAAATTCTGAACTGGTCTTTAAGTTGTATCTTTATAAGAAATATTTACAATTTTGGCGATTTTTTAAAAGGTGTTGGCGCTAAGATGAAGTAAAGAAAATTCAGACATGACCAAGGGCGGTACAACGAGAATTGTAATCATCTGTCACATTTCAATTACAATTTACATGTACTTATTACTGGTAACACAAGCATTTCACATTTGTTGATTTAACGAGTCGGGCGAGTTTAACTGAATATTTTTTCCTAATTATTAACTGACGTGTAAATATGATTGTTTAAATCTTATCTTGCAATCATTTCGCGCGGGAAGGGGAATAAAGTCTGGCTCACGGAGTTGGAAGACACGCAAAGTCCTTGCACTGAGACAGGGTCCCACACCGACACCATGACAACGACCAATTAGACCAGAGCAGCTTGGTGTTGAGAACAGATTGCCCTTTTGTTTATTTTAGTCTCTTTTCGAGTTGACACAAATGATAATCCCACTTTTTCTTATCTCAGGTTATTGGCGGACATTGGCTGTATGTATATACGGTAATGGTACGGGTACGTGAGAAAATGTTGGGAAACCTGAACGATCAAGGATAAAAATAGATCCGGACCCATTTTGCCCTGTTTCGCGTCATATGGAATAGCGATAAAATTAGGGCAAGGTGACAGGTTTTTTGGGGGTGAAGTGGTGACGGATGACCGAATTCCTAATTGGGCATTTTGTCTGGTTTGATGAGAGGGGTGAGTGCCACCACTCGACTCGGGTGAGCTTCTGCGATATGACTACCCATTTATATTTTAAGGACTCCGGCTTTTTTAATGTACTCATTTGAGGGTGACATGAAAATGTGACAAATAACACATCACAGTTGAGCAAAGTGATGACCATTATTCAGAAATCAAATTCTGGGAGGTGTCACATTACACGTACGTACGGGGCTGCATTCAAAGGCCCATTCCTTCTTATTACAATATTAGGGAATCTAGTCTGCCTGGTACTAGTCGCCAGCCACCTGATTGCAAGGTAACTGACGTAAACCAGGGAAATGGCCTATACCGCCCTCTGTCGTGCGGGAAGCGAATAACAATAAAAACAATTCATAACTTCTCGGTGGACAGTGGTTTGTTTGGTGTTACAAAAAAAGGCCTGAATATTAATATTTTTGTAAACAAAATAATAATAATAACCCAAATAAAATTATAAATATTATAAACAATTAAATTAATAAAAAACGCGACCGGCTTGTAACACCTATCACTCCACAGAGACAAAATGGCGATGTGAGCTGATCATCATTTTCACCCCACCGTCTTGAGTCTATCGTCAGGAGTCATGCACCTCTGGTCGGCCCACTTCTCTTTCCATCCATATCACCGCTTTCTCTTCCCCTCTTCTTCCCTCGGGGTCTTCGCTTGTAATAATTAGCACAAACATTCTCAATCCCCTCGGTCAGTCATCGATGCTCGTGGAAACTATAAACACAAAAATCCACAGACCCTGTTACAGCGAGACTTTAGCACAACAGGCCCAGGGATATTCTAGGCACGTTCCTCGGATCGGTGATGCTGGGGTTTTATTCACGTCACGAGGCTAAACGAGTCCTGGCAGTATTCGTGAGATGAAGATACAATTCTTCCACCTCTCAATATTACATTTCCTTAGATTGGTGTATATTTTTCCTGAGATTTTCCTTGAATTTTCCTAGATTTTTCCTTGAATTTCCTAAATTTTTCCTTAAATTAATGGTATTTGAATTCACACAAAAAATACCCAGTGTGTCTCTTCGGAACGCGTTTTTTTTTGGCTCGAAAATTTGTACTCCCTTTTGGGAGGTTAAAATGGGCGGTGGCGTGCAACACGCTTGCTCGATCCCTGCAAGTCCACTTGGACCCAAGTCGACTCAGCCCCAAGTCAACTAGGTCCCAGATCAACTTGGTCTCTTTGGGAAAATGCACGTAAATGAAACAGGGCTTGGGACCGAGTTGACTGAAACGGATTTGGCTTGGGACCGATTTGACTCGAATCCGCTGCTGATCCCTGGGCGCATCCAGCCCGTTTGCGAAACAAATCCGTTCTGAAGAGACCCCCAAACTGACCACATACAGTTATCATTTGACATGTTTGAACACAATGTGACTTTCTTCGACGCATGTGTGGGTGACATGCGCAGTGGACACCGTGTGGAGGTTAGCCTTGGAAGGCCTGTACATGTACTTAAAGAACGATTTCTTTTTCATAACATCTTGTTACGAGGATTTGGCAATGTCACATTTATGGAGTTCATCAAGCAGGGTTGGAGTCGAGTCCCTGCAAGTCCGTTCACAAGTCCTTTCGTGAAGCCAGTCACAAGTCTCTTCATAAAGGCAGTCACAAGTAACTGGATGAACAATGACAAAGGAATGCTTTTGTCAAAACTCATTTGAATAGCTTGTTCTCTATTCTCTATTTTATTTCTCGGGAAACATCAACAAATGCACAGACCAAAATTACAAAGATTTGAATTGGAACGGAAGGACTTGTGGTGGACTTGCAGGGACTTACAGGGACTTGCAGGGACTTGTGATGG
This sequence comes from Crossaster papposus, assembly GCA_037893245.1. Taxonomy (NCBI): domain Eukaryota; kingdom Metazoa; phylum Echinodermata; class Asteroidea; order Velatida; family Solasteridae; genus Crossaster; species Crossaster papposus. Next base: position 1,046,710 of record JBAIAA010000650.1, on the reverse strand, counting down.
ACTCGACTACATCCCTGTCATCAAGTGGATTAATAAACAGACTGGCGCGGCAACAGTTTGTCTGCTCCTAATAATTCGCAGCTCCCACTTCAGGGCTTTAAAAAATAAAATAAAAACTCTTCAGAATGAAAACTGCCCCGACTAATACAAACAGACATTCTGCGTTTTGTCCTTCTATATATGCTAGCGCCAGGGGCGCTAGCAGAACTATTTGGCCCGTTCCAATATGCCTGTCACTCCCTATCATAAAAAAACGCTTCGAATTCTGACAGGTCTATCCTGAAGTTGAGGGTTGAACGAACTCGGATAAAAATGAGATTGGTTTTCTTTTCTTTTGTTTGTCAGCAGCAGAGACGGACGGCTCAAGGCCATCCGACCGGACACGAGCCATGGACAGATCCGAGACGGAAAATCGATTCAACAAAATATTTGTTTTCCTCTTTTTGGACACTGACGTCATTCTGTTCGTTTTCTTATACAGCGCCCTCTTTTGCTAAAAATGACTAATTCAGTTGCACTTTATATTTTGCGATTGCTCCGATGCCGCACAGTTTGCACAATGAAATTTTTCAAGGAACCAGGACAAAAAAAGAGAGAATTCTCTTCAAACTTTTTTTAAGAGAATCAGAAAATGGACTTCAGGTACTTGTATACAGAATGAGTCACGTGAAAAAAAATTCCCTGTGAATGGGTTTGTATTTGTTCTTTAATAAACCAGAGTGATGATTTGCCCACAGGGTTGAAGGCCAGCGTCCACCTTGTCAATAATATTGCACAAAGAATTCGTGCGATTTGAACTGGGGCCACAGGTCGCTGGAAATGGATCAAAGGGTGGCCCCGAACCATGCATAAAGGGCCAAGTGCAGGACAAAATGGACACTGACGAATGAGACGTTTTAATATTAACAGCGCAGTGCTAGCTACGTACCTCACTATTTTATATAACTAGTGAGTGCAAATATCGAAGTGAAAGTATAACAGAAATAATAAGTACTGAAAAATGCAAGATACACCACCTTTTAAGGCCAAAATAATGAAACTAATTGTCATGGAGGTCTTCAGCGTACATCAGATGTGATGTTTTAGACCAGAGGAAATTAACAAGGCGATGTTTCGCTAATTTGAACGATTTCCCTGGAGAAAACATGTCTCATTTCCTATCTCGATCGCCAACCCCGGTCCGGCTTGTTAACATCACCGGACTCGCCGGTTCTAATTGACATGGGCAGGTCCGGTCATCCTGTCCCGTAAATCACGGTAGAACACTCACTAACCCAGAACGTTTTTTGTTTGCCCCACGAGGTTTTAACACTGCGCTGGCCTTTCAACACGTACACAGAAGGCACACGAAAAGATGGCGCGGAAAAAATGGAGGCTATAAAAGTTAAATATTAGTCTCGGCTCTTTGGCTCTGTCAAAGCAAAGTGACAGCGTTTACAATTTATTGGGTGGCGGGAGAAGTACTTTTGGTGGGATTTGTTAAATGAAGTGCGGATTGTTGGTGTGTGTGTCGTCTGCTTTTAAAGTGTTGGCAGTCTTTCAGTATCGGTAGTTGTGATTGGACGGCTGATTTACGTACCTTGTTTGTGATTGGTTGGCGTGTTGTACCAGTTGTTTTTAATTGGTCAACATAAAGGAAGAACAAATTACTCATTTATACAGCCAATGCTGTATGGTGCGTTTGGATATGACATTTTTGTTGGTTGTTAACTTGTTTATACAAGGAAAAACGCCAGCCTTTCCTTCGTGTCGTTTGCAACTTAACACCACGAGTAAGCCCGTGTACTGATGACGTCACATTTTGTTTACTGTGCACTTTTCTATGGGAGTACGAAACCGTTGTCACGAATTGGCTCCCATAACAAAACGCGCATGTAAACAAAGTGCGACGTCATACATTGGATTATTAGAATTACAATTGCGCCATTTGCTATGTACTACATGGTGATGAAAACCGGGGATGATCTGAAAAACAACCTGTGTTGGTGCCGGATATGGACACATTTTCCATCTTTTACATAATGATCTACTTTTAAAACGAAGAAAAACATTCGGAGGACGCTCTCCAATGGTGTGAGGTGCATTACATTATATCACCTGCTAAGTGGAATAATAAACAGGCCCGTCTTTTTGTTAATAATGTTCAAAAAAAAAATAATCTCCTGGCTTCACTTGATGCGATTGGGACTGAACAGGCGGCGATTTCCTTCATTCTTGAGCGCTGTTAAGCCCCATTCTCCCACCTCCCCTTCTAGCCTCCTCAAAGCCCCACTAAACTCGCCCATCTCACACCTCGGTCAAATTATCCTTATGGCGATTTAATGACTTCTTTCTTTGCTATAAGAAGAGGATTTGCCGCTTCCTTTCCTCCACCCTTTTAGTCCCATACTCTCCGCCGGGTGTATACAAGCGCTGTCGGAGACGCAATACTTTTGTTGTCACCTCCAAGCTGTCCGTGTCAAGTAGAAGTACCGCTAGATAGAATCGGAGGAAGGGGAAACCATTGTATCTGTTGGCACCACTGACACACAACAACCAAGGTGAGAGGTTGTTTCGGTATAGGATCTTTGCAAAATGGGGTGTGAAAAAGAACCCCTGTGTAAACCCAACTTGAAAAGGTGTTTTTTTCAGTAGCGCTGTAATTACATTAAAACAAGCCGAGTTCGGGTTGAAAAAGGGCTTCGGCTTCAAGTTTACTTTTACAAGAGGTAGAATTTGTAGTTGGAAAGGATTAGGGCGGGGAGGCTGGTATGACGTGAGCCTATGAGGAGTGAGTGTTTATGTTCTGGTGAATTTTATCATCAAGAAAATAAATTTGGCTAGTTTTCTTTTCTGTATAACGTGTGTTTTAATATTCACTTGGTAAAACAGAGCTGTGGCCATGTATATACAAGATTTCAAGCGCTGTATGTATAATTTTAGGATGAATTTCACGAAACTATGATCTCCATTTAACAAAAAAAAACGTCGTACCCGTGGAAGCTCCATCGGACACGAGCCGCGCTTTAAAATGTCAATCATGACGTCATGTGTCAACCACAATAATGAAACCAAGGGCAAATTGACACCGAGGCTCGCCTGAACTTTTCAGTAAATTAATGATGTCATCAAGCCTGACAAAGATACAGTAATTTCTTCTACTTTTTAAGGCTAATTTTGGAGAGAACAAAAAAATGAGTACAATTTGGGAGACTTGTCAATTATTTTTCCTACGTGTATAAAAGGTGGTGCAGAGCACCCTTGACTTTACACTTTCGAATTTCTATTCAGGACAAAAAAAAACGTCAACAAACAACGCGCGTAATCAGCCGTGCACTTCAAAAAGTTCGTTCGTGTTCAAACCATTCGGATCTGCACGCCCGGACTATTTTCTTTACTCCGCCATCTTTGTTATTTTCTTTGTATGCGCGACGTGTGGGAATTACATGCTAAACGCACTCACGCGGAAGAACACTTCCGCGTTAATGCGGCCCTGAATACACAGACGTCGAAAGCCAATCGCGACAGGGTACAGAAATAATAATAATAACACGAGATCTTTGCTAATGCTAGACCTCCTCTTGTACAAATTTACACTTTATTTTCTTAGGCAGTTGTGTTTTTCCTGGATTTTTTTTTTTTATCGTCAGCGCCATTCCTGTTTACCTTGTGAGGGGAGTGTATTAAAGCGCGCTGACCAAAACAAACACGGGTGGCTCTGTGCGTTTTTAACAATTCTTTGACACTGCATTAATAGCAGCTATAGTGGGTACGATGAACCACACACAAAGGACGATTTATAAGGGTGAAGAAAAGTGCTAAGTGGGGGTGACAATTCAGCGATTGGTTGTGAAGGGTCACTCTACTTTACTGCTCTGTGTATTTGCCTATACCATATACCATGGGTTGTTTTGCAGCCTTCTCTCGTTATTTTCACAGGCGCGTCAATGGTTAATGCGACGAAGCTCGTGCTTCGGAGTTCGTCGTGTGAGATTGATAGAAATCTGCCTAGAAAAAGAGAACTAGGGTTTAAAATGTGGAAAGGCCTTTTAAAAAAACTGAGCTGAAACAATGAAGACTTTTACTCTTGGTATTTCGGCTATCATCTCTATTCCGATTTGTAGCAAATTATCTTTACGTTCCCAGTGAAAACAGCATTGGAGCGAAGTGGAGAGATATTGTTTTTAAGAAATGACGTAACCAGACTGACACGAGTCTAACATTCAAAATTACACCCACGTAATAAAAAAAACCACCCAAACCCCAGCAACCCTACGATAAGTCAGAATCAGGGGTCGGGAATCAGGCCCTGGACAGCCGTTGGACCAATCCTATAATCGCGATAGGCTAAATACTTTGTGAGCCGTTGTTGGGTAATTAGCCGTCAACCATCGAGCTAATATCGTCGCAAATCAAATTAACCCACGCCGGTCTAATTCTAACCCAATTACGTTTGGTCGTGACCAATTAGAAGAGAGCATGTACGTCGGTAGAATGTAGGACAGAAGAGAGGCCCAGGTTTTGGTAGGATTATGGGGCTGGCTTCTGTTTGGTTTGGATGGAAAAAACCTGCGCAGCTAACCTGTGGTGTTTAGGCCTGTGCGGTAAGGTGGTGGGAGATTCGACAGAGTCCAACCATAGAGCAAGACATGATGGTGTTGGCACTATTATCGGGTTTTATGTATTTTGGTAAATAACTGAAGCATGATGGTGATACTATTATTGGGTTTTCGTGAAGTACGGAGACATGATGGTATTTTAACTGTTATTGGGTTTTATGTTATTTTGGTAAATAACTGAAACATGATAGTGATAAGTTTTAATGTCGCGATCGGTACAGCACTAATTATTGGGTTTTCGTCTATGGTCTAACGTATACTAATTTTAATGCATTGACTGCACATCAGTTTGTAGCGAATGTGGGGATTTTGTGGTCCGGCGATCGACCTCAAGGGTAAATGCATGGGTGTATTAAAACTGGCTGCCCAATTATCCCCAGTGATTATATATCACAAAGTCCCATTATATCGTGAATACAAATTGAAAAAAAACCACCAAAACCTGCCGATGTAGGCCTATACAAACTTTTTTTCATGCATGTGGTGCACAATATAACGTATACGCTGAGCTCCAAAATCCAGAATGAACACATTACGAAATATGATATGGTGAGCTAGCAGACGTATACTGGTCGCTGTATAGACTGGGCAAACAAGGCAGCCAAAATAAAGAACAAATCTTATACCGCAGTTTACTATTTTGGGCCACACTTTTCCATTCCATCGTATAATAATTATAAGCCGTCCCTTTTCGCTCTTTTGTTCCCGGGTTCGATACATTATGATTCGACTCCTCAGGAGCCGGCGAGTCCCCGGTGGGATTGTTGGGCTCGTGGCCGACAGCCCCCCCCCCCCCCCCCCCTTCCCCCACCCCTCCTCCCCGGCCAAGCTGTATAACTCTCGACATAGAGAATGGATTTTCATCTTTATAATCCGTTTCCTGTTGCATAACATTTAAAATCGTATAAGCTCGCCACTTGTGTAGTCCGCTTAAAAAAAGGGCTGTCACAAGGGGTATTACAAAATCACGATGTAGAAAAATCTTATTTAAACAGAGTAAAAAGCCTCGCAGTATGAATATAAGCTTTTAGCATGCGGCTAGAACTTAAAAGTAAAAGGTTTTTTCCCCAATCTTCTCTGTTACTTATTGACGTCTTGCCATTTGTTATTATTGTAAGTTGCACTTGATAGATGAGACTCCTAGGTTGACAAAGATGGCGGCGGTAGACTCTCGATGACGTCGCAAACGGAATTGGTTTTCCTCCCATTTACGAAGGAAAACAGTCCGCTAAAATAAAAGTGCTAGCGGCCGTGTATCGCGAGCATGGAGGGCACATGGGGGTTTATACGAGACATTGCACACGGTATACAATAGTTTCACCAACACAGCGGCGACCTGGCACGCCTAGCTAGCTTTAAGGCCTCGGACATTCTCGTTTAAAATTTCACCTGGAGTTTGCAATTATCGAAATCCGAACCCGGCGTGATACCCAATACTTTATTACACAGGGGCTCCCCGTCCGCCCTTAACGCCAAGCAAGGCGAAAATCCAATTATTGCGACGGGGATCTGGTGTCATGATAACGGCGGCGGGTCAGCCGGTGTGCGCGGCAAGTTGTTTGACTTGCGGACTTTTTCGACAACGCCTCGTGTCCTCACTTATTTTGTAACCATGAATACAGAGAATGCATGCAATGGCCATGTTTATGTAACAATAAACATTCAATTTCGATAAGCCCGATAACGTTTGCAGTTGAAATTTCACTTGTAGACATACACAAATTAACGGGATTGAACAAGTGTTTATGGGTGTAGCTACATACCAAGTTTGAATCCAATCTTACATGCACTTCCAGAGATAGAGAGTCTTGAAAACTGCACCTTTAAGTGACGCCACACGACACTCATTGACACTCAATGACATCATCATGACGTCACCTCAATTTTTAACACGGACAACTGTCGAAATTAGTGAATAACCTTGTGTATATATATAAAGTGGTAATTTCCGTAAATTTGACATTCTCATTTTGTCTAAAAATCTACCAGTTAATTATTACACCAAAATACGTGAACATATTCATAATAATTATGTAACTCATTAACTCATGTAACTAAATCTAAAGCAAAACCAAGGCTCTTCTGTTTTTAACAGGATTTCAAAAATAATATTAAACGGCCTCCAAAATTGGCAGCATTTAAAGGGGGGTGGGGGGAGGGGGGGGGGGGGGGGGGGGGGGTGGGGGGAGGGGGGGGGGGCGCTTTATGTTTTTTAAGGAGGGCACTGTCTGGTTTCGGCTTCGACGGCTGCATAAATAATTCCCCGCGGCCAGAGCCTTTTGACGCGGAGTTACAAGCGGAGATTTGACGGGGGATAAACCTCCTTCGCCCCGGTCTTGTCACGTCTGTGACTCGCTGATAAGCCCCACTTCCCCGCTTCTGACACAAATCTTACCCGTAGCAATACCTCAATCTCAACAATTTCTACAACTAATAATGCACGGTATATTTTCCAAAACAATACTCAAGCACAACTCATTGTGACAAAAACGTCTTACAAATTCTCATTCAAAATCAAATTGCCAAAGAAAAGTTTGGAAATTATCAAGTTTTTAAAAAAACGTTTACCACTTACTTACTTTGTGAGTCCTAAATCCAACGTGTAAACCCTTTCTTGAGAAACTAACAGTTTACGAAAGCAGCTTTTATGGAACCGAATTTTGTCATAATTTTCTGACTCGTAAAAGTGTATTTGCTATTCGGCTTTGAACCAAATCTTTCACAAACGACATGCAGATGTACCAACAATTGTTTATTTCACTATTCTCACTTGTTTGAACCCATGCAGTACAATCAGTTTTCTAATCTATTATTCTTAATTCACCCGCTCCCGTCCTCCCCTTTTCCCAAAATCTTCAAAATTATTCGCCGTCTTGTTCTTATTCAGGCCAAGCGCTCCCGACGGGTAGATCTGGCATGAAGGGAGCTCCAGCATGATTATTATTATTTTGTCAAGACTGACAGAGTTTTTTTTTCAGCCCGCGACCAGCCCCCACGGGTCGTGTTCTGACATGTTGACATAACTGGCTTTAAATGTATTTATACGTTGTATCACGTATGTTCCACGAGTCAATTATGTTTGGGTATACATGCAGGACATTTTTGTTATCAGGGGAAAAGGATTAATGTTTTGCGTTATTTGGTCTACAAGGTAAATACATGTAAACAAAATTGGAGGTACAACGCATTCATGCATTTCGTGTCATTAAAGTTCAATTCTGAAATGTAAGATTTTTTTTTAAAACAACATACTTGTGTTTTAAGTTTTTTTTTAGTTCGGTTAGTTACTGAAAAACAGGCAAATAAATATTTTAAACCTAAAAATGGTCGCTCATTATAAAGAAGTACACCCTAAAAACAGATTGGTTTAATTAACCGACTTATTTGTATATGTGTCCAAACAATGATATTGGTAATTTTAACACAAAATATTGGTCAAAATAAATACTATTTTGGTTAATATTAACTAATACAAATATTGCTTAGACAAATATCTACCAATCAATTATTTTCTTTTTTCAACCTATCTATTTTAGGGTGTACTGCAATAGTTTCAAGATGTTTAGCATAACAAATATTACCACCGAAAAATAATGCACTGTGAAAAACAGGATAATAATGAAATAAAGGGCGAAGACAGTACGGTCATGGCACGAATTGGAAAGGTGTATGATGTGTCGGCACGTCAGAACGGTGTCGAAGGGAGGAAATTAAGAAACACGTGTGTGGTATTCGGGAGAGGTGTTTTGGGCCTTGATTGTGACGGACCGGACAAACAACCCGGGCGAGAAGACGGCCAAATATCAGCTGTCCTACGCCCCAAACGGACGGCCCCTCGCAAAGGTGTCAGGTCGAGGTGAATCGGCGTGCCTTCATCGCCCATCACCTATACTCAAAAAAAATAAACGACGAAATAAAATCGTGTATTGAATGGGGATGAAAAAAACCCAGAGAGTTGCATTAGCTTTGCCTAATGTTAATTGTTAACGAAATTCATTAGCGGGACCCGCGAAACGCAAATTGTGTCCGTAGCGACGCCGGGGCTTCGAGCTTCGTGGTGCTAGCCTTGACAGGAATGTCGTTTCCTCGTGGTGAGAATTAATTATCGGAGTGCTATAACGCCTCCCATCCATCATTATTTTGTGGCCGTGTATTTCCCGGTAATACCTTCATCTATCGAGTGGGTATACGCTTGCCTGCATGTACATCTCTCGAACGCCAAGCATAGCTGTGATACCTTTTGAGGCCGCATCGGGGCTTCATTCGATATGCAAGACAAGCACTCAACTGACCGCGAACGTACTGCATAATTATTACTCATAATTATTATTACTACAGCAATGAATATAAATTTCACTGATGTGACCAGTTTGAAGTTAGTATGGCAAAATTGTAACACTAACAACAGGTTTTAATACCTTCAAAATTTAGAGATGGGTAAATGTGAACATTTAAATAATGCGATATACACGTGGGATCACAGGGCACTGTCTCACTTTCGGCTCTATTCGATACCAGCTATCTCGATAGCTGACGGTAGGTATCGAAAGCGAAGTATCGTATTCCTCCATGGGTATAATCGTCTGTATTTTCAAGACTACACGGCCCTGGCCAAGCCACACACTGTTCCGAAATACGGTACCCTCTGGAGACATGAACACAATGTGTACAATGGAGACAAAACGTCTCCGGAGGGTAAATTTCTATAGATGAATAGGTCTCCATTGGGAATTTCACGAATTAGATTTTTTGATTTTACTTAAATTACTCAAAAACTAGGATTAGGATGTGGGTTAGGGTTAGTGTTTGGGTTAGGGTATAATATAGGGTATATTGGGTCGAAATGTCAACCCAGGAAAAAAATTATGGTTAAAATGGGAGCATTTTGAAAAACGTGCTCGACTTTCTAACCATTTTGTACACGAGAACAAAGCCATGTCTCCACAGTAATACAAAAATGCGAATGTATGTTCATAACGATTCAAACTCGAAAGTTTCTTATCAAAATGGAGGTTTAGAGTTTTGTCTTATAAAGTCAAAGGTTAATTTGCATTTATTCAGAAAAGTACCCGACTAAAGTTGAGTGTTTAGTGTATGCTATGAGATTTCGGACCAGTGTGTGGGCTGTGTTTAAACGTCCCGGGCTGAATTTGTGTCCCAGTCCGCCCCTGGTTCACGGGCTCATTTTTTCCCCACCGCGACCGTAACTTGCCCGACCCCATGCAGCCATGCCGTAACTTTTCCAAATATTCTCCCGGTCGTCATCATGAGGCGCGCAGTAGTGGTAGTGACTTGTTGTCATCTCGCGTGCCTGGGCCCGCCGTACCCCTCGCTGGGCCCGGCTATTAGGGTTGATTGCCCGCGCTGCGGCGGGCCGCTTAAGCCGCAATCTCAGCCATTTAAAGAGCCCCAAGGCGGGGGCAGGGCGCCGTTTTACGACCAATTAATAGGGTCATGGTCGATCAGGTTGCCCCGACAACCGCCGGGGCCGTCTCTATAGCCACGTGACCGGTGTACTTTCCAGTCAGAGAACATTTTGGACCGCAAGTTCTAACTTTGATTGAACAGTTTTGGATAGTCCTCTCAAAGGGACTGTCTAATGCCGTGGGCGAGTATCGAGTACGACACTGCTTTTAAATACAGAATACAAATTCACATGTCAAACCACCATTCCCACGAAATAACAGCAAAAATATTAAGACCCGTGGTTGGTTTTAAAGGTAGAACTACACGTACCAGAACATTCACTGCATGCAGCGACATGTTCTTGGCTCGGGGCTCAGTATTGCCGTCGTACATTTACCGTGAAACTGAAAGCCTCAAATCAATTTTAGTCATCTAGGCAGCGCCATGTCCGATTTAGCGATAGCCGTGGCCTCGTGACATTTTGACGACTTCTTCCCCCCCAAAATAAGCCCATCAAGGGCTGGGGAGTCGCCACTTGAATGGAGGCTAATCTCGGGAATGCAGTATTGTTTGGTATGGGATCTGTAATGGCGCCGATATGGACGCCCGAAAAAGCTCTAATTCACGAGAAAACTATATCCAGAAAAATAATGGACAGAGCACTATCACTTCAGAACTGTCAAATTTTGAAACAGAATTGGCACCATACGCGCATGCCCAGCTATGGGCTCTGGGCGCGGTCGTATGAGGGCGCTGTTCAGTTAGCAACCGTACTTCCTTTGGGCTTTACGTCGCTGGTATTACGTAACGCGCTTCTCGTTCATTTCGCAACTCGGATACCAGTGGGATTGTTTTGTTTATTTATTTTGGTAAGCAGTGGTGGATCTACTGAGGACAAGGTTAAGGGTCTCAAACCCGCCTCTGATAGGAAAATCATGCACTGAGAAAACAGCAATGTAAGTTATAAACTGGCAGCCACCCCCCCCCCCTAATCCATAGTCGATCCGCCTACGGTAAACTCTCCAAACCTGCCTGGAATGAAGACTATCTAAAGTCGAAATACCAAAGGCCTTATCATCAACATATAAGGTTTCATCGGAAAGCAACAACGCCCTCAAAAATTGTTTTCGTATTATCGGCGACAGGTCTAATCTTTCAGCAATTTCTTTTTGCGGCATGCCGTAAAACCAAACAGAGTGTCAGTCAAGCGGGGAGGTTGGCTGGGGCATCGCGGGTCGACCAGGCCGGCTGGCCGGTCGTCATGACTGACAAGTCCGCTTATGAAAATACAAAAAGAAACCCCCTGAAATTCCCTCGGAATTATACGACAAATTGATCATGTTAAATATTTGACCCCCCTTCCCCCCTTCAACTTCTCATATATGTGTTTATCAACGTATAGGCTTCTTCAAATGGGTTTGCATAAATGTTGTTGGACCGATTTTGGGGGGTTAAACCCTACCGACAAAATGTCAACGATTCTCCCGCGTGATGGATGACAGTCGAAATCCGGCCATTTGTCTTCATTTTTTTCCGCGTGGGAGTGAAGGAAAAAACCCGGGGAAAGGGATAACTTTCTCAGGTCATTTTGGAATGTGTTTTTGGCTTTTCAGTGAACATGATATGTTGACAAAACCAAACGAACTCGACTTGAAACACAGCTGCAGTATGTACATTCAATATACGCACTCGTTTGCAAGTCGGCCATTTTGAATCGAAAACAAGGGCTCAACAACATAGGCAAATAATACATTCTACAAACGCACGCTTCGTTATAAGTTTAATCTTCTAGATAAAATTATAAATAAAGACTGAAGAGCTTTTAACAAAAAACCCACAAATATCGTTATATTGACTTTTAGAATCACCCTCTTCCGACCTTCATTCTGAAACTCGACAACGCCATGTTTGTGGTCAACCAAAAAACAATTAAAACGGCTTCCCCCTCCATAACAATCGTCGAGTGTTTTTTACCTTTAATCTGATAAAGTGCAAACCCAACCTTCGCAGTGTGTACATGGTGATGTTTACTTGTGAAAAGTGGATACACGTGCGGATACACAATACTATTTGTAAGTTCAGGTGGCCATGAATAACGACCACGTTTTGACAAAAGCCACCAAATAAATGAGCAAGTTTGGACATTTACAGCGCCCCTGTCGTCAGATACTCGAAAATTATGTTTGGCCCAAAATATAACAATCTATCAACAGTTGATGTATTTTAATTTCAAAAACAGATTAGCTGGCATTTTGTCTGCATGTTATAACGATCCGTAAAAAACGTAAGTTTTCTTTGCCCCTTACAAATCCATACAACTTTGATTTCCTGCCTGCAGCTGTCGTGCCGTGTCCGACAGAGGGCGCTTTTGAGACACAATCAGACAGAAAAAAATAACATAAATCTTAGAGCTTTCATGCCCGGTGACACAATTATCAGTGCGTGGTATGATTTACGGCTGTTAAGGAGTCCAAGGCAATTTCCGTTAGTTAGGAAGCCTTTTATTGCTCTCCCCTATCTCCTTTTCATCCACTTGGAAAGCCGTGTTGTCCATTGCTGAGGGTCTGGTTTCTGCCGCGCAAAGTGGAGTTTAGAGCCAAGCTGTCAGGCCTGCACTAGAGCATGTACAATCATAGAGTTGACAGACGCCTTCATTTATACACAGCTAGCGCGATCGATGTCCCGCGGCTCGTGTCGTTTAGGGATGTTCTCAGTAATAGCGCCGACAGGTTTACAACCTAAACGAATCTACTACAACTAACGAGGTGTTTGCGCGAGTTTTACTCCATGAAAGAAAAAAGAAAAGAAAAGAAAAACTAAACAAAAACCTATGTGAATAAGTAAAAATGGATTTAGTGCCAAGTAGAGTTCCATTGTTTATGTTAGTGCTCCGTTTTCCTTTTGTTAGAAGTGTTGTTTCTTAGTGCGATCGACTGTCTATGCTAAAGCGTAAACAATGCCACAACTGAACTGCAACTGATTATGCACTGGATGACATCATAACTAATATGCATAACTAATATGACGTCATGACTAATATATCGTGTATACACAAAATACACCACTTTGGTGTTATTAATTAACACTAGTACAATTTTAGTGGAATGGATTTGACACCAAAGTGTATCATTAACACGGTGTAAATTTAACACCGCGTCGTTAATTGGTGCTATTTTATTATCACTTGATGGGTCTTTATTCACATTGCTAAACTATAGTGATACTAGTTACTAGTACTACATATACATGCACGTGCACACAAAATTGAACGAGTGTAGTTCGAAAAACACGAGGAAGAACATAGCACACTGCCCGAAATGTCGAGGATTTTACAACTCGCACAAAGATGTTTCACCATTCCATTAAAATATTGCAGCTTCAGCGTTTAACTCTACGGTAAAAAGACAGAGAAACCAGACTATTCTAGCCCACCGTGTGATAAAGAGCAGTGGCCACTTAAGGCAGCGACATATTTACGGCCATAAATCTGTCATGCCGGCATTCATCGAGAAACGAGTTATATAGGCTCGTCGCTGATAAGCGTAATTGCTCACTAACTGCATAATGTATGTACGGGCCCTTCCACCAGTACCGTCATGTAAATATTGTACACCAACACAATTGAGGGGAACAAACTGGGACATTTTTATGGTGATTGCAAAATGTCTAGGGCATCTTTTTTTTGCACTTGAAATCCGGGAAATTGATGGGTGCTTCACAATTCACACGCCGATATAAAAAAGAATTAGTGCGCGGTGCAAAAAAAACCCAACCGAATGATTGCAAATAGGCTTTTCAGGAATACCATTAGGGCGTTTCATTTTTTATGACATTTCTGCGTGATTTATTTCATGGAGCGCTCAAGTTTGGGATATTTTTTTAGTCGGGGTACAATGGGTTTTTGGAAAGGGGGGTTAAAGATTTATGGTGTTTTGATTTGAACGCGGTCACATACCGGTCTACCATTTTTCGATTCGTGTCACTGTCGCAGGCTCATCAAATGTCAATAACTTGCCTTTATGTTCCTTAGCTTTTTTGTATCGTGAGCCCTCAACCTGACTACAGTTAACGGGGGGCGAGTTGTGGTTTCAAAGGAGTTGGGGAAGAAACCTTAGATTTCATTGCGCTTGGGGCAATTTCGAGTGTGTCAAAGCACGCATATGTGATGTATTTTCTTTGGTCGATGAAAAAAACACCAAAACTACCACGTTGGCATATTGTACCGGTGTTGACGAAGTAGAAATTCCGGTGATATATCAGCGAATCTGAGCAGTTACCATTGCCGTATAAGGTGGACTTTTCGACCCCCTAAAACTCGGCAGTCGTTAATAGTCGTCGGGCAAAAATAATCACACGTTTGTTCATGATGAAGAGGGGAGAAATGTGGACAGAAAAGTAAAGTGGATAAGCGATTGGAGACTGCACTTTTGACGGGTTATTATTATTCATGACCCGAGTGTAGTGAGCCAATGGTGTGCTTATTACCCTGGCTGCGTCTCTCTCTCTCTCTCTCACAGCCAACTCGGCCCCGTGACTTACGGGTCACCTTACCCCTATCACTCGGCGCGGAGGATTATCGATGAGGGGGCGGAGCTCCCGTGGAAAAACAAAGACAGCGATTGGGGCAGCGGGCAGCCTGTGATAACAGAGCCGGTTGTGGGCCGTGTGTGTGATAGGATGTGCGTACGGTGTACTAATGCTGAGAACTAGCGGTGTACAGTATGTAGGTTTTTTTGTGCGAGTTGTTGGCGCTGGATCGGCACAAAAGCTTTTGATTGACGGGTTGTTATCGACAAGGCGACGGGAGTATGTTTAATCAGTGGTGCTTTTTTGAGATTGGGTACAGTAAGTCTACCCGCAATAGGCTCGCTAACAGTACACCCCGAGCAAGCAGCGCTAGCACTATCCCGTCTATAATCGCCAGCTAGTGCCAACACTCGGCTCGACGAATACACCACCGGTTAACAGTTGGACCATGAAGCTATTGATCAATGTGTGCTGTAGGAGAGATCAGAGTCTGCTAGCTCGGCGTTCTCACACGTGAACTTGTAAATCACTCATCGTGGGGACTTCAACAGTTTTTTCTCTCTCATATCTCCAGAGGATTTTGAGCCCTAGCTGTCTCACTGTCTCAGCTAAGGGTACTGACTTGGTATACGCACAGCCTGCACACACGTTTTTTTAACACCGTGAATGCAATGTTTCACGCCAGTTTCGACCGCTGAGGTTTTTTTGCGCGTGCTCTTTGATCCTCGTGTGGCCGGCTAGGTATTTGCCCTATTGATCATTTATATATCGTTTCCTTCTCACTCTTCTGCACATGCAGGTTGGTTGAAGGACCGTACATGTGCATTGTCCCCACGCGCGCGGACATACTGTGATACTGTGGGGAGCTGTGTGTTAGTGTAAGCAAGAACGAAGGTCGAATTCGATAAGCTCTCTGGACTGTTTTTATATGCACAGCAGAGGGAAAATGTACAGCGAATAAGTGGAACATTACTACGTGAAAACATTGAGCCGATGACAACGGGAGGGCCTCCAGGGGACGGGACAATTCGACTCATTCTACCCACCACACAGCGGAACTTTTACTGCTGGAGTTTTTCCTCTCCGTGTGTGTTGAGCCGGGGTTACCTTGGATTTGTTACAGTGTCGTACTCGTAGCGCCAGACCATGGCTTGCTCGTGCGAGGAGGGATTTCATCGGGTGCATTTGCACCGTGGTGGCACCGGTGTCGCCGGCCGAGCCACCGGTAACCGCAGCGGGGTGATCCCCGTGAGACTCCCGTCACCGTGGACGGTGTTTACGCTGCTGCTGCTGGTGTCGGCGTGTCCGCTTGGCGCCCGGGGGCAGGATCACTTTGACGAGTTTAACCCCAAGCCACAGCAGTGCATGCCCATCACCATCAAACTGTGCAAGGATGTTGGTTATAACGTGACGCGGATGCCCAACTTGGTGGGCCACGAGCTCCAACAAGACGCTGAGCTGCAGCTCCAAACCTTCACTCCTCTCATCCAGTACGGCTGCTCCTCCAACCTTCGATTCTTCCTGTGCTCTGTGTACGTACCCCTCTGTACCGAGAAGGTGGACATTCCGATCGGGGCCTGTCGGCCCATGTGTGAACGGGTTAAAGACAAATGCGAGCCTGTCCTGAAGGAGTTTGGCTTCATGTGGCCGGCTAGTCTCAACTGCTCCAAGTTCCCGCCGCAAAACAACGCCCAGACTATGTGCATGGAGGCGCCAGACCAGGACCCGGATCATGCAGACCCGGAAAGGGGTCCTGGAGGGGGCGGGATGCGCCCGTTTCCGACCATCCCGACCCCGGATCCCAGCGAGCGAGACTGCCAACACAAGCGCAACCCGTACAAGTGGCACTACGTCAAGCAGTACGAGCAGTGCGCCTTACGATGCAAACAGGATCTGCTCTTCAACTCCAACGAGAAGTACTTTGCCCAGATCTGGATGGCCATCTGGGCCAGCGTATGCTTCTTGTCTACCACCCTGACCGTGCTGACCTTCGCCATCGACCCTTCCAGGTTTCGCTACCCTGAGCGACCCATCATTTTCCTGGCGATCTGCTACAGCGTATACAGCATCGCCTACGTCGTACGACTCGTGGCAGGCTACTCAAAGATCGCCTGTGACGACGACGGCGAGACTAGCTTCCTGATCAGTGAGGGTTTGGAGAACACTGGCTGCGCAGTGACCTTCCTCCTCTTGTACTTTTTCGGGATGGCCAGTTCTATTTGGTGGGTGTTCCTCACTTTTACCTGGTTCCTTGCAGCGGGACTCAAGTGGGGCCACGAAGCCATCCAGATGCACAGTACCTACTTCCACCTAGCAGCCTGGGGGATTCCCTTCGTCAAAACCGTCATCGTGCTGATCATGAGAGTCGTAGACGCCGACGAGCTTACGGGAATGTGCTACGTGGGCAACCAGAACCTAGACGCTCTGACGGGCTTTGTGCTGGCCCCGCTCTTCACCTACCTAGTCCTCGGAACCTTGTTCCTCCTGGCTGGGTTTGTGTCGCTCTTCAAGATCCGCTCGGTCATGAAGAACGACGGGACTAAAACGGACAAACTGGAGCGGCTCATGGTCAAAATTGGCCTGTTTTCGGTGCTCTACACGGTACCTGCCACAATCGTTGTGGCATGCCACTTCTACGAGCGCTCCAACAGGACGGTGTGGTTGATCGCGGGACTCACTCCAAACGTGGAGGTCTACATGCTGAAAATCTTCATGTCCCTGGTCGTTGGGGTCACCAGTGGCATGTGGATTTGGTCGGCCAAGACTTTGGTCTCCTGGAGGCGGTTCACGAACAGCTTATTTCCTACCATCTGCGGGGGCAAAGAGGGCAACGTCTACGTCGGACCAGGTGGGAACGAAACAGCCGTGTAATATTTCTCATTTAAAAAAAAGAAAGATTAAAAAGCTTTAAACCAAAACAAAACCTTATTTGCTACTTTGTAAGTTATTATATACATAGACTGTTTTTTATATACATTATTAATATAGATCCCACTCACTGCTAAACACAAACCAAGCCTGTGCCTGAGAAATGTATTGTTTGACCGTGGTTTAACAACGGCTAGGTCTGGTTCTGTCTGTGTACATTGTATATTGTTATTTATAGAACTTTGCTATAAGCTTGTCGGTAATTAGATCGCTTTCAAGATGACCAGGGGTTTCATTTGCTAAGGACTATTTGGTGGTACCTCACAATGGCCTCATGCAGTCGATCTCTTTTAAGCCAAAAAGTATTAGGCTTCTCTCTTATCTTGCAAGAGCGGACAATGGGTGGTATGATCTCGGGAGTAAATACCGTTAAATGTGCCCTGGTCCCGGCATTGTGTTCCTACACCAGGCTCCGGTACTACTACCCTCTCCTTTTCTTATGAAAAGGACCTCCAAAGAAGAGAGTGAATCGAATCGGAACAAATTAATGTCAACCTTTCATCGGTCAATGGAGGGAATCATCCGTCGTGCTACGGCAAGGTAGTTCGGCTTCCGTGGTTCAAATCAGATAGCCACAGACCATGCATGGGCTCTTTTGGCGTCAACCCATTTGTACCAAACGCAGTGGAGAAAATCCCCTTTCCTTTTAAACTTGATGCAGACAAAAAGACCAAAACCAGACGCCTTTTTCAGCGACAGGTTTCAGGCAAATGAGCTCGGTTTTTTGGGTGATCATTAAAATTAGGAGTGCCGTAAATGTACAAGATATTAGCGGGTGACATGTTTAATGCACCGTGGTATACGTGTTGTACCCATATCAACCAGTGCGAATAGGGATCAGAAATTGATAAGATATGTGGTATATAACATTTCAAAGAGTAAATTTATTTTAAACACTTTGGTCTATATGTTTCAAACATGGCAAATTGCACTATCAAATTTTGTAGAACATTTCCAATATTTCCTTATTACAAGTTCAGTTTTTGTTTATAACCACTGCGTTTTTGTAATGTTCGTCTGCATATATTTTGAAGAAAGAAAGGGGAGAGAAATTATGTTGTCGAGAAGGTTTAACACATTCAGAAAGTCACGACATTAATGTTGACAGGGGAATGTTTCAACCTCCACTTGCCCCTTCGTCACAAATTACACGCAATGCTGAACCTTTGAACTTGTAAAATTGATGTGCCATCTAGATTTAAAGGTAGGATACACCATTGGTAATTGTTTAAATTATCATGAATGGGTGAATTTGGGGGGTTGTATTTTATAGTAAATATTGTTTAACTAACCTGTCCGAAGTTTTACAATCATGGATGCTGAGAAAAGCAAGAAAAACGGCGTTCCTTTTCAACCGGCGCTGGGCAGTAGTTCTTATGTTGTTCTTGGTTTTTTTACGATCGCCGTCCGGCGATCGTGAATTTTTTCTTTTCAATTAAATTTTTCGTAACAATTACTGGATATCTAGCACAATTATTTTGCTGGATGCCTATATTCATTATTTTACTTTTAAATAAGTTATATATTTTTAAATAATTATGTAGTATTTTTTTTCGATATCTGCAAATGGTGTACCCTACCTTTAATGCGACACATGCGTTCTATCCTTAGGCTATTTTGTGTTACGAGCAAAAACTGCAGGTGTGAGTGTAATGTGGTAAATTGAATTGAAATGATTCTTTGTTATTTCTATAACAATGTTAGACGAGCGAGAATTATTTTCCATAATGAAGAGTTGTCAATCATTGGCAGTCGTTTTTCACTACATGCACATTTCTTCGAACGAGTTACTTCCAATTCATTCGGAATCGTCTCAAAAAAATTATGTTTGATTTAAAAAAACTATAGACCAGTTGACTGCTATCAAAGGAGACGGAAAGAACATAAGCACATTTTGGCGCCAATTAAAATATATGGGAAAAGCTTTAATTGAAGCGTAATAATATAGTGGGAGATAGATTTGCTCATTTTGTACGAAACCAAAAATATATACGAAACGAAAAATGTTCTGGGTTTAATCTCTTTGTTGGAAATTGTACATTATTTGTCAATGTATTTTTTCAGGATTACATTTTTTAAGCCGCTATATACCTCCAGACCCCAGTACCGTCTTAAACTGTAAAAACAAAACCAAAGTGTTTTTTTTCCTTTGAAACAAACTTAATTGTTTTTGAATGTGGCTTTATATTTTTATGTTGTGTTATAAGTTTTAATGTTGTTACTCAGTAACGCCCTTTTTATATCTCCACAAATATTGTTAAGTCCCATTTCCCTTCCAAATACTATTACTACAATTGTTGAACCAGGTTCCAAAAGATTTATTTTGTTAGATGTTTAAAAGAGTTCTATAAATCATTTTAACCTATTTCTGGTTTGGTCCAATTAATGTTGAAGGAAACGGTGTCAAAGATTTGTTTTATATGAAACACTGCAAGTTCCAATTTAACATAGCTGCTAAGCACGGACATTTGCTATAAGCACTGACAAATTGCTTAGCAAAAACAGGTTATCAGCAAATATTGTTTAAGTATGGGTTGTACACCGACTGTGACTAATATTTGCTGATTTCTGCTTACCAATGGAATCTGCTTAGCAATATATTTCAGCTTAAATTGGATCCCGGTGCTATGTGAAATTTAGACTCCTATGAAATCAGGTCACTAGTTACCATGGAGCTCTTAATATATCCATGCTAGTACCTCATTGGATAAAAGCCACACACGTGACTATCACTCTCCTAATTATCTTTACATGGGCAACACTAACAATGAGCCTGTATTTCATGGAGTCCCAAATTCACATTGCGCCGGTGTAACATTTTGAATGATATTTCTGGTTGATGAATGTTGTTACTGTAGCCGTTTTTCAAACCCCAGCTTCCTCTCCATTTGGCTTCGTTTATGCAGTTTGGCAATGGTGATGGAGACAGACCCTTAGCTGGGGTTTGGAAAACGGCCTTCGTGCTCTGCATAATGGTTTCACGAACAGTGGTAAAAATCAAGGTGTTAATGTTTGAACATAATAAAATAGTTGACTCTTATGAAGAGGTTTTTTATATCCGAAGTTTGCGTGTATCTGAAGTGTGTTTTCAGACTTGTGGTGCAAGCTTTCAAATTGTTTTTTTCCCTAAAAACTGGGAATGTTTTCTGTGATTGGAGAACTTAAGGAAGACCAATCTATTTCTGGCAAGATTTTAAAAGTGGAATCTTGACAAAGCTTTTCCTGGCAAGAAATCAAAAGGAATGTGTGAAACTCTTTTGAGAAAAGAAGTGTTTTGAACTTGTTGAAATTAATATACCTGAAGGCAAGATTTATGGTCAGTTTGTCACCAACCCATTATTGCATTAATAATGCTTGAATGCTACATTGGGGCTTGTGTAAAAGTCGTCGCGTGAAGTTTGAGAAAAATAATGCCCAAGGCAACATTTGGGTTTTCTTGCGAGATAATCCAAATATCATGTGGAAGTTGATGCACCTTACAAAATTTGGTGATTTTTCTGATTGACCTTTGTTTGACCTCTGTGCAATGGACTATTTTATAACGGCAATATTTAATTTCGTATAAATAGGAGGGGAAAGTGCAAATAAGGCGTTTCAACATTAAGACGTGTGCGTACGCAGAACGAGGTGATGAAATGGACGAATTAATTTCATGTGCAAACATTACTGAAAATAATTGCGGGCAATTCGTTTGCCAAAGGCGCACCACGCTATATTTTTTTCATAACTTCAACACGCTGCAATAATTACATGTACTTAAATTCGTTTATTGCGATTCTACCCCTCCCATTCCTTCCCCTTTCGTAGTGTTTGCTTTCCTCTAATAAGATCTGGCTTGACAGTTTTGTCAACATACTGGCATGCGGGCTTCGCTGTTAATCATTCTCCAAAATACGAAGCCCCATCGTCCGGAGTCCGTATAGAACGAGAGGTAAATCCCCAACCCCGCATACCCGTATACCGCGTCGTTGCCCGGCCGGCAATGCTCAGGGAGCTCCGCTGCGCTGCACAGCGCAGCATGTTGTGCCATTCTCATTATAAACCCGATATAATTGTTGTTATTACCCAGCAATATTATAATCGTCGTCAGTATACCTCCACCTTTCCTCTCTCTGGTATTTGGCCAACTCCCTTCGTATACTGTATGTTCTAGTACCCGATGTTTGATTTACGAAATTGGTATTTTATAGGATCGTGTCGTGTGTGTACTTAACGATTAAAAAAGAAGGGGACAAAAGGTTCGCAGTGACCCTACCAACGCGTTGCATGGAGAGGAATGGGCTACACAAAATTCGGAAGGGGGAGGGGGGCGGCCATCACCTACTTGCCAAGTACATTCGCGCTAGCACTCCATTGAACCCATGTCTCTCTAGCATTTCACCCAGCAAACTAGTATAGCGCCAATAAACGCCGTTTAGGCCCCACGGGCGTCAGCAGGCAGAATTGATCGTGTTTGAAAGGCGGGGTTAAAGATCAAACCCAAGGAGGTTTTTTCCCCCTTTCTTTTTGGATTTTTTCCTTTTTTCTTCTTCTCAGGACAGCGTTATAATACAGTGACGTGTGTTAGACTGTCGTTTATAGGCCTTATTGGAACCACCTGCTGTCTCGTCAGTGCATTCAAATAAGCATCGGGCTCTACACTGTTTTGCGATATTTTTTAATTTTTCTGTTGGGGTTTTGGTCTTTTCGGTATTGTTTTCATCTTAAAAAACAACTGTGAGGTTTGGTTGGTTGGGTTTGATTTCAAGAATGTTATACATGTACAATGTATTTGTTTTTTAATTAAAGGGACGATAAAGCATAGGTGATTGCCCGGTACGGTGAACGGATATCGATTTGAGAAAATCCTCATTCAAAGTGAAAATAGGACTCGGACCAAAATAATAACCTGTGAAATGACTACCTGAAATAGTGCCGTTTCGATGAAATCAATAATAATTTAAGGTAGTTTTAAGAATCAAAGTGTCTTTTGGAGGTTCACTTGTCTTGTTAAAAAAATAATGTGCATAATAAATGTACTTTAATCGTTAAATAATTTATGTAATAATTGTGTAATAAGACAGTGGTATTAATATTATGTCCCAGCCACTGACATCTAGACAAAGAAACTGGCAATGTTTAGTGTTCCCCGTACACCAATTTTTATTTTTTTTGTCGAAGATGGCTACAGTTTCGACTAGAAAACATCGTATATAATAATTATGCACTTTTTGTCCCAATTATCGGTTTTTTTAAGGATCTTTCTGTGGAAAGCTTATACAAATACTCAATAATAGCGGAACACTACAGTACAACTTGAGGTTTCCCCAAAATAGAAGCACACCCTTTCTTCTCCACTTCGGGTGTTGTGAATTATGTGGGGCCAAAATTATTCCTTTTTTTAAACACTTATATAGTCTGTCCTGAAAAAAGGGACGACTTACAAAAATAGCAAAATGCCACAGGCGACATGCGATTTCCCATCATACCGAGCACAGGTTCTAGAACACCCGGGGTCTAGCCAGGCTTGCTGCTGGCAAGCTGGTGGTAGAGATTGTCGAGTTTCAGTTAGCAAGATTTTGTTTTCTCCTTCTCAAAATACGGTCGGGCGTTTTAATTTTTTGGTCGTGTATTATGATAGCAGTTGGACTGCAAGCTTTCAAATCAGGGCAACTTGGCACTGATGGGGGATTTTGTGATACGATCTCCCTCAACAGTCAGTAAGAATTTGCAGGGAAAACATTTTTTTGAGACGAGGGGGAAAGGGGATCAGCTGCTAGCAGATTGCTTTGGCCAGCTTTGCACTCGCTGCACTCTCGGATTCGCTACGGGGCCCGAGTTTATGTTATTGTTGGCAGTCCTTTCCTTGGTCTCCACGCGCGATTATCGCGGGGGATGTGTTTGGACAAGCGCGCGCACGAAGCTCGGTTGACGGAAATACGTACCGACAGCCCGCCGTGTAATGAGCCCGCCCGACGCCATCTTGGATTCCGCGTGGACAAAGGGAGAAATGCGACTTTGGAAAGCCTCAAACATTATTGAGACGACAACGTGTTCATGTTGACAGCTCGACCAAACTGCTGTCTTTGTGTCATCGGAAATTGATGGCAAATCGGTGAATTTAAAAACAAATAGGTCTACATCATTCATTCATTAATACCAATTTTACGGTGTATTTTTGTACAGTTTAAAACAGACTGTTACAATTATAAGCGGATTTCGAGAGATAACACAGTTTTTCGTAATCCTAATAAAAAAATCGACGGAAGAAAACCTATAATAATCCGCTGACCCAGATACTCTGAAAACGCGCGGCAAAAAAAAAATATCCCAAGCCACACCGAGCGTGTCTAATGTGCATAGGCCTATACACATTTAGAATGAAGATATTAATCTTGATGACACAGCGGGGAAAGCTGTCACTTCGCGTCGGTGGAAATTGCTTTTTGGATATTTTTTGGGGGTGCTGAGCAGAGGGTTCAGTCATGAGTCGAAGAGACATGCACGATCGTTCGGGGCAAATTCGGTCGAGTGGTCGACCCACTTTTGTGCACACGTTAAATGGAATCGCGTGTTGTACTATGTAAGTGTTTTAAGGGGAAAATGGGAAAGTATTGCACAAATTTCAAACGATAAGATACGAGTTTTGATAAGTAAAATTATCCGAAATGTATGGGTCGAACGAGTAGCGCACGACCCTTGCTTTTGGGCACAGCAACCGCCGCCAAAAAGACGAATAGTCGGGATCAGGGACCCAAATAGGGCAACATAATATTTTGTTAAGCTATATTTAAGGGCATTTGGGAATCTAGACGGTATTTATTGCCGTGTTTTACGATGTGTGGTTTTATTTAGGAAACTTTGGCAGAACGTTCTTTTTCGGTGGCATCTTTGGAAAGGAAAAACTGGGAATTCAGAAAGCTTTTGACACAACATTTTGCGGTATTATTTGCAAATCGCAGGACATTGATTGGCGACATTATTGTCAACTATTTACAATATAACATAAATATCCAATTATCAAGCAACACGTTTACTGTACAATAAAGTTCATGGTTTCTTCACATATTATCTTATCACAAAAATTGGAACGATAGTCTGCATAAATTTGCAAACTCTTTCAAGACACACTGACAGTGTAAGACCTTTGTCTGCTTGAAGTCGGCGAACTTCAGCCAGTAATCACGACCCGTCATTGCAATGTTGCTGACCCCATTACGGTCCCACCGGACAGCCGAAGCAACGAGGCTTTTCACCCGGACAGTCATCCTATCCCCGCCCGCTGGCTTCGCCCGTCCTTTTTTTCCCCCGCTGTTTCCCAGGTGAGTTCAGCCATTTTCATCAGGAAGACCGTGTTTTTTGTTTAGAACCGTAGACTAGTATTAAGGGCAAAAGAGAGCAACGGTAGTGTGTGAGTTGACACACGGGGGATTTAAGAGACAAAAGACGACGTAGGGGTGAAAAAAAAAAATAGTGACAAGACGAGAAAAAGAGGGATGACACGATAACGCTAATGGCCTCTTTTGTATACAGTGTTAAGGGGTGCGTTGAAGGGGCGTCTTTTGTGCCAAGGTGTACAAAGAAAAGGGGTAGTGCTTAAAAGGGGGTAGTGCTTAAAAGCCGGTTTGGTACTGTGTGTAAGTACCAGGCGGTGTTTGATGGGGCAAAAGAAAAACTTTCTACACCTCTTTAGACCTCTTTAGACGCCAAGACGGTGTTCGGATTTGTTCCTAACGGCTGTTGCACGTCGAACTACGTGACCAAAATGGCAAGTATAGTAGATTATCCTAGCCGTATAGTTAATCAACTACACTGCGAGAAGTTTCATAAAACAGCCGTCTGGTCCCGCCTAGCGCCATTCATCATCGTCAATAGAGGCCCCCGTTGAGAAGATGTACACGTATAATCAATTGGTAATTTCCTCAGAGATTTAGAGGGGAGAGAAGAGCGAAGGAGAGAAAGGCAAGACGATGACAAAAGAAGAATGGCTGAGATACTAACACACTACACACACACACAACACCCATGGGCTAAGTAGTAAGAGGATGGATTGGTAGCCGCTAGCGACAAAATAATACCAGGGGATCAGGACAGTGCACGTGTGTACAATCACAATCTTCGTTAAAATGTTTGGCTCACAGCAAAGGGTAATACTTACTCTTTGATCGTACATCGATCGTACTCTTTATATGGGATGCATGCGGATAAACCGTATCCGATATTCTGGCCGAAGTTTTCAGATGAGTTTTGAAAATTGTTTGAACCAAATCTGTTTGTCGATTCATTAATTCCGAGGCGGGACGTAATATGTGCTGGTTAGTGCACATGATTTGTGTTCTTGAGCATGATACTTCACCACAATCGTAATACGATTGTGCAGTGCACATGATTTGTGTTCTTGAGCATGATACTTCACCACAATCGTCATACGATTGTGCAATGCACATGATTTGTGTTCTTGAGCATGATACTTCACCACAATCGTCATACGATTGTGCAGTGCACATGATTTGTGTTCTTGAGCATGATACTTCACCACAATCGTCATACGATTGTGCAGTGCACATGATTTGTGTTCTTGAGCATGATACTTCACCACAATCGTCATACGATTGTGAAATGCACATGATTTGTGTTCTTGAGCATGATACCTCACCACAATCGTAACCTTAATTCGCAAGATAGAAGCATAAACTGCGAGGGGAAAAGGGTGTTGGTGTGAATATTGGAGTAGAACGTATAGGAAACAATAAACACAAAAATGGCTGACAAAGTTTTTGTAATTATAAAGACTCCAAAAACGTTGATTTGTTCTTGTATGGAAGTCAGAACATTCAGCCGTTTTTTTTTTAAGAATTCGGCATTTTGCTTATCTGTGATGTCGGCACCAAATGGAGCACGTAAATGCGACGTTGATGGTATGTTAGTCATGACAATTTTGAGGGCAAATTTGAAAGAAAAAAACCCCGTTTCTTAATACGTGGTGTATGCTTAAAGGTAGGATACACGATTTGCAGATATCGACACAAAAAAACTATACCGAATTAATAAGAAATATCTTACTTATTTGAAAGTAAATAATGATTAAACGAAGTACGCCTATGTTGTCAAAAGAGTGTTTTTTTCTTCACCTTGTAAAAGGCTCATCATCATTCACGCGCGCGATGCGCCCACTCCAGCTGCAGACATTTTGGCGGGAGAAAATGAGTAGTTTTCGCGCCAATTGCTAAAGTGGGACTTCCGGTCGGGGCGCGCGCTCCGTGCGCTGCATTACGAGCGCGCGTGTAGGTCCCTTGCTGAGCAAGCCCACCCATTAAACAAGGCAATTAAGAAAGCACTGCGTGCGTTGAAATACAAAAAAACAATCATTTATACCTAACTGGGGAATGATAAATTATCTCGTATATATTTTTGTTCAGCATAGGGTTGGGTTTCATCTATTTGTTTATTCATTAATTTCAGCACTTTTTTTTTTGTTTTGGTTTTTTTTTTTTTTGGGGGGGGGGCTGTCCAAGAGCGCAAGATTGAGAGATGGAGCGGGTTGGTCGTGAGTAAACATGCGGTCCTTGACTGCCTGGCGCCCCCGTCACAATCTGCGCTCGATGGGTCGGCATCGGTGATTTCCCCCATGATAAAAAAACCAGGGATTCCCAGACACGGGTATTATTTACTCAAGACACTTGGACAAATACAATACTAGGAGGAAAAACTTGCAGTGCGTGTTGATGTTAAGGGAAGAAACGAAAAGGAAAAAGTTTCAATGTTTGGTCGGATTGGCCACTAATGATTCCGGTATAGTATAAGCTAGATACAAGATTGAGAGTTTGACGTGAGAGGGCGGTACAGGCTGATCGAACGAGATGAGTCATAAGACATTATTATGTATTACTTGTTTCCATAGACTAGACCTCGTGTTAAGTAACGAAACAAAAGCGTTCAGTTCTTGAATGTACAGTTAAGTGTACATTAAAAAGAAAGAATCGACACTTCTCTGAATAGAGTGACGTCACAAGAGTTGTTTGAACATTCAGTTGTTTGAATAAAAATAACTCAAGGGCTACATGTCAATATGGAGGCGAATTGGTACGGGAGAATTCTCGTTTAACCTAAAACGCCAATAGATCTGTGTACAATGACGAGTATTGAAGCTAGTGTTCCTATTAATTTGGCCATGGCCGTTTTCCAAACCCCAAGCTCAGGCAGCTTACTACATCGCATACTTTACTAGGTAAACTCTATCAAAACTTGCATTCCCCCCAAATGGTACCCGCTGCCCAGTGTGTGGAGCGAACACACCGAGACTACATATCGCCTCAGGACTTATATACGCCAGACGCCCAGACTAGATATCCGCCAAAAACCCAATTACAGCGTAGGTATTTCTTTCCGCTTCGCTTGACTGATCTGAAACCGAATCAGTCAGCGGAGGTTATACGCGGACTCTTGTTACGTAAAAGAAGAATTAGCGGTGTGGTTGTTCAGGCGTCTTATACATTTTGTATAAGCTAGTCCAAACAACGGGGGAATGTTTGGGATTCAGTCTGTACCGTGGATAAACCTACGCTAATGAAAGGAAGGTTATTCGCCATACCTCTCGTGTCGACCTTGGGAGGTATGGAAGGCCAATGTGGACAAAATAGGCTAGGATTGAGGTTTGCTCCGTGGCAAACTCGACTTGCATATTAATCTTGTCACAGAAAAACTAGTCGTTGTTCAAAGGGCGTTTCTGTTCCCCTGGTCTGCCATATCTGTTGTACTTTCAACCATGTTTCAACAGTAATATAGTGTAAATTAAAAACAAAATGTCAAATATCTAAAATACGTTTTACTGAACGAAAATCACACCAATACATCTACTTGGCTTCGACAATCCAACATCTAAATTCTGCTGTCGTTTGTAACTCTAGAGAAAAGCATACGTGGTGAACAACACACTCAATTGATCGTTGTCCTTGTCGGCGTTCCATACAGCAGCGTCCTTTGCCCCAGACATTTTGATGAAAAGACTAATTTAACGGCTCACCAACTCAAGCCTGTGCGGTGATGATCACTTACTATTCAGTCGAAGGTCTTTATTTCTTGTTTCTCGGTAGATGCCTACGGGCAAGAAACTAATAAGACTGACGAGAATCGAACAGCGATAAACACACTTCTGAAGAAGCTGAACAAAGAGCGCTTGTCACTTTTCGGCTCACTTGAAAAGGAAGACAAACGGGAAAGAAAAGCAGGGATATCTTCACGATCTTTTGGCCGAGAAGACGAAGGGATTATGAGAATAACTAGTTCGCTCGGCCATCTCGCAAACAATGCCCACCCAACGTGTTTCTATTCAAAGGGGTCGTTGATTATTTTGAGGCGAGGATTCAGAAATTCTGCCCATTCAGCAGGTGTCCGTGTCATGTTGCGTTACAAAAACGTGGCAGCCAAATTGACCAATCGAAATCAAAATAGTCAACATTCTATTACAAAATGACGTCAGTCGACTACGATTGGCCGATGCTCGCGCTTTTGCATGCTCAGATATACGTCACCAAATACTACAAAATACTGAGTAAATTGCATGTAGTATTCTCTATTTTATTTCTCGGGAAACATCAAAAAATGCACAGACCAAAATTACAAAGAATACATAAAATAATTAAATACAAAACATAACCAACACAAAGACAAAATACCATTCAGCTCCCGAAGGATTACCCGGAATGCAGTACTTTTTTGTAGTATTCCCAAATGCCTAGGATGTTAGGGTCAATGTGTGAAAAAAAACTTTGCAAGTTATCCATGAGGCGGGGCATCGACGACGAACATCATTATGCACCGAGAAAATTCCACTTCCCCCCGGCCGATGATTGATCGAACGACCCCCCCCCCCCCTCCCGCTCCACAGACGGCGTGTTTTACGGTCCCACACTTGAACTTTGCCTTGGTGAATAAGACGAAGGTTTTTTCTTTCTCTCTCGGTTCTCGGTCCAAGTTGAAAACAAAAACCTGAAATTGAATCCAAGCCAATGAGGCATTTATCACTGTGCTAACCTAACGGGGGTATAACATGATATTTATGACAGTGTCGTGGTCGTAAATTATTCTTCCTTTCGTGTGTTTTGTCTTTCATTTCTCCTTTGATTTGTCCCAAAATCTGCTCCACTATTCGTTTTCACGTCTGTGATTTTGGGAGTCTTGGTTAACATGGTTATCGTTTGGAATGTCCAGGCTGCCGCGTACGTTTTCTATGCACGAGATATACATGTAGACTGGTTCCCGCGTTATTAGGCTCGACAGCCAGTCACTTTCGAGGCCACGCTCAGACCAGAAAATAACGGGAAAATGCTGTGGTATTTAATATAGAAGTATTCCTCGCGCGCAATGTTGTACTTCAAAGTAGGTGAAGCTTTTTTACAACACTGCATTTTGGCTACCGGATTCAATTTCACGGAGCTGCTAAGCACAACAATTTGCTTAGCATAAACAAGTCTGGCTCACTAAAAACAGGTTACCAGCAAAAACCCGTTGTGTTTTTCATGTTAAGCAAAAACCAGCTGAATTCTAACCACAAGCAAGATACATCACCTGAAAATAACCCTGTTTTGGCCAACTAAGGAAGAATTGTCATGCTAAGCAATGTTTTTGTGCTTAGCAGTTCCATAAAATAGGCCCAGAGCGCGACACGCACGAGCGGTGTTACCGTAACAAAAATGGCTGCTCTCGGATTTAGTAGAGTAGTACCGCGTTGTAACTTTAATAACTTCGAATGTCCCGAATATCGCAAGAAGAACCACGGAGTTCAGTGAAGAGAAGTTGTCATCCGTGTTTTCTTCAGATATGCCACCGAGTTGGCTTATTTCTTTCCTTGACAGGGATTTTGACGCCTGTAAGATGTTTCTCCGAGTCGAGAGGGCCGTGGGATAAGAGACGGTCAACCAACCATGGATCTGAAGGGTGCTAACCGACCCTTGTGAGCCGCCTCGTGCTCCCCTCAGTCCCTACTACTAGACTACCTGGATACTCTACTTCACCGATGATGTCTACACTGCAAGTCAACGACCCTTGACGGAGTGTTACACTATACAGACCGGTTGAAACTACACACTGCAATAGGGCGAGTTTCACGACAGCCCCAAGGTGCTGTCAAGAAATCATGAAGAGAAAAAGAGGTACTTTCACAATCAGAAGGAAACGACAACAAAAAATAAAAAGCAAAGAGCAAAGAAGTATAGTGAAAATGAAAACAATCTGGAGCGCGCGCCACGGCGGCCGCGGAGCATTCATCTCAAGTTTCGAAAAAATAGCTCTTTTTTTTTCAATCCGCACGAAAACCGATCTTTCAAAATGGCCGCCCTAAGGCTTTCATTCTGGGGGAATAGTGTGACTCTCAATTTCTTTATTGAGCACATTCTATCTTGGTTATTAGGTTTTTTTTCGCCTCTGCTAAATGGTCGGTTTTTTTACGGTCTTGTAAAAAAACACCACACAGACAGATTGAAAAACTTACTTTTTTAAGAAGAGGAGGATTTTAGGCAATATTATGTACTCTGCGGGTATTTTTTTTTCTCGTCTGATACAGAAAAAGCGACTGGTACATTTTGGAGGGTTTATGAGCGGACATTTTAGGCCGTGAAAGACTATCGTATTTCACCGGCTTGATTTGTGAGTTGAAAAGCTCTCGTATAGAAAAAATACTAAAACCGGGAATTTTAATAAGAAAAAGGGGGGGGGGGGGGAAGTAGGAGCCTGGATTCGGGAAACGAAACTGGAGATGAAAATTGGCTAGCGGTATTAAAATGGTGCCACATGTTATTGATTAGGAAATTGTGTTAGGAATGGGGAACTTTGCAGCAAAACCAAGAAGCTGACTGCATCTTGAACTTTCATCTGCGTGTGTAATGATTCAAGTTGAGTTGAAAAAGGCAAAAAAAGGAAAATTTGTATATAATACGTACAATGTCAAAGTTCATGATTTGCTCAGCAGTAAAGATTGATGAGCATTTTGTTGTTTTAAGCTAAGCAAAAATCAAGTGGGAACCAGTCACGATCCATTTTATACATTGAACGACATTTTGGCTGGTATAGTACCACTGCTAAGCTAATTGTCTGTGCTAGCATTACCATAATTTTGCCCGAAATCCGGCGCCAAATTCTAGTGACATGGTTATTGACGTTCTGCTAGTCAGTGAGTGGCGCATGTCGCAATGCTCCACCAGAAATCGCCATAACAAAACTGCAGACTTCTTTTTTTGAAAGAGAAATTGGAGACAGAGAAAATTGCTTTGGTGAAATGTTAATGGCGAAGTGCTACGAGGTGGTACGAATTGACCCCTGACCTTTGACCTCTTCCTGGTACTCGCCACTCACGGAGTTAGAACAACAACAAGCCGGACACCAATTAAAAGTGTACCCTGCTCCATGGGTCTTTCTGCTTGACTGAAAATGTAACGAGATCCGTACAAATGGGAATAAACAGCGCATGTAAGGAGCGTTCTATAGTCGAGTAACGAGTGATTTACTGACCAGGGCTTTGTGGGATACGCAACGAGGTCACGCTGAGGTCACAGAGTCTGCGCACCGCGGACAGTCGTTACAGATGCACGGCGAATGTACACATAATGTACATGTACTGTATGGAAACAAACTACACAAATGTACTTGCACCCGTACCAAATGTTTTTAGTTCAAACAATAATGTTGGTGTTTTTTTAAGGTACTTTTCGGTTTTAACTTAACGACAACTTTCCATGAATTCTGTACCACGAAACCGAATAGGCCTATATTTCCCAAAAAGGTCAGGCCTAAAAAACTTTACAAAAATAGTTAATTTCTTGTGGTTTGCCACAATATCTATATTAAACTAACCGCAGAATACCACACACGTTCAGCCCGAATGGAGGGAAAAAAACAGTTTATTATGAAGCTGCAAAAACCTGCGAGTCCCCAAATAATTACCACTTCTTTGTTCTCAGGACAAATTCACATCTTTTCAAGACTGTCAGCGTACTAGCCAAGCTAGGCCCGTCAACACCCGGGGCGGGCGGGCGCAGAGCAGCAAATTCCCCCGTTGAATGAGACCAGTTTGGGCCCTAGCTCCCCGCACCACACAAAAAACATCCCCGTGTGTTTACTTAAGCCTGTCGGGAACTAAGCCCGATCTTTAACCGGAGACGCAGGTTTAAAAATAACACACCATACAAACCACACCTCTCATGCACATTATACCCGACAACACTTGGTCTCTCTCTATGACATTTTTGTGCGAGGGTTCAGTTTCCCGCCAGGCAAATTATGTCGTCTGTATACTGATGTTTTTTTAGCAAGGCATGATGGGAAGGACCTAGCGGTTTGGATTCCAAGTCCGCCAGTGCAGTGTGCGCTCTATGAAATTTGAGCATGTTGCGTTTCAGCTGCACTTTCTGATGAAGTTGTTTCGGCCATTGACACCAAGAAATTTTTTCCTTCAAGAGAAGAAAGGGAAGAGAGAAAAAACGAAAAATCTTAATGAAAACAGACGAAATCAGCTTAATAGAGGAAATGTCCAATGCCTGATTATAGAAAAAGAACACCATTGGTCTTTAGTTAAATTAGTTTAACGACCGCGGATTGACATCTATACAAATAGATACCGCGTGGTATAAAGGAAACGGGATGGGTGTGTTTGATGTTTCTGACAAATCATCGGTTGGAACTCGCTGGGAAAATATGGCGGGAATGCCGGCCTGCAATTCGAGGTCAACTTTTAGGTAGTGTAATACAACGTGTGATGGGGTTATCGGGCTTGGTTATTGCACGAGGAATGCTAACGGTCGTGTTCCATCTCAACCCGTGACATGCATTCCGGTCCTTCATCCTTCATCCTTATCGCTCGAGTCAGCGGGGCGAGGCTGGCCTTTAGGCCGCCGGGGCTATCGGGCCGCGGGGCTCGGCTAGGGTTACTCCCTTCGCCGGTGTTAACTTGCTGGCGGGCCGATGGGGGCCAGAGATACCGCTCGCTAATTCTTCAAAAGCAGAGGTAAACATCGGTCCTTGACAGATCTTTGCCTGACCCGCGGTGACATGGTTTATATATCAAGCGCCCTCTCGCGGCTTGAAAACGTTTAAGTAGGGCAATGAACGAGCTATAGGTATTCTGAACATGAACGCTCATAGAACCACTCACATATCTTAAAATTGCTTAACCTTTACAGATAATAACTAAGCGATTTGTCAATTCCTAGCACGCAGCCAATATTGTTATACAAACACAGTAGGCTCGTCTTTAAATTTAGACAAAGTCGTCCAAGTTAGTGATTTCTTTTCTCGAAAGAATTCATCGGAACAACACTGATTATATACAGTGTAAAAACACGTTGGTGAAAGGCAACAATATAGTCGTTAAACCCTTTCTTTTCCATCAGACTCGTTCACGACAATACCACGCGCCGACGATGATATATATGGGCCCGCCACTTCATTTGGACTGGGGACGGTATAAGGGGGGTCATGGTTTCGACACCGGGGGAAGATTAATGTGCTGTCGGAATAATCCGAGAGGATCGAGTCACCCTGAACTCATCGATACTGAGGACACATCAGCTGGTATGGCTGTTTTCAAAACCTGTAGCTTCGTCTCCGAATTCGGCGTCGTTCATGCAGTTTGACTATGGGGATGCAGCCGAGCGAAGCCTAGGGTTTGGAAAAACGGCCGATAAAACCCACCACACGCATGCGCACAATTCGACGGGTGCTTTGTCAGCGACAGAGGGCGTCGTTCCGGTATTAAGTAAAACAACAAAAGAAAAAGACGGCTGTGGCGGTGACGGCAGGTCCAAATCTATGGAGTCAAAGTTTACAGAAACAAAACTATCCGTGGTATATTCAGTGCAAGAATGAATGCTTTGTATTTCTTGGGTACCATACACCAACTAAGCAGGAGGAAGGCAGATAAAGGAATATGCCTTTTCGTAAAAAATATTGAGGTGCAACTACTACACACAATGCCCATGGTGAAACAAATCCACGGACTGACTTTTATATGACTTATTTACGACCACTTGCAACGAGCGACTATTTGAAAATGGGAAGTGTCATTCAGTAGGCCCCCCCCCCCCCCCCCCCAGCTTTATGGTCGTATAAATTACGCCATTATATATTACGCCATTAAATAATAGCCATAAAGCCGTCAACAAGCGTGTGTCATAGGCGCCCACACCGTGCAACAGCGCACGCGCGGAATCGACGTTTTTTAGGCGCGTATACAAACAAAACTTAAACGCGACCGCGGGAAATTATGACAACTTATGGGTGAATGACGGCTAGCACATCCAAAAACTGACCTTTGGCAGTCGTGGGAGACTCAACAATGTGGTACGAAAATGGTCAAACGACAGCAGGACTGCAATTATAACGACGGTGAGTTTTAACCCACTTTCGATGGGGAAAAACTCGACTGCAACGCGCGCGGCGAGTGAAATCTGGCAGGGTAAAAACGGGGTCACGTTCTATTCCGAGTAAACACTTCAATTTCCCCCTCTTACTCGATCTGATCGATAACCTCCATAAACCCACACAAATAAACCATCCATCACACAGAAAAATATACACATGCCCGATTTTTTTTTTTTTTAATATTCTCCTCTTTTTTTTGGAAGGAGAGAATTTTGAAGTACCGCTTTTGTCTGTCTTTTTTTTTTTAGAGGGTTGCGAGTTCGCCATTGCACTTTCATCAATTGCCAAGCAGCGATTGCTGTGTGTGTAGTCTAGTTTAGGCAGACAATAACATCAGGATTTTTTTAACAGTTGCCTGAACTTTGACCTCAACAAATTCAAGCACGACCCATTTGCGTAACCTATTTTTTTCTGCACTGTTCTTTCTTTTTGTTTCTTTTGAAGAAGGGTTTTTATTTCGGTGTATACAATGCAGAAAGTTTCTATTGATGTTTTGTTAAACATGTTAAACGTGTTTTCCCAAAGCAAAATATACAATGAACAGAAATTCAGGACGAATTTGATTGACTGAAATACTCAATGACCAAAACTGTCACTTAGGGGGAAAATCCTATCTAAAAAGAGCTTTCAAAATTATGACGACGTCAACAGACCTTGATGCGTAGTGGTAGAGCGGGCCTTGTGGCGACCATCATAATAATGCAATGCTTTTGTACCGTGGGATAGGCATGCATGGGCGGATACAGGGGGGGGGTCCAAGGGGTCCGGACCCCCCCTTTTTTCTTGAGTGAAAAAAAATATAAAAAACGAAAAAAACGAAAAAAAAAAAAAATATGTATTTCACCTAACAAGCAACGTACATACATGTACACGCAAACATACGTGTATTATTCTCAAACCACACACACAAAATAACAACCATATAGACTATGATTTGACTTTTTTGGCTTAGTTTTTCGAGCCGCTAGTTTGTTTATTCCTTCTTATTGCATTTCAGGCAATTACATATTTTAATTTTTTAAACGCTTTCATAAGCTTGAACGGGGCAGGCTTGCCCCAAATGCCATGCTTGGCTCACCACTGGGCCCATTTACTTGGCAGACTTGCCAATAAAAACACTGGAATTTCACCGTTTGAAGTGACGGTTGAGTAGCCCCAGCAGAAAGAGTGCAATAGGCGCTAACCACAGTGTTTATATATTTGTCACGTGACCTAAATTTAAGCTAAATTTATGTAAATTACTAAACACTAAATTGGAACAAACACGCCGCTTTTTCCACCGTTTGTAGAGACGGTCGGAATAAACCCCGCTAGCACAAGCGGGCGTTTGGCGTGTAGTTTTTTAAAGATTAAACACAACTTGTAACATTTTATTTTAACATTGAACTTTAAATTAAACTTACTTAATAACTATTAGGGCTTGTAATTTGTTTATTATTTTAAATGGAGTCACTGCCGGTCGCTCCCAGCCAAATCCTGCCTATGTTAAGTATGCCTAAGGTTTATGACCAATTAACCGTTACCTCATTTTACACGTAGTGTGAGTCAGTGTGCGCTGTTTTTAAATCCAAACTTCCAATACCGGTATCCATAATATACTCCTCTGGTCAAAATTTATTTCAAGTTATCATTCCAGCTAAAAATGGTAAATATTAGATTTAAAAAACAAATCGTATAAAAATCAGGCTTCATATTGCCACAACATTAACAAAAAATAGGTAGAAATTGGCCTCAGATTGCGCCAGAGAGCACCTAATAAACCAAAAAATTTCACGGCCCTTAAGCGGGCCCTGAACCCCGGCCGCAGGGACTTCGCGCTACGCGCTCGTGATGTGCGCTTCGCGTACATGCTTCCCAGTTACATGTACTCAAATTGTTACACACCCACATTTTTTTTTTACACACCCAATCAACAAAATGCTGCCTAAGACCTTGGGTGGACCCCCCCTTTAAAAAAATCCTGGATCCGCCCATGGGCATGGGTAACAAAAAATAAATTTAAAATAACAAAAACATTTTTATATTAAAGATGGCTGCCCTAATATCCACAATCTATAAGTTCAGTGACGTTGGTGGCGCTATATACTTCAGCGTCCGAGTGACAAACCCATAGACATCTAAACCTTGGTGGAGTCAACAATTTGGGGCGAATTTCCCAAAATCCTTATACCCAGCACGATGTGTGGCAGAGGGGTACCCCCCTATTATCCCTATACCTTATACACACTCAACACTATTGTAACCTAACCCACCCCCCTTGAAACCTAAAAGGAATTCCTGAGATTCCGGGAACACAATGGTCAACACAAAAGAGGGGGGGTTTTCTCTGCCACATATCGTGCTTCATATGAAAATCCTGACCGTAGTGGTTACACTAGCTTATAAACATTCGTGGGTAACACAAAGTACTGTTTCTAAAAGACAAAATAGAGTGAAATTATAAATACATTGTTTCGCTTTCGATCGTTTCTTGTTATTCGTGGGCTGAGGTAAAATCAAATTTCGGGAATTATTGTTAATAGAAAATGGATACGATCTTTGTTTTTAATCAACGTTATCTTCATCTTAGTATAGATTTTATGTATTTCGCATTATCGTCGTCACTTTTTTCTCACCAGGCAATGGCTCTTCCACATATTATGTTTGAACAAATAAACAATCGCTCCTTTCAATTTCAAAAACCCCTCGCGATATTAAAAATAATAATTACCAAATTCCCCCCAACCGCCTCTCTCTCATTACCATTTCAGTAAAAAAAAGATGCCGCGAATTGTCGTTTTTCTGCCGGCTGGAACCGTGTTTAGCTCCGCGCCATCCGTCAGCGACAGTTAATTACTTCATCAATCATAATGTATTTATTTTAGTGTTTGCGAAGACGAAAACGACTCGCCGTACACTTCTATACCAAGTCTGTCGGGTAGTTTGTGACAGGTGACGTAAACAACAGGGGCCAATTTCATGGAGCTGCTAAGCACAACAAACTTGCTTAGCATAACAATTCTTCCTTTACAAAAACAGGGTTACAAACCAAAATGTTAGATGATGTATATACACATGTATTGTAACATTTAATATATCGTAAAAACATTTTTTATCATGTTTCAGAACCGAAAATTAAAAGTTGAATACAAAACTGCGGTTGAAATGGCAATGCAATTTGCACTTGTACACGAAATGAATGTCCTTTCTCGAACATTATAAAATTGATAACTTAATTAAAAACAATAACTCTCTGTATGTACATGTACAGTACACGGAGTGGTATACACGTATGTACTTGAATAGAGCCCCGTCCGGCCGGTTCTATTGTATATTCACGCACACATTAACGGGGTCTATTCAAGCGTTTATATAGCGCCATTACCAGGACAATAATAATGTCTTATCTCCCACATTAATCTTAATCAGAAACCTGGCCTTCGAAGAATAATAATACCGCGACAACGGGTGATTTATCGTGGGGGCTTTGTGGCGTATGCACGGCGCGAACAGCGTACGGGTGGTGGGGTATTTAACGGACTCGGTCGCCCGCCCGTCTATTGTCCGGTGGAGATAGGAAGGTGTGAGCGGGGTTCAAGCGATGGGGGCACGGGGAGGAAGTTAATCATTGACCCGGTAGCCGAAGTTGGTTGGGATGGCCGGACCCAACCCGGAAAACGAGTCTGCAGTACATGTACACGTATACGTAAGTGTACTCGTATATAGTTTTCTTTTGAGCATCATTTCACCCCCCCCCCCCCCCCAGTACTAATCTATACTCTCTATTAAACATCGTGTTACATGTATATTAAATTTGGACGTTGTAGCAAAAACCACAAGCACTCTACACGATCAATCTTGTTGTTGTACATGTAGTATGAACTAAAATTCTACATCGCCCTCCAGCGGTAAAGATGGAAATAGGGCGTATGCGTACGACCGCCCTCAACGAATTACGATTTTGGTGTGTGCTAAATAACCCCAGAGGCGATTCCCGAATTATATTAACAACAGAAACATGATATTCTCCCCCAAGGTACGAAAAACATAAATGCTCATAGTTCGACAATGACCAAGTTTGGTCCATTCATTAGTTACATCATGGAGGAAGGAAAACAGACATAATCAACGAAAAACGGGTTTTTCACAATACAAAAATAAATAACTTAGCCCAGAAAAAAGTTGGCCGTTAAACCACGGAGCTATAGTTGAAAATATGTATTCGAAAATATGTAATTTGTGGCCAACATTTGGTATGGTTGATGTACATACATGTACATGTACTCTACTCTATATACACATAATAGCCCAGTATTCTAAAGTATATGTAGGTCTGTGCAATATTAACCGGTCTCAATTGATGTCAAGTGCCGGGGAGGTTAATGATTAAAGCGACACTCCGTGCAGCGTGAAACCCAAATGAATTCGGCCTCAGACGGCTGGCGACACACAGCAGCCTGCCGCTTCAAAATCAATGCTGGACGTGCTTCTAATAATAAAATATCCACATGGTCGCAAGAAAAACCCTTGGCGCCATAATTTTTGGCGGGGATTTTGTGAAGAAAACCGGAGAGAGGGGGAGTGGGTACGTTTTGTGTAGAGTAAAAATATTAGTTGACTGGAATGAAAAACGTGGATAAAGTAAACGGAAACTGTATGTTGGAGAAACGATTTGGGATTTTTGGGGGTTTTTTTTGGGGGGGAGGGAGAGGTAAAAAAATGATAAGGTCGAGTACCCGAGTTGAACATTGAAAAAACGATGGGTGTTTTTTTTTTAATGCGAGTGGTATGTGGACAAGGAGGTTTAGGAAGAACATTTTTCTTTATAAACGCAGACTTAGTGTTGTCGTACGCACACAGACGCTGCGTGCATTAATTGACGGGCAATGACAGACGTTGCCAATATGATTTCTATCTTTGATCAGTTTTTTCCCCCGTCAGAATATTAAGTTGCAGCTGTTTAAGCCACTTCTCTAGAAGCACAGAATAAATATTAAAAAAATGAAAAAAATAATAATAACTGGCACAGGAAAATACTCGAGTCCATTATTGATCTGTATCGATTGTTGGCCCAGTTACCGAATCTGGCAATATATGGTGATAGAATTGAAAATAATGATGATAAAAACAATTGGGCCAATGGATTCGGCGTTGCCTGGAAAATATCAGCGTCAGCTATGGATTTGGTAAGAGTGCACCTACCCAACGACCGACTAAAGGTAGTCGGGGTGGCACTGTTGGTAAAATAATGTCAAGGGTGCGCTGAATTGGGAAGATAAGACAGAACTATATCTAGGCCAAGAGGCCTTAGATTTGCCTCCTTTACCTGAACGCGTGCATTGCCGTGCAACTCAAAACTGGATTTATGTTTGTTACCAATGTCAGAGCCTATTATTGTACCGGAAAGTTCTTCTCGGTTAAGACTTCTTTGTTGCTTTTTTTCAAGCCAAATACTTTTGTTCCGATAAGGTGACTGGTTGATATTTTGAGGTATGGCCCGCTTACTGTAGCTGGAAAACAGTTTTCTCTGATTTCAAGCAATTATGAACATGTTCCAACTAAGCAAACATTCTTTCTAATATGAAAACCGGTGAGGGGTACCACAATTACAACATAGACAGGAGGCTTTCAAGTTTCAAAATCCGAGACAGGTTCCAACCATTACAAAACAAACAGCTAAAAATGAAACTCGTAATGAACGATCATTTTTCACAATTCTGAAATAATCAGAGAAATTATCTGTCAAATTTCTTTCCGTTAACTTAATCTTTCATCAGGCTCTCGTGCATCCAAAAACGGACCCTGATGTCATCCATGACGAAGATGTTACTATGACAACATTTTTTTTGGGGGGCATCCTGTTTTAAAAGGACTTGCGGGGGAAAGAAAGTTAATTTTGAGGGCACGACTGCCGCTTGATCTGCAACCTTTAGACTTAGAAAAAATTCCAAAAATTTGATGATACACATGTACAGTGGAATGCCCTATAACGAGCATCAGGGGATCCGCAGTTTTTCTTTGGTATATCGATCGATCAAAATAGCGATTATCAGCAGCCGGTCTATCATATAGCCGAATGTTCGGTATAGTTAGCGGAGTTCCACTGTATTTGTATTCTCCACATTTCTACTATCAGTATTAAGAAGTCTGACTTAGATTCACAAACAAAATAAAGCAAACACATATATTATTAAATTATTATTATTAAACTATCTAAAATTATAAATATTTTCTCTTCTGAAATTTGAATGTTAACTCTAATTTTACATTTATAGCACAACTGAAAAAAGGTACATTTTACAGTGTAGAATTCGGGACTGGTTTGCCAACACATTTTTTCCTTCTAATCTGTCCTTAAATTGCTAGGTTCAGTACAATTGTTTTGGTTCATGGACCACTGCCGAGTTAGCAGTCACAAATTAACATGGTTGTTTGGCACACTTCATTTATGTAAATCAATTATCAAAGTGGCAGTTTTTTCCCCCCGCACAGCATTGCCACAATTGGAAACTTAATGGTGATCTAGAACAGCGCCCTCTGTTGATCTAATAAAAAAGCCACAAGTCACATTTGGCAATAATGCCAAATGGCGCCCTCTGTTGTTATGTTAATCCCCATAACTTGCTAAAAATGTGTCTACGCCAAGAATTGTGCGACTTGCTTTAAATATTCAATCGTTACAATTTCCACAGGTTTGCGGTTTACATCACAATGTTTTTCAGTACAAATGAGGCAACTTTATGGTAAACTACGGTCGTGTCTGAATCTCTTGTCTATGGCTATTGTCTAGGTGTTCGCCCCTTACAGGTACAATTACGCGTGAGCAAGCTGACAATAGACATAGCCGTAGCTCTGTAGGCCCGTTTCGGACACGGCTTAAGGATTTGACACAGTTGTTGGAGTGGCTTGATGAAGTCGTACCATTAATTTTGTCACCACAATCGAAGGGCAACCTTTTGCAGTGTCGACGGTACTGAACGCAAAATAAACTGAAGTCCCAATTCTCAAACGATTCCTTCTGGTGCTGTCCACAGAGTTTTTTTTCGGAAGACTCGTTCGCACGATTAACAACTTTAAAACATATGCAACATTTATACCATTAATTTACTCGGTGCACGATTTATCCAAGTTGGCTTCAAACGCCGTTGGTATTCTTTAGACGGTAGACATTCTTCTGACAAATTTGGAAGCTGTCGCAGAATACTGTCAACTATTAAATACACTCAGTCAATTAATTATCCCTGTGCAGTTGGCCTATTCAAAGGACTATCCAAATCACACCGTTGGTTTTCCCCCGATTCACGTCAGCGAGCGAGTGATTGAAATGGCCCTCTAAACAAGAGCGCCCTCAACGGTGCGCAAGTGCGGCTCACCTTGAGTGCCTCTGCGCATCGGCGTCGTCTTCAGTCGGTGTGCAGGCTCTTCATGAACTGCGGGGTGAATGATCGCCGTTTCTCCGACGGACTGCCAAGGGGTTGCTGCAGCAAACATAGGGCAGGAAACCGACATTTAAAGGGTGGGGTTTCTAAAGTCTAAGGGAGAGGTCTGGCCTTGGGGGTCAGGGAAGGTGTCTAGGGTTTGCAGAAAGGGGAAAGTGGGTTGAAAGAGTTGGGTTGAATGAATATAAACTTTTATGGTTCATAATTTATAATCGCTAGGAGGCAGAGAATGCTTATTCCCTTCTCTTATTGCAATTTAATATAATGAAGGGGCGGGGCAGGGCAGGGCAGGGGGCAGGGCAGGGGGCAGGGCAGGGGGCAGGGCAGGGGGCAGGGCAGGGGGCAGGGCAGGGGGCAGGGCAGGGGGCAGGGCAGGGGGCAGGGCAGGGGGAAGGGCAGGGGGAAGGGCAGGGGGAAGGGCAGGGGGAAGGGCAGGGGGAAGGGCAGGGGGAAGGGCAGGGGGAAGGGCAGGGGGAAGGGCAGGGGGAAGGGCAGGGGGAAGGGCAGGGGGAAGGGCAGGGGGAAGGGCAGGGGGAAGGGCAGGGCAGGGGGAAGGGCAGGGGGAAGGGAAGGGCAGGGGGAAAAGCAGGGGCCGGAGCATGGGCGGCATGCCAGAGGGTGATGGATGGGTGATGGATGGGTCATGTGATCATCAGCATCACCACTTACAACATTTAAGAGGGTGTTGGTGGTGGTGGTGGTGGGTGGTGACCCAAATAAGGGGGCGGGGTCACCACGGATTGGCGGGGTCACCACGGATGAAAGGGTGTTGGTGCACACACCTGGCTAGAATCCCTGGAGAAGAAGCGTCTCTCGATCACCTGTGGTAGGGTGAAAACAAAGGAAGAATAGGTCAACCAATCAAATCAAATCTCAGTGGTCACGTGCCTAGCAACGAACCATTCACTCCAAACATGGGGTAACATCCACGAAGTCAAAAATAAAATACAATAAAAATATCTTGCGCACAAAAAGAAAAACAAAACGTGTCGTTTCAAGGCAAAATATCACAGCAATAAAAAATAGGAGGCACTTTATTTAAAGAGCCAAATCTTAAAAAGTTGAAAATCTTGAAAATGAAAACGTTAGTATCTGGCCTTAGCCGACCTCAAGCATTAAAGGGGGTGAGGCATGTTAATTCTACTGCATCAGTG
Source organism: Crossaster papposus (assembly GCA_037893245.1). Lineage (NCBI taxonomy): Eukaryota > Metazoa > Echinodermata > Asteroidea > Velatida > Solasteridae > Crossaster > Crossaster papposus. The sequence continues at coordinate 1,003,288 of JBAIAA010000650.1, read as the reverse complement.
GATTGTTAAAAGGGTTTAAAAGATAACACATAATTGAGTTAAGCACATTAATCAAGTCGGATAGCAATTAGGCATTCGGGCAAAAACATTTAAACAGATGCACAAAGGGGAGTGACTTACAAACCTTCTGGGGCGAATCTTTGGCAGGGTTAGAGTAGAAGCGGCGATATATCACCTGGGGGGGTTATGGGATAGGTCGGGACGGGATGGGGAGTAGTTAAGCGAGAGAAAGATGGAACAGACGGACCAAGGAAGCAAATAAAGAGAAATAAGAAGGCGTTTAGTGTGGGAAAAGCATCAGAAGAAAGGTGGAGATCTTTTGGTTTTTAGGTTCTGTTCTTTTTTGTTTTGTTTTTTGCAATTCTTTGATAAATTTATGACCACATGGAACAAACTAGAGCAAACATTAACGATATGTTTTTGTTAATCAATCTCTAGTATTTAAACACTTCTTCCAAATAAATTGTCAGATCCCAATATAGCATTTTGCGACACACGAACAAAATTTGAAATGTTATCGGGAGTCAGGTTGGCGTAGCGGTTTTTTTCCGTTTTGACCCGGGTTCGTATCCCACCTGGGCCAATATGTTGGTTTTCCCCAGAATGTTCTTGTGGGGTTTTCCTTTCATTGTCTTCACGTTACTGGGACCCATGGGAGATCAGTGAATTCCACTGAATTGGCTACCCAGTTAAAATAAGAAATAAATAAACAGCTAAAACAATTTGCGAAATTTAAAACAATCTTAGCCACTTTCTTAGCCACTTTTCTTCATTCATGGCTCCACCTTTAATGAGAGGATAGATAACGGGTGATTTACAAGGAGTAAAGGGTGAGGGACAGGAGAAACAAATTGTGAGGAACCTACCTTGTCAAAGAACCTGCAGAGTTTGACGGCATTCGTCGAGCCAGGTGCTACAGGTCTTGCCTGCGTACAATCCTGAGAAATGAAAAGTAGTCATATTTCAAAGAGATCGCCATTATCATCGGGTAAATCTTTGAAACCCCTGCATTTCAGGAGTCAATGTAGCGAAGCTGCAAAGCTTTCTGAGGACAGAAATGTGCTAAGTACCGAAAACATCTGCTTAGTCAAAACAGGTTACCGGCCAAAAAAAACATGCAACGTGTATTTTACCAACGATAGGTTTTCATCAAATTTTTGCTTAACACAAAAATATGCTTAGCACTATTTTTTGCTTGGCACAAATTGGATCCATTGAGGTTAGGTTTTACCAAATTAATTTCGTCGGCCCCGCATTCTTCCGCTATAACCGAGGTCTGCAGCATGCCCTTTCTGGTGGAGTCTAGCTGGTCGTGTTTCGTGCCGACGATTAAGACGGGAATATGGCTGCCAGCAAACTGTTCGGGATCGTACTCGCTGAAGAAGAAAAAAACAATTAGTTTTCAAAAGTGTTACTAAAGTATATTTCATCCATGGAGATAGGATAGAACCTACTTGTGTGATTGACCAATTAGATTACAACCATTGGTCAGTTGACCATGGTAGCTTAGCTTGGTTACACTTGGTCAAATGCTCAGCCAGAAATGTACATTAACCAAAGCTGGGCGGGGCCATTCATACACTGTGCTTCATCTCATACTAGGGTGATAAGCTGAAAATAATTCGCTAAGCAAAAACCGGTTACCAGCCAAACAGTCATGCGATGAATACTGCATCTGACTGGTTCCCGGCTAAATTTTACAACAGCTCCTCGACACTGGGTCAAGGATTAAAAGTATTAAAAGGAAATATTAGGAGGCCGTGTTCAAATATTTAGTCTATGGCTATTTGTCTAGGTGTTCACCCATTACAACTACGCATGAGCAGGCTGACAATAGCTGTAGCCGTAGCTCTAGAAAGCTCATTTCAGACACGGCCTTACCTTGTACTTGATCTGCTCTTTGTTGAGCTGTAAGCCGAATCTCTGTTTAGCACCTCGCTTAGCCATAATCGGAGGTTCGTATGAGATTTTTTGTTGGTTAGATCGTGCACTAGGATAATGCCTGTAGAAAAAGAAAACAAATTCGACTTAGAAATGCTAGATTTTTTATTATTCAAAATCAGTTGGACTACGACTATGAAATCTAACAAAAGCAGATTGGTGCTACAGTCTTCAATCTCACAACATCCGTCAGAAACTCAGAGGGGCTTTTAACCCTAACCCTCCAAGGTATTTTGGCTAGAAACCCTGCCAGACGCAACAGATTGCATACTTTGTCACATTGACTTGTGTGCAGAGTCCAGCAAGGTCAAGCAGTCACCACAGATGCACTGTGCTGGATTTGGCAGGGTTAGGGTTAAATGATTTTGGAGGATTGGTGTTGAGGGAAACCTACCGTTGACAGGACTGTAGAAGATATGTCTGCTGTTTGCATGACTAACTGACCCGCCAATGTCCCAGCATTCCACGAAGTAGCTCCTCTGAGCTGGCGTGCCTTCTTTGTACTCATGAATCTGCGATGCGACAAAATCACTAAAATCTTTGGAAAGAATTCTATATCTGAACATCAGCTAATGAGGTCCCATCTTTAACACAATGGATTGATAAATTTTGGGTTGGAAAACACTGTTTAGGAATGAGAAACCTTCCTTGACCAATACTTTTTTATCGTGGCCCACAACTGTTAGGTTTTGTACACAGGAACTGGGATGATGTCCAGATATGGAATTCTTTCCAAAACAGACAATTTGGGAAACTGCCAACATAGGGCAAGATAGCTCAGTTGGTAGAGCACTGGTCCGGTTTTCCGGTGGTCAAAGGTTCAAGTCCCGCCTTGCCGATTTCTTTGTTTACTTTAAAATGTAACAAAACAGACTGTTTTAGATCTTTTGGATATTCGTTTCTTTTCATTTCCACAAAATATTTCCACAAAATATTTCCACAAAATATTTCCAATTCAAAAAGCAAATATAATTTTTTTGGACACAGGAAATCGTTCGCTCAACCCTTTCTTAACTCACCTTGACATCTACCGCTGCGCCTATTGTCCATCCAGGGCTGGGGTTCGGGTGACCTCGGCAGATAAGATGAACCAAAGAGGACTTGCCTACACCTGTAGAGAACGAAAAAAATGTAGTATCCTGCTTTCTTTGGTATAAATATAAATAAATAATAGGCCAAGGCCCAACTTATAAAAATGTAATAAGGCTACATAAAAAAAATGAATTGTTTCTCATCAGAACCTTTTTGAAAAAATGGTCCGTCAGGGCATTTTATATTTTATATTTTATATAATAAAAATGTCGCCGAATCTTTGAAACCGGTATCTGACTAAACAACTACAGGCGCGCTGGTTTCGTTCGTGCCTACCGCACATACATGTACATGTACATGTTGATGAACCGGGCGTTGGTGGTAAGCGCTGATGTGCATTTAGCTCTGATTGGATAATTTTTGTTGCGACCTGCGAACGTAGGTTACTACTTCCGTGGCTCAGCTGCGCGGCAGAGCATGTACGCTACCCAGAATGCGTTTTTCTACACAGAAATCTATGAAGCTCGTCAGGGCCCAATTTCACGGCGCTGCTAAGCACACGATTTTCTGCTAACCGAGCCTCCTTCTATTTCATGGAGACCGTAAGCAGTAAGCACAGCAAAAGGCACGCTTAACCTGGCGGAAAAAATTTGCTTAAATCAGTGACGTAACAATAGAATCTCCATGCGCGCGCATACGTTAGCACAAAAAAGCCGTGAAATAGCGCTTAAGGTTAGCAAATTTTTCTGCTAAAGTTAGCACAACTTTTCCGCTAACTGTTAAGCAGCGCCGTGAAATTGGGCCCAGGTGTTTTCCACCGCCCAGTTATAGTATGGGCGCCATCGCGTGCGGGGGTGAAACTGCGCTAGTTGACAAAAACTTCGTTGGGACATTGCATTCTTTATCTAAATTACAAATTGTTTTCGTTGATTTACTTTCCAAAACTGACCAATGCACACATTTCATATAGAATAAAAGCTCAAATAATGTTGGTAGAAACACAAAAATATAGTTAAGTCGATTTATTTTCCCGTATAATTTTGAGCACCCCAGGTTTTTTTAATGAAAGAGGCCCACAGACACCGTTCTCACTACTATTATACTCGGCTTCTCCGATCTCCTGTCCGCCGTCGATTTAGATTTTTCCGGCTTGCTTCTCTTGGAACATGTATGGCCACTAAAAACATTCACTTGGCCCGCGTGAGTTTTAACTGTTATTGCTTTCAACAGCGTGGTTTTACACCGGGGCGTCCGGTATTTATATTTTGTTTATAAAATATAAAAAAATATCCACCCGGCACGAAAAATTGGCCCGGCCGCTGATGAGAAACAATCAATTTTTTGTATGTAGCCTAACAAAAATATATATATATTATTTTATAAATCAGGGCGGGCATAACAATATTTGCGGGTGGTGGTAGGCTAGGCTTAAGTAATTAAACCCTCAAAAACTGATTTAACCAGCTGACGTTAAACTGTGTCAAACTGAACTAGCCCCCCCCCCCCGCCCCCCCCGCCACCCTTTGTGAGTTGCCAGCGCCAGACACTGCATGCAACTTGAACTTGAGAGCATACGTACGTGTACTTGTTATAGCGCCCTCAACTGAAAAGAAAACATGGATGTTGTTTTAACCGAAATACGGTGCTAATTTACGAGGTAAATATACAGACAATTTGACCATTTTAATTTTCAAAAAGAGCCCTGACGTTTATACATCTTGAAGACCATCTACATTTTTATTCAAAATAAGTAAATTTCTCACCCGAATCTCCAACAACAACCACGCGAACTTTCTCCAAATCTGTTGTAGCCATTTTGTGCTGCACAGTTGTCTGCGTGGCTGCCAGACGTTATGTATAGAGTTGGGCAATTATATATGAGCACCAGACTATTCAGTTAAAAATAATTGCTTGTTTGATTTTGGTTGCTTGTTTTTCTTCATCGCTTGTAAATTATGGAATTTGTTTAAATTATATTAAACCTCAGCTGTCCTCCCTTTTTCCTTAAAAAAAATATTTAAAGATTTTTTAAATGATTTTTGCAGGCAAATTCCGGAAAAACTGTGTAGCGGATAGTTTTTATTGAAAAATACTTTGTAAAAAAGTTCAATTTTCGTGATTTTTATCAGTCCATCATTAATAAATATTGCTGACTGGGGCTCATTTGTCTAAATAAAATTCAGTTCAGAAGGAAATCTTTCTTTATTCTGTAATACAGCAGCCTCGTGCGCAGATCTAAACACTCATCATGAATCCTCCAGCGGCAACCATCACCGAGCCATCGGTCCTCACTGATGAGGTCCCAGATGAACTCAAGCGACTGGCGCGATTCATCATCCGTGGCTTCTACACCATTGAGCATGCCCTGATCATGGATATTCTCGTGCGCAATCCCATTGTAAAGGTCGGTATAGCCGTGTCTAAATCTCTCACCCTAAAGCTAGTTTTGGCTAGGTCTTATGCACATTATAACTGCTTGGGAACAGGCTAGCCATAGACCCTCATCAGACAGGGTATGTTTTACCCTAGAACAAATATAATCAATGGACTAAAGTTTCAACAGTAAACGTTAGACTGGTTGTTTTGCTAAGCTCATAAAACTACTTAGACAGTTTTACCAGCAAGCAGCATGTCTTGGGTTTGAGTCCCACACAAGCAACCTTGTGATAGTTTCTGGCAAGTTCTGAGAATGAACCGCTTATATAAAGGCCCCCCCCCCTCCCCCCTCCCCCCCCCCCCTCCCCCCTCCCCCCCCCCCCCCCCCCCCCCCCCCTCCCCTCCCCCCCCCCCCCCCCCCCCCCCCCCCCCCCCCCCCCTCCCCCCCCCCCCCCCCCTCCCCCCCCCCCCCCCCCCTCCCCCCCCCCCCCCCCCCCTCCCCCCCCTCCCCCCCCCCCCCCCCCCCCCCCTCCCCCCCCCCCCCCCCCCCTCCCCCCCCTCCCCCCCCCCCCCCCCCCCCCCCCCCCTCCCCCCCCCAACTCTGGCAGGTTTTATGACAATTTTATCTTAGCTTATCTATATCTTATTTTATCTTATCTTCGTTTCACAGGAGGATGATATGGCAGACCTTCTCAAATTTGACAAGAAGCAGTTGCGCATCTACATCAACAGACTCAAGAATGACAAGCTCATCAAGCAGACCATGCGAGTGGAGACCCAGCCAGATGGACGGACCAACCGACACAACTACTACTTTATCAACTACAAGGTCAAGTCGAAGTCTGGATGAAGCCTTACGTTTCCAAAGCTCAATTTGCCGTTTACCTTTAGTTATAAACTGTGGTTTCATTTCGCGTTCCAATCGCAGGTCTTCGTCGATGTTGTCAAGTACAAGCTAGACAGGATGCGGCAGAAGATTGAGAGCAAGGAGCGAGACTCCACCTGCAAGGCACTCTTCAAATGCCCGAAGTGCACCAAAGAGTTCAACGAGTTTGATGCGGGGAAACTGATGGACATACTCACAGGGCAGCTGTACTGCACGTATTGTGGGACAGAGGTAGGTACTGATGTGAGGGGGATTTTAGGGTGGGTCAGGTGACTAAACAAACCCCTTCCTTCCTTACGGCCAGAACAGTTTAGCATCCTGATGGGGTTTGTGTTCTTGGGCAAGACACTTTACCACCGTTGCCTCTTTCCAGCCAGGAGTATAAATGGGTACCTGTAATTACGAGGATAGTGACCATATTGCGCCGATCTTGGGTGGTGCATAAAACTGGTCTCATGGTCTCAAATACAACAGTTGGAGAAATTCTCTTTTTTGTTTCTTTTTCTTTCGCTAATAGGTGCACGAGGATGAAAGTGCCACGCCCGAGAAAGATGCCTACATGCAGATTGCCATCTTCAATGAGCAGATGAAGCCCATCTTCGACTTGCTAAAGTCGGTCGAGCACATCAAACTATCCAAGGCGCTCCTAGAACCGACTCCGTCTGCAGCCAACGAAAACAAAAGGTAGGCATTGCTATAACCAGAAGGTATCAAAACTGTGGTCAAAGTCCATCCCAGGTAAAGACGGGGGAATAGTAACAAAGAAGGGCCCTTGGTTCATTTGAATAGCTTGTGATTTGTGATGGACTCTTCACAGACAGTTTCTTGAGTTTGTCCAAAGAATGCCCTGCTAATTATCAGTGTTATCATTATTACCCCGTTCATTTACTTTTCCAGACCAAGTGCAAGAGGTGCGAGCGGTCCACACAACACGTGGAGCGGAGACTCGTCCAGGAATCTGGGCTTTGAGATGTACGACCAGCAGATCACCATCAACGTCGGGGAGGAGTCGCAGAAGGACAAGGCTAAAAAAGCCGCGGTGCGAGAACGCCCGGTGTGGCTGATGGAAAGCACCGTCGAAGGCGCTTCAACCGAGACGTCGACGTCTGCCAACAAGCCCGGGCCGGCCCAGGCAGGGACTTCCACTGCAGGGAAATCGACCAAGAACAAAGAGTCGGAGGAGATCATCCGTGCCTTGCTGGCGCATGAGAGAAAGTCCGGGAGCCAGGTCGTTGTCCCGGGCGATGGCGAGAGCGACGCGGAGAGCGATGCCAGCGGGTCCGATGATGATTTCAACTTCGGCCCGTCGGTGCGCTCTGCCCCGTCGGTCCGCTCTGCCCCGATCACGCACACCGTAGAGATGGATAGCGGGGACGAAGAGGACGAAGAAGAAGATGACGTGATGGTGTCGGTCGGGGGACGCACGGTGCCCTTCCAAGACATCACCGACGATCTCGTGGCACAGATGACGCCGTTAGAAAAAGAGACTTACATCAAAATGGGACAGGAGGCCTATGCGGCAATGTACGACTAAACTGTTTAAGAGAATTGCCTTGAAACTCAAATTGGCAAAAGTAATGACGGTTTCAAAATATTCTGGAAACCAAAAAGCAGTTTATAAAAATGCATAGATCGTGAAGACCAAACACTCAAGAGTCCAAGTTTAGGGTTTATACTCAGTGGGCAAAAAGCTGCCGCTTTGGGTTGATCTTCAAGGATAGAAATATCTGATATTGAATGAAAGATAAGATCAAGCAAACAAATAAAATGAAGGATATAAAGGCATGGTCATGCAGTCCATTTCAAAAACACATTTTATGGGTATTTAAAAAAACAAAAACACGGCACTCAAAGATTTGATGCAGATAGTTTTTATTCCAGGTACATTTTGTCAAAATGTTTACTTTTTTTTTAAACAGGACATCAACAATGTTCTCTCATATTCCCAAATAGCTCTAGAATTGCACAATGGTGCGTGTTTTCTGTAACATTTATATGTTTATACGGTACAAGGCGCATTCAACTTGCTGCACACATAATATCTTGTAATTGGCTTTAATAGAAACAAATCATTTTTATAAAAGTGTTGCTTTTTACCACAAGCCGCTTTAAATGTACAAAGGCCATTTTCGAAATTTAAGTTCCAGTTCAGCTCTTTGTTACAACCCTATTGTTTTTTTTCAAAACTTGGGTTCAACTTTGGCTCCAATTGGTTTCCATGTACATTGCAAGCCCAGGACAACGCTGAGCCGAGTTTTGTAAATGGCCATAATAGTACAACAGCCATGCTCCGTTAAACATTTTTTTCTGTTCTGATCCCCAAATGGTGAACATTAAAGAGACACTTTGCAGACTGATAAAACGGCCGGCCAGATAAGTAACAACAGAACATTTTGTTACAAGTGTTGCAACCCCTTTAATTTAACCCCACAAAACAGTGAACAATAAACTGTTACATATTCTGACAATTACTGACAACTTTTTTGGATAACAATGTTTTATTCTGATTCTAATCGTCGTCCTGGTCCATTCCACCTTGCTTGGGGGGTTTGGGCCCTCCTGCCGGCTTGGCCATGATAATCTGGAAACATGATAAGACCACAAATCAAATTAAAATTGTAACCCATTCTTCAAGAATAGATCCTTTGCATCATCAGTAATCTTGAAGAACAATGAAATGCACAAAACGGGAACACGCCCCGATAAATTTTCAAAAAAATCCGCAAACACAAATCTGCTTAGCAGTATCACAAAATTGGGCGCTGACGATAGCATGTCGGACTTTTCTATTACAAGTTTTTGGACTTTTCTGCCCTTGTATCTTACCTGGTCGACTCGTAGCACCGTGACAGCTGCGCTCGTGGCCAGTTTAATCCCCCAGTATTTGGTCAAGTAAATGTCCACCACGTTGGCTTTCAACATATCCTTGACTTCGGCGCCTTCCGCCTTCGGAAAAGAAAAACAGACAAATTAATTTTAAAACTTTGTTAAAAGAAACTTCAGTTGACAATTACAGTCGTAACCGACAACCTTGGAAATCCGCGCAGTGCTTTTTATTTTCAGTGTCATTTTCTCACAAATCTCTTAATTTTTTTTGGTACAGTCCACAGTGTAGGTTCAAGTAAATTGCCGTTTATTTTGGGGGCAATTTTAAAGAGATTCTGTAAACGTGAACAGCTATTCATAAACTTTGCTTCAATTTTGTTTGGAACATCTGCAGAACCCACTTCCAACAAAGGAAATTTTCCGGCTTTTTAAAAAGTGATCTCATTTTATCTGGGATAAGCCGAGGGCCATTTTATAGGGAAACGTGTTCAAAATCCTGTAACCCCCCCAAAAATGGAGGAAGTTAATCATTCTAAAAGAAGAGGCTGAATCGCTGAACTCAGCTGCAACCTGTTTAAGGCACGTTATGTGCCCTCAGGCAATGAAGTTACCCCGAGTTTCTAATGACTCCTCACCTCGATATCAAATCCAGTGTTCTGTTGCCCCTCCTGGTGGGCCGCGTACAACTTGGACATGACCTCTGTTGCCTTGACCCCGGCATTCTCGGACAGCGCCCTCGGGATAGCCTCGAAGGCCTTCGAGTACTGCTTGATGGCGTACTGCGACAGACCGGGGATGGTCTCGCCGTAGGACGCTAACCGCTTGGCAAGTTCGATCTCGGTGGCACCACCTCCTGGAATCAAACGCGCATCCTGCAAAAAAAAACCAAAACCAATCATCAATTGTAAAAGTTGTACTCTATTAGTATCGATCTGATTTAGTTATGTGTGCGGGGAACTTGCAGCGTTGTGCCGATACAAATTCGTGACAAGGTAAGGAATAGCAGAACTCGTATATATCATTATTAAAGTATTTGTAGCAGTGTTGTCTTCGGCTGTTGGGGCTCAACGAAAGCCACCACCACAAATCTTGGATAGATGCAAGATTACCCCTTTTTTGATAACAGTCCAGTAACCTGTAGTTAAACACGTGTAGTTGGTGTCAATACCTTTGTGAGTGCCTTGAAAGTGTTGACCCCGTCATCGACTGCACGTTCGATGTCGTCCATCAGGTTTTCGGTGGATCCTCGGATTACGATGGTGGAGATACTGCTCTCTTCATTATCTGCAATGACAAATGAAGGTGGCAAAAAATAACATTAAAATTAAAAAAAAAAATACAAATATTTACTATAAAATATTACCCCCCAAATCCATTCATTCCTGATAATTCAAGCAATTATCAATGGTGTATCCTACCTTTAACACAACCAGAAAAAAACAAACCTCCCCCTCCTTCTTCCGAAGAATGGCAATCATGGATCACTCACAAAAGACTTCTCACCTTGTTTGAAAATGATCACCGACGTGTCGCCGACTTCGGATATAAAGACGTGATCGCAGTGTCCCATCTCCTGGTTGGTCGGCGCGGTGAGTCGCGGCAGTGCCGTGGCTGCGACCACGCGGCCCAACCGCCGCAGTTCCCATTTGGAGTTCAGCCGCACCGCCATGATATTGTACTTGTTCAGGAAGTGAAGCGCCATGTCACCGATCTTCCCGCCCGCGACGACCACGCTGATGCCGGCGTCCGCGATGGATTTGATTTGCTGTTAGGAAGCAATTTTTAAAAAGGAGATTGAAAAAAGATGATTAGGTTCTTCTTTTTTAACCACAGGGATTATTTTAACATCACCGAGACGACGCGCGGGATTATTTTAAACAAAACTCGATCCGAGGCGGGTTCAGGCCGATAGTACCGGGAAGCACACCCACGCATTTCCCGCCTTGCTCGCTGCTGACAGACATTTCCGGCCTTGCTCGGGGCATGTTTATGAGTCATCCGTTTTGAATCTGGGGGAAACTTTGCGTTTATATACGTCATCCGGCGCGAACTGGTTAAGCAAAATATTAGTTCTTATAGAGAAGCAAGTTTGTTATAAGAGAAATTCCACGTTATGAAAGGAAGTTGTAACGTCAGAGAAATGATTGAACACTCCTGGTCTGTTATCGCCTCCACAATTACTCGAGCAAAATATTTCATATCCACAAGACAAAAATTGATGAAAAATGTCCCGACCTGTTCCAGGGAATTCTCTTCTCCTTTGCTATAATCCAGCAGCTCTTTAGCCGACTTGATCAGCACCGTGCCCTGAAAATACCAACAACAAAATATATATATTACAATCAATTTGCTGTTTTTACCCAAATCACGTTAAAAATACTGGAGAGTCTAACTCCCTGAGGTAATTTACTAGGAACCTTCCTCCTCCTCACAAATCCCAACACCCTGTGCTATTATTACTGGGCCCTAAACAGCTAGACTCCATCAAACGATTGGGTTGGAGTTTGTCTGGATGGGGACTGTTAGGGTTAACCCTAACCCTGCCAGACCCAGCACAGTGCATCTGTGGTGACTGCTTGACCTTGCTGCACTCTGCACACAAGTCAATGTGACAAAGTATGCAATCTGATGCGTCTGACAGGGTTTCTAGCCAAAATACCTTGGAGGGTTAGGGTTAAGTTAATAGATTTTAAAAATTACTTGTAATATCTAGACAAACAAAAAAACCAAGGAATCATCAGAAAGTGCCCAGAAGGCGCATATTAACAATTGTTTTCTAACTTGGGACACAATTCCTAATTGGGCATAACAGCGACTCACTTTGGTTTCCGTGTGTGAGGTATCGACCGGGCAGGAATACAAGGCAATCTTGGCGTTGTCCTTTTTGGTCAGGGTCCCTTCCACGTTCCTCTTGAACACCATGCCCTGGACCACGCTAGAACTCAGGACTCCAGACCCCTGTGAGAAAAATACACAATTTAACTTGGAATTAGGACATTGCAACAATATCAGTTCTGGGCATGGAATATTTAAAAAAATAAAAATCCTATAGAAGCTCTTCAAGCCACCCCCCCTCCACCTACCAATATAATAATTGACAATTAATCCTACTACTTCATAGGGCGTTGTAAAAATCAGTATTAAAATGTATACATTTAGCACGGTTTGGGTTAAATAATATTGATGACATAACATAAATTCTTTTAGCATACTTACAAGAATTTTGGTGGTCCTGACGTTATCCACATTGAATGTCTTGGTATTTGTTCGAACAGCAACTATAAATAAAGAAAAAGGGTAACTAACCTAAAGCTTGTACTGTGTAGTGATTAGTCTTTGTCAACGACCACTGTGCACCCGCTAACGATGCGACAGTCCAGCTCCTTCGCTCGCACAGTGGTCTTTGAAAATTGCTTGAATAGGGCGCGACCTTTTCAAGAAAACTACCCATTCAGCGGTCGCGCTGGCCTGCGTTGCGTACTAATAAGCGCCGATTTACAAAGAAATTCCGCGCATGCACGTAGTACGTATTGATAATCGCAGTTATCAGAGTTGATACCCTTCCAAAAATCTCTACTCACCACAAGCTTTCGCGATGAGTCCAGCAAAGAAGTCTTCATTGCCATACTGCTTGCTCATGACTGTTGTACGGATGGCACGGGTCACCTCGGCTTCACTCTGAAGATCTCCGAGAGATCCACAAGACAGATCTAGAGGAAAAAACATAGACAAATAATATAAACAAATCACAATACTGAAGATACAGTAAATTGGCAAGGCGGGACTTGAACCTCTGACCTCTGGAATACCGGACCGGCGCTCTACCAACTGAGCTATCTTGCCCTATGTTGTCGGTCTCCCAAATTGTCAGTATCTTTGTTCGAGGGCGCTTCTTCCATTCCCTGTAGATTTTTCCCATGTTTTCCATGATCAAAAGGAAATTTTTGAATGGAAAACTCACCCGGAAGTATTTCCAGTGCTTTCTTGCAGGCAAGCTCATAACCCTCTATGATCTCTGTAGGAGAGAGACCCTGTAAAATAAATAAATAAAAATAAATATAAACAGTCATAAAATTTAACATTTTGCCTGCTATTAAATGGTAAAGCATCCAGATTTCAAAAAAATGATTCTCCAAAAAATCTTAAGCAAAATTCCCGATTCAAAAAATATCCTGAAAAAATTTAAATACCCAGCAAAAAAACTAGTTTACTGCAATCAGGGGCCAATTTCATAAAGCTGCTAAGCACTAAAATTTGCTTAGCATAAAAATTCTTCCTTGTCAAAAACAAGGATTACGAACCAAATTTTCAGGTAACCTATATTGTTTCTGACTTATATTCACATGGTTTTTGCTTAGCATGAAATGCAAATGAAGTTTTAGCTGGCAACCCGTTATTTGTGAGCAACACTTTTTTTGTGCTAAGCAAACTTTTGTGCTTAACAGCTCTATGAAATTGGCCCCAGGCTATAACCAGGGGCCAATTTCATAGAGCTGCTAAGCACAAAAAATTGCTTAGCATGACAATTTGTCCTTGGCAAAAACAAGGTTACAGACCAAATTTCCACCTGATCTTTATTGTTCTGGATTGATAATCAACTGTTTTTTTGCTTAGCATGAAAAACACGTATAATTTTGGCTGGTAACCTGTTTTTAATGAGCAAGACTTTTTGGTGCTAAGCACGTTTTTTTGCTTAGCAGCTCTATGAAATTGGCCCCAGACAGTTGTGCTTACCATGTGAAGCAGGTCCTCGGCATATTCCAGAAGGGCGCCGGCAAAGACCAAGACGAAGTTGGTGCCATCTCCAATCTCTTGCTCCTGCTGTTGAGAGGCCAGGACCAGCATCTTAGCAGCCGGATGTTGTACCTAATGATAACAAGAAAATAAAAATCAATCAATCAATCAAATGAATAATCTCTAGGGTGTGCAGAAAATTATAATAAAATTGGAGGAACCTGACGCAACTTCAGCAGTTGTGTACAAAGTCTATTGAGAGTAAACAATTAAAAAAAATTGAACAAAATCAGAAATATTTTTTAATCTTAGATGCATGTCTTTTCAATTTTTTTGCACCGATTGATCTTTATTTAGATGATATATGAGGCAAAAAGTGGCCTACCTCTAGTTCTCTGAGAATGGTGGCTGCGTCGTTGGTCACAAACAGCTTCTCTATGTGATTGATGACCATCTTGTTCATGCCGTTGGGGCCGTATGCCGACCGCGTCGTTTGCGCCAGCTCCTTACAAGCGCCGATGTTGCGATAAACTGCCTCCTCGAGGCCATGATAATGCTGGCAAAGAGACAAAATTCTCAAAATTAACAAAATGCTAGAAAAGATGAATGATGCCGACACTGTCGATACATTTTAAAAATTCACAAATTCATAATAATCAAAATTACGCAAATAATCAAATATTATTTTAATGAGATGTCATTTATAATAAATTATTGAATTTATATAAAAAATGTTCAAAATCTAGTGTAAAAAAAAAAGGGAGCGCACTTAGGCTTAGGGCAATTAATTAAAAATGTTTGCTTTTACAAATTTCAAATTGTGCACCATTATAATTATCATTCTACGGTACGGGCGTAATTTTTTAAGTTATACTGAGTGATAGCATATTATTAACCTGAACTGGTGGGCCTATCTATAGTAAATAGTCAATACAAATTCGTACACACAAATTCATTTACGGTGGCTGGAGTGTCACTTGTCAGTCACCGAAATTTTCATTTTACGAAAATTGGAATTATTTTAAAAATATTTGTATCCAAAATTCATTTTTGTTTTAAGTGCGAAAGACTAAACTTGTAGTTGAGAAAAGTGGCAATATGATACTGCATTTCACCTTTCAATATAATATAAATGTATGACACATTTAAAAGTCCATATCACAACTGGTCAATGATTTTTTACCACCTCAAAAAACTGATTCAATATCACAGGTTATCAAACGGAAAAACTCGCATTCTCAGAAATGGTTGAATTCACATCACAATGTTTACTCACTTTAGCTCCATCTTTAAGCATCTGCCCAAAACCGGGCGCGCTGGGTACTCGCATAGCCATCTTTTGAGGAGTTTAGTTGTCCGACAATTCGTTTGGTGATGAATAAATTAACGTAGATTTTTCTAGAAACACTGCATGTGTGCTGATTTTCTGGATTGAACATGTGCCTAGTCTGGTTCCCAGACAAATAAAATAATCTGACTTTATTGTACTTTTGTATGAATAGACGTCGAACAGGTCGGGGAACCAGACTAACAAAAGTAACGTGCGGCTTGGTCGTTTCTTAAACTTGGCTTCGTTTATGCAGTTTGGAAACAGACATTGAGCCAGATAATGAATGAACCTACGCTGGAGATTGAAAAACGGCCCTTGCCTTGCCGAACAAGAGGGCGCACTTGCATTTTTTTCAGTCAAACGTACCTTTGAGTCAGATAGGATAGACCAGGGGGCCAATTTCATAAAACGTGTGAGCACCAACATTTGCTTAGCATGAAAATTCTTCGTTGGTGTTTATTGTTTGTGAATGGTATTCAGCTGTTTTTTTGCTTTAAATAAAAAGCACGTGGAGTTTTAGCCGATAACCTGTTTTTACTGAGAAAGACATTTTTGTGCTAAGCAAATTTTTGTGCTTACATGTTTTGAAATTATCCCCTGGCTGTAAATGAGCTAGGTATCACCTGGAAGGGGAATTTAACTCATGTGATTTTTCTAGACCAGAATTTGATGATGAATAACAACATCTTGGGTAAAAAACCCAAATCCTGAACGCACTCCCCCAAATAGGGGGTTCTTTCCGGGGGGGGGGGGGGGGGTCCATTTTTTAAGAAAAAAATACCATAAGTTACATTTAAATACAAATAGGATAAAAACAAACTCTTATTTACCTCAAAATTTAAACTCAGTTAGTAAATTCAGCCTTGTACATGTATGTTTGATGTGGTAACAATGTAGGGGTGGGGAGTAATAGGGGGTCTCTAAAGGACCCCCTATTTAAGAAATTCTTATTCTTTATGAAATTCACGTCATAATTTTATTTCATGTTAGGTATTTCTAGACCAGATTTTTATAAAGATTAAGAATATCTTGACCACAAAAAAAGCCAAATCTTGCATACCCCTTCCCCCCAAATGGTTTTTTTTCTTCAGGCGGTATGAAAATTTTATAAAATACCATAATGTAATAATGTAGAATACCTTAATTACAAATTTTGAACTAAATGGTATAGTGGTACCGTATTTTGCTGAATCTAAATGTAACATAGGGTATTTCTTCAAATATAAAGATGCCCCCAAAGACCCCATCCCATTAATTAGATAAGGGGCCCTCGAAGACACCCAGCACTTCCGGACCCCCACATTGTATTGTTGCCACATAGTTTTTGACTAAAATAACAACATTAATTTAGACTTTATTTTCCCTTCGTACAAAATCCAACAAAACCACGATGTAGAAAAGAAAAATAACAAAAAAGTAAAGAAAAAAAAACATACAGAGGATTCGAACCCACAACCCTTGGACAAGGAGGCAGGTACACTATCCATCAGAGTACAGCACACCGTTAACTTAATCCAATGAACTCCGTCTGATATCTACACACTTCCAGATTCAATAAAAGCTGCCAATTGTACAACAATTTACAACAATTTTACAGTAATGCACACCGTATGCAACAATATACAACCGAACACAAAACTCCATACACATTTAGGTCCATAAATTCATTCACATTTACTTTCGCGTCAGTTTATTGGGCTTTATTTTCCCTTCGTACAAAATCCAACAAAACCACGATGTAGAAAAGAAAAATAACAAAAAAGTAAAGAAAAAAAACGTACGGAGGATTCGAACCAACAACCCTTGGACAAGGAGGCAGGTACACTATCCATCAGAGTACAGCACACCGTTAACTTAATCCAATGAACTCCGTCTGATATCTACTCACTACCAGATTCATTAAAAGCTGCCAATTGTACAACAATTTACAACAATTTTACAGTAATGCACACCGTATGCAACAATATACAACCGAACACAAAACTCCATACACATTTAGGTCCATAAATTCATTCACATTTACTTTCGCGTCAGTTTATTGGGCTTTATTTTCCCTTCGTACAAAATCCAACAAAACCACGATGTAGAAAAGAAAAATAACAAAAAAGTAAAGAAAAAAAACGTACGGAGGATTCGAACCCACAACTCTTGGACAAGGAGGCTGATACATTATCCATCAGAGTACATCATATCGTTAACTTAATCCAATGAACTCCGTCTGATATCTACTCACTACCAGATTCATTAAAAGCTGCCAATTGTACAACAATTTACAACAATTTTACAGTAATGCACACCGTATGCAACAATATACAACCGAACACAAAACTCCATACACATTTAGGTCCATAAATTCATTCACATTTACTTTCGCGTCAGTTTATTGGGCTTTATTTTCCCTTCGTACAAAATCCAACAAAACCACGATGTAGAAAAGAAAAATAACAAAAAAGTAAAGAAAAAAAACGTACGGAGGATTCGAACCCACAACTCTTGGACAAGGAGGCTGATACATTATCCATCAGAGTACATCATATCGTTAACTTAATCTAATGAACTCCGTCTGATATCTACTCACTACCAGATTCATTAAAAGCTGCCAATTGTACAACAATTTACAACAATTTTACAGTAATGCACACCGTATGCAACAATATACAACCGAACACAAAACTCCATACACATTTAGGTCCATAAATTCATTCACATTTACTTTCGCGTCAGTTTATTGGGCTTTATTTTCCCTTCGTACAAAATCCAACAAAACCACAAAGTTGAAAAAGAAAAAAGAAAAAATATATATAAAAAAAATACAGAGAATTCGAACCCACATCTTTCGAACCAGGAAGCTGGTACATTATCCATCAGAGTACCCCATTATCGTTAACTTAATTCAATGAACTCCGTCTAATATCTACACACTACCAGATTCATGAAAAGCTGCCGTATATACACAAAACTCTGTACACATTTAGGTCCATAAATTCATTCACATTTTTAATCTGCGTCAGTTTATTGGGCTTTATTTTCCCTTCGTACAAAATCCACCAAAATAAGAAAAGAAAAAAAAGTAAAGAAAAAAAAAACATACGGAAGATTCGAACCCACAACCCTTGTACAAGGAGGCAGGTACACTATCCATCAGAGTACAGCACACCCGTTAACTTAATCCAATGAACTCCGTCTGATATCTACACACTTCCAGATTCTGTCAAAATATTTACCGAAAGAATTATCGGCGGAAATTTTTTACTCAACATTTTCCTCAAATGGCACACGACGGCAGTATCTGAATGGCAGTATCAAAAACTAGATACATGTAGTTAAAATTGTTTATCACCATAAATTGAGCGAGTCGTTAGTTTCAAAGTTTTAACTTCACTTCACAACCACTTTTACAATTTTGCACACCCTATGTATGCAACCATATCATTATACAGTACAACCACGGCTTACAATTTTGCACACCCTATGCACACAAACAACTCCATACAAAAAACTCCATACACATTTCAGGGCCGACCATAATTTATACAGATTGACTTGCAAGTCAAGTTCTAGGGCTTTATGTTTTCTTTAAAAAAATATAGCAATAAAAATCCACCAAAATAAGAAAATAACTTACGGAGGATTCGAACCCAAAACACTTGGACAAGGAGGCAGGTACACTATCCATCAGAGTACAGCACATTGTTAACTTAATCCAATGAACTCCTACTGATATGTACACACTTCCAGATTCAATAAAAGTTGCCGAATTGTAGACCCATTCACAACCAGAATCGTGAAAAGCTGCCGTATATACACAAAACTCCATACACAAATAGGTCCAGTTTATTGAGCTTTATTTTCCCTTCGTACAAAATCCACCAAAACCACGATGTAGAAAAGAAAAATAACAAAAAAGTAAAGAAAAAAAACATACGGATGATTCGAACCCACAACCCTTGGACAAGGAGGCAGGTACACTATCCATCAGAGTACAGCCTCCTTGTCCAAAGGTTGTGTGTTCGAATCCTCCGTATGTTTTTTTTCTTTCCTTTTTTTTTCTTTTCCATTTCTACTTTGTGGTTTTGGTGGATTTTGTACGAAGGGAAAATAAAGCCCAATAAACTGACGCGAAAGTAATTGTGGATGAATTTATAGACTTAATGTGTATGACATTTTGTGTATACGGCAGCTTTTCATGACTCTGGTAGTGTGTAGATATCAGACGGAGTTCATTGAATTAAGTTAGCGATTGGCTGTACTCTGAGGGATAGTGTACCAGTCTCCTAGTCCAAAGGTTGTGGGTTCGAACCCTCTGTATGTTTTTTTCTTTACTTTTTTTCTTTTCCATTTCTACTTTGTGGTTTTGGTGGATTTTGTACGAAGGGAAAAATACGGCCCGATAAACTGACGCGGAAGTAAATGTGGATAAATTTATGGACCTAAATGTGAATGGAATTGTGTGTATATACGGCAGCTTTTCATGACTCTGGTAGTGTGTAGATATCAGACGGAGTTCATTGGATTAAGTTAACGACATGCTGTACTCTGAGGGATAATGTACCAGTCTCCTAGTCCAAAGGTTGTGGGTTCAAACCCTCCGTATTTTTTCTTTACTTTTTTTTTCTTTTCCATTTCTACTTTGTGGTTTTGGTGGATTTTGTACGAGGAAAAAATACGGCCCAATAAACTGACGCGGAAGTAAATGTGGATGAATTTATGGACCTAAATGTGTATGGAGTTTTGTGTTCGGTTGTTAAATCTTGTTGCATACGTTGTGCATCACTGTAACTCGGTTGTAAATAGTTTTAATGAATCTGGTAGTGTGTAGATATCAGACGGAGTTAATTGAATTAAGTTAGCCATAATGTTGTACTCTGAGGGATAGTGTACCAGTCTCCTAGTCCAAAGGTTGTGGGTTCGAACCCTCTGTATGTTTTTTTCTTTAATTTTTTTTCTTTTCCATTTCTATTTTGTGGTTTTGGTGGATTTTGTACGAGGGAAAAATACGGCCCGATAAACTGACGCGGAAGTAAATGTGGATGAATTTATTGATCTAAATGTGCATGGAATTTTGTGTACGCACCTCCCCCCCCCCCCCCAAATTACTAAAAGGTCCACATTTTCTGGATAAATAATGGTATTTTGATGTATAAATAACTGTACTGCAGGCACACGAAAAAATGTTGTCCCATTTTTGGTCCCATCAGTACAAATTCGCCCCCCAAATTACCAAAAGGTCCACATTTTCCGGGGTAAATAATGGTATTTTGATGTAAAAATAACGATACTGGCCAGAAAATTTTTGGTTTCATTTTTGGTCCCATCAGTACAAATTCGCACCCCCCTTCCAGATTCAATAAAAGTTGCCGAATTGTAGACCCATTCACAACCAGAATCGTGAAAAGCTGCCGTATATACACAAAACTCCATACACAAATAGGTCCATGAATTCATCCACATTTACTTCCGCGTCAGTTTATTGAGCTTTATTTTCCCTTCGTACAAAATCCACCAAAACCATGTAGAAAAGAAAAATGAGATTTTGGTCTAGAAAAATCACATGAGATAAATTAACTGGCTCATTTACAGCCTGGTCTATTTGAGTCATAGGTTCTCTCTATCGAACCTTTTTATTCCTCCATGATCAAACTTATACTCATCCTCCAAAACATTTAAATAAGGTGTTTCACGGTAATGCGCCATCTTGTTAACGGGCAAAATTACACGCTTTGCTGTGTACACATCGTCGATCGAAAACTTCCTATATGGGTAATATGGGCAAACTGCCCATGGGCAAGCTACCCATAATAGGCAATATGGGCAAATTGCCCATATGGGCAATATTGGCAAACTGCCCATATGGGCAATATTGGCAAGCTGCCCATGATATGGGCAATGTGGGCAAACTGCCCATATGGGTAATATGCCCATATTGGCAATACGGGCAAACTGCCCATAAATATGGGCAATTAGTAAGATATAAGAAAGAACAAATACATTTGGGGGAAAAAAGGGGGAAAATAATGAGCCCAATGAAGACTCAACTTCGCTATCAATGATTGTTCCATCCTAACGATAATCATTACACAAAGTGACAAAACAAAGAAAGACAAATCCATATTTATTTTATAACACAAAAGTCATAGTGAAAAAAGAGGTTTAATTAAAAACTTCTTGAGTTGAAGTAATCAAACCCAATTACTTCAGCAAACCATGCAAACCACAATCGTACTACATGTACATGTACATGTACATGTACATGTAAAACACGATGGACCACCAGCGATGCCCGCGATGGACTAATTGTATAGCGCCACCATGCGCCGACAAACAAATACATTGTAATGCGAAATACCACGTTAGCCGAAAACATAAACACATCACTCGCAACAGACAGACGTAGCGGCGATCGAGTGTTCTCAAAAAAACGGGATGTATGCAGGTATTTTATGATCCTAAACATTGATTTGTGGGTTCTTGTTGTGGTTTCTATTTACTGCAACCGTAGTATCGGCGGTGTCCGGAATAATCTCCACGTATATGGGAAAATATTGTTGGGAAAGCAGAAGTCGATTGCGTATCATTACACAATTAATTACCATGCGATATGCCACCACTGTCGGATTAAATTAGAAATTGAGAACAAAAAATAAAAAATTATGTGACACTGACGGCAAAAAAAAATGCGCATGAGGACGAGAAAATACTACTTGTTTTATTTGACCTTGTGGATTTTTGTTCAGTACGTGTCATCATCAGGTCCTTCCTTGTAAATTCTGTTTGATTTTCCCCTTGTCACATGTGGCTTTGAGTTTGATAATATTAAGGTAACATTGAATGGATTGTTGGCAACTAGTGCATGCATTTTAATTGATTTTCTCCCTTTTTTGTATCTAATTAATTACCAGGTTCAGTAATGCTGCAACATCATCGGGTGCACTATTTGATACAACAAAGTACAAACGGTACTTGAAATACAACGTGGCTTCCGACGGCAGAAATTTACTTTTCGTCAGCCCGGAGCATCTTTCTTAGAAGAGTTGGATGTGATATATGCGCTGTCATGACCACTATCTCACTAAACAGCTAAATGGGTCGTTTCAATCACATTACGATGCCTCTGACAACACTCCAATCCATCCAATTTGAAATGGGTCATTACAAAAGATTTCTCATCGTTAAATTGCAGCGTCACTGTCGTAGATCCTTCCAAAGTGAAACATTCTAAAGTGGAGTTTCTAAATGATGAATGATTTGTGTGTGTAACAAAATTCTCTCGTTCTTTGAATCTGCGTAAGTTGGCGTCAGTTTCGGGAGGTTGAGATCTTCTTACTTAAGCCATCGTGATGTGTGCCTTTTGAAGTTCCTGCTTCGAAATTGCTTGTCAGACGACCAACGTTGTCGACAAACTTGCAGGAGATGGCCACAGAATGTTATTGCCTTTTTGAAATCGTCTTTATCGGACTACTCCATTGGCCTGTTGAAAAAGTGAGAATGATGGAAATTGGGGTTGATTTTGTGACTGTGATGTAATGAAGTTGTTGCAGCGTCGCGAGTCACCTGTGCAGCCATGCGGAGCAGTTGGGTGAGGTTCTATTCGTTCTCATTCGCCGAACTCCACAACGAGATTGGGAAACAGACTGGTGTTTTGTTGCATTTGTAGAATGAGCACATGGTGATGTTGACGGAAACCACCATGAGTGCAACCAGTGAGGTGACATCGGCGGTGAGCGAGACCAACATGACGACATTCCCAGAAGGCACTGCGTCACTTCCTGCAGAGCAGCAACCCATGCCCCTCGGAGCCGTGGCCGTCCTGACGATCATCATGGTTCTCATGATCCTCATCAGTGCCCTGGGCAACAGCATCGTCTGCCTGATTGTCTATCAGAAGCCCGCCATGCGCTCCGCGATCAACCTTCTCCTCGCCAACCTGGCCTTTGCCGACATCATGGTGGCGGTCTTGTGCATGCCCTTCGCGCTGGTGACCCTCATCGCGGGCGACTGGTTGCTGGTTGCCGCCCTGTGTCAGATCATAGCTTTTCTCTACCTCTTCTTTGTCATGGAGGCGACTTTCATCCTTGCCACAATCTCCGTGGATCGGTACTTCATCATCGTGCGTCGGAAGGACAAGCTAAACCCTCACAGGGCTAAGATACTGATCGGTTTATCCTGGTTGACCAGTGCCATTGTAGCTTTCCCACCCCTCGTCGGCTGGGGCCGGTTCGAGTATTCCCCAGGCGAGGTTCAGTGCCGGCTTCAGTACCCAAACAGTCCCGCTGATAAAGCCTACGTCATCTGCCTCTATCTAGCCATTTTCTACGTCCCTTGTGCTGCCATGGCCTTCTCCTATCTCTTCATTCTCAACACGGTTCGACGGAACTCGCTGCGGGTCCAGAACCACCCAGAAACCCTCAGCATCAGTCAGGCCAACAAGCTGGGCCTGACGAACCTCCCGCGCCCCTCCCGCGTCAACATGGACATGAGTTTCAAGACGCGGGCCTTCACCACCATCCTCCTCCTCTTTATCGTGTTTATCATCTGTTGGGCGCCCTCTGCTGTCAGCGTCTACGTCGAGATCTTTTCCGAGCCGGACCGCATCGCGCCCGTGGGCCAGGCATTCATTCTCTGGCTCACGTACCTCAACTCCGCCTTAAATCCGATAATCTACTGTTGGCGGATCAAGAAGTTCCGCGAAGCTTGCCGAGAACTTGCCCCTAAGACGTTCCGGCTCTTGCCCAAGTTGCCAGGGCGAACCCGCCGTCGGATACGACCAAGTGCAATGTACGAGTGCAATGAACAATCCTCAGTATGACAAACAAATGTACTAAAAAAAGAAAAAAACATCTCGACTATTATTTACAAGTTGTTACCCAGAAAGCAGATTTAGTCTAAAGTTTATATATCTTGCACAGTATTAAAATATTGTATGCCATATTCATGTCTGACATTCTTTGTAAACGGTATTGTTTATTAGTGATTGCGATTATTTTTGCGATGTTGTGCTGTTTAATAATTACTTACCTTTTAACTTCTGTGTGGTAGCAGTAGACAGCCTAAGTATTTATTCGAAAGTAAACATACATGGTAATGATGATATTTAATTTTCATTTAGGGTCCAGGGTATTTATAGGAAAGAAAAAAAACAAGAAACGCAAACCTAATACAATACTTGTATACGAACAAAGTAGTAAAATTGTTCATCTTTCGACTTACACAAACTCCAATTGTTAACAAATTGTCATGTGAATAATTTTTTTTTTGTGTGTGTGGAATCCCGAAAGCATATATGTATGTGTACTTAAAAATGTAACAATTGTTGCTAGGCATCAAAATGAATTTTATTTTCAATTTACCAGATCGAAATTGAAAATATGAAAAAAAGAATAGAAAAAAACCAACCAACCCAATACAAGACAATATCCATTTTAGTCTTACACACACATGTATCCTCGCATATGGAGACTTGTGGGTAAGACCTTTGTTACCCTCTTTTGTTTTCCTTTGTCATATTGTAATATTTAACGCTAAGGCGTTTCCACTCTGGGGTAAATAGATTTCTAAGGATTTTCTCTCTGGGGTAAATTTATCCTATTGTCCTATTGTGTTTACCTCCCCATAGAGCTGGTGTATACAAGCACATTGCACATGTATTGCATTCATTATTTATCCACCAACAGAAATGTCAGCTATTGTAATTTGTCATTACAGTGAGTGTAGCGAACATGATTCTCTAGCACTGTGCCCGAGTGTTTATATTGCTGCCGGACATAGACACACTCCATCATCTGTCGTGAATGGTACATGTACTGTAAATGTGTGTATGCTTCAATATCAATTCCATGCAGCCTAAAACCAGCTGCTTAAGCCCCAAAACCCTTGCTTCATAAATCAGGTATTATTTCAACATTCCATGTGATTGTTATGCTAAGCTATACAACAGCTGAATACCAATCGCAAACGATATATATCACATGGAGTTGTGGCTAGTAAACTGGTTTTACTAAGCAAGAATGTGTTGTGCTTAAACAATTTGTATGCTTAAGCAGCTCTATGAAATTGGCTCTTTTAAACTGATTTCCTTTTTGTTATTATTTTTTTCTTCTCTGTCTGTACAGAAAATATAAGAAATATTATTATTATTATTTTTTTTCCTTGCATGCCTATTTAATTTTTTTTTATTCCATTGGTAGTTACTCTCAGGTGCTTGCAAAACCTAGTCTTTTAACATCCGTTTAAATGATATTTACTTGAAAACAAAAACACATTCCATTCTTTGATTGATAAGGGTTTATATTTATGTTTGGACAGTTTTATTTATTGCTTATTTATATTGTCAAAAAGGCCTTGCAGCGGTACAAGATAATTATTAACTTCCTGAACAATTAAAAAAAAACTCCTCTGTTTTTAATATAATAAAGTGTTCAGGTAGTTGGCTGTTGAAAACAACAGAGACATGTAGCCCCCACCAGCTTAATTATTTGAGCCCCTACGTAGCTACAGGCATCATTATAATTTTAATTCGCAAATGCGCTCTTGTTCTACACACTGTAGTTCGATGTAACCCCACAAGGGCCAATATCTGCACAAACTAAGCATATCTTGTTTTTCCTTGATTGAACAATACGTGTGTGAGAACGGAAATTTAATAATGATTATTTTGTGCGCGCATGCGTCATTTGCTGTTGCAATTATATTATAATATTTACAGATATCGTAATTTGTTTATTTTTATTCAGAGACAGAATAAACATTGCATCGTGTGCTCTATGAATGCAAAATGTTCGTGTTTCAACTTCATTTTGTTGTTAATGTGCTTATTATCCCTACATCTATTGTATATTATTTGGGGGTGAACATTGTAGTTGCCGAGTGCGCTATTAATTCATGTTAATAGGCAATGTCTGCCTGGGCCTATTACATGATCTGGCAGAGGGTTTATGCTGCATGATTTATGATGCATACACACGACTCGAAATATCCACAGCATTGCACACAGTGCAGCGACTAGCACTATTTATTATATATTTTACGACCAGAACCCAAGCCAACATTAGTTGTGGTTGATCATGAAATGGGAGCATTTTGAAAACAATTTTGTCGATTTTCGAACCATTTTGTACACGAGAACAAAGCGATGTCTCCACAAGGATACAAAAAGCGAACATATGTTCTTAAAATGAATTTAAATTACTAAAATGCCATCAAGGTGTCTGCGATTGCATAATCTCTATAGAATAATTAATCGATTCAGAATTTGTATTCCACATTTTCTATTAAAAAAAAGACGTATCTTTTCAAGATCATTTATATATTTGGTGTTTTATATGTTTTCAATATAGGGTTTCCTTTCCCGACTTTAACATTTCATATGCGTTGACTAGTATTGTTCATGAAATAATTATGTATTTTATAAATTATTCCCATAATGCATTATTTTCCCAAAACTCAAATTAATGAGTCGAACAGAGGCGATTGTGATTTTATCAAATTTTATCCGATTTTCTTTAGTGTCAACAGATTGACAATTATACCGTTTTCTGCAAGGAAATATTTCTTCATATACTTATCACTTCAAATCTTATAACTATTTGGATATGATATCCTGTTCGTTGCAACAAACTTTCTTAAAATAAAACACACTATTTTCCTTGACAACGTGACAATTTGATACAAAACAATGTACACATTAAACAATTTTCAAAGTGAACAAAGAAAACTGACAGGGGGATTTGAACCTGCGACCTTCCCAAAAAACAATTTCTTTGTTCACTTCGACAATTTATTGCAATTGACCTACTTAGTTGACCTTACGGTTTGTTTGACAAATTTTAAACTTTCATTGTTTTTTATTTGAAACACAACGTATACACGTACTTAATTAAAAGATCATAACTTTCCTTTATTCCAAAATGTTTGTCTTCGTAAAGTTTTGTTTTTTCATTAGGCCTATGCCAACATTTAAAATCTGACTGAAAGATGCAAGATTTAAAGTCTGCTAAACATTTCACAGAAATATCGAAGTGTTGAGTTTTAAAAGGGCACTGCATGTTTCTAATCAAAGAGTTATAAGGGAAAGGGGGAAATCGTGGGAACATTGACTGGCATTCGCCTGCGTCAACATTACTGCGTGCTCATACAAACAGGTTGCCAGGCACCGTTGTTTCTATAATGACGAACGGTATTTTGTATCGGCCAAATTCCGTGGTGATCTCGCCTGGCAGTTGTGCAGCCACGTCGATCGACCTTTGCGATCGAGTTTACGTATAATACAATAGTATAATACAATACATGTGTAAATTTCTTATAAGATTTGGAAGCGTCATGTCAGAAGGGTTTTGCAAAACGTTGGTCTTTTGAGATTGACATGTCATTTTGTGTATACGGTATATAAATAAACATTAACGTGAATCTTCAGCACTAAATCGATTGGGTATTTTTTTTTTTTTTTTAGATAATTAAAAACATTTTTAGGTAAAACATCGAAATTCATTGGAGGTAGCCAGGATATTATTAAATCACCAAATTCTACTCAAGTCTAGCCAATACTAGCTATTTTATTTTATGAAATGATTTTCTAGAATCTAAATAATCCTTGCCATTTTTCTAGAAAACTCCGTTGACTGATGGCATCATGCTAAAAGAATGCGGTGCATTTGGAAAATGTCGAGCCGTTGAGAAAGCGAAGGCAGCGATACCAATTATATTTTTCATGTGCATAAAAACACCACCAGTAATTGTTTTTCCAGATATTGTTTTTTTCCCCAAATTTTGAGTTGGGAACTTTAGTGCAATAAATAAAACACTGGTTTGCGTTATAACGTATGGACAATCCCAAACCAAACGTAAAAGAACAGCATTTCACAATGATTTTCCAAAGTAGAGTATACGATATTCATTCTGGTAGTGGTATATATTGAAAATACCAGTGTTTTTACCTTAAACCTTGGTTTTTACACTCGTGTTTTTTTATTTCAGGAGGCGATATAGGCCTATACATTAATTACTTGACCAACTTGAAATTACAAATGTTTCGTATCTATAAAGAATGTATCGCGTGAGTCATGATTGAGTTATCCATATAATTGTATTATACATTTCGAGAGGATTTCTTCTGTACATTGTCTAGTTCCTATTATATATTTTTCCTTATGTAAGGCGTTCTAGGGATTATAGGAGAAAAGTGTAAGCGCTACACGACGTGTGCGCTTACGCAACATGCGTTGTCCGTCGACGTGACTTGCGTGCAGTTAATGAAAACCGCAGATTTGTTTTTTTCTTTCGGTTTCGCGACATGCTGTGGTCGCATTACCATGGCCACGATCATAAAATGGCTAAATATGGTCATCTAAAAGTGCTTTGATTTTTCTAGACGTTAAAAAAATTACTTGACGTTCGGTTTTATATTTTAGATTTGAACTAATTATCAGCTCTCATAATCAACATAAACAGAACAGTTCGACTGTCAAATTCTAATTTCTTGCTTTTAAAATTACATGCTGGTCCTAATAAAATACCACCAACTAATTAAATAATTTTAATTTTAATTGATAATAAAAATTAAAATGTTGTCTTGCATCAAAATCATTGTTAAAACCGTTTACATGAAACAGTGATAAGTTAAAACTAGTTGTGGACGGACAATGAACATTATTTTAATAGTTGGGCAAAAACCTACTTTTTAACTCTTCCATTTAATGTTTTTGTATGGGGTATTTTATAGGCAATCGTGGAATATAAGGATTGCTATAGCGGTGGTTAAAATCAACATCTTCCGTCTGACAAAAGTCATTATTTTAAGTTGAGAAAATCTAAATGTTTCCGTATAATGTTCGTCTATACATGGACAATCCCTCAAAAATGTCTCTGTTTATTGCACGAACACCGTAGCTGGCGTCGTCCTTCAAAATCTAGGAACCGCCATATGCGGTTTCATACTTCGGAGTTATCGCATTCCATAATTTATTCCAACAAAACAATTTTTTTTAAATTTTACAATACCATTGCGTTATTTTGCAATGAAACTATTTTGTCACTGTTAAAACCTGGCACAATCGGGCTTCCGTAGTTTCCCCCGCCAGAGTATGATTAAAAACCGAAGATGAACGTGGCAACGGTTGCTGGGCAACCGGGATCATAAATCTAAGATGGCTGACATCGTTAACCTGCATAACTTAATATGGGATTGCATGCGTGGATATAGTTTAGCGCGGGTCGCTGTCCTTACTGGCGACTAGATCGTGATAACACATGTACAATTATCGAACCGTCCCAGCGCAGTATCCAAGGCCTGCTCTTGCAAATGTTTATATTATTTCTGTCCCGAGTTCAAACAAAGTGAATATTAAGGAATATTTAGATGTGTACTGTCTGGGTATTGCATATTTTTATGCTGACTAATATTTAGGTTGCATGTTCGTTTTAAAGATTTTTTGTTATTATTTTATCACGGGTGGTTTTTTTTTTTCATTCTACTTCTAAATCAAAGGTGAATATTATTGCCAGGAAAAACAGGAATTGAAAAAAAGACATATTATCACTCTTATCTTTTGGAGAAGACATCTTGTCATTTTCGAACTGAGAATGATATATCTGTTGCGAAATGTCAAAAATGTCCGCTTTTGGCCATAATATATCCACAATAGATGCATACAACTTGAACTCAACCGCTTGTACGTGTTAAGCTAAGGTCACAGCAAATTCACAGAAAATGAACGCTATTATTGCGCGCTTCCCTATCAGAAGTTTCTCGACTTGGCTTTCTTTATTGGTCGCTAGATATCTCGTGAGCAGCGAGGATACTTCTGTGTGAAGACTCTGTGTAGTTCCAGGCATCGTGGGTTCATCTCCTTATTAAGTGGAAATCTTCTCCAGTTCGCCCTCTGCCACATACCGCCCAGACGAAATAACTCTCACGCTGCCCACTGCTGACATCACCGCGCGCGGTTAAAAATACTCCAGCCGCCAATCACGCATACCTCGCTACCATATTAGGGCACGGCCCCGCCCACCGCGCGCGGTGAAGCGCCAATCGCAAAGCCGGGACGGTAATTAGACAACTATGCGGCCGCGCCAACTCTGACCAATCACCGCAGGCTCTCTAAAAAAACTTTAAAATGGCTTTATCAACGTGCGGTTCGTCGCTTACGTCCACCGAAAAGTTCTGGCGACTGACAATAACTGCTTTCCCCCCGCCTTTTCACTTCGTCATTTGCCGTCGAGACCAGTAGCTCGCTTGGTAACTTCACCGACAATTCTTTTGGAATTCTTTTCGAGAAGCCAAAAACTACTACCAAGATGACGAATGTGGGCCCAGCTTACGGAGACATGCGTGCAAGGAAACAGAAGGTAAGTTTTTTTCTGTCTTTTTTCGAACGATTTTTTTTTATAGGGGAACTGAAACCTTTGTCGATCAATATAATCAATGCTCTCAATAACGGAACATTATTTTGAGAGATAAAGACATTCTAAACTTCGCCAGGAGCGTTTTCTGATTTTTTTAAAGTGTTAGTGTCAACGGTTTGTCTCTTTATACTTCAAAAACTAATTTTTTTAAGAACATTTTCCAACTTTATAACCCAGCGTTTACTTTTTTGGTGTCATTTAAAAATCAATTAATAATAATAATTTTCATTTTAGATTTAAAAGGAAATATTGTTTTCTTTATTTAGTTTAACTAAAACGTAAACAAACCATTGTTATATAGTCGGCTTATTTCGGAGTTTTGTGAACAAACAAGTAAGAACATGTGAGTACATTTAGTAAAACTTTCGAAATTAAGGTTTCGAACTGATCTCTATTGGGGTTTTGAGAAAAAGTGAACTCAAAATAATTAAATGCTCAAATCTGGAGAGAGATATTTACAAAGAGAAAATGTATTCAGCAAGGTTAAGAACGAAATCAAACTTAGTTCGAATGTTGAAACGATGTTTGTTTTATCAGAATATTCTTCGGAAACAAAACGTTCCACACGAAAAATAATACATCTTAAATTGAATAACCAGAGCTTTATTATCGTGGGTAAAATAATCACAACATTGTTGGTCCCTATTTTTAGTTATTTTCCCTCGTTTTTGTTTGTATTAGCAGCACGGATGTTCAGATATAGATTTGGAACGTGATTATTCCTCAGTCATTTAGCGTTCGAGCTCAATAAAGACGTACCGCCCACCAAGTGGCACGCATTCTTGACATACCTCCAGGGGTATGCGTTCCCTAATTCTTCTTATTTATTTTGTTTGGAGCGCGTTTGCGTGCCTGAAATTTTGGCATTCGCGACGTTCAATGCCATCATTACAAGTTTAAAGGGTGTAATTATTGGGTATCGACAACTACACAACATAGACAGTCCTTAATATTTGCTTTACTTTGAAAAAATTGACAGTACTTCAAATATTAGCAATCCCAACTAAGAAAACATTCCTAATGTTTCAATTGCAATGTTGATAATCATTGGCAAAATTTTACTGTATATTATTTTGTTATGTGCCATTAATGTCAACACATTATAGTTTTCCAAACTTTCTTCAAATTAATTCTCTGTTTTCTTCAGTTCATGTTAATTGCAAACGTCCCATAGCTGCCAATGTCTTATAATATATACGCCTACATACACCTGTGTGTATTATAACCTGTGCACTACACGTCATGGGCCAATTTCATGGCGCTGCTAAGCTCTAACATTTGCTT
Source organism: Crossaster papposus (assembly GCA_037893245.1). Classification (NCBI taxonomy): domain Eukaryota; kingdom Metazoa; phylum Echinodermata; class Asteroidea; order Velatida; family Solasteridae; genus Crossaster; species Crossaster papposus. The sequence continues at coordinate 971,483 of JBAIAA010000650.1, read as the reverse complement.
AGCACAACAACACTCTTGCTCAGTAAGAACAGGTGACCAGCCAAAACTAAATGTGCTTTTTATGCTAAGCAAAAACCAGCTGAATAACAGTCACAAGCATAATATGCATCACCTGAAATTTCTTTTTTGTAACCCTGATTTTACCAAGTAAGAATTTTCATGCTAAGCAAAATGTTTGTGCTTAAATAGCAGCTTCAATGGGATTGGTCCAAGGTACATGTACATGGACTTTTTCATCCTCCATGCTTATAAGTATAACACACCACGCCCAAGTGACGTCAACTATATCGTAAACTAATTACTAAACCATGTGTGTTTACAGAGAAATATCACATTCCTGAGTAACTCAGTCAAAATAACTTACCTCATTAAGTCAAAGGGCGTCTTGTTTCTTCCCGTGGTCGTTGACGTTGACATTTTGACCCATTTTGGTGTTCAATTTTGTAGCAATCACCGCGTGGTTTTCCTCCCTTTTTAATGGCGTTGCAATCGATGCGTTGTGTTAGGTATTCTGTTACTGTTGGCTTGCGTAGAGTAGTACCCAAAATACCTCCAATGCCAGAAGAATTTGTTTTTCTTGAAAGCTAGTATGCTTTATTCTTGTCGACATCCAGGGTTTGAAGGCTGCTATGACGTCACTAAGATTACTTAAAACGAATGATTATTTAGGTCGTTGAAAATAATTCCTAAACTGAATGGTCTAATTGGACGGAGATGGGATTATGGGAAGAAATTCTTGACATTTCTTCGTACTGTGATGTATATAAAAACAAACACAGGCCTTCGTAAATGGCCGTGCATTCCTGGTTTGGCGTCAAATTACTTAGTCCAAATATGCGCGCGAACATTCACATTCAACGCCATAATTTATTTTAAAACCTGACAAAGCCAACACCACAAATTACCGCAAGAACATTCTGAAAACTCCCAGGAATGTTGCATAGTCGAACAAGATTAGCTGCGGGTTGAATCCGGATAATCTTTTAAGGATCAAGTTCGCGGAAAATGTTATCTACATTGTCCTCTTGTCTTGAAGCAAATGTAACGCAGTGCGCATGTTCAGATAACCCCGTGTCTGCTGCCACCAATCGATGAAATGGGGTCAAAACTTTAACGTGCGTACCACGCGTGCGCACCACTCTCGATGCGCGCACTTTGATCATTGCGATAAAATTGCCCTCAATGCTCTGCGTGTTCTTAAATCTTTTGAGAGATCATCAACTGTCAACAATATAGGGAAGTAGACATTACGCGACAGAAACAATCTAGCTTTAGTGAACAGCTGTTGTCATTTTGTCACACGTCTACCTACACTCGCACGAACGTTTACATTTTTTCCAAGACGAACCGGTTCCCCACTGCGCCATTTATTATTTTCTCCCGCCCAAAATGTACAATGGGGTCATTGGTGTTAAAGCATGCAGCGCTAGAGATGTACCAGTATGCCATTACATACCAAAACAAGCGCGTGCCAGTTGTGTCATGGGTTTTGTTTTTAATCTCCGTGGGGTTGAAGAGTCACTGCATTCCACGGTGCGTAATAGCCGGCCATAAGGAGCTATAGGCCTACAACTCCTGCGCTGTAGCTCGCGGTTAAAAAGTCTGGGCAAAACAAAAAACGTTATCGCGTCCGAGCTTTAAGCTTGCCAAGTAAACATTTCCAGCCAAGATCCCCCTGCTGCTTGACACTTCACGAGGAAAGAATTTCTGGAATGGAAGACAATCTCGACTCGAGTTTCTTTTTCCCTCGCTCTCCGTTTCTTTCGATGCTCAGCGGCGTTTCGAATGCCATTTTTAGAAGAGGATAAATGGAGCTGCTTAATGCCAGTCAAGCAGATTGGTGCGCGCAATTATAATAATAACAGGCAGTTCTTATATAGCGCACGTATCTACCAAGACTGGCACTCAAGGCGCTCTCATATTATTACTCTGGTCACTGGGCACATGAAACATTCCAAATACCATCTCATCTCCCTGGGAAGTATACAGCTCGATGCTGCCATTTCGGCGCAAAGCAGCACATTTTTTTCACGACATACTATGGTTGTGTGTTAGATACCATGATCTTATTATTTTATTGGCTAAAATGGAATAGGACTAGACTAGTAACGGTTGGTACGGCAGCGTGTAAATGGACAACTTGTTTAAATTTCTCAAATTATTTTTCGGTTGGGAGGGAACCAATTTCTAAAATGCTAAAATGCTTGTTGTCAACATCGGTAACCGCATACCGATCTCCCAAACGCCCGTCTCGCTATCTTACTCTAGTATCGATACTGATACCTAAAGATGCAGCTATGCCAAACATTCGAGTGTCTGCTAGTCTGGGCTCCAGACGGCACTTGTACTGGTCGGGGACCGACCATGGCCGCTCAGCGCCAAATATAGGCAAACAATTCTGCGCTGATGCTCGAGCTTTTGGCGTCCCTCCAGCTGTGTAATAATTATGGGCTGGATTCGAGGCCATCGTACGTGTGGTTTCTGCTAGATTGTAGACCTACCTACACACACACACCATCTGTCTCAAATTAAGGGATTCTTACTTCCGCAGTATTACGTAACGATTAATTAATTAACTAAAAAATGATTAGGGAGAGTGTCTTTTTTTCTATCATACTTGTGGTAGAAGATTTTCAATTTCTTTGATCACTGATTGAGCTATAAACTCGGCTAAATATAGATGCGGCGAACAAAATGCGGTGTTTTTGGTTTTGCAGAAAGTTGACTATAGGCTAGCCTTCTAATATTAAGAATATAATATCTTTCCTGGCAAATGCGATTAATAAAAAAAGTCACTTTAAATGTTAAAATTGTTGGTATAGTTCCTGGACGTGCACAAAACGAGGAACTGGTTAATATAATTTCCTTTTTTGCTTGATTTTTCTACCTCACTTAGTATCTGTATGGTTTATATCGAAATATAGAGCAGTGCGCGTTGTTGTTTTTCCTCGGAGGGTTACGAACAAGTATCCTAACCGGGCGTATCTGGAAGATTATCGGAGCCTTGCTTTCCCTTAAATTAAACTCATCCCGACAATAAACTTGAAGATGAGAAATAAGCATATTATAGACATAATTTAAACGGTCTATACGATATATCGTACCAAGCAGTTGTGGTGGATATACGCGCACCACACGTACCACTTCTGGCTTATCGCCATGTATTTACCTCCCCTATTTTTCGGTCTAGATGGAGAGCAAAAGAGATCCCACATTGGAGCGTGACATGATGGTTTTCATCCAGGAGCTGACAGGCGACCAAAGCCTGGACCTCGACAACCCCGAATGCCTGAAGGACGGCAAATGCCTTTGCCAGTAAGAACTCTTCCCCAACCGCAAGCCCAAAACGTACCGCCCCTGTATAAACTAGATAATGTAATAACCGACGGGTAATTGTATCACCAACCGATAATGTCACACAAATTAACCGATACTGTATCACTAACCGATAGTGTAACAACCAAAATGACCGATACTGTATCACTAACCGATAATGTCAAACAAACTGACCGATACTCTATCACTAACCGATAATGTCAAACAAACTGACCGATACTCTATCACTAACCGATAATGACCAAACAAACTGACCGATACTCTATCACTAACCGATAATGTCAAACAAACTGACCGATACTCTATCACTAACCGATAATGTCACACAAATTGACCGATACTGTATCACTAACCGATTATGTAACAACCAAAATGACCGATACTCTATCACTAACCGATAATGTCACACAAATTGACCGATACTGTTTCACTAACCGATTATGTAACACAAATTGACCGATACTGTATCACTAACCGATTATGTAACAACAAATGGCTGATACTGTGTAGTAACGTTTACTACACTTCTGGTAAATTTATGTTATCGGTTAGGATAATGTAATAACAATTGACTATAGTGTACATCAGTCATTCGTTTGATCCGTTTGATCCGCTCCTCTATGATAAGTGGCTGTAGCCGCTTCCCATAGACCCGTGTGTAATTTTTAAGCCGTAGCCATGTAATTCGGACACAGCCTAAAGAAAAACACCATAAGCTAAAAATCATGGTAAGTTGAACAAACAATTGAAAACTCAGGAATTCAAATACGTGTAAAACAAAACTGGTGCTAAATACAATGCTTTTTTTGATTTTGGGACTTCAAAATCAGTCGAGTTTTTGTGTAAGATAAGATAATATTCTCAACCTCTTGTTACCAAAGACTTTAAAATGGTTGATTGTATATCATATGTTTTTATTATCTGCTCCTTGACAGGTTAATAAATATGGTAATCGACAACAAAGTCAAGGTCGATTCTGCAACTACTCCTTTTACAATGGTGGGTGTCACAACATTCTTATTTGTTCTAATCGTCTCGTTTGTCTCGTCTGTCTCGTTTCCTAGACGATGTTTCTGGGGAGATGGACAACCAATCTTATCTAAGTTGTATCTCCTGTTTCTTTGTCATATTTCCCATGGGTGGAATGCCATCAGTACCCATTTGTATTCCTGGGTGGGGTGAAGTGGCTTGCCCAGGAACACAACATAATGCCTAGCAGCTGAATTCGAACCACTGCCTCCTCTCTGCAGGCTCACGAGTCGCAAGCCCCGACCACTTGGCAACACAAATTTGAATCCTTGTGGCGACATCGCTTTAAAGTGCTTCTATTCCAAACAGAATTAGTTTTCTGGGCTTTAACCCAAATCCAATACCTTCGAGACCTCGTACATTTTGAGACAGATAACCGTACCTTTGGACATTCCTAGTTTTTGAGTAAAAATCCATATCTTTTTCGTGAAACCTTGTGGATCATTTTTACATATTTAGAAATTGCCCTGTGGAGATCTATACAGTATCCATTGTTGTCAGTTATCCACAGTGTAACGTTTGTGGAGTCACCCCTTCTATAAATATAGTATTTAATTTTTTATTTAATTCCACAGAGAGTAAATTTGGATAATTTCATCGAGGGATGTAGGAGGTTGGGTCTAAAAGAACATGAGCTTTTCCAAGTGTCCGACCTGTTTGAGAGCAAGAATATAGCCCAGTTCACACAGTGCGTCTACGCCGTAGGACGCCATGTAAGTAACCCCCCTGCCTCCCCCTCCCCCCCCCCCCACACCCACCCCTACCCCCTACCTCTACCCCAACGCCCCGCCCAAAACCAGACACCCCATCCTATTCCAACATCATGTCAACCATTACTCTTGCTTGCAAGACGTCCTAATCGCAGTACGTAGCGCTGATGCGAGCGCCCCCTCATGTTTGCCGTAGACCACGCCATGACCTTCGAATAGGACGTCTTGGCTAATTTCCGAGCAGAATTGTGTCGCATTTGAATGCGCGTCGAGACTTTGCGTGTATAATCGCGTGACTAACATGCATAATCGCCGACTCATTGGTCAAGTTTCTGTTACGTCACGCAATTAAGCACGCAGCGTCACACGCTCATTCAAATGCCACACAATTCTGCTCGAAATTATCCGAGCGATTATGTCAGTTAGACAAGACGTTCTATTCGAAGGTCGTGACGTGGTCTACAGCGTACGTTAGAGGGCGTCTGTATCGGCAGGCTACGCGTGCTGTATACCGTGATTATGATGTCTTGAGACTAAGACTAGTCAACTATACACATCTTGTATAGCTTCCTTCCAACTCTTCCTGTGGCTGTTGCTGCCTTTTTCTCCTTTTTTTCCAGCCAAGTGCTTCACTCTACCTTCTTCATTATGTCTTCTACCGTCATCCCATCATTTTTTTCATCACCCTCTTCCTCCTCCTCTTCTTTCTTCTTCTTCTTCATTTCCAATTAGTTCTTTCTGTGCATCTTCCCTCATAGACGTTGTAGCTGCCCGTTGTTTTCTGCTTCCATCTTGTCTTCCACTCAGATCTCAAAGACTCACATTCTACACCCCGATTTCTCTTCTTCCCCCAACTCCACTTTTAGTTGCAGCGAAAAAGTGGCTACACTGGACCTATACTGGGCCCGAAACAGGCCACCGAGAACAAGAGAGAGTTTTCGCAAGAGCAACTGGACGCTGGGAAACACATCCACTCACTCCAGATGGGTTCCAACAAGGGAGCCACACAAGCCGGACAGAGCTTTGGCGCGCCCAGACAAATCATCAATTAAATAAAACACACAAACACACGTCACGCATTAGGAGAATGTTAGTATGGTAACACTTTCTTCTATCTTACTAAACCCACAACTCCCTTTCACACACAAAAAAGCCAAGTTTGAGGTTAGGTGGAGACCTTCTAAAAGGCAAACTCTTGCTTGGATTTCTCTCGTTTCACAATTTGTCTTCATTTATACATGTACTTCAAAATTGTTTCGGTCAATGAAACCAACCAAGGATTCCTGGAGACAAAAAATGCATCAACACTTTATGGACTCCTGAAGAATATGAATAATGATCGATGACTTAAGAAGAAATACTCTGTTTTTAGAGGTGGGAGGTAAACCTCGGGATGACAAGGACCAGTATTTCAGGTAGGGACAAAAATCCAAAACCCACGTGTTAGATCTGGGAGAGATTCCAATTTGTGTTACGGAATACAAACAAGGTACCGCTGCGCTATCGTTTTCTCAATTTCCAATTACCCAGAGGTCTGGTTCCTCGGACAGAGAAGTTAAGAAACTCCCGTTGAAGCTTCAAGTGACCATCCTCATTTCCGCGTTTCCTTGATAATTCATCTTGGATATCTTATTTTTGACAAATATCGGAACAGATGTCTTTTTAAGATCAGGATATCAATCAAAGAAGTCCTTCCACCGAGGAATCTCGAAAAGATGTCATGAATATCTCAGTATTCTATTTTTGGTAAAGGGATTTTTAATGGGAAACGCAGAAACGGGGATTTCGCAGTCTCTCAACTACTGCCAGTATTTTAGCTTTATTTTACCCCTGTGCTTTAAAGATAATTTCATGTTTTAATGATATCAATGTCTTTTCTATTACAGGTTCGACATGATGGCTGTTTATAGCTTTTAAATATTTAGGTGCAAGTTTGTTATAAAACTAATTTTGAATTCTTTCGGGGAAAATGTCTTTTATTGAGTAAGATGGGATGGACAGGGTCTCTTTGTCAAAATTTAAGGAAATCAAAACTTGATTTCAAACAATACATTTTAACAATTGCAGCAGATAGACACTGCTATTTTCGAAACATCAACTTTTTTGTTGAAACAATAACTATTATTTAGTGAAAAATGCTTCCGACTTTCCCGTCTTTTTTACAACAAAGGTACTTTTTAACCTTGCGACGTGCGGCCTTTTTGTTTTTACACGAACGCGCGAACGTACTTTTTTCAAAGTCGGTTGCATTTCGTGTGTAACCCCTATGTCAACACAGTACTTTCCCATAGTGTCTGAATATATTCGATCCCAGCTGGTGTTGTTGAATGGGGCAAGGCAACAATAGCATGATTAATTGCTTGGGTAGGTATGGAAAACCCAGACTCGAAAGGCCCCTTGTTGTACACAAAGTAATGGAATACTCGTGGGGCAGCACTTTGCTTTGCTAAAAGCTGGGTCACCGGTTCAACCAGGGTTCAAGCGGCAATTACCATGCTATTCGGCATGCTTTGAACTAGGAATACATGTAATATGAGATTTTAACAAATGATGAAAATCTATTGATTTTTTACGGTGAGGCGACTTCGAAAAAAAGTACGGTGGCACGTCGCAAGGTTAAAAAAGAAACGTTTTAAGGTCTTTTATGAAGACTTTTATTATGTTTGATTGCAGACCTTGTATTGTATGCAACAACTATCAGCTTAGCTCGAGTATGCAAACACTGTCTCCATTAGATTAAGTTTCATTCATTTCAACTAACCCAAAACTCTGCAAGCTTTTGCAACAATTATTGTTGTGACGCAATGCGCAAATTAATATCACAACTGCTGGAGGATTTGTTTCAGAAACTCGAGACAGTGTGAATTTTGTTTCCTGAAAAAAAAGGAAAAGAAGGAATATTGAGCAGTTACCCGCGGTGTCTAACCACGGGGAATATTCATTTATACAGTTGCAGGTGAAGGATGGCTACAACGGCCCAGTCCTGGGGCCCAAACAGTCAGCCGAAAACAAGCGTGAATTCAGCCAAGAACAAATGGACGCCGGGAAACACATTAGCGGGCTTCAGATGGGATCCAACAAGGGAGCCACACAGGCAGGGCAGAACTTTGGCGCGCCCAGACAGATCCGTCAAAGCGATCCGAAATAATGTAAAAACTAATATCAAACAGCTCCAAACTTAGTCGCGTTGTTGGTTACACTTATAGATTCACTACACTGATCAGCCTGCGTAAATTTGTTCTAGCTTGATAATATATATTTTGTCTTGTTTAAACAAAAAGGGTAAAAAGAAAGAAAAAGGTTGCAAAAGGAAGGGGAATATTTAACAAGAGGAACTTTTTTTCTCTCCTGAATTTAGCACCGTGTTTTGAAACTAATCGTATGCATGACAAAAACCAAATTACAATGTCGATTATTGTTTTGTTTCACTGTAATTAAATTTATGCTTTAAGTGTTCACGTTACTCTGAGTAAAAACTAGAGTTTCACAGTAATTTGAAAAGCACCTTTTCTATTGCCAAGAAGATAATACAAAATAATAATAATAGCCTGTCTAAAATTTGTGAGCTCCGACTAAGAATGCTCGAGTTTTCTTCTGCATTTTGTCTTAATTACCTTTTTAGCTTTACACACACTACTTGCGAATGCTGACAAATTTACCTGCAACAAAATGGTGTATTTAAAAAAACCAAAAAACGCAAACCCTGGTTTGAAATCAACCTTTGTTTAAAGCATTATCCGCAAATCATTTTTGCATAAATCACCTCCATAATTATATGCAAACCTATGTAGTCTTTTTTGGATTTACACTTTTACATTTTTTGCAAAGTTGCGAGGTAAGTTCATCAAAAACGGAGGAAAGAGGCACCATTCACCAAAAAACGAAATGAAAAAAACCCAACAAATTCTAAACCGTTTTTTTTTTATATAAAATTATATTTTCTTTTGATATTTATTCGAGTTTGGAAATTTCCTATCCCAAATAATCAGTTGTTTAACTGCCTAAAAAAACCGTGGCACTGTTCTTCAAGTTATGATGAATTTACTGACTGTCATGTGTACAACATTTACAATTTTCCATTTTGCAGAACTAACAGGGCATAAAAGATAGGTAAAATTTGTCTGGAACGTCGTGCTTAATAATGACCGTATTTTATTTAAGACTTTATTAGAAAGAACAGTTTTAGAAAAAAGTTTTACGTCTGTAAAAAGCATGGTGTGTAGTACACAGCACGTAATTTCTAAATAAATTGTTTTTGGTAATTTGTATTTTTAGCTTATGTGTTCCCATGCACTAATAACGATTTGGAGGAAACTTAGAAGTTGATATTTGCAATATGTTCCCGCGCACTGATTAGTAATATAGTCTCGTAATAAATTGTAAAACTCGCACAGAACAGAGAGACGCCATTTTGTATTTTAGATCCCTGTGTTTCTTATAAATGAGATAATCTATACATTTGCTGCTAATGTGAACTATGCATGCTTTTTTCTTCTGTATATGATAATGCTTCGTGTAATTATGGACAGCCTCTGTAGATGCAGTTTGTACTCAGACCTGCCTCGATAATTTTTGTCTCTATCGAATCGCTCGCAATAAACTATCTCGCTCTTAAAAAAAGTCTAAAGGAGTCTTGTTTATACTGATACTTTCTTGGGATGGTTTCTTGGGGTGTTGGGGTGTTTTTTTGTTTGTTTGTTGTTTTGTTGGGGTGGCATTTGTTTGTTTTGGCGACTGACATTTCAATTTTTCTGAAAAAAAACTTGGTTTCAAATTTATTCAAAATGGTTCTTTTGAAAACAAAAGTGATTGGGATTATTTTGCCAAAGTGTTATTAAGAATTTCTGTTTAATAATATATTTTCTAGAAGACGAAGGCTTTTTCAGATGACATAGATACATTTTGTACGATATTTAGATATTTTAGAAGAACAAATGCTTACTTTCGCCCTGGACGGATGAAACTCACAATACTGTACAAAAATGATTATGTAATATGTACAAACCAAAATATACAAAATTATAAATAAATACAATCGAAAATTGTATAAAAAACATTAAGACATAAAACATAAAAAAATAAGAATTGTGTTAATTACACCTAAATTGTAATATTCACAAAATAACCATTACGTCCTAAATCTTCCAATTTCAATAGAAATCTGCACACACACACCCAATTTTTCAAATTTGGTGGGAAACTATTTAAACTTAAAATCAAAGAAAAGAAATTAATGGCACAAAAAACAAAAAACATCAATTGACATAGCCTCCGCCTCAAGGCTGAGTCTGTGCATGTTAATATAAACAGTACTTGCTTACTGTACAGAGACTGCCGGCGACGTCTTCGGCGGCTGGAGAGAGGCCAGTCTGGGCGGTGTTGGCATGGCATCAATGATTATGCTGAACTCGTAAGGGTCTCTACTTGTCGTTTCAAACTTTAATCTTTCTTCTGTAAAATACGAAATGAAAAAAGGAGAAAAGAAATTTCAGTCCTCAGAACTAATTTAATTTCCTGAATATTCAAAATTCCGGATAATTATTTTGACTTATATCCAGTTTGACACATCTTCAATGGTGTTGCAGTGAGCATGGTGAAACTTAAAGGTAGGATACACCATTTGCAGATATCGAAAATGTTCACTATAAAATTATTAAGAAATATCTTACTTATTTGAAAGTAAATAATGATTCTAGGCGATCAGCAAATGTATTGCGCTAGACATTCTGTAATTGTTCTAGTACAAATATTTTGTAGATTTACTGATTGTAACAAAATCTGCTTACCGACACCTTTCTCTGAACCTGCACTCGTGGCCAACTCCTTCCACGATGACAAATAACTGTAAATTAAATACGAAAAGAACAATGATTTCCCATTGTTTACAAAATAATTTGCCACAGTGGCGGTCGTCAACAATATTCTAATAATAACGGCCATTTCCGAAACCTGGACTCTTCTTCTTCTTCTTCAAATTTTTTTTTTAATAAAACAATTGTCTCCTTTTTTTCTTTAAAAACCCCAGACGAGAAACTGTTTTTTCTTTTACTTATCCTTTAGGTCATTTGAACAGGGTGTTATGTTTTTGTTAGATATCATATCCGACAGTCAGTGCCGATAATGTCCCGCCTAAAAACAATCAATACCGTCTCTTTACAAAAACTCACTCGTCAAAGTTCAGGCCGCTTGTCCACTCTAAGAGTTCGTCGACCTCCCACTCCTCCACGACCTCCGACCCCTGGCTCTCAATGGCGGCTACCATGCCGGCTGCAGCGCCCTCTACCAGTAATCTGGTGTCCGCATCTTTGGTCTTTGCATGTAGCATGCCCTCCCGATACCTGTACAGCAAGACAGAATCCAAAATTATTTGGTGAGCTTTTTAAAAAACTTCTTCTGGAGGGAGGAGAATTCTTTTTATGGGCAAGATCATAGAAAAGAAAAATCAGGGCCGTTTTGTGGCTCTTTGGCCCATTTATTTGTTACAGAATTGCGCTTAGCATGGAAAAAATAAGCTAAGCATAAATTGGTAACCAACCAAATTATTATGCAATGTATCTTGTTGATGACTGGTTCTCCGCTCATTTCTGCTTAGCATAAGTATTCTGCTCAGCGAAAATTTTGGAAAAAGGATTTGGTTGCTAATGGATCAGTTTAATTGCTCAATTTTTTTTACGGCTGGTTTTCAGACGAGCAATCTTTTAGTTTGAAAACAGAGTTCACCAATGACAGTGGCTTACATTTTCTTCATCCATTCCACTTTGCGTAGCTTCTTTTTCCTCTCGACGTCTTGCCTCCTCTTCAGCTTGCTGTGTTGGAAGTCCACCTTCTTGTTACTGCTCTCCCAAGTCACTGGGTCCTGCTCTGGCCGATGCAGCAACTAAACAAAAAAAGGCAAAAAGGAGATGAACATGCAGGACCTAAAAGATGGCTTTCTCACAGCTCACTCCAATTGCTTGTGAGGACTTTTTTTTTTGGGGGGGGGGGGGGTACTTGTGATGAGGACTTTTAAGGACATATGAGGACCTACAAAGATCTACAAAGATCTGCTGGGGACCTGCTGGGACCTGAGGGGACATGCACAGACCTGCGAGGACTTGGACTTGTGTGGTCTTGTGAGCATATCTGGGCTTGTGTAGGATTGTGTGAACTTGGGACGATTTGAGAGGACTTGTGTGGACTGGCGAGAACTTGTGTAAAATGTGTGAGGACTTATGAGAACCTGTGTGGACTTGTATAGACTTGTGACATAGTTGAAGTCAATGGTGTACAAAAGAACAAAATGACCGATTTGAAAAGACTCACCCTGTCCGAGACCAGCCTCCACCCGTTGTTTTCCATCCTCTTGTACCAACCTTCTCTCTCGTCCCCACCGCTCTTGCCGACATTTAGGTTGTTGTGAACGTCTTTCGCCGCACGTCTCTTTGCCGCTGCCACCGTGTAGTCCTTGGGGCTGTTGGCGCACATGTCCACCACGTTGCGGTGGGTGTAGATCTTGTAGTAGATATTGGGGGGAAAATGCTCCTGAAGCAAAAAAGAAAAAGACAGGAGTTCATTGGGCCATTGAAACCGTGCAAATAATATCTCAGCTTCCTCAGTTGCGATTTTAGTGCAGAGCAGAGAAAACCAACTACATGTACAATAACCATCACTGCCCTTACAGGTACACATTGTCTCCTTGGTGAAGAGAAGCAAAAAGTGACTAAGTACCTTGCTCAAGGGCACACATACCATAACCCCAGGCTGGACTCGAACCTACAACTTGCAGAATTACCCACACACCACAAGTATAATACTCCAGACCACAAGACCACGGCATTCCACAAGCAAAATTTAGATCTTTTTTTTTTCTTTATTAAACTGCTTCAGATTTATTGTATTTTTTGTTGGCAAAACGGTGTCCATTAGCTTGAAGTCTAGACTTGTAATAAATTTGTGAAGACCTCCGACGAATGAAATTTGCAACGTTGGATCTTGTTGAGAACTCGACACGACTTACGCCAGCGAGCCTGAACTTCATGTGAATCCCAGCAGCCGCGTCCAGGAGTTGTGCCTCCTTAGGGTTGATGCAGCGCAGCATCATGCTGGGGTCGCCACGGCAACGGAAGTTGATGAGGTCGCGATAGTAACGGTAGACCTGCACATCCTGTATTAGATTAAAAAGAAAAGAGTTTTATAGAGAAAAAACAATCACGTCAGGTTGCAGCATTTTTTCAGAAGCCACTGTACTTGTTACGAAGAGCTAGCTGCGATTTTGAAGCAGAAAACACGACTCTGCATTTTTAGAATAACGTACATATCTCTTGTAAAATCGGAACAAATCTTACAATGTGCCTCCTCCAAGCTCGCTGTATTATCTTGGCCGCTTCCGTGGGATCCAACGGGTACGTCCTCCTTTTCTTCTTTTTTGTCTTCTTGGGTTGCATCTTGACGACCATCTGCGGCACTGCCGTCCGGCTGGGCTCAGGCGAGATAGAGATGATGACCGACTTCACACCTTTGTGTAGCTGCTCGGCGCTGAGGAGTACGGAGCGACGGCGTCGGGCCCGCTGCCACCAGTTCTGGATGTAGTGGGCACAGAACTCTTCAAACCTAAGGGTGGGGGAATTGGGAGGGAGTTAAGTAAAGATCGGGGAAGGGGTTGTTTTATTAAGTCTGAAAGTGATCAAGGGTACCTTTGAAGGCCTTTTTTGGCCCCTTGAAATTAAATCTTTTCATTTGTTTCAACTGTTCAGTTTTAATTAATGACACTTAAGTGATACGTCAAGTGTTGTACGATTGTCAAGTAGTTACACACAATTTTAATAAAATACGAGAAAGATTCAATTTTCGGACCTGGTGTCTTTCTTCGGGGACTGTGTTGCAATACAAGCCACGAAGGAGGACACCAGAGGTGCATTCCGCTCACGTTAACATCAATGCAAATGTTCGCACAAATCCAAGTTGGCAAACGCTCGCATGAATGGAACGCATTCCTGGTCCGAATATTAGACTCCCGTTACTGATACGGGTGGGCGCTAATTTTTTAAAAACTTTTCTTGTTGTCTTGTAATAGTGCTAGGTAGCACTCAAATTATCTTCAATTACGATATGATGTCCGGTTCTCCTTTTGTCCTCTTGCGATGGCAGTATTTCTCATAGTATCTCTCAAGTCGCCGTCGCGCACCGATGGTTTTAACAGTTGACAGCTTACTGTGTATGGACTCCTACAACCATAACAAAAAAAGGCGCAACAGGTTATGACAATAAAACATACAGATAAACCACAAATTATATTTTGTTCATTAAAATATGTAAATTTCAAAATCTTATTTCTTTGAAAAATAAATTCTAGTATCAATTTTAGTCGGCCGTTGTACCTTGGATGAGACTTGCGTGACCTTTGACACTGATTTTGACGGCGATCTTGGGGGCGTGGTGCGGACATCCCTCAGCCCTTGGTCGCTGTTTACGAAGCGGCTTCCCGTCTGGTGCACCCGGGTGCTGATCGTCGGATTCAAGATCTCAAAGAGTCGACATCTGTTCAATAAGAAATCAATAGATTTTGGACATGAATGGCTAAGCAGTTTTTCTTTACAATAGCCGGCTGGCACGATATTGCGACTTGTGGGACTCTGTTCCTATATTTGGCTATAACATCACAGTAACTATCCCACACCTTGTCCAGTAGCCTCTCCATACACGCTGCAGTTCAATGGCTGCGGCTGCGTTACGTTCTGCCAATGGTGTCTTCTGACGGATCAGAGCTAGCCGTGACTGCTTGCCGGCTGCGGCCAACTTGATGTCTCGTAGAGTATTCTCCTCCCCTGTCAAATTTGATATTGGTTAAAACATTTCTGTTAATGTTAAATTAATGTTCATGTTAAATTAATTCATTACAAGTTTAAATGCTTTGTAAGAAAAAAACTGAGAAAACCGTCATTTCATCAAAGGTGTCACAATTTGGTACACGCATGGAAAAAGTGCGTCCTATTCTTTAGCAATACAAGTTCTTTTTGGCATGCAAAATTCATGTGCAACATCTTCTCTTCTCCACCGCCCCCCCTCCCCCCCCCCCCCCCCTCCGAAAAAAACTACCCAAACAAGTGAAAAAAATTAAAATAATACATTACAAGGCAAAAAGGGTTTCACCTGGAAAATGCACATTCTTCAGCAACTTGTAAGCTCCTTTCTTCGTTAACATCTTTCAATCTATTTGGGAACGGGAACGAGGAACAGAAGGAAAGGACTTTAGCGAGTACCATCAAGAGCATGTTCAACCAACCTGGACCAAGGACTAGTATAGTTAACCATAGTTCGACTAACTCTGACCGAACTGACGCTAGTTGACGATGGTTTGACTAGTCTAGTCGACTAATTGCGACCAGCCTACCGCGGTTGGTTGCGCTGCTTATCAAGAGCAACATTTCCATGGCATAGTGCATCGGTAACCAACTATCCAAAGAAATAGCAGACAACAAATCTTTGCCGTGGCCGTGCAAACTAGCATATGTTTTTTCCACGTTATTGTGTAATTCTGTCACTTGTATGATATTGATAAGAACAGCCGTTATATGGTTATGACTTATGTAAAGTTATCTTCTTAAACTTCGCAATTATATTACGATTTACGTTGTATTAATAAGGTTGTTTCACGTTCCGCGGCCATCTTGGATTCAGCGCAAAAAGGGGTACGCAACTTACCCGGATGATAGCGTGTTTATATGGGTGTTCCCCTCTCCTACATGTAGTAGGCCTACAGAGGGCGCTCTACTGAGCATGCGCAACTGGAACGTGAAACAACCTTATTGAACGGAAATACCATGTTGAAATATATTGTTTTGCCGGTGCGAGTACGATGTTTTAATTCGGCGCCACAAAAGTTCGACCATAGTTCGGCACTAGTGAACCATTGGTCGATGGTCAAACCATGGAGGTAGAAAACACTTGCTCCAAAACCAAGTTTTGAACACTCCGGCTGTACTGTTAATGTTGTCAAGTCCTGTAACCAAGGTAAACTGCTTCAATTCTACGCGAATTTGGGCAATAAACTCACATATTCTAATCAAGTATCATACGAAATAAAACGGGGTAGTGTTAACTTTACAACTATCACACATTTTTGAGAAAATAACATTCGGCACACTTACAAATTATGCAAAGTTGTAGGGGTTCTTTTTCGCACTCCGTACTCGCGAAGTGTCGAGTTGTTTTGTATTTGGCAAAATCCCGTCACATGGTGGCGGTAGTCATGATTGAACCTAAATCGACGCATGGTGGCTCACTACTCGGCAACCAAAACAAGTTTACAAGGCAGTTCTAAACCTCAACGTTGTCTCCGACGCGACTCGCTTCGTTCATACAGTTTGGTAATGGTGATGGAACAAAACGGAGCAGGAACAGAGCCTAAACTGTTTTTTTTTTAATGATGGCCAATCATTATCAAAGGTCGTTTTTTAAACCAAACTTGTTCACGTTTTTTGTTCGTTCATGCAGTTTAGAAATGGTGATGGAGCTAAATAGAGACTAAGCTTTGGGTTTGAAAAACGGCCCTCTACACGCCGCCGCCACAACCACGTGCAATGCATAAACCGCGTGGGCGCGCGCCAGCTCCATAGACAAAACGCGCGCGTAGTACGGACGCAGCGTTTGACTATTCCAACAACAAGGTTTTGACAAGCTGATATCAAATCTAGTTGATCAAATTTATCAGGGTAAACATAGATATTTCGAAGAAAAGTGCAGATTATGGAGAGTTTTGATGCCCCGTCATCGGCGCCCGTGGTCAGCTGTCCCTCTTCCCCAGACCCTTCCGACGAACTGGGGGACATGTACCAAGGTCTGACCGCGGACAGTATCCATTGCGTCATGGAGGAGGTAGGAATATGTACAGTATGCGTATGACTTACAATCTCGAACTTGAGATGGATTTTAAAAAGACTTCTGCCAACCCCGTTACTCTAACAAAATTGCAATTTGCGTTTGAAGACTTCAGTGCCGGGTACAACCCTATGCCCAAGCTACAGGCCATTTCTGTAGATAAAAGAGGTCGCTTAACGTTCGGGTGTACGTTTGAATGTTATCAATAGACTAGGCATAGACGTTAAACAAAACTTCATGCATAAAGTACTAGCACTTGCCTCAGCTCATAGCCCGGTTGGACTCTCACTACTCACGGAAGAAGACATCCAACCTAGCTAGGACAGTGCCAGTGCTTCTGAAATAGCTGTATCAAGTCCATTGCAAAGCTTTAGGGCAGACTAGAGTTAAGAATTTTTTTTGGTGACATACAGCGAGAGGAGTCGACCAGATCGCCGCCTCTCGTTCGATCGGTCTCCTCACCGGCACCAGATCGAATCTACGCCAACCACAACCACTCCGGGAATCACCATCATCACCCAAGCCAGCGGGAACGAGGGAGCGACAGCTACGACGAGGCTAGCACCAGCACCCTCAACCCTCCCCCTCCAACCCCTCCGGGGAGTCCCCCGCCGCCGGCCTTCTCTCCGCCTTCTATGTCACCAGGCTTCTCCCCGCCCACCGGGTTGCCGGCCTTCTCCCCGCCAACAGGGATCACGCAGGCCGAGATGAGGGCTCCCTCTCCCGACAAGATGTACCTGGATATGGTGGGTGACCTGGAGGTCATGATGGAGATTGCCAAGAGTATGCACGAACTGGCTCGCCATACCAAGTAAGAAAGAAATGATGCTTCGCTCAAAATCCTACCCAACATCTTATCGTATGACGTAGGGCGCTAGTCGTCGCTAATATCCCTCTTCCTACATTTCTGTGTGGAATTCACAATTTGTATTGAGAACTAGAACGAGCCCTCCAAATTATATCACCATGAATGTTTTGATCCAGAAGTCCAGAATACAATTTATAATTTCAAGTTTATATCAAAATCAGATTGCAATTATGGTCCCAGCCTTAAAAGGTGACTAATGACGATGATATCTCCGACTACATGTACCATGAAATTAGGCGGGAAACCGGGAGGCCGGTAGCTCAAAAGACGTGCGTATAATCCCGTACGAATCTCCAGTGGCTTTGTATGTGTAAACAATACAAAGGCAATGTGAATTCTGACAATCAAGGGCTTATAATATACGCATGCCATTCTAGATGGCTACCTTTACGTCTACCATGAAACAAGAGGATCGAAGATGCGCCTCAGAAATTAAACGGCCTTACGACGAGAGTGACCCATACAGTTTCCCGTCTTTTCTCTTCAATTCGATTTTTAAGATCCCTGCTCCACGCGGCCTACGAGCGGGTGGACCTGGGCGACCCGCGCGTCCGGAATCTAGGCATGTCCGGTGTGCTGAAGGACCTGCGACAGGAGAGCGCGCACTCCGTGGTGGACGGCCAGCGCGCCCAGCTCCGCTACGAGAAGGTGCTGTCGGACGTGCGGCGGCTGCGTCGGTGCCTGCGGAACCTGGGCTTCTGGAGGCTGGCTGGGACGACGGTGGCGCCCTCTCACGACTCGCCGGCGCCAGACTCGACGTGGGGGTTGCCGCAGCACTCGTATTTCACGCACGACATTCAGTAGAACACGTCGAATGGCTTATTATCATAATTATAATAGTATTCGACTGTTTTGAGATATGCTGTCGGCCAGCATTGTACGCGTAATGCCGTTGACTCATTGACTTCGATCAATAAGCCTCGCATTGTAGTCGTCATTCGAGACGGATTTAAACAATAATTCTCTTAACCCGGCAGGCCGGACTAATACCTCAAACCTCGCCTTGAACCAAGTCTAGGTGCAACTGTGCAAGTACTGATAACCACAGAGAACGTTCAAGAATATACAAAACAAATTGAAACTGAAAAAAGAAGATTTATCCGTCGTCCTGCGTCACGTCAACCAGATGGTGTAACCTTGGTGCAACAAAGTGACAAAACAATAGTTTTTAAAATATTGGTATTTGAGTTTTTCCTTAAAATATGTGTATAATGCCTAATGCCATATTGAATCTGTAGTATACTTTATGAGCAGTTTCCGAAAGTCCTTTATTGAAATATTACTGCGACAAACAATAACAGTTTTATGTATGATGTATACATGTATTTGTTTACCCATAAGGAAAACCAGATTATAGGAATGTGTACATAATACCTTGCTCATCCCCCGCAGAACACAAGGATCCCAAGAAATAATTCACCACTGGGTTGCCCCTTTAACCCGGCTTGAACCTTGACCAGTATCTGATCTGATCATATCAGACGATCGAGCGGATGTGCATAATGTGTGCGTGTATACCGATTAACTGGTGCGCATGATATGCATCCGTACGGACGTGTACATAATACATGTACTACGGGCCGGGCAGGGTATTTTATGTACATGCCAAAATAGATTAGATGGTAACATGTATAATGCATTTTCTGGCGAACCGCCATCTTTCCTTTATTATGAGGTAGATTTTTGGGGGAATTAATGTCAAACAATACATGTTAAAAACATTGGGCGTGGCAGGCCTACTTGTATGGACTTATGTACGTGATCTGCGTCTTATTTGCCCATCGAAATTTATACATTGTATATTTTTTATTGTATTAAAACATGGAAACCGAGTTTTGCCGAGGGTCCACTGGGTGGAGATTGTGCTTTAAACAATATATTAATAAATTGTACATTTAATTTAGAAATTATGCTGTCCGCGATTTATTCTCATCCAACGATGGTTTATCAGCCGGCCCCCACCAACACAGAATCGAAGAGAGCAGGTTTGAAAACTGACCTCCCTCCAAACTCCGTCCAAGTGGGGGCCTAGGGGAACATCCAACCAGCCCCAGACTTAGCACCCTAGACGGGTGATAGCGGTGTGGATGGATGCTGGTCTTCAGTTCCCCCGGGCCAAAGAGATAGTAATGAGAATATGGCGACGGGGTCTCACAGCTCGACGCAGCTAGTTCCCCGATCCCAGCACAGGGCCGCACCGGGCGAGAAAGCAGCGCGTGAGCGGGAATCCCCTACGCCGAAGAAGCTTGCCGATGGCCCTTGTGATGATCCGCTCCGGGGCTCGTGTTAATGATCCCCGGAGTTTTGCACCACCACCGGCGTTGGACCATCCTGACCGGGAGTCTAGAAGCACGATCACCACAGAAGGTGTCCGTGCCGCACCTGAGGCGACTCCTGGTGCTAACATGGGTTGGTCCTTCCCCCGCCTGTCGGTGCATTTCTTAGGCCGCAAACATTGCGGCGACAGCGACGGAGGAGGGCTGCTGAGTGAACCAGGTGCTGACGATTTCGATGAGCCCCACTAATGAAAACACGCTGCGGCGCTGCTTTTATAGTTTTCGAATTATGCAGGAATCATGAATAGACATGTACATACGTTATACATGTACGTACGCAGAATGACTGCGCAAAGAATCTTCTAGATTGTTGGAAACGTGGCACAAAACGCGGAGCCTATATCAAGGCCGCCTAGCGCATAGCACGTGTACGTGGCTCACTTAATTGGCAAACTACCGAAAGGTCACGTACGCTATCAACTGATGAAATACTTTGCAACTTTCGGCTGTGAACGAAATACATGTAGGCCTACATTGTATTACAACATCGATGAATCATGACTGTCTGGGGATTAACTGAGAAAAGTTGATTAATCATAGATTTAATACCGTGTTTGAATAATCCCCGGTGCTTATTTACTCGGGTAAGCGCTACACCGTTCGATTAATTTGATGCTCGCCTTTCTGCCTTTTATAAATAAATGCATCAAATTACATGATGTGAATTTCAGACTACTGAATATGGGTTCCAAGTCAACGACTATTATTATGCATCCCTCACTTTATTTGGCAGTGCTCTGCTTAAATCGTGCTGGGTACATGGTGTAGGCCAAAAATGGCAAGCATATCGTGCTGGAGAAATGTCCACATGATGTAACCCAGCACGATATGTGGCAGAGGGGTACCCCCCTCCTATCCCTATACTTTATACGATCTCAACACTATTGTAACCTAACCCATCCCCCCTTGAAACCTAAAAGGAATTCCTGAGATTCCGGCAACACAATTGTCAACACAAAAGAGGGGGGGGGGGGGGGGGGGGGTCTCTCTGCAGTGCCACATATCGTGCTTCATTAATTATGTAACCTGTGGCCAATTATTATGCAGTCTGGCGCTGCATTTGGGAATAAACCCCTGTTCTGGAACATTCTCTGTGATTCATCGCATTCGTAAAGCTTGTGCGCAGCTGCAGAGAGACAGGAAGAATCATTGCACAACAATGTCTGGAAAGTGGAAAGTTCTCTGTCAATCACGATAGCGTGTCCGGCCATACACTAGAAAGGCCTGAGCTGACGGCCTATATAAAGGCTGGCATTGCATAAGCTCTTTAGTGGATCGCTTCGCATACTCAACAGCACACAATGGCGCACTGGTACGTAAGCCCTGGTCGTCTGCTAGCATCATGACGGCGACCGAAGAACACCCGGTACAAACAAGGGATATGCATCTGTTTCCCGGAGTCCCAATAGCGTCATAAGTGCGGCACGGTCCTTCCACTCGGACCGTGTTCATGGACTCTTCTCCTGTACCGTGGTGCTTAACGCCGGCATGGTTCGGCCGCTCAACGCGGTCGGATCGTGAGGGCGACCGGCGGACAGTTCCGGGACTGCTTTCCCGTCTTCTTTTCCTCATCTCCTTTGGCCCTTGGCTTCTAGAAGACCGACCCTAAACCGCTCGCACTGTCGCCTATGCAAGGCGCTTGTCTGGGGTCGGTTGGACTGGCCTGAATAGGGCCCCCACTTGGACGGGGTTTGGAGGGAGTTCAGTTTTGAAATCCTCTTCAATTCCGTGTTTGTGGGGGCCTCTATTTTGTACATCGCCTTTTGAAAATTGCTCAACGGGGCCCAGGAAGGGGGAAGATATTGCAAAGGGAAAGGCTTAATAAATGTTCCCCAAGGGAAAAAAACAACAATAGGCCTACTTATTACAGCTATAAGTTTGTATTTACAATGTAGTCGTAGGAATAAAATCGCGTCCAGTCATTTTGGACAA
Source organism: Crossaster papposus (assembly GCA_037893245.1). Classification (NCBI taxonomy): domain Eukaryota; kingdom Metazoa; phylum Echinodermata; class Asteroidea; order Velatida; family Solasteridae; genus Crossaster; species Crossaster papposus. The sequence continues at coordinate 949,416 of JBAIAA010000650.1, read as the reverse complement.
TTTATTAACCGAGGAGGGCCTTATATTGCAATCTTAAGATCTTCATCAGAGGCAAAATGACTGTGTACTGTATAATTATGAATAATGGGGGACACACAGGCATGTTTATGACGGGGTTGGGCACATCCCCTTGTAAATGTCCGATACTGTCAAGGTTTACGCTTAGGATAACTTAAAGGGGGTAACTTAAAGGGGCAAACCTATAATTATTTATTGTATACTTATTTTCTGCGGGGGCCGGGGATGAGCAAGGTGCATGTTTGTGGGTGGTTTTCCTAATGGTTGGAATATACATTGTACAGGAATCTGTTATTGGTCGTCTCAGTAAACATTTCAATGGAAGACTCTTGGAATTTCCTTGACAAGTAAAACATAATTTTTTTTTACTCTAAAGGGAAGAGGGACCCCTCTTTTATGTTTGTCATCATGTGTCAATGGAATCACATCAATTCATTTCAAATATATAGCGGGGGGGGGGGGGGGGGTGATGTGTGAGGTTACAATAGTCTGGACTCTGGGGTGTGTTTGGAGGGTCCCGCTCTGCCCACCGCCAGGAAACGCTGATGCTCTTTGAGTTTGAGCTCCGAGTGGATAGAATGTGTGTGAACTGTGAAACGCTACCCATAATGCCGTGCGTTTCCTTGTATACAGAGCTAGCTAGCTTGCTGCATCAGCGTTGCCCAGGGTATGGGCGGTGTGGGCACGAGAGAATATTATGCAAACCATACATGGCCAAGCACAACGTGCCTGGAGAAATTGACACGTTTACTAACCTTGCGTGCAGGAATAATAAAGGAATAAACACCCCCGTTCCAGAACATTCTCTGTGACTCATCGTAAAGCTTGTGCGCACTGGCTAGCTGCATTGAGGCAGGAAGAAATAATTATTGCACACACGTCCGGAGTGGAAAGTTCTCTGTGATTCATGATAGCGTGTCTGAGCTGCGCTGCGCTGACGGTCTATATAAAGGCTGGCATTGCACGAACTCTTCAGTGGACCACTTCGTAAATAAACAGCACACAATGACGCACTGTACAAGCCCTGGTCGTCTGCTACCATCATGACGACCGAACACCCGGTACAACGTCCCCATAGCGTCATAAGTGCGGCACGGTCCTTCTACGGACTGTGTTCATGGACACCGTTCCTGTACCGTACCGTGCATGGTGACATGGAGCAATAAAACTTGCTCTATGGTGGTGCTTAACGCCGGCATGGTTCGGCCGCTCAACGCGGTCGGATCGTGAGGGCAACCGGCGGACAGTTACGGGACTGCTTTCCCGTCTTCTTTTCCTCATCTTCTTTTTTGGCCCTTGGCTTCCGGAAGACTGACCCTAAACCGCTCACACGTCGCCTATGCAAGGCGCTTGTCTGGGGTCGGTTGGACGAGTCTGGATAGGGCCCCCACTTGGACGGGGTTTGGAGGGAGTTCAGTTTTGAAATCCTCTTCAATTCCGTGTTTGCGGGGGCCTCTATTTTGTACATCGCCTCTTGAAGATTGCTCAACGGGGCCGGAGGAATGGGGGGATGTATGCAAGGGGAAACGCTTGATTAATATTCCCTAAAGAAAATTAACGAATACTTTTTTAAAATTTAGGTATAAGTTTGTATTTACAATGTAGTCGTCGGAATGAAATCGCGTCCAGTCATTTTGGACAATTTAATAATTAAAGTCTACTTCAATTTCTTGTACAATTTCAAGCTTTACGATTATTAAGGATACCTTAAACTCTTCTTTTATTCTCTTCGTCAATTAAATGAACACGATTAAAATCTGCTGCTAACTGGCTGGAATGACCTGAAATAAACAAATCAAATAAGTTCAGAGGGCTGATTATAATAAATATCTCCATCAGAGGCAAACATATTAGGCAAGAAATGGGACAAAGAGAACCCCATCTCTTTGTGGTGCTCATTGCATGCTTGCGAAATGTTGTGGTTTCTACTTTCTATAGTCTAAAGAGTCTCTCGATCCCATATCTTGCCGAGTACATGTAAGAGGCAACATGACTGTGCCGGGGACGCACAAGCATGTTGTATGCAAGGTTGAGAGGATTAGAAGAAACACAAAGGAGAGATAACAGAACCAACAATTTGAGGCAGCATTGTACGGTAGATGGAATTATGAAAGAAGAAATGTACATGTATACCTATTGTTCATAAAATACATCGCAAAAATAAAAAAGTAATTGTATACGTGGGCCTAGAGCGTATGGGACGTACGTAGGTGTTAATAATTCGGGTAATATAATTTCCGCAAAATCAGCATATTCTGTTGATGGCTCTGTTTTCTTGTGTCGACGTTTATTGCCGAGTCGACAAACTTATGAGCTCATTGTCATTTTGCCGTAGTCTCTCGACAGCCGCATATTAACACACCGGGACACAAACGTCCGCTTTGTACTGCAGAAAATGCTACTCTTCAATTATTTTGGCCGCGCACATAATTGCTGATCTTAAAACAGAAAAAAAAAATTGATTTAAACCGAATTCTTAGATTGAAAAATGTTTCTTCTGGTTTTGCTGGAAATGTTACATAAATACAAACATTTTGTTTATTAAAATTCAAGGGTGCACGATTTTGAGTTGAAATTCATTTGCGGTTATTGAACACTTTTGTTTCTGACGTAAAACGCAAAAGTACATTTTACATGACTTGAAATTCATTAACTATAAAAGGTGAGACTATTTCGACGGCTGGAAAATATTCTACGGCCTTGCATGACGTCATGTCGCCAGGCCATCGCACGCGCGATCAATATGGCAATTACGTCAGCGTCCCAAAATAGACCTGCTGACGATGCTGTTTGTGTACTATTTAAAGGCGCGGTTGCTGTCAACACGTTAGGTTTCTACAGCGTCACTGGCAGCAACGGACGAAGCTCTGACAATTCCGGCCGCGTTTGCGCCGGTTTTTGCCCAGGTGAAAATTCCAGTTGAAACCAGTTGAACTGGACCAGTTGGGACCAGTTAAAACCAGTCGAACTGGTCTCAACTGGTCCAGTTCAACTGGGAATTGGTGACTGGTATTGAACTGGTTTAACTGGTTTAACTGGTATTGAACTGGTTTAACTGGTATTGAACTGGTTTTGAAACCAAAAAACTTCAATGAACGTTCTGATATATAACTGCGTGGAATTCCGTAATGAAATAATACCAATGGAATTTACTTATTAAACATTACTATAGGGGAAGTAGGTATACATACAATAATAACCTACTCTTATATATTACCTACTACATGTAAATATAAATACATACTACACACTTAGCCATCGCCGTTAGTTAGTTTTATACTACACTTTTTTGTCCACGACATAGTCACAGCTAGTTTTTATGAATAATGTCAAAATTTGAATACGAATGGAATGTAATGGGAATTTTTAACTATGTTTGCACAAAAATATAAATTCAATCATGGAATCGTTTGAATAATTACATATAATGTCACAAAAGTGCATTTTTTGACCAAATACCACAATTTAACATCGACTATTGCAACTGGTTTTGCAACTGGTTTTTCAACTGGTTTTTCAACTGGTTTTTGCAACTGGTTTTTGCAACTGGTTTTTGCAACTGGTTTTTGCAACTGGTTTTTGCAACTGGTTTTTGCAACTGGTTTTTGCAACTGGTTTTTGCAACTGGTTTTTGCAACTGGTTTTTGCAACTGGTTTTTGCAACTGGTTTTTGCAACTGGTTTTTGCAACTGGCTTTTGCAACTGGCTTTTGCAACTGCATGGTTTGGGCAACTGCATGTTTTGGCGCAACTGCATGTTTTGGCGCAACTGCATGTTTTGGCGCAACTGCATGTTTTGGCGCAACTGCATGTTTTGGCGCAACTGCATGTTTTGGCGCAACTGCATGTTTTGGCGCAACTGCATGTTTTGGCGCAACTGCATGTTTTGGCGCAACTGCATGTTTTGGCGCAACTGCATGTTTTGGCGCAACTGCATGTTTTGGCGCAACTGCATGTTTTGGCGCAACTGCATGTTTTGGCGCAACTGCATGTTTTGGCGCAACTGGTTTTGGCGCAACTGGTTTTGGCGCAACTGGTTTTGGCGCAACTGGTTTTGGCAACTGGTTTTTGCAACTGGTTTTTGCAACTGGTTTTTGCAACTGGTTTTTGCAACTGGTTTTTGCAACTTGGTTTTTGCAACTTGTTTTTTGCAACTTGTTTTTTGCAACTTGTTTTTTGCAACTTGTTTTTTGCAACTGGTTTTTGCAACTGGTTTTTGCAACTGGTTTTTGCAACTGGTTTTTGCAACTGGTTTTTGCAACTGGTTTTTGCAACTGGTTCTTGCAACTGGTTCTTGCAACTGGTTCTTGCAACTGGTTCTTGCAACTGGTTCTTGCAACTGGTTCTTGCAACTGGTTCGAATCTTGCCACTGGTTCGAATCTTGCCACTGGTTCGAATCTTGCCACTGGTTCGAATCTTGCCACTGATTTTTGCAACTGGTATTGCGGAAGTCGAGGGGGGTGTTGGTTCTTGGCAATAGGTATTTTTAATAAATAAAGTTGGAGAAAATGTGCTGTCTGTTGATTTTGTTGGGGATGTAATTAGACTTTTAAAGAATGTTTTATTTGGTTTCTGTTCACTTGACCAGTTGGTACATGTAAATGGTTTCAACAATTGGTTTCAACTGGTTATTGTTAATAAAAAAGACCAGTTCAGGGTACGTAACTGGTTCCTTCAACTGGTTTGAACTGTTTCCTGTTGTCGGCACAAGAATGACCAGTTGGTAACTGGTTCCTTCAACTGGTTTGTACTGTTTCCTATTTTCACCACAAGAATGACCAGTTGGTAACTGGTTCATTCAACTGGTTTCAACTGGTTCCTATTGTCGCCACACAAATTACCAGTTGGTAACTGGTTCTTTAACTGCTTACAACTGGTTTCAACTGGTTTTTGTTGAATCTGATTGAGCTACCAGTTGATGCCAGTTGATTCCATCACGTACCAGTTGGATACCAGTTAATTCCAGTTCAAAACAGTTGAAACCAGTTGAAAGTTTAACTGGTTTCAACTGGAATTTTCACCTGGGTGGCGGGCTAAATCTGTGGTGGAGCAGTGGACACCTCACCCAACAATGTCGTCTACTTCGAACCCAAGATCTGCCGACAAATGGAAATAATACTTCGCGCGCTCTGGGGTTGCTTTTGAGTAGCCCCACAAGCTTTTTAGGGACAGACTCCGGCTTTGGGGACCGACAATCGCCCGTGGACGGCCGCGCAGTCACCGGACTCACGGTGCTAGCGGTGGGTGGTGTCGGGCCCCTAGGCCCCCACTTGTACAGTTTTTGGGGCGAGGGGTGTGTTTTCCCCAGCAACTCATGTTGTTGGGTTTCACATGCATTATTTGGAAAAACTCGCTCCAATTCTGTATTTGCGGGGGATTTTTGTGTACATCTTCGCCAAAACGACAGCAAACGGGAGAGGACAAAAACACACCTACGGTAGTACGGTACATCGTTTAGAGAAAACGGCGCGCCAAAAAACCAGACAGAAATCTATATTTTCAATTTATAATCCAATTTTTCATGGACATGAAATTTGATGAGCAGCTGAAATTCCGGAAGAATTCTTGCATTTTGAAGTCTCTTATTCTTATTAATATTTAAAGTTAAAAATAAAAAGACGATCGACAATTTTCCCACACAATAATTGGACCATAATTATTTGGTACCATTTTCTTCGTTTACAAAACATGATTTATTCAAAACCAATCCCAGCAAATATTATCCATGACGCAGAATTTGTTTCAATGTACTTTTATATATGTATTAAATAACATTATCTTAAATAATTTAAATTTTTACAAATGTGCATTGAAGTTGCACGGTGACTTTGAGAAGTACATGTACATGTGTTTGAAAATCAAATACCAGCAGTTTAAATAACATGAAGTACAAAAACTTGTGATGATTTATTTAAAATCCTGATTAGTCAAAAACGTAAAACAAAAAATAACTATAAAAACGCTTGAATTATTGCAACAAAAACAGTTAAAATGAACTAAAAAACATGGTTAAGTAACAAATAAAATGAAACAAAAAGTCAAACTTCTGGTGAGGAAACAAAAACTGTTCATAAATAATAACCTTGTGTGTATTATGTATTAAATAACATCTTAAATAATTTAAATTTTTACAAATGTGCATCGAAGTTGCACGGTGACTTTGAGAAGTACATGTACATGCGTTTGAAAATCAAATATCAGCAGTTTAAATAACATGAAGTACAAGAACTTGTGATGATTTATTTAAAATCCCGAGTGAGTTAAAAATGTAAAACAAAAAATAACTATAAAACGTTTGAATTATTGCAACGAAAAAACAGTTAAAATGAACTAAAGAACATGGTTTTAGTAACAAATAAAATGAAACAAAAAGTCAAACTTCCGGTGAAGAAACAAAAACTGTCAATAAATACTAACCTTGTGAAATAAACATGTCTTGTGTAACTGAAACAAATGGTGCATTTATTTCTGAAGAAAAATCAATAATTTGTATTGATTACGAGGTGATGTTTCAAATATAAAAATAGTCACTTATATTATTTTCCCCTAAAGTCATCTTTTCCCATTTGTTTATACAATTAGTTTTCTCCTCATAAGTATTCATATTCTATTGTCTTCACCTCATGCATATTCATTATCTGTTAAAGCCAAGCTGTCATCAGACGCTTCGCCGTCTGGTTCCCCAGTGTCTTCAGTGAACAGCTGCTTTAGATTCTGCAGAGTGAGGGCACCAGTCTCTCCTTCCAGGTTGTTCAAGCTGTCACTGCGTTTAAAGAAAAAAAAACATAAAAAAAAACCTAAAAAATGGGCGTAAAGTAACAGCCAATCAGAAACCTGGCGGAGTTTTGGAAGCTTACCTGGTGTGGTTAGCCCGCAAGAAGACATGTAGTCTCTCTTCAATGGTGTCTCGAACCAGAAAGCGGTGAACAACTGTCGGTCTGAAATACACTAACAGGATTTAGTTTCAATTCAAACTTTGGGAAATTCTGAACTTTTTGTTTAAATTGCCATTTCTTGCCCAATTCTCACCTCGTTTGACCGATCCGATGCACTCGGCCCACCGCCTGCAACTCGCTGGCTGGGTTGAGTATCGGCTCGACGAGTAACACGTGAGTAGCCTCGATGATGTTGAGTCCCTTACTACCACTGTGGACAGGAAGCAGGAGAGCTGTGACTCCGTCTCCTTGCTTGAAGTCCGTCAGGTTTGCCTACACGAGGAGACAGAGGTAAAACCAAAGTAAAAAAAAGAATAGTTCTCAAACCACGAGTCTCGCCTACTTTCGCAATTACCCTTTTTCACAACTTGAACTTCAAATGACCTTTGACTTCACTACTTGACCTTTGAGACGACCATCGTATAAATGTCATGCATGACCCAAGTTTGATCGCAATTGAACTTAAAGATTTCAAATGAGACCAAATTAACAATTCCAGCCCCTTTTAAAACTTGACCATAACTGACCTTTTGACCTCAGTGCTTGACCTTTGACACTACCATCATATAATTTTTTTTTTATTCAAACAACCAAAATTACACACATATATGGACGGACGAACAGAGGACAGACTACATGTACGTACTACATACAAAATAGTTAGTGCCGTGTTGATTGCAAAAAGTAAAAAAATTTACCCATTCAACTTTAAGAGATATCTTTTTATAAAACCTAGAACTAAAACAGTCAGAATGATTGCTTCTTAACTTCAGTTTTGTTACCTTGAAATGGCGTTCACCCGGGGACCCAATGCTGTGGAAATTCACACCGTTGTCTTTAAGCGCCTTGGCAATGACGGTCAAAACATCCACCCACTGTACCCGGCAAACATAAAAGAGGCGCAACATAATTAACTAAGAGAATAAATATGTGGTTGGCCGGTTTTAAGTGCAAGTTTAAGACCGCCTCATGAACCTGGACACGTTAATGACCGAGCCAAAGGCAAGGGCATTAACAATGTTTAGGCCCATGAGCCGGTTTTAACCAGTTCGCGCCGAATGACGAATATAAACGCAAAGTTTTCCCCAGATTCAAAACGGATGACGCATAAACACGCCACGAGCAAGGCCGGAAATGTCTGTCAGCAGCGAGCAAGGCCGGAAATGCGTGGGTGTGCTTCCTGGTACCATCGGCCTGAACCCGCCTCTGATCGAGTTTCGTTAAAAATAATCCCGCGCGTCGGCTCGGTGATGTTAAAATAATCCCGGCGCGAACTGGTTCAACGTACTTTTAATACCGGCCAATCACATATTTATTATCATTCACATTCGGGTAAAAGAAGACAAAATAATTTTAAACTTACTGTTGAGAATACGATAGCTTTGACGTTAGGGTCTTGCTCCCTGAGCTGTAGAAGGGTCCGAATCACGGCTTCTACCTTAGTGGAATAGCTTCCCTGAAATACAAGCAGACAAAAAAACAATAACATGAGGAAAGGGAAGTTTACATCATTTTGTAGATTTTGTTTGTTCTTTGTTTAACCAGTTCGCGCCGGGATTATTTTAACATCGCCGAGCCCACGGGCGGGATTATTTTTAACGAAACTCGATCCGAAGCGGGTTCAGGCTGATAGTGCCGGGAAGCACACACATGCATTTCCGGCCTTGCGCGCTGCTGACATACATTTCCGAACTTGAACTTGGCGTGTTTATGCGTCATCCGTTTTGAATTTGGGGAAATTTTTGCGTTTATATACGTCATCCGGCGCGAACTGGTTAAGAATGTGTGTAAATGTGTAAATGACAACAATTGTAAAACTCAAATGCAGTCGCTGCTAATAGTAAATCTACCAACACCTTGTTTGCGAGAATCTAATTGATTTTTTCACAGTATCAAAAAAAATGTGCCTCTATTTGAGAAACAGTTTGAGGTTGAAGGATATAAGAAGATCGCACAATGCACAAAGATTTGGATTAACCCCTTGACACCGTTATTAATTCCTAACTCTCCAGATTATATGTATGACTGCACAGCAGCCTTTTTCCAGTAGCTGCACCGCACAATGGACCTGATTGTGCTGCTGTGACACAGGCCGTAGCACAGCTGACAACAGTATTCCAGACAGATTTGCGGGCCGTGGCCGTAGCTGCTCCGCGGCATCAAGGGGTTAACCAATTGGAACTGTGAAATGGATCACTCTACTAACAGCAGTAACATTCTTCATACCTTGACGGGAATGGAACTACCCTGTTCCGGATCGGTCTGCTCCGTGCTGACAAAGGAGATCTCTTGGAGGGAGGTCACGGTGCGACAGATTGCGCAGCGTAGGGTCCTGCGATAGCTGCAGCGGCGGCCGCCACGGTAGACGCGCATCATGTCCATACAGCTGTTGCAGAAGGAGTGGCCACACGGCAAAACACTCCACTGCACGGACAAATTATATTTAGGTTTCCGTTACTCATTCCGAGATACTCCATGTCTTATCCCAAGGTTTTCCAACATCCAGAGGGTTTCCATGATTTGTCCATGGCTGTCTATTACTTATCCCAAGTACTTTCGTGACTTCCCTGAAGATTTTCCATTACTCATCATAAAGTTTTCCACAACTTATCATGAAGGTTTTCACGATTTAATTCCATGGTTATCCATTACTTATCCCAAGTACTTTCGTGACTTGTATAAAAGTTTTCCCATTCCTCATCCTGAAGATTTCAATAATCCATCCAAAATAGGTTTTCCACAGCTTATCCGAAGGATTTCCACAACTTATTCCATATATTTCCATGACTTATTCTATGTTTTTCCGTAACTTTTTCTAAAAGTTTTCCCGAACTAGTTCCATAAATTTTCTCTTGTTTTGTTAGTTCTGACTGAGTACTTTAAAGCCACAACAGACTTTTCCTAAGGATTTCCACATTTTCCCTCTCAAATTCCCATGCATTATTTCCAAGTTTTCCATATTTTTGTACAAGGAACCGATTTAGCCTACCTGTTTGCCCAGCTCTTTCACACATATTGGACATGGTTCCGGGTTTCTTCCGTCTGGTAGATCGGTATGAGCGTTGGCCAGGCTCTTGAGATACACCAGCTGGCCCAGTTTCTTCTTGAGCTCCGACTGCGCCACGGCTCGGTCGTTGAGAAGCTTCAGCCTCTGATCGTCCAACTGAAGGAAAAGTATACAATTATAAAGTGGTATGAGTTTTCTATTCGCGTGGTATTTATGTGTACAAAATTACAAACACAGACAGAATCCAAATTAGGTTAAAGGCTGGTTTATACTTCACGCGAAAGCGATGCGAAGTTGACGGGACAAAGCATTATCTGCGAAAATTTGCCAGAGTCGAAGTGTGTTCAACTGTTGCGCCCTGCAGCGCGGACATTCGCCGTGACTTTATAAATTAGAGTTTGCGTTCACTTTCGTGCTGATTAAGAACAGGCCTTAAGTACGGTGAAGTACCTGTCCAGGTTCAATGACGTTGGCCTGCGCCAAGGTTTCTTCTGGTTCGTGAGGTTCTCGGAGACGTAGTCGCATGGTGGCCATCTTCAACTCATCCCAGGCCGCTACACGCTCGCACAGCATGGTCCAAGTCACTCGTAGGCTCTACAGAAACAAAGAGGGTTTATAATTAAGACTAGGGACCAGTTTCATGGAACCGCTAAAAGTGCACAAATTTGCTTAACACAAAAAAGTAAAAACAGGTTACCAGCCAAAATCTTTATGTGCTTTTCATGCTGAGCAAAAACCAGCTGAATACCAGTCACAAACAATCACCTGAACATTTGATTTGTAACCCTGTTTTTGCCGAGGAAGAATTTTCATGCTAAGCTATTTCTTGCCTAGCTGCTCTACAAAATTGGGCACTGGGGCTAATTTCATAACGCTGCTAAGCACAAACATTTGCTTAGCACGAAAGTTCTTCCTTGGCAAAAACAGGATTACAAATCAATTTTTCAAGTGATGTATATTGATTTTGACTGGAATTCATCTTTTTTGCTTAGCATAAAAAACCACAGAGTTTTGAATGGTAACCTGATTTTACTGCGCAAGACTTTTTTGTGCTTAGCAAATGTTTTTGCTTAGTATTGTTTTTCTCTCCTACCTTAAACTCTTTCTTCTGCACCTCCATCATCTCAAGGTGTGCCCTGCCCTCCTCCAGACTCTCAATGTCGCCTCCCTGCTGCCTCAGCGAGGCCAGGAGAGCTCTCAAGATCCTCTCCGTCTCGCTTGCCGCCCAGGAGCCCTGGAGTTGGGGGCCCGCGGTCTCAGCTTTATCATCGAGGCTCATCTCGGAGATAATGTCCCTGAGAGAAAAAAAATCCAGACAATTCTCCAAAACAATTCATCAAACACGCGTTGCGCAGTGTGGAAAATGTTCCAAACATGCGCGCTTCTTTTCACGAAGCGTGTTCGAAATATGGTGCAGTAGATGCGCGTTATGCAAGTTGACGCTCAAAATGCAGATGCACGTGACTGATCTGTAGGAAATGACGTCACATGAGAGAGACCTATTTGTAACATTCTTTTACTGATTTACCACCCTTTTGGGACCATTCGGAATCAATTTCATGGATATACCGACTTCGCATTTTAGTAATCTTCATGTCAAAACAAAAACGATGTTCAAAATTGATTCTTCAGGTACATTTCTAACTTTTTTATTTTAGATTTGCAGATTTGTATCCTACCTTTGTTTGATGGAGAACAGACAGATCTCGTAATCTGTGAACAGGGTGTGAATCCTGCAGAAAGAACATCTGAAGAAAAAAAAGGGAAACCCAAAAATAAAATTCAAATATAAAAAGTACAAAACCTTTCTGATTTTGTTGTTCAACAGCACGTGTTACTTGAACGTTGTAATGGACTCTGAAAGCTGTAGGAGGGTTAGGCTTGGAAGCCTTGTTTAAAATGTTACACCTCCCCGAAAAAAATTAAAAAATGATCATCACAAATTTTACCTGTTTTTCGGCTTCCCGCCAAAAGGCCGCAAATGGCAGTCGGTTGCTTCGGCAACCAGTTCCTGAGTGACCTCTACGTTGAGTTGCTCCATGCCTCCCTGCAGACGCTTGTAGGCATTGTCCAGATCGTCCAGTTTGCTGACTAAGACCATTTGCAGGCCGTTAAGTGTTGAAAAACTGTGTTGGGTCAAAACAGCGGGTTAACAGTTGACTGCAAGTTCACATTCCTGACACATTCAACGGCGAAGGTTAAATGTTTTTTCAGATTTTTTAAATATCTATATCGTTATCGGCCTTTGCTTCCCAAAAAATGTTTTTCTCAAATAAATGCTTCTTTCTTGTAAATTTTGTTTTAATAATAATTAGGTAAAAAGCCAACGCATCATGTGAGTAATACCAGGAATAAATTGATTGGTCGAAACTATAGTAATTTTTGTAAAAAGCTTTACTGAATGGCCAAACTCATGGCATCCAAGTGTCCAATATAAGGAAGAAAATGATTGGTTGGGATCCACAGCATAATTCTGTAAAAGCCTTAATGATTGGCCGAACCCATGACATCCAATTATCCAATATAAGGAAGAAAATGATTGGTTGGGTTCCACAGCATAATTATATAAAAGCCTTACTGATTGGCCACACTCAAGCTGTCCATGTTCGTGGTGGACAACAGCATGTCTTTGACTCTGTCAACAAAATCTTCTTCGATGCCGACGTATTTCAACCACTGAAGACCGTCCAGCCACCACGGAGTTTGCACAGACAACTGACCAAAAAACAGGGGGGAAAAGAATTAATTAACAAAATTAACAAATACAGGCTTTCAAGTAGAAAAAAAGTTGAATCAAAATTTTCAAAAAAGCAGGACAAAATCAGTATAAAATTACGACTTTTTCAGACTTTCAGGAGTAGTTTTCGTTGATACTCGCCCAAGCCCTTCATTGTGTGATTTACAATGGGTAACACTGTTACTAAAAGTATTGAACGAGACTTCATTTTTCAGAGTTGTGGGTCAAAAAGTAAGATAAAGTCAGCATTTCAAGAAAACCTTTGAAAAGTAGAAGGTGACAAAACTAGGAAAAAAATGAAAAAACTGGGAAAAAATAGAGGAAAAAAATAGGAAAAACTTGAGAAAAAAATAGGAAAAACTAGGGAAAGTAGGAATACTGAAAAGCTTGCAAATACCGTAATGTCAGTATTTTTAGGGTGCCTTGAAGAAGATATTTACTTTGTTACCTCATCTTGGAGTTCTTGAATCTTTTCTTGGAGGGGGAGCAGATTGATTAAGCTGGACTGTAGCGCTGCCTCAGCCTTGGCTAGATAGGCGTCTCTGATCTCTTGCACCTGGTAATACAGTGGTATATTCTTCCAAAATTACAGTTAACGGCCATTTTTTTAATACAGTATTCGTGAAATGTGAACCTTGGTCAATTCCATGAACCTGCTTAAGCAGAAGATACTGCTAAGCAACTTTACCTGCTAAGCAGAAGTCAGTTGAGAACCAAATCAAGATCCATTAGCATCTCAGCATTTTGGCCGGTAACCCGTTTTTTGCTAAGCAAACATTGAATTGCCTGTGACATACCTGTTGGTCTAGTTCCCCGTCTCTGAGGGTCGGAACCAGACCGTCTGGTTTGAGTTTCAGCAGCTGGTGCAGGTTGTGCATGGCGTGCAGCCGCTGTAAGGAGTCCGTCTTCAGACCAGCCTTGTGTTCCTCTACCGACCGCAGAATGTCTCGGTAGTGCTCTATCGCATCAAGAGTCTTAGGAATTTAGAAAACAGAAAAGAACTTTGAAGATCCTTGATTTTAAAGATCCTTGAAGGGAAATAGAGTGCTTCATTTATTTGTGACAGTTCTCCAATTTCAGCCCACAGCTTAACCCTATTCGTATTTAAGTCTATCATTTGTTGAGCAATTGATAGGCGCATTTAGGGTTACAAAGAGGCTGTATCAGTTCAACTCACCTGGCCTTCAATGATGCAGACGGCGGCCAGGCCGTTCAGGCTACACACCAGCTGCCGATGGGCCTCCTCGGACTCTGTCTTGGCCTTGAGGGTCAGGGAGGCTAGGAGCTCCGACATGGTCAGAGTATTGCGCTGCATGCTGACGAATTCACCGCGGACAGCCTGGGGGTGACAGCAGGCCTGGCGGAGCCTCAACAAGGGGTTCATCAACTGTACAGATTTGGAGGTAGGAGTTCAGGAGTAGAACAGATACTGTTTACTAGTGGACAATTCACTGCACACTGGAAAGGTACATGTACACATGGCATACATATGCCCAACTCGAGAATACCTGTCTTTTTTGGGTCAATTTTCAAATTCAGATCTTCCCAGATTTTTCTCCAAAAAAAAACCGAGATAAAAAAATTAAAAAGTAGAATCAATATTTGAAGGAAAAAAACCCACAAAAATTTGAGTTTAGTGGACAAAATCAGAATAAAAGATCGACTATTGCAGGCTTTTAAGTAATTTTAATTTGGCATATTCTGTACTCACAACACTTTACTGCATCTAAGCTCTTGGAAGTACAGTTGCGGTACTCCTGTGCCCCAGCCCTTCATTGTATGATTTAAGCATTACAGTTATAAAAAATACCAGATTTTTTTGAAAATTCAAGAAAAAGAAGCAAGGCCGGAAAAGTAGATAAAAGTAGGAACACTTGAAAGCCGCAAATTCCCTGAATATTCTCCGACTTAAAAAAAATTGTTTTCAGGGATTTTACCTAATTTCCAGAGTGGCTGGGAACCCTGAATAGACCGAGTCTGTAACAAAGCAAAACTCTATGTACCCTGTGGACAGTGTCGCGGGCCAGGGAGCTAAGACGGGTCCCAACGTCCATATTGAGCCGGCTAGCTGCTTGCAGGACGTCTTTGGAGCAATGCTCCTGCTTGCGTTTGTAGAAGTGCGTCTCAATGGGCGAGAACTGCAGCCAGTGGGTCAGCTCTGTCTGTGCTGGAATGTTGATCTGAAAACAAAGATTTGATAACTTATTCTCGGAGGTCGCGTGGACAATTTCCATTTCATGGTTTTCCATTTTGCGGGAGTCCTGATAGGGTACGGGCTCCGCGCACCAACAAGATGCACATATGCGCATACCGGATCACGCATATATTTTACTGCAAATCACACAAAATTGACCTTTTCCCCCAGAAGTTACCATATTCAGGTATGAGATTGTCAATTAAGAAAGGAAGTCTTGAATTTTATAAAATGTCTAAAAGATGCATATCTCTCTGTAT
This sequence comes from Crossaster papposus, assembly GCA_037893245.1. Lineage (NCBI taxonomy): Eukaryota > Metazoa > Echinodermata > Asteroidea > Velatida > Solasteridae > Crossaster > Crossaster papposus. Next base: position 934,265 of record JBAIAA010000650.1, on the reverse strand, counting down.
AAACAATGTCTTTCTTCGAGATTCAAAAAATCTCATCTCAGACAAAAGTAAAAAAAAAAAATATTTTGCAATTGTTTTTTGTCAACATTCTAAACCAAGGGTACACAGACGTGATCGTAAAAGGACAATGAAAAATAATTTAAAAACTAGAATAAAAAAAATATTATACCTGATGAATTACGTCTTTTTTGGCACTGCGCCACAGCACTTCAGCCAGGGCCTTCTCCATTGGTTCCTGGTCGCCGTGGAGATAGGGTTCGTGCAGGATGTTGTCCCACCAGATTTTGACCCAGTAGGGTTCCACTCCCAGGAAAAGGAACAGCCCATACAGGTCTAAATTGAAATAGCCACACACACAAATTGAACATTGTTAAATAATAAATTGATTACCATAAAACAGAAAAGTTTGGATGTCAGGTGACTTGGATGTAAAGCACTACAGTAACAAACCAATGAGCCAGGGAACCAGTCGAATAAATGCAAAGATACCGAGTATGCAAACTTACTGTCCAGGTTTCTCTGAATAGGAGTACCAGTGACGCACCACCGGTTCACGGCAGTCAGGCGCAAGGCCATCTCAGCAACCTAAAACGAAAAATAAAAAATTGCAGCCCTTGGGTAGAAAAAAATGAAAGGGAATAACTGGTAGACCCTGCACGCAACAGTGTACCACCGCAATAATGGTTTTAATGTAGCAACACGGTATTGTTCGATATAAACCCTACCAAGTTGGAGTTCTTTTACCTTTGCTGTGGGGCACTCCACCATTTGTGCTTCGTCAAGACAGACCCGCCACCACTCCACGGCAGGCAAGGGGCTCGGGACGGCCATGTAGCGCTTGGCATGCCGCAAACGCCGTCCACTGTCACCTGAAGAAATTGAACAGTTTCCTTAGGTTTTACCTCTTACGGATAAACTTCTGTTATAGTGTATTGTTGCAACTCTTAGTCTCATGGAATATGTTGTTGAAGAGTTACGATTCAATCATTTAAAAGTCGTAACAAGTCAAGTCGGTCACAAGGCGGTCACGAGTCGGTCACGAGTCGGTCACGAGGCGGTCACGAGTCGGCCACGAGTCGGCCACGAGTCAATCACGAGTCAATCACGATGAGTACGTCACGAGTACGTCACGAGTACGTCACGAGTACGTCACGAGTACGTCACGAGTACGTCACGAGTTCCTCACAAGTTCCTCACAAGTTCGTCACAAGTTCGTCACAAGTCAAAATTCTCTTTTACAGTTCGTTCGAACAGTTTGTAACTGGACTGATTACCTTGTGATGAAATGAAGCTTAATACTTGAATTAAAAACTCCTGTTTGTCTGATTTTCAGTTTTGAAAATCCCACTTACTATTTGTGTGGGGAAGATCCACGTAGTTGAGTTCCGTTCTCAGCGTGTCGTAAGTGGTTATGACAATGTCGTGTTCGGCAAGTATTCGTGGCTGGAGAAAACCGTGCTTTTTAACACCATTATACACCTTCAAAAGGTCAAACAAAAAGGGAAATTAATTAAAGTAATTGTTTCAAAAATAGACAAATTGATGAATTAAGCAGTGTTAGGGTTAAATTAGATTTGTTACTAAGATATAATTTTATATAACAGTGTCAATTATTTTGTTCAATTCCTTTAATTACTCACTTTAGGGACAGTGAGGAATCGTTTATGGTTTGTGTAATTTACAAACCACGACATTTGGCAAAAATCGGCCAAATATTGTTTGACCAAAATATGTCCACTTTTTCCATTGTTGCACTGTATTACAAATGGTTGCTTTTCTGTATGGCAAAAATGCTTGCATAAGCAACAAATAATAACAATGATATCGTGTTACAACTTACGAGTATGCTCAGAGTCTCATTCTGTATGTGTCGATTGATCTCGTCAATCCACTGATGGCTGATAGTCGAGGGAGATACAATCAGTGTAGCCCCAGACGGAAATACAGGCTGTATACGCCAAAAAAAAGGCACATCAAATGGAGATATTAAAAGTTTGAAACATATCACCAGATCTTAAGAAGTGCATCATTAGTTCCACAGGCGGCTTGAAAACTCTTGCAGTTCTTCGCCAAAATCTACTTCATCGCAAGACTATTTTGAATTGGGTTTGAGATGACCTTAAGATGGACTTAAATACAACTGACTAGATCATGCCTTGTAGTCAAATGACCAAAGTACAATCGACTCTCGTTAACCCTAACCCTACCTAATGCTACTTTTTACTACTAGTAGTAAAAAGTAGTATGCAGTACTCTCACTGAATAATTTTTAGTACTTGGTACTTCACCCCTAATTGCACTCGTAGTACTTTTTAGCATTGGGTCCCTCTGCTTGCTGAGTGTGCATGGCCCATGTATGCTGTGTAGGGTGTTCTAAACTCTACAGCAAAAATTGTCACTTGGGACACAGCAATGGGTCAAGGCTGGACTACTGCATTTTTTGCCAGGTAAGTATTACTGACCTGTATTGCCACTATTAGTATTTTGTAGTTGGCAGTATCTGTACTCTGTCAGTACACACCCAATCATCAGTCACGGAGAGACCCAATGCTACAAAATACTAAGTAGTATTCTATAGTACCGTACGCAGTTCTTTAGCCCAAAGTAAGGCCTAGGGGGTTTAGGGTTAATACAAACAGTGTTACAAATTCTGGTTTTACAGAAGCAAACAAAAAGCCCCGGTCCTGACTCTGCATTTAATATGTGTACAGTGAATGGACTGTCACTCCTCTTAATACCAAATTTAATTTCGCTAGGCCCCTCTGAGTTTGTATTAACGACAGTCGACTGTAGCTTGTTCAAAACTTGGTCCCAAGCAAATTCAAAATTTGAGTGGGTATTCAGGGCCAAATAAATGAGCTGAAGCAGTTTGGTAACAAGTTTGCTCGAGTTTTGAGAAACTCAAGAAGTGTGTCTACCTGCTCAATGCAGCACATAGGACAGAGGTACCGGTTATCTGCCTGGGTCAGGGTGTTGTAATTCACGCAGCGGCAGTGCTGCCAACCTCCACATATCTGGCACTGGATGTTCCATTCCGGGTCCAGCTCTTGCTCGACCACGCCGCAGATGCACTCGAAGCGGAACTTGGGCGGCTCCTTAGATTTCGGCCTCAGGTACGGGTTCTGCAAGGGTTGTTTAAGGACCGGTTTCTTTTTGGGTTTCTTTGAGGGTCCGCTGGTGTCCTTGGCAGTTTGGTTGTTAGTCTCTGGTATGGAAGTTGATTCTGTGGTTAGAAGGTCCGTAGGGGGCGATATCCCAGAAGGTTCACTGGGATTGGGAACAGAACTTTCAGGATCAAGCATTCCTTCGACAGCCTTCACAATTACTGACTGACCTCCTTCATCCACTACGGAAGGACTCTGTGTTCCATCTAAGCATTTTGCCTCCTGGCCTTGAAGTAGCTCAATCTCTGCTGTTTCCAGAATTTGCGACTCAAACGTTCTTTCTTCGAGAGTTGGCTGCTGGCTTCCTGAAGACTTATTATCTGAAGCAGTGGCTATTTCAACAAGCTCTGGTTTGACAACGTCCTCGATTTGTTTAGGATTCAAGTCGACTGGGATTTCCGACAGCAGACGAGGGCAGTTTGTGTCCTCCAACTTTGCAACAAATGCTGAGGTTTGGCCAGTTGGTCTTAACGGAGTCTTGGCATCCTCGAAGCTTTGAACAGCGACAACTCTTTCTGAAGCTGATCTTTGACTAACTGCTATCTCATTAATCAGGCTCTTGTGTTGAGGGACCAGTGACATGTCTGCGTGGGCATCAGTTCTACTTAAGTCGGTCTGCACAGCCATTCCTTCATCAGCAGGTTGAAGAATTCCAATTTCTGTCCCGTCTGCTTTCTGGGAGGTCTCAACAGACTGACCAACTGTTTCTGGAACTACACTTGGACTCCTGGCTTCATCAGCTTTCACAACACCTTCTCCCGCTGCTACCTTACAGCCGACTTCCTTTCTAGACAACTCAGTACCTGCATTTTCTGCAGGACGTGGACTTTTCAATTTGGTCCCGTCTGCTTCCTGTGAATTTACTTTTTCAGTTTGTTCCATTGGTTCTAGAACTCCATCAGGACTCTTGGCAAATCTGGCAACAGTTTCCCTCTCTAGGACATCAGAACCGACTTTTTGTGCTTCCATCCGAACACTTGCATTGTCTTCGTAAGTTGGATGAGGAATTGCCAAAGTTTCTCCTTCACTTCCTTCCAACGGTTTGAGAAGATCAACAGGACTTGCGACTTTGACTTTCGTTTCAGTCCCCGGTTCTACTACCTCAGAACCAACTTCTTGCATTTCTTGCCGAGAATCTGAATTCGACGGGAAACCGTCGTCGTCAGAAGTCCTTTTTGTAGCTACCCATTGACTACAACACGGAGATGCCGCATCATCTTTGGCTGTATTCATGATTGCACTGGTTGGATCTGAACCGTTCTGGATGTCCTTGCTGGCTTTGTCCGTCGGATTCGTGGTTTGCTGGGCAAGACACCTTGGGTGGGCGAGGATGCAGGCCAGGACCTCGACAGTCTTACCCAAGCCCATCTCATCGGCAAGGATGCCTCCCGGAATAGGAAGTGGCTGCAGGAAGCGCTGTCTGGTGAATCTGAAAATGAACAAAAAATAGGAAGGTATTGGACCTAGGAAGCACAGCTACTAAATTAAACTGATGTGGTCGAAGACGGTCAGTGTTGTCCAGGGCTCTTTTAGGAGAAGAATACCAAGGTTCTGTAATCACGTACAGCCAAAAACACACAACGCAAGTAGAAAGGTTTGTAACTCACTGGCCACTGTGCTGGTTGTAATACAACGTTTGGTCAGCTAACTTCAGCTCCCACCACATGCAGTGCAACCGACCACTATCTACGACTGTCTCCTCCTCCTCCTCGGTCTCCCCGATTCGTTCCTTCCGCAGCATCCAGCTGACTGCCTGTCGCTGGTACTCCCTCAGGGTCGGAACCAGGGAGGGATGCTGCAGCTGGACTGTCACGTCAATGGCGTGGTCGCCGTTCTGAGAGTGGCGGTGGCAAACAGCGTCAAAGAGCTGGTTGAAGTCGTGCCGTTTGGACGTTACGGCCTCGCGCAGATCTGCACGATTGCGGAAAACAGATTCCTCAATTTGGCAAGTGTCACACGGTAATACTAGTAATTATCGTAAATCCTACGAAATTGTAAAGATATTCAGCTTTTAGGGTAATAACAATTTGACGTCATGCGTTGTTGTCGAACTTGTGTGTTTGTACCTGGCGCTCGGTAGGCGTGTAACCAGTGCATCAGGTTCTGCATGTGATATGCATAGTCTTGCCTCCTGGCTGGCTGAGGTTCCGACGCAAACTTTGGCTTGGCTAGCGCCGGCCTTAGGAGGCAGACGGCCAGAGTTAACTGTCTGGTCAAGGCATTGTAGTCACGACGAACCAGTTTTACCTGTAAAAATAAAGATGGTCTTATTCAAAATTTGAAGAAATCGACCATTCCCGTTTGTCTATAAAACAGTGGGCAATGACCAATTAGATCATGTCTTATAGTCAGGTGACTAAAACTCAGTCGCAAGAACTGAAAAAAATGTTCTGACCAAATCCGGAACAATTTGCTACATTTTGTTGACATTTTTAAAGTGCATTTTACAGCCAAAATGAGATCTAAAATATAGTCATTTCTATAATTTATCATCACACACACAAGTACCATACTTTGGGTATGTCATCAAGAAGAACAAGCCTTGATTTTATTTTAGTTTCAAATCTGTCATTTTATCTGAAATTTCATGGCGCCAGATCTGACCTTGGACTTGTGATGATGGATGACGTTTTCCAAACTGTCCAAACAAGTTACTGGCGGTGCGTCAACGATCGCTGCCTCAAGACACAAGTAAACATTCGCGGACAAACCGTCGGGTGCATTCTCCACATCATCTGGGGCGTAGTCGAACACCAGATGATGCGGCTTAGTTGGGCTGATGAACAGCGAACAGCGCCCCCTAGGAATCTGTTTCGGGAGAGTACCATGCCTTACGGCATCGTGTTCTGTACAATCCGGATCAACTGCCGCCGTTTCGAGGCTGGTTGCCTCGTGGGCAGCTGACAGTCGATGAGGGGAAAGGGCGAGGGTGATCAGCCCCAGCTGACAGGCGGCAGTCTCCTGATGGGGCTGTCCGTAAACAGTGACGCTGTAATTGGCTTGCTCCCAAATCGACTCGTACTCCGATGGCGTGATATGGTGGGGCGGAAACTTTATCTTTCAATGTAAACAAAAGACAAAGTAAACAAAGTGTTCGCATAGTTTTCTGCACAATGGAACTAGACCCCTGATGAAGAACATATGGGATTCTGATTCAAGATGTTTTAAGATTTTCTATTTCTGGAAACTGCTTTGTGAATTCTTAACAAATTTGTAGCTGTAGTGCATTGACATGTACCACTGACTTGCAATAAACAACTCTCGTAGAGCAAGGGTTAATGTAAAACCATGTGATTTAGCAAAACAAAATTGCCTAAAATAAAGAAAACAAAAACAAGCGGAATTCTATCTTGAAACTTTAAATACAAACATCGGGACAGGCATCAATTTTCTCATCAAAGGATTCCGAGTTTCCTTTCCCAAGGCAGCTTTCGTAGCTTCCTTGCACGGCAGTACTAGACGATGGGCCGCACACAACTTCCAATATCCCCGATGCCTCTGATGGAGTAAGATTCGTACTGTAGCTGGTGGACGCTAATTCCAGCTGGTTACCCTCGTTCATATTCCATGTCAGCAGGGAGCGTTTAGACGAGGTCAGCTGGACGGGGGCCTTGCTCTTTCTCTTCGACATTGCGATGGTCGACTTCAGAGTAAAAAAAGTCTGAAACAGTATAATTATAATTGTATTGCAGAAAATGAAATTAAAGTTTTTAAAAAGTAGAAGAATAAGTTTCAAGTTAGGTTTGGAAACATTTTAATTTCGATTTGTATATTGATTGTTATGTTAATGATGGAAAAAGAACAATTAAATTAATTGGAAATGTCATGTCTGACGACACGATCCGAGTGTATTAATTCATATCAAAATAAAAATGATCAAAACCTTTACAATTTTCAATTTCACCCTACCGTACTGCCACCAGTCACACTTAAGTGGTGCATTAAAAAAAAACGGTGAATACAAACGAAATCATGTGAAAATCAATTAGAATACAACAAGATTCGACCATGGAAAAATAAGTCTTATTTCTCCATGATTAGACAGATCTGCGTCAAGCTATCACCACGTGCTATCACCAAATTCACTGATTCAGCACCACGTTCAATCGATGCGCCGCCCTCTACGGTCTTTGGGCAACTCCACATTAACGCCGCCCTCGCTATGTACTACGGTGCTCCGTAACGGACATCCACTTCAAAGTTTGTGAAAGTGCCAACGTACAATGTAGGGGACCCCGCTTGCAAATTAACCTGTACATGTAATTTCCAAATCCATTTTGATGCCACCCTGCGACTTTCACAACTACTAGATGATGAACGGATTATGACAATGTTGAAATTTCTTGAACTTTCTATGCACAGGTTTTTCTGTAATTTATCGTCGAACCACGGAATCAAAATTAGTGGGGTGTCACGATTACCGCATACAAACGCACACATATCCTATGTTCATTTCCAATATCGTCAAATTAAATCCTCTGTTTTATTTTATCTGCACACATTAAACATGAAACAAACAAATTTATCTTTATTTCATAAACTATATTTATTGAAAACAAAATCATGGGGCGAAAGCCTTCCGTCAATGAGCCCCATTCAAATTTTTTTCTGACGGATTCTACTTTTCTGAATTTCCAAGTCTGTGAATTGGTAGAGTTTCTATCTGAGCACTGCAAGGCTCCTCATAACAACGAGAAACATCCTTTAAAATGTGGAAATGTGGTTCACAAAAATACACAAACTAATTAATCTTTGTTTTGGAAGCTTTTCTCCAAAATGTCTATGACAGTAGGAGTTTTGAAGAAACAAATGCCGACTGTCGGGTCAATCAGTTTTGACCATTTCGGGTCGCAGTCGGAGTGAAAACTTCAAGCTTATACTTGATGATATCCAGTTGGTTATTTGTCCATAAATGTCTCTCTTCTTGAAATTCTTCTGTTTTTCTTGTAAACGGTGAGGAATGTTCTTCATGTTCAATCTCTGGTGAAGACTCAGACCTGTGCAGGAAAATAAAAAATAAACTAAGTTTGTGAATTGGGATGCGAATTGGGATGCGAATTGGAAATTTTCATCAGGTCAAAAATCTTAAATCCAAACTGCCTCAGAGTCCGTGGTCACCCAATGCAGCAGAATCCATCTCTGCATTGTTCAATGAGGAACTAGCTCTCAATAGTCTTGGTTATTTATGCACTAGTGTTGACTGCTGAATACGTCAACATGTAGCAGACTTTTACACTTAACCAGTTCGCGCCGGGATTATTTTAACATCGCCGAGCCGACGGGCGGGATTATTTTTAACGAAACTCGATCCGAAGCGTGTTCAGGCCTATAGTGCTGGGTAGCACACCCACGCATTTCCGGCCTTGCGCGCTGCTGACATACATTTCCGAACTTGAACTTGGCGTATATATTCGTCATCCGTTTTGAATTTGGGGAAATTTTTGCGTTTATATTCGTCATCCGGCGCGAACTGGTTAACAGAGTTGGGGGAAAACCAGTTCAAGTTGGTTGCGGTTGGATAAAACCAGTTGATACCAGTTCCATTAGGCTGACTTATGGCAACCCCAAGACTAAACATTTGGAGCAATTACTAGCACTGAAGCATGTGAATGTAAAACTGTTTCTAGCTGGTTGTGGTTGGATAGAACCGGTTGAAACCAGTTTCTGTAATATATACTCAAAAGCAACTTGAATGACTGAAAGGTGAGAATAATTACTTGGGCTTTCCTCTGTTGGTTTGTGGGACGTCAAGCACCAGGAAGTTGGGGTCATCCGGTTGCCCTGGTAACGACCCAATGGGAAACTTGGACCAATCAACCTGAACTGAGAGAAATGAGGTAAATTTCAGGTTTTTGTGAAAAGCTAATAGTAGCGGTAGTCATTTTACTATTTTGCAAAAGGTCTGTGATAGGATGGAAAAAATTGTTAGAACAAAATGTACCTGTACTCTTCGACCAGGGAAGAAGATTCTCGCTTTCCTTGAGAACAAAATTTGTCGGAGAACTGTCTTCCATAAACTCCACCCTATTTTCTTCTGTATTCATAACTTGCTCGCCAATAGGTCTGCTCTGTTCCGACAAATTTATACCCTCGGGTACGGGAAGGTCATCTGCAGTGTAAATCTTATCTGCCTCACTGCTGTCATTGGTTGCTTCTGGGATGGGCTGTTGAGATTCCAGGTTGTGACAGGTGGTTATTAGGTGCTTCAGCTTGGTTGCTTGCTCTGACATGTTTGGCAAGATGCTGCGGGGAAACAAAATGTTGTATAAATTGTATAAATTATTTTTTCTCCCACTAACAAAATAAAATTAAACGGTATTTACAAATTAACAAGAGAGGTCAGGATTATCAAATTGATTCTTATCTGAGAATGCACTAATAAATATTGAAAACGGATGGAAATAGTCCGTTGTCTGACTGTAACCCCCCCAAAAAAAAACCAAAACAATGCCTCAGCCCAAAACAACTTCAAGAATGGTCCATTCCAGATCCTGTCGTAAGCCCCACCCATTTTTGATTCTGTGGGCGTGAGCTACTGCGATCACCCGACCAAAAGGCGAGATATAATTGGTCAATGCCTGTTGTGTGATTGACAGGTGGGAAGAGCCCACCATCCACAGAATCTTGAATTTCAATTGCAGCAAACCACAAGGTCGTCGCTCCTCTCAGTTTTAAGGTAACTAGTGGAAGACTTAGTCTAAGGTAGTGGCTTGCAGACACTACCATAGACTTGTGTGTAATGTCAAGCCAAAGCCATGTTATTCAGATGTGGCCTTACTACTGCAGGAGGTCTAAGGTGCAACTGTTTGTGTGCTGGATACATTCTTCAAGGAGGCTGTCCCACGGAAGTTGAAGGCCGTCCATGAAAAGCCCCAAGTGTGGCCGGTACTTCTTCCTGTCGATCGCTGCAGAAAGAAGAAAAGAATAGATACAAGAGATAAACTTAAAGATCAAAAGTAGGTTTTATTTGGGAGATTGGAAAACCGGAGGGCTCAGAGAAAAACCCTTGTGGCACAGGAGATAATAAAGAAACAACTCTACTTACAAAAACCTGAGATGGAAATCGAACCTAGGCTACGGCAGTGATAAGAGACGATTGCTTCATGCACAATGCTACCCATGCCAAGACTTTCAGAACGTTTTACCACAGAGGTATTCTTCACAAATTTTGCATAAATTTCAAAAGCCCAGATTTTAATTAAAAAATTAATAAAAAATCGAATACAGGAAAAAACCAAACACTTACTGCCCGCCATTATAAACTGCATCGCCCATCCCACCAGATAGGCAGCCACGTGGCTCGCTGCAGTTCTGAATTTACCCAGCTCCCGAATGATGGACTGCAGCAACAGAGGGGTGAGGGCCAGAGAATGTAAGAGCCTCATCAGAGGCCTCCAGAATTGGCAGAGGACTCTGTGGATGCAGACGATGCCCCTGGTGATTGAAAAGCCTGAAAAGCAAACCAGAGGGAGGAGGTTCAATACAAGAAACAGTCAGCAGGAACACATGTCTCATCATATGCCAGTGTAGACTATCTAGTCTATCACAAGTCTTCACAACAAAACCATCTGAGGCCAATGTCATAAAACTGCTCAGCAAAAATAATTTCTGAGAGACTTGTAAGAGACTTGTGAATGGTCAGACACTAAGAAATCTGTCAGACGCTAAGAAATCACAGACTTGCCTTCCTTTATCCGCAGTGCGCCAAGCTGTTCTGGAGTGGGTACCAGGTAGCCATCTTGCAGGAGAAGCGACATTAAGAGATATCTGCAAGGAACAGGACAGGAGTATTTGCGATGACTGTAAAAAGGCTACTTTCTCATGATACACAAATAACACATAATAATAATAATACAAACAAATTGCTTAGCATTAAAATACTTTCTTGGCAAAAACAGGGTTACCAACCAAATTTTGAGGTGATGTATATTATTTGTGATTGGGAGCCAGGTGGTTTTTTTCTTAGCATGAAAAGCACATGGAGTTGTGGCTGGTAACCTGTTTGTTTTTATTTTGCAAGACTTTTTGTGCCAAGCATTTTATTTTTGCTTAGCAGCTCCATGAAATTGTCCCCTGATCTTACCCAGCTTCGGGATCGTCGAGACATCGCTCCAAATTGGAAAAGATTTCTGTAACAGTTTCGCTATTCCCATTGCGACTGCACTGAATATTCTGCAAAAAACGAAACAAGTTTTTAATATTTCCTTTGGCAAGTTCAACACCTGTCAACTGGATTTCAGGTGTAATTACCGACTCGATGTTTACTATTAGAGACTTTTGTGTGTGCGAATGTTTGACTGTGGAGTTACTAACCTGGAACTGTGCCTGTTGATATGCAATGCTTAGTCTTTTGATTTCATCTGAAAAGGTAAACAGAAAATGCAAACAGTGTTTAGTATTACACAGTAGAATCTTCAGAATTGTTTTAAGAATAGGGAATAGCTCTGGAATCCCTTGAGCTTGGCCATTTATGCACTGGTGTTTACTGCCGAATGCATCAAAGTTGTAGCAGACTTTACTACCAGGGGCCAATTTTATAAAACGTGTAAGCACTAAAATTTGCTTAGCAGGAAAATTCTTCCTTGGGAAAAAACAGGGTTACAAACCAAAATTTCAGTTTCACTGGTATTTAGCTGGTTTTTGTTTTGAAGGAAAAGCGTGTGGAGTTTTGGCCGATAACCTGTTTTTACTGAGCAAGACTTTTGTTGTGCTAAGCACATTTTTGTGCTTACGTGTTTTATGAAATTGGCTCCTGATGCACTGTGCTGCATCTGAAGTAAATATAAGCTGTTTCATTGTTGACAGTACTTAAAAGCTTTCTATCCTTTACCTTCCACGCCGTTGATGTTCGGTGGATACCCCAATTCCTCGTCCGCCTCTGGTAGCATGGGTGTGGCCCACCCGCACTGCTTCTCCCAGAAATTCCCCTTCAGCCAGGCCAGCCCTGTCCCAGCTGCCCGCCGAAGGGTGGCAAGTGGGGGCATGTGCTTGTGCGATGCCTCGTGACGTAGCTCCACTAACCACTCTGGAAGGCTTATCTGAAAACAAACGAAGATTTTATTGGTAGGTTCTTATTAATAGGTTACACGGATCCCAACATTGACAATTGAATCCCTCCCCCTAGAATGTGTGAACATTTGTATAAAAAAAATTGATAGATTCAGCACTGTAGTGTCACAGTGTTAAATTTCTAAAATTTTGAAAGTTCTTTGAAAGTGATTTGTTTTGTTTTGAAAAAAGTTTATTTCACAAAATTCTTACCTCTTTCGCAAGGGCAACGACAGGCTGGGACTGGGCCTTATTTTGAAGAAATCCTGTTATTAAATTCACAAATCTGCAAAACAGAGCAATAAATATGAAATATAATATAAGTTATTTTCTCCTTTTCTTGATAAAGTTTACATGTTTTGATAGTGTCTAAAAAATTCTAGGAAAACATAAAAAAAAAAATCTCTTCAAACAAAATCATAAAAAAAGAAAGAAGTTACACACCAGTGACTGGATTTTGAGCTCGCAAAACGTTGCACAATCCTCACCTTATGATGGCCATGCTATAGATGAGCTGCAATGTACTTGGCTCACTCTCATCTTCCTCCATTAAAGTAGCCTCTAAGAGAGTGGCTGTGCACTCAATTGCAACTGGCATCTTGTCAGAAAATCTGTAGCATTGTCAACAATTGCAGTAATAACTATAACATTTATATTCCAATTTCCAACAAATATGCTATAAGTTTATATTTGACGGTGAACTAGTCCTTAATTTTGGCAAGAGACTAGAGTTCCGTATATCGCCATCAGATGATAAACTTACACTACATACATAGTACCATGGAGGTTTCCTGCTCCATGAAGTTGTACTGCACACGACGTACACGTGTTACTCAGTAAACTTACTGGCTGTACGTGTAAAGTTATGGTAAATATACAATTATACCATAATTAAATTGTTTATCATACCGGCATTTCCACGCGTTTATTCTCTCAAGGCCATCACGTTGTCTTCGACCATTACTGTCGTACAGACAATCGTAAACATCATCAAATTCCCGTTTATTTCTCCAGCCCACAACTCGTGTTTGAAACTTCGTGGGCGCCGCCATCTTGATTTATCGTCAGGCTTTTGCAAATTATACAATTTAAATATTGATTTATTATTTTAAAATAGCCAAAAAAAATACTAAAATGTTTGAAATAAATGTATTAAAAATAATCATTGTTTTATATAAAAAGATATGTAAATATTTAGAAGACAATTGTCAACATAATAAATTTGTAATACTATAAATACTGAACAAGGAGAATTCCATGTGGGAAAAAAAAAGAGTCGATTGAGCGAGTGCCAGCAGCGCATGCATGCGTGCATTCATATGCAAATAATGTTTCACCTACTCAAATGTGAGTGGGGGAAAGTGTTATTGTATGCAAATTTTAGGAATAATTATAAAAGTTGTTTCGCAGGCCCTCGCCTTTATTATACTTGGGAAATTCGTGAAATTTGGTTTTGTACATTTGAACAATTAGGGTTCAACTTTTAAATGCACTTTTATTTTTGTAAAGATTGTAATCATATTGTAAAATACTGTCCATTTGTTGGCTACTGAAGTGACTATATACAGGCTACTCCACTCTGCAATTATAGCCACTAAAGTGTAGCCGAAAGTCTATCGGCCTAATTCCTGTACGCAAACACAAGTTATCGAGTAAGTACAAAAGTTACTACATGATTGTAATATATATTATATTTTTATTCAATTTAGGAACTCGAACAAGACAATTAAGACAAAATACAACGAGAATACTGCACGCCCCTGCACTCAGAATTGCTTAAAAAAAGTGAACCCACTCAATCACTATCAAGAAGCTCTCCGTTTGCGCGACTAAATCACAGAAGGACAACAAGAGAGACAAACAAAGAAGGACACAGATCGACTGAGACAAACAAAAATGAAACAGACTGAGACAAACAAAGAAGGACACAGACTGAGACAAAAAAAGAAGGACACAGACTGGCACAAACACCAAGACAAAAAAATACAAGCACAGCCCGACAGACACACGTACACGTACAGACACGCAATCAATGATATACAAATACAAACTATAAAGGGGAAAACCCATACAGAATTCAATTGTTTGCCAACTCTACCTTGTTTTGACAAAATCCTTCATAATACATGTAAACGAATAAGCAAACGAGACAATTTTTTGTTGTATCCCAGAGTTAGCCAGTGTGTTTTCAGTGTAGTAAAGTTATTCAGACCATGCAAGATCAGTGAATGACAAAAAAACACACCTTCCTCTTCCTGTTTGGTACGTGTAGTTGGTTTCGGTTTTGGATATATATATTGTTTTTATTCTTTTTCTAATTTGGAGTGGAAAGGACATGTTGACACACCGATGAGATGGGGATTATCTTTGGTAGAAAAAAGAAGGAAGTGGACCAAACATGTTCACTGGCAGCAGTAAAGCCGTCTGTGAAGGTAGGACAAGTTTTGCATTGGTAACGAAAGAGTTTTGCAGTACACGGCATTAATATGAGTTGTGTTCGAGTCCCTGAAAGGCCCTGCAAGTGCAAGTCCTTCAGTCTCAAGTCAAGTCACTAGCTATTGAAATGAACTGTTAACAAAACTAAAAGCATTCCTTTGTCATTGTTCAACCAGTACTTGGGACTGGTTTAATGAAAGGACTTAATTATGACTGGACTTGCAGGGACTTGAATACAACTCTGTTTGACTTTACAATTTTTATTTTCAACTATAGTGAAACTAAATTGTACAGTATACATTTTTTGATAATCGACGAGCTGAACATACTTCTTACAACCACAAAAAAAAAAATTCCTCCGTATAGGACTGTACGAACATTCCAAACTTATTGTTAATTTCCTTATACATGTAAATAAAACTGTTCATGTATGTATACTGCAAGTTACATATTGAAATCGTGTTCAAAAGTAACTGCCAATTGCATATTTTGCTTTCGTATAGGACCCAGAAAATCCTTCTACCATGTCGGCAGAGATGGACAAGACAGAAGATGTGCCAACTCAAAAGGAGGAAGTCGAGAAACAAGATGAAAAATCTGACGCCAAAGACGAACTTATCGAATCTCAGAATGCACCCGGGCCAGCACTCTCCCACGGGGCACGGATGCCTGAAACCCCGCCCACTGATGAGGGAGGGGCTAACTCCGACAAAACCGGTCTGATGCAATTGGCAGCTCAGTGCTGGCGGGAGATTGACAGACAGTGCGAGGAGCACGTCGGGAAAAACTACCCCTCCAGCGGGCCCAACTTATCGGGCTGGCGAGCCGTCCGCCTCTTTGTCTCGTCAACGTTTCAGGATTTTCATAACGAGCGGGAGGTTCTCGTGAAGAAGGTAAGACAAAAAGATAATAGAAACAAAACCTAATCTGTGAACAAAAAATTACAATTTCTTGATATTGACCAAAAAACAACGAGTAATTGCTAACGTACATAAATTGCTTTAGTTGTTAAAGCACTTGAAAAGTAATCCAGAGGTCACAGGTTCAAATCCTGTTCCAGTCAAATTTGTTTGTTTAACTTTTAACAATTTAAAACTATTTTTGAAAAACTTGCTTCACTCTTGCTACACTTATAGTTAATTATACTTCCCTCCCCCCAACAAAAAAATTAAAATAATATTAAATCAACCAATAAAATAAATGTGAAAATGCAAACAATGCAAACAATTTCTTCATAATTCAGTAATCATTTTAGCAATATTAAAATGTACCCAACGCAGGTTTTTCCAGAGCTTCGCGAGTGGTGCGAATCCCTCCACCTCCACCTGCTGGAATGCGACTTGAGGTGGGGCGTTCCTAAGGATGCCACCACCCGCACCGTCCTCACCACCTGCATGGAGGAAATCGACCGATGCCACGGTGACGCGGACGGGGACGGATTCTTCCTTAATATGCTGGGAGAAAGGTAAAGTTGAAGGTCAATTACAAAGTGATCACAGGTTGATCAGAAGTCAGTCCACAACAGCGTTTTAATCGGTTTGCAATCAACGAAAACCTTGGAAATGCAGTTTTCATTTTTTTAGTCAGGGCAGAGAGAAAAAACAGGTAATTTTGTAGATTTCTTTTTTTTTTAAATCTGGAAAAACCAAGGAAATCTGCCTGACAGAAGGCTTTTGTAATTTTGGCAGATGTTTATTTTGTACGATGTGTGTACAAGTTGTGTTGTTGAAGTGAAATTATTCCTCGCAGAACTTCAGAAATCTTCTCAGGGAAATACCAGGAAAACTCGCAAGTTTGTTTTCATAAATGGCTGGCACCTTGCAAAAAATAGTCGGGTCGCAATTTGAGAGTACGTTACGTTTTGTGTTTTTTAGATATGGATGGTCACCAGCTGAAGAGGAAATCCCCAATGACATTGCAGAGGATTACCAGTGGGTACCGTTGACCTCCGTCACCCACATGGAGATTCTCCATGGAGCGTATCGTGGTCGTAACCCAAACTCCGTGTTCTTTCTACGGGATAACACAGGCTTTTCCGAGATGATACCAGAAGAGAACAAGCATCAGTTTGTGGAGCCGACCGAGCTGGGAAAGTTTCAACTCAAGGTCTGTGCCAGTTTTTGTCTTCAGATAAAAAAAGTAAACAGTTGACGTCAACAGAGTTCACCTTCACCCTAACACTCAAACCCTTAAAGCCCAACTGCGTGATCTGTCAGTGATCTGTTAAGTTGGGTACTGCACCCGTAAACTAATTCCTCTTTAACTTGAGTTACTAGGCATACCACTCCCAGAAGAAAATTCCGGTTGAATTTGAAAATTGGTGTTTCTGACTAGTTGAACTGGTTTTGAACTGGTTTTAACTAGTGTTAACTGGTTGTGAACTGGTAATAACTGGTTTCGGACCAGTTCAACTAGAGAGTCACCTAACCAAAATCAGAGTCCAACAGTTTGAGAGTTGACGGGATTTTACCATAATAGTGTTGACATTTTCAAGGTTGGAGAAGGTTTCTAGTAAATCACACTAGCGAGTTAGGGTCAAATAAGGATATAAGAAAAAAACTGCTGAAAATTGTCTTACATTTATTGCAGAAGCGGTGTTGTCTGTTTTAAGCTGTCTCAATTCTTTTTGCTTCAATCCTTAGGAGTTGAAAGTGAAATTACAAGAGCGGTTTCCACAGCAGATTTTTTCTTATTCCTGTGAGTTTGATACTGTACAGGACTCAAAGGTAAGTTCAACGCAACATTTAAAAATGTTGCAGAATGCCGTGTGGGAGTCACTTTATTAAATTTCACACCAATATTTCCAAACCTTTGTGCGACCTATTCTCATCAATGCAAAACTTATCAACAACAAAAAATAAAGAAATATGCAACTCAATATCTGACGTGATTCAGTTAATACATTTATTTAAATTATTGCAGGTTAGATTAAAAGGCTTGGAGGATTTTGGGCGGCAAGTTCTGGAGTTTTTCAAACAAGCCATTGAGATAAAGTTCCCCTCGAGTGACAACGTTGCTCCTACCCCTGAGAAACTCGGTAAAACAATAAAGCCCATTCCAAGGAAAATAAAAAAAAGTTTGATATATGCTACAATTTGCCACTAAAGAGTTTTCACATATTTAATTAATCAAAACAAAAACATCTGTTGTTAGAGCACCTTAAAAAATAATCCAGAGGTCTCAGGTTCAAACCCTCCAAAAACAAATTTTGAAATAATAAGCCTGTCTGATAAAAGCCAATTTAGTTCCATTTTGCAATCTGCGAACGAAGATTGACTTTTACATAAAATACAACCAGTCAGAAAAATTTACCTATCAAAACTTTTCTGTGTTTTGAATTGCTTAATCGGATTAAAAAAAACAATTAGACAGTTAACAAAAGACAATAATACCAAAAATTGTAATGCGTCTGGCAATGTAACCCTACTTCTGTGTAGAACAAGATCAGCATGATATATACATGGAGCAAAAGGGCAAACTAGTTTTTGGCCGTGACAACGAAATCGGCAAGATGATGAACTTTGCGAAAGGACTTGATCAAAGCGATGAGAGTGATGCGGAGAAACAGCCACACCACATGATGGTCATCGCCGATCCTGGCGAAGGAAAATCCAGTCTCATGGCACGATTCGTCATGGAGGCGAAAAAGGTGAATCAAGGCAAAATGCACGGATATTATTTCAATAGGAAAGGGGGCTGTATGATTATATTTTTACTTTGGGGCTCAGATATCTCCATATCTCGGAAACCACATTTTTTACTCACAAAAGAGTTTTCCGCACTTGATTATTGAAGTTAAAAACTGACAAAACTATTTAAAAGATTACCGGTACCTAATTGCCTAGATAATGTAATGCATTGTTTATTGATTATAATCTTATTTCTGGCTTGCTGCTATATTTTCCCTTGTTAAGGCTGGTTTGAAAGTATTCTACCACTTTGTTGGCTGCTCGACTGAGTCTAACAGACCGTCAGGCATCCTTAAAAGACTGGGTAAGTCCAGGGCTGACTGAAGACCTTTCGTCAGAGCACATACAGTTTGCATTTGTCAATCACAAGCCGTCGTAAGCTCATTACAAGTCAAGTGAAATCAAACGAATTGGGACAATTAAGATATTGTCTTGTCACTGTCCTCTCCTGCATTGTGATTGACTTGTGACTGTCTTGTGACTGCCTTGTGACTGTCTTGTGACTGCCTTGTGACTGCCTTGTGACTGCCTTGTAACTGCCTTGTGACTGACTTGTGATTGACTTGTGATTGACTTGTGATTGACTTGTGATTAACTTGTGACTGTCTTGTGATTAACTTGTGACTGACGTGTGACTGACTTGGTAAAGACTTGCAATTGACTTGCGATTGGCTAGTGATGAAGTTGTGATTCACTTGATTTGAACAATATAAAAACAGCAATTGTGATCTTTGCACTCACAGTCAACAAAATGGAAGAGCTGTATCCAGACACCTGTGTCTATGCCTCAGAGACTGACAATAACCCCTCAGAAGACAACAAGACAGAAGATGAAGTGAATGTCCTAAGGATGGAAGCCTACGCCAAGAAACTGGGAGTAACGGAAAACCAGTTCCTTATTGTTGTCGATGCTGTCAATCAGGTTAGTGCTATCGGTTTGTGATCGCTGTGATTGCGTAACCGAGATCACAGCGTGGCAGCCCCAGACAATTTGGCACAGCAACAGAATCACCCAAAGATGGCGACCGCCCACTTGTCTTCTTTGCAAACTTTACAATAAGCGATATGTCACAGAGAAATTGCAATTGAAACCAGTAGAAAGTACATTTACAACTCTCATTTTTCATGCTATAGCCTTGAGGATCAGGTAACCAATGTTGGGTATAAAATGCAAACAATTTAACGACAAAATCTATTTCTTGCAATTCGTTCCACTAAAATGAATCGTTGCTATGCGTTGGGAAAAAAAAACTACCTCTTTCGATTAACGTGATGAGCTTTCTTGCTATCTTCTCACTTTCCATCTCAGACGTCGCAAGAGAAGAACCGCTACTGCTGGCTCCCGGCCACCTTAGCCGGTAACCTGCGGTGTGTGATGAGCACCACCAGGGAGGACCACACTCCCGGCGAGCTGCGACAGCTCTGCAGTCCGGCTGAGTTGACCCTCGAAGTCCTGAACGACAAAGCTAGAGAGGAGATTGTCACCAACTACTTCAAGAGATACAGCAAGGTTGGGTGACCACTGCACATTGTTTAAATGACATTCACACTTGTTGACATTTATTCACTCTTTATGAGAAGTCTCTTAAAATTGTTAATTGTTAATTCGGTTGGACTCTGAAATTATCTAGACGTTGGACCCACATCAGCTCGCCCTCCTGACGCACTCGGAGGGGGCCAGGAATGCCCTGTGGCTGTCCCTCAGCTGTGAGGAGCTGAGAGTCTTCGGCGTCTTTGAGAAGCTGACGGATCGCATCCGGGAGCTGCCTGCCGCCTTGGAAGGGCTGATTGAGATTATCCTGGCAAGGTTGATAAGCGAGGACGAAACTGGGATGGTTGAAAAGGTAATAATAAAAAGAGAATAGGCAAATTTCAAATATCTGGATTAGAGCTCCCAGAGTTGTATTCAAGTCCTTGAAAGTTCATCAACTGTTAACATAATTATTCCTTTGTCATTTACTTGCGACTGGGTTTATGAAAGGACTTGTGACTGGACTTGTGAAAGGACTTGCAGGGATTCGAATACAACTCTGAGAGCTCCCTAGTGGTCTCAGAAGGATTTCATTCACAACATTCTCTCACAAAATTATAAATTGGGTAAAACTCAGCCCTGTGACCATTTTATGAGTGATAGCCAATGTGCCAGTGATAGCGTTGATGAATCCGTGTAGAGAATTTATTTTCCTGTTCCCTTAAATTTGTCAGATGCTGCACTATCTTCAGTGCGTCTTCGGCGGCCTGAACGAAACGGAGCTGCAAGCCCTCCTAGGAGAGATAGAGGGCGACAAATGCACACCAGCACCGGCGTTACACTGGGCCGTGGTTCGACGCACCCTGAAGCCGTTCCTACGGAACTCTGGCGCCTATGGCCAAGTGGAAAGACTACAGTTCTTCCATCTCGCTTTAAACAAGGTAAAAACTTGTTAAAAAGTACTGAAAATAAGAAGAATAAAACAAATCGCAAGCTGATAATTTGGTATTGGATAATTTTGGACTACCGTATAATTTTTTAGAGACACAAATTCTTGTCGTTCTTTAATAAATTTCAAACTTCAAATTTATGTTATTTTAGTATCAGACTTATCCAAATGTTAATGATTGTTTCAGACATTTAAATTGTTCTTTTTGTGTATTTTGGGTATTTGCATTGAGAAGTCACTGCATGGTATTACCTTTTTTTTACTGAGCAAGACTTGTTTTGCTAAGCAAATGTTTGTGCTTAGCAACTCCATAAAATTGAGCCCAGGTTTTCTTTGTTACAAAATTGAGAACAGCTTTAATAACACATCTTTGTTAACTAATTTTATACAGGCTGTTCAGAAACGTCTGGTTGAGGATTCTGATGTGAAAAAATTGCGCCACCGCCAGCTAGCCAACTACTACCAATATCACTGCAACGACTTGGCGGTTGTGACCAATCATCTCGCCCGTCAGCTAGCCCAGGCCAAGGAAGGCCAGCGATTGGTCGATTTCTTTCGAACGGACAAGCGAAGCACCCGCGTCAACAAGATTGAGAAATCACGTCTGTTGAAGGTAATTCCTTTCATTTATTTATAATTGTTTGTTCGTGAAAGCTGAAAACAACGTAATAGTCCTTTTCTAGAATTAAGGAAAAAGAAAAAAAAGAGTCCTTTACAAGGAAAACTGGACGTGTATGTCAACAAAAAATCACCATTTTGTTTCTTCGACTGAAGGAGTTTCGCTGCACCAACATGACCAAGATGGACTTTCCAGGCTGCACCAAATTTGGCTATTGCCAGTTCTGCCAGAACACTCGCAGTAAGCTGGACCCCAACTCCTACTTTCAAAACAAGGACTGCTGCGCCATATGTGGAGACAGGATACCATTCCCGGGATCCAATACTGCCAAAGGTACATAAGGGGCAAGTGCTTTATTAAACCAGAGGTTCCTGTTGGTTAACCTAAAAAAAAACGTGCGGTACAAGCTCGACTTTTGTTCAGGGTTTGACTGACATCGATGCATATAAACATTGCATTCATGAATATTCTCCTCCAGTGTGGGGTCAACTTCAGCTCAGTACATACAATTTATTGCGAAGAAAAGAAACAAGTTTAATGGGGCGATTTGGTGCACAAAAGCCTTCATTTTCAGAGGGACTCTTATAATTAGGGGATTAGGGGATTAGGGGATTACTGGATTAGTGGTCACACTTGTGGCGTTTGATAAACATTGGGTTCGGGGATTCTACTAGAGGTTTTAGAAAAATGAAAATACTGAGAATGAGTTAATTTTTTTATTCCATATATCTTATATATTATATTATCTTGTTTTGTCTGAGTTTTTGAACAATTTAATTTGACACAGGGACCCCCAACCAAATAAGTATTTTATGGTAGTTGGTTTTTGGCTGGGTCAATGTAAATAAGTCTAGCCCGTGTTCTCACCCTGAATTGATCGATGAATTCTATTCAAAGTATTTCATCATTTTCAGCCTACTGGTGTCCGTTCCACAAATCGAAGTATCCATCCTTCCCAGGCAGGTACAACTGCTATGCCTGTCAGAAGCCCATCTACCAGTCTGGTGAGCCGTCGCTGGCGTACATCTGTAATTACTGCGATCCTGGGCAAATGGGGCGTTGCTGTAAACTGGTTTTGTGAAAATTAGATTAATGTTTATGATACAGCGAAAAAAAACCAGGAAGTTTTCATTCCAATCCAATCCAATCTGCATTTGTAAAGCGCCATCTATCTAGTTGCCTATTCTGAGGCGCTGCCAGGAACACCGGGGGCAAACCCCTTCTCTTAGCGAAGAGTGTTAGGTTCTTTTACGTGCATTACACAACGCACGGGACCTCCAGCTTTACGTCCCATCCGAAGGACGAAGCAATAGTGGTTTAATTGCCTTGCTTAAGGACACTTGGTCGACACCGGGACTTGAACTCACACTCTGCAGAACAGAAAACCGAGTTCTTAACCGCCCAGCCACGACACTCCACAAGTTTATCGCTTTTTAGATAATGGAAACAAGGGTTTTTGAGGAACTGGAGGTCGTAGTCCGAGGTCACGCCTTGCCAAATTTTGTTTACTTTGAAATTTATGCAAATTCATCTATTGCTAACTATGCAACTTTATTGTAAGTTATGCAAATGCAATTAAATGGAATTTATATTCTAGTTAACGTTAATACTAAATGGCATTTATAGAACATAACTATATTTGTTAAAGTTTTTTCCTGAAATAGCAGAGGTTCACTAAATTTACAGGTAAATTTAGAGATTTTGATTACACTTTGAATATTTTTATATTGATTATATTTGAAAGAGGTCGATGAATTATAAACTTTATACTAGTTAGAACTTATATATTTGAATGAATAAAATAAATCATATACCGGTAACATAAACATTTGAAATTACTAGTTCTGACTAAATCAGTAGTTTTTATACTAGTTTATTATAGTTTTTATATTGTAAAATATGGGTTAAGATTTATTGCCATTTTGTAACAACGTTGCTTGTGTTTTCAGACAATTTTCTAAAACTATTTTAACTATTTCAGTAACTGGGCATTTTCCCGCAAATTTAGTCCTTGATTGACGGTTTATAGATTGTTAAAAAATATTTTTGTGAGCAGAAATTATTTTTATTGCGCAAAATTTCCTTCTGCTGTTGTGTACATCTTTGCACCCCTTAAAAAGTTTTTACCGCCAAAAAGTAGTTACCCTCGTTCGCAGCAAATAAATCCTACAATCTTAAATTATTGTACTGAAATCTGAAAACAACTTATTGTAATGTCAATAAATATAACAAATATTAGTAATTAATTAGTTGTTTACATTTTTCCATGTTTATATTAATTTCGAATTTTGTCACGGATCGATGACGTTTGGATGAATTGTTAGTGAACGAGTTCAAACATGGCAGCCTCCATTTGCCCGAGAAATGTAACTCATTTCCGCCGAAAATTACCACATTTTCGTCCCCTCAGAGGACTTTCTTATACTAGGAAAATAAAAGGGACTGCGTACCGCTACGAAGAGCATAACAATGCATTTAATGCGGCTTTTCAGCATTCGACCGTCAAGAAATTGGCGTTTACACACCGACATATTCGTCATGTTTGTGCGGCCTACACTAGCGTTTCACACAGCAGTACACAGTTGACTCGCAAGAGGACGGAGTTTAGCGACAAGTTGGAGGGTGGTCCTTCGCTGCAGGATTTTATCATAGCATCGAACCAAACGGACACTGTCTCACAGGAAGACACCAAACAAGAGTCGGTGCCTTATCTTCAAAAAGATTCAACAGAAGCAAGAAACCGAAAGGGTAACTAACATTAGATTAAGTTAGACCTAATAATAATATCAATAATATAATAAAAAGGCCCCTGGCCCTAATTTGATTAAATGAGAAAAAAATAATAATAATAATAATTGCAAGCTGATTCGACATGTATTATACAATTATTTTCTCAAGGTTAATCAGTGCACAAAGGTTGAATTTCTAACTTTAAAATCACTCAAATGTCAGCCACTGGTTCTTGTTTTTTGTGCTATTTTGTGCAATTATTTTGTATAATCAAATAATTTTTCTTTAAAAAAAACCACAGCCCTAACTTACTGAAAAGAAAATACAATGAATTATTCCTTGTTCAGTGAATTATTCCTTGTTCAGTGAAGGATGATATGAAGGGCTCTAGAATATTTCAAAAGTCTTCTTGGACCGAGTACAATTAGTTTTTGTATGCTTCAAACTAATACTATAATTCAATTATCAAATTGAATTTACCAGTCTACTTTGAGACCTACGGTTGCCAGATGAACGTGAATGACACGGAGATTGCGTGGGCCATATTACAAGAGGAAGGCTTTCAAAAAGTGAACGACGTCTTAAAGGTACGGTGACATCCGCAGTAAACCGGTAAACTGCTGTACTATAATTTAGAACTTTATATATTTAACCCTAACTCCCTACTGCCTTTAACTATGTTGAACGCAATCTTGAGTTTTGCGCAAACTTATTGTTTTCCCTACAGAGTTCACTACCCTTTTGAATGGATTTCATTAAAAGGGAAATGAACTCCGGGGGGAATACAATAAGTTTGCAAAACTCCAGATTGCGCTCAACAACTACGTACTTGACTAAATCCGCCAAAGTCATAAATTTCATGGTAAAGAATTACAATATAAATCACGACAGTATTTTTTTTAAATATTTTTTTTGTTGTTGAGAAAATGTACTTGATCTTTTGAAAACACATTAATCTCGTGTGCTGTTACTATCTTTAGGCAGATGTGATCTTGGCCGTCACGTGCGCGATCAGGGAAAATGCGGAGCAAAAAATCTGGAATCGACTGGAGTACTTCCAGGCGCTGAAGAAACGGCGACGGAGAAACCAGCCGCCTCTGAAAGTTGGCCTATTGGGTGAGTGTCTCGTCAAATCTTTTCACACCACTCACTGTGATGAGCGAAACAAGGCAATCAACCCACACGGCACTGAAAGTTCCTTTTATCAAAAAGGAATGCTACGCAACAAGTTTAGCAGTGAGTGGTGCCAATGTTTGGAATAATCTGCCCAAACAATTGTGAACATTAGACTCCTTAAGAACATTTAAATTGGAGCTCCGTAATGCCATCCATTAGATATTATGCCAATTGCGCTGATCTACGGAGTTATAACTTAATTGCCACTATAATGTGAAGCCAGATGGGAATTTTTCCTTCTCATCCCCCCCCCCCCCCCTCCCCCAAAGTGTTTTTTTTTAATTGGCCTTAAACAGGACTGTTCTAAAAGTTAATTTCCAGACAATATCAATGTTTTGTATTCCTGTAAATGTCCTTGTACATCTGTAAATATTCTGTTTGTATTTTTTGTGTAAATCTTGTTATATTTATATGTAATATTGTTAGTTGTCAGTTTACGGTTTTGTTGATGACTTTTGATAAATTTTGTTATCCAATCTTATTTAATTATGTATGCAAGGCCCTAATGGAAACCAGTTTTTAAACTGTTTTGGCACACCCTAGGCAAAGATATTGAAATATCTGAGGTTTTGGGTGGAGGCTTAAATTGATCTTAAGGCTAAACGCACCTGAGGTGTCCACTCTCCATAGCATCCTGCAGTTTCGTTTTCAAACGTAGTCTTTTTCATTACAAAATCTTCATGTTATAGGGTGTATGGCTGAACGTCTCAAGAAAGAAATCCTAGAGCGAAGCAAGATAGTGGACATTGTTGCGGGCCCCGATGCCTACAGGGACCTGCCCAGGCTGCTGTCTGTGGCCCACTCTGGTCAGGCAGCCATCAACGTCATGCTGTCCATGGATGAGACGTACGCTGACGTTGTTCCCGTCAGGCTGAACCAGCAGTCCAAGTCGGCATTCATGTGAGTTTGGTGACGTCATTAATTATAATGATAATAAGGTCTCGAACCACTTCACAATGATTACCCTGGTCATCCTTGGTGGAGGAAGGCAGTTGCAGTAAAGTGTCTTGCCTGAGAACACAATGTGGTCTCTACCCTCACAGGTACCCACTTGTACTCATAGGTAGACAAAGGCAAATGAGTAAAGTATCTTGCCTGAGAACACAATCTAGTTTATACACTCTTAGATACCCATTTATCCTGGGTGGAGATAAGCAATTGTTGTAAAGTGTCTTGCCCAAGAACACAATCTCCAAGTTGCTCTGTCAGGGTTTGAATCCATTGGATCATAGCGTTCTACTATATACATTTGAAAATTAAGGAAATATGCGTTAATTAACTCTAACTCCCTAGGGTGTTTAAAATCATATTGGTTTTGGAGGATTTGAGAGGGTTAGGGTTAACCCCAACAATCCTGAATCCTCCGAGTTTGCACACACACTATTCCTATGGAGTTAGGGTTAACTTCAATATATTTACTGCTTAGCCGAAAATTTCAATTTTTAATTTTTCTCCTAACAATAAAAAAAACCAAAAAAACCTGCATCTCCTGTATTCCATTTTAGTCTTCTAAAATATTTTAATTGTTATAGTTTGATATACACCCACCGTTGAAATTTGATGGAAGAGGCTCCTTATATTATTACAAATTGAACATTTATTAACCCTAACTCCTTACACAACAAAGGAAGTTGGAGGATTTTGAAGGAATTGTATTGTTCAATAACAATGGTGAGGGAGTTAGGGTTAATAACTTGACTTTTCAAAACTTGACATGTGTTTCTTTACCCAATTGAAAGCTCGTTACCTAAATGTAATTGATGCCAAAAAATGTATTCAGTTTGAAACTTTGTTGGCTGTTTTGCCTTAGTGCACCTTTAAGCCAGGCCACTGAACCCGAGATCCTTGTACCTTTTCTGCGACTCTGAAGTTGTCTTCAAGGTCGCGCTAAGTGACATCTGGCAATCATTGTCAGACTTCTGTAGGCTGTCCCAAGTCACATTATTGAGAAATCTTCTCCAAGACCAGAAAAGGCATTCCTAGAGGACCTTGGTGTAATTTGAGAGTAATCAAATCTTCCCCTTCCCCATCTGTTCTTGGGCTGAATCTGTGCGTTATTTATTTTCCTTACATATTTTCCTCCCAATAGATTGCCATTTGAATTATGTATTGTCGTCAGAATATCAAAAATGACAAAACCTGTCTTTTGCGCTCCTAATTATATTATCCCGAAGTGGACAGATTTGGTTTTTTTCTAATCGATTTGGCCGGCGTTACGAAGTACAAAGATCAGTAGAATTGAACTTGACTGGAGCAAACAGAAGACTGACAACAAAATTATAATCAATACAAAATAAATGCATTCGGAAAAATAAATCATTAAAAACAAACCACGCCTTTCAAAATAGCAGTCAAGATAATTGAATTACAAACCTGTCCAGATTTGCATTCATTTCATTGCCAGGTTCTGAAGATTAGTCTTAAAGGAATCTTGTAACTTATAACGCCACACGATGTACCTATAGGCACCGAAATATAAATAAGTTAGAAGGTGGAATCATTCGCTTGCCACTTAAAGGTAGGATAGTTAAAGGTAGGATACACCAATGGTCATTGCTTGAATTACCTATAGGCACTGAAGTATAAATAAGTTAGAAGGTGGAATCATTCGCTTGCCACTTAAAGGTAGGATAGTTAAAGGTAGGATACACCAATGGTCATTGCTTGAATTATCATGAATGAGCAGATTTAGGGGGTTATATTTTATAGTAAATATCGTTTAACTGAGCTGTCCGAAGTTTTACAATCGTGGATGCCAAGAAAAGCACGAAAAACAGGGGGGTTTGTTTCAACCGGCGTCGAGCAGTAATTCTTATGTTATCTTTGTTTTTTCACGATCGCCGAATGCGAATTTTGTAGTATACAATTCAATTTTTTGTAATAATTTACACGATATCTAGCGCAATCCTTTTGATGGATGTCTAAAATCATTATTTACTTTCAGATGAGTAAGATATTTCTTAATAATTCGAAAGTAAATATTTTTGATATCTGCAAATGGTGTATCCTACCTTTAAATCACAAGACGGTTCTGAAAGACAACCTTTTTTCACAGTTCATTTGAGATATTTTACTTTCGCTTTGAGACAGAGCAACTTCAGAAAGGCAACTTGTAACTGGCAGGTGACACTTACGCATACGCCTGTGAAAGTGCATGTACGTGTACTTCTTATTT
Source organism: Crossaster papposus (assembly GCA_037893245.1). Taxonomy (NCBI): domain Eukaryota; kingdom Metazoa; phylum Echinodermata; class Asteroidea; order Velatida; family Solasteridae; genus Crossaster; species Crossaster papposus. Next base: position 905,808 of record JBAIAA010000650.1, on the reverse strand, counting down.
CTTGGTAGAAGTAAAAGTACGTCCAGGTTTTAGAGAAGTTCAGTGGATTCAGGATACCTCCATATTAAACAAACTGCTGGAATCTGATGGATTCAGGATTTTAAGCCTGGCAGTACTGCAGGATTGTGCAGTACTGCAAAATGGATGTTTGGGGTGATGGATTTTAAGGGATTCTATGAAGAAACACTGCAATTTTCTTTTATGCCAGCATGATATTCTGAATCTGTCAGAATCCATCATACTATTGCTGGTGGATTGTGGATGGATGCATGTCAGGATTTCTCCAGAATGTATACTGGTGGATTTTTATGGACTCACAACACCTTTTCAGTTTTTGCATGACAAACTTAACCCTAACCCTCAAGGGTATTTTGGCTAGAAACCCTGCCAGACGCAACAGATTGCATACTTTGTCACATTGACTTGTGTGCAGAGTCCAGCAAGGTCAAGCAGTCACCACAGATGCAGTGTGCTGGATCTGGCAGGGTTAGGGTTAATTAATGGACTTTGGCGGATTTAGGACATGTTCTAGTAAAGACACTTAAGGGTTAGGGTTAAAACAAAAAAATGACCTTGATTTTTCTTGTTTTTTTTCCCTTCACTTTAGCTCCATCATGCGAGGGTGTGATAACATGTGCAGCTACTGTATCGTACCGTTTACACGAGGTAGAGAACGAAGCCGACCCATAGTGTCCATCACTGAAGAAGTCAGGGTACTTTCAGATCAGGTAGATAAAGTGTGACCTCAGTTTGTGACCCCTGGCCGACGCATTTAGATTTTTTAAGACAATCCTGTAGTGTTGAGAAATCCAAGTTCTTATGAAGTGTTTGTTTCATTTTTGTTGGCAACTCACAGGGTATCAAGGAAGTGACGCTGCTCGGTCAAAATGTCAACAGCTACCGGGACACCTCGGAGGCGACGTACTATGGGCACGGGACATCCTCCGACACCTCCGACCCCTCCGACACCTCCGACCCCTCCGACACCCCCGAACCCTCCGACCCCTCTACTCACCTGGCCAGGGGTTTCAGCACCATCTACAAGCCCAAGAACGGCGGCCTGCGATTCGCCGACCTCTTGGAGAGAGTCGCCCGAGTGGACCCCGAGATGCGAGTGAGGTTCACCTCGCCGCACCCCAAGGACTTCCCGGACGAGGTGCTGTGGCTGATCCGCGACTGCGACAATGTCTGTAAGCAGGTGCACATGCCGGCGCAGAGCGGGAGCACGGAGGTCCTGAAGAGGATGCGGAGAGGGTAAGAGATGAACGGGGACAGGAACGAAGAGGGGTGCATTGTAATCGATTGAGAGGTAAATTGTAATTGATTGAGAGGTACAGATTGGTTCCGCCTCCTTTTTTTTTAACGGATGCCTTTTTCCACGGTATCAACAATCTCAAACCGCTTTTACAGTACCACGTTCATCAGGCCATGGACCACGCGGCTGCCGATATAGGCGTTTAATCGGCCTCAACCCTCGCAGGTATACCTATTTATACTCAAGAGAGAAGAGACGCAAATTGTAGTTAAGTGCCTTGCCCAAGGGCACAAACACTAGGTTCCTGAGCAAGTTCAAACCCACTCGAACACCGTGACCACTCATTCACGGTATTCTGATATTTGGCACCAACTTGGTAAAAAAAATTGCACCAAAATGTTTGCACTTTTTTTTTTATTTCATGAAGATTAAAACTCGTGACAGGAATATATTGGATAACACTTATCAAATTCTATTAATGTTTACCTTGGTTTTTTGTAAAAATCGTTACAGCTACACCAGGGAGGCATACCTAGATTTAGTGGCGCACATCCGGAGCACTATTCCGCAGGTATCCCTCAGCAGCGACTTCATTACTGGTTTTTGCGGCGAGACGGAATCGGAGCACAAAGACACCATGTCCCTTCTACGCTCGGTCCGCTACAACTATGCATTTCTCTTTGCCTACAGCATGCGAAAGGTAAACCAGACATACATGACCTGCTCTAACGAAACCCGGACAAAGTTGACAATTTATGTTTTTAGATGTAGCTTTTTTCAAATTCTCTAGGTTCTCAGCTTTAAAATGATGTGTCATTTACATATGTACCCCCACCCTATTTCTCCTGGGGGAAGAATTTTGCCACATATCCCCTCTGCCACATATCGAGCTGGGTATAACTTCTGATGGACTTGCAGGGACTCAAAAACAACTCTGTCGCCGAGTTCCATTCCTTAAGATTTTTCATCACTTTTGCCGCTTCCAACAATAAAGAATGCACAACCGGCAAACGGTTGGCTACAACTTTCAAATCCTCTCTGTTCTCTCTTCAGAAAACCCATGCCTATCACCGCATGCAAGACGACGTCCCTGAAGAGGTTAAACAGAGACGGCTGCGGGAAGTAATAGCGCTGTGCAGGGAGGGCATGGCAGAAGCCAATGCTGAACTAGTGGGTCAACGGCAGCTGGTACTGATCGAAGGCGTAAGTCCATGAGACCAATGAGTTATAATAATAATAATGAGGGGCTAATCATCCTTACTGGCAGCTGAGAAGCTGAATTGCAAAGGATGCGGCTACAACGTGGTCGAGTCGATGGCATGTAGGGCACTGTGGTCCCTTGGTTACCGTCTTTGACTCCTGTACGATGGTACGTGGGTTCAAACCCTGGCAGGGAACATGGTGCTTGTGTTCTTGGGCAAGACACTTTGCTACAATTGCCCCTCTCCACCCAGGAGTATAAATGGGTACCTGTGAAGGTAGAGACCACATGCGCTGATCTTGAGCTGCTGCAGAAATGGTCGAGTTCCTGGTGAACAGGGATAATAGATGTAAAGCGCTTTGATACACCCACATTGTGGGAGTCTAAAGTGCTATATAAAAAACAAACATTATTATGACAGCCGCCATACGACCCTATATCTGACCACTGAGCACAGCCAGAGTTCAAATTAATTTTGCTTTAACCCTGTTTAATAATCAGGGACGAGACCATTTTTGCAGTAGCTCGAGATCAACGCGATTTGGTCTCTACCTTCACAGGCACCCATTTATACTCTGGGGTGGAGAGAGGCAATTGCAGTAAAGTGTCTTGCCTGTGAACACAAGCACCGTGTTCCCATCAGGATTCAAACCTGTGTGCCATTTTGCACACGAGTCGAACACCGTAACCATATCCGACCACTTCTTGACTCAATAAGTTTGAGTTTGTGAGGAAGTATGGATTCAAACCAGTCAGCTAACCCTGCGGCGCTTGATGGCCCAGTGCGTTTGAGTCCCACTTAATGACTTAAAGTTGATCTTGAAAATATATTTTGTTAGTATCCTTTGATTAGGTTACAGGTTGTTTAAACAATGATCAGGTGTCAATAAAAAATGTTTGAAAGTAAAACAAAATTCAACAATTAGATAATTAAAACCTTGCTCTTTTGATTCTCGCGGTCGGACGTCCGGAAACCTCGCAAAAGAGAACAAATCTGAGGTTTGATGCATCTTGCTATCGACGGCTTGCCCCTGCGTGATGTCATGCCAACCTTGAGAATGTGAAATTGAAAAATGATTGTGCACGTTCTAGAAAGGAAAAGGGTCATTGAAAAATATATTTTTGTGAGAAAAGGCTGATCGCAAATGAGATCGCGTCCACAGCTTGAAGGACTGGAGGTCGAATGTGTTTAAAATTTGTTGGGTCTTAATTTAATATTCCTTGAGCAGTAAGGCCTGTTTTTCTCAGAGTTGCAGAAAATATTGCACAGAAATCCCGTTTTTGCTAAGCACAAATTAGCCGAGTACCAGTGACAATCAGTGCATATAGGGCATGCAATTGTCACTGGTAAACTTTTTTCTTTTAGCTTATACATGTAATCAAATATTTGCTGCGCTTAGCAAGTTACTGTTCCAAGAAATTTGGCAGCAGGTGTTAGGGACACTAACTAATGCGCTTAATGGTATCGGCCTTGCTAACTGATGAATCGGTCAATTTCCCACCTTGTGGTCTGTGCTTCTACCAGAGGCAATTTTATGGAGCTGCTAAGCACACAAATTTGCTAAGCACAAAATAAAGTCTTGCTCAGTAAAAACAGGTTACCAGCAAAAAAAACTCCATGTGCTTTTCAAGCTAAGCAACAACCCTGGTCACTGTTCCAGAAACACACCCACTGTCTTCTTCAAGCGGAGCCGGTCGTTAAGTAAATTGTTTCCTGATTTGTCACAAACTAGGGACCACTTAACCAGTCCGTTCTAGATAAATGTTTACGTTGGCCCCATCATTAAATCAATTGTGTTTACGTTATTTTGAGACAATATTTCTTCTTGTGCTTGTATTATTACATTTAATCATATAACCAGATGTGGGGCGGGCATGTAATCTCATTACAGAATTTAGCAGAGAGTCACCTAGCAGACAGATTTCCTAGTAATGTATAATCATGGTATAATGTTCTTGAGGTTGAAGTTGTTCAAATTATTGAAGATAATGAACCATTTTTTTAGAATACATGTACTTGTGCAGTGTTTAACAGGTGATTCCAGTTACTGTACTCATTATAGAGAAGCCACTTGTAAATATTTTTAAATATTTATTTTGAGTTTCTTTTCCGAACAAATTTTATAAAGGAATAAATTTAATGTCCTGTAATGAATAATATGTTCCTGTTTGCGATTGTAAACAATCGTAAACTAAAGGAGAAAAAAACCCGATGATTTTTGGAAGATGCGCCCCGAATATTTCATTTGTGGGGAATGCTTAGGATGAAGCAATACCTATAAGTAGTTACCTATGAACCTCGATTAAAACAATACTGTCTCGCTTCCTTCAAGATTATGTGTGGTTGTAGACCATATTTGAATATTTACCTTGTTTTGACAAAATATTTCTCATGAAATTCATATAAAGTAAAAGGTAAAGCAACTGGTATTTGACTAAGTTTTAATCGTAACCCTAGGGTACATGTAAAACTATATTAGGTTAATTGTTAGGCACCTTTCAGCAATTGTGTTGCCTTAAACAAACAAAAAAATGCCACTAAAGGCCAAAGATCCTAGGTTATTAAAAAGCCGGAAATCATTCCAGCGTTAGCGTTTTATTCAGGGGGAGAGGGGGGGGGGGGGGGGGAGACAAAGGGTTTGCTATTTGCTGCTCTTACCATGTCTTGTTTTTATAGCATTCATCAGTGACTAGATATTGCGCATCTACGTTTAATAATATCAACTTTTGTAAAAAATTGGGGACAAAGGGCTTCCTATTCGCTGCTCTAACATGCCTTGTTTTGATAGCATTCATTAGTGACTAGATATTGCGTTTCATAGCCCAAGGCATCTTCATTTAGTATTATTATCAACTTTTGTAAAAGAAAATTGTGATTTCGCTTCCCGTTTTTATATTTATCGCTGGACAAACATCTTTGTACATATCTCAAAAGGTTTGAAAGGCCCTGTGAGATCTTTTGTATACAGTTATCAGAGGATTTTGTTTAGTTAATCTCTTTACAAAATTAATAATAGCGTCGGTTGTGATAAACACACATGCACAATTGAATACCTTTTCTGTCAAATTTCTGTGTGTATTTCAAATAGACTACAAGCTAACAATGGTTGTTTTTTTGATATCATTTATGGCTGAGAAAAACAGGATATAAAGTTTAGGGACTACATAATCAGTAAAGGGAAGTGTTTTGAAGGATAAAAAAAGAAACATACTGTCGTGTTCCTGCTAATAATGAAAGCTATTTTGATGTCCTTCGTCGTTGCTTCAGACGGTGTGCAATGACCTTTTGTGTATTATTCATCCATCAGTTAGCAAGGCTTTTATTTATACGTGCAGGTGTACCCGATCAGCAATTTTATTTTTCAAAAGGGTATTTTTTTCAAAAGGGCATTTGTGACATTTAAAGGTAGGATACACCATTAGTCGAATTATTATGAATAGGTAGATTTAGGGAGTTGTATTTTATAGTAAATATCGTTTGACTGAGCTGTCCGAAGTTTTACAGTCATGGATGCCGAGAAAAGCACGTAAAATAGCATTTGTTTTCAACCGGCGTCGTGCTGGACGCCGATCGCGATTTTGTTTTTATAAAATTAACTTTTTCGGAATAATTACAGGATATCTAGTGCAATCCTTTTGCTGGATGTCTAGAATCATTATTTACTTTCAAATGAGTGAGATATTTCTTAATAATTCGGTAGTTAATATTTTTGATATCTGCAAATGGTGTATCCTACCTTTAAATGCACTTAATACAAAAATATACGGGAACATGCATTGTGGTTTGTTTTATTTTTTACATGTGTAACATTTCTGCAAAACTGCAGTGAAAATGTTGTTCTGGGAGAACAAAATTTAATTGATTTATGTTGAAAAAAGATTTGTTTCTTTGGGAAAAACAAATTGAAATTTTATTAAGAGAGGAAAAAAATATAAAATGGTTGAAAAATGTTTGTTTCTTGCTCAGGTCAGCAAGAGGTCAGATCAGGATCTTGTCGGAAGAAATGATGGGAACATTAAAGTTATTATCCCCGACGTTAAAGTTCCGTGCAGTGTGAGCGATACCGTCAATTCCTCCTCACTGAAACCCGGTGACTACGCTGCAGTCCACGTAAGCAAGCAATAACTTGGTGTTTTCAAACCATGGCTTCGTTTGTGACATTGGCTGCATCATCCCTCCTTTGTGTCCCATGTGTGTTTCTCTAGACAGTACTCGGGGTCAGCAAAAATCAGATGCTGATAAAAGCAAAATTGGGGCGACGAATGCCCTTTTTCGTGAGTGCTGTTTCTCAGAAGCAGCCTTTTTTGTGTGAGCCCTTGTGGAAAAGTCTTGCTTACGTCTGTAATTGTGCCATTGTTTGAAAACATCCCCATTCTGTAGGTGTCCAGTTTGCGGCGTTTTTGTAGCATTTTGAACCAAAATACTCCATTTTTTTGCCTCTTATTGTTTAATACTAGTTACTCCATAAACATAGTTGAACTAGTTACTCCATAAACAAATATACATTTCGTTGCCATAAACAGCGTTCAAGTGTTAAAACAATAACACGCATACATTTTGCTGTTACTGTTAAAATGAAATTGAAACTCTCATAAAATTGACTAAACACATTTGCAATTATAAGCGTGTTTTGTTTTTATATCCCCTCATCATTTTTTATTGCCCGATAGATTGATAGCTGCAACTCTCAGGTTCTAAAGGGAACTCCCCTCCACCACACAACCCTGAAAGATTTCCACCGCGTCGAGCGAACGGCTGATGCCAACAGCTCTTCAGACCACATCAGGTAGCCAGGGGGTTATAACATGAATATGTGATGCGATCAAGCAAAATCAGTCTGAAGTAGGCCCTGGTAAATTGGGATTTTTACAAATTCTTTTGTAGCGTACTTCAGGCTCCATTTCAGTGAAAACCCCATGTGAATACGACCTTTGGTTAAAAAAATTACAACCATTTGAACACCAGCACGTAAAAAATAAGAAACTGAGAAAATCATGTTTTTGTATCACTTCCCTTCTGAATTTGGTTAAAAGAGTGTTTTCATGTAAAAGAAAAATATTTTCCCCTTCTGTTTTTGTAAAAAAGTCAATTTGGATTTTTCTACCCCTACGAACATATTTTGGCCCGATTTTAAAACAAGAATTGCCGAGTTCCGACTGATTTTGCTTAATCGCATCACATATGCGACCCACTCTGCAAAAATAAATCTTTGTTAAAAATATTTTTTTCAATTTTACAGTTGGTCAGAAAGAGCAGGATATAAGCTTTCATTGAATATATGGCAGAACTCTGTAGGGTAATGCATTGGTCTTTTACAATTTTGGTAAATTTGCTTTTTCTCAGTTATATTAAAAACGTCTTTGAAAAGAAATAAAGATTTACAACTGTAGTGCTTCATCAGATGCTATGGTAAGAGAATGACAAAACCTGTATTAAATTTAATTTAGGGATCAAAACAATCTTTTCAATCGATCAGATCTGAAAATATAGGTGTCGGAGAAACCAAAATGCCTTAAAACAGAAAATAGTATTTGTTGAAAGAAAACAAATCCCCTCCAAGACAATAAACAGCCCTTTACGTAAAAATGTATTTTGCGACATCAGACTCATTTTTGCAGAGCGGGTCACATTATAAATAATAATAATGTTCGTGCTTATATAGCGCTTTACATCGTATCAACGATCTCAAAGCGCTTTTACAATTATTACCCCGTTCATCAGGCCCTGGAGTCGTGGGCAGCCGTTTATAGGCGCTCAATCGGCCTCGACCCTCACAGGTACCCATTTATACTCCTGGGTGGAGAGAGGCAATTGTAGTTAAGTGTCTTGCCCAAGGGCACAAACACCATGTTCCTGGTCGGGTTCGAACCCAAGCACCATCTTACATGAGTCGAACACCGTAACCACTGGGCCATGACATTATGGTTTTATTGCCATTTTTATATCATCATCACACACAAAAATAAAAAATAAATATATACGGGTGGTTCTAAAACAAACCGGACTTGTATATACCTCAACGGACGAGCATACTTCCACTATCCAGATGCCAAAACAACCTATAGCCAAATATTCTTCTAATGACATACTCGTAACTGTTTGCCAAATTTCATTCTTGTCTCATCGAAGCCACAATCCTATCACCTATCTGCCTACTATCTGTTTTTGGCACGCCATAAATGTTAATAGTCGATATAAAACCCTCTCTTCTAAACCTGAAGTAGGTTAGTGTTTTTTATTATGTTGCGTAAATATGCCCCGACTGCTAAGGTGAGAGATTGTGTTTCTGGACGGATTCCGTTAACACTAAATCCCATTAACGGGAGAAAGAGGAAATATGCTACTTATGAAGGAAATATTCGTAGTTTCAGATTTTATTCTGTTTGTTCAGCTGTCCCTTCTCCAGTAATTTCCCAAGACACTTTGTCTGTGAGGTATGTTTAGTGATGTTCCTAGTAGACCAGTCGGCTGTCTCAAGTTGTGTGCAAATCACATTAGAGTGGCATTGTTTCACCTTGAGACGGCCGGCTGACGACACAACAGCTGAATCAATACCCTTAAACAAGGGTTTAAACCTCCTCTTGTTTATTTGAACCGTGCACAACATTTGGCTTAGAAAACTACAAGCAACTCTTGAATACACCCATCCAGTATTTAGGCCATGTCCACAAAAGACTACATTATTCACTTACGGTCAAGTAAGGTATTTTCATAATAATTCAATATTTGTTTTATTGCAAATGAAGACTTAAAGGGATCGTACACGTTTGGTAATTGGAACCCATTGTTTGTTTCAATCCTATATAGTTATAGATATATACCATCAAACTAACCTGTAAAAATTTCATTTCAAAAGGTGGTAGCGATTTTGAGATATTGCCGAAAGTCTGGAGCGGTTATGTCCACGCAGGAAGAATAATCTGCATTGGAATACACAGTCTGAGAAACGTCACTGCAGTAACGCTTCTCAGATTCAAATTTTTGGGGATAAAAAGTGATATCTTTTTTCATAACCGTAGTACTTCGAAGTGAAAAGTTTCTAAAAATGCATTATACTATCCAAAGCTGCTGTACTTCTTACCAAGTAAGTTTTTATTGCCATTAATTTTTGGAGTAATTACCAAACGTATACGATCCCTTTAAAGCGCAGAAGTCGCTGAATGCCAGCAAAAAAAGTATTTGATTATCGTAGGCTAAGCGAAGAGCTTTCACTTGTTATCATTATGTATGGCGCCTGAAGTCTTCAAAATTATGTTGTACAATGTATATTACCTAATCTGAACATGACAATCTGAGGCCAATTTCACGAAGCTGCTAAGCACAAACATTTGCTCAGCACAAAAATGTCTTGCTTTTCATGCTAAGCAAAAACCAGCTGAATACCAGTCAGAAACAGTATACATCACCTATACATTTTGTTTGTGTAATCCGGTTTTTGCCAAGGAAGAATTTTTCATGCTAAGCACATTTTTGTGGTTAGCAGCTACCATGAAATTGGCCCCTAGCTGATGATGTCACCAAAGTTAAATATTCCAATCGTTGTACAATACCAGATTTGCATTTCCACCGGGCCCCAAAACCCAACGATCGTTCACTTTTGTCACAGTGACATTTGGTTTGCAATCGACTTTTAGAACCTTAAGTTCCTTGCGAGTTTTCTTGTCAAGTTGGCAAACACTCGGCCACCGTCAAGCAGCCGCTAAACCAATCGGGTAATAGATGACCCTCCAGTTGCGTTACTAATTAAGAGGGTTCAGGGTCCGAAAAGCTGCCGATGGCCCTAAAATATAAGACAAGGGTTGTAAAAAGGGTGAACTTTTAGTCACTTGTGTGTCAATAAAACAAAGTACGCGCGCCGGTATACCTGATCATTATAAATTGTGAGACGGGGAATCTCTGCTTTCAAAGTGCATTAGGCACTATTTTTTTATAAGAAACATTTCTACTGTTGTGTAGAAAGAAAAATACCCCAACCGCCAACCCATCGCAGTTTACGTCCCGGCTATATTAACTATCCGAACCGACCAATCAATATGTTGCTCATCTTGCACGTGACTCCGAGCATGCATGTTATTGGACGACAAGTAAGGGATTGAACGGTACTTTCTTTGTTTTGATCCCCTCGTCAACTCCCATCCCGGCCTCTAAACCGCCTCTTGAGTCTAGCGTGCCAAGGGTCCTGGTAAATATGTTGGATGCTCTTAAAATAAAAAGGAGCAACAATCCTTTATTTTTCGAGTACTTTGGAGGTAATTTGAAACGGTCAATATGTTGGATGCACACAAGCAGAATCTATAGCTGTACGGGCTTATTGCGTTCGTCGTATTTGCTTTTCCTGTGTATTTTGCGTGGTCCCTGATGGTGGTTGTATTTACCGACAAGCCAAGTGGATGGTGGCCTTAATTCAAGGCGTGCAGTATGAAGCTTGGTCTTTTTGATATCTTAATATTGATAGAGTGGATTTGTTGATGAATGAACGCAGCGACTTGAACTCCCGCGAAGCAAGCGGGGCGGCGTTCGTATACATGTAGTAGCAAAAGCCTTTAAATTTAGATGGCACCTCTCATCCAGATGGTCTCATCCGTATTTCCCATCCGAAAAACAGACGGTATAATTATTTTTTCCTCTTTCCATCCCACGAAAAGCAAATGAAAAACGTCATCTATTAGTATTAAAGTAAACAATCGAAATCCTTGACAACCCTTAAAACTTATCCCTTTAATTTTACCTTGCCTTATTTATTTTGCTCCTACTTCACGAGCTCTTTCTAAAATGGAACAAATCCTTCTCTCGTGTTTTCTTATTCGTTCCGTGGTCCATTATATAAACCCTTGACTCGTCCAGAAGACCAGGGCCGTTTTCGAAACCTCAGCTTCGTCCCCGTGTGAGCTTCGTTCGTGCAGTTTGGCAATGGTGATAGAGCCGGATACGGAGTCTAATCCTAAGAGGAGGTTTGAAAAGACGCCCTTGTGCATTATAATGATGTTATCATTGACAGTGACTTTTATTTACCCGTTGCCCACTCCGGGTCGCTAATGCAATAGCCTATATATCGGAAAGGCAGTCACCCGAGGAGACTAATGGATGACGAACACGACCAGTGAAAAGTCAAAGACTGTGTTTTTGAACGACTGTAATTTGTGTTATTTACGGACCAGAGCGCGCGTGTGAGAACCTTGGCGTTTATACCGCAAAAGGTAGTTCTAGAAAGAAATATTGCAATTTTGTTTTTGGTACAGTGCATGCACTCTAAACTTGGTTAATCGATTCGATGATCATAAATTGCAGTAAATATTTTCGAATCGAGCGTTTTGAATCAACGTTTAATCCAACTGTTGATTGTCACGGGGTGGGAAACAAAGATCACAGGTAAATGAACACACGTCAGGAAACCAGACTAGTTGGCTGGCAGTGGCACCCATTTACGATGTGTAACGGTATTTAAAAAAAAATTACTATATTGAAATCAAGTCGCTCCTGAGTCGCTCTAACAACCCCAGCAGTCGATCGTTCGCCGTCTGCCGCGCCTTGTCGCCCTAGTTCGTTTCAGACGTCGGACTCAATTCACTCAGATCATTTGGTTCGGCGCGACTGTGGAACGCCTGTCTGAACCGAGCGTAATTCACTTAAGGAATTTTATAACATTTCAGTAGTTCTATTTGTTGATGTATGGTACGGTGTGTACTACCTTGAATTTTTTTTTGTGTGGAAGTGCCGTGGCCTAGTTATCCCGAGCAATCCATTGAATTCGTGTGTGGCGGGTCATAGTTATGCAGGTTAGGGGTTCGAGCCCAGCCTGGGCTAGGTCCATAGAAAGATGTACACCGAACCAGCGCTCTAGTAATTTAATATAGCTCTATTGCACAAACCTATATAAAACTTAAAATGTGTACAGCTATATCTGCGTTTGTATTCTATACAGTGCGTTACCGAAGCCGATACGCCCCAAACCGAAACGTACGATCAGCAAATGAGCGTTATTTTTTTTGTTATCTGCGAAAACAGCGCAAATGCGTGTGCGCGTATCCGCTGCAGATGATTTTGCCGTGTCTTTTTTAACCGTCATAATGCTATATTCGTTATGTTCTACAAACACGCACATGAATTCAAAATGTCTGCGTGCAGGAAGGATTTAAAGTATCCCCGCGCATACAAATAAGGAGTTAGCGCTCTAGTAATTTAATATAGCTCTATGGTTTGTGCGCAAGCCAGCGCTCTAGTAATTTAACATATTTATATGGTCTAGGACACACAGTCGTGAACCACATAACAACCGAGGATCGATATTGTGTTTTTCTTTATTCCTTTACTAAACCCTAACCCCATTACCTAGCGCTTGCCCCAACGATCGAGGACCGAATTCGGACAAGCAAACCGTCCTTCGAGGATCCTTTGTTCCCTTTGTTCTCTTTTGTGTTTCGATCCTCGATCGTAATACGATACAAGAACACTTCTACACAATTGTGACATTAGAGGCATTATTAATGACTTTTTGTGGACTTTTACCTATCCATTTATCCATTATTCGTGCTGTGAAAAGATCAAAATGTCCTGTTTCAACGTTAGGGGGGGGGGGGGGGGGCTGGCTCTTCCACACTTTCCTCTATAGTATTAGCTCAAACCTCGAGTAGCCTTTGGCCTTGTGATGGGTGATTTGCATAAATAAACAAATAAAATACAAAAAACGAATATTTGTCTTCATGTGATCTATAAAAACAAATAAATGAAATATGTTTCCATTAATCTGTCTCAATGTTTTCTCATGCACGTGAGATCCGTGACATTTAAAATGTGCCATTCGCATACCGCTTTCGTAAGATCATTTTCTTCTTTTTTCAATTTAAATCATCGGTAAGGAATTTCAGAAAAATAAACATCGGACAGTCTTGTTTGGCGAAAGATAAACTAGCCACTATATTAATTGTCTGGGTGTCAGTGTGGTGAACAAACTTTCAAATCCATCATGGGCCTTTTCGAAACCTTTGCTTTATCTTCGTCTTCGGCTTCGCCTCCGAATTCCGAATCTCTGAGAAGCAAATAGAAATGGAACCAAATGAAAAATATTCGAACTTTTGGGTTCACAACAGGCATTCAGAATGTGGCTGGAGATCTCGCAGTTGGGAATCTAAAATCGCCTGAAGACGAAGACGAAGAGGAAGCCAGGGATTAGAAAAGGCTCATAGACGGCATCTACTGAAGAAACGTATTTTCTCGGCGCTCACGTTACGAATTCTTTTGCAGAACATTATCATTATAACAAGACAGTGTGTACAGAAAGTGATTCAAATTTCACTCGCAAATGGTTTGATCACTGCCAATTATTAATGCAATGAGCGTTCACGCCATGCTTCCAATGTTCTCCAAACGAATCCGATGAGCGCCGAGAAATGAAGTTAATTCTGAGGCCAATTTCAGAGAGCTGCTTAAGCATAAAAATTGCTTAAGCACAAAACAGTCTTGCGTAGTCAAACCAGCTTATCAGCCACAATTCCATGTGAGGTATATTATTTGTGATTGGTATTTAGCTGTTGTTAGCCTAGCATAATGATCACATGGAATGTTGCCCCCCAACTTGATTTACCAAGCAAGGGTTTTTGTGCTTAAGCAACTATGTTTGCTTAAGCAGCTCTATACAATTGGCCCCAGGTTTCAGTATAGATACAATATATACGTGTAGTACTAGTATAGGTTTTCCCGGCCAATTTCATCACAAATTATTTCACTTTAATTAACACACATTCAAATTCAAGCACTTCCCCCCAATTCATTCAAACTAGGGTTTCTTCTTAGCTACTATTGCATTCATTTTCGTGTTTGTGCACACATGTTTTCGTTCTTTTCATTCAGGTTCGCTTCCGTCAACCTATTTTATTTATAGGCATGCATTCAAGACTACATTTTCACCATTCTTCAGTTGAATTTCTGCTACATTTCTACAATTCGGGCGATTCACAATGCATTGCGCCACCAAGCGTTTGACTCAAAAGAGCCACTTTTAAACTTTACGGTCGACTTCTTCCGTATATCATACTGTAGTGAAATATTTATTCTTCATTGTTCACGCGAGGTACAACACAAACATAAATGTATCCGGAAGCGTCGTTGATTAAAACATTGTTATTTGCAGAACAAAATTGGAACTTTAATCGTGCGCGTCCAAAAAGACGTAAAAACTGATGAGTTCATGCAAAATGAATGAAGTTTTTCAAACTGATGCCGACTTTTTCCCATGATGCACTGCGGGTATAGCAGGATTTGCGCCTCCAACGGCAGCTTCTAGGTATTGTGAATCGCTCGAATTGATGAAATCAAATTAAGACGCATCGAAGCGCACATTAATTTGTTGCTAGGTTTTTTCTTTCTTTTTCGTTTATACTTTTATAGGCAACAAACTTCAACTTCTGTGCGTTCAAATTAAACATGAGTTGTGGCTTGTTTATTCGAGGAAGCTGTATGGCAATATACTGGCACTTGAGTTTTTCTTGTTAGATGCATTTCCGTGTTGTTTGCAATTCATTTACGAGAATTACATGAAGGGGCGTAGCGGGGACATTTTCATTGGAGGGGTGTGGAAGTAAATTTGCCGACTCTGAGCCGAGCAAGCGCGAAGCCATTTACGGCGTGGGGTCCGACTGAGGCCCGCTTAAGGGCCCCTGGAAAATTGGATTCTAGATTCTCTGTGGTGCAATCTGAGGCATTTCCTGGCTACTTTCCTCCGACCCTTCGAACCAAATTTACACACCCGGCCCACACACAAACAGTCGTCCCAGTCGTTACTCCCCTGGCCTCATGTAGCCACACAGGGAAGGCCCCTATGTACTAGTTTCTCTCTCAACTAGTCGATTGAAATTGCCATGAAAACGTGCCCACCTTTGGCACATTCAAATAACGCACTCGCCGTGAAATATAACCATTTCCTGCGTGTTAATATTAAGCCGCAATTCTTTGCCACGTGCGTGCATTCTCGTGTCTCGATCCACCCGCAACCTTTGAATTCGGTATGCAGAACCATAAATTACACGCAATTAAACATTT
The DNA here is from genome assembly GCA_037893245.1 of Crossaster papposus. Classification (NCBI taxonomy): domain Eukaryota; kingdom Metazoa; phylum Echinodermata; class Asteroidea; order Velatida; family Solasteridae; genus Crossaster; species Crossaster papposus. Next base: position 890,316 of record JBAIAA010000650.1, on the reverse strand, counting down.
CGGGTAAGGAGACGGGGAAACGCCAAAAAAACAAACACTTGTCGTTGACTTAGATATAGTCACGTACATTGTGTGTGCAGAAACATTTCAACTTTTATTTGCAATTAACAGCGTCATTCATGACTGCGTGGATGTAGGCCTATACAATACAATGTGAAAACCGGCCCTGCACCCAATTAGCCTACATGGCTCCACTTAATAATACCATTCGGGAAAAATCCTTGCTCACGGCAGCAGAAAATGATGTGCTTAATAACTTATATTCACGTTAGGGAGGAATTTTGGCTTCTGTGCATTGTTAGTACATACTGCATGAACTAAGGATTCTGTGTTGTATCGGGTTAGCACATAATGCTAGAGCGGGGATTATGTGGTTAGCAGAGCTGTGAAATTGGTCTGCTAAGTAACAAAATGTTACATACTATGTCTTCATCCGTTTTCATTAGTACTGTACATATTTTACCGGATTTTCTGTTACTAAGTATTTAATTCACAAGTGTAAAGTCCGTTTTTACGGTCTGAGAACCCCAAAACAATGTCATTCTTCATGTCAGTAAGTGTCAGTAAGTAAGTTGGGCGATAATTTGTATACGACTCGTGCATGAACAACCGAGGGCGCTATACATAAACCTTGCTTCGTATGCCTCAGCCTGCCGGTGGTATATGGCGTTGTTCCCGCGCCGTTTATTGTACGGCCGATTATTGACGGTAACGGAGTTACCAGTTGTTTTCCGATCCCCCACCTGGCACTTATAAGCGGTGCTTATAAGACCCTAGCCCCTGGTACAATCGAGTAAAAATAAATATACACAGTAGCAAGGTTAGAAGATCAAGGTAACTTCAAGTAGTCGATATAAATAGCTGAACTACGAGACCTCTGACACAATTAGTGTAAAGGTCGTACATACAACTCTTGACTTTAGCACGCATGCACACACGGCGAAGCAAATCCGTAATGCAGTTACTGCGTGCTGGTGATGTGTAATAGAGGATTTGTTCGGCTCAACCGTGCGTGCAAATATCGGCTTCTGATGTCTAGAACGGTTAATTTGATTCCATTTTGGGGAAGACTTGCGCTTGCAGACAAGCAGTGTCAAATTCGGGGGGAATTCGTGCAGAATAAAAAACAGCAGTATCCTTCGATACAATTACCTTAGTTTCTCACCCTCGCAAAGTCCAACAGAACATGTTAAACTTTACACCAAACTGCATAGGACATGGAGGTATGCCTAACCACGTGTAAAGCATAACTTTACAAGTTGAAGGTACCCACCCCAACATATTCGAACAAAAAATGCAGTTGGGCTTTGATGGTTTTGAGTGATTCCGGTTATTTTAATCCTACTGCAAACGCCGCGGTCATGTGTGTTTGTATTCAAGTTTCAATTGACTTGGACGAGATGCAGTGTTTTGGCTAAAAGGTCATTGAGGTCAGAAGGTCAAGTGAAAGGTCACGAAAACACCCCACGGAGATGGTTTGCGTATTTTTAGGTCGTCCGTTGTGTCTGCACTTATAGCTCAATTTTGTTTTAATATGATGCCAGTTACGTGTAACATTACATAAGGCATTATATTTAGAATGATTTATCCATTAAAGTTAGTTTAACATTTCATTTTTTGTATAAAATTTGTAGTCACCGTGACGTATCTCAAGCACAGTTCTTTTTAGTTGTATGGAAGAGTTATTTTCCTCCTAAATTTCTTCTTTAAATTCACCGTTGTAGGCAATAAGTTAAAATGTGTATTCAATGAAATTTTTACTCCTTGATTTTAAGTATTTGAGAGTTTGTAAAATAAGTTATTTTCTCAGACCAGCTGTTTTTCTGCGTTTATACTTAAAGTCAGCGAAGGTTTCTGAACAGTAAATATTTTAATGAAATGATATAATATTCGTATCACTTTCCCATTGTTCATTTTGCAATTCTAAGTGGAAATGCCAATTACGTTAACTTAACTAGTTGCATATGTGTCGCGGAGTACCAGTCAGATTTATACACAAACGGATGACATTTTGGCTGGTAATTTGACTACGTGACTCATTTAAACTGACCCGCTTTCTCATTATTTATCAATAGACACTTAACAGACAGTAAAGTGCCTCTATTTATCATCTATAAAAACAATAACTATAGCTTCCTTAAAATTAGTTCCTTCGTCACATGTGAATTATGCAACTTGATTAATAAATTATTACATTTGGCTCTCGTTAGAAATCTATTGTATTTTTAATGTAACCCCAAAGTACAAGGCAATAACAACACTAGTTTTATTCGTTATAATGTAAAAAATAACAACCGCAAACCCAAACCGCAAATTTATATCCAACAATAAAAAAAATAAAAAAAAAAAAATTAGAAGAAAGAAAAAAAAATATATAAAGAAAAATAAAAAAAAAATAAAAAAAATAAATAAATAAAAATAAAATAAAAATATAATAAAGCTATGTCAATTTCCTCCGTCGTTCGATCAAGAGTTAAACCGGTTTTAAAGAAGGTGTTGAGTGGACTATGCAGAATGTCTAAACGTAATGTGAAAGCACACGTGTAAACTCCAAACCTTAAACTTTCAAACTTGACATCATTGAACCAAAATGCCGACTCGTTTTATAACAACAAAAGCAGCCACGGTATACATTCGGAATACGAGTGTGAACATGCGCAGTGAAGCGTCTTAGTCACGTGTGCGAAATGGTCCAATGAGTGCCGCATTGAAACCGTCAGCTGTGATATCTCCATTTAAACGAGGATTCACGCACGTGCCGTAGACACGATGGCGGCACTAATCTAGGTATTCCGATATCATTTCCATTGTTTAATTTGAATGCGGATTTCCAGCGCATTTCCTCAATCAAAACTTGCACATTGTGTTTGTGCAGCTACTAATCAAAATATCCAATGTTGAAAAACAACAACTTATATTTACACAATTTGATTGAGTTAGTTAATATGCTGACATAAAAAATTAAAAAAGCAACAGCAAGTCAGTAGTTTTTGATAAGCGTGTTCGACATAAAAGTAGACTAAGATCCGCGTTTAGGAGAACATTAAAACGAGTCGTATTAAAAACCAAGTAAAATCATATGATATATAAATTTCAGCCTTTTTTGGGGTGTCTTTTCAGGGTAATGTTGTTTTTCGAATTCAAAATTGACCTCTCTCGTATTTCAAAAGAGTGAAAATTCATTCCATTCGAGTGAAAATTCACTCCCACAGTCTGAAACTAGGGACCAGACGTTTTAGAGTGAAATTAATTCACTCGAAAAAGATTGAAATCTAATCAAATTCCACTGAAATGGTACTTTATTAAGTGTGTTTCAATCTAAATTTAGAGTGAGAACCACTCAAGTCCAAAGTTTCACTCTTTGGAATTAGAGAGATACTGTCAGATCCATATGCATTACTTTATGCCAATTTATCGTTCGTTGTATACAAAATACTTGTACGTACAATGTACTTGCATATCCTGTATGCTTTGGTTTTTTCTTTTCAATACAAATCGTGTCATGCAAAAAATATATACAAATTTACACACAGCACATTTCAAAACTCTAATATCGATTATACATCCACACAAATATGTACAGTGGACCGCCGCTATACCGAACGCCGCTATACCAAACGAACATTCGGCTATACCGAACCGACCATCCATCGTTTTTTGGTGTAAATACCGAACACCGATTTAAAAAAGAATGTCAACGGATTTACCAAATCGACCGTCCTTGGTTCCCGATTGTTGTGTCCAAACCATAGAGAAAGGAACTTTTCTCTATGGTCCAAATTATGTCAACAGATTTGTAAGTATGTCAAATGCTATTCGGGCCGTTTTAAATTCCCGAACGTTTTAAATTCCCGAACGTTTTACGACCGTTGCTTTATGTTAAAGAGTGACAGGTGGCTACTGGGTCGGACACCGTTTTGAAAAATAGGCACTTGACGGACCGGCGGCTTGAAATCGCTATACCAAAGGATCGATATACCGAACAAAAACCTATGGATCCAGTGATGTTCGTTATATAAGTGTATATACCGCTATACAGAACGTCTGCCCGGACCGTTTTGTCTAGTTAAGCAGTATTATACTCATAGACCTTTAAACAATCAATTAATTTAAATATTGCATGTTTCCTTGTCATTTGTGTTTATGAAGGTAATTATGTTATCTAAATAAAGATAGCTATATGCATGTTATGCAACGATTTGAAATTAGCTGGCCAGCAGATCTGGATCGGTGCACGTATTTAACCGGTTAAACTAAAGTACAGTGCTGGCTAAACCGGTTTAAGTATCGGTTTAAATTGGCACTGAACCAGCTTAACTAAGAAACTGCCGGTTAAACCGCTACAGTATATGGATCTCACCAGTAATGTGCCGTTTTCCCCCAACACCACAAACCGATACATTATAAAACTAAGGATAACTGTTACCGTTCAATACTGCTTGTTAACGTGCCTTGCGTTTTTGTATGTCCAACGCTATTACCTATTTCATGCCTGAGATGTACATTTTTTTCTTTAAAATTTTTAAAAGCCTACTTAACAACACTGTGAACCCCAGTTTTTATTGACAATTATTGACCATTTGTGACCCAACCCAACGAAATAAGTCACATGTCGCCAAATGTACTTTCTGAGTAATATGCCTTTTAACAGTATTCTACACACAGAAATCAATAGGAACAATGAACGTTTTTGCCCAAATAACATGTATGCATTAAGATACTAACATGGGTGATATACCAAAATAAAGAGCAAATTATGTGCTATATATTGTATGTGAAAACCTAAAACCTGGAACCTTGCCCTTAAGACTCACTTCGAAGGATTCGGTCACATGTACTTAATGTAATTCTTATATACACACTCTAGAACTTTAAATGGTAACATTTTAACCTAGATTTTATGAAACTGATGCAAAGCATGGACGGGTTTCCTCACATGTTCGTGTCGCATTCGACAACGTCGGGGCTGAAAAAGACTTTAGTTTCTTTTGCCGACGACGGCGAGGCCTTCCCAGGACTCCGGACGATCTTATCAAGTGTCGCGATGCCATTGGGCCGCGCACTATCACGTGACTCTGACGTGGCATCCGATGGGTCGACCTTATTGGTTCCCCTCAGTCTCTCCATGACGCCCCCGGTGGTGCTGGACGTCCTACTGTTGTTGCTCTTGTTGCTGTTGTTGCTCTTGCTGCTGTTGGAACTGGCCCGTAGGCGATTCTCCTCAATCGAGGTGACCTCAGTGGTAGGCTCCCCTGATGCAGGTGCCGACAGGTACCTTCCGGATTCAGTAACGTAGTTCGGGTTCAAGTGGTCCTCGTTGGCGCCTGACGAAGAGGTCGTCGCGCACTGCAAGCCGCGACCTGACGATGTCTTAGTGTTGGCACGCAGCCGAGACTGCGTAAAGATGTTCATCTCGTCCTCGTCTACGAAGTACAGGGCGTAAATCTTGATCACGAAGAGACAGATCAGGGTGACCGTGGCGTTGATGATGAGACCGGCAGAGTAGTAGCTGGCCTGGTAGTAGGGCTCCTTGGAGGTAAAATAGATCGGGGAGAAGGTCACGTAGACAACCAGCGTGCAGAAGCTGCAGAAGGTAATGAAGCGGGTTTCGTTGTAGTTCTCCGGAAGCTTCCGGGTCATGAAAGCGAAGACGCAACAGACGATGATGAGAACTACGTCCCACAGCATGACACCCACCGTCTCCACGATGTTTAGGTGGCAGGTGACTTGGAGCTTGTTCTCCTCGTTTGGCATCTTCAGAATGACTCTGGGAGGGTCGACGATCAGCCAAACCGTGGTCCAAATCACCTGCAAAGGAGATATAAGGGCTATCTTTCAGCAACTCCCGTCTCGTGAAATTAAACTCTTTAAATAAATCCATTAGAATCACTGAACGCAGAGTTGCACTCAAATCACTATAAAGCAAAACAGGCCTTCACAAGTAGATTGGTGTTTTGACTTGTGATTTAACTCGACTACTACTGTGCTTTAACATGTAATTTGTAAGGATGATTTGTGTCAAGATTTGTGTCACATCAATCAAGTCACCACGTCCAAGTGAAGATTTGGTGAATTTTTTAACAATTTTTTGTTTGCGAAGACGAACATTATCTCGATTCGGCTGTGTACAGAGCAACCGTGAGGATAGACTGCATGCACGCTTGTCAGATGCAGAGGAAACTCCATCGTACAATTTTTGTTTAATCTTTTTGGAGACAAGTTGGGATTTTTTTTAAAATAGGTTTTCTCTTAAGATTTACTTACCGCAAGTGCTGAAGTGGATAGTGATAAGACCACCTGGAACATTGACCCGATATAGTTGGGCCTCTTCGCTGATTTCGTAGATGCTCTGAAGATGCGGAAGAGGCGTATCGTCTTGGTAGCTATGGATGCATAGATGAAAGAAGCTGCTACACTAGGACCAAGACGTCGGAGAACGCAGACAAAAGGAGATGGAGCGATGGAGAAGACGATGGCCGTGACGTAAGAGAGGAGGATCCCAACAAAGATGATGTAGCTGAGCTCCCGGCTGGAAGCCTTGATGAGCGGCATCTCCTGGTTGTAGATGTAGACGGCCAAGACGAAGATGGTGGCGAGCACGAACACACATGCCACAGTGATAATGGCGACAGCCCAGGCTTGCTCATGGAGGATGAAGTCAGATGGGATATCCACACACACCGTCTTGTCGACGTTGGGCCAGGCGAACCTCATGTTGTCCGCGTCGATGCAGGACTCACAACTGGTGCCGTTGTCCACCACGATCTCGGATTGTTCGCAAGGGGTGCAAGTCCAGCAGCACAGGTTATCCGGGATGCGGTTGATCTTCTCCCCCGGCTCGCACGGGTCGCTGCAAACCGACCTCGGTATGCCCGTGGTGGGATCTACCAACGCTCCGTCCCAAAGATACCATGGTAGCCCTGGTTCGATTTTAAGGTTCGGGGCGTCTGGGTCCGCGGCCTGCTTCCATTCTCCGACCCGTTGGAAGCTGTACTCCCCCGAAGTCCTGTTCATCTGTAAGTGGTTGACGGAGTACCTGCCGTACATGTTGCCATGTGGCGTGAAGCTGATCCTACCATTCGCCAGGCTCTCGAACTCGGTCTTAAGCATGTAGTCCAACAGGACGTCCCCGTCGATCTCTGTCATGTTGGAGCACAGCCCCTCCTCTGTATCGGGGCAGAGGTCGCGACGCATGCGGTCGAGGCCGTGTGCGAAGGTGAAGACAGAGTCCATGACCAGAGTCTCGTGGGCGACCTTACCGTCGTCAGCTAGGCGGATCAGCCCCGGCTCGTCGCAGCCATCCGAGGAGCAGTCGGTGTACTTCTCCAAGAACTCACGCAGCCAGGGGTTATTGCTGGATGTGTTCAGGGAGCGGAAATATTTGTCGAAATCTTCCAGTCTTCGCGACAGTGGAGATAATGTGAATGCACCTGCAACGGCAAAACAAAAAAGAGAAGAGGTTAGACGTTTTGGAAAGTGTATATTCTTGCTTGGTTGACAACTCCCCGTGATCAGACGAGATTTAAGATGAGTTGTTTGCGGTAGCACGATGCGGTTGTTTTTATTTGTGAGTTGTGTGGTTCTAAAAAGAACCGGAGGAAACTCAACTTTGTGATAATATTTCCCAACATGTTTGTATCGCGTCAGTCAGTACCGATCAAGGAACCCGAACGCTTGCCCCGTCTTGGCCAAATCATTTAGGATTATTCTTTCTATTGTTTAGGGTAATCGAAAATTATGGGCCTTCTATAGCCAAGCAGTCCAGATGGTGGAACAACAGAGAGCATTCTCGTACTGGATTCTCACAACAAAGTCTTGTTTGTAACGCGCAACTGCAACGATTACCCTGCAAAGTAATTCTCCAAATTCAAGGCTTTTGTTAATGCGAGAAGAGACTTTTTACTGTGTGTTATGGACATGGACATAATGTAATGTTTGACCACATGTACATGTACAGTTTGCCTTTTTATATCAACGCCGTTTTCGAAAACAGGCATTTTAGCTTCTTCCCCGCACATTTTTTCTCGCGAAATCTAGTTCGTTTTTTAGAATGGCCGATTTTGAAAGAGATATGAAGAAGCTAAACTTATATCTTTGTAATCAGTTGATCCTCGCATACCAAAACCAAACCTTTGTAGAGGCTGAATTATGGAAAGAAATAAAAGGTGACAATTATTGATTATCGGTAATAATGACTTGTCATTGAATATTTGATTATTCTTGATAAATCGCTAGATCAGGTAGAGTTTAATGCAGCACCACCAGTCGCGATATTAATCAAAATGTCACTGGCAAAAGGTAACCTTTGCTTTATTGCCGATGATAATTAAGTTATCCTTGTAAAAACCACCAGATGTTCTATTCCCAGTTGTTCCCTATGTTGTAAGCTATACAGGCGTTTGAGATTTTACGTATATGCGCGTCTTTAACTAATTAGCACTATTGTCCACCAATGTAACACCAATCCAATCTCATTGGAAGCTTTACAAGGCTAATATATATATTGTTTTGTTTTCATAATAATAATTTCCAGATTGCGTCGTTTGTAAATGATTATTTCATATTTGTATTATTCGAAACGTTTATTTCCAACCTTTTCACAGGCAGGTGAGGTTAGATTTGTAGATAAACAAAAGGAAATATGCGTAAATAATAAAAAGCACAACATCTGGAATAGTAAATTAGAGATTATTAAAGGGGGTGAAAAGTTTGGGGCTGTTCAAATAAACAGAGGCTTATAGAGAACAGCCTGACACAGACGATTACAAGACATCAGGCAATATACAGACAATAGGAATGAACACGAACGAACGGACAAGAGACAGAGAACAAAGAAGACAAAACAAAACAATGGATGGGACAGTGGAGACTGAGACAAGGAGACAATTCCAATGAAGATAACAAATATGATTGAGATTTCCCATTGACACCATGCAGCAGAACAGCTAAGGAGGGGAGCTAGCTATGTTATATATTGTGACAGGAGCGCCTTTTTGTAAGACGATTTAAAACGGCCCACATACGACATTGTTCTAATATCATTGTCAATGGAGTTCCATAAACGAGAACCATAGAAACAGAATATAAGGTTCGGGTGAATGGAACATATATTATTGTGCTCTGTTTGTTATCGCAAATTAACTCCACCCAACATAATTGACGTAGCCTGCATGTAACCAAATCAGACACCGTACATTGTTGTTAATTTAATTGTTGTACTCTGTACTTATAAACTGTGCAAACGGGTCGAAATAATCAACGATAGTGTATTTGTAGACTCATAAAGGCCGGTTCATACTTCACGCGAATGCGAAGCGAATTTCATGACGCCAACAATTGAAGTTTCATTGTGACGTTCTCCGTTATACCTAACGAATTCGCTTCGCAATGACATTCGCGTGAATTACAAACCGGCCTTTATAGGTCTGTGGACCCGTCTCCCCAGGAAATTTACTGAATATGAAGTCCATTAGTCCATTAATTTGAGTGAATCAGTTGTTATTATTCGTAGAATTTCGCTAGAGAAACGATGTTGCCGAAAAGAGAAAAAGGCGGGAAAATAAAAAGGCGGGAAATACACACGCTGATCTGGCTAAAACATTTCAAGCAGACAGGTTATATTAACAGGGATGATTAATAAGGGCTAAATGCAGAGCTTTAGAGGGGGGAAATAAAGGGGAAACACACTGCAACCGGAACTGTGTCTAGAGGTTGGAGAGGTGTTGTCACGGCAATTCGCAACCGACCACGGATGAATTTGTCTTCTTTTCAGTTGTTTTTTTGTTCAGTATCTAGTAATGGATGTTGATATTGGAGATCGCCGCTACTGTAACAATCGGGAAGCCTTTTGGTGTGTATACGGTTTTGATAGATTTAGCCAAGAAACAGTGGGGAAATACGGTTGGGAGAGAGTCTGTTTGCGGAAATGGAGGAAAGGATTGGGGGCCGTCCACATGGCCTGAGAACTTCGTTCTTAGAGCTAGGAGCGGACTCGATCGACAATTCTGCAAAACCAATAGCAAAAAAAATTTGCTTAAGCACAACAAGTTTTGCTCAGTAAAAACTGGTTGTAACAGCCAAAACTTGCTTTTCATGCTAAGCCGTATGGATCTTATCTACGAGGACGCCATTTTGGTTGTGTTCCCTGAATGTATTTTCAACCAATAGGAATGGGTAAACTGTCTAAGGTATTTATGAATGAAGATTACAACTACTCGACCACCACAGTCACTCCGGAGTTTATAGATAACAATCCTCATTATTTTCCACTCCCTCCGACAAAAATAATTGATGTTGCCATTTTCCCAACAGCGGTTCTTTCAAAATATATTGCCCGTCGTTGTAGTAGTCTGTTAAATTTTAACTTAATCAATCTTCCGTATCTCACAAGGGGACAAAAACGTCAATGATTGCCATAGCTGTAATTAAATTTATCTGGATACATTGTTATCGGTTTTCGATCAACTGAATTCATTAACGATTAATTGGTTTTACGCAGTGATCTGGTTTACCGGTGAGAATTGTATTACAAAAAGATAACTTTTTCATCAAAACAACCTTTTCAGAATATGCTTCTTTACTATAAACTATGCTCGAAATTGTTCATAACTTTAGTGAAAAGACTTGATTATTTCTATGATTGTTTGCGTACGCTATTTATTACGTGTTTGATGTGTGTTAATTGACGTGTATGCGTGTACGACTTCGTGGGAAATATAGCGTGGTGTGCGAGAGAAAACAATAGCTATATACAAGCAAAGAGTCATGTCATTGATACATAATATACACATATTACGATGCACCTACAAATAATTGTTTAACTCTTAGAGTGAACGTTTTTGTTTAAAGTAGAAAATAAAAGGCGATAAAAGTAGAACTGTATGTTCCTAGGCCTACATAATGTACTGTTTGAATTTTGGGAGTAAAATGCACGTGTCAAAAACAAAATGAGTTCATGTTAATCAAAGAGGTTTTAATTTTGTTTTGTATTTGTATGTTTTTATTTAAATATCCCTGATTCTAGTACATGTATATGACAAAGTGATGACGACAGAATCATTCATTTTATTACTCTATGTAAAGTTTGTGTCGCGTGTAGTTTAGACGCACTATATACTGCAGCATTGAAGTATCAGATGAACTGGCCAATAGACTGGCCAATAGACTGGCCAATGGACTCACCAATGGACTCACCGATGGACTTTCTTCACTTCCCCCAAAAGATGAAACTGGAACTTACATTATTTGTTCTCAACATTTTAAAGATTTCGATTTGTTTTAGTTGTTAATATTTACCGACAGTGACTTCTTCGAAGCCAACGATAGCGTCTTTTCCGTAGTTACCCCACCCATCACTCCCGATCCAGACGAAGCGCCTCTCAGCTCCCACCCGGTGAGCCGCCCTGAAGATCTTCCTGGCAAGCTCGATGTCCACGAAGAGAACCACGACGACCAAGTCGATTTCGACTTGGAGGTCCAGCAGCCCCTGCATGAGCGAGTCTAACTCCCCTTGCTCGGCGAAGGGGGACACGGTTCGGTAACTCGACATGGAGGTGCAGATGTTATCGTCCGCGCTACGGCGTTGAAACTCCTGCTGGCCGTTGTGGCCGTAGATCTCATCCGAGCTAATGAAGGTGACGTAGGACCAGTGGAACTCCACCAGGAGGTCCACGATGGCCTGGACTTGGTAGATGTCGGGACTGACGACCCTCATGAAGTACGGGTAGCGGCCTTTCATGCTTAGGACGTCGCTGGTGGAGAGGTAGCTGACCTGAGGCAGCTGGTAGAGACCTAGAAGAATGGCTGCCTGCTCGCTGCAGCTGCTTCGGCGGGCACCCACCACTCCAACCACCGGCCTGTCCCGGTCACCGAACCCTGGAATAAAGTTCAGGCTGCTCCGGAGTGTCGCCAGAACCGAGTAGAAGGTGTCTCTGATGTGGTAGCCCAGTCGCACCCCGGGTAGAATGGTGCGGTTCCTGTTGATCCGCCCGATGGCGTAGACCATAGCCTCTACTTCACGCAGAGCTTTGATGGACCGGAGCGGGAAACAGGTGCCATTTGACGACAGGTTGGTGTAATGGAGAGGAATAAGGCCACCGATCATTATATCGCCTTCCTCGATGTAACTCGTGTCCTGATTACCGCAGGATCTCGCCGCCTGTTGACAACGACCCAAGCTCGTCAGTTGTACGACCACCAGAAAGCAAACCAGTGAGCGAAACACGGCACGCACCATAGTCGAGGATTCAGTGGCTACAATTGAACAAGCCCGATACATGCACCGGCCGTGATCTCAATCGTGAGAAAGTCTAGAACGTGTACCAGTCGTCGAAAAGCCAACAAAGGCACTTCATCAGTTTACAGTCAATTCTAATAAGGTACTGCAACAACAAAATACTCATCCCTTTAAGATCGCGTTGGTCATCTAACGTTCCTTCTCAGTGACTGCCGCTGTAGCTTCGAGTGAATAATTTATCGGTACACTTGCACTGTGTTTTTATTCCTCCACGGCCGATCGGGTCGTTTGTGTAATGGACTTTGACTGAGGCTTAGAAAGCACCGTATTTGGCTAATGCTGCAAATTTGCCAAACTGCACGAAAGTGAAATGATAGAATCAAAATGATGAACGCGTCATGCAGCAAACGTGCCCGGGCCAGCCTCGCTGATTATAGAAAGGCTTGATGGTGAAAGTGGTTCTTACCAGGAAATAAGCCGTTTAGAAAGCAAATGTGGTCTGCGTTTGTCGTGCGAATTTTTTTTTTCATGAGCTGAGGTTAAAAACAAGGAAGTGACTTTGGAAAAAGGCCTTATTAAAACAGAAAGAACAACATAAAGTCAGGTGTTTCCTGTGAAAACCATTATGTTTGTAAATTTGTGAAAGTAACAATTAATTTCGTTTAGAAAGGAATCTGGATATGCTGGAATGTTGCCAAGTTCAAATTGGTAGGACAGTCATTTTGTTATGTTTTGAGTCATTTTGTTATCCTTATGCTGGTTCTGTGAGAAAGTAAATGGTTTATCTTGACCTGTATATCCGGGGTTTAATCTACCGGTTTTTTTTCTTTAACCTCCAATTTCAATATGATTTTGAAAACCCACTAGGGAGTTGGGGTTTAATGTAACAACAAATTACATGTATATTTTATTACCTTTCACTCCCAAAACAGACATACCTGCACTTTTTGTTTAGACCAATGCCTAATCACTATAAAAACTGAAGTGTTGAATTCAACAATTGCATGAGTTCGGTAAAGTGACTAAACTTTGAAAGTGTTGAATCCAGCATTTTAAATGTATTTCAGTTAACGAGATAGACCACGGGTAACACAATCATGTATGGCTTTTGTGACGAAATGAATGGTAATACTGCATTCTATTTGGTTCCGTTGGCGAGAGACCTGAGTTTAGCAATTCCCCTAAAGTGACTCTCACACTCTGCCGTGTAGGCCTACCGTGTGCCACCGTGCGCGAAAATGTCTGCGGACGGTGGAGAACGGCGAGGGCACACGGTGGTTCGTTATCAAAGCGGGCAACACGTTAATAGTGCGTTGGCGCTTATTTACACCCGGTGGGACCCGGCGAAAGTTTTGGGCATGCTCAAAACTTTGACCGGCTGGCACCGGCCGCAAGTAAGCGGCAAGAGGACGGTGTTGAACGGTATGAGGACGGTATGAATACGTTATGAAAACGGTCACACTGTATGAACACGTTCACAACACGCTCATAACCCGTTACAGAACGGTGATGAACGGGCAAAAAAAAATCCACCGTCTGCAACGGGTTGTAAGCGGGTTGTGAACGTGCCATGAACGTGTTGATACCGTGCCACCGTCTTCATAACGTATTCATACCGTCCTCATTACAGTGTTCATACCGGACTGCCAACGGGTGTTTCCAAAGCGGTACCGCCTGATTCTGACGGCGCCGCCTCCCTAACGCATGGGTAACATCCTGTTAACGCCTTGACGTTCCCATAACGTCCTATAACGGGTCCAAGATGAGGAGAAGTGTCGTGGAGTTTCCTTGAAGAAAAATGGAGAGCGGACTTGACCGTTGCCGTTCAAATCGGGGTATTTATGGCAGTCGTGTCATGACGTCAGCAGTCCGGGGACTCGCTCATAGGACGCTCCGAGCGGTGAGGGGACGCTAAGTGACTGGTAGGTGGCTGCTACAAACCCGGTGCACACGTTCGAGACCCGGTATGGGCCCGGTATGGAAACGGCCAAAATTTTCAACAAAAGTCAATCTGGGCGGTGAAGACGGTAGAAGCACGTTCAACACCCGGTATGCGCCCGGTGAGAACGGTCAGAAGATGGCAACGAAACGGTGAAAAGATTAATTTTATGAATTGTTTTTTGCGGCCGGGGACAAGTTCGCTCAAAACCCAACGTTCTGGACTCTGTTGTTTTTTAATAGCCCGGCAGGCGGACGGTAGGCCTACACGGCAGAGTGTGAGAGCTCCATAAAGTAGGCGTGTTCGTTTAGGTCAAGATTAAACAAAACGACAAAGCAACAGTGCCGTTTGTATCAATAACAATTAGTCTGTTATCAAACCAGTGTTTGGCAGTGATTAATGATTATGAGTTTTTAGGCTCACGTATCGGAAGCACTTTTGATAATCGACCAAACTGGCGTCTGCTCTGATTTAGAAAATACTCGGAACGGAACTGTTAATTACATGTACCCCGTGATGAATATTATCCTAAAATTTCACGACATGATGTATTACTTCGGCCATTAATGCGTGTACACGTATTTGTATGAATTATGGTTAGAGAAACGTGTGTGCTGTACCGTGTAGGCCACGTACGACCTCAATAATGGTTAGAAAGGGAGAGTTGGGGAGAACAATTAAGTTCCAAAGTTTGACGCGGGGGGGGGGGGGGGGGGGGGTGTGCTTAGCGCTACCAACGTTAGGGTGCTAAGGGGGGGGGGGTCCCTCTGTATCATATCGTGCTGGGTATAAGCATAAGTGCGCCAACTTTAACTGGTTAAAGTTGGAAACAATTCTGTTTAAAATTATATCCTTTCGTCACTTCACCATTTCAGCGGCAGTTCTGTTTTGTACATTTAAGGAAAAGTATACATTGACACATGTACGTATACGTAGGTTAGTGTGGCTGCATTCCCGCTTATGTCATTGTCCACGGGCAAGAGCCTTTGCCACAATAATTGCTCCAGCTGGGAATATCTGGGGTATCCCAAGCTATAATTCCCTTGATCAGCGAACAACAGCTTCGCTAAGCAGGCTACACAAAATATTTGTAACGTAGAATAATTCCCCTTCGGTATATCACGTTACAGTCCCATGTAGATTATATTATAGACTCATTATCTCACTGTTTCCTTCCTTGATAACCTAACACTGGCTTTCATTATCTAATGCCGCTTTCATTATCCAATGCCGTGTACATTACCAACTCGCATTAACTCAATTGTCGAGGTCCCTTGGTAATTTGTCTTCTTGATTCTGATGAATTTCTCCTGGTGTGATCATACGTGTGCATAATGTGTGCATAATGTGTTGCTCAGTAAGGAACGATAGTCATGTATATAGGCCTACACGTACATAATCCTTACATTAGCGTTAAACTAAAGGTATCTACACCATTTTTGCAAACATCAAAAATGAAACTAATTATTATTCTGAAATACCTTACTTGACTTCAAGTGAATAACAGTCTCAAGCATCCTGTGAAATCGCGGCATCTGTTTTGCTGTGGTTTTCAATAAAAGTGGAATTTTGTATCAATTTCAAAACGATCTAGTTAGTCCATATTTCAGTAGGGATTCGTCCGTGAATTGGTGCAAGCAAAATTAGCAAACCTGCTATAATTCCCTGACGTCTATAAATTGCTCTGTTTTATTTAAAGGAAGTCAAAGAACCAGACTACAAGGACAGGTTTTTTCTTCAATATTTCAATAATTTGATTGAACCCTATAAACAGTGCTTAATCTATCAATTTCAATACACATTTCCCCACACCCTTGGGGAGGGAGGGGGGGGGGGGAATATGTTTCCCCGGTGACCTGCTCATTTTCAAAATATACAGCAAAAGCAAAATGTGGTGATACTTGTGACATACGCTTGTCTGAGACGCGTATGGAGCGTGCTTATAATTTTAGCAAAAGAAAACAACACTCGCTTTAGAGAGGTTTAGCAACACGTATTACGCGAACTTCAATGTGAACGCGCAAGACATTTACTTAGCGCGGCCGGTATGGGCCGGTCGAACAGAAGTTACGCGTTGACGTTCGTTGGAAAAGTGCATCAAAACCACCGTAGTACAGTGCGCGCGTCGTGTGCAGCGCGCGCTAACGCGCAAATGTAGGCGGCTGATAGTGTTAAGTCTTTATCGATATCGTCTCACGCACTCTTTCCCATTGCGCCACTCGATGATGCGTAGCCTAGCAACAGCTTCAAGTAGGGGGATTCAAGAGGAGTAGAGATCAAGTGATGACAAGCAGAGATATATATCTAGGAAGTCCCCTTTAATTGAATAACAAATGCACACTCACACCGTTGTGTGTAAACACCTGCCATCGTGGACTATTATTGTCCCTCTTTTGTTCGTACTTTTGTTGAAGGACTCCCATAGGTTTTGTACACGATTTTCAATCGTGGACTTTCTGTCAATCGTGGACCCTATTGTTCTCTGTTGTTCGACGTCCACTATTCGGATGTGGATACAAACTCACGTATACACGACCTTGCTTTTATAGCCGTTTAACTGCCCTTCCATATTGTCACGATTTCACCACGCGTTAATGTTTTCAATTCCCTTCAACAACATTACGCTAGGATTGAACCACGCAACGCGACCTCGCTATCCCCTGGAGTCAGCTAGGATGTGGAAATCAATTGCAGTCGCTATTTGATTTTTGATTTTCCTTGCGCGAAAAAGATGAAACAAGCAACGTATGATTGCTGTGACTACACTGCAAAAACTGTGGTGTTAAATTGTACACCAATGGTGTAAAATTTGATTATTTCCTGGTGTTTATATTGGGCAGGGATTTGGGTGTTAAATAACACCAGTTTGGGAATCAATTTTTTTAACATCAATTTTGGTGTACACTCTGATAGCAAAATTTAACGTGGATATCACGTCATTTGCTCGTCATTCTAGCGAAAAGATGTACATATACATGTACTGTTTTAACACTATAATTGTGTACATATTAACTGCATGGACAAATTACGTAATGAAATATTACACATCCATATACAATAATAACCTATTCCTACTAAATACGTACTACACACATAGCCATTGCCGTTGTTAGTTTTATACTACGCTTTTTTTGTCCACGACGATGTCACAGCTAGTTTTTATGAATAATGTCAAAGTTTGAAAACGAATAAAATATAACGGGAATTTTTAACTATGTTTGCACAATAATCAAAATTCAATCATGGAATCGTTTAAATAATTACATATTATGGTAAAAAAATGAATTTTTGGACTCAATACAACAATTTAACATCGACTATTGTTAACATATCCCATAATTCCTTATCGACCAATCAGAGGGCTTTATTTCACACACGCATGCGCACTAGGTCAAATTTAACACCAAAAGTACGTAACACCAGTACTTGATTTGAAACTGATACTTCAAGAATCATTTTACTTCATTTTAACACCAATTTTCATTACAAAAGATTTAAAAAAACATTGGTGTTAACATTTTAACACCACAGTTTTTGCAGTGTATACAATGTGCTGCAAAAAGAGAAGTGTACGCAGACGGCTTGAAATAAGGCAAGCTGGGGGAAGGGGCATGCCTTCTCCAACCATATGCTCCAACCATAGTTCCTTTCTCTATGCTCCAACCATCTAACAACGTGACAATACAATGTGTGATGTAGACGCACTTGATTCTTATCATTGTATAAGCACTGGCGCATATAGCGCCATCGGAAAGTTATTCATAATCTTGATTTTCGCGAGAGCATCTTTGAAGAACCCCTGGGAAACAAATGAATATATAATCACGGGGTATAACGACCTGCCTTCACGGAACCTTCTTTTGTGCACGATATGTCACAGGCGAATGAAACAAATGAAACGTATAGTACCTATACATGTATACATAAAACGAATAGTGAACCTTGCTGACAATTTTATTCCAAATTGGAAACTTAAAATTTTAGATTTGTTTTCCCTATCGTTCACGCAGTATGTTGTTGTTGGACCGTTGAATGATATCTTTCAACAGATTTGCATGACTTTTTTTGTTCTACTGCCAAAGTAACCAGGTAAAAAATACCTTGCCAAACTAAAACTCCATGTTATATCTCAAAGAAACTGAATTGTGTGGATACAAAAAGGACTGACTTATGATACATTGAGGGGAGGAGGTCGTTGGTTCGAGTCCTGTCTGATCCAGCTTCAGATTTTGGTCTGACAAGCTTACGGGCAGCAGTTGGTATACGATACTCATCCTACCTAATGATAATAATCGACGCCGTTGAAGTGCAAATACCCAATGATTAATACGCATTCGTGCCGTAATGGCGCAGAGAAAACCATTATAAAACCACCATATACGACTTGAGGGAGAGACTAATCCGCAAGTTAGAGAGAAAGTCAAGTTGGCGATAACTTTAATTTATTATAGCTACTGATTATTGTAGTATTTCCCGCCTTTTCCGCTTTCTGTACTAATCACCTTTCCGCTAGTCGGGTATGATTATCGTTCCGCTTGGCAGATTATCGTTCCTCTGGTCGGGTGTAATTATCGTTTCGCGCGTAATTATCGTTTCGCACAGCAATCGATTGAGTGCACCTAATGAGCGTCCCACCCCGAATACACCTGAGTGTTAAGATTAATTAAGCGTGTACCGCAATACAGGCAAGCGACGGGAAGTCATAAGTGAGTATACACAACAGCTTGGTGCTCGAATGAAAAATCACACGCTATTAACACACTATGAATACACCTGTGTGTTAAGATTAATCATGGAGGAATTATTCCTCCATGGATTAATTAAGCGTGTACCGCTACAGGCAAGCGACGGGAAGTCAAAAGTGAGTATACACAACAGCTTGGTGCTCGAATGAAAAATCACACGCTATTAACACACGCTATTGTTCAATCTTTCTGTTTGTTAGTTCGGAGAAAAAATAACCTGCGGAAAAGGAAAGGTATATTGTCAAGGCCGGATCCGATGTTTTACACTCGTTGAAATTATCGCAAATTGTGGCCCATTGTGCAAACCGTTTTGCTGAGAAAAAAAAAAAGCTTTGAGAGACGCGGTAGGTTAAAGAGATATTTTCAGATGATAAAATAAAACAACAATGATAACAATATTGCCAAAACCGACAAGGTTCTCATTTATTAATCAGTTAATAGATTGAACAGAGAAACGACTGAAACCGAAACTACGAGTTTTCGGAAACATCCATCTGTTTAAATAATCATAGAGCTGCTAAGCACAACAATTTGCTTAGCATGAAAATTTGTCCTTATTGTTTTCGGTTGATAATCAGCTGGTTTTGGGCTTAGCATGAAAAACACGTAGAATTTTGGCTGGTAACCTGTTTTTAATGAGCAAGAATTTTTGGTGCTAAGTAAATTGTTGTGCTTAGCAGCTCTTTGAAATTAGTCCCCTGAACTGCCCTAATAAACTGATAATGCTTTACATTGAGTCAGGCAATTCACCAGAATCAGTCCAACAGTTTGGATGTAGAGTTTATCAGTGGTGTTGGAATTTGCAAGGATGAGGAAGGTTCCTATATAAATCACTCTAGGGTGAAGGTTAAGAGAAATATTGTCTCGGAAGAAATGCTTCCATCTTAATACTGTGACTTTGTAAGTGACATCGACAATCCAGGCATGTACCTCCTTATGTCTGCCTTGGAAAACTACTGCCAACTTCAAAGACATTATCTGACAAGACGGATGAGTATAATGTTCGCTCGATCGAGAGAGAGAAAAAAGCAACGATTGTATAGCTGACTATCTCACGAACTTCCTCGTATAAAGACAGGCCACGGCATTCCAAACGGCAACATACACTTTGACAAATTAACCGGGCCTGTCACCCACGCGATCTGTCCAAATAAACTCACGCGCTTGGTCAAGTAAACCGGCCATTTTAATAATCATATCAACGGCGCATATAACTCATTCGACACTTATTAGAAGAATTTCCCCTTGGTGATATGACTGGGCAGTGACAGGCACGCATGTTTATATACGTAGATCTTTAAAAAAAATTGCGCCATAAATCAACGTTGCTGTTCATCTTCAAGACTAAAGCTTTATTTTATCAAAACAAAAATGTATTTCATTTTTGGCTCCCGAAACTCGTTCTACACAAGAATACACACAAAAACGCCATTTTTTATAGAATGGTGGTGTGGATGTTTATATTCTAGTTTCAATTGCTTTTTCTGGTTAACATCATTTCGTTCAAAACTTGTTTTGTATAACCCAATCCGGCGTTTATAGGACGTAGTGTTCATTTACCTGTAGCTTGACATACTAACTTTAAACGAAGGGCACATTTTCTTTCGCTATAGGCTTGTAGGCAAGGTCTCGCACTGGTCAGACCGCCATTTATCGATATTTTGATAATCTATTTCGATCTCCGAACCACTTAACCTCGGTTGATGAATGGCGCATCAACATGAATGTTTGTCTTCCTAACGCAGTTAGCCATACAGTCGGCGCATTGAGCGCTCATTACTATAGCCACACATCATGTTTGCCGAGTTGTAATTGACGCAATAATTCAATTACAAATCTGGGCTAAAATGCCTGCCACGTGCTGGACTCGGCCCGACCGCATCCCGACCGAATTATCGACCGCCCTTCCGTCTGCGCTCCCCCCGTCTAACGAATCAAAACACGGCCCTGAATAATACCACATCGGCTGCTGCGTTAGCTGCACACGGACGGTCAATCAATAATGCTTCACAGATACGAGGACGGTTTGTCAAGGCGATTGTCTCTTTAAACTAGATTCAGTGATCGACAGCAATTAAATACTGAAATCCTGCTTCAAGCCTTAATCGCTTATTTTTTTTCTACTTTAAAGGTATATGATACACCATTGGTAATTGCTTGAATTATCATGGGTGGATTCGGGGGTTGTATTTCATAGTAAATATCGTTTAACTGACCTGTCTGAAGTTTTACAATCATGGATGCCGAGAAAAGCACGAAAATTTGCGTTTGTTTTCAACCGGCGATAGGCAGTTATTCTTATGTTATCTTTGTTTATTCGCGATCTTTATCAAATTATATTTTTTGGAATAATTACAGTATATATCTACCTAAATTATTTTGCTGGATGCCTAGAATCATTATTTACTTTCAAATTAGTAAGATATTTCTCAATAATTCGGTCGTAAATATTTTCGACAACGGCAAATGGTGTATACTACCTTTTAGACCACTTAAAAAAATGTTCTCAGATGAGTTATTATACCCAGAGTTGCAATGACTCGAGTCGATTACTCGACTCGACTCGCCCTTATTGTTAGCGAATAATTAAGTACATACACAGTAGACATATACAGCGGCCGTCTGCTTTCCTTCTTCCATGATACAACAAACATACACTATCCCGATGCTCGCAAATTAAAGCGCTTGCATAAGTTATGGGGAAGCCGGTCTCATTAGGTTAATTACCTATGTTAATTTGCTTTAGGTTCATTACTTACACTGCAAAAACTGTGGTGTTAAAATTTTAACACCAATGTTTTTTAAATCTTTTGGAATGAAAATTGGTGTTAAAATGAAGTAAAATGATTCTTGAAGTATCAGTTTCAAATCAAGTACTGGTGTTACGTACTTTTGGTGTTAAATTTGACCTAGTGCGCATGCGTGTGTGAAATAAAGCCCTCTGATTGGTCGATAAGGAATTATGGGATATGTTAACAATAGTCGATGTTAAATTGTTGTATTTAGTCCCAAAATTCATTTTGTTTACCATAATATGTAATTATTTAAACGATTCCATAATTGAATTTTGATTTTTGTGCAAACATAGTTAAAAATTCGCGTTACATTTTATTCGTTTTCAAATTTTGACATTATTCATAAAAACTAGTTGTGACATCGTCGTGGACAAAAAAGCGTAGTATAAAACTAACAACGGCAACAGCTATGTGTGTAGTACGTATTCAGTAGGAATAGGTTATTATTGTATACATATTATGTGTAATAAGTCAGTTCTTGGTAATATTTCATTACGTAATTTGTCCATGCAGTTAATATGTACAAAATTATAGTGTTAAAACGGTACATCCTTTCGCTAGAATGACGAGCAAATGACGTGATATCCATGTTAAATTTTGCTATCAGAGTGTACACCAAAATTGGTGTTAAAAAAATTTGATTCCCAAACTGGTGTTATTCAACACCCAAATCCCTGCCCAAAATAAACACCAGGAAATAATCAAATGTTACACCATTGGTGTACAATTTAACACCACAGTTTTTGCAGTGTAGGTTAATTGCTTAAGTTAATTGCTTTTGTTCACTTTGTACATTAGCTAATGACCATAGATCGTTACAGGAAGGTCGAGGTTATTCTTATGTATACTGAGGTTGTTTCTATGCAATTGTTGGTAACATTCTGTCGCTAATCAAGGCTTTTTATGCGATGGCGGCCATTGAAAATGACTCCCAATGTTACAAACGTAAGAAAGATCTATGTAAACGGAGAAACTGGTACAGGTACACAATTCCACTGCCAACTTTCCAAATTTAATACATGTTTATTGAGATGTGAGTAGTATTTTGCTTTAACATCCCATACAAACAAAGGGTTTTTTCTTTGATAATCATTTTAATTATGTGTGATAATGAAAACAAGCTTCCCTTGTGCTCGCTCGGTGCCTCGAACGCCCAAGCGTCGGGTCGGGTCGGGTCGGGTCGGGTAGGGTAGGGTAGGGTAGGGTCGGGTCGGGTCGGGTCGGGTAGGGTCAGATCGGGTCGGGTAGGGTCAGATCGGGTCGGGTCGGGTCGGGTCTGGTCGGGTAGGGTCAGGTCGGGTCGGGTCGGGTCGGGTCGAGTTGGAGAGTTCAAATCGGTTTCGGTTTGGATTCGGTTTATATTTGTAATTGTTCAGGTCGGTTTGGCCTAGTCAACCCAATCCGATGCACACCATTAACCCGGGCCACATCAGTCAAATGTCTTTAGACCCTTGACAGGACCTTAGTTAGAGGGTTCACGGTCAATAACCCTTTAGGAATTGTGTCTTCTGGGAAAAGGTTACCTCAACATCTCTAAGAATCTCGTTCCCCCTTGTTCCCCATGTTCCCCATGATGTCAACGGTTTTTTGTTGTTACCATTGCAGATGGCGTCAAC
Organism: Crossaster papposus; assembly: GCA_037893245.1. Lineage (NCBI taxonomy): Eukaryota > Metazoa > Echinodermata > Asteroidea > Velatida > Solasteridae > Crossaster > Crossaster papposus. The sequence goes on along the minus strand of JBAIAA010000650.1, from coordinate 866,986 downwards.
AATTTACCAGGTGAAACCACCAGTGCCCTCACCAACGCCATTGTACTGCGTAGATGAGGTCCAGGAACCCGACTGCCATTTTTACAGTACCAGGCGATGTACCCAATTTTGTTTGATTATTGTTTTCCCGTATCGCCAATCCACAGAAGCAAACAGATATCATTGTGTTTACAATTTCAAGTGGGTTCAAGGATTCGGGGGACATAAAATGCCAATGTGGCTGGTGTCAGCTGCGCCTATATACAATTGGTTCATACCATAAAACACAGGTTTATGGAATCAAAACGCTCTATATATCACGCAGCCTCTGTATCTTACCTTGAACGTACAAATACCTGATAAGTGGCTGTCGACGTCCGTAGACAATTAACACATTTGGGTACATTTGGTACAAATTACCATTTTGTCAGAATTCCGTTTGACTTGGTCTGAAATGCACTTCGTTTCATTGGAAAGTTTCCCTTCCTTGTGTTCATCCCCTTCGCGTTCACCGTTGCAGTTTGTATATTAACGGTACACTCATGTTAAGTGGTCGTGTACATGATTTGTGTCTCCATTTCTGATTTCACAGCAATTCACCCGGTTTCTCGCTCAATTACACCCGCCCTGTCTGTCTGCAGGGCAGGGGCACTCCACCGCGGGATGAATTCATCGATTTTCCACCTCCCCAATCAGTCAAAATTAGGACAGTTGCCATTGAGCTTCATTGAGCTTCACGGTTCGCAAACGACCCTCAAACAAATCGCACCCGGGTCCCACACATTTATAACCAATTTGAAACCGGTTAGGCCTACCATTCTGAAAGCCATTATACTAGCGACAATAAGCCCCGCGTATAATACAGGGTGGCCCACAAAAAACGGACAAGCACAACTGCACAACTCCACCCCTCCCCCCCCCCCCCCCCCAAAAAAAAAAATACCGGTACCAATGATACAAAGAATTCCCCATTTTGGTCCAGTAGTTTTAGCTCAACACCTTATCTTCGTATCTTCCAGAAAGACTCCGTTATGCCAATTTGGCCACAGCGCCGTGAAATCACGCTTTGTCCGTTTTGTTGTCACCCTATTATTATTAATCATTCACATGAAATTGTCATTTTCAGGCAATTCAACAAAAATCTTGTTGAGATATTTATATTTGTTGGTAGTGCATATATTTGTATTTTGTAAGTTCTCGTTTTTCCTTTGTTATTTTTTGCGTCTTTACTTGGTATTATTTGTTTTTATACTGAGGTCCGCTATTCACGTGAAAATGGCAATTTAAGTTGGTATGAAATGGTACTTCAGGCCTATTTGATCAAATTAAAACAAATAAATGGCTGCGAGTTTGGTCTGTCGTGTTGCCAATGGTAACCGGAAGTCTACGGCAGACGTCTGTTTATAAATGGATTGGCTATTTTGAGTGCGAATATCCGTTCCGATGAGAAAAGGAAACGCTTCGCGATTATGACATTTTTCCAATAATGTCTCGGCCGGCGAGACACTACGTGAGAAACGGCTCGGGACGGAAAAGTGGTTATAAAAAAACGCAAAGTTCAAAGTCTTTTTTTTTTTAACTTCTATTGACAACTGTGAGTATCCTTTCTTGTCCTTATGTGTCCAGTCTTTTCTTTTCGTTTCGCATTGCAATTTTTTGACAGTTATCAGAGTTTGGGATACTTCAAAAATCAGCTGCAAATATTTAAAATATAATAAACCCCTGAGAAAATATATATGATAAAAAAAGAAAGTTAATCAGAAAGACGTGTGATATCTTCAGATGTTCTGACCATTTCAGGAAGGGATGCTCTTAAAGCCCACTCGGAGCTATACTTAGGTTTTAATAGTTGATTTTTTGAGCGTGTGGTGCTCGAGTGAACATTTTGAGTAAACTTGTGGTTGGTATCAAATCGTGAAAGAGGGATAATCATTCTACCGAGAACAATTTCGCCAGCTTTATAAAGTTCGTAACAGCAGAAATGATTTTGTTGTGTGGTAATTAGGCATGATATTTGTTTTTGAGCTGTGTGGTGTTTTGCAATGTCCACGCGAACATGGTGATACCCTCTTTTTTGTTGCTAACAAAATGATGATGGAAAACCATTAATCCTATTATGTATGCGTCAATAGGGATTTGTAGGATTAACGACACCCTTATGTAAGTTATATAGATTATGATGCATTCGTTTGAATGAATAACAAAAATCGAACTCACCAAATGTAGTGTTGAGATTTCCCTCCACAGCACTGTTCCCATAGTTGCCCCAGCCATCGCTGCCGATCCAAATGAACCTTCGATAGGCCCTAGCTCTGCTGGCCGCTTCGAAGATGTCCTTCGCCATTTCCAGTTGGACGAAAAGAATGACCACCACGGCGTGGCTATTTGTTTGAAGAGTTACCAACTCGGCCACAAGCTCGTCGAATGTCTCGTCCGTGGCGTACAGGGATACCGTACGAGTGATGGCGATGCAGATGCCCAGTTTTTGCGCAGTCGTACGGAAGGCCTGCTGGGCGCTCTTCCCGTACGTGTCGTCGGAGTTGATGAACGAGACGTAATTCCATCCGTACTCGGCGATCAGGTCTGCGATCGCTGCCACCTGGTAGCTGTCGGGTCCGACGGTCCGCAGGAAGTACGGATAGCGGTAGATGTTGGACAGCTCGTCGCTGGTGGACAGGTAGCTGACCTGGGGGATGTGGTACAAGCCCAGGAGGATGGCCGCTTGGACGCTGGAGCCGCTTCTCTGCGCCCCGACCACGCCGACTATGGGCGGCGTGGTCTCGGGGCAGTGCTCGCTAGACTTGAACAGGGAGCAGTTGCCGTCCCACCTCTGAGGAGGGATAAAATTCAGGCAGTCCCGGAGCGTCACGGCGTTGGAAGAGCAGGTGTCGTAGATCTCGAAGCCCAGGACGACCCCGGGAAGCAGGCTAGCGTTCCTGTTGATGACATCCACGGCGTAGACCATGGCTTCTTGCCGCTTAAGGGCCCCGATGTTGCGGAGCCTGCCGCACATTTGGTTCTTCTCGTCGTACTGGTGGAGGGGCACCAAGCCACCGAGATTGAGGTCTCCGCGCCGGGTGTAGTGGACGCCGCTGTACGTCCCCACCTCGGTGATGAGGAGAGACGCCAAGACGAGGATGACGGACAAACCGAGGCACGGGAAGCTGGTGACAGCTTCCCCTCGCACCATCTTGATCATAACTGCCCTGGATTATCAAGTCCCAACACCGACGGTTGTATCATCATCTCACCGTGAACCTGCGCATCCCAAGCCGAGAATTACCCATCATCGAAGTCATCAGGATCGTCAGTGCCTGCGGAGTTGCAAATAATATATACGGCATTTCAATCAATCATGTCACATATCCGCCATGGCTCGTCGTGCATTGAGGTTATTATACAGTTATTATCGAGAGATGAATCGAAAATGGACTTGTCCTCTGTCCAGAGTCAATGGCCGGTGTGTAGTTACATTAAGGGTTGCACAGCAGCGGTGTAGTCTCCCGTTGATGGACAGTGTGTAAGTAACGAGAGAGCACACACACACACACTGCGTTCTCTATCGATCGCTCGCGAGACGTGATACAAAGACAATCACTGGAGACACTTCTCTGCGATCAATTAACTCGGTCTTGTCAAGGAGAGAGGAGCGTAAGATATCTCCTCACACGTGCTATTTCGCACCTACCTGACGTCATTTCATTATGAAGCAAATGAAACAAATTTGTTGTCAGTCATAACGGCCAGTGCGGCCTATACATGTATATCACATGATGTAACTACATGTACATTAATCGGAAATGCATGCTTTATATGACTTGGCAATATGCTGTGCTGTTTCGGCCATTCAGCTTTGCTTACATTACACAAATAGAAATAAAGAGTTTGCCCAGCTAGCTAACTCATCAAAACGTGGCTTGAACTTTGGTCAATTTTTTATGATAACCAGCTGGGATTGCAGCACACGATCCCATTCCCTAGTGTAGCGCGCGCGCGGCATGCGGCACAAGACGACCTCTTAGTCAGTTGGAGTATACTTAAACGTGTACTTACCCAGTTTGTTGTTCACTAGTGGTCGGGTTCCTGTGTCGCCCAGTGCCAGCAAAACCAGTTCAACGCTCTCAGCGTTGTAGTCGGTAATCATTAACCAAAAGAACGAAACTTTCGGCTTAAAGTTCAGTATTTATTTGCGGCTCGCCGCGCCTGCCGCAGAAGCTGTAAGTAACTCGGTAGTATCTCAGCAAACTCCGGGCAACTTTGGGAAGATTCCGATCCGACTCGACGATTTATATAGTCCCGGGTGTAACAGCGGTGTTCTTTGATTCCAAGGCCGGGAACGTTGAAAAAGGAAGCAACTTTTGTTTCCCTTTCCTTGCACAGCTAGTGAGTGAATGGACGAGATTTGTCAAGGGAAACTCCCGGGGCCACGGCACTGACGGCGGTTCCGGCTACCGTGTGTGTGCTGCCGGCTGCTCGGTAGCGGGCGCCGGTCCGCGTTCCGCTGACGAGCAGTCTGCGGCGCTTGACGATGTTTTTCTTAATTTTCTCTATTGTCACTCTCTGCTTCAAGTTCATAGTGCACTTGAATTGCAACGCTTCGTTTACCACGTGATGTTAACAAACGCACGCCTGCGCGCGCGCGCGGAGAGCTGCTTTCTCCTTCATTGGTTATGAGCAGACTGGTATGCACGAAAAGAGATTGGTTGATGTCCGTGATGATATAGTGCATCAAGTACTAACGGTAGTTTCTTCCGAAGATCATTGTGTACAAACATTCCATATTACGTACTGTGGACATCCGAACCGCACAGGACAGATGCGGGAAGAGGTTACGAATTAGTTGCACACGTCCACAGTCCGTTTTACTCCGTTTTTAGCCCTGTTCGCACTGGACTTAATTTGGGCAAACTAACCAAGACAATGGGTAACTTACCCATTTCAAGTCCAGTGCGAACAGCCTGGGTAACCTTCCTCACAGGTAACTTACCCACGCCGCGTGGGTAGTTTAACCGAGCCAAAGGTGCCCAGGAAGATTGACCAGGTCAGTTTAACCGAGCCAGAAAATCCAGTGCGGACGCGACGTCTCGGTTAAATCTTCCATCACCCATTATGTAAGAAAATAATGTTGAGAGCTAGCGTCGGGAACAGACGATCCGGTCGTCAAGTCGCGGTCATAGGTCACGCAAGGCGCCCTCTTTATTGTTTTGGAGCTGGTTCGGTTAGTTTACCCATGGTCTCGGCAATTCTACCCGCGTCAATTAAATCCAAGTGCGGACGGTGGAAAGATTAACCCATCGAAATGTTACCCACAATGTTTATCCACTGCGAACACGGCTTTAGAGGAAAAAACGGGGTTAAGGTTATTTATAGAAAGGGAACACCTGGATGGCCCAGAATCAACATTTGGGGTTAAACAAGATTCTGAAAGGAAGCGAGATAATGAGTATTTAGCCAACGTACTTTATTTATCATTACACGAAGACAAAAGAATGCCAACAGTATATATTATTTGTTTGTGTGTGTTTTACTTTTGTTTTAATCTGTGAACGGCATCTTATCAATGATTTAGGAATGACAAGATTTCCTTTAAATAACAACAAACAATTACAGTGACAAATTACAGGCATGGGCCTTTTCTAATCTCTGGCTTCGTTTTGTATTAGTTTAAGTGGATCAGTGATGCAGAAATCGAAGGTTGAGCCGCCGACAAAGACAGGGTTTTGAAAAAAAACCGGCTATGAATACACAGCTAAAAAGACATCGTCTTCATTAGCGTGTATGAACTTGAATACCGCCCTCGCGCGGTTGAATCGAGACATTACGCTCATGCTAGACTTCAAGTTTAGTTTTCGCTACCAAGCTTAGCGTGATTAGTAATGCCAAGTGGGAAAAACAGTGCCTTCCCAAGTTCTGGTTATGGTCATTTATATTTGAGTTGCAAGGATACCTAAAAAAGAAGACCGCCAAACAGCAATTAGGCATATGGCATGGTCTCTAGGTCAAATGAGAGTTTAATTCCACCCCCCCCCCCCCCCCCCCCGTCCTCCATCTCACAAACAAAGACTGACGACAAATTGCAACTGCCCCCTAAAAATGGTTTTAAGATTGGGTTCTGAAATTAGACCCCATTGCGGTTGCCCTTGTTGGTAATCTGTACTCGCAGAATATATTGCGAAGAAATTAAGAAAACGTAGACAGTGGAGTATAGAAACCGAGTTCTTTGAATAATCCTCAATTCGATTAGGACCGAAGGCATAATCAAATTTCAAGGTATTGGCGAGTTTATCTGTTTTGAATGGTTGCAGGTCTATTGTCCCAAGTTAGTCATTTTAGCCTAAGCAGCGAAAGACTAGGCTGGGGTTTGGAAAACGGCCTTTTCGTCCACCGTAAAGGGCGCCACCAAGAGGCAACATGTGCTAATCTATTTGACATGCACGTTGACGTCTGCAGTGTCAAGTGTCAGTGACAGTGGGGATGGACGACCGTTTTTGTTCAGTGTCATCACATTGAAAAACTTACCGTCAAGTGTTCAGGAAATAACTTCTACTTAACTTAGCAAGGGGCGGTTTACATTGTGAGTATTACTATTACCACTATGACTTCCCTTGATACAATAAAGGGGTTGCATTGACGTCACGCGCGCTACGCGTACGCGCTAATCGCACGAACAACCGGGCCGAGCGGCTTTTATTGAGGTCAAACAAAGTGCAGACAGTATATGCCGTGATTACGCAACTAGACCTCATTGGGGGCGCTGTCGGGAAGTGCGACGTGCGTGTGACATCATATGCATTAACTTTATTACAAGTTCCTTGACAATGACATGAATAACTTATTAAAGGTAGGATTATTTATAGGATACGCCATTCATTGTTGACATTGTCATGAATGGTTAAATGGGGTGGGTGGGGGGGGGGGGGGGAGTGTATTTAAATATTGTTTGACCCGTTTAACCAACATGTCCGATGTTTAACAATTACGGATTTTGAGAAAGCAAGAAAAAGGCTTTGTTTTCAACCAATATCTGGCAGTGGTTCTGTTGTTCTTTCTTTACCCGCGATCATCGTCCTAGACCCGTGAACGTGGTGGCGGTGTACGCCGCCATGTTCACTAGCCCAGGTTGGACAATGAACTGACGTCCATGATGCGAGTTCCCGCAGTAATTAGATTCTAAACTTTAACCTATGGTTTTCAATTCATGTTTTACCTTGTTGTAGAAGCTAGTATGATCTTAATGCCCACATAACTCTTTGTGTTCTTATCTATCTTTCTGTAAAGCCTAGGTTCAGGTCGATGTTTTTCAGGGTAAAAAAACAAAAACAAAACGTTAAAATTGTAGACTTTCTTCGTCAGTTTCACTCCGAGGTCGTACGTATGTGCCTATTTTATTTTGTGCAGTGGCTATTGTTACGGCAGTCAGCGATCCGATTCCCCGACTTACAGTACCAAGCCTGACATTGACAATACTCTGGGCCTTTCACTCTTGGAACCAGACTATCAAATAGTCTGGCTCCAAGAGCGATATAAAAATATTATTGTCAATGTGGGTTCAGGGAATCAGATCGCTGACTGCCGTAACGTTTACTGCCGTAAACTGCGTTGTTTTTAACTCCGCCTACAGTAAATGGACAGTCCTGCTCTATAATTTGTTAACCACAGTTGGCTTCGAACCCCCCATTCCTGACTCCAGAGGTACTCACAAGAATTCAAATTAGTTATAGGCGGTGGATTCGCACATTTAATTAGTCGGCGACAGAACTTTTTGTTTGTTCAGTGTTAAACCGAAAGGAGTTTGCTTGAAAGGAATTTTACCCAGTTCACACCGGGATTTTGTTTACCTTGGACGGGCCCAGGCGCTGGAATGTTTTTCACAAACCTCAATATGAGGTTCAGGCCAGCATCTGTAGGTAACACGCCTTGACATTTCCAGTCTCGCATCACCCGTTTTAGAGACCAGTTTAATTTAATAATGAATATTAATATTATGAATATTGACTAATCAGAATCGGATATTTAATCGCATGCCCCCAACACACCCCCAACACACCTCCGACACACCCCCGACACGCCTCCGACACGCCTCCGACCCGCCCCCGACCCGCCCCCGACCCGCCCCCGACCCGCCCCCGACCCGCCCCCGACCCGCCCCCGACCCGCCCCCGACACGCCCCCGACACGCCCCCGACACGCCCCCGACACGCCCCCGACACGCCCCCGACACGCCCCCGACACGCCCCCGACACGCCCCCGACACGCCCCCGACACGCCCCCGACACGCCCCCGACACGCCCCCGACACATGTAGCTTTACCTTACATACGTACTGTGGACATTCCTTTGTCTTCGTGTAGTTAAAAAAACTTTGACTAAATACTCATTTTTCTCGCTTCCCCAAAACAAATTTACCCACAAATTTGGATTATGGGCCTCTCAGCTGTCCCTTCTATCTTTTCTATATATAACCCCAACCCGTTTTTCCTCTAGCGCTCTTTTTCGGAAACTGAAAAACCGTAACCTCTTCCCGCATCGTGTGGACCTATATTGTTCGGAGGTCCACAGTGCGTATGCAAGACTAACTCACCCCCAACACACCCCCAACACACCCCCAACACACCCCCAACACACCCCCAACACACCCCCAACACACCCCCAACACACCCCCAACACACCCCCAACACACCCATCTTGATAAAGACCTTCAATCGTGGACGGGGCATTGTCCGACCGTCTTCCCTCTTTTGTTTATACTCTAACGTTTTCGGATGATCGCCATAGGATTTGTACACGAGAAAAGATCGTGGACGTTTTGTCAATCGTGGACCCATTGTTTGACTCCCAATTCTTTTGTCCGACGACCACGATTGCCGGTCAATACAAACGCACCCCCAACACACCCCCAACACACCCCCAACACACCCCCAACACACCCCCAACACACCCCCAACACACCCCCAACACACCCCCAACACACCCCCAACACACCCCCAACACACCCCCAACACACCCCCAACACACCCCCAACACACCCCCAACACACCCCCAACACACCCCCAACACACCCCCAACACACCCCCAACACACCCCCAACACACCCCCAACACACCCCCAACACACCCCCAACACACCCCCAACACACCCCCAACACACCCCCAACACACCCCCAACACACCCCCAACACACCCCCAACACACCCCCAACACACCCCCAACACACCCCCAACACACCCCCAACACACCCCCAACACACCCCCAACACACCCCCAACACACCCCCAACACACCCCCAACACACCCCCAACACACCCCCAACACACCCCCAACACACCCCCAACACACCCCCAACACACCCCCAACACACCCCCAACACACCCCCAACACACCCCCAACACACCCCCAACACACCCCCAACACACCCCCAACACACCCCCAACACACCCCCAACACACCCCCAACACACACATCTTGATAAAGACCTTCAATCGTGGACGGGGCATTGTCCGACCGTCTTCCCTCTTTTGTTTATACTCTAACGTTTTCGGATGATCGCCATAGGATTTGTACACGAGAAAAGATCGTGGACGTTTTGTCAATCGTGGACCCATTGTTTGACTCCCAATTCTTTTGTCCGACGACCACGATTGCCGGTCAATACAAACGCATAGAAGTGTGTAAAGGCCTTCGATCGTGGACGGGGTATTGTCCGACCGTCTTCCCTCTTTTGTTTATACTCTAACGTTTTTTGATGATCGCCATAGGATTTGTACACGGGAAAAGATCGTGGACGTTTTGTCAATCGTGGACCCATTGTTTGACTCCCAATTCTTTTGTCCGACGACCACGATTGCCGGTCAATACAAACGCACCCCCAACACACCCCCAACACACCCCCAACACACTGATATATTTTAACACTTTGTGGAATTAAAGGATTTTGCAGAAATCGGTTCATGGTGAGAAAAAATAGGGTAGGGAGTGAGGGTTAATGTTAACTCAAACTTGCCTGGAAGTGGGTCGTCTCAAAAACGTCTTGCACTCTCGCACAAAAACATCTCGCACTCTCGCCCAAACACATCGCCCAAACTGCTGCAAACACTTAACAAATTATCTCGTACATCGCCGAGATACTGGACTAATCTAGCGCACTGTCCCCACTGACTGCAATTGGTGGTACACTGTAGTCCCCTTTACATATTTCCTTCTTACTGTCTGATTGAAGAAAAAAAAATCCAACAGGCTCACAAATATAATGGGGAATCATGAAAACTAAAATGTCTAGCACTTTCCTGCCCTAATATGCCACGTACATACCATTAATCAAACTCAAAAGTGTGGAACAGAAATCTAAAAGTAAAGGTCGGTAAACTTTTTTGATTTATTGGAAAGTTGTTGTATAGTTTAGTCAACAGAACACAATTCTTGTCATTCTAGATCCAAACTGCGTTAGCTCATAAACTTATTTTTTTCAAAAGATGAAACCTTGTGAATAGTTGAATGACTACAGTAAAGTCCAGTGACCAGGGCAACCCAGCCTGCTTTTTGGTGTTCCTAAATTCACTACCTTGTGGAAATTGGAAATAAAGTGAAAAATAAAGTTTAGAAACTGCTTTGATAACCGTGAAAATTATTTGCCTTTTTAAAATGGATATATATCGCATACATTTTGTCTTGCATACAAGTCTTGTAAATGTACATGTACATTATCATACTTGCTTTTTCAACTTGTGAAGGAATTGCCTGTTTCGCGGTCCTGCTCTAGAATTTTTAATCAGAACATTTAATCAGTCGGCTACAGAATCTTTTGTTTGTTCACTATTAAAATTCTGTCAGAAATGTTATACTAATATTGTCATCAGTTTGCCGTGGAAGAGTTTGCTTGAAGGAATTGTAACCAGTTCGAACCGGGCCCAGGTGCTTGATTTTTTCACGAACTTTGATCCAAGACAGGTTCAGGCCAGCATCTTTGGGTAGCACACCCTTATTTTTTCGGCCTTCCCCGCTGCGAGCTGGTCACTGGCAGATATATTTCTGGCTTGGCTCGTGATGTGTTTGCCCGTCATCTGTTTGCCCGTCATCTGTTTTGAATTCCGGGAAAACTTAAATGCGTGTGTACCGACATGAACTGGTTAATATTGGTTTCGACTTTCAGCCAGTTCAAGGCTTGCCGTCAGCACGTTTTTCTCTCTTCTGATCAGCAGAATGTGAACAATGACGGATATTATGGCAAGGAAGGCAATGAAGTAGAGCACAGCAATTCCGACGTAACTTGGTTCCTCACTCTGCGGATTCCTTACCCTGCACTGGGTCACGTTAGATACAAATTTGTCTGTTTCATCGCAGTAAACAATGGTCACCGGTTCGCTTGTGACACTCATGATGTCGTTAGATGCGAAGCACTTGACTTTTAGCCCGTCATCTTTGCGGGTGGCATTAACGATGCGGATATACCGTCCGGAGTCTGTAAGTTGGTAGCGACCTTGCGTGGTTTTGATGTTCATCCATTCCGGTTCGGTTCCGTTTGCGTTGTCGAGAAGCGACCATGTATGTCGGGTTGTGGTGGGGATGGATGTCGCATCGCACTCGAGCTCGAGAGTGATTCCCTCAATGTCGTTGGGTCTGTGAGTTTGGAGCAGCACTACGCTGACAGTCAGGTTGATCCGGAGCGGGTACACCGAGCACCGGGGCCCAGCGTCGATGTCGTTCCCCGCGACGCACGTGAACGGTTTGAAGTTGTCAGTTTCCTTGACAATGTGCGTCTTTCTGAAGCTCATTCCGGGAGAGATGGTCTGCGTTAGTTTCACTTGGCTCGACGTCTCCCAATGCCACGTCAGTTTTGCTGGAATTGCGGCGGTGGCAGGAACGCGACAGTCCAGGGCGACGGTCTCACCGACTCGGGGGTTGCTGGGGGACAACGAACACTGCGGGGTCGGAGGTTGGACCACCGTCAAACGAGCGCACAATGAATGGCGTAAATCAGGCATCAAGCATGCGTAGTACCCAGTGTCGTTCGCATTCACGTTGGCGATGCCAAAGTTTGCTTCATTTACATTCTCATCGAATGCCGCGGAGAATCGCGTCGTATCAACTGACGCTACAAGAAGCACTGTTCCACAATAGGCAAAGGTGAAAAACGGATTGACGGAGCAGCCGGTTTTATAATAAACCCACTGCAGTTTGCACTCTTGCTGCTTTCTCAGGACGCACTGAAACGATGCATCGCCGCCAATTTCCACAATGGCGTCAATCGGGTCCATCTCAAACAGGGGATCGGTTGATTGTGCCTCATTAAGACGGCAATGCAGTACCAGAAGATACAAAAAGATCACTGCAATTGCCATGGTGGTCTTAAAGCTTCCGTAAAACAGGCAATGGCAAAGATTGCAAAGTGCATACTGGCGCTGTGGCAGACAATCAGACTAACCCTAACCCTGTTCCGTTGTAACTATATACTCAAATGACTGGTACTTAATTATTGGTATCTAGTCTGTCAGCGTCCAGGATTTCTGGAATGACACCATTTCCTGCATGTGGAACTCTGCCACATCCTTTCTCAGCTCATGTTTGGGTTTGGAGTTTGGCCTTTTTGTACATTGAACCACAATTGGCCATTTCCTCTGACACTGCTTAAAGGTAGGATACACCATTTGCCGATATCTACAAAATTTGCTAGCCCTTTTGTACATTGAACCACAATTGGTCATTTCCTCTGACACGGCTTAAAGGTAGGATACACTATTTGCCAATATCTAAAAAATTTACTACCGAATTAATAATAAAAATCTTACTTATTTGAAAGTAAATAATGATTCTAGGCATCCAGCAAAATGAATGCGGTAGATACACTCTAATTGTTCCGAAAAATTAAATTTTATATAAACAAATTCACGATCGCAAAAAATCAAAAACAACATAAGAATAATTGCCCAATGTCCGTTGAAAATGAATGCCGTTTTTTCTTGCTTTTTCTCGGCATCCATGATTGTGAAACTTCGGACAGGTCAGTTAAACCATATTTACTATAAAATACAACACCCAAATCCATCCATTCATGACAATTCAAGCAATTACCAAATGGTGTATACTACCTTTTAATACATGTAGTTTACTTTAGTTTTTAATAATACATTCGGAACATTTACTAATTTTCCTACCATTCACAACTTGATCAATTCATCAGTGACTGAAAAAGCCCTACTGACCTTTATTTAAAATTGTAGTTCTTCAAAGGTTTTGCCCTCTTCTATTCAAAATAGAGGGCTTAACCCTCCTATATATCTAGTAGTGCAGTTGCCATATAATTGTCTGACTTTTCAAAACCTTTCAAGTTTCCTGGACTAAAAGATTTTGAAAGGTAAAACAACTTTCTGAACAAACTGGTGTGAGAAAAAAAATACCTTTCAATTTTGTTTGGACTGAAATATTTTGAAAGACGAGAAAACTGTCTGACAAAAGAAACCTAAGAAAGATTTCGAAAGGTAAAACTACTTTCTTAACAAACTGGTGTGACAAAAAAATACCTTTCAAAAGGTATTGAAAGGTGTAGTAGTGCAGTAGCAACCAATTCTGGAGCGTTTTGAAAGGTTCATACTTACTTATTTATAGCCATTTTGTCAAGTAAGCAGATTTTGAAAGGTTTTGAAAGGTAAAACCATAGAAGGGTTGGAGGTCAGATTTTTGGAAACCTACTCAATGGACTGAGTTTAGTAATTTAAGCACCTACATCCTCCCATCATTCCGGGCAGAAATTCCGGGCCTCAATGTTGCCATTTGTTTCAGCACTAAAAGTGGCTAGATTGTTCTTTTTTTTTTTCTTTTGTATATTTTCTTGGGTGTATCGGTGTTGTATCAGTGCATGGCATTAAAAGCCAATGAGCATCGGGCAAAATACCAACCATTTACCACGTCTGAACAACTGGGTTGTTTTTTTGTAAAAGTAAATTCTAAGCCCCATGTGACAGCTTTTTAATGGACTTGTTTACCGAGTTTGCAAATCTGCAGAATCTTGCTTATAATGCAAGTTGACCTTTTCCCCCCTAATATCTGACAGACAAATCCCATCACGCTCCAAATTTTTGTGTAACTATTATTAGACTACATAACATGCACCAGCATTTTTTGTTTTGCTTCACAGCATGTAGTTGTACTTGCTGCAAACAACAAAAACAAATTCTGGGTCAGCCATAAAATGGACTAGATTTAATACCAAGGTTGCATAAATACATTTTCAGGACACAAAGAATGGACTTAAAAAAAAACACCTCTTTTTTACTTGTAGTCTCACATCACGTTGGTAAATATGTATTGTGCAGTAGCTGTGGGAATTGTACCTCCAAACATGTGACCTCAACTTTTTCCTGTGCAAGGCGAAAACAAGTTTTTCTACAAACTGTGTAAATCATAACTTGCAATGTACAGAACGAAGTCTGTAAAGTGGTAAACTGTGCGTAAATACGCGTAAATACACGTATACATGGGTGACAATAAAAAAACAGACAAGCATATTTCCTCTACCCTGAGGCCCAAACTACCTATCCCAATGGATGGATGATGTTTTTAGAAGAAAAACGATACCAAGATATCTATATTTGGGCCAGTATTTTTAGTTCCTGACCCTGTTTTGTTAAGCACAGTTACTGGAGTCCTTTCGCACCGAGAAATAACTAATCGGTGCAAAAAGACCACTAACTTTACTTCACAAAACAGGATTTGGAGCAAAAACTACTAGCCCAAATTAAGATATCTTGGTGCTATTTTTCTCCTAGGAAGATTCTCCGTCTATTGGTATAGGTAGTTTTGGCCGCGGGGTAGTGGAGTTGTGCTTGTCCGTTGAGAATATTTGTCCGTTGTTTTGGACCACCGTGTATTAGAAAAGGTTTTAGCTGAATATTTTTGTCTCTTGTGTGTTTGTTTTCCCACAGAGATCGAGTCGGACCCAAACATGTTCAGTTCTGGAGGGGGCTTGCAGGTTCCCAAACCCCAGTTTCCCTCCCTGAATTCGCCCCAGCGTGCCGGCGCGTCGTCTAATGGCACCAGGAAGGTTGCCCTGGCGCCCGGCCACTCTCTCATGGACTGGATCCGACTGGGTCAGAGGGAGGGCCGGAAGCTGAACGGAATCGGCGGAAAGAGCTGCGTCGTCAGCTCCGAGGAGTTAGCAAGGCACAACAAAGTGGACGATGCGTGGATAAGCATAAGAGGTCAGTTTTCCAAACCCAAGCTTAGGCTCCATATCCGGCTCCATCACCATTGCCAAACTGCATTAACGAAGTCAAAGACGGAGACGAAGCTGGGGTTTGGAAAATCGGCCCTAGTCTGACTTTCTTAATTGATTTCATTCCCGCAGGCAAGGTATACAATGTCACTCCTTACATGAGTTTTCATCCTGGAGGAAAAGACGAAATGATGCGGGGAGTCGGCGGTGATGGAACAAGCTTATTTGATGATGTAAGGCTTACAAGGATGAAATAACAATGCCATCCTTATCAAACAGGAATGTCGGGAAGTAAATAGGTGTGCGGACTTGTAACATGAAGTAACATGAAGGTAACTTATCTAAGAGACTGGGTGGATTGCAGTGGCTAACATATCTACCATAGCTCTCATATGGTTTGACAGCACAAACTGAATGTCGCGAGTCCAGTCTTTTAGCCTCAGTCTACAAACTGTGTGCACAAAAAGACCTGAACGACTGACCCAAATAGTGACTTCTGCATATAGAAGGGTTAAGAAAGGAACCGCTAACACTTCTTAGGTTGTGCACAAAGTCTATGGAGAGTCTAGTGCAATTTTAAAGTATTTTTTAACAAAATCTGAAAATGCCTTTTAAGATTTTAAGAATGTCTTTAAGGTTTATGCCTTTTCAAAATTGTTGCGACTTCATTGAGATATGATAGGAAAAGTGGCCTCAGGATCATGATGTAACATTCCTTCCCTCTTAGAACAAAAACATAACAGAACATAACAAACTTAAAGTGGTATCCTAGGAAAAGGTTGTTCTTATAAGATTGCTATTTCCGAAACCTTTTGAAATGTTTAAAAGAAAAATTCATTTTTTAAATGATTTTGGACAAGAGTTAACCAGTTCGGGCCGGGATTATTTTAACATCACCGAGCCGAGGGGCGGGATTATTTTTAACGAAACTCGATTCGAAGCGGGTTCAGGCCGATAGTGACATAGTGACAGGAAGCACACCCACGCCTTTCCAGCCCTGCTCGCTGCTGACAGACATTTCCGGCCTTGCTCGTGGCGTGTTTATGCATCATCCATTTTGAATCTGGGGAAAACTTTGCGTTTATATACGTCATCCAGCACGAACGGGTTAAACAAATTTTTATAAATAAATACATGTACATGCAAATGTGACAAAATCGAATATGTAAACAATGGATCTTTGAGCTATGTGGTATTGCAGCATTCTTTATCCTTTGTTCAGGTTCATCAATGGGTGAACGTAGAATCCATGTTGGAAAAATGCTACGTCGGTCAACTGCATAAAACCATCGACATCAACAAACATAGCGCCAAAGGTATAATTTTAGCTACTTGTGGCCATGTTTGATCCCAAATCCTCCCAAATCCTCTTTGCAAATTGCAGGATTTTGCATTTTTGAGGGCACTTTGAAGTTGATGCATCAAAGGATTTTGCAGGATTGAGGGCCTTTGGGTTTTTTGCCATTGGAGAATAATGCAGGATCCAGGTCATAAGGCCTAAACTAATGCTGGAGGATTTTGCAGGATTGAGGTTACTTGTGTTTTTTAATTTTTATTCAAATGAGGATTTGGGAGGATTGAGGTTTTTTGTGCTTTGTACTTTTACACTGCTCATGCTCTATGCACATTCTCTATTGAGCTTCAGTCAAGGTGTAAGTTATGTGTCAAGGATAGGAAAAGTTTGCATACCAAGGGTCATGTGTGCAGACCCTTGTTGTAATATAGCACTTAGCAGCTGTTTGTTCCATGTTTGGCTGCTTTATAGCTCAATGGTAAATCCACTGCAGGATTTGGCAGGATGCAGTGGTCACCAGTAATAAATAATAGAGGATTTTGCAGGATTCAGGTTAATTATTTGAAAGAAAAATGGGGTAGGGAGTTAGGGTTAAAGTCTTGTAATTAATTGCGACGCTAAAAAAGATGTTATCACCAACCTATCTCTATTTTATAGACGTTAGGAAGGCAATGGGCGAGTTGAAGGTGCTATCAACAGCCACGCTTGCACCTCCATCTCCAGTGAATACAGGTAGGACAAATTAGTCGGCACCTTCCCAAAGTTCCTTGTAGCGGTGTCCCGAATATAACCAAATATTTAATCGTCAATTGAATATTCCAATGCTTTATGCCAGTTTGAACAACCAAATTAAATGAACTTGCACATATGACTATGGTGTTATTACTCCGCCCATCTCCGATGGCAGAAGTTTGTATTCACCACTGTCTGTCTGTCTGTCTGTCTGTCTGTTTGTTCGCCTTTTTGTAGGATTATAAAAAAACTACTAAAGGGATTTTAACAAAACTTAGTGGCTAGATAGCTAATGGGTCAAGGAAGATGGCATTCCATTTTCATATTGATCTCGATTGTAGATTGGGAATCTGGATCACTTTGAATTTTTTTTTACCAATGGGAAATAGAACATTTTTGATGTGTATACATCACTGTAAGGCAGTCTAATGTATTGCTGACATAATTTTCCAACCAAATTTGAGGAATTTGTTGTGAGCCAAATGCCAACAAATCACGGTTGTGTTTTTTTTGAGGCATTGGTTATTGTTTTTTTGGTCTCTTTATGAGTTTAGCACTGACATCCACATCACAACCTGCGGCTGTAGAACCAGAGCCTACCGATAACCAGACGCCAAAGGCCAGGTAATGAAACTCATTAATGACCATCCACGACAAACGAGCTGTAAAGTCGCCAGAGCTTATTTTGAGAAAAGGGCCATTAAAATATGTTAAAAACAATTAAAAAAATAAGAATTTTCATATTCAGTGTTGATTGTTGTAGCTAACCATAAATGCCAACTATGTCTTGTAATACATCATTTAAAAGCTTATTTCTTGTAGATTTTATTTCTCTAAATATCTTAAAACATCAAGATACCTACTTCACAGCCCTTTCGTCGTGGACGGTCACATTTATAAAACTCCTCACAACTTACAACACATGGCAGCGCTGCTACATGTCGTATTCCGATGATACGATGTCCATCCCTTCGTGAAAACAGAAATTATTAAAATTACTCTACTTTTACACATTTTTGGGCTTTGTGCACAGCAAATGACAATTGAGGTTTAATGACACTTGAATTGGAAATTACACCGGTTAGGTGTTAGGTCTCACTTTTGGACTCCCTATTTAGGGATTGTTAGAAGAAGACAATGAGAAGAAATTACAGTTTTAGAGGTGAGGGGAACACCTCGGAAGTAAATTCTGGCGGAATCCCAGGGATTAAAGTAGGGACAATATAGCAGGCTATGTGTTTAATAAAAAAATACAAACTTGTATATTGTGTGTTTCAGATATGACTGGTTTCAAAATGGTGAAAAGATAACGATTACCATTTATTCCAAGTGCAAGGTAAAGTATAATTGTAGTTCAGCCAAGAAGGGCAAATAAAAAACAAATGCTATAAATTTTGTTTTCCAAATCACAAACTGAATTACCAACTGACATGGCTGACTAATATCACTTTCAGTTAGTTTGAAATTGAACAGTGGAATTGACTGGGGTAGGGTTCGAACCTGTGACCCTAGGAAAACCTTCCCTGCTCGGCCGACTGCGTTATTAAGACTCAAGTTGGCAGTCTCGCCTTATAACTTCCAAGCAACCTCGATAAAAGTGCAAATAATTTTTCAGGGAATTTTGGGAAATTTCTCAGGGAAATATCGAGGGGGAAATCAGCGAATTTTGTTTTCATAAACTACAAGGAACTTTCCTCTGCAGTCAATTTCTTTGTTTAAATTAATATCAGATTTTATTTATTGAATACCGCCAGAAAATGTTAAGCTGTTTTTCAAAAACCCTTTTTCTTGCTAGTGTGTCTCCACAGAGCATCTGGTCATTGACAGGAAGAAACGTGACCTCAGAGTGACCTTGTTCCTAGACGACCACGTCTACACGGTCCATCTTGGTAGGTTGTTTGTTTTTATCATAAAATTATATCATACAAAAATTGGGCATGATCACTTGCTGTACGGCATCATGGGTTTATGACGGCTGTCTAGCGCACCCGGACATAGGCACTGACAATTTGGGAGACCGCCGACATAGGGCAAGATAGCTTAGTTGGTGTTTCAGAGGTCGTAGGTTCAAATCCCGCTCCTGCCACTTGTTCTTGTTCATTTAGAAAATGTATTCAAAATTGACCTTGTCAGTTTCCCTTGCGAGTTGTTTAACAAATACCAACACAATTTAGTTTTGAAAAAGGTCCAAATACGATTGATAAAAATACGATTGATAAACATTTCATCAGATCAGCTAATAAGTCAATTGTATTTTTTTTCCACTATACCAGGCAATTCCGCTGATTTACTGTGATTAGTCGATTTGTTTGTTTTTATTATTTTATTTTTTTATAAAAATGCTACATTTTAACCTAATTACATTTGTCACACTGGGTTTGTTTACAGATTTGTCTGAGGAGATCACGGGTGATTATGAAGGTGGGTAAATGTAAAAATTGTCACTCTTTCAAAAGATTTGAGGTTAAGGTCCTTGATTCGAGATCAGAGGGTCAGTGGTTCGAATCCAGCTGCTGGTCACGTGGTGTTGTCCTTGGGAAAGCCACCTTACCCGCAGACTACCAGTGCTCCAGACCACTCCAGATCTGTGGATGGTTTTGTAGGTTCTGGCTTCGAGTCTAGTCTGGGAGGTTATGGTGCTTGTGTCCTAGAGAAAGGCACTTCAACGAGAGATCTAAGTCAATTCAACAATTTTAAAGTTTTCAATATTTGCTTGAATTTTTGCGTGTACATTTTTCTTCTTAGGTATCAAGGTGATTGCTGGCCCTGTGCACCGAATCATCTTTGTCCTTAACAAGAAGAATCCAGACATTAAATGGGTAACTCTGGGAAGAGCTCTTGAAGGAAACAACACAATCATCCAAAGAATCGACAAAGGTACCAGTAGTTCGGGAAAATGTACCTTTCTATCTGCCTTTTAAATAGCAATTTATCTTTGAATTATTAAAGAATGGAGTCTTAGCCTCATGGTCTGAAACATTAAACTCTGTGGGTGATTTTGTAGGTTCTGCTTCGAGTTCAACCTGGGAGGTTAGGGTGCTTATTTCCTAGGGAAAGGCACTTCAATGGGAGTAAATGGGTAACTGTGAGGGCAGGAATAGCTACTGTGGTTGATAGCTACTGTTTTGACCTAACATTTTCTTGCGAAGCTGTGTCCTGGGTAGGTTTAGGTGGTCTTTGGTGAGCCATGTAAAAAATTATGCAATTCCTAAAATGACATCATTCCCAAAAATGACGTCATGCCTAAAATAACACATTTTATTTTAGGAGATATCACTTTTTTTCTTTTTATATCCTAGAGCCAACCTTTCGACAGTGTAAGGTCACGACCTGTCAACCTTTGACCCATGACATCAAGCTCTTTGGTCTTGAGTTGCCCTCCGGTTGTCGCATGTGCCTACCTACGGGTTATCACGTCTATCTCCGAGTCAACGTCGACGGTAAGAGACGATCCGTAAATGTTACAAAAAACCTCCTCGGAAAGGAAGGATTCCTGTTGACGGTGTAAAGAAAGCAAGAAATGATAATGCCGAGCGATAACCATGAGGAAAAGCCCCCATTCTGCCTGGAATAAGGGTAACTTGAGGATTACAATACATACATGTACGTTTGGGTGATTTTCACAGGAATTTGTTGGAATTGTAATCCTTTTTTACTATTTTCTACCAAAATCGCAGATTTTTATATATTTTTATTAAATGTTACACTCAGTTTTCCATTTGTCGCACTGCACACTCCTTCGGGGTACACACACCTACTGGTAACGTTTGCCGATGATACTTTGCGTTTCATATTCCTGAAAGCTAGTTATCGTTTTGTGTCTCGTAGGAAACGACATCACCCGCCCCTACACGTCCGTTCCCCCCACCCTCCTCCCCTCACGCAGCCAGAAGGCAGAAACATCGGGCGGATCCGTCCACCTCATGATCAAGATGTATCCCGACGGCCAGCTAACACAACGACTGGCGGGACTCGACGTCGGCGACGCGGTAGATGTCAGCGACTATGAGGGGACGTTTGCAGAGTCGGGGCTTGACCGGACGGACCGGTTGACCCTGGTTGCGGCCGGGACGGGGTTTACGCCCATGGCCCGCCTGCTGGAGTGTTGTCTGGGGCAAAAGAAGCAAAAACCGAAGTGAGGACTACTATCCATTTTGTTTAACCAGTTCGCGCCGGAGGTTGTGTATACATGCAAAAAAACAAAAAAAAACAGCTTTATGAATCCTGCAACTAACAGTACATTTGTGTTTTTTGTGGGTGCTTCGGTTTTTTTTATTGGTACAGGCACATTAAACTGATTTTCTTCAACAAGACCGAGGGCGACATCCCGTGGAGGGACGACTTGACGAGATTGGCCGAAACCAGACACCACAACCTGGAGGTCATTAACGTCCTGTCGGAACCAGACCAGAGATGGGCGGGGCCTACGGGTCGGATCAGGAAGGATTTGGTGGAGGAGTTGTTCTGGAGCCCCGCCCAGCACCCTAGCGAGACCTTCCTGACTTGTATATGCGGGCCCACGCCCTTCACGCAACTTGCCTACAAGTAAGTTCTGTTTTTTCTCTCAGTTTTACGACTTTTGACGACCCCAAGTCGCGACCTCTTGGTAGTCCGAGTCGAAGGTCAATCGGAATAAGAAATTATGTTTCGATTTTACGAGATATTATATGAACGCCCATCTCGATTATAATTAACTCTCGAAGATCAATAGTCGGGCAGATTGGTAAAAAGAATAATATTTTTTTTTGAAATTGTATTTTTCAGAAGAATTACAAGATATCTAGCGCAATCATTTTGCTGGATGCCTAGAATCATTATTTACTTTCAAATAAGTAAGATATTTCTTAATAATTTGGAAGTAAAATTTGTGTCTTTATTGTAGGTTATCCAAGGCTTACGGCTACTCCGATGGCGAGATTCATGTCTTTGCTGTATAGTGACGTAAAAATCCGTCAACCAAATCCGAGGAAGAAAGTGTCACGGCATTGTGTGCCATTTCCAAAAATTAGGACTGTGAATGCAGTTTGGATTTTGCCTCTGCTCGAGTTTAATAAACATTGAGAAATACGCTTAGGGTCCGAATAGAAATAACGATCACCTGAGAGTCAAGGTGTGACTAATGTACACTCAAGCCCTTCCCAATGGTGCTCAAATGTGGGTCAAAAGCCCAACTGAGAAATATAATACGTAGGGGCTCTTACCTTACTTTAGCTGCATATAGATTATACATTTTTTTTAATTTAAAAAAATCCTTGGCTTTGTTGTAATTGTTTCTCTTTTTGTCTTGCTGCGGAACTCAACTTTACCAAAGGAACTTTTAATTTAATGTTTATTTTTGTTTTGTTAGTTTGTATTGTTTAGATCACCATCTATTTTATTTGAAAATGCAGGTGTTGTACTTTTAAATTAATTAACAAAAATAGAGTTATTTTCAATTTTAAAGTATCAAATTATGATTAATCAGTGGTTGGCAACGGTCTAATATATATTCAGATGGCAATACTGTCGCACTCGCACGCACAAGTTCATGTAAATGAAATGTATTAGGTTTTATTTGTATAACATTGATGATTATTATTATATATTAGGCATTTAAAAATGCACAATTGAAAAAATTAACTGTGTCTACATGAACATGTAAATACAATGATGAAGTAGATTTGATCGATTTGCTACTCAGAAAGCTTTATTTAAAATCATATTTGTATAGGTACATTCGATTTTAATTAGTATGCCTAAGTATATTTTATCACCCAGAAATGGTTTTTAATGAGTAGCACCCATACGCACATTCGTTCTGATTGTATTTGTGTTATACCCTGAAGTAAGTGTATTTTATGTCACTCAGTCAGATTCAATCATGCACAAGATAAATTAGAACAAAAAACAATCTCAAATTTATGTCTTCCGTTCTATTATTTGCTTGCAGCACAAATGTTGTCTCACTTCATCAAATTGTTTCGGGAATATAATTCAGCCCATTGAACCCGCCGCTTGCGTTCATCAAAAACTCATCGCCATAACCCTTTTCTAATTTATTTCAAGGGGAAAAGGTAGAATATTTCTGACCCAGAAGATTGAATAAACAACCGGTGTTATTTTTGGCTCGAATATAAATAACCCGATATCCGAGTGAAGAAGCCCTTGTTCATTTAAACTAAACGGCAATGAATATGTCGTATTCGTCTTTAATACCCATGTGTTATGAGTGCGGCGGCAATGTTTACTCTGTCATCTGAACTTGCCCTGTTTCAAAGGTTTTGTTTACCAAGCTTGATTTTGTTTTGTGACCAGCGGGGCCCGGGCCCTTAAACTGCAAGGGAAACGGTCGGCCTTGCGGGACCCATTTAGACAGGGTGCCGTGTGTCTGGGGGATCCTCCGTGGCCCGCCTCCCACAGGATTCTCCTGGAAAACTGCCTAGAATCAGTCTATCGTTATACATGTGTACTTCTATACAATGTTTATGTCATTCTTTTGAAACGTTCTCATTCTTTTCCTGTGTGATAATTGTTCCTTTTGGCTCCAAGTTTGTATACTCTCCACAGTTCACTTGATTGTTTTCTATTACTAACTATTGTCTTATATTTGTACAGATTCCCGCCGTGAATATGACCACTGATGCCGGTACGGCGTTAAACCCAAAACTAAATCACTCGCTCACTCACTCTTTTTTTTTTGTGGACCGAAACTGCCATTATGAAGTTTTACATCACATTATGTAAATACAATTCGATCCACACGTGTTGACGTATTCGCCGTGAATATTCACAGAGCCTATAATATTATGATTGGCTACAATCTGGCGCGATCGCAATTTTAGTCAACCGAACGAAACAAATCCCCAACCGGCGATACTGCAGTGACTTCTGGACGAGGTCAAAAGTTAACGACTCGCACGTGCACTGATATGCGACTACTAAGCATTGTGTTGTCACCAGATATATTTGTGCATAGCGTACAGTTATCACGATAAACCAAATATAATAATTTCGTTGTTAATGAAATTATGTTCATGAAATTGTTTCTTTGTCATAAGCGTACCGATATGGAAGTTCGGTCTAGTTGTGAAATTTTACCGTTTTGGTGACCTTTTTTTTGTTTAAGCGGGGAAGGTCAAATCATGAGTTACGAGAAATCACTCCTTATCCAGGCGGCAGAGCCTACTTTACCAGTTGCGGTTAAAGTGTACTCCGTAAACGAGGAACTTCCCGATTACGTCCCCGACGCTTCGCTTGCTGAACCGGGCTCCACGGAACTCCTAGGCCCACACCGCCGACGCCACTGGAAGAACCTTCTAACCATCTGCCTGGCATGGCTCTTCAACTTCACCGCCGTGGCGTCCTTTCAGAACCTCCAGAGCAGTCTCAATCCTCAAGAAGGTCTGGGTGTGGCTTCCATTGCCTCCCTCTACGCCGGTAGCATCGTTTCCGGCTTCTACGCCCCTTTAGTCGTAAAAGCCCTGGGCCCTAAAAGGACAATCCTCGTCTGCATGAGCTGCTACGGAGTCTACACAGCTTGCAACTTCTACCCTCGGTTTTACACCTTGATTCCAGGAGGGGCGTTGATGGGGCTTGTCTCAAACCCAATGTGGACTTCAGAGGGAACGTTCCTCGCTACGTCTGCGGCAAACTACGCCACCCTGACTGGGTCTACCACCGAGGTCGTCATCAACCGTTTCAACGGCGTCTTCTACTTCTTCTTTCAGAGCGCCCAGATCAGCGGGAACCTTATAGCGTCTGTGATCCTGTACCCCAACACCACAGGGATGCTTCCAGACGCGAACCTGTCTCAGTACTGCGGCGTGCACTCGTGTGGTGCGTTCGTCGACCCTGCAGGTCCCCCACTAAGACCTAACCAGGGCACCCTTTACATCCTCTTCTCCGTCTACCTCGGATGCAACGTCATCGGGGTTCTTCTTATCTTGGCGTTTCTGGAGCGACAAGACACCAGCGCTGCTCTGACCCGGACCGGCTCGGTCTGCGGTAGGATGACCGCCACACTCCGCCTCGTGGTGAAGGACCGGCGGATGCTTCTGTTATTTCCTCTGATGATCTACAGCGGGGTTCAGAAGGGGTTCATAGCGGATGACTTCACAAAGGTGATGGATTCGTTAACAAAGAATAATACGAATGTTGGCTTGTATAGATTCGTCCTGTTAAGTGATTGCCTATAAAAGAGGGGCATGGTTACAATAACGCGGACTCTTGTATTCGACTCCATGCAAGTCCTTTCAAGTCCTTCAGTTCCAAGTGAAGCCACTAGCTATTCAAATGAACTGTTAATAAAATCATTCGTTTGTCATTATTCAGCCAGTTACATGCGACTGACTTTATGCGACTGGACTTGAAGGGACTCAAATACAACTCTGCCATAACGTCAAGTTAACACCACTATGGTTCTTAAAGAAGCCCCTCTTTTAAAGAAAATGTTACTCGCATAAGACGATTCCTTCATTTATCAGTACCTCAACCATTCAATGTATGATGCAGTGGGAAGATGGTCATCAGGTTGAGAGGTCAGGAATTAAGGATACTTTGTCCTGTCCATGTGGAGCCTTGAAATATGTTGGATATAAGTGGGGTTTCCTTGAAGTGTGACTCTATTATGGGACCACATATTTGATTGAATTTACGTACTTGATTGTATTTACGTACAGGGGCCTTCTTAAAAGATAGCTGTTATATTAGCATGTAGCTTATAATCTTGTTTTTCTTCGTATTTTCAGGCCTTTGTGACTTGTACTCAAGGCATCCACTATGTGGGTTTGGTCATGATGACGTACGGTGTGACAGACGCCTTGTGTTGCTTGGTGCTGATGGCTAGGCTTCAGAAGCACGTGGGCCGGGTAGCGCTCTTTACTGCCGGGGCTGGTGCCGACCTGCTGGTAGTCTCTTTGATGTGGTTCGTCTGGCCCCCGATGCATGGCAACCTCTGGGCGCTGTTCCTGGCTGCCGGGGTCTGGGGGTTCGGGGATTCGGTCTGGCAGACGCAGATTGCTTGTAAGAAAGAAGATGGGTTGTTTTTTCAGAACCACACACTTATTACCGTGGTGTTACCGCAAACTACTTATCTTAAGAAGATCATTTTTTACCTGACTAACTGACTCGCCGACTGGCACTCTTAAGAATTAGGCTGTTCAAATGAAGTGCCAATAAAAGCATTCCTTTGTCGTTGTTCAACCAGTTACATGCGACTGACTATGCGACTGGCTTATGCGACTGACTTGAATGGACTTGCAGAAACTCGAATACAACTCTGCCATAACGTCAAGTTAACACCACTGGTTTCATATAACTCGTTTGGCAAAACTGGTTTGGAACTATAAGGCCAGGTGTCCCATGATCCCTTGTCTATAATTATGGCTATCGTCGAAGTGTTCGCCCATTACAACTTAGTACGAGTGAGCAGGCTGACAATAGACGTAGCCATAACTATGGAACACTGTTTCAGACACGGCCTAAAGCTTGACTATAGGCATGTAGTATACAGTATAGCCTTTCTTCCTTTTAGTTTTGAAATCATGGTCTTGGTCAATCGTGATGTATGTAGGGGCGCGGTACGGTCGGTTAAAGCTAATTCTCATCATTCATTTCGTTTTCTTGTAATAGCCTTGCTGGGCGTGACGTTCACCGAGAACTTGGCTCCGGCCTACGCCAACTTCCGCCTGTGCCAGGCTGTCGGGAACGGGGTCATGTTCGCTGTGTCTACCTCGGACTCTGTCTGCGTGTATCATAAGATCATCGGCCTAGCGGGTCTTTTAGGAGTGTCTCTTGTTTCTTACTACACTCTGGAGTGCATGATCAGACGTAGAAAAGGAAAATCTTCCTGATAGTGATTGCCATCATGCCTATATAGTGCTTTTTATGTTATCAACGATCTCAAACTAAAAGGGCTTTACATCTTTTATTACCCCGTTCATCAGGCCATTGGCCATAATGGGAGCCGATATAGGCGCTCAATTGACACCTCACCAGGTACCCGTCTACACCCCTCACCAGGTACTCGTCTACATGTGTGGAGAGGCAATGTGTGGTGTCTTACCCAAGTGCTCAATCACCATGTTTCTGGCTTCAAATACGAGTCAAACACCGTAACCACTGGGCCATGGCATTCTACAGAGTCAGTTTTGATCTGTCCATCCCTGTGACCAGGGTTAGAATCCCATCAGGCTTAGATGTAAATTATGTTGTCAGTCCTTGCTTGATTTAGTGAGATTTCTTCTAGACAAAGTATAATTTCTTGGGGTCCTCCTCCTACTTCAAAAACTGACCTATTAGCTGTACAATAATAATTTAAAGTGTTCTTGTTAGAAGTCTCTTTTAACAATTCATTTCCAATAAATGTGATATTTGTATAATCATTTCTATTTCGTTGAACTTGAGGGGTTGGGGTATAGATTATGGCCCAAATTAAACTAGAACGCGACCCAAGAACATTGCACTCGGAACTGGATTGACCACGCATCGCCTATCCATCGAGATTTTGCAACTGCGAGAACGTGGCGCGTCAAAAACATTCCGCGCGAACCTAGCCGGCCTTATGCAAGGCGCTCGTGGTTATCCGTCTGAAATCCACGCCGCGCGCTGCAGTTAGCGGTGCAAAAATACAGCGCGAACAGCGACCTCACGGGGCCACTGTTTATGCAAATCAACTGAAGACGACAGAACGCCTTGCTTTTGTTGCAGCCGTCGATAGGCGTCCACGTATTTTTTTTGCTTATAACCTAAGCTAACCTTTAAAGTCGTTTTCTTATATTGGTCGGTCGTTGCGTAGAAAATGTATATTAGAGTCAGCTTGTTGAAGGTTGAATTGTAGACAACTTTTGCAGCGCCGATGTTTTCGTGTGTTTAATAGATAGCCGATCTAGAAACCGATTTTTCTGTCATGCCTCGGAGCAAAATAGCCTTTGCCTTCACCGGCCACACCTTGGAGGTTTTATTATTCTAATTAAGGAACAATCAATTAATGTTTCAACTTATCTGTTCGTGCGTGTCACCGCTTGATACAAGACCAATGCATTGTCAGTGACTGCCAAAAAAGGAGCTTCGAATGATGAACAATGTTTTCAACCAATCGGCACGTGAGTTTGATATCTTTTGCCTTCGGCTCAAGTTCCGAAGGTGATATTGACTTTGAAAATATTTGTCCTGTGTAGACTTGATTTATTTAACGATTTATGATAACCTTGTCATGTCAGTCAAACCCATACAGGTCACACTATATAAGCTTGCAGTGAAATACGTCAGACTTGATAAAGTCTACGCATCACATGCAAATAGTAATCGCAGGGCCTTCACTCTAAAAAAGTACTGCTAAATAATATATATGAAACTTGTTCAGTTGTAAACAATTGTTTGATCATCTCGTCGCTAAAATGTCACAGAATCCCAGTCAATCCCCAACCGACAAGAAGCCCCCAATGAACTTTGGCGATGTCTGCATACGGGGAGTGTGGTGGCCGAAAGCGCTGGTGGGCGAGGAGTCTGTGAATGCCGTGAAGAATTTCGAAGTGAGGGATGACGACGTGTGGATCGCAACCTGGCCCAAAGCAGGTAGGTCAGAATTGTGTATGTGATGTACTGGGTGCAGGGGCGGATCCAGGATTTATCAAACTGGGGGTGGGAGGGGGGGGGGGTGGTGAGGGGTGAAAATGAACACCACGCCACCAACCTTCATTCTTTTTAACCAATATTTACGCACTAGGAACTCACTGGGTCGCTGAGATATGCCACCTCATTCACCACAACGGTGACTTGGACGCGGTGGACCGGGCGCAGAATCCCATGCCGCTGGAGTTTGCCGCTGACCCATCCTCGGGTGAGAACCGCGCCCCCCGCTACAAGACCGCGCCATCGTGGGCATCGCCTCGCGTTTTGGTCACCCACGTCCCGAAGACATGTCTTCCTGATCAACTGCTGCAAGGAAAGGGGAAGGTGAGGCAATTTAATTAATTCTCAGTATTTTCAATATGTTGTAAATGGGAATGCTTTCTTTTCATCACCACCACATCACTACCACGCATTAACGTTGATGTTTATCGTTTACATCAAGGTG
This sequence comes from Crossaster papposus, assembly GCA_037893245.1. NCBI lineage: Eukaryota > Metazoa > Echinodermata > Asteroidea > Velatida > Solasteridae > Crossaster > Crossaster papposus. The sequence goes on along the minus strand of JBAIAA010000650.1, from coordinate 837,724 downwards.
ATCTCTGTCGTTCGAAATCTGAAAGACTCGATAACTTCCTATTACTACTTTGTGAAAGGAATGATTCCCGATAATCCACTCACGTTCGAAGACAGTCTACAAATGAATCTTTACGGGGACAAAGGTATATATAGGCCCTACCATTTCTTTGCACATTCTCTTTTTAAGTTAAATTCAACGATCAAGTTGAGCAGTTAACCGTGGTTTGGGTTGGGTTGGCTTTGGGCAGCTTCGTTTTGGACTTAGATTAGGTTGGACTGGGTTGGGCTTGGCCTTGGATTTGGCTTTGGCCTTGGATCTAACCTGGCCTGGCCTAACCTGGCCTGGCCTGGCCTGACTTGACTTGATCGACTTGCACTGGGTTGGGTTGGCTTTATACGTTATAGGTTGAATCTCGTTGAGCTGGGTTGGGTGTGATTAGGGGCCTAGGTTGCGTTTGGTCGCGTAAGCGGGTTTTGTTGGGTTTGGGTATGTTTGATTGGATTTAGTTGGGTTGAGTGGTTAGTGTTAGATAACTGTTAGATTCGGCTACCTTGGATTTGGTTTTCACATCTGAAGATGTAAACTGGATTTAGTATATCTTTCCGTCGTGTCCCCTTGAATGTAGTTCACTTCTCGCCCTGGTTTGATCACGTGGCCGGGTACCTGACTGAGCGTGGGCACAACAAGCAATATCTGTTTCTGAAATTTGAAGACATGAAGACGGTAAGCTATCAATATTAGAACCAGGGGCCAATTTTATAGACATGTAAGCACAAACATTTGCTTAGCATGAATATTTAAACAAACATTTCAGGTAATATTTATTGTTCGGGACTGTGTTCAGTTGATTTTTGCTTAGCATGATTAGCATACGGAGTTTTGGCAGGCAACCTGTTTTTGTGTGTGTTTTGTTTGTACTGAGCAAGACTTGTTTGTGCTAAGCAAATTGTTGTGCTTTGTAGCTCAATGAAATTAGCCCTAGATAGGTGGCTTAAGGCACTACATCATTAGTACCCTGTCCATTGGGACATTGAAACATTCCAAATACCATCTCGACTCAATGCTGCCATTTCGGTGCAAGGCAGCTAAATCAACCACAACAACCATCTCTGCTCTCACGGGTGCTATACACCTGCGTGTAGAGAATCAAAATGATAAAGTACCTTGCTCAAGGGCACATGCATCATAACCCCAAGCTGCATGGAATCGAAGCCACAACCTATACAGAATTACACGCAGACCACGAATTTAATGCTACCGATCACGTGTTTACCTTGTGGCTACTTTAATAGGACACTCGTGGAGCTATCGTTCAGATCGCTGACTTCCTAGGCCGATCTCTGTCAGACGAGGTGATCGACAAGATCGTCGGCCTGGTGACTGTGAAGAGCATGAAGACGCGCTACAACGTTGCCGGAGAATCATCGGCGCCGGGAACCACAACAGGAGGCAAAGTTGGTGCGCCGAACCTAATGAGGAAAGGTTGGTATGATTATTCGAACATCTTTAATAAGTAGGTCTAGTTTGTTGGTTAACCGTTATCTTTAGGACCCCTTCAGAAACGGACTTTTCCAGAAAGAAATTCCATTACCAAAGTGTCTTTTTCTTCAGATGAACTCCTGTTAGTTGTAATTTTAAAGCACACTTTTAAAGAAAGTGGAACTTTCCTACCTTTTTTGCAGTCGGAGACGAGAATGTATGTTTTATTTTTCACAACAGGCGTGAAAGCTTCACACAAAGAAAGCCCGAGTCTGATTGACTGATACAAAAATTGATAAATGTCATTTTTTTTAATTAACCAATCAGCACCGAGTTTACATTGTATCGAGCTTTCACTGTCGCCATCGTGGTTTTCGAGCCTGATTTTGGTGGTCGTCTTTTACCCCGTGATTTTCCTCACAAGTCAAAACTAAACCATTTGATATTCAAGAAGGTGTCATTACCAGCTGTTTATGTGTGTCGAGAGATATCAGAATGTCCTTCGGTCAGTTTTTGGCGAGTGTTTTAACGTTTTATATAGTTATAGGAACGGGGTTCTAAAGGTAACGATTACCTATTGTTGTTACCACTTATCGAGTCTTTGAATTGAATTCTTCCAGGGGTTGTTGGCGATTGGAAGAACACGTTTACCGTAGCACAAAGCGAGGCCTTCGACGAATACTACCAACAGAAGATGGAGAAAATTGGTCTGAAGTTGTAGCTCAAGCAACAAAATCAAGAGAGCGGGATGCCGGACATAAAGATTAACTAGGACTAATTTACAACAATAAACAATAGAATTCGATTGTAGAATAAAATACATGCTGCAAAGTTTGTTCCTGACTATTCAAACGAGTTGAGGCCCCTTTATCAATTAATTGTGGATTGATTTGAGACATTATTTTTCGGTAAAAATCATATATTGACCTAATTGTGATTAAAATGCAAGGCTAACCCCTTATCAATGAATTTTTGGTGGATTTGGGACATTTCTGGTAAAAGTCATACTTTGACATAATTTTGATCAAAATGCAAGTCTAACCCCTTATAAATTAATTGTGGATTGATTTGAGACATTATTTTTTGGTAAAAGTCATATTTTGACCTAATTGTGATTAAAATGCAAGGCTAAACCCTTATCAAAAATTTTGGTGTAGATTTGAGACATTATTGTTAAAAAAACAAATTTTGACCTAATTTTAACCAAAATGCAAGGCTAAATTCTTATCAAATAATAGTAGGTGGATTTGAGACTTTTTGGTAAAAGTCAAATTTTGACCTAATTTTGATTAAAATGCAAGGCTAAACCCTTATCAAATAATAGTAGGTGGATTTGAGACATTTTTGGTAAAAGTCATATTTTGACCTAATTTTAATTAAAATGCAAGGCTAACCCTGATCAATTAATTTTGGGTGGACTTAAGACATTTTTGGTAAAAGTCATATTTTGACCTAATTTTAATTAAAATGCCAGGCTAAACCCTTATCAATGAATTTTGGGTGGATTTGATACATTTTTGGTAAAAGTCATATTTTGACCTAATTTTGATCAAATTGCAAGGCTAAACCCTTATCAATGAATTTTGGGTGGATTTAAGACATATTTGGTAAAAGTCATATTTTGACCTAATTTTGATTAAAATGCAAGGCTAAACCCTTATCAAATAATAGTAGGTGGATTTGAGACATTTTTGGTAAAAGTCATATTTTGACCTAATTTTGATTAAAATGCAAGACTAACCCCTTATTAGTGAATTTTGGGTGGATTTGAGACATTTTTGGTAAAAGTCATATTTTGACCTAATTTTGATTAAAATGCAAGGCTAAACCCTTATCAATGAATTTTGGGTGGATTTGAGACATTTTTGGTAAAAGTCATATTTTGACCTAATTTTGATCAAAATGCAAGGCTAAACCCTTATCAATGAATTTTGGGTGGATTTAAGACATAATTGGTAAAATTCATATTTTGACCTCATTTTGGTTAAAATGCAAGGCTTTAACCTTATCAATTAATTTTGGGTGGATTTTAGACATTTTTGGTAAAAGTCATATTTTGACCTAATTTTGATTAAAATGCAAGACTGACCCCTTATTAGTGAATTTTGGGTGGATTTGAGACATTTTTGGTAAAAGTCATATTTTGACCTAATTTTGATTAAAATGCAAGGCTAAACCCTTATCAATGAATTTTGGGTGGATTTGAGACATTTTTGGTAAAAGTCATATTTTGACCTAATTTTGATCAAAATGCAAGGCTAAACCCTTATCAATGAATTTTGGGTGGATTTCAGACATAATTGGTAAAATTCATATTTTGACCTCATTTTGGTGAAAATGCAAGGCTAAACCCTTATCAATTAATTTTGGGTGGATTTTAGACATTTTTGGTAAAAGTCATATTTTGACCTAATTTTGATTAAAATGCAAGACTGACCCCTTATTAGTGAATTTTGGGTGGATTTGAGACATTTTTGGTAAAAGTAATATTTTGACCTCATTGTGATTAAAATGCAAGGCTAAACTCTTATCAATGAATTTTTGGTGGATTTGAGACATTTTTGGTAAAATTCATATTTTGACCTCATTTTAACCAAAATGAGGTCAAAATATGAATTTTACCAAAAATGTCTCAAATCCACCAAAAATTCATTGCATTTGAACCAATTAATTTTATTTTATCAATTAATTTTATCAATTAATTTTGGGTGGATTTTTGGTAAAAGTCATATTTTGACCTAATTTTGATTAAAATGCAAGACTAACCCCTTATTAGTGAATTTTGGGTGGATTTGATACATTTTTGGTAAAAGTCATATTTTGACCTAATTTTGATCAAATTGCAAGGCTAAACCCTTATCAATGAATTTTGGGTGGATTTAAGACATATTTGGTAAAAGTCATATTTTGACCTAATTTTGATTAAAATGCAAGGCTAAACCCTTATCAAATAATAGTAGGTGGATTTGAGACATTTTTGGTAAAAGTCATATTTTGACCTAATTTTAATTAAAATGCAAGGCTAAACCCTTATCAATGAATTTTGGGTGGATTTAAGACATATTTGGTAAAATTCATATTTTGACCTCATTTTGATTAAAATGCAAGGCTAAACCCTTATCAATGAATTTTGGGTGGATTTAAGACATTTTTGGTAAAAGTCATATTTTGACCTAATTTTGATCAAAATGCAAGGCTAAACCCTTATCAATGAATTTTGGGTGGATTTAAGACATATTTGGTAACATTCATATTTTGACCTCATTTTGATTAAAATGCAAGGCTAAACCCTTATCAATGAATTTTGGGTGGATTTGAGACATTTTTGGTAAAAGTCATATTTTGACCTAATTTTGATTAAAATGCAAGGCTAAACCCTTATCAATGAATTTTGGGTGGATTTGAGACATTTTCGGTAAAAGTCATATTTTGACCTAATTTTGATCAAAATGCAAGGCTACCCTTATCAATGAATTTTGGGTGGATTTGAGACATTTTTGGTAAAAGTCATATTTTGACCTCATTTTAATCAAAATGCAAGGCTAAACCCTTATCAATGAATTTTGGGTGGATTTAAGACATTTTTGGTAAAAGTCATATTTTGACCTAATTTTGATTAAAATGCAAGACTAAACCCCTTATCAATGAATTTTAGGTGGATTTGAGACATTTTTGGTAAAATTCATATTTTGACCTAATTTTGATTAAAATGCAAGGCTAAACCCTTATCAATGAATTTTGGGTGGATTTGAGACATATTTGGTAAAAGTCATATTTTGACCTAATTTTGATTAAAATGCAAGACTAACCCCTTATTAGTGAGTTTTAGGTGGATTTTAAGACATATTTGGTAAAATTCATATTTTGACCTCATTTTGATTAAAATGCAAGGCTAAACCCTTATCAGTGAATTTTGGGTGGATTTGAGACATTTTTGGTAAAAGTCATATTTTGACCTAATTTTAATTAAAATGCCAGGCTAAACCCTTATCAATGAATTTTGGGTGGATTTAAGACATATTTGGTAAAAGTCATATTTTGACCTCATTTTGATTAAAATGCAAGGCTAAACCCTTATTAATGAATTTTGGGTGGATTTAAGACATATTTGGTAAAATTCATATTTTGACCTCATTTTGGTTAAAATGCAAGACTAACCCCTTATTAGTGAATTTTAGGTGGATTTGAGACATTTTTGGTAAAAGTCATATTTTGACCTAATTTTGATCAAAATGCAAGGCTAAACCCTTATCAATGAATTTTGGGTGGATTTGAGACATTTTTGGTAAAAGTCATATTTTGACTTAATTTTGATCAAAATGCAAGGCTAAACCCTTATCAATGAATTTTGGGTGGATTTAAGACATATTTGGTAACATTCATATTTTGACCTCATTTTGATTAAAATGCAAGGCTAAACCTTTATCAATTAATTTTGGGTGGATTTGAGACATTTTGGGTAAAAGTCATATTTTGACCTAATTTTGATCAAAATGCAAGGCTAAACCCTTATCAAATAATAGTAGGTGGATTTGAGACATTTTGGGTAAAAGTCATATTTTGACCTCATTTTGATTAAAATGCAAGACTAACCCTTATCAATGAATTTTGGGTGGATTTGAGACATTTTTGGTATAAGTCATATTTTGACCTAATTTTGATCAAAATGCAAGGCTAAACCCTTATCAATGAATTTTGGGTGGATTTGAGACATTTTTGGTAAAAGTCATATTTTGACCTAATTTTGATTAAAATGCAAGACTAACCCCTTATTAGTGAGTTTTAGGTGGATTTTAAGACATATTTGGTAAAATTCATATTTTGCCCTCATTTTCATTAAAATGCAAGGCTAAACCCTTATCATTGAATTTTGGGTGGATTTGAGACATTTTTGGTAAAAGTCATATTTTTACCTAATTTTGATTAAAATGCAAGGCTAAACCCTTATCAATGAATTTTAGGTGGATTTTAAGACATATTTGGTAAAATTCATATTTTGACCTAATTTTGATTAAAATGCAAGGCTAAACCCTTATCATTGAATTTTGGGTGGATTTGAGACATTTTTGGTAAAAGTCATATTTTTACCTAATTTTGATTAAAATGCAAGGCTAAACCCTTATCAAATAATAGTAGGTGGATTTGAGACATTTTTGGTAAAAGTCATATTTTGACCTCATTTTAATCAAAATGCTAGGCTAATTAACCCCTTATCAATAAATTTTGGGTGGATTTAAGACATATTTGGTAAAAGTAATATTTTTACCTAATTTTAATCAAAATACAAGGCTAAACCCTTATCATTGAATAAATGAATAAATGAATAAATGAATAAATGAATAAATGAATAATTGAATAAATGAATAAATAAATAAATGAATAAATGAATACATGAATACATGAATACATGAATAAATGAATAAATGAATAAATGAATAAATGAATAAATGAATAAATGAATAAATGAATAAAGAATAAATAATAAATGAATAAATGAATAAATGAATAAATGAATAAATGAATAAATGAATAAACGAATAAATGAATAAATGAATAAATGAATAAATGAATAAATTTTGGGTGGATTTGAAACATTATTGGTAAAAGTCATATTTTGACCTATTTTTATCAAAATGCAAGGCTAACCCATTATTAATTAATTTTGGGAGGATTGGGGACATTTTGGGGAAAACCAATATTTTGACCTAATTTTCGTCTAAATGCCAGGCTTACCCCTTATTAATTAATATTGGGAGGATTTTGGGGAAAGTCATATTTTGATCAAAATGCAAGGCTAACCCCTTATCAAATAATAGTAGGTGGATTTGATACATTTTTGGTAAAAGTCATATTTTGACGTAATTTTAATCAAAAAGCAAGGATAACCCCTTTATCAATTAATTTTGGGTGGATTTGAGACATTTTTGGTAAAAGTCATATTTTGACCTAATTTTTGTCTAAATGCAAGGCTAACCCCTTATTAATTAATATTGGGAGGATTTGGGGACATTTTTTAAATAAAATCATATTTTGACTTAATTTTGATCAAAATGCAAAGCTAATTGAAATTAATCATTTATTTCTTCAATAAATCAATGTTTGTTTGTAACAAATCTTTAATGTTTTAGGCGTTTGTCTTCAGTCAAGGGCATTTCCCTGGAAAAGTGTCTCTTTTTAGCTAAATTTCTTTTAAAACGCAAGGCTAATAATAACCCATTGCAGGAAAGATGCCCAAAGGTCTCTACAAAAAGATATTTGTCCGAAAATTCAGTTAAAAATTAACCCATAAAACAATAAATCAATAATTATTTTGACACAAATATTCAAAGGACGGATACAATATCAGTAAAAACTACCAAGTATATCTCAATATTATAATTTGTTTACTAAAAAAATATATATATATAATTGTAAATATGCGAATCAATAATAATTTAGATTGGAATCAATATTTAGTGGAATACGATATGTCTTAGTTATAATTATAAAAAGCAATACGTTTTGCTCAGACAGCAAATCTTAGTTGCATCAAATCAGTTGTACTTAATTTCAATCTTAAAATGTAGATATTTTAATACAAAATACATTCCACATACATCGACCACAATCAGATATAATATTATACAGATATTCATAGAATTATAACACCTTATCTAAAAATTTCCGTAAAACTACATTATTTTTCCAGAATACAAAATGAAACACAAAAGCTTGATTGAAACTAATGTATTGTGTTCATAATACAACAGTAACATTAAAGTCTTAGTATATACAATATGTCAGTTAGTGTATCTTAATCGTTCGAAGCAGCAACATTTAAAAAAATCTAACAAAATGGTGCCCAGTGAGTGACAACCAACCTGACAAAGTGTTAGCTCTGTGATTTTGAACTAACTACTTATGAATTTTTCCAAAACTGCATCTCTGAGACGCATTTATTCCTTTTTAAAAATGACAGCATTCCAGAAGGAATTTCTTTTTACAGGGAGTTATTTATAGTCATTAACATCAAGTAAGATTTGCTTGGTTACTTTTTGAATAGTTGCAAAAAGTATGCTGTTCCTTTAACCCTAACTCTCTTGGGCATTTTGGCTAGCGACCCAGCCAGACGCAGCAACATATGCACCATTTGTCAAAGTGGCAACCCTGCCCAGACTGCCTCAGAGTTTCTGGTCAACCAACGCAGCAGAAACCATCTCTAGCATTATTTAATGAGGACTAGCTCTCATAAGTCTGGTATTTATTCACTCGTGTCGACAGCTGAATGCATCAAAGTGGACCAGACTTTTCCTCCTGATGCACTGCGATGCGTCTGGCAGGGTTAGGGTTACGTTTTGGGAAATTGGCCTCGCCCTCTAGCCAATTTCCTTTCCACTTTTTAGCATTTTTGTTTATTTCCATGGAATACTTGTCTTCATATAGTGCATCCTTTTTATCGTCATCCTCTTCTGGAATCGCAGTACCATCATAAAACTCACCTAGGTCGAATTCTCCGGGAGTTGTTCCTGATGGAAAGAACCCCACCGATAATGGCGTTATGTGATCGATATCGGGTATGGGGTGTTGGGCCGAGATGTCGTCCTTCAGCTCGACATATTTTCTCAGGAACTCGTAGTTGTTGTTTATCTTAACTGCCGCTTCGGAGTCCTTGATCATTTTACGCAAGTCTCTTTCTGCCGAGTTGAGCTTTTCAGAAGCATCCTCCAGAAGCTTCTTCCTCTCATTTCTGATCTTGTTGAGTTTGTTCATGATGCGTTGCTTAGCAGCGGTGACTCTATCAATCTCTTCCTTAGCACGATCCTCCACGCTTTTCCTAATCTCTGCAAGCATTGCCCAACAGTCTTCTTCCATCTTCGAGACAGTTTCCTGAGCCTCGTCTGTGTTCTCCAGCACTTTCTCATTTTTTATCGTTTGTTCTATTACCAACTGCTTGAGACTTTCCGTCACCTCGCCAACTTCGCCCACCGTGTGGGTATTGTGAGAACCCTTCGGACAAAGAAAGCAGATCAACTGGTTGCACGTGTAACAGAAGGCGCAACATATCTTTCCCACGTGCTCTGTGCATGTTGGAACCTCTTGTAGGGGTTCTTTAGTGACAGCTTCTACCATGCCCACCAGTTTGAAATCAGTTAGAAGGCTACTTATGAAACAACCCGGGACAGTAGTTTCCTTACGGCAAACTGGACACTTGACTTTTGAGGAAAGAATGCCCTGATACTTCTCAAGGCACTCTTCGCAGAAACTGTGCAGGCAGGTCAAGGTCTTGGGGTCCTTGTACAGATCATGGCATATGGAACACTTAAGATGCTCCTCGCCAAACTTCCTCAAACTGCTGTGGCACCTTCCCCACTCTGCCATCATGTGAAATGAACTGTCCGTCCTGAAAACAGCAAAAACCAAAGAAACCACAGAAAGAAATTGGCACAGAATATGAAGACACTGCATGTTTGAGGGGACGTTTCAATTGGAGGGTCTATCCTACATGCAACATGGTTATAAATACAAACCCTTCACTGAAATCCGCTTAGAAATTCCAGCTCTAAAGCTCATGACAAGTAGTTTGAGCAACTTGGACCTTAGGCCTAGGCTGTACGCCGTGCTACTGCCGTGCCGAACTCAAATAATTTGATTTGTATTAGTTCGGCGCGGCAATAGCACGGCGTTTAGAACCAATTCGGCTCGGCAAATAATTTGGCACGGCAAAGCCCTTTAGCTCGACAGGGCCTGCCACGCTATCGGTGTTCGGAACGGCAGTAGCACAACATGGCGCCAATTAAGAACGGCATTTAGTGCAACGCCGTGCTATTGCTGCACTCATTTTTATTAAGTTCGGCACGGCAGTAGCACGGCGTATAGCCTAGGCCTAAGTTATCACTTTTTAACATTTGGACATGATCCATACAAGCGTCTAAGACTTTTTGTACACACCGCCAGTGTAAAGTTAGTTTTGCACATCATCCATCTCAATTTTCAAAAGTTGCCTGAAAAAATCATACAAAATGGTTGGCAAAAATACCTCTGCCCTTTCCGCATCCAGGATCAAGGATTCAAGTTTGCTTGAAGAAAAAATGTTCGATTCTACTAAAAAATGGTGGTGCGACAAGTAATTTCAGTATAAATTAATGTTTTCAAACTCGTTGAATTTCATGTCCGGGCATTGAACATTTGATAATAATGATGTGCAACTGCAAAACTAACTTATAGTATCGCCAGATGTCCAAATGTTAAAAAAGCGATAACTATAGTCCAGTAACTCGGACTATCATCATGTCATGTTCTTTCATCAGCAAACAGCGTTAAACGGGTTTTTAAATTCACTCAATCGAGGGAATTCCCCGTTAGGGATCTAAAAGGTTAAAGGTCATTGTAATCGCTTCATCGCCCGGTCGCCATCATTACATTACTATTCACGGAAGTACCGGTACCACAATTCAAAGCCTACTTGGGTCGACTTTTCCGAGAGTTCTTGCTGAGGAACGGAACTGCACCGATAATGGCACGATGATCGATGTTGGGTATGGGGAAATGGGCAGAGAAGCGTCTTTATTGTAGTTGAACTGGCCCGTTTAATATTCACGCAGTTGCAGTTGTTGCATAAACAGGGTCCCCCTTAAATAAAGGGGTTGCATTGACGTCACGCGCGCTACGCGTACGCGCTAATCGCACGTACAACCATGCGGAGCGGTGAGGTCAAACAAAGTGTGTTTGACCTCACCGCTCCGCCCGGTTGTACGTGCGATTAGCGCGTACGCGTAGCGCGTGTGACATCACATGCATTCACTTTATTGCAATACTTTATCTAAAAGTTGACCCCATGGTGGCGCGCTTCAAAAAGATATTTGTCCGAACACTCAGTTGAAAATTTACCAACAATGCCAATCCAATATTACATTTTAAAACAAAAATTAATTAATTATTTTGGCAAAAATTTTCAAAGGACGGATACAATCAGTAAAAACGACCAAGTATTATGGCAATATTTGTTTGTGTACTTGAACAAATATATTTAATAGTGAATATACAAATCAGGATTTTGATTTAATTCAGATTTAAAATCAATATTTAGAGGAATACGATATGGTCATAAAAGTCTTAGTTATAATTATAATAATAATATACCAAAAGCAATACGTTTTGCTCAGAAAGCATATCGTGGTTGCATCAAATCAGTTTGTAGTTAATTTTTTAATACAAAATACATTCCACATGCATCGACCACAATCAGATATATATTATTAGACAGATATAGAATTATAACACCTTATACATTTTCTAATTACTAATCATGTATGTTGCATCTAAAAATTACCGTTAAAATTAATTACTTTTCATGAATAGAAAATTAAACACGACAGCATGCCAGAAGGAATTTCTTTTTATAGGGAGTTCTATATAGAGTCATTAACATCAAGTAAGATTTGCTTGGTTACTTTTTGAATAGTTGCAAAAAGTATGCTGTCCCTTCAACCCTAACCCTCTAGCCTCATTTTGGCTAGCGACCCAGCCAGACGCAGAAACATGTACTATATACCATTTGTCAAAGTGGCAACCCTGCCTAGACCAGGTCAAACAAATCTCAACATCAAACTGCCTCAGAGTTTCTGGTCACCCAACGCAGCAGAAACCATCTCTAGCATTGTTCAATGGGGACTAGCTCTCATAAGTCTGGTGTTTATTCACTGGTGTCGACAGCTGAATGCATCAAAGTGCACCAGAGTTTTTTTCTTGATGCCTTGCGCTAACGTCTGGCAGGGTTAGGGTTAAGTTTTGGGGAATGGGCCTCGCTCTCTAGCCAATTTCTTTTCCTCTTTTTCGAATTTTTGTTTATTTCCATGGAATCTTTGTCGTCATCCTCTTTATTGTCATCTTCCGGAATCACGGTATGCCCCAAAAGCCTACCTAGGTTATCCTTGTCATTATCATTGCCATCAGCCCTGTCATCGTCATTATCATTATCATCATCGTCATCATCATCAGTATCATCAGTATCATCATCATCGTCATCGTCATCATACTGAATTACGGTACCATCATGAAGCTCACCCAGGTCAACTTCTCCGGGAGTTGTTTCTGATGGACAGAACTCAACCGATAATGGCGTTATGTGATCGATGTCGGGTATGGGGTGTTGGGCCGAGATGTCGTTCTTTAGCTTGACATATTTCCTCAGGAAGTTGTAGTCGTTGTTTATCTTAACTACAGCTTTGGAATCCTTGATCATTTTACGCAAGTCTCTTTCTGCCAAGTTGAGCTCGTCAGTAGAATCCTCCAGAAGCTTCTCCCTCTCATTTTGGATCTTGTTGAGTTTGTCCATGATGTGTTGCTTAGCAGCGATGACTTTGGCAATCTCTTCCTCAGCACGGTCCTCCACGCTTTTCCAAATATCTGCAAGCATTGTGCGACAGTCTTCTTCCATCTTAGAGACCGTTTCCAGAGCCTCGACAGTGTCCTCCAGCAATTTCTCGTTTTTTATCGTCTGTTCTATCACCAACTGCTTGAGACTTTCTGTCACCTCGCCAACTTCGCCCGTCGCGTGGGTATTGTGAGAATTCTTCAGACAAAGAAAGCAGATCAACTGGTTGCACGTGTAACAGAAGCCACAACATATCTTTCCCGCGTGCTCCGTGCAGGTTGGCACCTCTTGCACGGGTTCTTTGGTGACAGCTTCTACCATGCCTACCAGTTTAAAATCAGTTGGAAGACCTACAAACGATCCTGGAAGAGTAGTTACCTTACGGCAAACTGGACACTCAACTGTAGAGAGAAAGCCTTGATACTGCCACTTCAAAATGCACTTCCCGCAGAAACTGTGCAGGCAGGTCAAGGTCTTGGGGTCCTTGTACAGATCATGGCATATGGAACACTGAAGATGCTCCTCGCCAAACTTCCTCAAACTGCTGTGGTACCTTCCCCCCTCTGCCATCATGTGAAATGAACTGTGCGTCCTGAAAAACCCAAACGATTGGGGTAATCATTTACAATCCAGAACGAAATTGGCAAAGAATATGCAGCCATTGCATGTTCAAGGGGACACATTTAACATGGTCATGAATGGGGGGAACAAACGAGAGGTTTTCTATTAACCCCTCTATGCATACAAACCCTACACTAAAAGTAGCTGGACAATTCCAGCTCTAAAGCTCACGACGTTTAGTTTGATTAAATTGGACCTTATAGTTATCGCTTTTTTTTAACAATTAAACATAATCTGGTGGCACTAACGTTCAAGACGGTTTTTGTACGCACTGCCACTGCAAGTGTAAAGTTAGTTTTGCACATCTTTTATCTCAATTCTCAAAAGTTGCTTAAAATTACACAAAATTGTTGGCAAAAATACCTTTGCCTTCTCCACATCCAGGATCGAGGATTCAAGTTAGCTTGAACTTAGATATAATGTCCGATTCAACAATAAAATGATGATGTGACAAGTAATATATTTCAATAATGTTTCAAACTTATTTTGATATGATGTGCCAAACTAACTCATGTCCAGATCAAGTCAAAATGTTACTAGCGATAATGGTCCATGTAACTCGGACTATCGGTATATGACATTGTGGAGATTTTACGTGAAAGAATTGAGGGTCCAACACGTTTTTCTGATCCTCATCACGACAATTAAGAGTCGATGAGTAAAATCATGTACAGTTTGTACACACTGCCAAAATTGTTGTTGTCAAAAGAATACTTTAATACTTTAATAAAAACCAAACACCGGGATCGGGAATAGTTGCAGCTTGCAATGTAAATGTGTGTTCAAACCGCATTCGTCATTAAGTTAAAGGGAGGATACACCAATGGTTATTGCTTGAATTATCACGAATGGGTAAATTTGGGGGGTTGTATTTTATATCGCTTAACTGATCTGTTCAAGTTTTACAATCATTGATGCCGAGAAAAGCCCGAAAAAACAGGGTTTTTTAACCGACGTCGAGCAGTTATTCTATGTTATCTTTGTTTTTTAGCGTTCGCCGTCCGGAATAATTACAGGATATCTAGCGCAATCATTTTGCTGGATGCCTAGAATCATTATTTACTTTCAAACGAGTAAGATATTTTTTAATAATTCGGTAGTACATGTATGTAGTATTTTCGATATCTGCAAATGGTGTATCGTCCTACCTTAATTTAACCACGATCAAATTATCTGGCGTGGACGAAAATCTGTTCAACATCACCTCCAGTACGTGTACAAAAGATTAAGACTATTTGGACTCTATGTCATCATGTCATGTTCTCAGTTCAGCAGCAAACGGCGTTCAGGAAATAGGTTTAAGTTGTTGCGTGTCGAGGGAAATCTCCGTTCTTAATCAAAAAAGGTTAAAGGTCATAAAATCGCTTCATCGCGCGATCACCATCATTTAAATCACGGGAGTATCACAATTCAAAGCCTACTTGGGTCGACTTTTCCGAGAGTTCTTGCTGAGGAACGGAACTGCACTGATAATGGCACGATGATCGATGTTGGGTATGGGGAAATGGGCCGAGAAGCGTCTTTATTGTAGTTGTACTGGCCAGGTATCCGCGCAGTTGTTATTGCATAAACAGGGAATTCCCCTTAAATTGCAATACTTTCTCTAAAAGTTGACCCCATGGTGGCGCGCTTTAAAAACATATTTGTCCGAACACTCAGTTGAAAATTTACTAATAATATTACATTTTAAAACAAAAAATAATTAATTATTTTGGCACTAATCTTCAACAGACGGATACAACATCATCAGTAAAAACGACCAAGTATTATCCCAATAATTTTATTTCACTTAAACAAATATATTGAATAGTGAATGCGAGATTTTGATATAAATAATTCAGATTTTAAATCAATATTTAGTGGAATACGATACGATCATAACAGTCTTTATTATAATTATAATAATAGTATACTAAAAGCAATACGTTTTGCTCAGGAAGCATATCGTGGTTGCATCAAATCAGTTGTAGTTAATTTCAACCTTAAAATTATAGTAAAAAAAATACATTTTCAAGGCATTGACCACATTCAGATTATACAGATCATATTCACAGAATTAGATCACCTTAAAAAACATTTTCTAATTGCTAATCATTTATGTTTATGCATGAACATCTAAACATTACCGTAAAAATATATATTCTTTTTCCAGAATAGTAAATGAAACACAAAAGCTTGATGGAAACTAATGTATTAGATGTGCTCATAATACAACAGTAACATTAAAGTCTTAGTATATACCATGTGTCAGTTAGCGTATTTTATCGTTCGAAGCAGCAACATTTCTTAAAATCTAACAAAATGGTGCTCATGAGTGACAACCAACCTGACAAAGTTTTAGCTCTGTGATTTTGAACTACTTATGCATTTTTCTAAAACTGCATTTCCGATATAAGCATTTTTTGATTTTTTTAAAATTGTTTTCTTTAAAATGACAGCATGCCAGAAGTAATATTTTGTTACAGGGAGTTATTTATAGTTATTTACATCAAGTAAGATTTGCTTGGTTACTTTTTGAATAGTTGCAAAAAGTATGCTGTCCCTTCAACCCTAACCCGCTAGCCTCATTTTGGCTAGCGACCCAGCCAGACGCAGCAACATGTACATGTACTATTTGTCAAAGTGGCAACTCTGCCCAGACCAGGTCAACAAAATCTCAACGTCAAACTGCCTCAGAGTTTCTGGTCACCCAACGCAGCAGAAACCATCTCTAGCATTGTTCAATGGGGACTAGCTCTTATCGTAAGTCTGGTGTTTATTCTCTGGTGCTTATTCACTGGTGTTGACAGCTGAATGCATCAAAGTGCACCAGACTTTTTTTCCTGATGCACTGCAATGCGTCTGGCAGGTTTAGGGTTACGCTTTGGTGAAAAGAGCCTCTAGCCAATTTCCTTTCCACTTTTTAGCATTTGTGTATATTTCCATGGAATACTTGTCCTCATATATTGCATCCTCTTTATCGTTATCATCATCATCCAGTATCACGGTACCATCATAAACCTCACCTAGGTCAAATTCTCCGGGTGTTGTTCTTGATGGAAAGAACTCCACCGATAATGGCATTATGTGATCGATGTCGGGTATGGGGTGTTGGGCCGAGATGTCGTCCTTCAGCTCGACATATTTTCTCAGGAACTCGTAGTCGTTGTTTATCTCAGCTGCCGCTTCGAAGTCCTTAATCATTTTACGCAAGTCTCTTTCTGCCGAGTTGAGCTTTTCAGTAAAATCCTCCAGGAGCTTCTCCCTCTCATTTTGGATCTTGTTGAGTTTGTCCATGATGTGTTGCTTAGCAGCGATGACTCTGGCAATCTCTTCCTCAGCACGGTCTTCCACGCTTTTCCTAATTTCTGCAAGTGTTGCGTGACAGTCTTCTTCCATCTTCGATACCGTTTCCTGAGCCTCGTCAGTGTCCTCCAGCACTTTCTCATTTTTTATCGTTTGTTCTATTACCAACTGCTTGAGACTTTCCGTCACCTCGCCAA
Source organism: Crossaster papposus (assembly GCA_037893245.1). Classification (NCBI taxonomy): domain Eukaryota; kingdom Metazoa; phylum Echinodermata; class Asteroidea; order Velatida; family Solasteridae; genus Crossaster; species Crossaster papposus. The sequence continues at coordinate 820,807 of JBAIAA010000650.1, read as the reverse complement.
CTTCGCCCACCGCGTGGTTATTGTGAGAATCCTTCAGACAAAGGAAGCAGATCAACTGGTTGCACGTGTAACAGAAGCCACAACATATCTTTCCCACGTGCTCTGTGCATGTTGGAACCTCTTGCACAGGTTCTTTAGTGACAGCTTCTACCATGCCTACCAGTTTGAAATCAGTTAGAAGACTTCTTATGGAATGGTATGGAACAGTAGTTTCCTTACGGCAAACTGGACACCTGACTTTCGGGGAATAAAGGCTACTACTATACTTCCTAAGGCACTCTTCGCAGAAACTGTGCAGGCAGGTCAAGGTCTTGGGGTTCTTGTACAGATCATGGCATATGGAACACTGAAGATGCTCCTCGCTAAACTTCTTCAAACTGTAATGGCACCTTCCCCCCTTTGCCATCATGTTAAATGAACTGTACTGCGTCCTGAAAAACAAACACCAAACAATTGGGGTAATAATTTAAGTCCCAGAAAGAAATTGGCACAGGATTTGCAGCAACTGCATGTTCGAGGAGACGTTTCAATTGGAGGGTCTATCCTACATGCAACGATGGTCATGAATGCATTATGGGGGAGTAAAATTATGTACATGTACAGTAATATAGTATCACCGCAGTAGTAGTACTGCGAACAATATTGTCGAAAAAAAAACTTTACTGAAAGCTAAACAAACAACAAACACCACAGCTTACCGGGATCGGGAAGAGTTGCAGCTTGCAATATGTGTGTTCAAATAACCGCATTCGTCAACAGTTTCACGATCAAATTTTCCGTCTGGCATGAAAGAAAATCTATTTAATATCACAAACCTCCACTCTAATGATAAGACTATTATTAATCATTTTCTTCTACTGTTCTATTGAAAATATACACCATTCAGGAAATGGGTTTAACTTTTAAGTTAATTGCGTGTATCCCTGTTCTTAATAAAAAAGGGTTACATCGCGCGATCGTACCACAATTCAAAGCCTACTTGGGTCGTCTTTTCTGAGAGTTCTTGCTGAGGAACGGAACTGCACCGATAATGACACGATGATCGATGTTGGGTTGTACTGGCCCGTAATTATTCACGCAGTTGCAGTTGTTGCATAAACAGGGGATTCCCCTTAGATTGCAATACTTTATCTAGCAAAAGTTGACCCCATGGTGGCGCGCTTCAAAAAAGTTATTTGTCTGAACACTCAGTTAAAAATTTACCAATATTACATTTTAAAACAAAAAATAATTAATTATTTTGGCACGAATCTTCAAAAGACGGATACAATAGCAGTAAAAACGACCAAGTATTATCCCGATAATTTTATTTTACCTAAACAAATATATTGAATAGTGAATATGCAAATCAAGATTTTGATATAATTCAATACTTAGCGGAATACGATATGATCATAACACACTAGTTTTAGTTATAATTATAATACATGTAATAATAATATATCAAAATGAATACGTTTTATTCAGACAGCATATCGTGGTTGCATCAAATCAGTTGTAGTTAATTTCAACCTTACAATTATAGATATATAAATAAAAAAATACATTCTAAAGGCATTGACGTACCACAATCAGATATAATATTATACAGATATTCACAGATTTAGATCACCTTAAAATATATTTTCTAATTACTAATCATTTATGTTACACTTACATCTAAACATTACCGTAAAATTATATATTCTTTTTCCAGAATACGAAATGGAACACAAAAGCTCGATGAAAAATTAATGTATTAGATGTGTTAATCATAATACAACAGTAACATTGAAGTTTTAGTATACCATATGTCAGTTAGTATATTTTTATCGTTCGAAGCAGCAACATTAAAACAAATCTAACAAATGGTGCTCAGTGAGCGACAACCAACCTGACAAAGTTTTAGCTCTGTGATTTTGATCTAACTACTTATGAATTTTTCCTAAACTGCATCTCCGAGACGCATTTATTGCTTCTTAAAAATGACAGCATGCCAGAAGGAATTTCTTTTTACAGGGAGTTATTTATAGTCATTAACATCAAGTAAGATTTGCTTGGTTACTTTTTGAATAGTTGCAAAAAGTATGCTGTCCCTTAACCCTAACCATCTAGCCTCAATGGGGACTAGCTCTCATAAGTCTGGTGTTTATTCACTGGTGTTTATTCAATGGTGTTGATAGCTGAATGCATCAAAGTGCACCAGACTTTTTTCCATGATGCACTGCGTTGCGTCTAGCAGGGGTTAGGGTTTCGTTTTGGGAAATGGGCTTCGCTCCCTAGCCAATTTCCTTTCCACTTTTTCGCATTTTTGTATATTTCCATGGAATACTTGTCCTCATATATTCCATCCTTTTTATCGTCATCATCTTCCGGAATCGCGGTAGGCCCACAAAGACTAGCTTGGTTATCATTGTCATTATCATTGTCATCATCCGTGCCATCATCATTTTCATAATTATTATAATCATTGTGATAATCATTATGAAAATCATCAAACAAATCATCAAAAAAATCATCATCATACAGAATCACAGTACCATCACCAAGCTCACCTAGGTTGACTTCTCCAGGAGTTGTTCCTGATGGACGGAACTCCATCGATAATGGCGTTATGTGATCGATGTCGGGTATGAGGTGTTTTCCCGAGATGTCGTCCTTCAGCTCGACATATTTTCTCAGGAACTCGTAGTTGTTGTTTATCTTAACTGCCGCTTCGGAGTCCTTGATCATTTTACGCAAGTCTCTTTCTGCCAAGTTGAGCTCGTCAGTAGAATCCTCCAGAAGCTTCTCCCTCTCATTTTGGATCTCGTTAAGTTTGTCCATGATGCGTTGCTTAGCAGCGATGACTCTGGCAATCTCTTCCTCAGCACGGTCTTCCACGCTTTTCCTAATCTCTGCAAGCGTTGCGCGACAGTCTTCTTCCATCTTCGAGACAGTTTCCTGAGCCTCGTCAGTGTCCTGCAGCAATTTCTCGTTTTTTATCGTCTGTTCTATCACCAACTGCTTGAGACTTTCCGTCACCTCGCCAACTTCACCCACCGCGTGCTTATTGTGAGAATCCCTCAGACAAAGAAAGCAGATCAACTGGTTGCACGTGTAACAGAAGCCACAACATATCTTTTCCGCGTGCTCCGTGCATGTTGGCACCTCTTGCACGGGTTTTTTGGTGACAGCTTCTACCATGCCCAACAGTTTGAAATCAGTTAGAAGGCTTCTTATGAGATAACCCGGAACAGGAGTTTCCTTACGGCAAACTGGACACTTGACTTTTAAGGAAAGAATGCTATGATACTTCTCAAGGCACTCTTTGCAGAAACTGTGCAGGCAGGTCAAGGTCTTGGGGTCCTTGTACAGATCATGGCATATGGGACACTGAAGATGCTCCTCGACAAACTTCTTCAAACTGAAGTGGCAACTTCCCCCCTCTGCCATCATGTTAAATTAACTCTCCGTCCTGAAAAAAACAAAAAACTATTGGGGTAATAATTTACGTCCCCAAAAGAAATTGGCACAGGATATGCAGCCACTGCATATGTTCGAGGGGACGTTTCAATTGGAGGGTCTATCCTACATGCAATGATGGTCATGAATGGGGGAGTAAAAAGTAAAATCATGTACAGTAATATATAGTATCACCACAGTAGAACTGCGAAAAATGTTGTCGACAAAAAAACAAACACCACAGCTTACCGGGATCGGGAATAGTATACTAGTTGCGGCTTGCAATGCGTGTGTTCAAACCGCATTCGTCAACAGTTTCACGATCAAATTCTCTGGCATGGACGGAAATCTATTCAACATCACAAACGCACAAACCTCCACTTCAGGGTACAAATGATAAGACTACTATTGTCATGTCCTTCTACTTTCTAGCAGTAGTAGTAAACACACCTGTACATACAACAGCGTTCAGGAAATGGGTTTAAGTTGCGTGTAGAGGGAATTCCCCGTTCTGAATAAAAAAAAGGTTATTGTAATCGCTTCATCGCGCGATCGTCAGCATCATCATCATCACTAAATCACGGAAGTACCACAATTCAAAGCCTACTTGGGTCGACTTTTCCGAGAGTTCTTGCTGACGAACGGAACTGCACCGATAATGGCACGATGATCGATGTTTGGGTATGGGGAAATGGGCCGAGAAGCGTCTTTATTGGCCTGTAATTCACACAACTTCAGTTGTTCCATAAACAGGGAATTTCCCATTAATTGCAATACTTCATAAAGTCTAAAAGTTGATCCCATGGTGGCGCGCTTCCGGGCCCTCTCGAATAGAAAAATTAGTGTGGAAAAAAAAATGTATTGTTGGTACATTAATAAAAAATTAAAAATCGCATGACGTGAAAGAATATTGTGCCAACAATTTACATCTCACTTCCTAGAATCTTAAATACATGTGGAATTGGTGTACTCGTACACAAATTCAAATGTATGAATTGTTGAAGATGTTACAAACCAAATCCATGAATAGTTTCAGGGATTTGACCGCATGTCGAATGATGCTTAATTTTTTTACAGCAAATTTTCTGGTACCCAATGGTATAAAACGCCACTGATGAGAAAGCACTTATGCAAAACAAATAATTTGTCAAACTGATTTGTTGGAAGCTAAACTAAATTTCATATTTTAATTTACCACAATAAATTAACCTTTAGGCCTACCCATATATCAAGAATATGATATAGAAAATCACACTAATACACGTGGTTCACACCATAGGCCATATTATCGCTCTAATCATAAATTTGCAAACCACCAAATAAAATTAGAAGTCGATGGATCAAAATTATTTGAACAAATACGTGTCTCAGTGTTCTCCAACATCAAAGGCGATTGTTATAACTAAGCCCCGATGCTATTAATTACTCTCTCTTTTTGGCTTTCCGTGCGTCAAAGTTAGACACGTCGCTCTCAAACTGTGTGCAAGCATTTTTTAAATATTATTTCCCCGGGTTAACCGAATTACAGAAGAAAGCAAACTCATATAACAAAACACTCCAAAATCCAATCTTTTAAACGCGTTTGAAATTCAAACAAAAACCGTCGTCTGGCATGGCCCGGGAAAACATTGTAGTTATCCGTCAATACGTTTATAATTAGTCTGACCAATATATCATTATTCCCTATTAAATATTCATCACGACTGCATAAGAAATGTTTGTTTGTTAGTACAATGAACCGTGTGGTTGATTTCTAATGTGATAGGCGAATAAATACTAATCACTGCACTCCTAAAAATGCATAGTATTGCATTCACGGCGTTTTTTACTCTTGGTGGCAGCATTCAACAGCTCTTAGGGGTGCATGTGACTAAATCTCTGAAAATCACTGCGCGCGAGCTCATTAATATTTGGTGACCCCTCCGGTAATTTTGAATAAGAGGTCCCTGGGGCCTATAAATTGGACTGATTGTATAAATATTTGTGGAAATCAAGAATTGGGGACCCGTGGCTTCCAACTCGGGGGATTCCGTTCACAAACAAGACCAATACGTGGCTCTATTTGGCATAGAGGCGGGGGGCTACATTGATACCTGGGCCCAGAGCTGGGCCACCAGTTTAGGGGTGGTTTGTGTGGAGGGAAGTATAAAAAAAAATTAACCCCCATAAATTTGAAAAGAAAATTGTTCTAGGAGTCTTAATCTTTGATTTCCAGTCAAAAAAATATGGCCACTCTACTCATGAGCGTCACCAGGCGGCGCTCTTTATTTCAATTTTTGTGTTGGTTACAATGAGCGCCGTATTATTTAGTGTACTGGAACCTTAGGGAAAAAAGGAGTCTGCTGCCCTCAAGGGTTTGTGTTAAAACTTGTGTCCTATTGTATATTAAGTGCACGTGTTCAACTTATTTACCAATACCGATTTAATCAAATTTAAGTTATATTTAACAGCTGCTGGTTAGCAGAAAATCATGGTTAGCAAATTCAAATGCTAGAAATGAATACCAAATGAATGAATATGGCTATGCGACGCGTGGTATTTCCCTGCAGCAACGAGTTTGTTTACAGGCTACTTAAATTTCCCGCTGACTCCAACAGGCGCGATACAAGGCATATAAATTGAACCATAGAGAAAGATAACAAATTCCACGACTAGATGAGCACCTTAGCTATATAGTCCCCTGTGGGCCTACATTGTTGTTATAACAAACCGCAGAAAAAGCTTTCTTATTTTAAATAAATTAGTTCATGCTGAATATGTAACATTAATTATCTTTATAATAACAAAAGCCTATATGTGACGACCAGTCGTCAACTGGCCAACGATTGGACGGGGCCGGCCCCGGTGGGAGGGCCGTATTGTTTTGCACAGCTTTTGATTGGATAGGAGACCTACACCGTCTACTATGTCATAATATGATATGAAGCCGTATAAAACGAAAGAACACTAACATGAGATATTGTTTTGAACGACCGGGCACTCAAACGTGTTGTGAATTTAGAATTTTGAATTGGCCATGCGCGTGACCGGACACTCTCCTCATTATCTCCACTTAAAGCATGCGCAATACAATCGAGTCTGGGCTTTATAGAGTCTGAAATTCACGCCCACACCGGCAAAACAACAACGTTGTACCTCACTAATATTCTGGAGAACTATAAAAGGCCTGCTATTTTCTTTACTTTACTTACAAGACATCGAAGACATACAAAACGAAATTACGAAAAAACAAAAACCAACAAAATATTGGCATCAGAATAACCGCCAAATACTCGCTTGAGACCTAAGATAAAATCTGAGAGTCGGCAGCTGTACGTTAATATAATGGTTTTCTATCAGAAACACGAGTCCAAGATTAATTTCTGACTCCCTCAGCCCGAGTGTCTCTCCATGTACGTCTAGAAGAAGTCTTCGGGAGAAACTCGCCATCGTCCTGTTTGTTTAGCAGGCAATCAATTTTCCTGAAGACATAAACCGGAGGCGACTGACATTTCGTTTGCGATCCAGTCAATTTGCTAAAAGTAGCGACACGTCACTCTTTTCAAAAACGACATTCTGATTTAAAGACAAATCAGACAATATCGAGTCTTTGGCTTTCATCACAAGGAGTAAATACTGAATTGGAGAAGGTGTATGGACTTCAATCGTGAAACGACTCTTAATGGCAATTGAACGGTAGACGGATTCATTTCTGAAGGAGGAACAATTTACGCGAAGATCAGAGATGACGACTGCAAGTTACGTGGACGAGGCGGGCGACCGGGGCTGGTCGGTCGAGGGATCCTTCGAGGATCAGGTGTGGTTGCGGGCCGTATACGGGGTGATAGCCGTGCTGGGAGTCACCGGTAACGCCTTGGTCATGTTCACGGTGGCCCGCGTGCCCTCGCTGCGTTCTCTGACCAACATGTTCATCGTTAGTTTGACCGTGTGCGACATCATCACCTCAGTGTTTCTCATCCCGCTTCATCTCGGTAAGTCCATGTTGTTGTTGTTGTTGTTGTTGTTGTTGTTGTTGTTGTTGTTTCAACTTTCATTTGGACAATAACCAACTACATGTATAACCAGAGCATGGCAAACAAAAGAACCGGCCAATTAAAAAGTTTTATTTAGGTTTTCAGATTTGTTTCAGGTTTTTTAGATTTTGCAGATTAAAGGTTGAATTATCACGAATGGATGGATTTGGGGGGTTGTATTTTATAGTAAATATCGTTTAACTGACCTGTCCGACGTTTCACAATCATAGATGCTGAGACAAGCAAGAAAAACGGCGTTCGTTTTCAACCGGCGTTGGGCAGTGGTTCTTATGTTGTTCTTTTTTTTTCGTGATCGCTGTTCGGCTTTTTCGAAACAATTACAGGATATCTAGCGCAATCATATTGCTGGATGCCTATAATCATTATTTACTTTAAAAAAAGAAGTAAGACATTTCTTAATACTTTGGTAGTAAAATTTGCAAATAGTGTATCCTATACCTGGAGACGTTTCAAGTATTAGTATGACATGCGGTCCAGGAAAAAAAAGAAGTTGTTGATTTTTAGCGAATATGCCTCAGTCGAGAAAAAAAATGCAGCACTTGTTCAATTAAGTTTTACTCCTTTGTCGTTCATTATGAAACGGCCGCTTATTAACACTCTGCTTTCCCGAGAGGTCAAATCAATAGGGAAAACAAACCGCGTAGATGGGGCTACAATCTGCATCATCACATTTATTAACCTTTAATACCTTGAACCACTCAACCAAATGTATAACACGTTCGCCCAGCGGGCATGATTACTTTAATAGTTGTAGTTCAATAGAAAGTACATGTATTTACAAGTTGCAATTTAGGAAAAGTGGCCAGATCGGCGTAACGGCTCCTTCATCGCCATAAACGAAGAAAGAACTAAGAAACTTTAAAAGAGGAAACGTATCTCTCTAATTAAAACCTTTCCCTTTTTCTTACCACATTTTCTGTTAATACTATGCTCGAACGTACGTGTACATTGAGTACAGCCAATGAATGTCAAGCTCAATTTGCGGCCGAATCAACATAATAACAAGTATTAACTTACTCTTTATGTAAACAGACGAAAAGGCTCTCGCGATTTCATTTGACGTTCATTCTAAAGACTGTACATGCGACCGAGTCATGTATTCCTATATATTGGTATGGATCACTTATTACTACGGCAACGAAAAATTTCCATACTTATCCGGAAATGCGGGCTTTAGTGTCCGATAGGTTTACGTGAGGGGTTAGACGTAGATGCACTTTTCCGTCTACGTCTAACCCCTCACGTAAACCTATCGGACACTAAAGCCCGCATTTCCGGATAAGTAAGGAAATCTTTCGTTGCCGTAGTAATAAGTGAGTACCTCGTAGCGAAAAGGATGCACGATGCTGGAGTATCTCTCCAAGGTGACGCAAGTCAGAGTGAACACCGAAGCAACGAAGCTGGTCCAGAGGGGGTACTTGGACAGCAGAAGACGGCAAATCTTCTGCTGTCCAAGTACCCCCTCTGGACCAGCTTCGTTGCTTCGGTGTTCACTCTGACTTGCGTCACCTTGGAGAGATACTCCAGCATCGTGCATCCTTTTCGCTACGAGGTACTCACTTATTACTACGGCAACGAAAGATTTCCTTACTTATCCGGAAATGCGGGCTTTAGTGTCCGATAGGTTTACGTGAGGGGTTAGACGTAGATGCACTTTTCTCCACCCATGCATACATCTTGTGTTATCTGCAAATATCTTGGTTTCCAAGGAACAATGACATGGGTTTTTGACTTGGGTAATTCTGCAGATGACGATGACGAGGCACGTCTTATTTTATGGGTTTATTGAGGATTGGATAGTGCATGGCAACTTAAGGTTGATGTGATGCATCGCTATCTGATACAAAAAGGTACTTCTTAGTTAGCTTGAAATAATTGCACAAAAACGAGTCTGACTCAAAAAATGAAAAAACATATATATGGCATTATACAACACTTATAGTAGGAATTTTGTATAAATCACACAGGACCCATAATGGGCGCTTATGACCCATATGGCACATTATGGGCAATCTGCCCCATATGGGCAATCTGCCCATATCTGCCCATATGGGCAAACTGCCCCTATCTGCCCATATAGGCAATCTGCCCCTATCTGCCCATAAGGGCAATCTGCCCCTATCTGCCCATAAGGGCAATCTGCCCCTATCTGCCCATATGGGCAATCTGCCCCTATCTGCCCATATGGGCAATCTGCCCCTATCTGCCCATTATGGGCAATTTGCCCCTATCTGCCCATATGGGCAGTCTGTCCCTATCTGCCCATATGGGCAAACTGCCCCTATCTGCCCATATGGGCAATCTGCCCCTATCTGCCCATTATGGGCAATTTGCCCCTATCTGCCCATATGGGCAGTCTGCCCCTATCTGCCCAGCAAACTGCCCCTATCTGCCCATATGGGCAAACTGCCCCTATCTGCCCATATGGGCAAACTGCCCCTATCTGCCAATGTGCAGTCTGCCCCTATCTGCCTATATGGGCAGGCTGCCCCTATCTGCCCATGGTTTAGTCTGGTTTGGTTGATTAAAACACAATCTCTGAGTTTTTCGTGAGATTGATTTGCATGCATGGCATGCAAACGACATAGATAGCTACGTTAGAGATTTGGCTTATTTCAGGGGATTTTTTTGTGACAATATATTAGGGGGAATTGCACATTCGCGTTATGTGCTCGATATCCTCAATTTACAGATTGTTGTTTTTCTCCTTGAATTGACAGGTTTTGAAATTCCGGTACCAGAGGGTGTGGCAGGGGATGTGATTTGCCGTCTTCTGCTGTCCAAGTACCCCCTCTGGACCAGCTTCGTTGCTTCGGTGTTCACTCTGACTTGCGTCACCTTGGAGAGATACTCCAGCATCGTGCATCCTTTTCGCTACGAGGTACTCTTCAACCCCCGGAAAGCGATCGGCATGATCATTTGCATATGGGTCATGGCTGTGCTCATGAATAGTTGGTTCTTGTACACATTTGACAGCAACGGCGGCCGTTGCATCATCCAGTGGCCGAGCGCGGCCTGGCAGAGGTTTGTGGGCGTGGCCAACTTCTGCGTCCTCTACATCTTCCCGCTGAGCCTGATGGGCCTCTCTTATTGGCGGATCATAAGTAATCTGCATAAGAGCGCCATGGCTATGCGCCAATCAACGTCGGGCGGTAGAGAGAACCAGCTGTCCAGGGATCTCCTGCGCGCGCGTGGGAAAGTCGTCAAAATGCTGCTGACGGTCGTGGTGACTTTCGCCGTTTGCTGGGCGCCAAACCAGTTCATGTTCTTCGCCTACATGTGCGGCTGGGACCTGGACTTCTCCGCCTGGTATTACCACGTCAGCGTGCTGATCGCCTTCTGCAACTCGTGCATGAACCCGTTCATTTACGGGTTTCACAGCAGGCAGCACCGCAAGGCACTGCGCCAGGCCATCGGCTGCAAGATGGCGTGCTGCAGTAACGCCGTTGGTGCCCGAGGGTCAGAGGGAGCCAGCAACCCGAGTTTCGTTGGTACTGCTGACGTCAGAGATCACTATGCGGACGCGAACGCCATGGCGGATCTGGCGATCGTAGGCAACACTACGGATAGGCCTACCACAACCTTGTCCGCAGGGCGCATGCATGAGATACTAACAGTTAATTCAACAGCGAGTGTCAACCCACTGATTAAATAATACACAATGCTGGTCACCGTCAAGGCCAGAATCAAAGGTTATTAAACACACCACGAGAAAGAAAATGCTATAGGCTATCCATAAGTTTTTAGATTTATCCGATTGAACATGATGTATAATTGAGGAGAAATACGGCACTTTAACACAACCCAAGCAACGCTATTATCATTACAATGCCCTTTCTCGTCAGATATTAATGTCGTTAGTATGTTATTGAAGAAAAAATATATATCACACTGTATTTACAAACATTCGTAGTCAGGAAAAACATGTGGTTGTCAAAATGATAGTCATGTCTCCACCTAAACACATTTTATTAAGATTACTGCACAACACGAGCCACAACACGAGTAAACAAACATCTCTATGTTCTCCCATCTCTATAAGTTCCCCCTTCCTATGTTCTCCCATCCCTATGTTCTCCCATTCATATGTTCCTTCATCCCCATGTTCTCCCATCCCTATGTTCCCCCATTCCTATGTTCCCCCATCCCTATGTTTCCCCCTTCCTATGTTCCCCCATCCATTATGTTCCTTCATCCCCATGTTCTCCCATCCCTATGTTTCCCTATTCCTACGTTCCCCCATCCCTATGTTCCCTCATCCATTATGTCCCCCCCCCCCCTTCCTATGTTCCCCATCTATATGTTCCTTCATCTCTATGTCCCCCCCCCCCCCCATTCCTATGTTCTCCGATCCCTAAGTTCCCCGATCCCTAAGTTCCCCCATCCATATGTTCCCCTATATCTCTATGTTCCCCATCCTTCCTTTATGGTTAAAGTTAAGTTTTGGGACCGGGGATCTGGACTGGGAAACATCGGGACTAATGCGTACCTGCCCCCCCCCCCCCCCCCCCCACACACACACCCATGTGTTCCCCGGTCTTGAACCCCCAGGACCTAGGGACCGAGAAACATAGACCGGGGAACGGGGGAACATAGGGGTTGGGGACATTAGGGTACGCACCCGTACAGCTAGAGTTTAAATGGCAAAACATTGAACTCGCAATTGGAACGTGGCTGTCTTCAGTCCTCTAGAAAACCTCTATGAGGGAACATGCATGACTGGGCGATGGTTTGACAATGGGAGTACTGGTCACGATTTAAGTGTTCGCCATGGGCGAAACTTTCCAATGATGTTCTAAAAACAAACCAGGGCGTGGAGGAGCATCAATGATGCATTGTGGTAGAAGATTTCAGTCTCTGATGGCCCTGCCATTCAAGACAATTAGATAAATTCACATCAAGTTCGTTTCACGGAAATTAAAGAGTAATCTAATTGTCCCTATCTAAAAGGGGTCCGTGGTGCCAATAATGTATAATTCAGTTTAGAAAATGTTGCTTTCGGCAAATTTGACGTATGACGTATGCACACACAAAAATCGTGATGGGTATATATACAATCTACAGTTGCAATTTATCGAATCCACGGACTATTATTGGCATAACCCGGTCGGCAGGAACTACCATATTCGGTCAATAAGATGAGCATTGAGTATTGACCATTGGCGACATTTAATCAGATTCGGCGAAAAAAGAAACACCATTCTACAATCAAACAAGATCAAGCATAGAAACGAACGACCCGAGTGCGGCAAAGCTGTTCTCCTATTCAGCAATGTTAAAACATTTTCAGCATCTGAAAAAGAGTATAGTTTCGAAACTACCCCGTGTACGAATTTTCCTTCAACAACAAACACTAGTTAAAGCTGTGTCCAAAATGTAAATAAAAAAAGACCTCAATACCTGCCATTCAAGACAATTTGAAAAATTTACACCAATTTCGTTTCACTGAAGTTGAACAGTAATCAAATTTTCCCCTTTCTAAAAGGGGTTCGTGGTTCCAATAATGTATAATTCAGTTTAGATAATGGGGCACGGCAAATCTTACGCATGGGAGATTGTGTAGGTAACAATAGTCTGCAGTAAGTGTATAAGGTACACAATGTACATGCTGTACATGCAAAAAAACAAGATCGTGCTGGGTATATAAATCTAAATAGACGACAGCTGCAATCTATCGAATCCACGAACTGTTATAGACATAACCCGGTCCTCAGGAACCATCATGTTCGGTCAATAAGATGAGCATTCACCATTGGTGACATTTAATCAGATTTGGGGGAAAAAAAAAACCCCATTCCACAATCAAACAGAATCAAGCATCAAGCATTATTAAATTCCAATCCACTACTTGAAAATAAAGAGATCAAAAGGCTTGTCGCAGCCTTGCTTATTTCAATCCCAGCAAGCAATTTTGTGCCGCCTCGTGGATACCGATTCAGCAAACTCTCGAAAGATCTTAAGGAAATTAAACCGCAAGAAAAGGGTGGGCGAGCACAATTATGGGACGCCTTTCGCGTTGTTATAAATTGGCTGCCTTGTGCAGACCAATGAACAATTTGGAGGACAAATGAATATAAAGGTCTTCTTGATGAAATTCTAAAAGTGCGCACACTCCATGGAGAATGCTCTATGGAGAATGCTTAATAGGTATCCACAGGACAATCGCCATAGCTTAATACACGTAGGTCTTCACATGGTTTCACGAAATATATTGTTGTAGTTTTACTGGAAAAACTAGAAATTTCAAGGGTACGGTTATCTGTCGCAAATTGTAGGTCTATAGTGATATTGGTTTATAGTTACAGCCCAGGAAATTAATCCTGGTTAAAAAAGAAGCACTTTGAAAAAAAGTCCTCCACGTTTCTAAAATTGAGAACAAAGTCTCCACAATACACGTTTGAGTACGCGTGTTATAACGTAATTTAACTCGGATCTCGTTCACGGTATTCCTTTACACAGGAACAAATTTGCGCAGGAAGTTTAAAGCACCATCAGTAAATGAAAGTTACCTTTATAGAGTTAACACACTGGATTGATTGGCTTCCGCCAAATGACGTCAGGACTGAATCATGAATATGCTAATTAACATTTACATATGCTAATTAACAAAAACACAGTGGATGGAAACATTCTGAATGCACCTTTTCAATTGTTCGAGGCGATATACACCAAGTTTTTATTTCTTTAGATTTCAAGCATGAATGAAGAATTAAATATAAGTTACAAGTTAGAAAAAAACATGCATTATCACGCCTGTAGAAAACAAATAATGTATTTTACAAATTGTTATGCACCAATTGGCAACTTCACTTTAATTATAATGTATTTTGTTGAGACTAACAAAGGATACTTTTTGTTTTGACATAGTGTATTTCTATGCTGTCTGAATGAGTAATATTTTGCACTGAAGTTAATTTGTGGAAAAAAAATGAAGTACACGATCTTGCAAGAAAAAGGAAGAATAAAACATTGTTGTGCAAAGAATCTTTGTACAAAAGAATTACAGTACAATATTGACTTAATGTAACATCTTGTAACTACTGCAGTAAAATACTTTTTTTTTTTTTTACATGTATACAAATGATGTTCAACAGTTTCATAACAACAAACTTGTTGTTTTTCAACAAGATAAGGATTCCGAAAAGATTTTCTAAAAGGAAAAATTGTTAGTGATATTTGTCACAATTGTCCAGCTAAAGTGTATGAAAATGTACATTTGTATCAAAAACAGCCCCCTAGTGTCGTCTGGTGCCCAGCCTCCCCGCTTAGAATTTCCACAGCCGGGGACTTTTGGACAGGCCCTTTTCGCCGATTTACTCTACTATATGTATATGAAATACAATTTATCACTGAATATAACAATGCAAAGTGTAATTTTGAAGTTTGTTTTCACGTTCCAAATCCTACCACTAAGAACCAACCAATTGTAACCGGCTCTACAAAAAGGATTATTATGTGGCAAAAAAGAAAGAAATTGAGTCATATACATGGTTAAAAGCCCACAACATAGGCTTTGATTTGGTATATAATAGAGCTCCATAGCCCCTCTCAATTTGGAGATACGACGTGTTTACATATTTATTACTTCATTGGAGTTCAAATTACACAACTGAGAAAACGGGCTTTGAAATAGCCGGCTCTGTTGTACTACAACAGAATGATGCACACGAAATGGTCGTTTTTCCCCACTTTATTCATCAAAATCAACATTTATTTTATTGACTATTGAAGGTATTGAAGATGTCATTCATGACAAAAAATTAAAATCACATTTTGATGAAATGTTTACCCTCTCCACGTTGAGCGGGCCATTACATGATAGTGCACAGCGCGACTTAATACACCTTGTTGTAGAGCCGATCACAATTTTCAAAATTACAAAATCAGCTGCCATTGCTCGTTATTCTACACATAGTTCCTCAAAGGACGAATCTGCGATGGCCCTATATCCAAATATCTTTCTCATAACGTACTGTGTGCAAATTCCACGATTGTATATAATCAAAGAGGCAGAATCACATCATCTTCCGTACTAACAGCCACTCACAAGCTAGCAATTTACACTAATACTGCTTAAGTACTGCACAATGCTCTTTTTACAGCTCGGCATTTAGCCCTAAACTTCTTAGGGTTTGTTCAAAGTTATATAGATATTGGAGGATTCAAAGACTGTCGGGGGTAACCCCTCTAGATCTGTGAAATGTACAAGATTAATTGGTAGTGAATTCCCAATTCTGCCATTTTCGAGATTCCGTGACAAATTTTTGGTTTCTAGATCGATGGTTCTTTCAATGGCCAGAACAAACAGAACCCAACCAAGAAATTGCATCAGTGCAACCAACCTCTTCCCTTGATCTTTAGGTTCACTGAGGATCGGCCTCGATATTGCGGAAGGACAGGTGGGACGCAGACTTGTTGTGCATGGCAGCCATCTCTTCCTCCGTGTCCGAGGACTCGGCGTCGCTTAAGGAGTTACGCGGGGACAGACGGCAGCCGCGGGAGATGTAGGTATTGAGACGATTGATAGAGGCGAGGACCAGGCCCATGTAAGGGGCGGAAGGCTTCATGGGGCGGGAGATGTACTCCGGGTGGTACTGGACGGCCACAAAGTACGGGTGATCTGAAAAAGAAGGTAGACAAATGATGTGACCTGTCACCACAAAATGAGCTTAATTAATATTATTTTCTATTAATTTAGATATTTATATATCTGGATTCTGCAAAACAAGAGCTTTCTAATGGTATGCAACATCACCACAAAATGGGCTTAATTAATTATTTTTTCTATTAATTTAAATTTGTATATATCTAGATTTTGCAGAACAAGAGCTTTCTAATGGTATGCAACATTAACGGGTACTGGCTCAGCAATGGTAAATAACGACCCACAACTTTAAGTGGTAAAACTTATTTTCGGGAAAACGGCATTTAAAATTCTACAGTGGTTTTTAACAGTTAATGTATGACGACAATTTTTAACAAATGGAATGAAATAGGTTTTAAAAATATTTGACAGAAGAACAAAATTGGAGAAAGGTAAAACAGGACTTACATATAAAACAACAAAAATCGACCTCCCCTTTAAATTGTTCTGCAATTTTTTTACTTCAAGCTCATTTTGCAAGAAGCAACATATAATAGTTGTCGTAAACAAGATTCATTCCTGTCAAAACTGCCTTCATCATTAAATGCACGACATCCAGATTCACTAAAATCTTACTTTTCCAACGAATGAATTACTAACAAATTAGTTTTTTACCTTCAAGTTCCAGTATTTCCATTCTTTCTCCGTCCACACTGCGGCCAACAAATTTCATACCGCGGCTTTCAAAGTCCTCAATGTTTTTAGGGTTCACCTTTAATAGACAAACCCAGTTTAACACAACTTTATAATCGTCTTCCAAGCTAAACACAAGTCTGGAAAATATGAACCAGAATTTAAACAGTTCGCGCCAGAGGACGTATATACACGCAATGTTTTCCCCAGATTCAAAACGGATGACGCATAAACACGTCACGAGCAAGGCCAGAAATGTCTGTCAGCAGCGAGCAAGGCTGGAAATGCGTGGGTGTGCTTCCCGGTACCATCGGCCTGAACCCGCCTTGGATCAAGTTTCGTTTAAAATAATCCCGGCGCGAACTGGTTAAGCCTTTTTTTCCAGAGGAATTACTTTTAATGCTACAAGAAAAAGTAATATTTGATTACATTCCTGGCTGTTAGAAAAATGTATAGATGTTTTCAACTCATTTCGTCGCGACTAAAACTATAATATAAAAATTGGCCGTGTTGTTTTGTTTACCTCGTATCTATGGCGATGACGTTCTTCAATCTTCTCACCCCCTCCATAGAGAGATTCTGCAAAAAGAGTTACAATCAAATTTGTAAAAGTCTTCCAGCACAGATTGCAACTTTAGCATTTCAGATACTTCTTAGCATCACACAATGAACTAAAAAATGACAACCCCGTCATAAGCTCGTTTAGCTGCAAGACGAGAAGCGCGCGCTCGCGGGTCAATGTACATTGTACATGTACATGTACATGTGCATGTACATGTAGTTTACGTACGTACATCATCGGCTGGCCAGTTGCAGAGCTGTAGCTACGGCTCTGGCCAGTTACAGAGCCGTAGCTAGATGCTAGATGGACGATAGCACGCCCTCTATTTTGAATAAAACAAAACGACGTGACGTCGGATAGTCTGGTCCCCTGACCTAATCAACCAGAAATTAGTCAGAATATTTTAGTCTGAGAACCGGAAAACCTGCGAGAGCTCTTATGCATGCGGCCAGTACGCATATACGTGCATCAGCGATTGCGGCATGGAACATACAAATGAACACGTACAAAATTGCGATGCGATGGTACAAAATTGCGATGCGATGCAGCAAAAAATACAAAATCACGATGTAATTCAGAAAAATTTGTGCCGGCCGGCAAGCTTCATTTTTACCCCGAGTGCTGGCCGGTGATGTTGAGTGCTGGCTACCGCCGGCCGGCGCCGGCCAGCGTAGCTACAACCCTGGTGACGTGTTTATGCGTCATCCGTTTTGAATTTATAGAAACATTTGTGTGTATATACGTCCTCCAGCGCAAACCGGTTAACAGGTAAATAAGTCCCAACTGATCACGTTCACGGAAGACGCACCAATCAAACACTTTCGGATTCTGCAGAACCGAGCTTCAGAATTGTATAAACTGATAACTTAAACAGAGCCATTCTAATTGCTTCCCCCTTTTTGTCCACTTACTGAGAATGGAGTTCTCCGTCTTGAAGAGAGTCGTTCTCTTTCCGAGACGCATCGTTCCTCCCATCTGGCCCGTGTTGTGTTCGGGCATCTCAATTATCTACGTCAAAAAAAACAACAACCCCAAAACTGATATTAACCACCCTAACAATGTGCTGTTTTTTACTTGACCTGGGGCCAATTTCCTGGAGCTGCTAAGCACACAAATTTGCTTAGCATAAAAGTTTATAGCCAAAGCTCCACGTGCTTGTTATGCTTATACTAAGCAAAAAGAAACTGTATACCACTCACAGACAATATACAACATTTGACAATTTGGTTTGTAACCCTGTTTTTTTTGTCAAGAAAGAATTTTCATGCTAAGCATTTTTTTGTGCTTAGCAGCTGTTTAAAACGGCTTATCATGGGAAAAAGCAATTTGTTTCGCAATCCCCCCTGCTAAGCATAATTTCCAGGACTCCTAAAATGTCCTGAGGTACTTACCACTGGATGTGTGGTGTTGGGATCAAACTCTTCCGAGTGAGCATCTTTCCAACCGAGAACGTTGCGGGCAAACTCGATCACGGCCACTTGCAACCCCAGGCACACACCTATTAAGTCAAACCAAGAGAAGCCATTATTTAATGGCCACAAAGGTTTACCAGCCAAATTATTGGCCAGTGCCTATCAGTGAATAGGTTTAACCAAGGTCGGGTTCTACTAGCCAGAACAGTGGCCAGTGGCAATAATTCTGTTCCTACCCTGGTGTGGCTTCCTTATCTTTGACCAACCGACGCGATCAAAGAACTAGCTATTTTTTTACTGGCCACTGAATCAGCCATTGCTTAATTGGCCACTAAACTGGCCGTTGCTTTTACTGGCCAAATTGGAGGCCGGTGTTCAAGCAGTAACTCTGGCTCTTACCAAGATATGGCTTCTTGTTTTCTCTGGCCCACTTTCCCGCTGCCATCATTCCATCGGTTCCTCTCGAACCAAATCCTCCAGGTACCAGAACACCGCTGAAAACAAGTCAAAATTGTACACAATCTTTGAATTTTGTTCTCTTTTTTGTTATAGCGCTTTCCATCATATCAACGATCTCCATTGCTACCACCATGCAAAACTTTATACGTAATATTCCTTAGTTTGCTAATATTTTTTTGGGAGAGAGACCAGATTTACTTACTTGCTACTGCAGAGCTGTTGCCAAGCCTCGTGAAACTTCACTGGGTCTTGTTCCAGTGTGGACTGCTCAAGATCATCCGCTTCAATGAACTAGTTAGAAAAAAACCAGAAAAAAAGCTGAGAAGCTGAAGTGCGAAGGACACGGCTACAACGTGGTCGAGTCGATGCATGTAAACAGCTGCCACACGACCCTATGACCACAGTGAATAGCCAGAGATCGATTGGATTTTGTTGTTTACAATTATTACCCCGTTCATCAGGCATTGGACCACGAGGCTGCCGCTATAGGCGCTCAATCGGCCTTGACCCTCTCAGGTACCCATTTGTACTCCCGGGTGGAAAGAGGCAATTGTAGTCAAGTGTCTTGCCCAAGGGCACAAACACCATGTTCTTGAACCCACGCACGGGTTGAACACCTTAACAACTGGGCCATGGCATTCTACATGAAGATTTGACGATTTTTCTTTCAAGACCAACATTTCATCGCAGCATTTACACCCACCCTTACCTTAATTTGAACCTTGCATTGGCACGTCAGACCAGCATGCAACAGTGACTTCATGACAGAGATGTACGCATCTTCCAACTTGGTGTATTTGCCAACCAACGCTATTGTGATCGTTTTGGAAGTGTGGTCATATCTGAAACGACAAAAGTTCAACCTTCAAAAATCTGCAATTTTTTTCCCCTAGCTAAAAAAAAAAAAAAAAAAAAAAAGAACAAAAACTATTTTACATATATCTATTTTGAGGTAATTTATATAATTTTATATCCACACGGAAATTGATAATTATATTTTAATAAATACCCAGGAGAATTGATAGCTTCTAATTGGTCGAGACTCGATCACGCGGAGGGCATTATTTTGTAGTAATGGCCCCAGCTTTCAAAAATTGGAGCAAATTCACCGTTTATTCAGTCCAAAACTGCCGACAAAAATATTGTTCAGCTGCTAAAAGATACAACCCCAAACAATGGCGCAGTGGTCTAAACTCACTAGAAAACAGAAGAAAACCGTAACAAAAATGTGTAATACTACATTTTAACATCACTTACCCTTCAGTTACCGTTTGTGTGTCACTTGTAATCTTCACTCATTTACAACGCTTACGCACGCAACACCAAAATGAAGGTGATGCTCCAGCAATGTACGCAAGACGTTTGAAAGAAATTCTACATTCTTTAGTACCCATTCAGACTTCAACCGATTTAAAAAAAAAAAAGGCACCTACGAAACCATTTTATTCGCACGAGTCCGCAAGCACTGTGCTTTCACATCCAAATGCAAATCATGCATTGTTTCTATAGCAAAACAAAATAAATGCCGATAATTCAATTCAATTCAACAACCCAACAAAAAATTATACAAAAATGAGAATATAAGATACCTGTGTGCTAGCTCTTTCCACTTGTTCAGCATACGTTTGGGACGCATCCTGAAGTCAAGGTGAAGCCTGGTCTTAAAATATTCCACCAGGTCCTGATCGTATAGGAGGATGGGTACGCGATAGACAGACGTACAGTCATGAACACAGATGACCTTTCAAGAAAAAAAACCAAATATTGAAAATGAAAATCAATAGATGGGGTAATACACGGTTATATAGAAGGGGTGATACACGGTTATATAGAAGGGGTAATACACGGTTATGTAGAAGGGGTAATACACGGTAATGTAGAAGGGGTAATACACGGTAATGCAGACGGGGTAATACACGGTAATGCAGACGGGGTAATACACGGTCTTGCAGACGGGGTAATACAGACGGGGTAATACAGACGGGGTAATACAGACGGGGTAATACAGACGGGGTAATACAGACGGGGTAATACAGACGGGGTAATACAGACGGGGTAATACAGACGGGGTAATACAGACGGGGTAATACAGACGGGGTAATACAGACGGGGTAATACAGACGGGGTAATACAGACGGGGTAATGCAGACGGGGTAATACACGGTAATGCAGACGGGGTAATACACGGTAATGCAGACGGGGTAATACACGGTAATGCAGACGGGGTAATACACGGTAATGCAGACGGGGTAATACACGGTAATGCAGACGGGGTAATACACGGTAATGCAGACGGGGTAATACACGGTAATGCAGACGGGGTAATACACGGTAATACATACGGGGTAATACACGGTGATACAGACGGGGTAATACACGGTAATACAGACGGGGTAATACACGGTAATACAGACGGGGTAATACACGGTAATACAGACGGGGTAATACACGGTAATACAGACGGGGTAATACACGGTAATACAGACGGGGTAATACACGGTAATACAGACGGGGTAATACACGGTAATACAGACGGGGTAATACAGACGGGGTAATACACGGTAATACAGACGGGGTAATACACGGTGATACAGACGGGGTAATACACGGTAATACAGACGGGGTAATACATACGGGGTAATACATACGGGGTAATACACGGTAATACAGACGGGGTAATACAGACGGGGTAATACACGGTAATACAGACGGGGTAATACACGGTAATACAGACGGGGTAATACACGGTAATAAAGACGGGGTAATACACGGTAAATAATACAGATGGGGTAATACAGACGGGGTAATACACGGTATTACAGACGGGGTAATACACGGTAATACAGACGGGGTAATACACGGTATTACAGACGGGGTAATACACGGTAATACAGACGGGGTAATACACGGTAATACAGACGGGGTAATACAGACGGGGTAATACAGACGGGGTAATACAGACGGGGTAATACAGACGGGGTAATACAGACGGGGTAATACAGACGGGGTAATACAGACGGGGTAATACAGACGGGGTAATACAGACGGGGTAATACAGACGGGGTAATACAGACGGGGTAATACACGGTAATGCAGACGGGGTAATACACGGTAATGCAGACGGGGTAATACACGGTAATGCAGACGGGGTAATACATGGTAATACAGACGGGGTAATACATGGTAATACATGTACATGGTAATACAGACGGGGTAATACATGGTAATGCATGTGCTAACTGCCACACACAGCAATCTGCATAATTTGTTAAAGTGACAACCCTGCTTAGTGCAGCGAGATCCATCAGGTCAGAAATCTCAAGGTCAAACTGCTTCAGAGTGGTGCTCACCCAACGCAGCGGGATCCATCACTGGCATTGTTAAATGGGAATTAGCTCTCATGGTCTTAGACTCTAGTCTACTCTATGCACCGGTGTTGATAGCTAAATGCATCAAAGTGCACCAGACTTTGTTTACCCGATGCAGTGCGCTGCATAAGACAGGGTTAGGGGTTAAACTTAAAATTGTGGACTGTACCTGCTGGGCCGTCACGTGGCAGAACATGGAGATTTTCTCTTTCACGCTTTCCACGACGGGATTGTGACTTCTGGCGACAATCTGGTTCAGAAAGAAAAAAAGAGCAACATTACAAAGATGCCCGTGCTACGATCAGATATTGAAAATTAAAGATTGTTTTTTTATTCTACATTTTGTTTTTCACCATCACGTAATCCCATCACCTATCTGCCGTACTAAGGCGATGCCGGCCAATCTTAAATCTGACAAAGTAAACTCGATTTTTGCCGCCCGTCTATCAAAAGGAAAAGAGGTTCCCCACTCACCAGGTCTGGGGACAGACCCAGCCCGCGCAGCTCCCTGATGCTGGCTTGCGTCGGCTTAGTCTTCTGCTCTCCTGTGGATTTGGGCTGGGGCACCAGACTAACGTGCACGCAGCAGAAGTTCTCGCGGTTGACGCGAAACTGAAACTGTCGGAAGGCCTCGACAAATGGCATGCCCTCAATGTCACCAATAGTTCCGCCGAGCTGGAACAAATAATAATAAATAAATATATAAAATTTAAATAAATACAAATTCTGAAAGCTTTACCACATTTATGAAATAACATTTTAGGTGCACGGCTAGCAGCTAAAATGAATCCTTTGATTTGGCCGCGGCCGCATGTTACGCCGTATAATACAGCATGTGCGGCAGCTGCACGCTCGTGTCTATTGTGCAGTGCAGGTGCTGGACGGAGGTAGCTGTGCTTATAATCCAGTGCAGTAAGGAATTAATACAAGCGTCAATGTTTTTCTGTAAACATCTCAACCTTCTTAAATCCTTGCCCCGCCGCCTCCTCCTCCCTGTGTTATATGTGTTTTACCTCAATGATGCAGACTTCAGGTTCCGCCTCGTCTCCATCCACTGGGATGACCGCCACTCTTTCAACCCACTCTTGTATGGCATTGGTGATGTGTGGCACCACTGGTGAAAAAATGGAACCCCACAAAATTCAGTAAAAAAAACAACTAAATTTTAGCGTAGGACAAATTTGTCTTGGATTATTCTTAACATCCCACAACCCAAATGAGAGAACAATGAAATGATAATATCCGAGGACGGCCGCCAATTTGCTTAGCATGAAAATTCCCCCTTGGAAAAAAAAAAGGTAATGTCTATTGTTTGTGGCCGTTATTCAGCTGGTTTTTGCTTAGCATGAAAAGCACATGGAGTTTTGGCCGTTTTTAACCTGTTTTTACTGAGGAAACCTTTGTTTGTGCTAAGCATGCTAAACAAATATTTGTGCTAAGCAAATATTTGTGCTAAGCAAATATTTGTGCTAAGCAAATATTTGTGCTAAACAAATATTTGTGCTAAGCAAATATTTGTGCTGAGCAGCTCCATGCAATGGGCCCCTGTTGAGGCACAGCTATTTGCTAAGCAGCTATTGCTGTTTATACCTTGTACAGTCTTGCCCAGGTAGTCTCCCTTTCTCTCCTTGTTAATGACGCTCTGGTAGATCTTGCCTGTCGTGATGTTGTTGTCGCGGTGCAGGGTAATGTCCAAAAACCGTTCATAGTTGCCGAGATCCAAATCCACCTCGCCTCCATCGTCAAGGACAAAGACTTCCCCTGTCATCCGGGAGAATAAAAAAAAAATGTCGCACTTTGATTAGAAAATAGAAAAAACATTTAATATTAAATTAAGAATTTGGAGCAAATATAGAATGCAGGGTCCACTGACAACTCTCGACTTTATTTACCCTATATATAGAATGGACTGACCCTAACCCTGTATATACCCCAATACTCATATAATACAGGGCCACTCCATTCTATGTCATAGGGTAAATAAAGAAGAGAGTTGTCAGTGGGCCCTGCTGGACCCTGCATTCTATAGTTAACCCTAACCCTGCCAGATCCAGCACAGTGCATCTGTGGTGACTGCTTGACCTTGCTGGACTCTGCACACAAGTCAATGTGACAAAGTATGCAATCTGATGCGTCTGGCAGGGTTTCTAGCCAAAATACCCTGGAGGGTTAGGGTATTAAGCCAAGAATTTTGTTGGGAGGTAATTCTTCATGCTTATTTTTTTTTCTTTTATTTGTTCAATGTATTAACCTTATAACCCTGCTGAATCCGACAGGATCCAACCAGTTGACATTAGTTAGAACCTGTTGGGTTTTGCAGGCAAGTCGTTTGATATATATCAAACAATATTCAGAATCACATTTAATATGTTGGGTTACTGGTAAATAATGCCAAGTTAATTATTATATTATATAAAAGCAAACAAATAATAACAAAATCAGACAGTCGGATCCTGTTGGATTTAGCAGGCAAGTCATTTGATATGTTCAGGAAGAAGACGCCCTTATTATTACCGTGTTCATAAGGAGAAAAGGTTCCAGCGTCGATGTTGAGATACGGATCAATCTTGATGGAGGTGACTCTCATACCACACGCCTTCAGAAGCATGCCGATGCTAGAAGCGATGACCCCCTTGCCGATACCACTGATCACCCCCCCGGATACTAAGATGTACTTCATAATGATGGACGATCGATCAGGAAAACACTGCAGAATAACAAGAGAACACTTAATTATACAAGCTGGACATAAATTTGTAGACACCATTCCTGATCCTGTGCAACTTAAATATAAAGGGGGAAAAGGGGTATAGTTAAGTTACGGACCCTGTACATTAGTAATAGTACATGTATACTATAATATAAAGACTCAAAATCCACTTTAACCATGTTAACTTTAATTAAAAAGGGTAATTACAAAATTGTAACAAAACAGAGAGGGTAGAGTTTGTTCGACTTGAGATTGAGAATAAGATCCGACATTAATTTGGAAAAATCATGTGTAGAAAAACAAACTCTTTTAATAAAACAAGAACATGTCATTGGTAAATACAATTTATGACATTTAATAAATAAATCACTCTATATTTTAAGCAAATTTTTCCCGCAAAACACTCACCACGTGTGACAAAGATTAACCGGGGATTTGTGCACGTTTTCCCGCAATTCGCAGTGCGCCAGTTGTTTTGCAGCATTGAAAAATGGCGCCACCAAGCAGTAGGCACATGAAGCGAAATTTGGGATGTGATAATTTATTACACCAAGAGAGGGCGCAATACGTTCGATTTACTTCTTCCGCGTTTACTCGGGTACCGGTAAGCGGTGAAAATAATCTGGACAACATAAATTATTCTTACGAGCGCGAGCACGAGTAAGCACGGGTGAGTAATCGAACACGCTAAGCAAGACAAAAACCATTTTTGTGGAAAAGCAAACGTTATTCCTTTTTATTCCCTCAATCCCTTGTGACGTCACAATGGCAGCGGCTAGATCTAGGTAGTTCCTCTCACTAGTCTCACTCTCATCGACTCTATGATGCAAATGACAATGTGAGAAACGAATTATGTGATTGAGTTGAGTGAGTGAATAGAATGTTTATACATGTACTGACTTACCGGTACTGTGTTTATAGATTGTGAATGTAGATTATATTCGTTTGTAAACTGCTTTTTCAGATTTTATTATTATTACTTTGACACTTCATGCATCAACCAACTTGGCAAAATGTCAAATATTGAAATAGGTGGTTTGGAATTGTGATGGGTTAGGGGTGGTGGGGTGATGGGGTGATGGGGCTGTGATACTAGGGATGGGGATGGGGAAGGGGGATGGGGAAGGGGGATGGGGAAGGGGGATGATGAGGAAGGGGGGATGATGAGGAAGGGGGGATGGGGAAGGAGGGATGGGGAAGGGGGGATGGGGAAGGGGGGGGGGAAGAGATGGGGAAAAGGGGGGGGGGGAAGAGGGGGGGGGGGAGATGGGGGGGGGGGGGTAGATGGGGGTGGGGGGGGGGGGGGGGGGTAGACTCTAACGTTAACACAACTTCACAAGACAAAGTTAATTTTCTTAAATATCCTCAAAAGTACCTAACAAACAATCTGTGATAGTTTTTTTCCTGATTTGTGTCTTTTTATAAAAGCATTCAGTAGCATTATTCTAAACCATCATGGCATCTTCGACTACCTTGGTGACGGGCGAAAGATCCCCATGCTCGTCTCCAGCTTCCCCCGCCTCAAGTCACCTGTCTAATAAACCCCAGGAAGACCTGCTTGCCAACGCGAAATCCCCAGCTCCGGCCATGTCAACCGATCCCGGCAAGAACTTGGCAGACGCTGACTGCGGACCATCAACCTCATCGCCCTCCTCGTCGGATCGGTTACTGCAGCGCTTGGAACTTCTTGCCGAAAACGTACCTCCTCCAAGAGACGCTCCTTTATCCCCAGCCAGAGCTAGCTTAAGCGTGGAGAAATCCCTGCACATGTATTACTCCATGAAACGGACTGAGACCTTCAGCACCTTGTACGATTTTGACTGCAGCTCCTCAACCACCTCCAGCTCCTCGGAGAAGCTCCTCAAACGTCTAGAGGATCTCTCAGAGAACATACCTCCGGGGTTCCTGACCTCCCCGGATCGTACGCCGTTGATCGGCAAGCCCCTTCCACTCCTTAAGAGAACAGATGACTCTGGGGCCACGTACGACTTCGAAGGCAGCTCCTCGGCATCTTCGACTACCTCCGAGAACGTCTCCAAACGCTTAGAGCAGCTCAGCGAGTATGTGCGACCGAGGCTGTCTCCAGGACGCTCGGTTTGCCCCGGGTTGGCAGCCGGAGGATCCAGACCAAGGAAACGCGGTGCACCACTGAAGCCGTTCAATCGGCAGGCTCTGCCAAGATTAAAGCGTCGCAGCTTTGGTGCCAATCGGTGCGAAAGTACCACCGGAGATAAAATCAATCAAGTGTCCTCATCGTCTGGAGTAGTTTACGTACACAGTGAGCAGCTGATTAGACTGTGCGACACGCTCCTGAAAGTCCCTAAAAGAGTGAGTCACAATACAAATGCCATACTGTCTTTTTGTCTGCAAAAATAAACATCTCATATTTACCATGGTCGAGTTGATACCAGTTCAAGTATCCTAAACAAACTTGCTATTTCAAAACTACTTCAGAAACCAAATAATAAACATTTCTTAAATCTAACATTTCCTTAATCCACCCAAATAGGCAGGAATGGTGCACAGTCTTCTGGAGGCCTATGGCCTTCTCCAGAACACGATCGTTCTACCTCCGCATCGCACCATCAAGGAAGACCTAACCGTCTTCCACTCCCAAGACTTTGTGGACTGCCTGGAGCGATTGAATCAAGAGGATGACAGCGAGAAGAACGAGGAACTGAAGCAGCAGTTTGGTCTTGGTGAGAGAAAGGATCTGTATCATTGAATTGAGTATTGTTTTTCTGTGCATAAGCAGCTGTATGGAATGGCCCTAGTACTTTGTTCTGGAGGTAGCAAGTTCGATTCCTAATGTTTTAAATTTTTTCTTTGTTGATTTTCTATCATTGAGCACTTTTGCCTTGCCGTTTTAGGTTACGATTGCCCAACCATCCCCCACGTCTTTGAGTTTGTCTGTTTGGCGGCGGGCGCCACCTTGCGAGCGGCCCAGGCCTTGGTCCACGGTGAGAGTCGAGTTGCCATCAATTGGTGTGGTGGCTGGCATCACGCCAAGAGGTACAAGCTGGATCCTCTACAAAAAGTTTACAAAATCAGTCGAATAGAACATGACATCATTAACAAACTAACTCTTGACTTCCGTTGACATTTT
Source organism: Crossaster papposus (assembly GCA_037893245.1). Classification (NCBI taxonomy): domain Eukaryota; kingdom Metazoa; phylum Echinodermata; class Asteroidea; order Velatida; family Solasteridae; genus Crossaster; species Crossaster papposus. The sequence continues at coordinate 792,456 of JBAIAA010000650.1, read as the reverse complement.
GCTAGAAGCCTTCCCAAAATTGCTCCAAAAAATAAGCCAGACTCTTCTTAAAGTAATAGGGAAAGACTTTGAAGGCAGCTTCTCGGCATCTTTGACGACCTCGAAGAACGTCTTCAAAACCTCTAGGTGGATTTTTAAGCATCTGGAAATTTTAAGGTTATTGTTATTTGGTGTCAATATAATTTTCAACTTGCAGCTTCCATCAACACACAAATGAGGAAGACATGATAAGTAAACAAAAATGACCACTCTGTTTCCATTTTTACATTTTAGAGATGAGGCATCTGGTTTTTGCTACGTTAACGATGTCGTTCTCGGGATTCTAAAACTCAAGGAGAAGTTTGACCGTGTTCTGTATTTGGACTTGGATCTACACCACGGAGATGGTAAATAAGCCCAGACAATTGTTCAATCAGAGTGCCTTAATTTTTAGCCTTGACCATGGCCCATTGGTCCCGGGTACGAGTGTACTTTCAGATGTGGTTCTGTGTAATGGGGGATGTTCAACCTCATACCATTCTCTTTGCAGGTGTCGAGGATGCCTTCTGCTACACGCCCAAAGTCCTGACGTGCTCCTTCCACAAGTACTGTCCGGGTTTCTTCCCAGGTGAGCCGACTGTTTGTCTACAGCTGGCTGCCATAGCAGTGCGTGTTATTCTCAGCCACAGCCACAGTGATTTGGATGCAGCCTTAGTCAAAAGGACAAAACTCTTGATGAAAATGTGTGAGAATTGTCAGAGTTTGTATCTTTTTTGCCTTTTTCATTTATTCACTAGGTACTGGGTCAGTGGATGACGTGGGCATCGGTAAAGGCAAATTCTACTCGGTGAACGTTCCCCTCAAAGATGGGATCCAGGACAACCAGTACTTCAGTGTCTTCTGCAGGTAAAACCAACGGGAGGAATGGCAACAGATACAATGTAGTCGAGAATAGCTACTCCAGTTTACAAGATTTTGTTAAGAAAGCACAGGCATGCAAAGCATTGTAGGCTGTTTCTACCTTAATCAATGGTCGTACATTCGGCGTGCGCACACGGTATAAGCATTTTCTGTACTTAATAAGCAGCTCTACAAAATTTGCCCCGACGAGTAAATTACAAGTTCCTCTGTCTTTTGTCTCTATCAGAGTTGTAGACCAGATCAAGCAGTGTTATAACCCCAGCGCTCTGGTTGTCCAGTGCGGCGCCGACACGCTGGCAGACGACCCCATGCAATCCTTCAACCTTACCCCGACTGGACTGGCGCGCTGCCTCCACCATGTGGTGTCAACCTGGCAGCTGCCTGCATTGCTGCTGGGTGGCGGAGGCTACCGGTTAGCCAACACGGCACGGTGCTGGGCTAACCTAACGGCGACTGTGCTAGGTTGCCGGCTACCGGCCGAGATACCAGAACACGAGGTGAGCAAGGAATACCGACAGTCAAGAAGTAGACACGATCGCCGTACACACACAAGCCCAATGAGTCTTTTGCTTTACAATTGTTGAGAAGGTACACCATTGTAAGTGGCAAAACTTAACGTAGTTATATAAGGCACGACTTTACAAAGGACAATGGTATGGTTTTGGTCTCTTTCGCAGCACTTTCTAGAATATGGACCAGACTATCAGCTGGACGTCTCCCCAACGCACCGACCAAACCTCAACTCGGATGAGTACATTGAAAAGACCATAGCTGCTATCACTGGTAAGACATGTATGGCCATCAAGAAGTCATTGGTTCAAACCACCACCAGTCGATTTCTTTGTCCAACTGAATGAATTGTATTGAATATTACAGAAAATCTGGAGAAGATTTCAGATGGGTGAGGCAGAACTGATACACAACGGTCTTGACATTCTTTCCTGGTGACGACACGTCTCTCCTGAAAACATGTACATTACAATGACCAACATTTCAAGTTATCCGAGGAGCACTTTGGCAAATTACTTATGCAATCTCGTGTATCTATGACGTACATTCACAAGTCAGTGTGTGTTTTCATGTAAAATACTTAAATTTAGTCCCAAGTGTCAAAATGCACAACTACAGAGTTACCAACTGGTCATATCTGCAAGTCCATTTCTAAATAAGTTTTAAGCAACTTATGGTCAACCTGCACAGGTTTTCAAAATTGTTAAATATAAACAGCTCTGTGTTTGTCCACAAACACATGTCTAGTTTTATTTTAATTTGTATAAAACTATAATAACCCTTTATTATTTTAAGTTAGTTCCTCACCAAGCTAGGAGTTTACTCAAGAAAGGGAGGCAGTCAGTGATATAACTATGGCAATGCATCAAGCATTACAATGCCAAAATTAAAGGTCGTAGCCATTACACAGCTCATTTAGACATGGCTTGTCAAAATCATCTGGTAACCCTGGCATGGTCATGTTGCATCTAGGTAAATACATACTGCGAATAAGGGACAAGACCAAGATGGTGCCATTCTGTGAACGAAGATGAACTCCCTAGATGACACAAAATAATTCCTTTAAAAGATCTTTCAAGTTTATAATTTGTTGCACTTCTTGAAAATTGAGAAATTTTAAATGTGAAAAGGACTAAAGAAAATTAGAAAAGAAATGTAATATTTAAAGTTGTTTATTGGCAGTACCATTTACAAATTGTACGTTTTGTTTTTAACAGTTCAAATAAAACGCACAAATAGCTGTTCCTAAAATGTCTCTGGTGAATAATGTTCATTCTGTTTTAACAAGTACTAAACAAAGACAAAAAAACACCTAATACACAAACCGCTGTCACGTTTAAGTTTGCAAGAAAATTAAGATTTCAAAGTACATTACGATTTCTACAAACGTCTCTCCCAATAATGATGTTTATTCATTCATTCATTCCAAAGTTTTTGTCACGTCACCAATTTTGTAAATTGGTGATGTGACGGAAACTTTGGAACAAACAAGTTTGATGAACTTTGAAGAAGAAAAAAAAAAGAAAAAAAGATTAACGTAGACAGTGGATTCTAAGAGCCTGTGAAAGTATCAAGATTTCTTACGTGCAAATTTACAACATACAAATTACTACCCCTCCCCCTGGGAGAAGTTTTATTCTTTTTCCAGTATTTCTTTCATGTCTCGCAGGCTAATTCCATGCGAGATATTTAGGGCGTGGTCCATGGCGTGAATACTGACTAGGAGCTTCGTGACGCCCTTTAACCCCGCCCTTTAGAAAAAAAGAAATAAAAGGGCACATTAAAACAGAAATTAGAATACAAATTTTGATGACTATTAACACTCGTATTGTTTTACATTGCATGAGACTTAAACAACGTCCGATTGGTTGATCGTTGATCACATGCATTTAATTATTCGTTTCATCTCTCGACACGGCCGCACTGCAAAATAAAATTACATTCAATGGTTCTGTTCAACGGTGAATAGGACTTATATTGCACGGTCACACTCTGACCAATCAGATGGCGAGGATTTATTCAGGCGTTGTATAAAACAAATAATGAATGTTTCACGTTTGTGCAATGGAAAGAATAATTTCATTCGGTGACAAATGGAATGTTCTATTCTACGAGGCAGACACTCCATGATTATGTCACCTCATGAATTTTTTTTTACCATCGCACTCTAGCATTAGTTATACTAAATGGATTTATAAAACCTTACAGTGCTTTAAAATTAAGGAAGTAACAGGCAGGGCAGTTTGGAGTGGTACTACGCGAACAAGCCGGGCAGTTTAGGGTGTCAAAGTAACTAAAGAAGAGGTGCTAGAGACAGTAGTAAACAAAACGTTCAGTGTCCTATTAACCAGTTCGCACCGGACGACGTGTATACACGCAAAGTTTTCCCTAGATTCAAAACAGATGATGTATAAACACATCACGAGCGAGGCCGGAAATGTCTGTCAGCAGCAAGCAAGGTCGGAAATGCGTGGGTGTGCATCCCGGTACCATCAGCCTTAACCCGCCATAGATCAAGTTTTGTTCAAAATAACCTCGCGCCTCGGCTCGGCGATGTTAAAATAATCATGGTGTGAACTGGTTAAGCTCGTATCGGTTTCCAGACGAGCCTTAGAGACACGCTCTATCCCCCTACCTTGCATATCTCCTGTCGACGTCGTTCCCCGCAGTGCCTTGTCTCTTCAGGCACTCTGCGGCATGCTCCAGGTATCGGCAGAACGGCTCCAACTGACGAATTGTCTGGTCGCCTTGCAGCTCCTTGAACCACTGGGGTGGGAAGGTGGCAACAATCTGACGGGAAGATCAGGAATGGATTGCAAGAATCCAACCAAAGTCTTATTTATTATCAATATTTCTGAAATTTACTAATTAAATGACTTTAGGAGCCTTTTGATGCACCTGCTCAGCTAGGAAAAACTTGCTAAGCATGGAAGATACAGTGTTTGCTCAGTTAAAATGCTTGAAACTATTAAGGTAAAATCGGACAGTTTCAACTAAAAAGCGGGGTGTAAAGAACAAGGGGTCAAGAATCTAAGCCAAGAAATTTGCTAAGCACCAAAAATATTACTGCTTAAAAAAAGATAAAAAAAGTGTCACGAGATGCATCCTGCTTGTGACTTGCTGATTGCTGCTTAAAATATAATTTACCTAGCAAATTTGTCAAAGATAATCCTCTTTTGGCTTTTAACACACATGCCATCTTCCTTTTATTTAACTGAGTTGTGAAAAAAATAGATGTCGAACCAAAACCAGACGAACTCATGAAAAACTGTATCTGAGGCCGCATCCGAAACTCTTGTCTATGGCTATTGTCTAGGTGTGTGTCTATTACAACTACAAAGGGAAATGCTGACAATAGCCGTAGCCCTAGAAGCCCGTTAAGGACACAGCCCAACTCTCTTACTCTTTGGCACTTGACAATACTGTCTTCCGTCACGTCCGAGTTTTGCAGTGACAGCAACATGTAGCGGTTCAGCAGGCCGTCAATGGCCAACTCTAAGAGGGGCTCCTCGTATACCAAACCGTGCCATAGCAACAGGTTGCCCAGCAACTACACAGAAACAAAGCACAACATTGTACAAACGGTTAAAAAAAATCCAAAAGTAAAGCCATGTTCGAATTGTTGGCTTTGGCTGTGACTTCGGCCATTTAAAAAAAAATGTTTTTTATTAAATCTCATAAAAAAGAAAAAATCTGGATTTTTTTTCTTTCTTCACCTTGACACATGACCAGAATTGTCTCTGCAGAAAAGTGTTGGCTGCTGTCGACTTCTCCAGCATGCTAAAGGAATACGAAAAAAAAATTATATTTATTTAAGTGGCCAACAACAAAAACAAATTGAACTCAATATTACATTCAAGTTAGTTAAAACAAAATGGGTGATGGTTTTTAAAGAGTTACGAACAAATTTTAATTAAGCAATATTTTAAATGCTAAATAAAAAAAATTAAAATTTTGGCCATCGATGCTAAATTTACGACAAATTTATCTCATGACTATTTGGGTCGTTTCTCTGATGGTCCAAATTCTCGACTCACTCCTTTGGAAACAGCGGCATGTACACATCCTCGTCCAGTGTTCTACGCATTCTGTCCACCAGTGCTTTCAGTAACTCCTGAGACCAGAATAATTAAAAAAATAAACAAAAAATGCTCATCAATAAGTAATCACAAAGTATTTATTTCTTATTACCTAAACCGTCCTAAAACCATCCTAAATCCACCAACATGGTTTTCAAATATTTTGGTTAAATCTTTTGGTAACAATTTTTGTTAACGAAATATTCCAACGAACTCTGACCCTGGTAGTCTTGCTGTCGCTATTGACGGTTGGGTAATCCTCCACCAGCTTGTGGACCAGACTAACCAATCGGTTTGTCTGGGTGGTGGAGACGGGGTCCCAGACATCACTGATCAAATCTGACAATAGAAAGAAATAAAAAAAAAACCGAGAAATATTAGTCTTGGTCACAATACAATTTCATTCTGCAGGGAAAATAATGATTTTTAAAACAAAAACATGGGAGAAAAATAAAAGGAGACAAATTAAAGTGGAATCAATTTTTAAGTGGGCAGAATTTTACTCATAAAAAATCAAAATATAGGTGCAAGAATATCCGACGAAAATTATGGTTATGGTTATAATAATCAGTGTAACAGTTCAAACAAGACTTTTTATATACTGAAATAAAAATTTCTATTTCATTGAATTATTCAATTTTTTTTGCACGATCAAGAATAAAGGAATGCAGGATAATGGAACAGGGAGAAACGGAACATTTTTGAGTCGGCATTAGCCCCTGGCTGACAGACAAACGAAATGGCTGCTGGGAAGCCATCGTACATACCTGCTAGTTTGGGTAACACTACCTTTTGAACCAGACTTGGGATGAGGTTGACGTCCAGGTCCTCAGAGTCCAGGTCCTCGGATTCCCGGAAGCCGAAGAAGAGCATGGACTCGTACCACGGCATCTCCTCCAGATCGTGACAGTCAGACTGCGCCAGACATTGGAAGACAAACGTGGGGCAGTTAGCAACACTCGTTTTGTTTGGACAAGGCACGGGATAGTGACATTCTTCCCAACACCGTGAATTCAAAGTTTTACTTTTCAGATACTATCTCTTTTGGCAACTATGCTCGTTATCCCCGAGTTCCTGATCAATTTTTCTTAGGAACTGTTTGAGCGAGATTACAGCATGTCACTTTCAGAGTTCTAGTCGATTTTCTTTGATCGGCCTGATTAAAACAATCACTTCTCTGACAAAAGCGAGATTTGAGCTAGTGTCTCTCCGGATAATTTGTTCAAACCAAGGTTATTTGGCAAAAAGACACCAAATATAGCACGATTTTAACAACTGTCCCAGTGTTTTGTCCTCAAGATTGACGGTACAAATCCTGCTCAAATAAAAAAAAATATTCAAATAAAAAAAAAATAAGAATTAAGACTTGCAATTACCTGAGACCTAATGACGCAATGGCTTTATTTACATATGCGCTTTCCCATGGGCGCCAAGTCAGGATGCCAGACAAAGTAGGAACAGACTATGCACATGTAAACAAAGCGTGACATTGTTAGGTCTATGGGCTTATTTCCTACCTGTAGTGGGTTCCAGTCCAACAGCTGCAGCCTGACTAGAGGCCCCAGGAGCTTGGGCAGACACAGGCTGATGTAGGCCTCCCTGTACGACTCGCCTTGATGGAGCTTCCACTTCTCAAAGCGACCCAGGATGACCGAGATGGCATTGTACTCTTCCACGACGTCCTCGAAGACACGCTGGGATTCCACCATAATGCGGTCTGGGCACAGGACAATAACGGTCAAGGGGTTATAAAACGGCAACGAATCGCGATGACACGGACCACTAGAGCTTCTTGGTGTATAAAGTGCAAGGGGAGTCCGGACGATGAAGCAGTTCTTTCCTCGCCTTCCACCGCTGTGACCCGGGTTCCAACCGCGCCTGGGCCAATATGTGGATTGGGTTTTCTCTTGGATATTCTTCTGGGGTTTGGCACTGCACTCACGAATCCTAAACAAATGCACTCAATAAACATATCCAGACAACTAGTGGGCCAGTTTCCATCTTGTAAGGATTCTTCGGCCGTGTTCAAAACAAGCTTCCAGAGCTACGGCTACACCTATTGTCAGCCTACTCACGCAGTTGTAATGCTGAAAGGTCTAGACAATAGCCGTAGACAAAGCGATTCGGAAGCGGCCTTGGAAATTTAAGAGACACAGCCTTCTATTACCTCTTTCCGTGTTGAATTTATCCGCCTCGCTCTCCCTCTGTTCATCGTCACTAGATAAACCCTCGATGTGTCCACCTGTCTCCTCTAAGCTCTGGCTTTCCCTTGCGCGCCGTCTTCTAGCCCTGTTAAGATCGCCAAAAAAATATATATCAATCTTTAAAAACACATTACCACCTGCTCTAAATTGTATTTACATTAATAAAAAATAAAAAAAAGGTTTCTGAATTCAAGAGGAAAAAATATGTTACAGTAGGAATTTCATGAAAAAAGTAGGAGCAAGGTAACAAAACCAAGGATGGTTCAAAAACCACGAGACTCGCCTACTTTAACGATAACCCTATTTCACAACTTGACCTCAAATGACCTCCGACCTCAGTACGTGACCCTTTGTCTCCCCTTTACCTTCTTGCTTCTCTCTCGGCAGCTCGTCGCTGCTTCGTGATGTCTTCCGTCTTAGTCTTGCCGCTGTCAAAGTTGGCAGACAGCGCGGCCCGCTGCAGCATACCGGTGAATTCCTCTGATTGGTCCCGTATGTCCGCCTGGCGTCGCTGGCCCAGCTGGTTGGCGCGGGCCTTGAGGAGGATCGTCATGGCGATCTCAAGGCCGTCAATGATCAGCACCTTGGGGGTTAAAAGAGAAGAAGAGATGCACCAAACGGTGTCTTCACATTCTGAATATATTTGGATACTTGTAGTTCGCACCGGGATTATTTTGACTTTGTTTGGGATTGTTTTTCAAGAACCTCAATCTGAGACGGGCTCATTCCAGCATCTGTGGGTAGCACACCCTAGTATTTCTAGTCTCGCTTCCTGCGAGCCGGCCGCTGACATATATTTCTGCCCTTGCTCGTAACGTTTTTATCCATCATCTGTTTTGAATTCCGAAAAAACTTCGCGTGTATACACGTCATCCGATGCGAAACGGTTAATAGTACAGCAATCAAGCCCAAATTTGTTAAGTATTTTTTGTATACCTTCTCTCCGAAGCACTCTACCAGGTCCCTGACGTACCCCTTCATCTCCTGAAAGAACCGGTACTTTCCGCTGATGCCCCCTTGACTGTCCTTCAAGCTGACGGAGTTATCGGCAGAGGATTCTAGCCGTTCCTGGAGCTGATCCAACTCGCGCTCGTGGGCTCGGTGGACGTCCTTCACCGATTCAAACCTGGTGCAAAAAAAAACTTTTGTGAATTTACAGTACAAAGAAAAAGGTTGTTTCAATGTCAAAAATTCGCGTTCACAAAAAAAAAAAAAATTTGACTTGTTACCAGTCTTTCAACTTCTTCTTGACTTGCTCAATGGTGACGGCAGGCATCTCGCACATGGGCGTGGTATTTAGGGCGTGAATGACCGGCTGCTGTGGCTCCGCCCCTATGCCATAGGCCCCTCCCACGGGCGCGGCATACTGGCTAGTGGGCTGGCCGTAGGGGAACTCCTGCTGTTGGTAGTAGTAGGAGGCGGCCACGGCTGCTGCGGCGGCAGCAGATGACGTGGTGGACTCTTGGGCCTAAAATAATGAAATTAACAGGGTTAGAATCATAAATTGACATATTTCTTTGATATTTACATAATTTCTTTGTTCTCTGTTTACTTAAATATCTCAAGTGATAAAACTTGATCTACTTTGCGATTTAAAGCCACCCGTCAAGACATACGATTGATTTTCAAAACGTTTCGGTGTTTCAGAACAACGTTGTTGACAAATTGTAACTAGTCGGATTGATATTGTCTTCAAGTGCAACCTCTAAATGTTTTACTGGGCTTTTGTTGTACATTTTATCAAGCTATACTGGATGTGCATTGACAGGGTTTTTCTGTTCTTTTGTCATGTCTCGCAAAGCTGGTTTGTCGGTACATAGAACCCAATGTCTACTCAACTAAATTGTCGTCTGTTTAACCAGTTCGCGCCGGGATTATTTTTAAATCACTGAGCCGAGGGGCGGGATTATTTTTAACGAAAACCGATCGGGAGCGGGTTCAGGCCGACAGTGCCGGGAAGCACACCCACGAATTTCCGGCCTTGCTCACTGCTGACAAACATTTCCGAACTTGAACTTGGCGTGTTTATGCGTCATCCGTTTGAATTTGGGGAAAACTTTGCATTTTTATACGTCATCCGGCGCAAACTGGTTAACACATAACACCACAAAGATATTTTGAAGTGTTTAACGACACTGTGAAGCTTGAGATTTGCCGTATATGTGCGAGTTCGCAATAGCAAAAGTTGAAAAGAGTTACGAATTGAAGAAATACTGAGATGACGGATCAAATACCGACTTGCGGTACGCTGGTTCCTTTCTTGATTTGCTCCTGTTCCCAGCGTTGCAGCTCCTCGTCGTGGTCCTTGTCCTGGTCGCTGCCGTCATTCACATCTACAAGGGGAGAGACGGGATACAAGACATTACAAGGCACTGGGTCGTCATTTAAGGGATTGCTCCAGGTTTTTGTTTGTCAATGAAACAGCTTGGCGGGACGGGATTCGCTGACAAGCTTCTTAGGGTGACCCACAGAGTTTGCTCCTCGCACACGATGGTGTTTCTTAGACCGTTCTGCTTTAAGGAATTAGCTGGACGGAAGATGATTTCGTAGTTACCTGCATGAATGCAAGAAAAAGTCAGTATTTAATCTCGGTGGACGGGAATCAAATGCAACTAGAATATAAATATTGAACTTAAAATTTTTTCAATCTGTTTGCAAATATAAATAGTCGTACAACTGTTTAGAATAGATGTTTTCACTTCCCATGTCAACTTACCTTTATCTCAGTATAGAGCAAATAATTTCAGCAAAAAAAACCACATAAGTTTCTTTTTTTCATTGAGAATGACAAAAAAGTGACAAAGAAGTTCAACTTACCAGTATATCGTGACCGTCCCGGTTTCTTGAAAATAAACTCTTTCTTTAATTTCAAACAATCATCTGGCTCAATGTAACAAAATAAGCCAGTTCGGTATCTCGATGAAGTGTCAAGGTAAAAAAAAATTAAAATTGAACGCACTGACGCGAATGCGCAATCTAATTAAAATTAACGTGTTGGTGTTCTGTTATCTTGAATGAATCGCGACTCGTATCGCTGTGCAGTTAAGGTACCAAACAGGCATATTACCCTCATTCACTGTTGCGATCATGTGTCCGAACGGAGAACACGCACGCAATTTTGGAAAAAAAGAGAAAGAGGGGACCACATTTTAATAACTTGAAGAAATAAAACACTGCATACTTTCATTAATGGCGTCACGCATCCGCTGTCGGTTTTTTTCCCCGTGCTTAACCGTGAAGCTTATCCGGCCTTCCTCTTCGCTGTCACTGGCGTCGTTGTCGTCGTCGCGCACCAGACGCGATTCTTCGTGTCCGGTTTTCCCGCCTGTGTTGCCGTAGCGCTGGGTGTCGTCCAGAGGGATGTAGTCGGCGCGGCCGCCGGTCTCCCGGGCGATCTGGCGGCGCTTGCGGGCGGCAAAGATTGTGGCTGCGTCTGGGATCATTCCTGGCAAAATGCAAAACAGTGACTTATCTCTTTTTTTTCTTTTTTTAAATTGATGCCACGGGAATCAACAGAGTTTTGTGCATTCATTTAGATCGTACGTTTTGTGTTGTGTTTTGTTGTCATTTTCATAAAATGAACCCCATAATTTCCCTATTAACTAATACCCATGGCCCCAATCTATAACATGTATAACATACAAGTAAATTAGTTTTCTTGCAGGAAAGGGGTCCCGAAGTACACTTTGACCCATTATAGAAAGATACGAGTCAAAAGAGTCAGGCTCCCATCTCTAAAATACTGTGCCTTCTTCTCATTGTCTTCTCTCTACAGGTTTCTTCAGGCTTTCGAGCTACAGTGCCTAGGGTGCTTTGGAGGGATCTTTGGTTTTATTACCAGAAAGAATTCATAACTTCTTTACCTGGGGCAATGACAGGCACTCGTTCCTCCATCTCCCTCCTGTCTTCCTCCTCCATGGCTGCCGCCTCTGCATCCATGCCGTTCAGGATCATCTCAGCTTGGTCTTTAAGCAGCGATCTGGTCCCTGCCGCCTGGCCAGCCGCAGCTGTGCCATTGCCTGCGTGCAAATCATGAAATAGACAAGAGTTAAAATACAAATGGCAATACACGGAGATCCTTTGGAATTCAGGATAAATTCCACATCCGGGCATCTCATGTTTAGCTAAAGGAGGTCCCAGCTTTTACCACAAAGGATGCTTAAATTTTGGAAGTTAGAGAACAGGTTAAAAATGAAAGAACTAACGTTTTAAATTTTGTTTTTGTCAGGGCCCAGAGGTTTTGTACAGAGGAACTCGGATGCTGTCCAGATATGGAATTGTTTCCTGGAAAGCTTCCTAGAACTTTATGTGGAATGCTGTCTTTTGTTGAATTAATGAATCTTTACATTTTATAGGTTATTACAGATTTGTCGAGGTGAAATATGTGAAGATAGGCTATTTTACCTTTGACTTCTGCCGGCTGTTTGCCTTTATCGACAGACCCCTTGACTAGCTTAGTCACTTCCTCTCGTTGTTTCTCTCGTCTTGCTTGCTCCCTCAGCTTTCTGGCTACCTTCTTGCTGTGGCTGGACTTCTTGATCTGAAAGACTTCCCCTCCTGTTTATCAGAAAAGCGAGCGATGGAGAGAGAAAGGGAGAAAATCAACTTTAATACTAGTTTATACTACCAGTTACACTCGGATATAATTAGTAACATAACCTATCAAACGTAAAGTAACAATTTTTGTTAATATTCAGAGTGACTGAGATAATCACATAGGCACAAATAAACATAACAAATATGGCACAAATATGGCACAAACTTTACAAACGATTGTGAATATTGTGAATGTCTAAAACATTATTAAAGCCTAAAGGCCCAATGTCTAAAATTAAAGACAAAATTTGAATTTTCTAAGAACGAAAAAATGCCACCTCCAAATTTAGTGATACGATTTGCCAATATTGTCAATGACAAATGTGATAAAATAATTTAAAAAAGAACTGGCATTTCTGAGTTTGTTAAAAAATGGCTAAATATAAAATTATCAAATAAAAATTAATGTTCAACATCATTGTTGATGCCAATTTAACTTTGTCAACAAATAAATAAATATTCATGTTGAAGAAAAATGCTAAATTTGGAAAACCGTAATTAAATCACCAAATCCACCTTTTCAATATTTTTTCCCAATCCCACATTATCTTACCATCTTCATCTTCATCATGACCAAAGCTGAGAAGACTACCCGACGGGCCCACTGCCCCGGCGCCCCCCGGTCCCGGTCCCCCGGCGACGCCGCCGCCGTCCGCCCCGCTGGCGCTAGTCTTTCCGTCTTTTTTCTTGGTTTTTTTCTCGAGTTTCTCTTGCAACGTTTTCTGAACATTTTTTATTTGCACGTGATACGTTTCCTCTAGAAACGGAATTTGGTCGCTCTTTTCACTCTCCCCGTCGCTACATTCACCCCGCTGACGGATGTTCCTCTTCTTTTTCAACATTATAAGGTATTTTCATCCAAAAACATGGTTGAAACTGATCGAAAGAAATTCACGAGCACTTGCTCCGCATATTTTTCTTGAGCACGACGAATTCGTGTTTAAAATAGTCTGAAACCTCATCATAACACTACTGCAGAAACGCGTGTTTGACGAGGGAGCTAGACGAAATAATCGCTCTCGTTTTATTCTCGTTATTCTCCCGCTAAAAACGAGATTTCAGTGCGTCAGTGGCAACCCTACGACTGTTGCTTGAATAGAACTTTGTTTACCCATAAACCAATGAAAAATTGTATGGGAATTGATGAATTTAGAAGTTAATAAAAGTAGAAATTTTCTGCTCACCAACTCTAGTTATAAATACAAATAATTCATCCAAAACACCACTTTTCATAAGGTTCCATCATTTTAATTCAGATTTTTATTCAGTATATTGCTAGATCATACAACTCCAAACCACCTCTACAATATTTTACATTTTATGACGCTAGTACTGTCTATAAATACAAGATTTAGATTTCTTTCAGCATATATACAAATGTTTATTATTATGAAGCACACATGTTACACAGCAATGATTCATTTCAAAACGAAAAAGTGCTTGTAGCAAACAAGACGCAAATGTTACTTGGCCACACCAACAGTGTATGAATTAAGCCTTACAATACGAGGCCACCCGGGTTTAGATTTTTGTTTCTATTACGATGTGATAATAAAAAATAAAAGTTACATAAATACATTTAAAGAGTGTTAAATTTCTTTAAAAAAAATCACAATGATTTGGTAAATCATAGGTTGGCATATAATTTAGGTATTTAAATGCATATATTAAAGGTAGGATACATTAAAGGTAGGATACATTAAAGGTAGGATACACCATTGGTAATTGCTTGAATCACAAAATCTACAATCGATATCTGCAAATGATGTATCCATCCTACCATTAGAATAAGTAGATTGAGCTAACACCATATTATGTATAGATGTATTTACAGTTTTGGGGGATAACTTGGACATACAATACATGTTATTTTTAGGTCTTGATGAACGGAACCTAATATTTAGATAAAGTAAGCCAAATCAATTAAACTTAATGAATTAAAAACAATGTCATTTGGTCAATTCAGAAAAAAAGTAAAATACTTAGGTTTAAACTTTGAAAGCAAGTTGTAAGAAATCTTTTTAGTAAGCGACCATCAAAGCTGTTCATTTCTGTGGAAAATCGAATAAACTGTTCAAACATAAATATAGAAATGGATCTTTCAAAATTTGAATTCATCTTTAATACATTGTCCGCACCCCTTTCACAAAATGTTAACCCATAACGCTAAAAATGTTTCTATATAATAAACATTCAATATTTAAAATTAAAACAAATGAAAAAATAAAAAAATTCACCAATCGTAAAGCAGCTCTATTTCCAATCGTCTTATAATACACGTCTTTTTTTGCTCCAACAATATTATCACCAATCCAACGACTTAGTGTGCGTAAAACATTGCATTATTTAGTACGTTTAACTCAGTACACAAAATTGACAGAGGCAGAGACATATTTTGTTTAGTTGCAAAAATGGACACCGACGATGTTGAAAAGTTGTTTCAGACAAAATAATTTGATAAAAAGAATTATGAAGTTTGCCAAAACACGCAGTCACAGGACCACTGGACGAGTATAAGGCTATACGTCTGAATCACGTGGCTATGGCTAGAAATATAACACGAGTCTATAGGAAGTGGCCGCAGCCGATAGGAAGTGGCCGCAGCCGATAAGAAGTGGCCGCAGCCGCTAGCCAGCGGCTTTCATAGGTGCACTATTATTTTGTCTTCAGCTGTAGCCCAATGGCTTTAGACATGGCCTAACTTCAAGCGAAGTGGGTAGAACGACGAAGGATTGCCCTATGAATTCGAGCGACACCTGAACGTTACGGACAAACTTTTTTCATTTGCCCAGTATTTCAACGGTTAAATGTGCGAACAGGCTCAACGTTTGTTTGAACTTGCTAGTGTCCACAGAATCTTTTCCGGGAACGTGCCATTTGAAATTGGATTCGTCATCACTCGTCGTATTCGTTGATGATGAACTGATAGACGAATGTGGCTTTCTTGCGTGATATATGCTGCATGTTAGTGCGGCTGCGACTCGAGTTGGATTCATGCTCACTAGGGGGCGCTCTCAGAAAGATTTCGCCAAACACAGTAGCTAGGAAAAAATATATAAAAAAATTACAAATTCATCAGAATTTAATAAAAAAAAAAATCTATTGAATGGACTTTGCCTATTAGCATGGTTTAACATTTATGACATGAATCGGTTACATGAATGAAAGTAGAGAAAGAAGAACGACAACAATTTAAAAAAAATGACCGTGTTCCAAGTCTTACCTAGCGTCTTAGTGTCTAGTTTATTCTCATCGCTGAACAGTAGAAGTTCCCGGATGAATGCTGCTAGATACTTAAAAACGTTGCGATGACTCTGAGGAATTTGATTTAAAACCTAGAAATTAAAGGAAAAAAGACAATCAGATACATTATGTTTGTAAACCAGCTCAAGAAATCGTTGCGAACAAAAAGCAAGGCTTTCAAATTCAGAAGAGAATAAAATAATTGCCTCAAAATATTTCAAATGTTTGAAATGTACATTTGTTTTAAATAACAAATCTGTGTTTCACAGCTAATAATGTTCTAGTTTTTTTAAAGAATATATATTTTTTCTACGCTGTTAGAGAACATACTTGTTTACACAGTGTGAAGTTGTTGGCGCATTCTAGGCACTTGTTGTAGTACTCGTACGGAATAACTGGTTCCCTCAGCGACTCCAGGAACATGAGAAGGGCCTCAGCAACAGAATGCGGGTTACCAGCTAAAAGTTCCATGACATTAAGGATTTGTTTTCTTTGAAAAACCACAAACCAGTAACCAGTAACCAGTAACCAGTAACCAGTAACCAGTAACCAGTAACCAGTAACCAGAAACCAGAAACCAGTAACCAGAAACCAGTAACCACAAACCAGTAACCACAAACCAGTAACCACAAACCAGTAACCAGTAACCAGTAACCAGTAACCAGTAACCAGTAACCACAAACCACCAACCACAGTAAAGTAAACAGACTTGATAGCTCAGAATTAAAAAAAATTGCTCAATGTGATACTGCAACAAAAGAATTATCTACAATTTCTGTCGATTTTACGAAAAAGATACGCATTTCCTCCGGCATGCCGATATCAAGGCTATTTCTGATTGACAAAATGTCTTTATGCAAACCTTCCTCGCTAAACAGATGCTCCTGAAAAGAAGAAAAAAAAAAAGAAAGAAAATAATCAAAATTAATTGACCCCTTGACACCGGGGAGCGGCTATTGACGCAGCCCACAAACCCGTCTGGAATGCTGTTGTCAGCTGTAACACGGCCTATGTCGCAGCTGCACGCTACTGTCCATTGTGCAGTGCAGCTACTGGACAAAAGCTGCTGTGCCGTTGTACGTATAATCCGGTGGGTGAGGAATTAATACCGGCGTCAAAACTACCGGTTAAACTGCAGCAAACTCCTTATTGACTTGTTCACTGAGCTCCTACTAAACTTCAACTTTACCGCTTTCGTCCCGTTCCTGAAGAGATGATCGACCAGCATCCAGATCTCCTTGGGAATGTCGAACCTCTGGAAGGCCGCGTCGTCTTGGGTTGCTTCCTCTCCCATCTCCAGTCTCCTGATGTCCTCCAGCGACATCTCGCCGATCACGCCGTGCATCTGGACCAAGGCCTCAATGGAGGCGCCGAAACTGCTGGGGAGGTAGTTACCGCTGACGGTGATGTGTGGCCAAGTTAAGGTCAGTACCCCTGTTCATCACCCCCTCGATCTGTCTTTGATCTAACCTACTCTGGCCCGCACATTGATTCCCTCTTGGCTTAATCCTTCCTTGGTTGGTTCTTCTACTCCGCTCCTAGTTGTTATTCCTCCTTTGTGTTTCTCCTCCCAACCCTGTATGCTTGTGTGTCCCCTCTCATGTTTGTTTAATGTACAGTATGTAAAATCTCTAGGTAAGATCAAAATATCAGGCTCCTTTAACCAGTTTGCGCCGGAGGACGTATATACACGCAAAGAATTCCCCAGATTCAAAACGGACGACGCATAAACACGTCACGAGCAAGGCTGGAAATGTCTGTCAGCAGCGAGCAAGGCCGAAAATGTCTGTCAGCAGCGAGCAAGGCCGAAAATGTCTGTCAGCAGCGAGCAAGGCCGAAAATGTCTGTCAGCAGCGAGCAAGGCCGAAAATGTCTGTCAGCAGCGAGCAAGGCCGAAAATGTCTGTCAGCAGCGAGCAAGGCCAGAAATGCGTGGGTGTGCTTCACCAATACCATCGGCCTTAACCCACCTCGGATCGAGTTTCGTAAAAAAATATCCGCGCCTCGGCTCAGTGATGTTAAAATAATCCCGGCGCGAGCTGTTCAATTAATTTGAAATAATAATAATACAACCCCTTATTTATTTTTTCGTATGATAGCAAGTTTGCATCGCGAAGACACAAATAGAGTTATTTCTCGGTAATGAAAAACCAAAGGATATGTAATAATCTTTGCCGTTGTCTAGATGGAAGACTAAGATGTCCTCCAACTTATCTTCCCCTGAATTGAGAGCAGCTGCCGTGTTCTTGTCCACCTGGACTGTAACTGAAAACTCCACTGATTCTCCTGATAGGGAAAAAAACAAAAAATCACCACAAACAGAAAGGCTACATTTATTCCAAGACGGGTGTAAAAACAAGAAGAAACCATGGCTCTTCTTGCCTTAGTCCAACAAATTACTACCAAGGTACAGCAGAACAATATGCGCTTGCAGACTTTTAAGCATATCCAGGTATTAAATAGGAGAATACTACTTTCAAAAATAAAAATAAAATGAACAAAAGTACCCAAAAAACACACACAAAAAACAGGATACAAGTAGGACTTCTGTGGCCTTTCAGGAGTAGTTTTCGTTGATACCAAAGGTAGGATACACTATTGGTAACCCTTCATTGTGTGATTTACACATGACAGTGTGTAACACCATTAGTCTGCGGTGTAACCCCAAAAAGTAGGAAAGAGTAGGAATTTCAAGGAAAAAAGTAGGAAACAGTAGAAATTTCAAACGTAAATCTACAATTTAGTACGCCTGTAACTAGCCAGAAAAAAAAATTCCAGCATTTTCGAAAAAAAAATGAAATTTATTAAAATTCATAGCCTCTCTAGAAAATGCCCAGTTTAACCCTTTTGGTCACATTTCTCTTTTACCTCTCATCATGAATACTTCGGCGGGTTCCACCTTCAGCCAGTCTTTACAAAAGTGCTTGTCCTCTAGCTTGTTGACAAACTTGGCCACCGTGTTGACCTGGCCGACGTTGGCCACGTCTAGCGTTAGCGTCTGGGGTTCCATGTAACGAACGTCCTTAAACTCCAGCTGAGAACGCAACAAGAATTGTTTCTGGTATTACGGGGAAAAAATAAAATTCTCTCAGCTCAGCTGAGCTGAGCTGCCGGCCATTATGTTGTGTCCTTAGGCAAGCCATTTGATCCTGATTGTCCATCTCCACCCTGGAGTACAAATGGGTACTAGCTAAATCCCCAACTGATTGACATTTGTGACCAGCTCCACAAAAAAGGGCTTTAACCAGTTCGTGCCGGGATAATTTTAACATCACCGAGCTGACGCGCGGGATTATTTTTAACGAAACTCGATCCGAAGCAGGTTCAGGCCGCCAGTACCGGGAAGCACACCCACGCATTTGCGGCCTTGTTCGCTGCTGACAGACATTTCCGGCCTTGCTCGTGGCGTGTTTATGCGTCATCCATTTTGAATCTGGGGAAAACTTTGCATTTATATTCGTCATCCGGCACAAACTGGCTAAGACACGCTGTGCATTATCATGTAATGGCCCGTCAACGTTGAGAGGGTAAATGAAAGACATCTTTGATAGAGGAGTTTCAGGTTTCATTCAGGGAAATGTTGATTTCGGATGAGTATAGGGGAAAAAAACATTTTCTGCATCATCCTGTTGTTCCACAACAGAGCCGGCTATTTAAATGCCTGTTTTTCTCAGTTGTGTAATTTGAACTTCAAGGAAGTAATTAATATGCGAACATATCATATCTCCAGAACAGGATGGGTTATGGAGCTATATTATATACCAAATGAAAGCTTACGTTGTGAGCTTTCCAACCGTATATATAAACATGAACAAGGGTAACAATTGTGAGCCTTTGGTATAAAATGCAAGTTAAGCACCCCGTTATTACAAAATGATCTTACATTGTTTAAGGGGAGGGCGACCTGAGGTAGCGAGTCGTTCTCTTTGCGGTCCAGCTTACGGATCTCTTCCTCTACTACGTGCTTGAACTTCTTCTCGTCAACAACCTTCACCTACGGAAAAGAACATCGCCACCGAGAAATATCACAAAATATGGCAATTTTTTTTTAAGTAAAAAATAAATAAAACACTTCTTTGTTTGAAGAACAAATTACTATAACAACGAACAAATCCCCATCATCTTATTGCTGGATCATTGATCACGTGCAATGAATTATTCGTCTCGAATTTACGGCGTGGCTGCAACGCAAAAGTTTTTGTTTAACGCTGAATATTTCCATTGCACGGTCACATCTTTGGTCACGCTCTGACCAATCAGATGACAGAAAGAGGGAAGGAGGGGGGGGGGGGGTTAGGGTTAAGTGCATTTTGGACAGAGTTGTATTCGAGTCCTTTCACAAGTCCTTTCACAAGTCCTTTCACAAGTCCTTTCACAAGTCCTTTCACAAGTCCAGTCACAAGTCCAGTCACAAGTCCAGTCACAAGTCCAGTCACAAGTCCAGTCACAAGTCCAGTCACAAGTCCAGTCACAAGTCCAGTCACAAGTCCAGTCACAAGTCCAGTCACAAGTCCAGTCACAAGTCCAGTCACAAGTCCAGTCACAAGTCCAGTCACAAGTCCAGTCACAAGTCCAGTCACAAGTCCAGTCACAAGTCCAGTCACAAGTCCAGTCACAAGTCCAGTCACAAGTCCAGTCACAAGTCCAGTCACAAGTCCAGTCACAAGTCCTTTCACAAGTCCAGTCACAGGTCCTGTCACAGGTCCTGTCACAAGTCCAGTCACAAGTCCAGTCACAAGTCCAGTCACAAGTCCAGTCACAAGTCCAGTCACAAGTCCAGTCACAAGTCCAGTCACAAGTCCAGTCACAAGTCCAGTCACAAGTCCAGTCACAAGTCCAGTCACAAGTCCAGTCACAAGTCCAGTCACAAGTCCAGTCACAAGTCCAGTCACAAGTCCAGTCACAAGTCCAGTCACAAGTCCAGTCACAAGTCCAGTCACAAGTCCAGTCACAAGTCCAGTCACAAGTCCAGTCACAAGTCAAGTCACAAGTCAAGTCACAAGTCAAGTCACAAGTCAAGTCACAAGTCAAGTCACAAGTCCAGTCACAAGTCCAGTCACAAGTCAAGTCACAAGTCAAGTCACAAGTCCAGTCACAAGTCAAGTCACAAGTCCAGTCACAAGTCCAGTCACAAGTCCAGTCACAAGTCCAGTCACAAGTCAAGTCACAAGTCAAGTCACAAGTCAAGTCACAAGTCCTTTTATACAGCCGGTCTCAAGTAACTGGTTTTACAATGATGCTTTTGTTAAAAGTTCATCTGAACAGCCAGTGACTTGACTTGAGACTGAAGGACTTGTAATGGACTTGCGGGGACTTGTGATGGACTTGCGGGGACTTGTGATGGACTTGCGGGGACTTGCGGGGACTCGAATGCAACTCTGATTTTGGATGACATACCTCTATATCGAAGAGGCTGCTGACAGGCTTGTGGTCGCTGAGCTTGCACTTATCGTGGCTGCGATAGACGATCTGTTTGATGTTGGAGCCCAGGTACATGATGCGATCACACCAGGCCGGCACTCGCTGCTTCTCACTGGGAAGAACAAAAAAGGCCACAAAAAAAGGGAAACTTTGAGAGATGAAAACGGTCAAACTGCCAAAACAATTCTTTGAGAGAGAAACCCATTTGTGTCAGCAACCACGTCAAGCCATGAATTAATTAGGGACCATCCAAAAAATGGTATGGGTACGGGAGACATTTTGTCGGCTCAATCAATATTTTGCATGGTTTAATAACGGGCGCACTATGGGAAATGTGCATCTCACTTGACCGTGTCGAAATGTGAACTATGGGCCTACTCTGAAAAAAACCACATAAACTGCGAAATAATTGGCAACTTTTTTTTCAAAGCTGCATACATATCCCGTACGTGCACCACTTCTCATAATGAGGTTTTGAATGGTCCAAATTTAGCAGATTTATCCCAACACACAAGAGAAATGAATACATTTCATAACAAAAAAAATGATTAGGATTTCACAAAAATGACAATATGCCTTTGTTTTTTAAACACATTCCTAGCTACCTTGTGTCCCAGTTATCCGTGCCAGGATCGTACTTGTAGGTTGGTTTGAACGTGATCTCTCCCTCCTTGAAGCCTTTGAATACTTTCTGTACCCGGTGTTGTCTGAAGAGCTGATTAAAAAAAAGATAAACACAATCACAAGATGCAGAAGTGGTTAAAGTAAGGATTACGAACCAAAGCTGATCGGCGTCTTAAACCACTCCCCCAACCCATCAAAATCCAACTGCCTGTTTTGTTGGAATCTGTTGGAGTGGGTACTGGAGTGAGTTGCCACATGGTGTTGGGATTGGCAAAAGTGAGGAAGGTTCCCAGTAAATCACTCTTGGGGTTTAGGGTTAAATTGCAATCCCATTTCTGCCACCGTTTTGTACTCTTAAACAGCTGTTACCTGCGACATCCTTTTTTTACGCATTAATATGCAAACGCCAGTTTCATGACGGATAAACACGTCACAAGCAATGCTGGAAATATCTGTCAGCGACCGGCTCGCAGCGTGCAAGGCCTGAAATATCTGGCAGTGACCGGCTCGCAAGGCCTGGAAGTATCAGGGTGTGCTACCCACAGATGCTGGCCTAACCCATCTCGGATCGAGGTTCGTCTAAGACAATCGCACGCCTGGGCCAAGTCAATGTCACAACAATCCCGGCGCGAAATGGTTAATGTACATACTCATGTCTACAGGGTTTCCAAAATATTGGACTTTCTGCCACATACCACTAAAATGAGGCGATTTGTTTTAACAGAGCCCAGATTTGGGAAATGGCCCGAGTGTGATGAGCATTAAACTGACCTGGTCGTGCTCTATGAGGGTTCTTATGTCTCCGCTTTCGATGTGAACCTTTACGACGTCCACTGACAGCTCACTGATGCGATAGTTGAGATCACCCATCCATATGATGACCCTGGGAAGATGGAACGAATAGTTGGTCAATTATCAGATAAAACCACGGAAATTCATAAGGACAATGAGCTAAGGACAAAGTTGAATGTTTGTGGAGAATTAATTTGAAGTAATTATTCTCAGAAGGGGTGTAAAGAAGTCATAGGTAATCACAAGTCAAATCGCAAGCCAAATCGCAAGCCAAATCGCAAGCCAAATCGCAAGCCAAATCGCAAGCCAAATCGCAAGCCAAATCGCAAGTCAAATCGCAAGTCAAATCGCAAGCCAAATCGCAAGCCAAATCGCAAGCCAAATCGCAAGCCAAATCACAAGTCAAATCATGAGTCAAATCATAAGTCAAATCACAAGTTAATTACAAACCAATCACAAGCCAAACACAAGTTAGTCACAAGTCAATCACAGGTCAGTCACAAGTCAGTCATAAGTTAGTCACAGGTTAGTCACAGGTCAGTCACAGGTCAGTCACAGGTCAGTCACAGGTCAGTCACAGGTCAGTCACAGGTCAGTCACAGGTCAGTCACAGGTCAGTCACAGGTTAGTCACAGGTTAGTCACAGGTCAGTCACAAGTTAGTGATTGACTTAACTACGGCTCACAAAATAAAACTCACTCGTGGCCTTTTATGATGGATAACGGCTGCCGTTGTGGGGCAAGCTCAAACTTCATTCTGCTGCAGATGTCATTATAATCCTGAAGAAATGGAAAGAGTACGAGTCCCAACCAGTTCAGTGAAGACTTGAATAGCTTGAAAATCACTTGAAAATTAGTTTTTTGAGAAGACAAATTACAAAAATATCTTCTACAATCAGAAAAAGTTGGGAGAGAATTTCAGGATGTTTATATTCAAAGTGGCAAAGATTTGAGGAACGACATTTGAATATGACCTCTTTTTATTTTAAGCCCCGCCCTCCCTACCTGATTCCTCCTTTCAAATTCCTCCATATGAGCTGCTAGGTGAGAGTTGACGAAGCAGAACGACGTGTTGTGGAACTCAAACCTCACGGCGACACCTCCTTTATTTCCCTTTTAAAAGGCAATGAATAAAATGAGAAGGACATGCAAGCACTTTATTGCTAACTCTTGAATCACATCTTGAATTACGTGTAGATGAACAACTACAAAGTCATTGCAGAGCAGGGATGTAGTCGAGTCCATCACAAGTGCCTGTAAGTCTATCACAAGTGCCTGTAAGTCTATCACAAGTGCCTGTAAGTCTATCACAAGTCCTTCAGTTCCAATTCAAATCACAAGCTATTCAAATCAGCTTTGACAAAAGCATTCCTTTGCCATTGTTCATCCAGTTACTTGTGACTGCCTTTATGAAGGGACTTGTGACTGGCTTCACGAAAGGACTTGTGAACGGACTTGCAGAGACTCGACTACAACCCTGTTTCAGAGTAGCCCAGTTCCGGTTACACATCAGAATTGATGATGGGCTAGTATGTGTCAGTCTCCAAACTTGACTGATCTGTTTGTATGCAAAGGTGGCCTAATTAAATAAAGCGCTGGTTATTTCTGGACGTTCTGCGTACCATTTTACCCATGATGCCCGTGCCCACCGTGTCGGCGATGACATCACGGATAAAAGGGGCGTGTCTCTCCTTGGCGAAAACCAACAGCATCATTCCCACAAGACGAATCAGCTTGATCTGAAGCAGAAAGGAAGAACAATTGGTACTAGCCAACGATTCTCTTGGATTCTAAACGATTCACTGATGTCTATAAATTGCTCTTTCGTCTTAAGGTAGTCAAGGAACCAGATCACTTAGAACAGCTTTTTTGGCTTGGTTTTTCCAGTATCTATGAACATAAGTAGGTCAGCGTAACAATATTTACTATAAAAATAAAAATCCCCTAGCCCATCCCTTTTTCGAAATTTACAGCAAAAGCAAATGGTGTATGCTGCCTTTAAGATGTACCTTGATGTAGACACCGACCCGGTGTAGCGTCTTCTCGATAGCCTTGTGCCACTCTTCCTCCCGGGCCGAATCGTTGAAGAGGAACGCCTCTTTGCTCAGGTCCAGCTCCTGGAAGCCGACGGCGTAGATGTCCGCCTGCTTCTTGTCCACGTTCAGCCAGGGTCCCAGGTCCTCCGAGGCCGTCTGCCCGTTCACATTCCAAGTCCCCACGAAGACGCGGAAGTCGTGGGGGAAGGTGTAGTCGGCCTCTCGTCGCTTCAGGATATCCGGGTGGATGCCCGCAGGCTTGAAGACGGGCTTGATCGTGGCGTAGCCGCCAAAGTCCATGTCGTCTTCAGGGATGCTGGATTGTCGAACAGGCAAAAAGGGATCCACAAGTTTTTACGAGGAGGTTTTTAGAAGATTTTGTAGGATAGAGAGAGAGAAACAGAGCACAGCAACTATATTTTTGCAAAGGGCGTGATACCTCGTGAAGTTGACGTGCACGGATCGTGCCGATGCGTTCTTGCAGAATTCCAGGTTTTGAAAGATTCAGTAAATGTTTCAAGCACAAATGATAGGGAAGTAATGCAAGCAACTAGCAAGTAACCTCCGTCCCCCCCAAGTCCCCCCCCCCCAAAAAAAAAAAAGGGGGGGGGGGGGAGGAGAAAATTATAAGCTTTACAATACTTTATACTGTGTTTTTAAAAGAAGTTAGAAGTGAACAATTTATAAATCTGCTGGTTAGAGCAAAGTAATGGTTGTAAAAATGTCATAAAATTTCAATATTTTTTATTTATTTTTGGTTGCCAAAAGCAATTTTGTATTTACAAAAATGTCATTTAATTAGCGAGAAAACCATTCTTACAGGGTAGACGATTTTGAGGACTGGTCCGTAAACGATTCAAAGGAACCGGTGGAGCTGGACATGGTCATTGAGGCCATGGAGGCGTTCTCATACTGAGTACCAGTCGGCTTCAACGTCGACACTCTAACATCGCTGAAGTCATCCTCGAAACCTCGTAACGAGCCCACAGTTTTAGACTCAGAACCTGAAACCCAAATAAATATCCACTCTTCATGACCTATTTCACGATATAACAGAGTTTTTCTAGCCAACATACCCTGGAGGGTGAGGGTCCAAGCAGGATTTCTTACAACAACTAAACAACAGCTTCAAAATTCCACATTTCTACAAAGTGATGAACACTCTGCAATACATGTTCATGTTTGATGCAGGCTGGAGATAATGATACATGGACACCACTTTAGCAAAGTAAACAATAAAATGATACATTCCACAGTAATAAAATAATAAAATCCAGTCAAAGAAAAAAACTAAAATATATTTTTTTTAATTTCAGATTAGGCCATTAGCCTTAGTCTAAAAATTGAGCCACCGGTAATAAATAATTGAGAGGACTAATGTTTTGCAATTTTTGGCAAGGTATGCACACCTATAGTTGAAAAATGTGTGATAACATTGCAGATTTAGCTATGGCAGCTTTTGGTGTTCTCGATCGTTTTCATTTTTTGTTTTCTTCAAAATGGCAACCAATAAGCTTGTTAACGGAGTAATTATATGTGATAACCAGTACATGGATTTTGGCGGCCATTTTTTATATTTTATTTTTAAAGATCATAACACTCAAAAATCTGCCTCCGCTCCAATGCTATCACATAATTGTCCAACTACAGTGATACATACATACATACATACATACATACATACATACATACATGCGTCTGTTTATGGTGTAAATGGAGGACACATACCTGGCGACACGAAGGTGAATGGGGGTTAGGGTTAGAATCGAGGACGACCTCGATTGAGATTCGTGTACAAAACCAATGAGAGCCGTCAGAAAACGTTAGAGTACAAACAAAGGAAATTTTCAAGAGGAACAAAGGAAACTCCTCGATTGACACCATAAACAAACGTGTATGTACATGTACATGTACAAAAAAGTAAAATGCCATTATTTCCCTCATTCAAAACCGACCAATCTCCCCTCTGGATGATCTAGAAAACAAGGGAAGAAATTCCAGGGCACTTACTGGAGCTTGATGAAGAGGATATTCTGTTGGAATCGGACAAGCTGTCACTTTGCCTCCACGGACTGGCTATAGGAAGACAAAAAAGAGAGAATCTCTTGAACAAGTTGACCGGTCAGTAGAACAATTGGTCATGCACGACAGGCCAAAAAATGCCATTCAGTTCGAGGCAGGAGCAAACATCTGTTGAGCATTATAAAACGGAGACCAGAGGGCAAAATAAATAAACAAATGGAAGAAAAAAGGGGGCATTACAGACAGGTCAACTGTTGTTATCTTCAATCAAAATTGAATTCTGGTTTTGAACTCACCCCTACGAATGGCTGAACGTCGATGCATTCCTGAAAAGTTGTTTTCATATACATTTCTTTTTTTGGTTTTTCATGTACACTAAGTTACAATTTTACACTCAAACACCACACAAAATAGGTTAACTTCTACATTCTTGACAATTAGATCCCGAAAAAAGAAATTCTAAATATCAAACTACATATACATTGATTTTGTGACCGTTAAATGGTACAAATGTACATGTACATGTACAAGCTTCACAAAATGAGGAACTAAAAATACATTTCTAATAAACCAGTCACCCACCAAGCCTAAATACTGTATTTTATGTGCAAGCGTGTCGCTTCCTTTCTTTCTTTTTTTTTCTTTTTTTAACAAAGCTTTTGCAGTGCAAGCTGCGTTTTACATAACAAAAAATGTCCGAGTTGATCAGGCCTGACAGATGGTTTTCCATGAAGTTATTTTTGAAATGCAGTCTCCGTGTGTGCACGCCTAGGTGCCTCGATTGCTTACCGCATTATGGGGGAGCTTTCTATTGTTAGGTGAATTACATGTAGGGCAGAGGTACCCATAGCAATTTTGGTCAACATAAATACGGTGCACCGATGAGAATATCCCCAACAAGCATTGTTGATTGATGATTTACAAACATACAGTACATGTACATGTACGCAAGGTTTTTATTTATACATACATGTACATGTTTTATGTAATGACCAACATTTACATGTAAATTCGCACACCCTCTGCACAAGTGCACACGTACGCAGCCAACACAAGGCCAAAATCAAATAAATAAATTCCGAACTTGAAATTAGTAACATGACAGAGACAGGAAATGTAGCATGTAGTCTTTGAACCCCAACTAAGTGTATGCAGGGGCGGATCCAGGAATTTCGGTTAGAGGGGGCGCCAAAAATTGTCAACATAATATATTGGGAGAAGATATGGGAGCGCAGGAGGCGCGAAGCCCCAACGCCGAGATCTTCTCAATCTTCTCGAGATTTTTTTAGGGGGGGCGCGCGCCGGGTGCGCCCCCCCCCCTGGATCCGCGCATGGTATGTACATGTAATATCCTTTGAATTTGAACTTCTGCAGTGAATACATTGTATTTTTAACACAGGAAACCCAGATAAAACTATTGTTCCATACCAAACCATTATAGATTCTTAAGGGTGCCAAAGCAGCGAATAATACTAAACAAAAAACTACTTTGACAATTATATAGAGCAATCTTTAACCATAACCATATTGACTACAGCTCCAAAACATTTGGACGATATACCATTTGTCGGTTGTGCAATTTTATCGTTTGAAGCAGAAAATTGTGCTCAAAATATAAAGAAAGATGCTTGACAAACAACCTGATGATGTTTTTCAATCTGTGAATACTGCAAATTCTGAGAAAACAATATTCTAAGATTTCGATTTCAATTCAAATTTTGAATTGTGACAACAATCTGTGTTAGGGACGCGTTCTCAGCTAGCGGATTATTCACGCACTGAACATACAAATAGTAACGCCACAATGCGTGCGCCGCGTGTCATTTGAACACTTGCGCACACTATTTGCGGAAATTGGTTAAATGTGCCTAACATCAATCCTCAAAAACCCTCATTTAGATAAATACCTAATCTCAATCCTGCAAAATCATTCAGCAGTAGTTTAGGCATAATGACCTGGATCCTGCATTATTCTCCAGTTGCAAAAACCCCAAACGCCACCCAATCCTGCAAATCCTTCGATGCATCAACTTCCAAGTGACCTCAATCCTGCAAAATCCTGCATTTTGCAAAAAAAATTTGAGGATTGGGATTTAAAAAAAAAAAATTCTCACCTGACGGATCATCCGTTGGCGGTGCCGGATGAACGAATGCCGGTGGCGTTAAAATGTTTCCCTCTAAATCCACGAAAAATCCGGGGTCCTTCGGGCAATTCACGTAACTGTTCTGGCCGGACAATGCCGGCAGAGTGTTGGCAGAGTTTGAGTTCCGCAACGCCGGGTTGGGACCCGAAGACAAGAGTTCCGAGTTCCGCTCCTCCAAGTTCAGATACTCGCTAGTCCTGTTAGGTGCGCGGCTACTCGCCAGATCGTCAAACGGATCCGGAAAAGGATCTCCCAAAGGCGACCGACTCGTTTGGGTTGGACTGTTAGCCGGCATCGACGCGTAGAAGGTAGCCGGCCCGAATGGATCCTGGGGAGAGCCCAACGCCGCGACGAGCTGGGCTCTGTACTTGTCCAGCCATTCAAACTGCGGTGTTATGTTCTGCTTCATCCGCTCAACACACACTAAAGAGGAAAAAAAAAAAAAAAAAAAAAGAAGACAAATTTGTGAGTTCCAAAACTACTCTTTCACAAGTCATTAATAGTATAAAATACACAATGCCTGTGGGTTGAATGGAAGATTGTTTTTGGAAAAACAAAAGCCTGGCACAATGAAGTATAAATGCTGGACAATAAGAAGAGTTTCTACAAATTGTGATGGAGCGATACTAAAACTACAACCTTATTTCAGGGATAATACTATAGATACACGGAAACAAACGTGTACATGTGTAGAACTCTTTTAAGTCCGGAAACGCTATTGAAGATTTTTAGAATCTATTTTTTTTCAATAATTTTTTTTGTCGAGGTGTCTATTTTTATGAGAAATGCAGTGTTCAAATTTTGGCGAAACAGTAACGAAGAACTCGGAAGATTTTGGTGAAAACAATTGAGATTTCAAACATGCCGCAAGTGTGTATGTTATTGATAGGGGCTGCGTAACATCGTGGCTTACCGTTGGCACACTTCTTGATGTTCATGAAGAAGTTGGAGGATCGAGGCTCGAACGGAACCTCAAGGACCAAGACAGAGTCTGGGGAGTTGATCTTGACCTGCAAGATGGACTGATCTACTGTTGGAGCACCTGCCAAAAAAGAGTTACTAACAATGTAGTAATATTCTTTAGATTAGTGCACGTTGTGCATTAGTTTGCAGTGGCAAACAAACATGCGCAACGGAAAATGGTTCCAGCTGTTACGTCTCGCACATTTGTGAGCAAATATATCTGTCACTAGAGGGCACCCTATGCGCACAGCCTTTAAAAAGTTCCAAAGGTCACACCCTCAAGTTGCGTATTGACATGTAAAATCATAAACTTAAACGTACAGCCAGCAAAATATACAGCAAACCAAACAATATATATCCACCTACAAATGTATGTACAAATGTAATTGAGTAAGTGCATGTACCGGTCAACTTACACGTATACGTACATACACATGTACATGTACAAATGTTTATGTATCACCAAATCTCCATGAACACATGTACAGTAATTCCAGTTTGACCATTGTACATGTGTACATATTAAATTCCATTGACTACTTGCACTGCCGTTTGTAAACTTCTTTTCTCACGTTCAAAACCTCCCAACAATGATCCGACTCATCTTGAGCAATGACGCACAGGATGTATAATGTTTACGCTCAAGGTTTTCACTTTTTTACTCACCAATGAACACGTAAAGAGTGAATCCACCAAACTACATTATATCTCAACTTCTGCTCATCCTGTTCAGAGTATCCACACGGAAAATGAAGCTCGACTACAGAGTGGGCACGAATTACTGCACTGTTCTCTGGACCAACAGTGACATGACATGACATGACATGACCTGACCCTGGACTCAACTTCCTACTTCCTATCATGATTACATCTGGACATTCCTTGATATGTCAGCCTCGTCATTCATGGCTGGTTAACAATAACAGGACCAATTCCAAGGAGCGAGTGAACCATATGATTTCATCTTAATGATTTTTAGGGTAGCTTCAGGTCGAAGTCATGTGTCAGATGGCAAAAAAAAAAAAAATCTACAAGTTTCCTGACTGACATGTTTACAGCTAGGGGACATATTTACTGATAAACAAGCCAAGTTGGTCAATCATGGTTTATAACTTCAGGGTGAATTATAAAAAAAATAATAAAAAAAAAATAATACCATGTCAATTAGGATTGTGTACATGAATGTGCAGTCGTTTGTGCAATTTTAAGACTGACCCCGGCAAGCTCGTTGGTTGAGTGGTTTAATTAGTTCGCGCCGGGATTATTTTAACATCGCCGAGCCGACGGGCGGGATTATTTTTAACGAAACTCGATCCGAAGCGGGTTCAGGCTGATAGTGCCGGGAAGCACACCCACGCATTTCCGGCCTTGCGCGCTGCTGACATACATTTCCGAACTTGAACTTGGCGTGTTTATGCGTCATCCGTTTTGAATTTGGAGAAATTTGTGCGTTTATATAAGTCATCCGGCGCGAACTGGTTAAGATGATTTTACATCACCTGTTCTATACAGTAACATATGCCAGGAGAGTCACTATTTAAACTGTACTGTATCTTAAAACTCTTTCGATCACCCCCCCCCCCCCCCCCTCCCTCCCTCCCTAACCACCACCCCATGAAATTTTAACAAATACACACTGGCAAAACAATTGATCAAAACTAAAATTCATCACCTTGCAGACTTTACGTACAAATTACGTATTCCCATCTCTTTTGTCTGCTTGGCAAAAGCGTGTTGCGAGTTTACTTTGAATTGGCAAGGCAAAGGGGCACACTGCAAGCCATATCTTTGCTGTTTAGATTCACTACACTGATGAGAAACGCCCAAAACACTGGGAAAGCACTCACTTACCCCTTGAAGTGCTCCGTACAGAGTTACGTTTATAAGTTTCTACAAGAAGATTCCCTGGGAATTGGAGTCCCTTCACTTCCACTTCTAACTAAAATAACTTCCTAAATTGCTGACTCCAAAACCATAAAGTTCTTACTCATGTACGGTACCAGTGCGTAAGGAGTTCACGAAAATAAGGAAAGGCACATTAAAAACCTCGACTATTTTAAGGACTTGTGGCTTAGATTTTGTTTTGTTTTAGGCCGATCAGTATGACTCATTGCTGACTACTTCAGACATGTACAATATGATTAATTATCCCAAGGGGCGCAGACATGAATGGGGGTAAATTAATGCCAGGAGTTTAACAGGTCACAAAAGAAGGGGGGATTTGGGAGGACTTTTTTGGGGTGAGAAAGTTAAGGTGTAAAGTGCTAAACTTCTACATTTGATACCTTGTTACAATTATTTTTGGTTGACACATAAAAATAGAAGATATTCGGTAGAATACTTACAATGTTTCAATCAATTATTTTTCTTAATAAACTAGAAATTGGGTGAACCTAGCCAGTCTCGTTCTCCCCGGTTTGCTGCTTAAAACAAGACTGCAGACGTTTTTTTCTGATTGCAAAAGGGAAAGTACCCATCAACACAAAACCTATCGTCAAGAAAACTGAAAATGAAAGATAATGTAATTAGTCTCCGCTACGACAATAACAGGCCCACACCCACAGACTAAATCAATTAATGTCTCAAAATCATCCATTGAAGTTGGGGAAGCTGGGCGAACAACAATGACTCACTATCTTACAAGTGTATTATATTAGCGTCTGACGTCAATGCTACACAACTGACGCAATAATCCCCAGGTGCGACTGAAGACATATTAAATCACATTGTTTTATGTGTCCCCCCCCCCCCCCTTATCTTAAAGGTACACCATTTGCAATTTATATCAAAAATATTTACTACCGAATTATCAAGAAGTATCTTACTTATATGAAAGTAAATAATGATTCTAGGCATCCAGTAAAATGTTTGCGCTAGATATCCTGTAATTGTTTTAAACAAAATGATTTTTACTAAAAAATGTTAATGGCCGGACGGCGATCGTGAAAAAACAAGAACAACATAAGAATAGCTGCCCGACACTGGTTGAAAAGGAATGCCGTATTTCTCGCTATTATCAGCATCCGTGATTGTAAAACTTCGGACAGGTCAGTTAAACAATATTTACTATAAAATACAACCTATAAAATCCACCTATTCATGATAATTCAAGCAATTACCAATTGGTGTATCCTACCTTTAAGAGAGGAAATAATAATTTTAAGCGTTCTAAATTTGGAACTAGGGATAATTCACTGCGCACGTAGGCACGGTATATCTACTCTGTAATGAATAGCTTCCCCCAAGATCTTTATCTTGTCGCAACCATGGTAGCAGTGAATGCTCGAGTGCTGCATGGCACCGTTTCTGACAGATTCACGTTAACATCTGGGGCCAATTCGGGCGATTCACAATGCAGTGCGCCACCAAGCGTTTGACTCAAAAGAGCAACTTTTAAACTTTACGGTCGACTTCTTCCGTATATCATACTGTAGTGAAATATCTATTTTTCATTGTTCACGCGAGGTACAACACAAAGTTAAATGTATCCGGAAGCGTCGTTGATTAAAACATTGTTATTTGCAGAAAAAAATTGGAACTTTAATCGTGCGCGTCCAAAAAGACGTAAAAACTGATGAGTTCATGCAAAATGAATACCGTTTTTCAAACTGATGCCGACTTTTCCCCATGATGCACTGCGGGTATAGCAGGATTTGCGCCTCCAACGGCAGCTTCTAGGTAATGTGAATCGCTCGAATTTCACGGAGCTGCTAAGCACAAAAATTTGCTTAGCATGAAAATTTGTCCTTGGTAAAAACAAGGTTTTCACATGATCTTTATTGTTTTTGATTGATAATCAGCTGGTGTTTTGCTTATCATGAAAAACACGTAGAATTTTGGCTGATAACTTGTTTTTAATGAGCAAATATTTTGTTGTGCTAAGCAATTTTTTGTGCTTAGCAGCTCCGTGAAATTGGCCCCTGTATTCAAATTCAACAGTTGTAAATTGATCTTTTACAAATATTTTTGTTACTGTCACTTGTGAACCAGAGTGATTACTGAGAGTAGTCTTGGCTCAAGGCGTCGGTGATCGATAGAGATCGTTGTAGGCAATCGATAGCATCTTACTGTAGAGCGCCCGCTCTCAAATGTATTTGACAATATTCTTTTCTCTCACTAAAACTGAAAGACGGAATTTTGTTCGAGAACTTTCGGGTCCTAATACCTAATAAAGTTAATTCTGGGCGAAACATTATGGCTGCACTGTAAAGGGCAGCTCCACACTTTTTTTTATCATTTTTTCACTCTCCGCTCAAACCCGGGGAACAAACAAATGCATAATCGATATTTGTTTTTGTTAATGGCCTTAGCACTTCTGAACCAACTGAAGTGAATATTTTGTTTAATAGCATATGGTAATTTGTGACAATACAGTGATCACATTATAAAGTAAACAAAAACAGAGATAAACATAAAAAAGGAAAACCAACGAGTTTTCACCACTCACCTATTACGTACTGAAACTCCCCAGTGATGGCAATGACTTTCGACAACGTTAGGTCACTGGAAACCTTGACTGGCAGTTGACAAAGGTACACAAACAAGCTGTATATAGTAGATAAGAACATCCCAGAGAAATATATTACACTCACTGCAAAATCAAACATACATCCTCAAATTTGTATTCTTGTGGAGACATCTCTTTTTTTCTCGTGTACAAAATGGTTAGAAAGTCAAGCACGTTTTTCAAAATGCTCCTATTTTAACCACAATTAATTTCCTGGGTGGAAATTTTGACCCAATATGCCCTAAATTATACTCTAACCCAAACACTAACCCTAACCCATACCATAACCCTAAGTTTGGAGTAATTTGAGTGAAATTTCTTGTGGAGACCTATTCATCTATAGAAATTACCCTGTGGAGACCTTTTCACTCCCATTGTCGACATTGTGTTCAGGTCTCCACAGGGTACCAAATTTAGAAACATCACATGGAAACTCACTCACACCGCCAAATTGTTGGACTCAATTTTGGTCGTATGCCTAGCCGGACCTTATGTAAAGCATGGTTACTAGTGCAGTACCCACTCCAACACTCCCCAACAGATTCCAACAAAACATTGGGTTTTTAAGGATTGTGGGCTAGGGTTAGGGTTCAATTTCACAGAGCTGCTAAGCACAACAATTTGCTTAGCATATCAATTTTTGTCCTTGTCAAAAACAGAGTTACAAACCAAATGTTCACATGATATTGTTTTTGCTGGTAACCCATTTTTACTGTGCACAACTTGTTTGTGCTAAGCAAATTTGTGTGCTTAGCAGCTCCATGCAATTGGCCCCTGGTGTACATACACTTACCCCTTTGTGCCAACGGCTGGACAATGCACCAGGGCGAACGCATATTTGCCATTGCTCAAGTCTGGTACCACGGTTCCCATGACACAGTGTGATCGTTAAGGATCACAATTCACTTGGATAAAAGTATCTTTACATTTGTGCAACATTCATTATTTCTTTAATACCATGTTATGAGATGAACTACATTTGGAGCTGGAAGTTTCAAGCTTTAATATGACCAACCATAGTGTTACATATTTAATTTGTTTGTTTGTTTGTTTGACCAATACTATTTTATTTATCAAAGGATATGTCTAAACACTGCAAGTTGCCAGCTTCAGTCACCTTCGACTGCACAGCTTTGATCAAGGCATCCATGGTTCCACAACCTGTCCAGGGTTCGTCCGTTAATTAACAATGTGTATCTTTTGTAGTTTGGGGGAAGGGGGAAGAAAACATGTACTATGATGAGTATGAACTATGATGTACTCTAACTCTAAGGCATAAAAAAAAAAATGTTATGTTGGCGTAACGGGCCCAAAAAATAGGGTGGATGGAGCTAATCTCTTCATAGCTCCATGCTCCCAGCAATGAAAATGATATGTTTTATAATTGTTTGAGCCGGTAGTGATACACGATAGCGTGTCCAGGTTCAATATATACACAATCCACACACACAACAATGAGAAACGGTCAGAAATGGTTTCAAACGTATTTATAACTAGATTTATATAGATTTTAATCATTAAATTTCGTCCCTTGAAAAAAAAAAAAAAGGGGTCGGCCGTATTTTTAGGGTCGATCGGGTTATATTACGCCAACATAACATTTTTTTTTATGCCTAACTTGGCAAGCTTAGCTCGAGTATTAATAACTCCAGCTACAATGCTCATCAGATAATGACATCAGATTTTCATGTAGCGCTGGAGACACACTAGTTCGAGTTACTGGACTCTAGTTAATATAGCTTTTTTAACATTTGGACATAGCGCCAGATCATGTCCAAATGTAAAAAAAGCGATAACTCGAGTCCAGTAACTCGGACTAGAGACACACATATTTTTAAATCTGGGCTCCACGCGGATACACAGTA
The DNA here is from genome assembly GCA_037893245.1 of Crossaster papposus. Lineage (NCBI taxonomy): Eukaryota > Metazoa > Echinodermata > Asteroidea > Velatida > Solasteridae > Crossaster > Crossaster papposus. The sequence continues at coordinate 756,552 of JBAIAA010000650.1, read as the reverse complement.
CAGTACAGCGGAACTGCACGGTGGACTTCTTCTGGGGTTTCTGGTGAAGTGGCCACCAAAATCATCCATATTTGTTTTCTTTCGTTTTTTAGCTAGCATTCCATTTACATTTATAATAATAGCAACTGTTGTTAATGTTAATATTCTGTTTGGAGTGAACCGTTGCCGTCGTGAATGACTGCTGTGTGAGGTATGCTTAAATGTGATGTGGGTTTGAGAAAGAGGAAAAAAGGAACCATTTTGAAGGGAACATTTTTGTTTCGTTTCCGTGCCCATCCCGGATGTAAATATACGTTCATTCTCGATCTCCAGCGATACGTACCGCCGGTACAAGTACGTACGCGAATCTTCTGCTGCAGTGCGACTGCGAGCGTAAGGAAGTTGATGAATAACGCTCTCGCTCCGAGTTCCGTAAATATAGTTTTCCGATTAAAAGTACAGCCTGAACAAAGCTTGTATTTATAAAGTTTCCTCCACCAAGTCAATGCTTCCTTTCTAAATATCTAGGAAAACACGAACACCTGCTATACTCACCTCGAAATTAAACGACTGAATGTCGGCTTAATTCTACCGAAATCAATTCGGCCATTTTACTTCCCTTTTTCAGTTCACGTCACGTATGACATTAGAGCCGTTTTTCAAACCCTAGCTATTGCCAAATTGCATGAACGACGCCCTAGATTGAGACGAAGCTGGAGTTTGGAAAACGGCCCACGTATACACTAGTACCCACGCGCGCGAGAAAACTCGAGATTTTCGCAGTATTTAGACCACTGATCTCTATAACTGGATAGGTCGAGCGGCTCTGCACGTGAAGCCATCAGCGGCCATATTGGGATATTCAAAACATTGCAGGCGTACACACGTTTGTATAGCGCACGACCGAGAAAACTCATTTAATATCACAGGAAACGAAGTTAACGTCGCCAAAACGATCCAGTTTGATCAGGAAAATCAAGTTAAACATAATAACACCCAAGAATTACCTGTATACGCCAAGTTTCAATGTTAAATAGGCCTATTTTTTGGAAAAGATATGAGACATTCGTGTGAGACGATGCAATGCAGTGCAAAGTCTATGGGATATGTCGGACAAGTATTTTCAAGAATTTCCAACTTCTAAATTATTTTTTGTTTTTTTTTGGGGGGGGAGGTGGGGGGAAGAAATCCACATCATAACCTTAGCCTATGCACAAACCGGAACAAGGAAAAGGCAAAACGAGTTTTTTTGGATTAAGGAAATTCTTGAAATTGTTGGTTTAATTTTATATCCAGACACTAAAAAGTGCATTTTATAATAAAATAAAAAAATGTTGAAAAAATTGAACAAATGTCAGTGTGTTTCAGGAAAATTTAATTGGCACATCACGGTTTGTTCGTGGGGTTTTAAGGCAGTGTCCAGATTTGGAATCAACCTAATGTTTAGTAATTTTTTTAGAAAGGGTCCCAAAAATTCTTGCTGGACAAGTGGACAGAAAAAATTAATTATGTGGTTTTGAGCTTAAACCATAGAGCTGTATAATAAAGATACACCTCTATGGCTTAAACTATGAACTTGAGAAACTTGAAATAAATCACAATTAAAAATATCAATCACATGTGTAAATAATGACATAAGTCACACAGTGGATTCAATTTTGCTTTATGCTTTTATTTTACATTGATACACTACATATAACATGTAATAACTACTGCCATAGTAACAATATGCTTATTATGTATTGTTTACTGATGTTATAAAACCAAATAAAAAACAATTAACCCCGGACTGTTTATGAATTTAAAACCAAAACAAAACTTGCGATGTCATTTTAGAATAATAATTGTTGATACTATGCAAAGATACATTTGGCAGCATTCTTCACAGGCCAAATTTTGAATAGGACACCCTTGTACGGCTTTAACTTTGAATTGTGAGTGTTTCTAGATATTTGTGCGATATGAACACAATATTAAAGATTTGTACACCACAATTGTTGTTTTGTAAGAAAGCAAAATAAAACCATGATTGAAAAGCAAAATTTGACAGGGCGGCATAACATTTTAACAGGGCAGCATACAAATATGACAGAACAGCGTAACATATACACAGGGCGGCCGCTACCCAGTGATTGTGGAGAACACTGACTGGGTAAAGCCATGTCATTTTAACATCTGTATAATTTGCTTTGAATATTAACAATACAATTTTAACCAGATTTGTCAGTTTTCATAAAACACATGTTCAATATATTTCCATGTTACAAATTTAGGTTTGTGACTGTTGTGACTGTTTTATTATCTGTACTTATATTGTTAAAAAATGAAATGCCAAGATGCGCAGAGTTCTGCAATATATTTGCAGCACATCTAAGAAATGTGGAACACCGAGATAGCTTATCTTGGAAAACGTAGTTGGTCAATTAAGCTACCGTATTTACTGATGGTTAAACAAAATAAGTTTTGACATTCGCTGTCATCTGTTGTCCCTCTGTCATAATGGGAGCAGTTCGTCCTATGACTTGTCCAGCCGTAATAAGCTGTACAGCCTGACATCTTAGAAGTGGACTTGGGTAAACCAATTAGCTGTAGTGTACAAAGAAAAACAATATACAGGTATAAATTAAATGCCAAGGAAAGAATGTTGTAACATGACGCTATTTTAAAAACACAAAATTCTCAATTTATTTGGCATACCCATTTCTTCAGAGAGTGAAATTTAATTTGAGCACTGCAAGGAATGTCATCAGGACTACGTTTTTAAGAGAGATTTGTGGGCGAAAATGAAATTGTTCTGAAGTATTGGAAATACGTGTCTACATCCTAAGTTCCACCATGATAGCCTTGGCCTACACCATGCATTTAATACTATTATTATTATTATTATTAATAGGTGGCTCTACACTTCCAGAATTGTGAGAGAAAAAACTGTGATCATTGCGATATTGGGATAATTCTACAGAACATTAATGTATGCACGTCAAATAGTTCATGACACAATATGTTGTGTACGAATGTGTACACAAATTACCACCATGAACTGTTTGACGTGCAAGTCAACGGGACAGTCTTCATAGAATGGGTACAAAATTGGTCTGAAAATACCTGTATTGTGGAATTCAATCATATTGTAAGGGTATCCTAGACCAACTGATTCTATAAATCTACTGTTCTTTCGAAATATCCCAGTTTTTCTTTCAGATAAAATGATGGATAGGACCACAATATGAAAAAATCCCGCTGGAATTCATGTCGAAACGAAAATATCGTTTTCGCCCAACAATGTTCTCCTAAATCTCTCTTAAAACCGTAGTCCTGACATTTTTTACAAAGATAGATACTGATCGCACAGTCTGCAAGTTTATTTAATAAATTTACTTATTTACAAAGGATTTTAATGCATTTTTACCCACCATCGCTGCTGCCACTGTCTCACTCTCGACGTGTCTACGCGTCTTTTGCATGCACGAAGGCAATGTTTTGAATATCCCATCATGGCCGCCGGTGACTTCATAGCCTTTAATCAAGGCCCGCGTGGCTACCCGGACGCGTGACGTGCCCCGGTTGCTGGTACGAAGAAAAGAAAACGCCTGCAGCGCGACTACGCGAGTGGCGAAGCCACGAGGGCCTTTACTACCTCGCAAAGAACGCTTATGTTTTTCTTTACATTTGTCTACCGATTTGGTAGAGAAATTCTCATGCATAATGCATTACATGTTGTGAGTATTGACCAATGAAAATGTATAAATATGATCAGCTGTTTAGTCAGTGTGACGTCACACGCGCTCAACATCAACAAATGACACTTGCGACGCGCGCGCGATCGATCGGGGTCACGTACGTGTTCACATAGACTGCGTAAACGTGTTCAAGAAAATGATAGTCTGTTTTGGATTGCATTAAAATTAGAATGTTATTTGTGTTTTGTATATAAAAGTTCCCCGAGGAAGGCTTTAAATATATTGATCTGGGTTACAGCCTTGAAATTAAAGCTAGAAGAGTGGTTGGGTGTATCACTGTTCGACTAGACTTGTATTATCGACTGGTATGAAAGACTACGCAACAATTTTTTTCTGCAGACTTCTTAATGTATACATAGGTGATTCCAGGTAAATAAATGCGTTATTGTTAATTTTCTGTAATGAATTTTGTTTTAATTGCACTTTTTTTTTAATTTCTTGTCTAAAATCTAAGATATCTGATACACTATGTTCAACAGTTTTAATTGTTCCCTTTACTAACGCATCATATTAAAAACCGAATGTTAAAATTTACCCCACTCAAAAAATAGAAGAGTCTAAAGTGTTGTTCGTCGCGATTGGTTAAAAAATATCTGCATATATGCATGATTCCCATTATTTGAATACATGAATAAGTGATTAGCTTCACGAGGTAGTAAAGGCCCTCGTGGCTTCGCCACTCGCGTAGTCGCGCTGCAGGCGTTTTCTTTACTTCGTACCAGCAACCGGGGCACGTCACGCGTCCGGGTAGCCACGCGGGCCTTGACTAAAGGCTAGTGACTTCACGGCTCGCTATCCCATCAATGTACGCTCGACCTATCCAGTTATAGAGATCAGTGATTTAGACTCGTCTACAGTCGCTTCTTACCATTTCACGCCGGTTATAGAAAGGGGGCAGGGTCATAGTTTCATATTTCTTACTACTCGGGAGGGGTCGCACACTATGTCCTGGACTTAAAGTTTCACAGAGTCAAAAAATAATTGGATGTATAGAATTGTAGGACTTGAATTTCAGAAAATGTTTTTAGATTTCGATGGGAGTTTTTTGAGGTTTTTTTATTGATTTTTTTATTGGGGGGGGGGGGGGGGGGGGGATTGAATTTCCTAAAAGATGTTGAATTTGAACAAATATTGAATACCGTTTGCATATTTATGGCTCTTTTGAGCATATTACATAGAATAATAATCTTGAAAACAAATAGACATCGACACCTCTCCATTTCTGGTAATTAAACTGCTAGGGATATGTTTTATTTACGCCTGCTTGCCTGTCACATGACTTGTTTTCTGTACACCCTACGTCCGAGTAAAATCGTCAGTAAATCATTTTCTACCAACAAACTGTTTAATGATCACTAATAAGCTGGATAATGAAGATTTGTTTAAGGATCCTTAATTTTTATTAGGAATATTACATTTACGAATGTAAATGGTTTTGTTTTAACAATAAAGCCAATCGATCAATATATTAAATACAATTGAGTTTGACAATTTCTGAACTTTTATTTTTAATACAGCGAAACCTATTTCAAAAAGGGAACCTATTATGTTGAAACTCTCTAATAAATTACTATACTGGGACATGGGAGACATTATTTTAAAACTTCACACAAGCATTTCTTTCATTTTTTTATTAAAAAGAAAGAAATATGCGTGATACATTGCACATGAAGAGAGCTGAACTATTATTGTATTAAAATGTTACCGTTGTACATAGACAGTTATTTGTTAAATATTTGCATTGTAACTGCCGACATGCAAATTATAGCATACATGCAACAGCCGTCGAGAAAAAAACACTGAATAAAACAAAGCAGGGAATGTACCAGGTGACTGTTTCAGTTGATCACAAATCAGATATACATAATACGTCTCGGTCAGACTGCTATACGGATAGTTTCATAACTAAAACTATTACAAACAGAAAATAATGTTACACGTTACTTGAGCAGAATTAATTTCATGTGAATAAACTGAAAAAATCTGTAAATCTACTCCAGAATTCTACTGGATAAAAATGTAGTACTTTTTATTTATTATAATGAATAATTAACAAATAACAAAACAATTGTATTAAAACACGAGTTATTATCTGAAGGATGTGCCAGATCTGGTTTTTTTATGGAAAATATCTTTCGATGGAATGAATGATTTTATTGATATCATGAAAATGGAATGCATTGTCGCTGGGCACAGAATGAAACTTCTTGTACTTATGTGGAAACATGGAAACCATATGAACTGGGCACAAATAAATCGGTCATTTTTTGCCCCTAAAAGGAATGTGTGATTTCTTGGTCAAATTGTGACAATTTCTATTGAGACCTAAAGCCTACCAACATATGTATGGAGCACAGATAAATCGGGGTTTGGTATAGAAAATTAACAAGATCTCACATTTACAAGATTCTAAAGGAATCACAAAACTTGTGTCTCTGTGGGAGAACTCTCTACATGTTCATTAGCTACAACTTTGTCATACCACTTAAAGAATTTTATAGTGAGAGTCAAATGAATTATTTAGATGAAAAAGAAAAGACTACACTAGGTTAGGGGTGGGGTAAAGGTTTGGGGGTGGGGTAAAGGTTTAGGGGTGGGGTAAAGGTTTAGGGGTGGGGTAAAGGTTTAGGGGTGGGGTAAAGGTTTAGGGGTGGGGTAAAGGTTTAGAGGTGGGGTAAAGGTTTAGGGGTGGGGTAAAGGTTTAGGGATGGGGGTCAAGGTTTAGGGATGGGGTCAAGGTTTAGGGATGGGGTCAAGGTTTAGGGATGGGGGTCAAGGTTTAGGTGGGGTAAAGGTTTAGGGGTGGGGTAAAGGTTAGGGGTAAAGGTTAGGGGTAAAGGTTAGGGGTGGGGTAAAGGTTTAAGGGTATCCCAGGTCTTTCACAGCTACGTCTAGTGCATGATGGTGTCCACCTGGGCTAGGGGTAGGGGTGTGGTAGGGGTAGGGGGTGTGGTAGGGGTAGGGGTAGGGGTAGGGGTAGGGGTAGGGGTAGGGGTAGGGGTAGGGGTAGGGGTAGGGGTAGGGGTAGGGGTAGGGGTAGGGGTAGGGGTAGGGGTAGGGGTAGGGGTAGGGGTAGGGGTAGGGGTAGGGGTAGGGGTAGGGGTAGGGGTAGGGGTAGGGTACGGTGTTCTAAGGGGGTTGTTTGAGGTGGTTAGGAGGGGAAGTTAGGTGATGAATAGATGATATAAAAACACTTTTATCTCGATCTTTTATTGGCAAGCAAAACCGGGGGAACGATCCAGTTCAAAATTTACTACAGAACTTTGCCCATCAACACCTGCACCCCTCCCTCCCCGCCCCTTGAACAAGGAGAAATATCCGACTACACTTTAATAAAAAGAAAGGAATTTGCTATTTGTACTGGCAATGTTAAGACATAATGATTGAATGATTATACAAAGCAACTATATATATTCTACTTAGTAATTTATGCAAATTATACAAACACATTTACTTGGAAATAGACTTTTGCTTGCTTTTAGTATAGGGTTAACCAGTATGCTAATCCAGTAAAATAACAAACCCCCAAAATTAGCAATATTACATTTTACAATTTTTCTGTCCAAATTATACATAAACCCTGTGAAATAATAATTATTTAAGCTATTGCCACGGTGCCTTACAAATACTTTAACCATTATACTTGTTTATTTCAATGCAACATTTCCGGTTAATTTTAAGTCACTTGAAAATATTTTGATATAATTTTGGCTTGTGTATTACATTGCCAAGAGCGAAAAAGAATCCCTACAGCCCCACCATATACAAGTGACTATGTATTGTTTGGATAGGAACTACCAGTGGTAATGGTTTCTGCAGTGACCAGTCCTAGCCAATCAGTGATCAATTCCCATAGTATGTGTACACAATGCTCTCAACCAATAGGAGCTCACATGGTCACCTACAGTGACTGCACACAACACTGCCATTGGATGTGTTGTAACAACCATGGCTACAATAATGTGTGTAGGTGACTTTTAGTGTACATCGGTTTCTATTGGCTGAAAGTACGTGTACACAAACTATGCAAGATATTTGGCAAGCACAGTTTGTGCACAAACCACACCCACAAAGCGCAATGTTCAATTAGAGTATTCATTAAAATAATAATTAGTTTGTAATGGTTAACAACCAAATAATTGTAATTTTGGCGTGCAAAATTAACTTTCAAGTGCCTCATATTATTGAACAAATACAAATAACTTTGTTAATAGCCCAGTCAGGGCACCACACGGGCCCCGCCGAATATGTGACTTCTTACACACAGATACCGCAGAACCCTGCAATACCTCCGATTTCCCGAAATCCGCCGTGGGTAGACAAATTCGTACGAGGCCCCGTAAGTTTATGACTGTACCATCAGTAAAAGTGTAAGCTAAATTGTTACAAAATGCTTAATCTGGCTTCAAGAAGTAAACTACAAACAATGACGTTCTATTAGCTTTCACAGACAAATTTAGAAAAGCAACTGTCCATCTAAAAAAAACAAAAAACTTTTTGGTATTTGAAAGGTTTGATTTTACATTTTTTTTACATTATTTTTTTCATGCCTTTTTTTATAACCTGAAAACCAGTGACAACGTGTCTTGAATACAGGTTTTAAACCATTTATGGACTTTCGTAAATCTAGTTTTAAAGCTTAAAAGATCTTTCTGAAATACGGTTTTACACAGGATAATCTATACCTCCTCAAACTATGCAAAAAAAAACGATAAAATATTAAAATTGAAATTCATAGTCAAAAGAGCACTTCTATTCATGCAGTATGAAGTAATAATTTGTTTAAATAATGGTAATGTAATACTGAAGTGATGAAATAAATCAATAATCTTTTTTACAAAATACTATTTATATGTTTGTAAATTTGTAATCGGTTCCATTTTGGTTCTTGACTTTGTAAGTGTATCGACGTTAGAGAGAGTGGGTAGTTTCTACAAACTGAACAGTGACACAAATGCACCAGGGGGATAAGTATGAAAAAGGGAGGGAAAATATATCAAAGAGACACGACACAGTCATGTGATAAATTCACCGCTACAAAAAATAACTACATAGTATTTACAAATCTATGAAAAAACAGAAAAGAATTCTCGTACTGTAGATTGCCAGATACTGTAATTCAAAGAAACCAAATCCAACCGGCTTCCGTGAGTGGCGTTGCGTACCATCAAGTTTTCACTCGTACATAGTCTACGGCGACGTAATCAAACAAAGCGGTCGTTCACGCGATAGTTTAAGTTACGCACAAAATGGCAAAAAGCGTACGGGTATACCTGCCATTAGTATATGAACACAAGTCTCGTGACACCTTTAAACAGTTGACAGAATAACCACGTATATGCACCAGACTCAAATATATGCGCCTCCGTAAATTGAGAAGCAGATAATATATTTATATATTTATATTTATATATATAGGTAATTGTACTTACTAATTCTTATTGATTTCGCAGCTGAGTCATCTAAGTCTAAACACTGTTCATGTTTCTATACAGTCTTATATACTCGTAATCATATCTTTAAAACTTGTTTACGGTTTTATTTTATTATTTTTCTCTCTCCTGTTGTCTATTTACATGAGGCGAGCTGTTTTCATCTATCTGTCGTATTAACTGCCTCGGTCCAGAGTACCCCAAAACAGTTGTCTAGCTAGCGTACCGAGTGGTACTATTACGTTCCATGTCTAAATATGTTCACGGTCAATAATTATAAATGCAAGTATTCATATACAATGTTTACGCTTTGAAACGAGGTAACAAAAAAAAAATATGATAACTGACTGGATATATTACTTTTCATACACAATTTTTTTTTTTTTTTTTGTGTTAAAAAGAGTGACGATTCAATCGTCTCTTTTTTCATTTATTTTTTTGACGAAGAAACAGTATCCTCATTATTTTTGTTTAAAGTCATGAAGAGAATGATCAATTATCAATTTAATTATTGATTACAAAGTCCAAGGCCTATTGCACTTTTTAACCTAAGAACAATTTGTTAAGTGTCCACAGTGCACATTGTTCTAATCTTCTAAACTACCTTATAACTTCCTACGGTACATTTATATATATATTTATATATACACGACAACAAAAATATATCAAATCAGCTGTAAGATATTTTTAGCACAGGACACAGCTACTAAGTCATATAGATTACGGGATTTACGCCCAACGCGTCAGAACGAACATAACCTTAGTTTTTCTGGTATCGTTTCGGCAGTTTTCGACGAGCAGCGAACAATTAGCAGGAAAAAAGTTAAGAAATGGAATGTTTAGATCTCTCCGATTCAGATTTTTTTTTTTAAAGACTCAATATCCTACAAGTTCCTTAACAAAACCAAGAAGCTACTAAAGGCATGCAAAAGGAACGACACACCACGCTTTAAAACGTCTCGACACGACGAAAACAATTGGAATGTGAACAGAGTGTCAGTATCAATTATTAATTGATAAACCTTTGCTAACGCCACTCAGCATGCATGCTTCTTCGCCACATTCAGTCGATACATTCTCATGTTTAGTCAGTGACTTGTAAATGTTTCTTTTATTTACAGCCTTTCAAGCCTTTCTCCTCTTTTTCCGTCTAAGCGCTATTGTTTCTAAGCTCTTGTTTCAACAAGATGCTCTGGGAAATTTCAAGCACAACAGCACTAAAATAAACCGGAGCACGCAATGCTGAACGCTGATATACTGCGATTATCAAAAATCCTTCATGTTTTTTTCCTGAAGAAAAAGCGACTTTGAAATACCTACTCAATACAAATACAATTTATCGCCCTGGAATGTATTCTGTAATTGTCAATAATTATCTTCCTCTGTAAATAATGGAATTTGAAATGACGCAAATTAATTGGGCCAACTTGTCCCTCGTTCTGAAAAAAAAATATGATTTGAAAGTGTGACTCTTTTTTTTGCGAGAGTAATTACTGACCAAATCTGGAGGTGAATTTGTGATCTTATATTTCATCAGAAACCAGGAAACATGTGTGTTTAGAAGCTTTAAAGGCAGAATTAACAACTACCAGAATATCAACTTCAATACGCCCAATCTCTTTCTCTAAAGATACTTTATATCAAACGCAGCCCCGGTTCAAAAATCTGAAATAATTTTTTTCTCACTCTTCCATTGTTCTATAGTTGTTGTTTTGTTTTACTTTTTTTTTCATTTTGAATTTATAAAAATTGCTTTTAGTATTTTTTTTCTTCTGTACGATCTACTTCTCTTCGCCTTCAAACAATCCTGCTAAAATCTGATGGGATTTCGAAGCGGATTAAACTCTCCGCTGAAAATTCCCCATTACTTCCCGTCAACCCAACATCTTGGCTCAAAATCACCTGACTCTGTTTTTCGTTTTAAATCTTTCGTCCGCTTCGTCACAAAGTTGGCTTGCTTTTTTTTTATTTAGCTGGTTTCCCCGTAGCCGGGAGCCAGCACCAATGCCTTGTGTTGCTTCATCAGAACTGGTACCACTTTTTGTCCTTGTATTTCTGCATAAGTTGGTGCGAGGCTTGGGAGAAGTTCTCGGCGTTAGCCATCATCTGGGCGGTGCGTTCTTCTAGTTCGCTCAGTTTCTCCCCTCGTTCATGGAGTGCCTTTTACAGAGAAAAAAACAAGAAATAAAAATATCTTCTGTATTTTTCTACGTCATCACAAGTCAATCATATGCCATCACAACTCAATCATATGTCATCACAAGTCAATCATACATCATCACAGGTCAATCATACATCATCACAGGTCAATCATAAGTCATCACAGGTCAATCATAGTAAATTATAAGTCGATCATAAGGCATCACAAGTAAATCATAAGGCATCACAATCACATGAACTGTGGCAAAGCCACTGCTTTTTTGTATTGTTCGTCTCATGTTACTTTCGATTTGACATGTGACCAAACTCGTGATGTTAGATTGTGATCGTTCATTAGTACTTCTCCCAAATTACGCAACTGGACGATACTTACAATGCGTGCTTTATACATCTCCCCGGCAGCAGAGCTGGAGTTAGCCTTGACTCCCTCGATGCCCCCGGTACCCGGTATGTGCCTGGCTATGCTGCGAGACGGTTTACCGCTTGACTCGCCGACTACCAGCCAAAAGAAAACAAAAGAAATGAACATCAGCGATCAGGAATTTGAATATTCTTCTCTAAATCCTCTGAAAGAAATTCCTACATGATTTCTAAGAGAATGCCATTGTATAAGCAGAAAGGGAAAATGTTTCCTGCGTTTTCTGGTTTTCAAAATTTTGGCAGAATTTCTTTATTATTATATTAACGAAAGGCCGTGTTGAAGTTTCTAGGCTACAGCTTGAAGCAACAGCAATCCGTAACCACTTTAATGCAGACGCGGCCAAAAGTAAGGCTGTGTCCAAATTACTTGGCTGTGGCTGGAAATTACATGCACGCCTATGGGAGCAGCCGCGCCCACTTCTCACAGACCTGTAGCCATAGCCATAGCTAGCTAAAATGGGACGCGACTTTGATGAGATTGCACAGAGCCAAGACTTACACAAGTCCTGCCTGTCTAGTGTGCTACTGCCTCCACCAAACAGCCCTTTGAAGAAGCCCTTACTGGGAGCTTCCGGTGTGTTGACTGGAAGGAACAGGTCACCTAGCATGTCATGGAGATTCTCACTGCACAGACAGACAAAGACAAATTAGATTGAAATTTTGACTTTTTAATTCCTGAACGTCCAACTACTATTTAAAAAGACAAACGCCATCTTGAAAATTGAAAGGATGGACTGGCGGATGAAAATTGCTATACCGAACGATCGATATACCAAAAGAAAATTGTTCCTGAAATCTCACCTCGCCTCGCTGCATATAGTTATCCTTTGGAGTTCCGTTGGACTGGCTTGATATATTCCCTTGCCATGGGAGCTAAACTGGAATGTTCGGCCAATCCTAAAGAAAAACAAACAAATTTAAAAAAAAAGTTGAAATCTTAAGAATTTTGGATATTTTCGTACGGCTATGGTTATGCACTGTAGAAGGTTAATGTCAAACAACTGAAGCCATAGCCCCAACAGGACAGAAACGGAGGCAGCCTTTATCACAAGCGTTTACACTGCCCACTCCAAGTTGAAGCTCAGAGCATCTTCAAGAGACAGGGAACCAGACTGATTTTACAGCTTTAGGCCATGTCCGAATTAATTGGATACGGCTTGAAATTACACACGAGTCTATGGGAGCAGCTGCCACCACTTTTACATAGACACGTGTGTATTTTCAAACCTTAGCCAAGTAATTCGAACATAGCCTTACTCTTGTTATATACAGTTCACGTTTGGGTTAAGGAAACATAAACGAACAGACAGACAGCCAGGCAACCAGAAAAACAGACCTGAGATCGGTCAGTGGAAGGTAGTCGTGATCAAGCAGAACTCGGAAACTGGGCAAGCTGAACGCCATGATGTGGCCGTTGGCAACGTAGCATGCCAGACATACGCTATCTGCAAACGATAAAATGTAATACGAGTGGTTAGGGTTCGTGACTCATAATCAGAGGTGTCAGGGGTTCGAGTCCAGCTGTTGGCAATATGTTGTGTCCTTGGGCAAGCCACTTCACCCCCTACGTGTCTCTCTCCACATAGGAGTATAAATGGGTACCGGCATTAGCTGGGGAGTAACATGTAACGGACTTGCATCACATCCAGGAGGAATAGAAATATTCTCAGTCATTGCATGCTACTGGAACCGAAGATAAAGACCGACCTGATAGGCTACATTGGCTCGTGAGAGACAGGTCACAGCGCAAGATTCCAGACAGAATAAAGATAGGTTTTTTTTCTCCAAGACTTACTCTGCAAGCTGATAACATCTGCTCGGACCACGTAAGACGACTCGGCCACTTTGACGCGGTAAGCGCAGGTCTGTGATGGAAGTGATATGACCTGCAAAGCAAGAACAAATATATATATATATATATATATATATATATATATAGATCACAATAGACAGATTGCATTCGGAAGCCATCTTGGATGCGTTTTGTTATGTTATGTTAATTCATTAACAGTGAATGCACAAGTGCTAAATAACAGTCTAAGTACAATTGAATTACAATTAAATAAATGAAAATAACCTTGGCTTCTTTCTCGGAGCAGATGATGACGAACTGTCGGTCTGCAATTTCAGTGGAGGAGGAGGGCGACATTCGACTGCGCTGTAATGACGGCGGTCCTGATGCAAAAAAACAAAAAACATGAAACCCACAACAAATGTCATCCGCATTAAAATTTTTAAACCATTGGTCACGCGGGGAACAATTAAAACTAATCAATTTAGTTTGGGATGGAAGAAAATCCCAATCCAGTTACAAGTACATCACAAGTCTTGTCACAAGTAAATCGAAGTCATTTCACAAGTCCAGTCACAAGTACATCACAAGTCCAGTCACAAGTACATCACAAGTCCAGTCTCAAGTACATTCCAAGTACATCACAAGTCAAATCACAAGTCAAGTCTCAAGTACATCACAAGTTCATCTCAAGTCCAGTCACGAGTGAGTTGACTTGGGACTGAATGCCTTGTTACTGATTTGTCATGATTTGTGATGGTCTTGTGATGGTCTTGTGATGGTTTTGTGATGGTCTAGTGATGTCTAGTGATGTCTAGTGATGTCTAGTGATGTCTAGTGATGCCTTGTGATATCTTGGGATAGGCTTGCGCCAAATCACAAGGTCCTTGAACTGCCTAAGACACCAACTGGAGAGTTTCCACTTACTTTTGTCTCGACTCTCCTTGGTGTCTTTGTTCGCGTCTTTCCAGGGATCGTAGGGCGGCGTGATCAGGCTGCCGTTACAATCGAGAAAAGCCATCAGCAAGGTGCTGCCTTTCAGACGCAAGATAGTACCTGCCAAAGAACACATGACACAGCCTCAGTTGAGGTCTGAAAACTGGGAATTGGGGTCTGAAAACTGGGAGTTGGGGTCTGAAAACTGGGAGTTGGGGTCTGAAAACTGGGAGTTGGGGTCTGAAAACTGGGAGTTGGGGTCTGAAAACTGGGAGTTGGGGTCTGAAAACTGGGAGTTGGTGTCTGAAAACTGGGAGTAGGGGTGTGAAAACTGGGAGTTGGGGTGTGAAAACTGGGAGTTGGGGTCTACAAACTGGGAGTTGGGGTCTACAAACTGGGAGTTGGGGTCTAAAAACTAGAAGATGGGGTGTGAAAACTGGGAGTAGGGGTGTGAAAACTGGGAGTTGGTGTCTGAAAACTGGGAGTAGGGGTGTGAAAACTGGGAGTTGGGGTGTGAAAACTGGGAGTTGGGGTCTGAAAACTGGGAGTTGGGGTCTACAAACTGGGAGTTGGGGTCTAAAAACTAGAAGATGGGGTGTGAAAACTGGGAGTTGGTGTCTGAAAACTGGGAGTAGGGGTGTGAAAACTGGGATGTGGGGTGTGAAAACTGGGAGTTGGGGTGTGAAAACTGGGAGTTGAGGTCTGAAAACTGGGAATCCAGGTCATGAAGACTGGGAATTGAGGTCTGAAAACTGGGAGTTGAGGTCTGAAAACTGGGAGTTGAGGTCTAAAGACTGGGATGCAAGTCCTATTAATTTTGTCAGTATGACTTACCGCTTGGCGTGACAATGACAGGCTGTGTGTACCTCTGCTCCCCCCACGGTGGCAAGTTGATGACAATGACGAGCACAGACCCAAGGGTGGTGCCCACCCAGATACAGGGCGAGGTCACAGACTCTGCACAGTAGAATCAAACAAACACACCAATGGCTGTCAAAGTTAATATCGTTTAAATCTTGAAAAAAGTACGTACCGGTAGGGTACGTCAACGTAAGGAAAACAGATCTTAGGATGGGGTGAAGGGCAGTACTAGTTCACGAACAGCGATGGCAAAAAGTACGTGCTTCCAAATTTCAACTGCAATCTTGCAGGTTTTTTTTAAGGTCAACGTGCACGCTGTATTGTGCCAAAATGTCCACCCAGTATGTCAATCAAACAGTGTTCACTGACCAATTAGATCCCGACTTTTGGTCAGCTGACCACGGTGGCTCCGCCCAATACGGTCAGAATCACCGTTGGGGCCTATGGCCTAATCTGGAAGACTCCAATAATGCATTATGAGTCGTCCCCACTGTTACTGGTTTCTCAGGAGGGTTTCACTTTTGCCTGACAAACTACTGCTCTAGACAGATTGGACACGTGATTGGTGAACACTCACGGGGCCCTCTTCAATGAGGAACCACTGTATAAGCTGGTGTACAGAGGAACTGCCTCATGACCAACTATCGGAAGAGTAGCCGTCACAATACTTTGCCATTAATGGGGGTCATTATGACGGTCATTGTGACATGATTGGTCATTGGTCTGCTCAGACGATGTTAAAATCTGACCTGTTTTCCTAGTGTAGGACTCGGCAAAGGTCAAGCACTGGACACCCTCTCTGGCCTCTTTCTCAAGGCTGGACATGCTGGAACTCCGCGATCTGGTGAAGGAGCCCTCGCTGCGATCTTGACATCACAAACAAAAGATGGGGGAAAAGAACTAGCCATTCAGTGATTGGTCCAGTGTAACTATCGTGCACGTGTTCAACCAATCACATCACTTCTTACATGTGCATGGCTTCAGAGGTCAAAGATCAAAATAAAAATGAGCGTTTTTTTTTCTTTTAAAAAGTTGATATTTCAAGTTGTTAAAAAAGTGCTTTACCAATGTTGAACTATTTGCTGCAAAAATGGAAATGTTACTGACGTTTAAATAAAATACAACAATTACTGCATGCATGTTTATAAAACACACAAATGTAAAAACTGGCATGTAAAGTGGAGTGTGAACTTCAAACTGGATCAAAAATGAAAAAATAATAATAATATGAGCCAACAAACCGTATCGTGGGTTAAAAGGTGAATCAAACGAAGTTGGATTTAATATTTGAATTTGTTGGCGATTCTTGTTTGTTTGACAGTCTTTGAAAAATGGCAGTCACAACTAGAAGAAAAGGAACGAGAGTCGATTTGGGAGCTGAGCCAAAATCAGCTGGGAACCAGTTTGTAATATACCTTGCATGACATTTTGACTGGTAACCGGTATCTGCTAAGCAAATGGAGTTTTCACTGCTTAGTGAGAGTTTATGCGTAGAAACCATGTTTTATAGTGAGCTTAAAACTAATTTACTCTTTTTTTGATTCACGACTGGGTTTAACTATTTTGTCAACAAAGTCATTTGATTTTTTTTACTCCGATATCAAGAATTTTACTTGTTCTCAAAATTAATGATTGCGACATTATCATTGTGACCGACCTTTTCCCGTATTGCGTTTCATGATGTCGTGCGATGTGACAACGAGGATTGATATGCATGTAATACGATATTGATTTAATATTTACGTCAGAGATTGACAGGTTGATTGATTGATTGATTGATTGATTGATTGATTGATTGATTGATTGATTGATTGATTGATTGATTGATTGATTGATTGATTGATTGATTGATTGATTGATTGATTGATTGATTGATTGATTGATTGATTGATTGATTGATTGATTGATTGCAATTGATCGATCAATACAGATACAACTTAAGAAATACAAAATGTTTTATAACGTGCTTGTTTATGAAAAGGGTCGACTTTGTCAGTCTGTTAATTGGGTGGTTGGGAAGGGCGAGTTCAGAGTAAGGGGTGGAAATGGAGAAGGGGTGGGAATGGAGTAGAAGGGGTGGGGACAAAGGAGCAAGAGTGAAGACAGAAATGAAGAGGGGGAGGGGGGGGGGGGACGACAGAAAATGGGGGTGGAATAAAGCTTTAGGGATATTTGGTAGGAATTTTTGTTTTTATTGTAGAAAAAGAGCCACTGGGTAACTTAAAGCAAATTTAAAATTTTTAAACTTGGATAAAACTTTTCGTATAGGGCCTTAGGAGTTCATTTTGTTTAGCACAAGTTGAGAGCATAGATTAAAAATTACAAAACTAGTAACTCAGGTACGGGCACTTGATCATCTTTATAATTTCTTTTTTTGAAAGCGAAACAAATTTCTGAATGTTATTCATTTCTTAATATACCCAGAGGCTCTTAGTCAACAGTTAAACACAAAGCGAAGTTGGAGGTAAAATGAAAACATGTCGCACATTGCTGTAAAAGAAAATTTGAATATTGGGCAAGGCTCAAGCAAACACAAAGAGAAATTGTGACACAAATTGTATTAATAAAAATGCAAAGTTGCATTAAAACAGTGTTTCAAAGGTTTGGGATCCATATACAAGTTTCTAACTGGAAAACGACATTGATGCAGTTTTGCTAACAAGAGATGCAATATAAGTTATAATAAAAATATCTGATAAAAAAAGAAAAAAAAAGATTAAAAGGGGCGATAAATAAAAAAATATACTCTACACACATTGGGAAATATAACTGAAAGAAGTTGGTGACTTTCAATGTTGCATGCTAGATTTTTTTTGTGCGACAGTGCCATTTATTTAGAAAGAGAGAAAATGTGGGGAAAGAGAACAAGTTGGTGCCAATGAATGATTTGGATGAAATGCGAGAGAACTTACACGGCACGTGGAGTACTGATGGGTCTATTAACAGGCGTAATATGAAAATTAAAAAAAAAATTGATGTACACACAAAACCAATGAATAATAAAATTATGAAGCATTTTGTCATGCAAGACCAAAATTATTCTAAATCTGTAATCATTTTTGTTTCTTTTAAAGTGAGCTTATCTGTTTTTTAAAACTATGTGGGGCAGATGTTAAAAACTACTTAGCAATAGCATTTTTTTTTAAACTACTGGAAAGCAACTATTTATTTTAAACTAGGCGCAAATGAGCGTGAATCTTTCTTCAATTTTGTTCCCGCAAAGATTCACCAGAAATGGAATTTATTTGAGGAAGCAATCTAAAATTCAGTTCCACAATAAAGCTGCGATCCGTTTGTGAAACCCTTCCCCAAAGCTTTTACAACAGACAAAAATTGGAATAAACAATTTCACACCACTTTTGTTTTAAATGAGATTACTAGCTTAATAAATAATATGAACACATATATGCCAAGTTTGGCATTTAACAAGGACTGCATCAACGAAATAAACAATACCAAGAAGAAGAAAAAGAAAAAGAAAAAAAATCAAACTAAAGTAACACCCCCCCCCCTCAAAAAAATAAAAAATAAAAACACCTTCTAGGGCAAAACTCACTCGTGCTAAGACTAGTCACAACAAATTTGATGAGCTGGCTGAAGTGGGAGTGGCCAGGGTTACCTTCCTTGGCCCCCTCTTTCGGACTGGGCGGAGGGGTGGGTGGAGGGCCGTTAGGCGGGTCTGACCAATCGCATGCCACGAAAACACCACCGCATACAACCACCACACAGTTTTGTTTTCAAACACAGGAAGAAGACGACATGGTGATGGAATTTTGAAATGTAGAAGAAGAAACATATCCAGAAAAGAACAAATAAATTACAAGGACAAAAAAGCAAGCAATACGTCACGTGAAACAAAAGAATAGACTGTTGGTTGGCAAATAATATTTTTGTTCCACGATATTCTTCTTTTAAAAAGACATTCAGATCTGACAAGTATGTACACTTTTTAAAATTATGACACGGGTAGTTCTGAAATCCGCTTAAGCCAAATGACCCTTGACCCCCTTGATCTACATTCAAGCCAATCAAAACACATTTTCCAACCAGATCAATCCCTGGAATGCTTTAATGCCTATCAAATCTATTTAATACTATTACAGTCGGGGAGGTCATGGGTCTAGGAGGTCATGGGTCGAAGATTTCATGGGTTGAGGTCATGAATCAAGGTCATGAATCGAGGTCATGAATCGAGGTCATGAATCGAGGTCATGAATCATAGAGGTCATGAATCATAGAGGTCATGAATCATAGAGGTCATGAATCATGGAGGTCATGAATCATGGAAGTCATGAATCGCAGATGTCATGAATCGTGGAGGTTATGGCTCGAGGAGGTCATGGTAAAAGAGGTCAAGAGTCAAGGAGGTCACGAGTCAAGGTCATGGATCGAGGTCACAGGTCATGGAATTTCAGAACTACCCATCAAATGTTCAGTAATCAAACCAACTTCATAAATATCTATTAGTTTTTTTAAAAATTATTAACAGAAATAATTTTACTTAAAATTGTCAAGGTTAACAATTTTTTAGTAGAAAGCGCTTCATAGTATTTTAGTTTGGTTAACTTGCTTACAGAATTACTGCAGTTTGATGTCATAAAAAAAAGAAATAAATTCTTGTATTTTCTTAGTAGATTTGAAAAGAGAATTCTTGGACATTTGCCAACCGACTGTTCAGAACCAGATACAACACTACAATGTCGCATGCAAACAAATCAAGTTCAACCTTGTTCCCAGGAGCCCCACAGACTAAACTTTTTCTTGTAGATTGGAAACTTGATTGTAAATTGTGTGGATGTCATCTTGACCTTGAAATTGACTTGTGTCAAAGATCATAAGTCAAGTACATGTATTTAGGCAGTGTGTGGGCAATTGTCTACTTTAATTTTACAGTATTTAACTGAAGAACATTCTGAAAAATAGAGGGAATATTATTATTATTATTATTATTATGTTTTGAAAAGGACGTCGACAATTTCCAGAGGCTAAATCCTAATGCTCATTTGACGTTTCACGTAACCATAGCAACAGCTATAATCTCCCCCAAAACAAGGTTGTCTTTTTCTGTTGTTTTCTTTCGAGTCCAACAAAATTACACATAAATCAATGCAGAAAAAAAAGACGGAATAAATGCAGAAAAGAAAAACTACAAACAAAAACAACAACACCCAGTTACATGTACAATGACTGCAAACGTGCTGAATATTTGCTTACATGTACAGTGTGCAATTAGTAACAGAGTCGTATGAGGTGCAGTGTTAGAACAACAATTTGAAAACTGCTAAGCGGGAATGCTTATAATCACTAAAGCAGCTTCAGTATAAAGACTGATATATATATTTAACTACATGGTTCTGTGCCCCCTGCGTTGGATCAACTCGCTATTAAGCATATAATGGGTGTCAAAGTGAAATTCCTGTGCCATAATCTGCCCTGCGGCACCCAGAATCTGCTGAGCAGTTTGCTTAATCAGCTGAGCTTGTATGTGTTACAGCAATTCTACAGCTTTTGTTTGCTTTGGTTAGGTCTGCAGCACATGCATCTAAAATACCAGCAACTAGATATATGAAAAAGGCATCCTTCATGAATTTAACAAACCATTCAAAAAATTAGTAGATTATTTACATATCTAGTTATGCATTATTATTCATAATGCAATTTAGGGGCATCATATCAACCATACCATAACCTTAGATGCCTAATCCATACAGCATGCCAAAATAACAACCCGCCCACTTTTCCTCATAAGGAATAAGTGGGTGGAGCAAAAAAGGCAAGCACAGCCAATCGGGTGGCAGGCTGGGCGGAAGGTACCATTCCTGGCAAAGGTGGACTCCTACAAACAGCCAATCAGAGAACTTATTAATACACAGAGCTCTAAGTGGACAAATCAAAAAAATATATCACTAGACGAAAAAGTGAGGGGGAGTGACAGGGGACAGGATGGGGAAAATTAGTAGACAGCTTTTGGCAATTTTTTATTTATTTTTTTGTGGAGGGGAAGGAGGTAGGTTTATTTCATGCTTCATTCACAGGGAAATAATGCTTTTAATAAGTCAATGCTAAATAAATATTTCATACAAATATTGTTTTATTTTTTATAACCTTGTCTTATTATGCATCTTTCAATGGATTAACTGTGTTACTATGGTAACAGATTGTCATGCCAACCATTTCGAGCATGTTGGGTAGTATTGAGGACTCCATTGTTCTACTTCCTATATGTTATCTTTATGCCTGTACATGTAGTTTACATCACCTACCTTCCGATTTTCCGGTATACATTTTGTTGTTAATACAATACATGACACAAGCCTTGCTGCTTTCCTCAACCTAACTCACTAGTTACTTTTACTACGAAATATACAAATTGCATTTAATAAAAAGTGCAATTTTTTTAAATTAAGTCTTTGTTCTAACATCACAAGTTATCTCAAGACTCGACACTCAAAAAGTTTGTGCATTATCTAGTCTAAGCATCACATCAGTAAACACAAATACAAGAATTCCAAGAAAGGCTACCAAGGATACTCAAGACTAAAACCACCTTTATACTCAGTCACTGATCATCTCCTAGCTTCTACAGGATACAAACAAAGTTTTGCTCAGTACTAAAATCAGGTTACCAGCCAAAACAACATGTGATTTTCATGCTAAGCTAAACAAAAGAAGAGCTGAATACGAGTCACAGACAAAACACATCACCTAAAGAAATTGGTTTGGAACCCTACGTTTTTGCCAAGGAAGAATGTTCATGCTAAGCAAAATTGTGTGCTTAGCAGCTCCATAAAACTGGCCCTAGACAGAGAGCGCATTACTAAAATCTCCCAACAAAGCACACACACAAAAATCGAACCAGGTCAAACATTCAGCTACCACATTATAGCCTCTCTATTGTGCCTACAAGTTTTTTTCAACCAATTTAATTATCTTCCCTTTACGTACACTCGGAAAGAAAAACAACAACAACAGATGTGTAGCAGCAAAGGAGAGCAAAGAATATCAAACACAAACTGAATGCAGGAGTCCACCAAATGAACGAGAAGCCAGGAATGTTCAGATACCTTCCCCAGGCATGCAGTTGCCGGA
This sequence comes from Crossaster papposus, assembly GCA_037893245.1. Taxonomy (NCBI): domain Eukaryota; kingdom Metazoa; phylum Echinodermata; class Asteroidea; order Velatida; family Solasteridae; genus Crossaster; species Crossaster papposus. The sequence goes on along the minus strand of JBAIAA010000650.1, from coordinate 734,143 downwards.
GTCGGAGCAGACCGACTGCGCCTTGCAGGAGATGAGCTTGCGTGAGCCCTGGGACTTACTGCGCTTCAGCTGGGCCGGGTCGTGGTTGTTTCGCCCCTGCTTGCGGCCGCTGTTGGTGTTGGTGGGGCTGACGCAGACGCCGTTCTGCTGTGAAAGGAGAAAAAGGGTGGAAGTTGGAGGGGGTGGGAAGAGAGAGAATCAAAACAAAAGTGTAAAATGTCGATACAATTATTATAAATGAACAGATTAACACAAATCTTTATAAATCCTCCAAAATTCTCCTGGTGGCTTTAGAGGGTTTTGAAAGATTTTTGAGGATTGATGCCGAGTGGCAAAAGATGTCCTGAATAAGCCCAGCCACTATTTTTTTTACATGGGACGTCATGCCTGGATTCGGCCGGTCTGTTCTTGACACGCACAATATGCGTCTCAGAGACGCACTTTTGGACATTTCCGCACATTTGCGCAGAAGTGATCGCTACTATTGGTCTGTTCAGTGCGTGACACGCGAGTAGCTGCAATCCACTGGCTGAGAACGCGCCCTTAACACATATTGTGGTCGCAATTCCAATTGTGACTCGGCAAATGTTGAATTGATTTCAAAATCCTAGAATATTATTTTCTTGGAATATGCAGCCTTCACAGAACTAAAACCTTCATCAGGTTGTTTGTCGAGGAACCTTTCTTCATTGTCCCTTCAAATACCTGTTCCACGCTGCTGCCGGTGGGCGACTTGCACCTCTCCGGATCTGCCATATACTGCTCCACAATGTCTCCCAACCCCTGGGGTTTGTTCTTCTTGGGGGATCTAGGGGTCCTGGTGTAGGGGTCAGCGGAGCCGTACAGGTCGGGGGTGCCCATGTTGAGTAGGCAGGTCTTCTGGAGATAGTCCACTATGACCAGGCCGGTTATGGTGCCAAAGGCAAGGCTGGGAATCAAGGATCAGATTTTTATTTGTATCTATCTAACCAAGTATTGCAGCCAAGTATCGCAGCCAAGTTGAGGCAATGATGTGCTTGCAGTGATTTACTGGTTAAATTGCTTAATCGATGATTCACAAAATATAGGTGAAATGACTCGGTAAGTACTGGACCCTAAATAGCATGCACTCATTAGACTTGCCTAAAGCACTGAGCTAACAACTGGCTTTCCATCAAGCCTGTATGGCCAGCCAGCCAGCCAGCCAGCCAGCCAGCCAGCCAGCCAGCCAGCCAAAAGGCCAGGCAACCAGCGAAGAAGCCAGGCAACCAGCCAACTAGCAAGGCAACCAGCCAACAAGGGCCAGGCAACCAGCCAACAAGCCAGGCAACCAGCTAACAAGCCATGCAACAAGCCAACCAAGCAACCAGCCAACAAACAAGCCAGCCAGAAGGCCAGGAAACCAGCCAAGAAGCCAGGCAACCAGCCAACAAGCCAGCCAAGCAGCCAGCCAACCAACAAGCCAGCCAATGTACTTACAGGCCATAGCAAGAGTTGATCTCTACGGTAGTGATAGTTGACGGTGCTTCTCCTTCCACCCATACTAGCTGACAGCACAGATCTGGCTGGAAACCAGACGCTCGTTTATGTTTCCCTTCTTTTACCTAATTCAACAATTTGTAACAAAATCATTTCAATTTATGCTTTTTACTGTGTTTTTCACAACTCTCCTCGGAAAAACGAGGTAATTGTAGTAAAGTGCATTACCTGTGAACACAAGCACGATTTATGCCCATAGGGATTCAAAACGCACAGCGCTCTAAAAACGGTGAATTTTTACCTTCAAGTTTGGCACGTTGTCCCTGATGCCCTCCCCGGAGCATGTACTCGTGGCCTGGTGACCGGAGCTGGACCCGCTGCCACCTGTCGCGCCACCCGACCCACTCTGGCTGGTCTGGGACGACAGCGGGAGCGAGCTGATGGCGCTGGCAACAGAGCTGGCACTGACTGTACTGGTGTTGCGCTTGAGCGGGGTGGGCAGAGGTGGCGGGGTCTCAGCCTCGGGGGTGTCTGGCTCTTCGGGCTCGTACAGGATGGCGATTTCTAGAACCTGTAGGGGGGAAGCGGGCGAAACGCAGAAAACAATCAGCCCAGTGGCGATAACTTCTGCAGCCGATTCCACAAAATACTATTGATCCATCTTAGGATGACTAACTCATCCTAACTTGCATTGGATCTCTTGCGAGTTAGGATGAGTTTAGTCTTCCAGAGTTGGATCTTAGCATTGGTGAAATCAGCTGCTGCATTAGTAAGCAGATGGCCATGGATTGGAATCCAGTCAAAGCATCTGTAATGCAAACAATTTTTGTTAGGGCTGTGGCTAGGCTCACCGTCAGTTCGGTAGTGACTTCTAGCCTGCTGAATCGGTACAGTATGACGTGGCCGCTGGCCCCAGCTACGGCTAGTAGCCGGCTCTCCTGACATAGCTTGACCATCTGGATGGCAAATGGCTCTTCGTCCCCGTCTAGGCTACGTGCCTGCTTCTGCTTCTCGAAAACCTTGGCCGTCTTTAGCTTGTACAAGACTTGTAGCATGACTGACAAATTAAAAAGAAGGCGATTGTAGAAGTTTAGAGAGCCAGACATTGTGATCCTAACGGCAGAGTTGTAATGACTCGATAGAGTCCGACTCGAGTCACATTTTTGGTGTTTTGACTCGATTCAAGTTCAAATGGTAAATTACTCGACTCGAGTCACAGCAGGCAAATGACCGGACTCAACTCAAGTCCCTCATCAGAAGACTGGAATCAATTTTAGAAATCTGCATGATCAGAAATTTGTTTTGTCCTACCTTGGGAGGAATCCCAGAATTTAACTGTGCCATCAGCATGCCTGTAATCAATGAAGAAAAATCATTATGAAATATCCTGGCATTGTACACCAGCACGTTCGTCAAGACGCAAGATTCCTTTTTTTCTTAAATCTCCGAGGTCAATAAAGCAATGATTTGTGGAAAGAGCAATTTAACCCAGATTGGTGCAACTTTGTCACACATTTTATGAAATTGTTTTTTATCAACCGCAAGTATTATTTTTTTTCTCTTACATTAATAAGAATGTGTATATTCATAAATACAGTAAATAGAATGGGTTGCTCAATTTACCCTGTGATAACGATTTCTTGTTCGCTGCTTCCTCCACTCCCCCAGCCTCCTCCTTTAACTGGCCAGTTCTGAAAAAAGAGAAAAAGAAACCCCAAAATATTTCACAAATGTAAACAAATACACAATTGGCAAAATAAATTCAACCCACAATTCAAACCAGCCAGCCGAGCCCAACAAGCTCGGTCGTGGTAGAGCAGCAAGACGTTTTTGTTTTCGGCTGTCAAATTCAAAGACAGAAATTGTCATCAACATGAGCAAATGTATAACTGCTTGAATGTTCAGGTTTGCCTCGTTTTTGGGTCCCGCCCTCCTTCCGCATATGCTTGATCTGCCGAGACCGAATAATATGGCTGCGGCTTCAAATTACACACAAGTCTATGGTAAGTGGCTACAGCCGCTTACCATAGACTCGTGTGTAATTTATAGCCGCAGCCAAGTAATTCGGACACAGCCGAAATCTCTCAAACCATGCACACAACGAGGCACACAATGATAACACTGTCAACTACAGCTACAACAATCAACCAACTCCAAAACTGCACCCGCATAGATTCCTTTAACCAGTTCGCGCCAGAGGACGTACACGCAAAGATTTTCCTAGATTAAAAACGATTGACGCATAAACACGTCCCGAGCAAGGCCAGAAATGTCCGTCAGCAGCGAGAGAGCCGGAAATGCATGGGTGTGCTTCCCGGTACCATCGGCTTAAACCCGCCTCAGATCGAGTTCCGTTAAAAATAATCCCGCGCCTCGACTCGGTGATGTTAAAATAATCCCGGGGCGAACTGGTTAAAGATCCCAGTGTTCCAACAGACCATACTTTATGCAGCGTTACGCCCAACGCTGATTGACTGACGAGTCATGAACCATGTCAACCGTGTGATGGCTCCCATTTCTACCCCAATTCGCATGCTCGAGATGTGCACATGATAGAAAATGACACCTGCTGCCTGGTCATCAAACAGTCAGGCTCTGATTACAGCGCTAATGATAGAACACGTTTTAAGTTATCACGAGCCAGAAAGGTGTGAGGTGCATTTTCGCTCAGAACATTTTTTGACGGAGTCATTCTTTGTGGCTTTCTCAGTACAGGGAAATATTGTTGATGAGCAAAAAGGCCATTTTTCAAATCCCGGTTCTTGTTTCAGCATTGGCTCTGTTTTGAAACTGAAAGGAAATCTAGGGGAATTATACATTTTACCGAAACGGAAAATGGTCGCCTGACCATTGTTGTGAAAAACCCACCTTTTTTAAATATTTAAATTGCCAAAATGTATGTAATTTTTTCTAAATTTACAAAATGTTGTCAACATTTATATTCATTCTTTCGTTCTTAATTTTTCCACAACTGGTCTCCACACAAAATAACATAGGAAAGGAAAAGTAAATGTGGAAAAACATGTTGTTTTCAATTGGGTACACATCCCTGAATGGGTCCAAGCCGACTAGTCTGGTTCCCTGACACAAACAATTCCGTGATGTTTATAAATTGCTGTTTTGTCTGAAGTAGAGCCAGGTAACAATATTTGATTTTGTTTTTTCCAGCTTCTATGAACATACAAACAGTATGAACATATAAACTTCAAAAAGGTCAGTGTAAATTATTTACTATAAAATCTTAACCCCTACATCTGCCCGTTTCTGAAAAACTAAAAAACTTGCCACAAATCGAAATGATGCGATGTACAAAACATAAAAATCAATTTGCAACATTACCGTATACATTATGTACATTCCCACAATGCACCATATGCCATTTTGGTCTGGGACCCCGCCTCTCCATCCATTATTTCCAGCTCACCTTTTTACTGTACAGTTGCTTCTTCCTGTTCAGGCTATTGGACCCAGCTGAATACAGATGTGGTATGAGATCCGAGGAGCAGTTGGCGTAGTATTGGACACAGGTGACTGGTGACTCGTGGAGGTCCATGGGGTAAGGGTTTTCAAAACACGGGTACCTGGAAGGGTTAACAAAACCGTCCATCAGAAGAAGATGGGTCATTTCAGGCATTTTGGACAGATTACCATCCAAAAGTGTTCATAGAATTGATCGTGAATGTGACTGGTTAATGGCCGAGTTTCTCTTCATTTACCGAGCAATTTCGAGAATCTCAGGAAATTTGTTTTGTGTTCATTATTTCTGTAAGTCAAGTCAAGTCTGTCAGACCTTCAGACCAGCGTTTATCTCCGGTTTCCTTCGCATGAAACAACTGAGAATATTTCTGTTCCCCCTGGATGGGATGCCAGTCCATCGCAGGTTACTCCCCAGCTAATGTCGGTACCCATTTTATACTCCTGGGTGGAGAGAGGCAAGTTCAAGTGAAGTGGCTTGCTCAAGGACACAACATTATGATCAGCAGCTGAATTCGAACCACTGACCTTCTAATCGCAAGACATAAACCCCTACCACTTGTTCTCCAACAGCAAAAACAAATAAAGAAATGAAAAAATTTAATACAAATGGTTTACCCTGGTGATGTGAGGTCAACGACCACGAGGTCACTCTCCAGAAGAACCACAACAGCATATGGTTCCTGGGGATCTGAAAGCACAAACGCAACATTACTACTCTCTGGCCAAATGTGCTTTATTGGAGAATCAGTATACATACATGTACGTGTACATAAATCTATGGACACTGCCTCTTATATTTTAAATGTTGTTTCTCCTTTGTGTAACATATTCTGTCGATATCCAGAGTATTTCTGCATCAGCATAGAATTGTAAGCAAAGTAGTACAACCACAGTGAAAACTACTGAAATTTCATCGAAGCTTAATTTATTACATGTATTTTTATGTGCCCATTTTTGGGTTGCAGAAAACGATAATTTTAAAGAATTTTTTTATATCACCAGACAATTCACAGTGCTTATTAAAACAATGACTACACATGATTTGCTTAAAGGTAGGATACACCATTTGCAGATATCGAAAATATTTACTACCGAAAAATTAAGAAATATCTTACTTATTTGAAAGTAAATAATGATTCTAGGCATCCAGCAAAATTATTGTGTATCCCGTAATTATTCTGAAAAATATAATTTTATAAAACAAAATTCCCGAACACCCAATGGCGATCGCAAAAAACCCCCAAAGATAACATAAGATAACGCACAACCCCCCAAATCCACCCATTCATGATAATTCAAGCATTTACCAATGGTGTATCCTACCTTTAAAGCAAGAGAATCGATTTCCACATCAATACTTTTGTTATTTTAGAATAGAAACAATTACACCAAGTCATTTATTGTATAAATTTCCATTAAAACGCTCCCAGCTTAGTTTGGGGCGACAACAAATCTCATTAAAAACAAACGAGTGCCCAATTAAACAGTGATTACTGAATCAACCGATTATGTTAAACAGGGACCTCGCCGAAGCAACCAACATTCAACGGAGAGTAATTTCAGCTGAATAAAAAAGAAAAAAAAGAAAAGAAAAAAAACACATTTTACCCCCGAGTCACAAACGAAGTAGTTTAATCAGATCTGGTGGATTGGATCACTCTGTTGTGATCTCCGCACCAGAAAATCAAATTCCAAACAAGAAAAACTTGCCACCGTGACATTATTGATGGATCTTGGACGGGTGCCAAGAAGACACGGTCCCGCCCGGCAGACGAAGAGAGTGAGAGAGAGAATAAAGGAGGATTCTTTCCAAGACGGAGAAAGGAGGGGAAAGATAAATGATCCTTAAAGTGGATTCAATTGGTATTTAATTGGATTTATACGACATTCGGGTAAGAGGGTGAAGGTTAATGGTTTGATTGCGATCAAGAAGCAAGCAGCACGCGTCACGTCACATGCAATGTTTCCCCCGTAAGAACGTAAGGTTTTATTCTTTGTTTCTGGAAGGGAAGAGCATTTGTGACTTGTTCCAACGAAACCCGGACAAAGTCGCACAATGTGTTTTGTCACAATGTACTCCTGAAGTAATTTCGGGATGGATTTTACCATTTTGAGGTTTTAGGTTTTCCTAAGTCACTTACTATTAATCTACAATCTCCTCAAATTTGAACAAAATCCGTCTACCAGAAGTGTGTTTTTTGGTCAATTTTGTGAAACATTTGTGTATAGAAATAATACGCTTTTCTGAACTTCAAAGCTGTTTATCTCATAATTAGGTTGTCAGGGTTTTATCACTAAATCCAGACCCCAGGGAAGATAGGGTGGGGGTACATATGTAAATGATACATCATTTTAAAGCTGAGAACCTAGAGAATTTGAAAAAAGCAAAATCTGAAAAACTAAAAAGTCGACTTTGTCCGGGTTTCGTTGGAACAGGTCACATTTGGTTTTCTCTTAAAAGGTAGAATACACCGTTTGCAGATATCGAAAAGTTTTACTACCAAATTATTTCGAAATTATCTTACTTATTTGAAAGTAAATAATGTTTGCGCTATATATCCTGTAATTGCTCCCAAAAATTGAATTTTATAAAAAACAAAATTCAAGATTGCTAAAATGACTTACTGCTTGGCCAAGGGTTATCACAGAGACAGAGGAAGTCGACAACGGTATGTTCCATTTCTAGCACGGTGGTGGTCTTGCCTTGCATGATGGTGATACTGGGAGTGCTGTTGGCCTTCTCGTAGGGTAAACCCCCCGAAAACAGAATGAAGGGGTCCCTAAAAAAAAAATTAAAAAATGAAGACACAAACAAAAATAATGAAGACAAATTTTAACCGCACACGAATCCTCACTGCAAGTTCGTCGTGCTAGCTATGTCAAAAATACACTGTCATACTTTCATAAACCTATTTTCCCTCTCTATAGGTGATTTTGGGAAGATTTTAAAGCTGTTTCATTTCTGGAAATGCAAACCAGAAACTTTAACAGCACTTTTTGTGTCTAGGTGACTTGACAGATTTATGTGGGCACAATTCAACTGAGATCTAATTTCGTGTCTTTTCCTCAACAAAAATAAATAAATTTTGTTTTACTGAACATTTTAAACTCTGGTTGCACCACAAATGTTTTAATAATCTCAAAATTGCTGAAATTCAACCCCGTGCAATTTTTGCAGCTGTTTTCTCCTTTTGTAGCTCTGCTTATTTCTGCCGGGTATTTGGCATACCATGATACATTTTTGAAGTTGTCAAAGACTCTCGTCTCGTCTCGTCGCCCCCTTTGGGTCTTACCCGCTTCTCACTGACCTCCATTCCACTTTGAGTACTGGTGTGCATGGTTCGGGCTTCAGTCCTTTTACAGGCACTTTAGCTGTGTGTAGGGGAGGAAAAAAGTTGGATTATTTAAAATGTCAAAAGTATAGAGTCAAACCTTTAATATAAATAACTCCGGATTTTCTTTAATATCTAGGGCTGTCCCAAGTATTCGCATAGCTATTTTTGTCTTTGAATATTTGACTTGCGAGCCTACTTGCGACCAACTTGCGGGCCACCTTTCGGGCCACTATGCGACCAACTTGCAGGCCACCTTGCGACTGACTTGCGACCGACTTGCAGGCGACCAACTTGCGACCGACTTGCGACCAACTGCGACCGACTTGCGACCGACTTGAAAAATGGACTGGTGGCTGAAATTGCTATACCGAACGATCGATATACCGAAAACAAAATCTGTGGATCCTGTGATGTTTACTAGGAGCCTTTTCGAAACCTTTGATTCGACTCCGGTTTTGCCTTTGAATTCCGAATCACTGAGAAGCAAATAGAAATTAAAGTAAATGGAAAAAGTCTACCTTTTGCGCTCACATCAATCGATTGAATGTTTCTAAAAGCACAACAGGCATCAAAATGTGTCAAGGGATCTCACAGGTGGGAATCTAAAAATCGCCTTAAGGCGAAGACGAAGACGAAGCCAGGGATTCGAAAAAAGGCCGTACGAAGGGGTTTAGAAGGGTGTTCCTACCATGCGGTGATATGATATTGGCCGCCTTGGCTGGGTTCTTGAGACTCCAGGTAGTCAGGGTACCGTCGGTGTGACTGACAATGAACTGCCTGCCCTCGTGATGCCAGGAGATGCAACGCACCGGCTGGCTGCAGTTGAAGCGCAGCTCAGCGGCCCGCGTTCGCAGGTCCCACATCGACACGATGCCCGTCTCAAAGCCAATCAGGAGCTGAAGGAAAAACCGAGACCACAATTTCACAAACACGTGTAGATAACGATGTAACTTATAATTTGCTGGATTCCTAGAATCATTATTAACTTTCAAATAAGTAAGATATTTCTTAATAATTCGGTAGTTAACATTTTCGATATCTACAAATCGTAATATCTTTAATTCTCATTTCGTACTGCGTTGATCACAATAAGGACACATTGCTTGTATACCGGTCTGCACAGTCTTCAAAAGTGATTATAATTTGTTACTTTCAAATAAGTAAGATATTTCTTAATAATTCCGTAGTAAACATTTTACTATCTTTATATCCTATCTTTAATTCTCATTTTGTACAAGCTTTTCACATATATTGTATTTCTCACTGCTGAAATACTCACGGTTTAAAGGCCCGACATGTTTAAACACTGCCTGTACCTTGCAGAACTCCCCCTACCCTCCCACAAACTAACCTCCGCCCTCCCACTACCATCAAAATCCTATTAACTCGAAGGAAGCTACATTCAATTACGCACTGCGTTGATCACAATAAGGACACATTGCTTGTATACCGGTCTGCACTGTCTACAAAAGTGATTATAATTTGTTATCGATGGCACCGATAGGATGAAAAAAGCGCAGTGAAAATATACACCTACATGTAACTTGCCCAGGGCTAGACTATTATCTTTGCAGCACGCAGTTTCGTTTTCTCTCTCACTTTTTTTTTGGTTCAATTACCGCTGAAGAAGTAGAAAACCAATCATTTGCAATATGTTTGGTATGAATTGCATATTTCAGAAATGACAAAAAAATCTGCTTATTGACTTAAAGGTACATTGTAGGATACACCATTGGTAATTGCTTGAATTATCATTAATGGGTAGAATTGGGGGGTTGTATTTCATAGTAAATATCATTTAACTGACCTGTCTGAAGTTTTACAATCATGGATGCCGAGAAAAGCACGAAAAAATGCGTTTGTTTTCAACCGGCATTGGGCAGTTATTCTCATGTTATCTTAGTTTTTTCGCGATCGTCGGACGGCGATCGCGATTTTTTTGGTATAAAATTATATTTTTCGGAATAATTACAGGATATCTAGCGCAATCATTTTGCTGGATGCCTAGAATCATTATTTACTTTCAAATGAGTAAGAAATTTCTTAATAATTCGGTAGTAAATATTTTCGATATCTGCAAATGCTGTATCCTACCTTTAAATATACAAGGTGTCCCTGAAAAAAAGAAACTCATGTTTTGGGGTAAATTACTAAATAATTCAGAATTATTTGTCGAAAAATGTACACCGCACATCATTGGAAAGCTAATTATCGCTTGTTTCATATATGACACCATAACTGTGATCAATGAATCACACATGATTGATTGCAGACAATCTGAAATGGCAAAACCAGAAGCCCAATTGTTCGAAATAAGTGGATGGCTGCTACATTGGGTTCTTTACGGTTTACAGAATATGCCTGACCATGCAGCTCCCAACAGAGCAAAGAGTGTTTCTCGTCACTAAATAGGCTCGCTCTGGAAGCCTACTACATCAAGTTGCTGCGTTTTCCCGACTGTGACACATTCCCGCGAAGTACACAATTTGGAAATACATGTATATCAACAAGAAAGTACAAGTGAAAGGAATAGAATAACAAAACTGAAACAAATTGATTTGTGTAACTGTGTCCTTATTCCCTATTGTAACGTTCCGAAATACGGTACCCTCTGGAGACATGAACACAATGTGTACAATGGAGACAAAACGTCTCCGGAGGGTAAATTTCTATAGATGAATAGGTCTCCATTGGGAATTTCAAGAATTAGATTTTTGGATTTTACTTAAATTACTCAAAAACTAGGATTAGGATGTGGGTTTGGGTTAGTGTTTGGGTTAGGGTATAATATAGGGTATATTGGGTCGAAATTTCAAACCAGGAAAAAAATTATGGTTAAAATGGGAGCATTTTGAAAAACGTGCTCGACTTTCTAACCATTTTGTACACGAGAACAAAGCCATGTCTCCACAGTGATACAAATGCGAATACATGTTTGCATACATGTAACTGCCTCATTTGCCAATGTCAATGTCAAATGTCAATGTGCCATACCAAGTACACAATTATTCCTGCTCAGTCGTACGTGACCCTTCCATCACGATTATGGTGTAATATGCAAGAAGAGAAAATGAGCTTTCCAATGATGTGTAAATTTTTGAAAAAAATAATTCTGAATTATTGAGTAATTCACCTGAAAACTTGTGTTTTAAACAAACTAAAAGATATAGGGGCTAGCATTTTAATCCAATTCAGTTATTAGGTTCTTGAGCAAAATTAGGTTTTTTTGTTGAAAAAAAAGTTATTGTAAAACATTTGGTTAAAAGCAAAGCAGTCGGGGTACGCGTTTAGAGTATTTGATTAAATTCAAACTTGGTCTTGCTCGATTTTGGAAATGCACCGATCACGGTTTAACATAACGTACGCCAGCCTGAACCGACCAATTTTCCCAATTACCAATTTTTCCTCACTCCTCAATCTTTTGTTCTATCAGAGCGAGCCAACACCAACTCAATTTGATATCAAATTGCACTTTCTCCCTCCCAATTGTACCAGTTCTGGCCTTTTCATCTCGTATGATAAATGTCACGCACGAAACGCAATGCAAATACTCCTTGCCCAGAAACAAGCTCATCGGATTAAATTTTACATACAGGATAAAAATAACTTGTCATACTCACTATTTTATTTATTCATTCGTTTATATGTATACAGGAGAGAAATACATATTCTCTCCCGATCACAAAATATGCCTCAGGAGAATTCAGACAAAAAACTTGGTAGCTGGAAATCCAATGACGCTGATAAATGGCGAGACAGATAGGGTGACAGAGTAGTGACCTTTAACTGACCTTATTTGCATCGGCCGGGTTATCACTAAGGTGAATGACAGGTCCAGGGTGAGTCTTTCTTGACCTGAAATGTAATTGGTTTGTTTAAATCAGACGCATTGTTGATTGGTCAATTAAATTTTTATTAAAGAAAACCACGAACTATAGAGCTAACAACAATACCAACTGGGGAGTTTAGTTGTAAGCAGTTGTAATTATTGATTAATTTGTGTAGCGTAAATTATGTTAAACACATTATTCAAATGCGCCACCAATAATAAAATGGTTCTTGGATTTCCTCACTTTCAACGGCTATGACCCGGGTTCGAATCCCACCAGGGCCAATATGTGGATTGGGTTTTCAGTCTCTGCCTGATTCCGTTGGTTTCCCCTAGGATATTCTTCTGGGGTTTTCCTCTAAAACCTCTAAAACTGTACCTTCTTCTCATCGTCGATTCTTCAGGCTTATGAGCTACAGTGCCTAGGGTGTTTTTGTTTAGGAATCCTTGGTTTCAATACCAGAAAGAATTAATAATAATATCCCAACCCCTTCCTCATTCCCTTCTCATTGCCCCGCCCCCTTCCTCCCCTCCCCAAGACAGTTTCCCTTTTTCTAACAGCAACGAGAGATGCAATAAATCCTACATTGGCGACAAAACCACATGAATATTTGAAATGCAGAACCTCCGTCACGCGTTTGGCATTAATTAATTATTTAAAAAGGGTTACTGCAACATACATCTTATCAATCAATCAACCCTAAACTGCAAAAGCTCTTAAAAAAAAAAAAAAAAAAAAAAAGAAAGAAAAGAGAATCATCACTCTTCACTCATCCTGATTCTCAATGATGTTATTCTGCCCTTGGAAATTTATTTTGGAACTACGATGATCCGCAGCTGTGCAGCTTTTGCAATAACTGCTAATAAAGCCTACGAGTACAATACCAAAGGATTAAAGATGATCACAAACGAAAACATGTTCTTTTATCGCCTTAACTCTAACCACTTTGGAAACATGTACAGCGTTCAAAATGCATACATGTACGGCGTGTGTCCCCCTCCCTCCCCCCAAAAAATATGCAACACGGCTTGTCATCGGCACACATACACTGACAAGAGCACCCTGGGACAAGAAAATGGCGAGTAGATCAGTCGGTAAACAACCTCGCCGCAGTGGACATGGGATGTGACATGGGGTGGACATGGCCAACGTTGGCCAACGACGCAAACAGTTTTTTCATCGGATGTGCACAAAAAAAACCACTTTGTCTTTAGGACCATAACTGGAAATTGTCTATTAACTTTAAGCTTTGGATGTCTTTTATATTCATGTCTTGGCTATCTCGGGGTTGAATTTGAGAAAAATTTGACAAGGAATTAACTGCAAAATCACTGACTGAACATGCAAGTTAACACGTTGACTGTCGACTACGAGTATAGTCGTACAGTAGTAACAGGTGTACCGGATTCTGCCACTACGTGTTTACTCGTAGAAAATGAAAGGTTTTTGTATTGTAAATGGAATACACTGGCATCACTGATAACGCAACAAATACGCTGCTGGCAGTGGTGAGGACATACATGTACATGTTTATGTTCTAATTATTTTTTCCCCCGTGTTTTAAAAAAAAAGTACCTATTAAGTATGCGCATGCGTAGAATGCTTGGCAAATGGGGGCGGGGCGCCCTGTGAAATTATAACATGGGAGTCAACGTGTTCAAAACCCAATTTGCTACTGATACCTTCTTCCTTCATTGTGGTAATTTTGTACAAAGAGTTCGTTTTTTATAAAAATTTAGAATTTTTTTTTCATTTTTTTTTTTCGAGACGAAACTTGAAAAGTGTGTGGAACTGGAAACATAATTTGAATAAATAAATCAAAAGAAAATACACTTACAACTCGATGGCTTTGTTCCAGTTGATGACGTAGCCAGAGAGAACAAAGGACTCGATGTTGACCACGTGAACGTTGCCTCGCTCGGTGCCTATATACAGCCATTTGCTTTGGAATGGGAGGGTGCAGTGTGTTATTCTACGAGAAGCAAAAAAAAAAAAAACGAAGAGAAAATAAGCACTTCAGTGAGGACCGCATACCCTTAAACCAATAGGGCCCTGATATGACAACGAAATTTAAGTAAAGTTTGCAAAGCGTTTATTTTTAGTTTTAGTGGCATGAAACGACTGAGAATATATTTTTTTTAATGGATGGTTTTGCCAGTCCGTCGCAGGTTACTCCCTATTTTACCTGCTGGGTTGAAGAGAGGCAAGTGGGAGTAAAGTGGCTTGCCTGAGGACACAGCCAGCAGCTGGATTTGAACCCCTGGCCATCTGGGGCCAATTTCACGGAGCTGCTAAGCACAAAAATTTGCTTAGCACAAAATCGTCTTGCTCATTAAAAACAAGTTATCAGCCAAAATTTGACGTGTTTTTTATGCTAAGCAAAACAACAGCTTTTGGTCTGTAACCTTGTTTTTGCCAAAGACAAATTTTCATGCTAAGCAAATTTTTGTGCTTAGCAGCTCCGTGAAATTGGCCCCTGATCAAGAGTCATGAACCCCAACTACCGGTACTTGGCTGCACTGCCACATATTGTGCAGGGGGGGGGGGGGGATATTGTTGGAGTGGGGGGGGGGGGGGGGGGGGGGGGGGTTAAAATGCTAATTTGTCTTCTATTCGATTTGAGAAGGATGGTACATGTTTGAGGGGCAAAGGCCTGTGGTTCGTGAAATGGAGTGAGGCAGTTAGCCCCGCTATACTGACCTACTGTTGAATTTAACTGAATGCACTGAATGTCACAGTCTGCATGTACATGATTAACTTGATACTTGAGACGACTGTCTATGTTGCCTAATGTCACTCATTCAGAGAGAGTTACATGTAGGGTGGGGTCACAGACAAGTGTATTTTGGGGTACGAGGGGGTGTATTTTGGGGTACGAGGGGGTGTATTTTGGGGTACGAGGGGGTGTATTTTGGGGTACAAGGGGGTCTATTTTGGGGTACGAGGGAGTCTATTTTGGGGTACGAGGGGGGTGGGGTTTTACCAGAGATGTAGTCGAGTCCATCACAAGTCCCTGCAAGTCCATCACAAGTCCTTCAGTTCCAATTCAAATCACAAGCTATTCAAATCAGCTTTGACAAAAGCATTCCTTTGTCATTATTCATCCAGTTACTTGTGACTGCCTTTATGAAGGGACTTGTGACTGGCTTCACGAAAGGACTTGTGAACGGACTTGCAGGGACTCAACTACAACTCTGGGTTTTACCTATACTGACCTTTCTCTGTTGAATTTGAGTGAGTGTAGTATTGCTGGTCGCTTCTGTCGGAGGTTCCATAGA
The DNA here is from genome assembly GCA_037893245.1 of Crossaster papposus. Taxonomy (NCBI): domain Eukaryota; kingdom Metazoa; phylum Echinodermata; class Asteroidea; order Velatida; family Solasteridae; genus Crossaster; species Crossaster papposus. The sequence continues at coordinate 718,765 of JBAIAA010000650.1, read as the reverse complement.
TGCAGACTGTCATCGGCGCACACACTGACAAGAGCACCCTGGGAAAAGAAATGATGAGTAAATCAGACGCTAAACAACCTCGCCACAGTGGACAAAATAATGCGAATGTTGGTGAATGTTGGCGAACGTGGGCAAAAGCCCACGTTGCCATGGAAAAATTAAATTCTTACCTCATTGACAAGGAACATAAGTTGCAGTACTGCTGTGTCGCTGTCATGACGAACGTGACAATCCACACCGGGCCGGCCAAATCTGAAAAGGGGGTTCTGAGTCAAGGAACTTTTTTCAAAAAACCCACAAAAACACCCCTATTCAGTAATTGGTCCGTTTCTCCAGATTCCGGCCATACAGCAGGCACTTTTGCCAATTTCATGGAGCTGCTTAGCACACCAACAAAATTGCTTAGCATGAAAATTCTTCCTCGACAAAAACAGGGTTACAAACCAAATCTTCAGGTGATGTACATGTATTGTTCGTGACCGGTAACCGTATTCCGCTGGTTTTTGCTTAGCATGAAAAGAGTCAGTTTGGCGTAACTGTTCTTTCCTCGCCTTCCACCGCTGTAACCCGGGTTCGAATCCCCCCTGGGACAATATGGATTGGGGTTTTCATTCCCAGCTTGATTCCGTGGGTTTTTCCTAGCTACAGTGCCTAGGGCGCTTTTGAGGAATCCTTGGTTTTATTAACATAAAGAAGTAACCATAATACAAAAAATCTAAGATTTTTTAATAAAAATGCATATACATAATGTACACATGTACCCCCATTTTTTATGCACGTTGACCTATTATTACAATTTATTTTAAGTAACCGTCAAATCAAATTAGAAATCTGTTTTTTTATGAAACTCCACTCCCCCTAAATCATAATAGCAATCAAGCATGGATTTATCACAACAATTTCTAGGGCGGTTCATCTATTTTTTTTAAATTTCTCATTTGGTAATTTTGTTGAGAGGGCCCCTGCTGCATAAACAGATCATGTGTGGTTCCCAGCTCGCGCAGATGTTGCAGTCAGTGGTGATGTGGTCCAACGTAGGAGCACGCACAAACACATTAGACATATCTACGCATCAGGACACATGCTTAAAACAACTTTAATAAGACGACAAGCATGAACTGTCTTGCAGTGATACCGCCTGCCATGACTGTACATGTTAATTGCGTTCATGTGTGACCTGCTCCAATGAAACCCGGACAAACTTGACAATTTTTGTTTGTTAGATTTTGGGTTTTTTCAAATTCTCTAATATAGGTTCTTAGCTTCAAAATGATGTATCGTTTACATGTATACTAGATGTACATGAGTAAAAAAAATTGAGATAAAAAAAATCCTTTGCATAAAACCCTAAGGAATTGTATTTCCTTCTCAATATAATCCCCTAATAGTCCAGCGACCATGGAACATACAGATGCAATGTACCAAGTGAACTGCTCCTATTATACTATGGGCTTTTTGAATCCTTGACTTTGTCTTTGTCTTTGTCTTCGTCTTCCGTCTTCCATCTTCCGTCTTCCGTCTTCGGCTTAAGGCGATTTCAGATTCCCAACTGTGAGATCTGCAGCCACATTCTGAATGCCTGTTGTGCTTCAGAAACATTCACTCAATTGATGTGAACCAAAAGTTCGAATATTTCCATTTGCTTCCATTTCTATTTGCTTCTCAGCATTCGGAATTCGGAGGCGAAGCCGAACCTGAAGCCGAAGCCAAGGTTTCAAAAAGGCTCTGTGTAAAATCATTTCATTTTCCTTTTTTTTCCTATAAATAGAAGTAATCAACTATCATGGAAAAGTGTAATTATATGCTAGAACATTGCAGTACATGCAGATTACACAGTGCCAGTATAGCATGTCAATATAGCCCGGTCATATTTACACTGTGGACATGAAGATTATGTGAAAAAGCATTTGATACAATACGTCAACCTCCCTCACACAAATGACGTACGTACATGTACACTCACATTAAATATTTACGAGTACACTTTGACATGTTCTGATGCAAGACCGATTAAAAAAAATTGTGCAGAAGTGTATAATTTTACATCTAGAGATTGATGTGCACATTGAAGATTGGTGCGGCCATGTCAAACCGCAAAACAAAACTTCTGCTAAGCACGAAAAATTTACTTAGCATGACAATTTTTCCTTTTTAAAAACACGGTTACAAATCAAATTTATTTTCAGGTGATTGTTTGTGAATTGTGACTGGTATTCAGCTGGTTTTTACTTGGCATGAAAATCTGGTAACCTGATACTGATCGAGACATTTCGGTGCTAAGCAATTGTTTTTTGCTGAGCAGCTCTTTGAAATTGGCCCCAGGTGGAATTGGTCGGAGCGTTTTGTCGGCAAAATGCGTATAGCGCCGCGAGAAATCCATACGGCTATTTATGGACGGGCACATGCAAAACTCAGGAAATACAGGTTTAGAGGCTCTAACATTCCTGCGTTCCATTGGACATGTTTGTGTGCCGTTGCGTAAACAGAGACTTGGGTGAGTGTACTAATTATTGAATAATTCAGTATGCCGACACCACACACTGGGATTAAAAATATTTTGAAAAAAAAACCACACCCAAAACAACTACATTCTTGTAGTCTTGTCTCCTGACTACACTTCAGATAGAACAGGGAAATGTATAGACATCAGGGAATTATCAGACTAACCTGGCTTGCACCCATTCACGGTTGTCAATTGCATAAAGTGCAAACAAAATTTAATAAAGTGGGAAGGGGGTTAGTATTTGAAATTGATACACCAATTCCATTTTTCTTGGGGGGAAGGGAGATGGGGGGAAGGGGAGAAAGGAAGAGGGGACACGGGCGGGGGAGGGGGGCAGAAAAGGGGGAAGGAGGAGGGGGTAAACAATGATGCCAATGATGTGCAAGTGTGCATTGCAGGGACACTTGCAGGGACTGAAATCAAAATGATGAACGCAAGGCCGGGAGGAAAGGTGAAGAATGCAATATTCATGAATGGAATTCTTCATTCTTGTCTGGTTAATATTTCAGCGGTCGTATTTCACCTGTTTCAAGGACGGACGAGAATGATAACAAAGAACAGTCTAGAACTGATACACGGTACAGAAGGCTTCCAAAGATCCCAAGATATATCTCTCTCATCGCCTTAGAAAATATCTACTAAGGAATATCGTTCAGCTGGTTCATTCTATTGTGGAAGATACATGTACATGTACTTATTTTTCTGCACTACATTTATTTTAGGTTTTGGAATGCTATAGTACATTGTACTTAGTGTGTAAAGGTAGGATACACCATTTGCAGATATCAAAATTGTTTACTACTGAATTATTAAGAAATATCTTACTTATTTGAAAGTAAAAAATGATTCTAGGCATGTACAACAACATGGTTGCGCTAAAGATATCCAGTAATTAGTCTGAAAAATTTAATTGAAAACAAAAAAATCACGATCGCCGGAGGACGAAAATCAGGATAAAAGTACTTTTGCTGGCTTTCAGATGTACGGTAGTTTTCAGTCATACAGCCTTATTTTGCTCAAAACACTTGTGCTTCGTCCGCATCGAAGGTCCTTGGAAGTACATGTACAGTTGCAGTACTCCTATGCCTAAACCCCTTCATTGTGTTATTTACACTGTTATAAAAAAAAAATATTCAATGGAGTTTTATTTTTGGAGAGTTGTGGAACAAAAACGTATATGAATAATATGAGGTTCAAGAAAAAAAGTAGGCCAAGTAGGAGAAAGATGAAAAAAAGAAAACTAGGAAAAAGAAGCGAAGGCACTTGTAGGAATGCTTAGAAGCCTTTTATTGAGCTATACATGTATGTATGCCACAGCACACAGAATAGTGTGCTGGGGCATCAACTTCTGTCATAATCATTTGGCACTTGTGTAGACATGGTCCGAAATAGAGCAGACATGGTTATAGCGTGATTCGGAAGCAGGTTCACTTGTACATGTACATTAACTATCTGCAAATTCGCATTGGTCCCGTACAAATGTATAATGATGAAAAACTCTTCCAACCTTGAAATTAGCCGAGTCTTGATCAGAGCAGATTTTTTTTTTTTCGATTTTTTTTTTTTTCCGGTCAGACTAGACGCTCAAGGGTACATGTACTTGAGATACTAAATGGTAATTGGTATAGAGGAACAACGCCAGCACGTTCATTTCCATCTTATAGGGGGGTAACGCTTGACCGTAATATGTTAATAGACGGAGCCGCGGGGACTCTTTCTAATCAAGCCTCACGCCAGATAAATTCTAGTTTTTTTTCCTTCTTCTTTTTTCCTCTTCTTAGAACTCCATATAAAACAGTTTAATAAGAAACCGGATTGTGGAACTGCTGTGTCTATCACATGGAACAGGTGATGGTATTGTGCGCATACATGTTCCTCGGCCCGGGGATCTCGCGTAAATATTCATAAAGTAGAGAAAAAGGGGGAAAGGAATTAGCATCAAATTTGAATAGCGGCCCCGGTGGCCCTTTTTTTGGTTGTAATCATCCGGAGTGCACGTTTTACAAACGAACGACGGAATATGTCTATAATATTCCTGTTCGACAATCATGTAGGGGGGGGGGGGGGGGAGAGTGATGATCATCTGAATGTAAGCCTTCGGCAGTTTGTCTTTCAGCGGATGCCCTTGCACACTCCCGTCCAAGACCTATTTACATCCCCCCCCCCTCTTTGTGAAACTAAGAAATTCTCCAAGCCTTGAGGACAGGGATCGCTAAGCACTCGCTGCATGATGTTTTAAACCTGGAAATTTGTTTTTCAGAGCGAACAAAATATGCGGAGTTGGGATATGGAGAACAAATATATATTGAACATATGGGCTGGTTAAACACATCTCATGGCCTGTGTGTGTCAAAACAAACAACAACAAAACCAGGTTGCGCAGTGCGCAAACAAAATATGCAAATTATGAATTTAACATTTTCCTTTTTCCTCACAAAATTGCAGGATTCCAAATGAGGTACGATTTCCATTTTTTCAAGTCAGAGTTGAGCTGCAGTGATTAAACAGCAGACAAAAATGTCAACATTATCTTTCTATTAAAAAAATTAAAAAATGAAAACAATTTTTTTCTTTTCAGCCACCCTGAAAAATGTATCCCAGGGATTATATATATGTTTTGTTTGTTTGTGCCGCGGCCAGAGCCCTGGATTTATAGATGCAAAAAAAAAAAACCCAGACTTGACATAATTAATATGCAGCATCATTGATAGAATGGTAGTGATCAATGTAACGGTATGTACATTGTACATGTACATGTACCAGTACATGTACATGTATGCGTTTGTTTATGGTGTAAATGGAGGACACATGCCTGGCGACACGAAGGTGAATTGGGGTTAGGGTTAGAATCGAGGACGTCCTCGATTGAGATTCGTGTACAAAACCAATGAGAGCCGTAATTGAAAAAGTACAAACAAAGGAAATTATCGAGAGGAACAAAGGAAATTATCGAGAGGAACAAAAGAAACTCCTCGATTTGTACACCATAAACAAACGTACATGTACATGTACATCCATGTTCAGTCTGGGCCACCCATTCCTGATAAATCAAGAAATTACCAAAGGTGTATACATGTACCTTAAAATCAAATAATTGTATTTAATTTCAATTTTTTTTTAGGATAATCGGATTTTAATATCTCTGATTTCTCCCAACACTGGTACATCTGTCCCAAAGTTCCATGCTGGTAGGTTTATGTTTTGTTTGTTGTTGTTGTTGTTGTTGTTGTTGTTGTTGTTGTTTTTTTTTGGTTTTTTCCCATCGACTCAATATTTGTATGAGCTGAATTGGTCCAAATTTTGTTTACATCTTGTTTATTATTGACCCTGGGCAAAAGTCTGGAATACTTCAATTTTAATAGAAATTTGCACACACCCTAGGGTATAAAGTTGAATTACATAATTTGTATGCAGGAAATTGAGTTCATAACCCAACATTCCTTTGGGAAGAAGTCTTAAAATCATACAAACCCTGGGAGATACCGGTAGAATGTATTGACAAGAATGATTATGGCATCGAATTCCCAAAAAACAAAAAAATTGACAAAGACTATTTTGGCAATCCAATTTTGTCTGCCTTTTTCCCCAGCGGATATCATTAGTTTTTAGTTTCCAGAGAGGAAGATAATGGCATTTCGTTGATTAGAAAGCTGGGACAGTCTTGCCCCAAATTTTGCCATAAAGGAAATTGTCCTAAAACCTTCCTCATCACGAGAATAATTTGTTTGGTCTGAATTACATGTACGGTAGGTAACCCATGCATTATCACGTGATCACAGACTTGGTGCTGAACCAAAACATGTCCTCCCGTAAATTCATAAAAGAGAAAATGAAGAAAATGAAGTAATTTATAACCCATTTTTACATGTATAAAAATGTCTGTATGAAACCATGGGATTCTTCAATTATAACGCTCTAGGCACTGTACACGTACATGTACATGCAGCTTGCAAGCCTGAAGAAACCTGCAGAGAGAAGACAATTGAGGAAACTGCTCGGAATCAGGCCAGGACGGATAAACCCCAATTCACAACGGTGGATGGAGAAGAAACAACTGCTATGCCAACCTACATGTACATGTACCTCCCCAATTTGCATAATGGTGAAGGTCGATTTATTGAAAGGGGATTTTATATACCTCCAAATAGGCACTTGGGAAGACAATCCCATAGAGATGTACACAAACTTAAAACAGTCCTAACTTGTTTACCCTAACCCTTTTCTCTAAGATCTTCGAGATGTATGCTATTTAGACTAAAATCTGTCGTTCTAGGACAAAAATAACTCCCAAATATCGTTTTTTAGGGTAGCTAGATATTTAGGAAGACACTGAAATGTCTCCCTAGGTGCCACTGTCTCCTTATTACCTAAAACCTTACGCTAATTTGTCTCCCCAAGTGCCTATTTGGAAGAATTTGAGACTGGGTGATTTTTATTTGTTCCATTGTCTGCAATTTTGTAGTTACAGGCCCTTCTTTCAGTTCGGTTTGGTTACATAAGACGCTACCTTCTAGTAAATTAGAATCCTCTTAATTTCAACACCACTATTTTTGTGTGTAATATTGAACAGCTTCTTTTGGTAGAAAAATGCAATTTTCTAACGCATTTTCCAGTTAATGCCATTAAATTCAATGCGAGTTTTGTACCTAAAATCAATGTTTGTTCTCTTTAGAGAAACAGGGCACTACACAATCACCCTATCGACACCAAATAAATTAGGGAGCCAATTATTCAGTGTTTTTTTACTGGTTTTTATTTGTGTGGATTTGCGTCTTGGGCTTTATTCTTCAGCGATGACAGCTAGCAATGACGCAACATGAATCACATACCACCACGCACTCAGTCGGCCCTGGGCTCGGAGATATAAATAAAATTTGTATATGCTCTCTCTCAATTTGTTCCGACGGAGGGTTTTGAGTGAGCAGTTTAAGTTGGGAGGGGAAACAAATGATGATGATGATGTGGTGGTGGATGCGAACGATCGAGTGGAGTGATTATAATTGTTTTCCCCCGTTTTTTTTCTCTTTCTTTTATTACAATTTCTTTCTTCTATTTTACCTTTTGCTGTCCGTAAGTATTTACGATCGTGGTGATTTAATTCGCAGACACATTCAGCCAAAACAGTCGCAGGAAATGAAGAAAAAAAAGTAGTACAGATATTTTTTTCCTCTTTTATTAACATTTCTTTCTTCCATTTTACCTTTTTGCTTTCTGTACAAATTTACGATCGTGGTGATTTAATTCACAGATGCATTCAGCAAAAACAAAGTCGCAGGAAATGAAAAAAAGCAACGTACATAGTACAGATCAATGCACGAATTACGCTGGCTATAAAATTGGTTTGGCATCGGGTTTTTTTAACATGGGGAAAAAAAACCAGACAGACATTCTCTTGTATAGTCTGGATGCACATAAAAAAATTGATGAAATTGTCAATTCTTTCAAGAAGAGAGAATGCATTGCTCGTAGACATCGGAGAGTTTACGGTACCTTTACCAAATCTTCTGCAAAATGTTAGCAAGTTTGTCCTGAAGCACATTTAAAGGCCATTCGAATACGATGCAAATTTAACGTTGCAAAACAAGTGCAGCCAAATTAGCCAGAGTTGGGGGGTATGCATGCAATAACCATTTTGCGAAATTTGCAGTGTGAAAACTAGCCCCGACGTTACAAATTGGTGCTCACATTCGCTTTACATGTAGCACACAGTATGAATCAGTCTTAATTTATTCTGAATGTGTGCGACAGCTCCAGAAATAAAACGCGCTGGCTAACAGAAATTCACACTTTGATGAAAATAATAATCCTGTGAAATACTCCAACAACATGTACAAACACAGTACGCACACATTACATCAATGCAAAACCAACATAGAATGAGACAGCACATTAAGTGGTTACAATCCCATTGCTGATGACAGAATCTCCTCTCTCCTCTCCCCCCCCCCCCCCCCCCCCCCCCCCCCCCCCCTCCACACCACCCCAGGGCAGTACCTGATCATGACGCCAATTTAAATCCCTGGCCATAATCACACCCATAATGCATAGTGTTGACAGCAGTGCCCCATGATAGGCCCCAACATGCATGCTTTTTTTTTAATGGTAGAATACACCATTGGTCATTACTTGAATGATCATGAATGAGTGGATTTGGGGGGTTGTATTTTATAGTAAATATCGTTTAACTAACCTGTCTGAAGTTTTACAATCATGGATGCCGAGAAAAGCAAGAAAAACAGCGTTTGTTTTTAACCAGCGTCGGGCAGTTATTCTTATTTTATTTTTGTTTTTTTCGCGATCGCCGTCCGGCTATACAAATTTTTATTTTTACAAAACTGCTTGATGAAAAGCTCTCAGCCAGCCCACAGGCTTGGCTGATTATCCACATTTAATTACATTTCGAGTCTTAAGGGGTCAGTATGGCAGATGACCTTGATAGCTCCGCGCTCGGGAATTCCGGCCCGCAAACACAAAAAACTGATAAAATTGACGAGAAAGGCAGTAAGTTCAGTCACACAAACAAACTCTCGGATTGCACTTTCTTTTAATTAAGTCTCGCACCATGGCAGAACTTTCTTTCTTTCCTCTTATTTCCCCCTGCAATTCCAATATGAAGATATCATCTTGAGATTTCCCTATCGCTGCAGAGAAAACTGATCTTATTTCCGGTAAACCAACTAGCGTAACCTCTTTTTTTTCTCCAGATATTATTAATCTGCCGCAAATCACAAAAAATGGTTTGGCACTTTTTAAAATTAACACATGTGTAGACAGTTTTGTAGGTGCAGGAAACATGCATGTACTGTGGTGGTGTAGACAGACTTTGACATTCCTAACGAAAGGAAAATGGCCCTATGATATCATGTGGATGACGACAGGTGGAGAGGGGGAGGGGAGTGGTTGAGCTAGGAAGATGCAGACCATGGGCAGACTAAGGAACCGCCGGAGAGGTGGAGAGGGGGAGGGGAGTGGTTGAGCTAGGAAGAGGCAGACCATGGGCAGACTAAGGAACCGCCGGAGAGGTGGAGAGGGGGAGGGGAGTGGTTGAGCTAGGAAGAGGCAGACCATGGGCAGACTAAGGAACCGCCGGAGAGGTGGAGAGGGGGAGGGGAGTGGTAGAGCTAGGAAGAGGCAGACCATGGGCAGACTAAGGAACCGCCGGAGAGGTGGAGAGGGGGAGGGGAGTGGTAGAGCTAGGAAGAGGCAGACCATGGGCAGACTAAGGAACCGCCGGAGAGGTGGAGAGGGGGAGGGGAGTGGTTGAGCTAGAAAGAGGCAGACCATGGGCAGAATAAGGAACCGCCAGTAGAAACATTGTACCAGTAGAAACATTAAAATGGAAAGGTTGATAATGCCCCTGATACACCACTAGCAAGGGTTTTGCTGGCCCCTTTTTTAGGAATGGGGTTGGGGGTGTCACACAAATGTGGCCGCAGATAGGACAAAATGCTAAATACTGTTGTTGACTTGTGTGCATACATGTGTAAATGTGTACATGTACTGTATTGTACACAACAAGAAAATACATGTACATGTATACATGTATATTAGCAACAATTCTAGCAGTCACAACACTAAAAGACTCAAAGAATGCCATTGCCCAGTGGTTAGGTGTTCAACTCATGTACAGTATGTACGATGGTGCGATGGTGCTTGAACCCTGTCAAAAATATAGCGTTTGTGCCCTTGGGCACAAACACCATGTTGTTAGATGTTACAAATGTAAAGAATAAAAGCACTAATGTACCATGAATATACTGTAAGTGAAATATAAATGCATTTGTTGGAAGTCTTCTTGTGCATGATTAACGCAGCCCTGTTTATCTTCTTCCGACTGTATGTTCATGTAACCCCAGAGGGCAGAAGCACAATAGATGAACAATAAATCCTTTCAGGCCTTGGGCGTTCATCTTTTGTTAAATTTTGTTCTCCGTCGTTAAAGTGTGCGATAAGTCAATGGGGTTAGGTTACAGTAAAGGAACAAAGGGAAACAAATAGAGGAAACACGGTTGTTATGGACAAACACGACTGGATGTATCTTCCCAAGTTGTGTGTCTCAATCTCTCATCTGTCTACAAGTATCTGTCTTACCTCATATCTCCCCATTCCTTCCTCCCCCCCCCCCCCCCCCCCCTCCCTCCAACAAGGCGATCACATGTAATCAATCCGTCATCCATTCCTTTCCTAAATCTTCCCCCTAATCCAAGGAAACTAGAGAGCTCACAGACCGGCCACTGACAAAACTCACTACAGCTGCATCATGGGATTTCACTAGCGACTACACGAGCACGAAGAAAGAGACGCTCATTCCTTCGGGAAATCTGACGTGACTCTGAAACATCAATTACAATGATGGCTCTCGAACCACGAGATTTGCCTACTGTTGCGATTACCCCCATTTTTACAACTTAACCTCAAATGACCTTTGCCCTCAGTACTTGACCTTTGACACAACCATCATACAAAGGTTACAATATTGCATGTACAGTGAGACACAAGTTTGATTGCAATTGGAATTCAAGTTTTCAAACAAGACAAGTTTTACATTTCAAGGCTATTTTAGAACTTGACCTCAAAATAATGGCCTTTGACCTCAGTACTTGACCTTTAACACAACCAGGATATGAAGGTTACAATGTTCAATATTGCATGTAAATGCTGGGTTCTTTATGTGTTAATAAAACCAGAACATTCTCATGGATCAGTCAAACTTCCACACCAGGTTTTGTTAAATCTGTTAGGTACTAGGCCCTAAAAACTGATCATCTTTTACACCGCGTTCTGAAAGGCATACCTCCAGAATCAGAGTCCAACAGTTTTTGTCATAAGCCGTGTTTGCACTGGATAAACATTTTGGGTAAGTTTACCATGACGCCGGGTAACATTCCGATGTGTTAATCCTCCCACCGTCCGCACTTGGATTTAATTGACGCACTTTCGCACTGGACATGAAATGGGTAAGTTACCCATTGGCTCGGTTAGTTTTCCCAAATTAAATCCAGTGCGAACAGGGCTATACAGTTTGCCATATGGTGTTGGAATTTGCAAGCATGCATGGGTATGGTTCCTAGTAAACCCACCAGGAAGTTAAGGCATGCTCATCATGTATGCTGCTATCACACTGACCCAATTTTGTTTTTCATCTACAATAAAAAAAGGAATCATTCTACATGTATTGAGATATTTGAGACTGCACACAGGCTTTGTATTCACTGTATTCACTGTATCCAAAGAGACAACCCACCCTCACAGGAATCTTATTTTAATGATGCCCGCTCACAAATCTATCTGTAAACAAGAACAGACCCAAGTATAGAGATACCCTGGAAATTCTTGGAAAGCATCTAGGGGTGTTGGATACTCTGTTTCTGAGAAACGACGCCCTGGACATACAGAGTTGATTCAATCATGCACAGGATTATAAAGGTGGTTGTTTTTTTCCGCTTATTTTGTAATTTGTTTAATTAGGTAGAACTGCACAATTGTCCAAAACAAATTGTTTGAACTGCGCAGGGGCTTAACATTTGTGAACTGGGACCAATTTACCAGTAAGCACAACAAATTGCTTAGCATGAATATTCTTCCTTGGCAAAAACAGGGTTTTTACTAACCAAATTTTCAGGTGCTGTATATTAATTTTGACTGGTATTCATGCTGGTAAAGCACATGGAATTTTGGCTGGTAACCTGTTATAATTTTAAGCTAAACTTTTTCGTGCTAAGCAAATTTGTTTGCTTAGCAGCTCCATGAAATTGACACCCGAGGGCTACTCACAGACTGGACAAATACAATTTTACGAGGCGTTCGATTGATAGCAGAAAATTTAATCAAAATTGAGCTGATCGCACACTGTCAGCTGTGGTTTTGTGGTGAAAATACCAAAGTGAATTAGAAGAAATCTGACACAGAATTATCCTTGGACAGAATTGACAAAGCGTAATCAATTTTGAAGCAATTGACGTTTTCCGGGAATCCTGTGCAAGGAGGACCAAAAATCCCAATTTGCAATTTGTGTTGACTTTCATTTCCTCCCCCCCCCCCCCCCCCTCCTCCAACACCGCCCCACAAGTGAGCGCCAGTACATTGTACAAACATGAATCAGTATCTCATCATAAATTTGTGAATTTCCGGGAATTTTAGGTCAACAAACAAGTACGGTCCATGGACCACAACACAATAATGAGATTATTAAGTCGCAAATAAAACACGCACAAAAGGATGAAATGACTGGCACACGTAGCGGTAATACTTATTTGACTATTAAATTTGTTTGAACAAATTTTGTATTTGTATGCTTCGATATACAGTATACAAGTAAGCCCGTTTTTGTATAAAATTATTTTCATGCCATTTCAATTTTCATTCTCAAAACGGCATACCTGTACCAGTACCTGATACTGCATCAATATTTACTTTTGCTTTATCCTGGTATGATATGGTAAAATATCTCGGTATCCCTTAAACTAAGGTAGGATACACCATATTGGTAACTGCTTGAATTATCATGAATGGGTGGATTTGTAGGGTTGTATTTTATAGTAAATATCATTTAACTGACCTGTCCGAAGTTTTACAATCATAAGATGCCGAGAAAATCACGAAAAACAGCTTTCGTTTTTAACCGGCGTCGAGCAGTTATGTATGTTATTTTTGTTTTTTCGCGATAGCCAGCCGGCGATCGTAAAATTGTCTTCATAAAATTCTATTTTTCAGAATAATTACAGGATATCTAGCGCAATCATTTTGCTGGATGCCGAGAATCATTATTTACGTTTGAGTAAGATATTTCTTAATAATTCGGTAGTAAATATTTTTAATATAACTGCAAATGGTGTATCCTACCTTTAAAGGTAGGATACACCACTGCTTGAATTATCATGAATGGGTGGATTTGGGGGTTGTATTTTATAGTACATATCCTGACCAGTCCAAAACCCTCAATCCAAATCAATGTGCAATGCAGTCACAAGCTACATACTACATTAATTGTACCTGCACCATTTACTTATGCAGTGGTCACCATTTATGTGTTCGTGTACATCACGTAACGATGTACATGTACATATGCACATATATACGTACACATACGGTGTACAAGTATGTAATGACCAAAATCTATCATACATGTACCAGTGCACACACTGCCAATATTGCAAGTGGACGTTTGTCCAAAATCCATCCGTGCAGGCAGTGCGTACTCCTCCTATATACGTTTGTACAGTATGCACAGGTACATAACAAAGGTGTCAGATACACAGCCAATGGTTTCTGTGCTGGTAATTAGCAATGCAAATACGACAGCCGGACATATGGCCCCGGTATGTACGGTGTGCATATGTATACGTACACTGCCTGCCATTAATACGCTGTTCACAGCTACACGTACAATGCGTTGTAAACGAGGTAACGGGGAAGTTAGCTTCAACTGCAGATGTCCATAAATCATTGACTGACTGTGCATTGTGAAAGTGTCGCTTCAATCATGGGCTGTATAAATGTGCAATGAGTAAATTGGCGTAAAGTTTGTCAGGCCAACAATGTGTGCATTCTCAAATTTGTATCGCTTTGTTCACGTGTACAAAAATGGTTAGAAATTGGAGGTACATGTACGTTTTTCCTACCTCAATGGTTAAAGGGTCGCAAGTTATTTCAAAAATGCTCATGAATATTTGAACCAGATTTACTTTCATGGGTTGGAATTTCCAAATATCCCTTACCTGGGACCAATTTCACAGAGCTGCTAAGCACAAAAATTTGCTTAGCACAAAAAAGGTCTTGCTCATTAAAAACAGGTTACCAGCCAAAATTCTACGTGTTTTTTCATGCTAAGCAAAAACCAGCTGATTATCAATCCAAAACAATAAAGATCACGTGAAAATTTGGTCTGTGACCTTGTTTTTGCCAAGGACAAATTTTCATGCTAAGCATATTTTTGTGCTTAGCAGCTCTATGAAATTGGCCCCTGAAATAATACTTTAATTTGCAATGGTTAGGTACATGTATACCTGGGAAATTCGTAGTGTTTGAGATAAAATTCATATTGTGAAATCATTGTGGAGACCTTTACACCTATACAAATTGTTCTCACCATTCCTCATCTTGCTTCATACAGTATGCGAATAAAAGTGCACTCTAAAATTTGCTCCTACAATGTCTTAACACCTAATAGAACCTGATTCGGTGTAACACAAAAACAAAAACATAATCAGGAAATAATATGTTAATATAATAATATAATTCAATTTTTCTGAACAGTTACAGACATCTAGCACAATCATTTTGAGGAATGCCTACAATCATTAGTTACTTTCAAATAAGTAGGACATTTCTTAATAATTCGGTAGTAACATTTTTTAATATCTGCAAATGGTGTACTCTACCGTACCTTTAAGTAGTTTGCTTTTATTCCCCTCAATGCAGAGCTTCGTCAGAACGCACCTACCGGTACACCATTCCAATCCACTGCACGTGTGCAGACATGCGCGCAAAACGCCGACGTTCTTTTCCCCTTTTAACATGCACGCTGCGCTCTGTCATGCGGAGACACATCGGAGGCCCCATTGGCCGCTATTGATCCCGACATTGAGAACCTCACAAATTCAGAGAAAGAGCAGGCAATTGCGGCGGACAAGACAGACCGAACTAAACAACAACCATTGCACTCCCCCACTTTCCTTCCCCCATTTTCCTCTAGCGCTCTTTTTCGTAAACTGAAAAACGGATTGTGGACCTGGGCAAGTCCACAAACCGTAACCTCTTCCCGCATCGTGTGGACCTATATTGTTCGGAGGTCCACAGTGCGTATGCAAGACTAACTCACACACACGTTTGTTTATGGTGTAAATCGAGGAGTTTCTTTTGTTCCACTCGATAATTTCTTTTGTTCCACTCGATAATTTCCTTTGTTTGTCCCCTAACTTTTTACAATGGCTCTCATTAGTTTTGTACACGAATCTCAATCGAGGACGTCCTCGATTCTAACCCTAACCCCAATTCACCTTCGTGTCGTCAGGCATGTGTCCTCCATTTAGACCATAAACAAACACACACGTGCAATTTGCAAATATCATCTTGAAAGATCATGAACTGGGGGGGGGGGGATTTCAAATCAAACAGTTGCAATTTTGTGACTAATTTTTTACAAACTACCTCTACAGTTGACAAACCTTCAACAACAAATTATGTTTTTAGAAAAAATATGTTTAGTACAAGAGAGACAAAGGGTGACGAAACACATCAAAATGTAACTACATTTAAATCAAGATATTTCAGTTTTCCCTGTTTTGAAGACTTCAATCATTTCAATTGATTTGCGACTGGGAAAAAAACTCGTTCCAACCAGCTACTGTTTAGAACAACCTACCAGATGTTGTCAAACGGGCTGAGACAACAGAACAATTCAAAACCCGGGTTCAAACATATCTGTACAATTTGTATAATTGTTGATTTCATGACGGCCCATAGGGACCTCACGGTGATATGCGGTATAAGAATGGTTTATTATTATTATTGAGAAGACTATCAACAGTGATGTTACAAATAGTTTTTTTTGTAGAATTGCTTAAAAAAAAAAATCCAATTATATAAAAAAATCTTCGAAAATAACTTGATTACTTGACTCCTAATGTGTGCCATCATGACATAGAGCTCATTATCTTTCTATTCACTAGAGGGCACTGACACAAACACCCTCAAATATCCCTCGATAACATCCCTCCGCTACGAGTCAGTCCGCACTCAAATCAGAGCAATCAAACAAGGACAAAAAAAACAGCATCCAAAACAAAAATAAATAAACACGCGTCTGGCCCACCGACTTCAAATGGTGATAATTGAAATTGGGAAAGAAAAGAAAAACTAGACATGTGTTTGTGGACAAACACAGAGCTGTTTCGGATGTCTAAAATGTCTTTCATTATGTGTGTGTGGTGGTCTAAGTGTGTGCCAAGTCTAAAGTCGATCGGATTTACCAAAGTGCCAAAGATATATTGGTTGAACAAAAACGTGTACAAATCCTATGGGAAAAACTGAACCTTTAATGTGATGTAACATGACACCCGGCGATGTCATCATGACGTCATCTTAATTTTCGTCTATAACACATCCTCGAATACTTGCAAACCAAGTTTGACCCCAACCGGACTTGTACTTTCAGAGTTAGAGGGTCTTAAAAACTACACCTCTAATGTGACGTCACATGACCCGCGATGACGTCATCTTGATATTTTTTTTTTTGGCCCTCCTCAGGATGTTGGTCGAGGTCTGTGCTAAGTCTCAAGTCGATCGAATTTACAGAAGTGTCAAATTCAATATTTTGAAGAAAAACGTGTACAAAACCTATGGAGAAAATTGAACCTTTAATGTGACGTCACATGACACCCGGTAATGTCATAATTACGTTATCTTAATTTTCGTCTATAACACACCCTCGAATACTTGCAAACCAAGTTTGACCCCAACCGGACTTGTACTTTCAGAGTTAGAGGGTCTTAAAAACTACACCTTTAATGTGACGTCACATGACCCGCGATGACGTCATCTTGATTATTTTTTTCTTGGCCCTTCTAAGGATGGTGGTCGAGGTCTGTGCTAAGTCTGAAGTCGATCGAATTTACAGAAGTGTCAAAATCAATATTTTGAAGAAAAACGTGTACAAAACCTATGGAGAAAATTGTACCTTTAATGTGACGTCACATGACACCCGGTGATGTCATAATTACGTCATCTTAATTTTCGTCTATAACACACCCTCGAATACTTGCAAACCAAGTTTGACCCCAACCGGACTTGTACTTTCAGAGTTAGAGGGTCTTAAAAACTACACCTTTAATGTGACGTCACATGACCCGCGATGACGTCATCTTGATTATTTTTTTCTTGGCCCTTCTAAGGATGGTGGTCGAGGTCTGTGCTAAGTCTCAAGTCGATTGAATTTACAGAAGTGTCAAAGTCAATAGTCTGAAGACAAACGTGTACAAAACCAATAGGAGAAAAATGGGAACCTTTAATGTGACGTCACGTGACCTTGAATGACGCAATCGTGCCGAATTTCTTTCAGAAACATCTGGGGGTGGTGTTCTAAGTCTATGCCAAGTTTCAAGTCGGTCGGATTTACCGAAGTGCCAAAGTCAATAGTCTGAAGAAAAACGTGTACAAAACCTATGGGGAAAATTAAACGTTTAACGTGACGTCACGTGACCTTGAATGACGCAATCGAGCCAAATTTCTTCTAGGACCATCTGTGGGTGGAGATCTAAGTGTACACCAAGTCTCAAGTCGATTGGATTTACCAAAGTGCCAAAGTGTATTGGCAGAACAAACGTGTGTAAATCCTATGGGTAAAAACACTGAAAGTGGAAAAAAAAAAAAAAAAAAAAAAGAAAAACTAGACATGTGTTTGTGGACAAACACAGAGCTGTTTCGAGTGTCTTACATTATTTTCAATATGTGTGTGTGGTGGTCTATGTGTGTGCCAAGTCTCAAGTCG
Organism: Crossaster papposus; assembly: GCA_037893245.1. Lineage (NCBI taxonomy): Eukaryota > Metazoa > Echinodermata > Asteroidea > Velatida > Solasteridae > Crossaster > Crossaster papposus. Next base: position 700,775 of record JBAIAA010000650.1, on the reverse strand, counting down.
ATCAAATTTACGAAAGTGTCAAAGTCAATAGTCTAAAGAAAAACGTGTACAAAACCTATGGGGGACAAATTGAACCTTTAACGTGACGTCACGTGACCTTGAATGACGCAATCGTGCCGAATTTCTTCCAGAACCATATATGAGTGATGTTCTAAGTGTGTGCCAAGTCTCAAGTCGATCAAATTTACGAAAGTGTCGAAGTCATAGTCTAAAGCAAAACGTGTACAAAACCTATGGGGGAAAAAATTGAAACTATAACTTGACGTTACGTGACCTTGAATGACGCAATCGTGCCGAATTTCTTCCAAGACCATCTGTGGGTGATGTTCTAAGTGTATGCCAAGTTTCAAGTCGGTCGGATTTACCAAAGTGTCAAAGTGTATTGGCTGAAAAAACGTGTACAAATCTTATGGGAAAAATTTAACCTTTAACGCAAAGTCACGTGACCTTGAATGGCGTAATCGCGACGAATTTCTTCTAGGACCGTCTTTGGGTCGTTGTCTAAATGTATGCCAAGTCTCAAGTCGATCGGATTTACCAAAGTGTCAAAGTGTATTGGCTGAAAAAACGTGTACAAATCCTATGGGAAAAAGTCTGAAAGTGGAAAAAAAAAAAAAAAAAAAAAAGAAAAAAAAAAAAAACTTTAACGAAAACAAAAGCTGTTTCGGTGAAAAACCGAAACAGCTAAAAAAAACTTTAACGAAAACAAAAGCTGTTTCGGTGAAAAACCGAAACAGCTAATAATGACGGACACCAGCAATGAGTTCATCCGGACGCGAAAAAAAAAGAAAAAAAGATAACTCGTTGGACCGGTCTCAGCCACGATTACATAGGATTACGTCTAGCCTATTTCTTAGTGCTGTACGTGTGTGTGTGTGCATCTCCGACCCCTGACATTTAAATCAGCCATCCATCACACAGACACACGCAGAGCCGCGGCTGTACGTACTGTACGTAATGTGCTGTACGCTCGACCGTATGGTCGGCAGTGTTGGGATGTACATGCGCATGCACTATATATCTTGGATGGTGTTTGTGTGCGGTGAATCCTAATTGCGTGTATTTACCCGTACTACATGTACATTGTACACCAGCATCAGACAGTTACGGTACAGTGCTGGGTTGTTCGTGTGGCTGTGTGCAAATTGTCCCTTCATTGCTGAGCTGTTAAACCACAGCCTAAAAAGGGGGGGGGGGGGGTGGTTTAACAAAGGTTAATGACAACTGAGGTAGGGACATTAGCAGGGTCATTAGGAAGGATACACGAGGTCTACATGTAGTTTATTTTATTATATATTTATGCATATCATGCACCTCAGATGTCAGATAGGAGATGTCCACACATTCTACGCCTTGTTCAAGGTATCTAGACGCATACTAATTAGCCATATACTTGCTATACCATTCCTCCATGGTTATACAGTGTACTGTGCTAGCTCCGTGCAGATGTTACAGCTTTCAGTTTTAACCATATGTAACCATCCACGACAAAAGGCTGTAAAGTCGCCGGAGCATTTTTAGAAAAAGGACCATTAAATTATGTGAAAAACGATAAAAAACAACAAAAAAATATTTTCAGTGTTACTTGTTGTGGCTAACCATACATACCAACTATGTCTTGTAATACATCATTTAAAAGCTTATTTCTTGCAGATTTTATTTTTCTAAATATCTTAAAACGTCAAGATGGCTACCTTACTTCTATTGTTCACAACTGCTTATTTAGTGAATGCCCAGAAATGAAACTACAGGTTTATTTCGACATCTGGAAATGGACTGATTTTATTTTTATTTTTGAGAGAGAGAAAGAAGAATAACTGACTGGTAGGGCTTATAGTTAGGAGACAAAAGATGCAGGAATAATTAACAGGATCAAAAACAATAAAGTTGATCATTAACTTGCTTGGTCGCTCATGCTTGAAATGGGAATTTTCTGAAGGGAAATGCACTTTTATTTGGTCTTCAGTTTAGAAGATGTACATGAAGCAAGTGTATGACCACATTATGTCAGACCTAAAATTCTCAACCAAAATGCAGAATCTTCTAATTCCCGTAACAATACATGTTGTATGTACTGTACATGTATACTATATGTATGTGTGGGTAGGTAGGAATATACATGTTCAAAGTATTCACATTGTTTTTTAATGTAATATTCTGTGAAATTGTACACAAGCTGGGCACAATTACAAAGTTTGCTTTGTAACAAATCTTGTTACCAACTCCCATCTCAATACCCCAACCTCTACTTTCAAACTAACCTTTCTTAAAAATGCTAGTTGAAAATTCATAAATGGTTGACAAGGAATAGCATGACAAAATTACAGGCCACCTGCCCAAAAGTTAAACTAGCTGCTCAACCGAAATTTGGTTAAATACAGCCCCTGACACTTTTGCCCCAGATATCAATTTCGTCACCCGAATCCCTTCTTCGATTCCGAACTTAATCTCTCCCTCCCCCCCCCCCTTTTGTTTTTTGGTTATTTTTATTTCATTTCTTGTCATGTTTTCCTTAAATAATTTTTTTTTCTCGGCTGAGGCAATGACCTCAATTCGTCCATGATACAAGGATCCCCCCCCCCCCCCCTATGGCATACTTCCCGGCGTTGTCACGGAAACGGCTCAATGTCCTGACGTTCAGGACCTGCCCGCAGTTTCCGATGAGAACATAAGCCAAAAGGGGGATTTGCATGACATGCTATCATCAGGTAAATGGATTGCCTTTTTCCTTTCTTTCTTTCGTCCTAAGCCTACATACATGTACATCACTCTCCCATGGCGTTACATGTACACATTTTCGCTAAGGCTTGAACTAAAGTTACGTGTAACTGATAGGTTTTTTTCTAAACTTCACAACCAATAACGACTTGAATCTGATAGAATGGTTAGTCAGTGTTTCAGCTACATGTAACAGTAACAGCAATGTATAAACCAATACTCGACAACCCAAGCTTCAATTTCATAAATTTCTTAAAGAAGGGAAAAACCATTTTGTAATTGCTTCAACTGACCCGTCCCAAGTTTTATGATCATAGATGCTGAGAAAAGCAAGAAAAACGACGTTCGTTTGCAACCGGCGTCGGGCAGTGGTACTTATGTTGTTCTTTGTTTTCTTCAAAATCGTCGGATGAATTTATAGAATTCAATTTTTAGGAACAATTACAGGTTATCTAGCACAATAATTTTGCTGAATGCCTACAATCATTATTAACTTTCAAATAAGTAAGATATTTCTTAATAATTCGATAGTAAAGTTTTTCGATATCTGCAAATGGTGACCTTTAACCCTAACCCTCCCAAATCCTCCAAATTCCTCATTGCAAAATGCAGGATTTTGCAGGATTGAGGTCACTTGGAGTTTGATGCATTGCAGGATTTTGCAGGATTGAGGTTACTTGGGGTTTTACCCCTGCAGGAATATGGAGGATTCAGGTTATCAGGCTGAATGTGACACACAAGGATTTTGCAGGATTGAGGTCACTTGGAGTTTGATGCATCGCAGGATTTTTCAGGATTGAGGTTACTTGGGTTTTTACTGATTGCAGCCAGGGCAAGACTGCAGGATTTTGCAGGATACAGGCTGTATGGTCACCAGTGACCAATATTGGAGGATTTTGCAGGATTCAGGTTACTTGGAGTTTTAACAATTTAGGAATTGGAGGATTTTGCAGGATTCAGGTTATGTGTAAGTAAAAATGGGTAGGGAGTTAGGGTTAAACACAAATAAACTGATGTTTTTTGCACAAACGTGTCACGCTTTATTTAGGACTACGTAGGACTTCAATGAACTCACTGTTCTATTTTTGCTTGTAAAAACTGACACAACAGGAAACTGAGAGGCCCTACAATCTAAAAAAAAAATTCATAATTGCTGGGAGAAACAATACAATATTTGATAATCATCATGCGTGGTGAATGTGGTGAACGACAAACGGAAGGATACACAGTAGTGACTCAGTAGAAACTGACCATAAGTTTCTAGTAACTTTCTATCTTGGCAATTGGGAATTATCGGGAATATTGTCACACTCACACTGACGTTTTGTGTTCATATGCTGAAAAAAAAGAGCTGTTCTTCTAGTCTGTGCATTTAATACACGACCGATATCACACTTGGAATTGAGGTTTCATGCCACTTTAGCAAGTGTCTGCGAGATAGCGGAATCGCCACAGCTGTACGTACGATGTCATGGAATCGCGACTACACACTAACAACTCGAGTTTTGGGGATCCAAAAAATGACCCCAGAAACTTGTTTTAACCCTAACCCCCTAGGCCTTACTTTGGGCTAAAGAACTGCGTACTACAGAATACTACTTAGTATTTTGTAGCATTGGGTCTCTCTGTGACTGATGATTGGGTGTGTACTGACAAGGTACAGATACTGCCAACTACAAAGTACTAATAGTGGCAATACAGGTCAGTATTACTTACCTGGCAAAAAATGCAGTAGTCCAGCCTTGACCCATGTGTCCCAAGTGAAAATTTTTGCTGTAGAGTTTAGAACACCTTACACAGCATACATGGGCCATGCACACTCAGCAAGCAGAGGGACCCAATGCTAAAAAGTACTACGAGTGCAATAAGGGGTGAAGTACCAAATACTAAAAATTACTACAGGCATTGCACACAAGTCAGTGAGAGTACTGCATACTACTTTTTACTACTAGTAGTAAAAAGTAGCATTAGGTAGGGTTTGAGTTAAAACAAGAATTTTTAAAAATGCCCAGTTTGTAAAGGATAAAAATGAAAATGGAAAAAAAAACTTTGAACCTTTAGGTAATATGCGACTCTGAGAAACATCTTTAGAAATGACCTTTTATTGTTTTCTTCAAAATGGTAGCATTCTAGAAGTTAAATCATTTCACACAGTACAGTAGTTTAGTGTCATTAAAGTCTTTACAACAAGTTAGCTTTTTAACAGTATTTTGGTTGTTTAATTTTTTGATACATATAGCTGCAAAAATACTACAGCTGCTTTAAACATCACAGTGAAAAGTTTGATTAGAACCATACTGTGCATGTAGGTAAAAGCACACAGACTTAAAGGTAGGATACACCATTTGCAGATATCGACAAATTTTACTGCCGAATTATTAAGAAATATCTTACTCATCTGAAAGTAAATAATAATTCTAGGCATCCAGCAAAATGATTGCTAGATATCCTGTAATTATTTTGAAAAATACAAACGAAAAATTTGCGATCGCCAGACAGCGATCGCGAAAAAACACAAATAACATAATAACTGCTCGACGCCAGTTGAAAACAAACACTGTTTTTCATGCTTTTCTCGCCATCCGTGAATCTAAAACTTCGGAGAAGTCAGTTAAACGGTATTTACTATAAAATACAACCCTTCAAATCTACCCATTCATGATAATTCAAGCAATTACCAATGGTGTATCCTAACCTTTAAAACATTGTATTACCTGTCAAATAGACTTTGAACAGGAAAAAAAATCCCCATATTAACGGAGAGTTGAAGGATGAAGAGAGAAATACTTGACCCTAAAAAGTGGCGGTTATCAGAGGATTTAAGTACTTGAGACCGTGTCCCGTGGTACATGGTCTACTGTCGGTACATGTTTCTTGAGTGTTCTCTAACATGTCAAGCAGATGCTTAAAGATTTTAGGGCAGTGATGGGGACCAGTTAACAATGTACGTACATGTACATGCTGACTGGTCGATTAATGGCAACAAACTGTAGTGAGTACTCTAGGTGTCATAATGGTTGTATGGGTTTTTTCCAAACCCATTCACAAAATAGCAATCACATTATGGCTCACTTGAACAAACTAAAGGAGTTTCCTACCTCCATGCTCAGACAGTCCAAATAAATAAGGAGGTCAAGGTCCAACTGTGAAATCAAATGGGCAACAGTGCTACGCTGCACTATAAAACACACCATGTACATTTTGTTGTACATACTGAAGCTAAATTTGTATACTTTTTGCAGCCTTCGAAAAAGTGCAACCAAAATTTTACTTGTTGTAAAGATATTTAATATTGACACTAAACTCCCTGTGAAATTATTCTTTCTGGCATCCTATCTTTTTAAAGAAAATTATAAAGGTCATTTCCGAAGATGTGTTTCAGAGATGCATTTTTGGAAATGTCCATTATTGCATGTTTTTTAACACTCAAGGTCCCACTGTCTTGGTGATTTAGTTGAGGCAAATGTCACAATAAGATAAATAAATGTATGTATGTACACGCGTTAACCACAATGAAATAATAGCAGTTGTGAACCTCCTTCAGTTTGAAATTACAAACATGTCAAATGGTACTACATGTACATATTTTCCAAATTTTCATTTATTTATGTAACATTGCACATTATAATTTTAAGTCTTGTAGTTGTACAATACATGTGTACATAATTTTAAGTCTTGTACAATAGTGTACATTGTTTTGTATTAATTATTAAATGAGAATTTCTGTAAACATCTTATTAAAACTTGTTTTGAAATCTCACAGCTTAACAAACATCGAAATAAACATTATTTGTTGCATTTAGATGATTTCACGAAACGCTAGGATTAATCCTATCTCGAGTTAGGATGAGTAACTCATCCTAACTTGCATTGGATCTATTGCAAGTTAGGAGGAGTTACTCTTCCTAGGATTAATCCTACCTAACATTGGTGAAATCGGCCGCAGGGCAAGATATTTACATTTTTATGAAATGGCCTTGACTGTCGAGGTCAATGTATATTACATTTCAATGGGATAAAAACTTATGATTTTCACCACAATTACAAACACAAATGAGGGGTAAATTCAAGTTGAGGTTGGATTACAAAAAAGGATACATTCGTAAAGAGCCGTTTTTCGTGCCGACAGCCAGGATATTTTGCACCGGGTCGTACGCCATCGACGTTGGCTCGAATGGGAATCCATGGCGGACAACCTGCGTGGGGAAAAAAAAAATTCAGGGAGAACATTTAAAAAATATCATTTTAAATTCAAGGCAAACTCAAGATGAATTTCAGCCTAGAAACACTGCAGGCTTGAGTTGGGGTAAGGGAATGCACTGCAAACGTCTGAAATGACTGCACATCTGTTGCAAAAACCGAGGCTCTGGTGTTTTTAAGAACCCTCGATTGCGGGCTGTGCAAAATAGGGACGGGTTTACAGCGGGGCGCGCTAGGCCGGGCGCGCACCCACCTTGCATACGGTGAAATGATCCGAGTTTAGTGTCTCCGCGATCTCGGTCTCTCCTTTTGGCGACGAATTTGACGAGCCCGAAGTCAACCCATCCAGCACCTTTTTGAAGGGGAAACGCTTCATGCTGCACACCGTAACCCTGTGGCCCTTCGGGGGTTCGGGGAGTTGGGAACAATCCTCAGGAAATCTCGGTATTTTCCATGGTCAACATTGTTATTTTTCGGAAGCCAGGCCCCTCGCATCGGCCGCTGCTGTCATTTCGCGTATTGTGTGTACCTTTCTTCTATGGGTTTTACACCGCGCGTATACACTGTACGTACGACGTACGTAGAAACATACGTACGTCGATATGCGAGGCGCTGTTTTGCATTATTGGTGTAGAGTGTATGGAGTGCGAAATGTTTTAGTTTACACTTTTGTAAATTCCACCCCTCGATGTCGGTTCAATAAATATTTCTGCTTAGAATAGAAGTGGAAAATGTTTCACCTAGTTTGTTGTAGGTTGTAATAAACACATTATATTAAAGACACACAATTCATAAAGGGTGATCGCACTAAATATGTGATTATAATAATGCACTCAAATATTTTGTGGGATTTTATACTTTTATATTTCAGACACCATTCTTTTTTAGTTGATTTGATGCATGTAGTTAATGCGCATATATGCATGGCTGAAACATAAAAACCACTGCAACGTTAGGTAAACAAGTACTGCGTGTACGATATTGATTGATAGATGTTTCAATTATTTACCAAAAACAAAAAACAAAAAACTGATTTCCTTTGCCCTTTAAACAAAAATTGTGCTGACATTGTTAACTTTTATCAACTTTTTATTAAGCTGTTAATTCCTCTGGAGTATACAGTGTAAATACACATTGGTAAAGCTGACAAAATATTAAAATTATATTCACATATCCCGATGCAAAATAATATAATAAAACATCAAAAAGCTTATCATGAAATTGTTGTCACTTTCTGCACACCATACTCCTAAATATATAAAATCCCGGATGCCCGTAGTCTCCTTTCATGCTTGTTGGGTTGTTGATGCAGAGCAAAAAGATGCACATCCATCTTCAAGATGACGCCACCTGTTTCAGCTGATAAAGAGAGAGAAAGGCAGGTGTCTTTTCTTGAGAGGGGCGGGGTGGCATGGGGCAAGAAATTGGTGCCTCGTTCTTATTCGAAAAGGAAACACAGAATTCATTATTATTATTGTGGGGGGGGGGGGGGGGGGGGGGGGGTGAAGAATGAAGGTGAAGTGGGCCGCGGGCATTGTTATTTGTTTTATGAACACTTTGCAAATATGTCTTAAATTTTATGTCAATTGTCATACATGTACCTCCCATTGAGAATTATTCCTGAATGTATACAATTATTTAATTTTATTACATGTATTAACCTTTTCTTATTAGCTTTAATTAAAACCAACGCCCACTCACTCACTCAATGGGCATCAACTTATATGTGAAATATTTTAATATTTTGTTAAGATTATAATAGATTTATGATGAGAATTGAACGTTTGTGTTTTTATTTGGTTGCTAAAATTTAGCCGTTTAATTTCAAACCCTAGTGGAGGCTCCCGTCTGGTTCCATCATTATTGCCAAACTGAACGGATCCATTACGGAGACGAAGCTGGGGTTTAGAAAACGGACATGGATCTACATTGAGGGCGCACTTCGTCAATATTGTGGTCAGTCTGGTGCACGAGTTGAAATGGAGTGTACAGCATGCAAAGCGAATGGAGCCGGGGGTGAGACCGCTCTTTCTTGGTAAATAATTTTGAAAAGATGTATTGTAACTGTAAGCTAACGTTTTATCTTTCCCTTTTGTTTATTATGATATATTACCATGGAGGAATAATAAAGTGCATAGAATTAAGGTTGAACTTAAACTTGAACTTGCAATTGGATCACAATCGGATCACGATCAAGCTTTCACAACCAATAAATTAATGAACCATACACAAAACTCAATACACATTTTTTTTATTTAGGTGCATAATTATTAATTATATTTAAAATTAACCTCCTCCATCGATCAAGTCAGGATCTTGAGCTTTATTTTCCCTTAAAAAACAAAATCCTCCAAAAACGCAGAGTAGAAAAAAGAAAATAGGGGAAATTAAGTGAAAAATAAAAACAAAAATCAAAAAGAAAACCACACTACATCATACATGATTCAAACTTTGTTTTTATTCACTTTGGCTCGGCTTTAATAACGGAAGACGGAACCAGATCGAAGTGTGAAAAATAGAAGTGATGGCCGAAGACACAGACGAATTTGAGAGACAACTCCAGCTGGAAAAAGAAGAGAAATATAAGCAGGAGCAGGGATACACCTATACGGACCCCAATGATGGCACTGCCTATGAGTGGGATACAGAGAAACAGGCCTGGTTCCCAAAGGTGAAAATTAACACTAAGTACCCAACCCTAACCCCAACCCTAACCCCAACCCTAACCTACACGGACCCTAACGATGGCACTGTCTATGATTGCCATACAGAGAAACAGGCCTGCTTCACAAAGGTGAAAATTAACCCCAACCCCAACCCCAACCCCAACCCCAACCCCAACCCCAACCCCAACCCCAACCCCAACCCCAACCCCAACCCCAACCCCAACCCCAACCCCAACCCCAACCCCAACCCCAACCCCAACCCCAACCCCAACCCCAACCCCAACCCCAACCCCAACCCCAACCCCAACCCCACCCCCACCCCCACCCCCACCCCCAACCCCAACCCCAACCCCAACCCCAACCCCAACCCCAACCCCAACCCCGACCCCGAACCTTAACCCGGCCCAACCCCAACTCGGCCCAACCCTAACCCTAACCTATACGGACCCCAACGATGCCACTGTCTATGATTGGGATACAGAGAAACAGGCCTGCTTAATCCCTGGCAAAGATGAAAATTAACCCCAACGCTAACCACAACGCTAACCCCAAAAACAATGCCAACCCCAACCCTAACCCTAACCTACATGGACCCCAATGATGGCGCCGTCTATGAGTGGGATACAGAGAAACAGGCCTGGTAAAGGTGAAAATTAACCCTAACCCCAATGCTAACCCCAACGCTAACGCTAACGCTAACCCCAACCCCTTTCCAAGGCTGTTACTTAGTCCATCTATGTTAATTTGCTGTTTTGCATTTCTGTTGGGAATTCAGGTCGATGAAGATTTTCTGGCTGCCTACCAAGCCAACTATGGCGTCAACACAAACGAAGAGAGTGTCAAAACCTACTACAAGCAGTATGCGGCCCAGCTGGCAGCGGAACAGCCAAAGCTAGAGAACTCTGACAGTGATGAAGATGACGATGAGGAAGAAGAGGAGGGGGATGAAAATCCAGAGGGGGCAAAGGGGGCAGAAGCGCGGGAACCCAAGACGGAGGCGGGAGAGGGACAAAAAGCAAAGGGGGCTCAGAAGAGAAAACCAGATGAAGGTAGAGTCGAGAAACCAAAATTCCTTTAGCATTTTTTCTTCGATTTTCCAGCATCTATGAAACACAAAACTTTTTAAAAAGCCAGTGTCACAATATTTACTATTTACTATATAAGCAAATGGTGTATATACTATACCTTTAATTCTTGAATCCCCTGATCACTAATTTTTTTTTTTTAAACCCATCTTCCAGGATGGTTTGAGATTGACGACACCAGGAACACCAACATCTACGTGAGTGGCCTGCCTTTGGATATTACCCCTAAGGAGTTTGAAGAGCTGATGCAGAAGTGCGGCGTCATCATGGTTGATGAGGAGAGACAAGAAAACAAGGTCAAGCTGTACCTAGACAAGCACGGTAACATCAAAGGAGATGGCAGGTGCTGTTACCTCAAGGTAAAGATATCTTAATATGTGACCGTCCACGACAAAAGGGCTGTAAAGTAGGCATCTTGACGATTTGAGATATTTAGAGAAATTAAATCTACAAGAAATAAGCTTTAAAATGATGTTATTTAACAATATTTACTATAAGATACAACACCTCAAATCTACCCGTTCGTGATCATTCAAGCAATTACCAATGGTGTATCTTACCTTTAACCGCTTGACGCCAGTACTAATTCCTCACTCACCGCATTATACGTACGACTGCACAGCAGCCTTTGTCCAGTAGCTACACTGCACAATGGACCTGAGCGTGCAGCTGTGAGGCAGGCTGTGTTCTACTGCGTAGCGCAGCTGGGAACAGCATTCCGGACGGACTAGCGGGTCGCGGTCGTAGCTGCTTCCTGGTGTTAAGGGGTTAAATGTGGAAAAAGAATGTAGTATCCTGACGCTACTTCAGCGGTTGTGTACAAAGATGAAAAGTCAAGAGTATTTATTAACAAAATTTGACATTTTTCCCAGTCCCAGACTCATGTCTTTTCAACATTTTTGCACTGATTGACCTTCATTGAAATGATATGAAGAAGAAAAAAACAGCGTTAGGTTGCAGCATTCTTTCCAATAATTGTGTTATTTACAAAAGGGTTTACTGCACACTTCAAAACAACATTAGAAAAATCGCGTCTCTGTTTTCTCTGTATCTGTTAGGTAAACTTGAGGTTTTATGAATGGAAATGCCTTTTTTTCACTCTTGTTTTACTTTTTCCCCCTCTGATATTTTTTGTTTTCTAGAAAGAATCGGTTGATCTTGCAATACAGATAATGGACGAGTCGGTTTTACGAGGCAGCAAAATCAACGTTGAGAAGGCCAAGTTTGAGCTGAAAGGCGACTACAAGCCGCTGCCGAAAAAGAAGAAGCCCAAGAAGAAGAAAAAGAAGAAGAACCTGCAGGAAAAGTAAGGCCGCTTGTTTACTTGTGAGTGACCAACTCATGTGAAATGATACATTGGTTTTATCCTGGAGGAGAACATGGTGTTTGTTGTTCTCGGGCAAGACACTTTACTGCAATTTGTTTGTAAAATGGGTACCTGTACACAGGGTAGAGGCCAGATTGTGTTCTTAGGCAAGCCACTTTACTACAATTGCCTCTGTCCACCCAGGATTACAAATGGGGAACTTACTTGATGTACGAGGGTAGAGACCAGATTGTGTTCTTAGGCAAGACACTTTACTACAATTGCCTCTATCCTCCCAGGGGTACATATGGGAACCTTTGAGGGTAGAGACCAAATTGTGTTCTCAGGCAAGACACTTTACTACAATTGCCTCTGTCCACACAAGATTACAAATGCGAACCTACTTTATGTACGAGGATAGAGACCAAATTGTGTTCTTAGGCAAGACACTTTACTAGTACAATTGCCTCTTTCCACCCAGGGGTACAAATGGGAACCCTTGAGGGTAGAGACCAAATTGTGCTGATCTTCGAGCTAACACGACCTGAAAAATGGGTGATAATTGAAACACGATATTGTGTCGCTATTGATATCTGTCTGAAATTCTGGTATCTCTTACAAATTCTGGGGTTTTGTTTTGGCAAAAGGTTGTTGGACTGGAGGCCAGAGAAGAAGTTTCACCAGCGAAAACGAAACGAGCAAGTTGTCATCATCAAGCATCTGTTCCATCCGGAGGAATTTGAGGTAAATTGGTTCATTTATTTGCTAACAAACCGAGGAAGAAATAAAGACATCGTTGAAAAAATTATAAACGTGTGTGCCTTTTATGAACCCTAACAATCCCCATCAAGTCAAACTCCAACACCAGGACCCAATTTCATCTCGCCGCTTAGCAGCTAATTTTGTGCTTACCACGTACAGCCTTCATCATTTCATAGAGACTTTTAACAGAAAGCACAGAAAAAACATTTTTAACCTCGGAGGAAAAAAGCTGCCTAAATCAGTCGAGTAACAATATAAATCTCCAAGCGCGTAAGCTTATAAGCACGTCCACGCCATGAAATAGTGCTTAAGCAGCAGTATAGTTTTCTGCTACAGTAAGCACAACTTTTCTGCTACAGTAAGCACAACTTTTCTGCTACAGTAAGCACAATTTGTTCTGCTACAGGAAGCACAGTTTTTTTGCTAATGGTAATTAAGCAGTGATAATCTGTGAAGATGGATACTAGACCCCTAAACTGATTGTCTTTTACACTGGGTTATACAGGTACCATGGCTATACTGTACCTCCAACAGTTTGTGTGTACAGTTTGCCATATGGTGTTGGAATTTGCAAGGATGGGTATGGTCCCTAGTAAATTACAGGGAGTCGGGGTTAAAAGGAATTCTATAAATTGTATGTTATAGACCCCTTGCATCTTGTAGCTTGGCTATTTGAGCATTGTCAGTGCTAAATCAGTCAAGGGCATTTCAATCTTGACAATTGAGGGCGCTGTATAGACCATCTGTATGTTTGTGTCCTGATTCAACAGTTAGGCAGAAATGAGTGGTACTGTACTGAGGGTGCATAGTTAGGTAAATATGAGTGGTACATGTACTAAGGGTGCACAGTTAGGCAAAAGGCATTTGCAGTAAAACTAAACAAGCAGTAACTTTAGTCATCATTCTTCAGAGTTCATGAATTGGTATTACGTAATCTTGTATGTAAATATCCATTTATGTGACATGGATCTGATGTTGGAAAATTATGTTTATCGGTATAATTACAGGATATCTAGCACAATCATTTTGCTGGATGCCTAGAATCATTATTTACTTTCAAATTAGAAAGACATTTCTTAATATTTCGGTAGTAAATATTTTCGGTAGCAAATGGTGTATCCTACCTTTAAACAAAATGCTCAAACAGTATCCTGAAAGCCTGAGAGACTGTCATTTTATTTTCTCTACCCCTCTGGCTATTTCTCCCCCCCCCCCACCTTTTTATTGAAATTCCAGGTCTCCTTATAAAAAAAATAACCAATCTGGGAACTCTGTCACTCCAAACTCACTGAAGAAAAAAATAAAAACAAGAAAACAAAATCTGTCAACTGCAAAGCTTTTCCCGAACAGCTGTTGCCTTTTTCTTTCTTCCCCTGAGCCACGCATCATTTGTTGAATAATAAGTCAAGGTCAAAGGTCGAATTGAAAATCTGTGGCCGCTCAAGAAGCTCTCCCCCTTTTGACCTCCAATATCTCACCCTGGGGTCGTCGAGGTGTTGTGTTTTAATTTTGTCTGGTCTCGACACTCTCTGGGGTTCGTTCTTGCGTGTCCTCGGTACATCTGTTGCAGGGAAATGTATTTGACTGAAGAATTCCAGATTTTGTTGTATGAAACCCAAGTATAGAAGACTTAAAGGTAGATACACCATTTGCAGATATCACAAATATTTACTACTGAATTATTAAAATATATCTTACTTATCTGAAAGTAAATACTGATTCTAGGCATCCAGCTAAATTATTGCGCTAGATATCCTGTAATTTCACGCCGATCTTAAAAACAAGAATAACATAAGAATACCTGCCCGACGCCGGTTGAAAACAAACGCTGTTTTCCTTGCTTTTTTCCGTCATCTGTGATTGTAAAACTTTGGACAGGTCAGTTAAACGATATTTACTATAAAATATACCCCCCCTCCCAACTCTACCCATTCATGATAATTCAAACAATTACCAATGGTGTACCGGTATCCTACCTTTAAAATGGCTAAGTTCAAAATACAGTTGCTTGTGGATTATAATCTGTATAGACTAAAAAGTTGGCAGCTTTTAATAAAACCAAGTGTGTTACATTACATGTAGGCTCAGAAAAATATGGCCCCTCCCCTCTTCCATTGCTCCTCCCCTCTTCCATTGGCTTCCCTTCTTTCATGGCCCCTTCCCTCTTCCATGGCTCCTCCCCGGGGGAGTAATCGATACAAATCATTCTTCTTTTCCCACCTCGCAACTTTAACCCTACTTTGTGTGACTTGCTTAAGGCCCACACAGCATCCTCAAGTGAGTACACTAAGTCACTTAAAAATCACTCCGTAATAATTATCGCCCATCGAGCCGGACTTGAGAATGCAACAGCTATGCTAGGTATCCTGAATTAGGGGACGGAGGGGGGGGGGGGGGGGGGGGGGGGTGAGATGATCGCTAGGCCTGATGGTTATAATGCGCATCGATCTTCCTAGTGCTTGGGGCAGCTAAAAGGCTCTAGACTAGACTAGTTTGTGGTATTTGGACAAATTGCAATTACGGTTTGTGTTTTAGGTTGAAGGGTTGTACAATCTAAGGTTTTGTCTTATTCTTGCAGTGCACAGTGGATCCTGAATTAGGTAAAATATTGCAGAATGTTTGGTAAGTTGGTTGTGTAGCATATCCGTGATTTATTTCGTGGTGAAATCGCACATCAAGCTTAGCAGGATAAACACCAAGGTTATTATCGGGTTTTATAAAATCTTAAACTGGCCCCTCTCAATAAACAAAACAGTCACATTCAGTTTCAATGCAAATTTATGTTGTTGCAAAAAAATCACCTGTCACTCAAAACTCAAAAATTCCAGCCATCTATTCAACATTAGCGTGCCTCGATGAAAAGCCGTGATTCTATCTCTTCCCCCCTCTTCCTCCTACTCCTCCTCCTAATCATTCCTTCGCCATCCATCTATCCAAGTCCTTCCATCAGCATATAGATCTAGAACTCTTTCTGGAATGCTCTTTTATTCTGTGCTGAATGCTGATGATCTTCCGTTACTGGTGGTCCCAGCGCAGTTTGCCTCTCCAGAACCACGGTCGCTTGGTCGCGTGTCCACGAAGAAAGAAAAAAATGGGAATGTCTCGACTATTCCAAATATTGTGATCGATGGCGGAGATCAAATGTACTGTGTTTTGGTCGCTTGCGTTGGTTGTTGTAGTGATACTGCTGTCGGGATTTTAGTGGTCTTATTTAGTCCTCTCTTAGAAGTTGAAATGTAGCTAGTTTATTAGGTGCCAAAACCTATAATGAAGTTTTGTATTTGTGTCGCCTAAGCAAAGTTTTGAGTACTAAAACGGTGGCAGCAGTGTGATCACAAAATGACCAGGCAGTGCATGTATTACAAGAACACCAGTGTGTTAATCATGAGTCCTACATGTATGTGGAACTGGTTTACAAGACACACATCCCCTGGCTATTTACACATCCAGGTCACCTGTATATGATGGGCCGTTATTTATGAAGCGGCATGGGAAAGTGACCAGGTGGAACCATTTAGATCGTCCCACAATTTTCTGATGGAGAAAGATTCTTGAAATTGAAAAAATGTGAAACTTCAACTGGGCAGGGTCTGGCACTGTTTCAGTATTGGACAATAGATGGTGCCTTTTGTGGTGGCAAATAGACTTGCTGACATTTGTAGGATGTTAAAATCTGGTACTTTTGAAAAAAAGCCTGGCACTCAGGGGTGGGGGAGAAAGACACGTGTACATGTAGGAAGTTTGAGCTACTAAAGCTACTTAGCGTAAGTGTAGGTGTTAGTGTTGTGACAGTTAGTAGTACAAACCCAAGCCATGCTAATCTCACGTCTGACTGAACAATCTACATCTATGTCCTGATGTTCTCTGTATGCTAATTCACAGCAGGTCCTCAACCAGTGTTTGTAATTACTAGGAGGATAACCAACCCATATGCCAGACATTCCACAAGGTGACAATTACTGTTAATGTCCCCATTTAATAATGTGAGACAGGTTAGGCCTGTTGTTTTGGGTACTATGTATTAAGGGATATCCTGTACAGATCGAATGTTCAAACATCACTTTTTTGTTAACCCTAACACCCTAATGGTTCCCCAGGACTTCCCTGCTGAATTCAACAGAGTCCAACTCACCAAGTTGTCGGGTAATTTACTTGCCTGCTTAACCCAACGGGATCCAACTGTCTTAGAATGTCAACTGGTTGGATCCTGTTGGATTCAGCAGGGTATGGGATAAAACTGCAGAAGGTTTCTTTCCTAAATTTCTTCTTTGTACAACTACCCTGAACTTGCTAATGTAACTCACACTCGGCTTCTGTGAATGACCGTTTATATTAACTCATTTCATGAAAACACCAGACAAGTTGCGTGCAAGACCCATGGTCCCTTAGACATGTGGACAAGTCTAATGGACAAGTCTAATGGACAAGTCTAATGGACAAGTCTAATGGTGGACAAGTCTAATGGTCCCTGAGCAGTGATTTTTATGAATACAACAACAAAAGGGAGACCCCTTTAATACCTGTAGGGGCTAGAGGGCTTAATAACCTGGCCAGGCCAATTTGTCTGGACACTTCAGGTGCCACACATCTGTTGTCACTGGCCTTATCACTGAGGACAAATTTATTCCCTCTTTACCCCCACTGGACCCCCCCCCCCCCCCCCCCCCCCCTCCTTCTCTCCCCTCCATTGAAGGTATAAGGGTCATGATCTTGTGGAGAGTATTTCAGAGAGATACTTTCAAATCTTCTGTATTTTTTTGTTTTACCATATAAAGAGGTACATGTAGGATTGGCAAGTTATGTGTATTCGACAACATCAACATGAACACATGACATGTACACGGACTTGCCCCTCACATGTGTAGTATCTCACTTCCAGCAGATTTTGGAGGAACATGCTAGACAGCAGTGTCACATCAATGCCTGCAGCAGGGTAAACCTCAAGGCTAATCTGGTTACAGTAATCTCAAACCTAATTGTAGACTTTAATTGCAACAAGTGTGGCACTGTTAAAAAAACATAATTATTGAAAAGCCAAACGATGCAAGAAACATATGGTTACAGTGCATGTTAAACCTCTCGACATTAGGCATTCTTTTTCCTGACCAACTTATTTTTTTAGAAGCAATGTCTTGGGCCAATTTCAAGGAGCTGCTTCAGCATAAAAATTGCTTAAGCACAAAACATTTTTGCTTAGTAAAACCAGCTTACCAGCCACAACTCCATGTGATGTATATTATTTGTGATTGGTACTTAGCTGTTTTTAGCTTAGCATAACAATCACCTGGAATTTTGGCTCCTTACCTAATTTATTAAGCAAGGGTGTTTGTGCTTAAGCAGCTCTATGAAATTGGCCCCTGGTATAGTAGGTTACATTTCATGTGTAATGGATGGTAAGGTAAGTATTTTCAAATGAAAGACATTCATGCTCCCCCCCCCTCCTTTGAGATTTTGTTGATTTAGAGGCATGTATTTCACAACCATCTGTACCCAACCTTGTAAATCTATCCTAACAACCTTTGTCCACCCCCCCCCCCCCCCAAAAAAAAATCTGGAAGCAATTCTCAGTTTCCACAATCCATCCCGTCTGCCAGAGTCAAAGAAAGAAATCAGGAGAAAACGAAAAGGAAAGAAGAAAAAAATAGACGGAAAGACCAAGATAAGTATTGATTATGACAGGCCTCTATCATCACCTCCTGCCCCTGGGGGCACAGGGAATAAAATCTGTTCAAAATCCTCCCCAGCTTTACACAAAGACGCACTGTGTTAGATTCCATGGCTGGCTGTTACTTCAACAAGAAAAGAAAAAAAGGGGGTAAAAAATGTGCAGAGGATTTGCAGTAATTGATGTGCGATGACAATATTTGTTCCTTTTCTATTCTGATTTTTTTTTTTTTTTTTGGCCTTGTCTTTAGTTTTGACCACAGTCGAGATTTGAGACGTGACAAGGTGGTGAAAAATCCCTGTCTTATTTTATTCTGATTTTTTTTCTATTGGGGTGGGGGACCATTTATAAACAGTAATTTCTTTGTATTGTCAAACGTGTGAATTTTCTACAAATCTGGTTGTTATAGGGGTTTGGTGGGTCGTTGGTGTTATTTACCTACTGGTTGGAGGGGGGGGGGGATTGTTTGTATGTTCAAGCGAGCTGCAGATGGCCTTGCAGTAATTGGGGACTTGCAAATAGAAATGTAGACAACTTTCAACCTTGCGGGGATGAAGATCGTATTTATTGTTTCAGTTATTCGTTTTTTCTTGATTTAAAATGAACAAATAACTGGTGAATGTTTGCTTCAGTTATTTCCAAGATTACTTCACTGTGTTTATAGTCAATTCAAAATGTTGAAAGATCAACAAAAGTTTAAACTTTTGGTCTAAAGTTTATTCCCTCTGTTGTCTTTGGAAAGAATGTATCTTGATGCCACTTCTGCATTTGTCTACAAAGTGTATGGAGATTCAAGACAATTTTCAAGTATTTTCTAAAGAAATTGGAAATGTTTTCTCATCCCCAGATTCATGTCTTTTCAACATATTTTACAATGACTGATTTTTTTTTAGATGATTTTTTTTATGGAAAAAAAAAAGTGGCAAAAGTTCTTTCAACATTCTTTCCTTGTATTGCCTCAAAAATTGAAGTCTCTTTCTTGCAAGCAGCTTTAATGTTCCCTTGAACTTTCTCCAGATGTTGGGGGGGAAAAAAGAATGTGCTGCATGAATGTAAAAAAAGCAACATGTTTTATGTTCTCCTTTGTGGTTGCTCTGTTGGGAATAACCTTTAAATTTAATATTTGTCTGGTAAATTGGGATTTCTTTGTTTAGAGTCGATGCTTAAATGTAAGTTAAATCTTTCCCAGTTACATACATTGGTAACCTGAATGAAACTCACAACAATGGATTGTTCAGTAGCACTTATTGCAGTAACGTTTTTTCATAAACTGAATATAAATGCAGTTTTAGAATGTTGAATTCTATCCCTATTTTTAACTGGTATTGGTTTTTTTAAAAATCAAACGATATAAATTTGATCAAGAAATATTCATTTATTTGATTAGTTCCTTCCTGACCATATCTATATTAGTAATAAAACAATACAGTCTCTTTTCAGTAATAATCCTTTTCCCATTTGTCCAAAACGTTCAAAATCTGATATTTTTTATTTCTCAAATAAAAATCCCTGGATCACTTGAAATCACTTGAAATCACTTGAAATCACTTGATCAATCCTTGGTTGATCAATGTGCCTTCTCTAACTTGTCTACGAAACCTCCACAAGTCTCGTTCTTATCCATTGTCCTTCTTCAACAAAATACAAAAAGACTCTCCGTTTGTGTATAACTCGATCTCTCTGGGTATATATCAAATACTCTCCCTGTAGCATCCTACCCAAGGTCTCCAAATGCTCTTCGTTTATTTAAAAACCCTAGGAGTCATTTAGAGTCACCCCTAGTAAATATGTCTCTACTGGCGTAATTGGGTGAGATTTATGGAGCAGCTGTCTAGTCCATATATTATAGTTATGAAGGGCTGATACTAGGACAGTGGTAATTATTGTTGAAAGATAACTGCTTGTGTTTTCCAGCTAGCCAATCTGGGATATATTTCTTGTATATTCCTTTCCTTTTCATCTTTCTTTTCTTGGTTTTCCAAAGTTTAGAGGCTGTTCGAGTGCTTTGGGTTGGTATGAGAGGGTGCTAAAACGTTTGTGTTGATTGGCCCAACTTGTTTTTCTGCCGTAAAGACAGTGTTCTGCATTCAGGGAATATTTGGCTTGGTTGAATTTAAAGGCCACGCGCGATACCTAAACATGGAAAAGACTGCCTCTGATAATTCCTAGAAATGCATGTGTTGGTTGGTTTTTTTCAAAATAAAAAGGGACATGTTACTGTCTCTTTAAGAGCTCTGCTGGCAAAAAAGTGTTTGCAAAGGTATTGTTTTATGACTTTGTGAACATTTAAGGGGCTCTCCAGTTGTTCCTTGCAATTAACTAAATAAAATGGTTTATTTATTTTGCTAACTTCTCTTTATTCTCTTTTTTCTCTCTTTTTTGCAGGAAGATGCTATGGTTATCAACGAGATCAAAGACGACCTGCAGTCGGAGTGCTCCAAGTTTGGAGAGGTCAAGAAAGTCCTCATCTTCGATGTAAGTTTTTTGGAAGATGCTTGACAAATCGGGAGACTTTTTTTCAGAGGTTTGAGATGCTGCATCTGGTCACGGTGTCCCGAGAGTTGGTCGGCGGTGATTTGGGGTGGTAGTGATGATTGTGTTGGTGGTAGTGATGATGATGACAGTAATTTTATTGATGGTCATGCTGGTGATAAAGGTGGCAATTCTTGTGATAACAGCGCATCTTGATCAAGAAAATGATTTCTTCATGACAACGATTGTGGCAAATGACAGCGACTGTGACAAATGACAGTGACCACGACAAATGACAGTGACCACGACAAATGACAGTGACCACAACAAATGACAGTGACCACAACAAATGAGTGGCCACCACAAATGGCAGTGACCATGACAAATGTCATAATAACAAGTGCCAGTAATAAGCTTCACCCCTATTTCGACTGTCTTTCTCGCAGATGCATCCTGACGGTGTCGCCTCTGTCAAATTCAAAGACGTGGAATGCGCTGATGATTGTGTGGCATCCCTCAACGGAAGGTAGGGAACCAGACCGGTCAATCTATCCCCAAGAATGTGTTCTTAATAACTTACACTTCCAGTCGCTTTGAAATATTTCGAAATTCTTCAGTGCCTTGTCCATGCAACACACTCACATGTTCACCTGTCCTTTGAGAAATCAGTTTATTTAAAGGGGGACCTTCGTTTATTTTGGAAGGTGGTTTGCGAAGAGACAGCTTCTCTGCGAGCTGTGGGATGGCGTGACCGACTACAAGATAGAGGAGACGGACAAAGAGCGAGACGAACGCCTCAAGAAGTGGGAGAACTTCTTAGATAACGACGACAAGAAGAGGACGGCGGAATCGGAGAGCGGCAAGAAGCAAGACACGGGGAAGGAGACGACGAAAACGCAGGGGAGCAATATCGCTCAGCACACCGATGGCGGCAGCAGTTCGGTTACGGAGGCAGGGAGCGATACCACGCAGAACACCGAAGCCGTCCACACGACAACGTGATGCCCCAGAGAAAGTGGTGATTACACTTTTTCTTTTTTTTTACCGTTAAACAAATCTTGCCAACTTCCAAATTTCGATCTCATCAGTTGATATTTCTTGCTGTTCGGTGCTATACAGGCTTCAGAGAAATAACCCAATGTTGTTTCAATTAGTATTTGGGCCGTTAATCATACAGTGAATTACTGGCTGAGATACGTTGCGTGTGATATCACCATGGGAACCAACAGGAAGATTCCTCTTGTGGGGGGTAAATTCTTCCCCGGTTCAGGTCCGTAGTGGGGTAGCTGATGATGAACTGTGTGACATGGCCAGATTTGATTGCAAGTCAATTCCCCCCACCCCAAGCTAGCTGCAGGTAAAAATCATCTGGTGAGGTGTTCACTTCAGTAGGGTGATAGAAAAAAATTGACAAGGGGGTTTTGGAAGTCGCCCGTATGAGACCGGTCCACATGTGGTCAATCGGTGTTGGTGCGACTTCCGTTTGGGGTCAGCGGATAAATCGACCTTCTCGCCTTTCTTCAATATATTTCTGACTGTCTATCACCACATGCCCGTTCCCTGTTGTGTTTTATATTAACCTTAACAACAACAAAATTGTGTAAATTGATGGTTGTGGATATTTTCTATGAGCGAGCAAAGTTGTGTTGGTAGATTTATAATGTCTGTTTGGGGGGGATGAGGGGAAGAGGGGGGGGGGGGGGTGACTTTTCGGAATTGGCCAGATGCTTCTAGGCACATTTGTACATTTGTTAGATTGCCCTTTAAAGGGTTTCACCTCTGATGGCGACTTTCGGTTTCTGTTTCGCTAGATTTTTGCAAGACAATCCTGTGCCTTTAATCAGGAGCAAACCTTTCAAGAATTTATTTGATGACCTAAAAGAATTTATTGGAGATCTGAATGCCTAATACAGTCCATCATTGAGTCACAGTTAATCTACAGAATAATCTTTAAATGTTATGTTGTATTTTCTAAGCACATATAACGTTTAAACCAGAATATAATTAGGCAGATCTAGACTTATCGGTAGAGCAGTTGCTAAAAGTGAAATTTACTTTTTTTTCTAGTGTAGATTATTTTCCTCCCGAAGCAATTTTTTTCACCACCTCAATAAATTTATTGTGGTATGATTTAATATTTCAGATCCCTTGGATCAAGGATCAGAGCCCTTACTCATTATATCAAGTGTGGGTCCCAGGAGAGGTATGGGTACCAGACAGACCCAAATAAGGATATTGTAAATCAGCATCATAACCAGGTTAATTTGACATCTTGAGGTGGAACTCAGCCAACCTACGTGCCAATCACAGATTTCCCCATAGGAAGAGTCCAGGATCCACTCTCGACGAGCTGTTAAACAGAAAATATTGCTTAGGAGGTTTATGCGCTAAGCAGAAATTGGCAGGGAACCAGTCGCATGCAATACTGACTGCGTGGCATTTGGGCTGGTAACCTATTTTGTGATTAGCAAATTGTTAGTTATTCAGCCGATACTTTCTTTCATGGAAAATTGTCAAAATTACACTTGTAATTGGTCTGTATATATATTCATACTAGTTTACAATCGGAAATCTGAGGTTTCTGTATTAAAAAAAAAATAGGACAAATTTCACTAATACACATTATAATTTCCTTTATTATAAACTTGGTCACGAATTGTTATTATTTGGTCACAGAAATGTTTGAAAGGTGCAGGAACACTGCTTGGATTGTATCTTTTGTTTTCATTTTCTCTTCCCCAATTGTGCATTAACTTTATAAACACAACTCTCAGTAATAAAACCTAAACTCCATCACATTAAGCATGTCGGCCGACTTTTGACCCGGGAATCCAGACTTTTATGATAGTTGAACTGAAGAAAAAAACCATCATCACCTTCCCAAGATGACACCGAGCATATAAATAATCTCTCCTTCGCATCTGTTGGCCCAGTAACAAATCTTGAGCAACACAAGACTCCCTAGGTAGTGCCCCCTCCGAGCCCTAAAGCCCGCATTTCTAAAAAGCAGAGCAGTTTTTCTAGTTTTGCACCGATCCATGAGATCATTTTGTTGATGTCACGTCTGGGATCGGCCATGTCCTTTCGGTGAACATTCGGCGCTTCATATTTTATTTCTGTACAATTGGGACTTTTTTAAAGGTGGTATGTGCACGTAGATTATGATCAAACGTTAAACATGATGAAACCTTTCAGGCATTTCCAGGCAAAAGCGGCTCAATTAATCTGTTGAAATTAGCAATGGGCCATTTAAGTCGTTCTGCAAAACAACCGATCTGCAAAACAATCAAAATGTTATCCTTAGAAGATACACCATTTGCAGATATCGAAAAAGGTTACCACCGAATTATTAAGAAATTTCTTACTTATTTGAAAGTCTATAAGGATTCTAGGCATCCAGCAAAATAATTGTTTCGAAAAATTGAATTTTATTTTTAAAAATTCAGATCGCCGGACGGCTGTTTTTTTTCATATTTGTAAAACTTTGGACAGGTCAGTTAAACCCCCCCCCCCTCCCCCCAAAAAAATCCACCCATTCATGATAAATTAAGCAATTACTAATGGTATATCCTACCTTTACGAGATGTTGACACCTATTTCAAAACGACAACAACAATAATCTACTTTATACAACTGACACTATAACCTCCCCTCCCAAAAACAAGAAAAAAGAAACACCTAACCTTGAGACACTTAAAATTCCTCCAAGATCTGCTATTTTATGGTCTCTGGATTTAGAAACTATTGACTGACAAGGGTATTCTGCGCACGTAAGTCTACTTGATTGAACCGTCTCTTGAAATCTGAAAGGTTGCATGAAATGATTGGCACACTGCAAAATTATCTCATGGAAAAGTATCGATGCACGACGACCGGTATTGATCGAGTTTGCAGACCTCTCTCCATGGAGAAATGACATGAGTTTCGAAGATGTTTAGGGAAATAGTATTTGCCCAAGTTTTTGAAAATATATACCCCAACTTACTTGTTCACCCCACCCGTCCCATAAAGGTTGACAACATTATTTAAAATCTTGAGTTTCTTTAATAAAAGAATGGTTCTAAAGGCTGCAGCAGAAATTGTGTTTTAGTAAAACTTTCACCGGCTGACTTTTTGCCTTATCACTTTTAGGTTGCACCTTCAAACCTTTAACGCTATTCGGCTCTGTTGACAACACATCGATCCAACTAATACCCGCGCCTGTTTTCATCTCTAAATATGGGAGATTTATCACCGAAAAGGTGTCAAAATGCTTGGAATGCGCCCGCTTACTTGTCCTGTATACCTAAACAGTTGACCTACAGGGGTAGTCCGGGAGAGGTTTTAAAATAAACAAGAGTGTTTAGCAAATTACCGTCCTGAACTTGGCAGGCATTGGAAGAAAATCGTTGACACTTTGATTAAGAGCTGAGATTGGGATTCTGACAGTGATGGAAGGGAGTTACTGGTTTTGGCTTGTTCTAAATTACCTTGAATTGGGAGAACCTTTGGATGTGCTATGTACGCCATTACATCACCCCCACTCAAAACCCAATTATCGATCTTCAATTCCCAATCTCCAGCCCCCCCCCCCCCCCCCAGCAGCCCCAAGCCTCAGCAAACCTCAGCAGCCCCAAGCCCCAGCAGCCCCACCCCCAACAGCACCATGCCCCAGTAGGCCTAAGCCCTAAAGCCCCAACCCCCACCAGCCCCAAGTAGCCCCAGCCCTCAGTAGCCCCACCCCCCAGTAGCCCAGCCCATATTAGCCCCAGCCCCAAGCATCCCCAAGCATCCCCCACCATCCCCCACCAGCCCCAGCCCCTAGTAGCTCCCCCCCCCCCCCCCCCCCCCCCCCCCCCAACAACCCTAATCACCCAGCAGCTAAAGAAGCTTAACTTATTGAGCACAGAGGGTCATTTGATGATGATGACGATGACGATGATGATGACTCTAAGAGAATGTAAACACGTCCAATGATGACTTCCACAGTCAAATTACCTTTGTCACCCGGTCCACACGTAAACAAGGTTCCGTGTATTACAAAACCAGCTTCTTGTAAACGTTTCACATCTGGGGAGTCCATTATAAGGTTGTGTACAACTATGATAGATCGTTTGTTTTTTCTAAATTCGGTTCCGGGTCATCATTCGAGTCTATATAATTACCCCAAAAAAACAAAAACCACAGTACATGTACGTGTAATGACAGTGGGGTTATGTCAAGTAAAAAGTAATGGGTGAATGGTTTAACAAAGATTGGTACATCTTGAATAATGAACATATTTTGGCCAGGTTTTCCAAACGTTTTACAATCCTAATGGTACTTCACTTTCTAAAGATTACTTTACATT
Source organism: Crossaster papposus (assembly GCA_037893245.1). Taxonomy (NCBI): domain Eukaryota; kingdom Metazoa; phylum Echinodermata; class Asteroidea; order Velatida; family Solasteridae; genus Crossaster; species Crossaster papposus. The sequence continues at coordinate 674,572 of JBAIAA010000650.1, read as the reverse complement.
ATTACTTACCCCTTTTCATTGAGCCAATCAAACGTTCCAAAAACAATCTCAGCTGCCTGCATAGTATTAGTACATGCATACTGCCTAATACCGCCATTTCCACGCAAAGCAGCCACGGTATCAATCACTGCGCTCGTATGTAGAAGTAATGAGTGACAAAGTGCCAGGGATGAAGTCGAGTCCATCACAAGTCCCTGTAAGTCCATGCAAGTCCACCACAAGTCCTTCAGTTCCCAATTCAAATCACAAGCTATTCAAATCAGCTTTGACAAAAGCATTTCTTTGTCATTGTTCATCCAGTTACTTGTGACTGCCTTTATGAAGGGACTTGTGACTGGCTTCACGAAGGGACTTGTGAACGGACTTGCAGGGACTCGACTATACAACCCTGCAAAGTGCCTTGCCCAAGGGCACACATACCAGTCATGCACAACCCCAGGCTGGACTCGAACCCACAAACTGCAGAATTACACGCAGACAACGACAACATGTCAACCCCTCCCCCCCCCCCCCCTAACAATTGCCAAGTCTATAAATTCAATCCTAGGGGTGGAACGGTGTCAACTCCCTTGAGTGATTATAGAGTAATCGTAATGTGGCTAAGATTAGAACCATAGCGATTAAAAGCCTTGTAAAAATGGTTAAAATAGTACCGATATTTTTTTAATGTGATATTCTATTGTGTGACAAGACCCATACCGCATTATTTATTTACCATGTTACTTTATTGTTCATATAACATTTTAAGTGTAGGTAAATGCTTTAACCCTCGACCTCGTTATTTTGCTGAGGGTTAATTTCGTTGTCGGGATTCCAGTCGCTTAAGAGTGTCGCTTGGCGATTAGTGAAGGTTTTACGTTATTCCCCAGCCCCACCAATCATATAATCGTTATTATAGTAAAGCCCCAAATGGAGGGTTCCTCCTGAGGTTTATCTAGTCCCTATGCTCCCTATAAGGTTCATCTTGCAGACCCTCGCTATAGTATTACACCCCCACTCACCACGTACATTAGTCTTGTCTGGGCTGCAGTAGCGGTAGCGTAAATCAAGCAATTTAAGCACCAGGTTTCGGCCAAGCTGCACGTGTGCTCCGGCCGTAAATTACCGGAGAGTTGACGTATCAAAGAACTCCCCGGTTCCCCGTCAGTCCGGCCTGGTTTGAAGCTTTAACCACGGTAGGCTGTTCGGTATGCGACCTCTGGGCCCCGGCGGTCTGAAGTAAAAACAAAAAGTTCTTGATTAGTGCCTACTTCAATTTTCCAGTGGTTTTTGTTACTATAATGAGATGGGTTTGATGGAAAGAATTTAATTTCTGATTGAAAAAAATAATAATAAATGAGCATTTGATACTTCTTCGAAGTAAGCTTATGGGTATCTTGTAATCAGGAGGTATTTTGGTTGAGACAGTTTTTCTTAAATCACTTTGGAAATGTTCTCGTGATGTTTTATGTGCTGGGCTTTTGCCTAGTAGCCTGTAATAAATTAAGAAATACCTTGAGTTAAGTTATGACCCCTCATTTAACAAAAAAAAGAAGGAAAACTTGCTTGAAATGTAGCGGGTATGTTTTCTAACCTATATCTGAGCCATAAACGCCCATTTCTGTCATTGGCTTTTTTCTCTCTTATATATATTTAACCACCAACGATGAAACTTGCAGAAAACACAGATTGTCAACTTTGAGTATCCGAACATTCTTGGGGTCCAACGAGTCTTTAGTTTAAGAAAGGGAGAATTTCTCTTTTGCATGATTGATAATAAGATGGGTCAGCATTGGTGAAAAGAACCCTGATTTAGCTTTCAAAACAATTGAAGTGATTGTCAAGAGGTGCTAGATATAGATTTGAATTGTTCTAATTACAATCGTCAATTTTTATTATTTTTACATTTCAAATGAACCACTGGGGAAACTGACTAGATGCAGTACAACTGTTGCATCACTACTTTGAGCAAATAATTCTTCTTAACTATAAAAATTTGTGTTTATTTTTTGTACTCGCTTGCCTCTCGGCGACTTTGTTTGAAAATCATGTTACCACAAGTTGAGTGAAAAGAGTTGTTTTTGAGTCCTTGCGAGTCCTTTGACAAGTCGAGCCAATCTATATCCAGCACGATATGAGACCTAGGGACTCCCCCTTAGTCCCCCATGCCTATACACTCCTTAGACTATTGTTATCTTACGCACCCTCCCTAAAAAACCCTAAAACGAATTCCTGAGAAACCACAACATTCTGCAAGCACAATGACCACCACAAAGAAGAGGGGTTCTCTCTGTCTCATGTCTTGCTTCGTAGGAGCCAGTCACATGAACAATACATGTACAATGACAAATTAATGCCTTCGTCAAAGCTCATTTAAATAGCCTGCGATTTGAATTGGGACTGAAGAACTGTGATGGACTTGCACATCCCTTCGATGGACTCAACTGTACGTAGGGTTGTAGTCGAGTCCCTGCAAGTCCTTTCACAAGTCCTTTCGTGAAGCCAGTCACAAGTCCCTTCATAAAGGCAGTCACCAGTAACTAGATGAACAATGACAAAGGAATGCCTTTGTCAAAGCTGATTTGAATAGCTTGTGATTTGAATTGGAACTGAAGGACTTGTGATGGACTTGCAGGGACTTACAGGGACTTGCAGGGACTTGTGATGGACTCGACTACATCCCTGACTGTAGGACTGTATTTTCCTGTTTGTGCGAGAAAACAAATACAGAAATTGGCAGTTTTTACATGAAGTGAACTGTTTCACGAATAGCCGTCCATTTGAGGATGGAGAACTTCCCATTTCTTGTCCACAGAATTTATCTTTCTCGGTGTCATCAGCCTTTTACTTTAAGAAGTAGGGCAGGATTTATGAACAGAATTTGAAATTTCGGCAGTTGTGAGCTAGAGCATGTATTGCCGCTGAAACAGGTGCGGGGTTTGATGAAGGAAGCCGCGCCAAACAAGGATCGTAAATCACATCACAGTCCCGTTCGTTCCCTCACCGACTGATGCTGGTCCTGTTTAGGAGTATCCAATTGGGCGCCTTTGGCCAGGTTGTTCACGCTTTGTTTACGCCGCCGACCAAAGTGAGCAAACGACTTATCGAATTAATCACAAGCGGCAGGTTCTTTTGTAAATGAAATGAAGGGAAATTCTGAACTGGATATATTGAGGGTAATGAAGTAAAACAACTTTGCAAGTTTCAGCTGGTGTTTTACCTTGTTTCAGGGGCAGATTTTGGAAGGGGATAAGACCTAGTTAAAACTTTTTTTAAAAGGGGAGGTATCATGGCTTTTTACTTCGTTTAAATGTGTGTTGTATTTGTTTCCTTTAAACATATTATTTGGTAAAGACACATTTTTGTCAAATTTTACTTTACTTTGTAATTGTATGTTGTAGTCCCTACACTGTTTAATGCTTTTTGTTTGGATTTTGTTTGTGTTTTAAATTGTTTAATTTAAGATTATATTAATTGTAACTTTCGTTCATAGCTTTTCTTGTTTTTGTTTTTAATACATCCTGGTTGCCTGCGTACATTTGACATCTGCAGGGGACCAGTGACGGTCCAGTGATAATCTTCACTTGCTACTTAAACGGTGGCACTTATAACTGGTAGTCTGCGATCTCTCTGGCGTGTCAGAGTTTTTAGATTTGTATATTTTATAATATTTCTGATAAAAAGCAAGTAATTTAGTTTTTTTTAAATGTCTTCATGTTGATGTATGTGTTTCTACCTACATAATTATCATCGTCATCTGTGCTATCATGTACATGTCCATGAGTCTGTAAGATTTTAATCTAGTTTTGAATTCACGTAAAAAGTTATCTTTGGTTTGAAAACTTACTTGCAGAGCCAAAAAACTCAATACAAAAGTTAGTGATTTTGATGTAAAATAAAGTCTTATTTATACATTTGTGAAATTTAATGGCACCATACCACACTAAGTTTCTTGATTTCAATAATCGAGACTATAATTATTTACTTTGTATTCACTTACAGTCAAGTGAGGTATTTCACTATAATTTGGTAGTTTAGTTTTTTTATGTTTGCAAATGTATATTAAATTACCTTTAAAGTGTGTATACCTAGTACCTGTGCCTATTGGTAATTAAAGAGCACGTCATAAACGGCGTATGTTTGTTCTGTTGTTGCATGTAAGTGAAACACTATCGCAAAAGTCACCAACTGAACCAGGGGGAAAACCAGCAACCTCGCTGAACCGTGTAGGAAGTGCACGGACAGCACTTCGCGTTGGTACAGCGAGCTGTAAACCTTTTTTGTGTTTTTCCTTGTACGTAGTTTTATTGTGGAGAGCTTAAAGATTTCCCAAAATGCCACCCAGTTGGTCGAAAGCTGCAATTTGAAACCGCTCTTATCGAAAGTACCGAACATGAATTGAATTATTTGGCCTATGTTAAATTTTGATAGAACATTATTCCGCACGATCACAGTTGTTAATGACCTTAAGCTGCGGTGCCCTTTAAAACAAAAATTGTCGACAAAACTATGTTATGACGGATTATTTCCTCAACCGACCCCCGTTGCCGCTTTATCAGTTTGTATCTCCGGCAGACGAAAGACGGGCGCTGATATTCGCGCGGCAAAACGGCATAAACTGCGCTAAAGATACCAACTCCACTGGCAAGCTGTCGCTGATTGGACACGAACAGGAAGTCGGCGTGAGCCAGTGACCAATCACGGGCAGCAGTGGGCGTGGTTTCGCTGTGTCTTGTATGCACCGCCATCCCGTGCAGCGCGCATGCATTGCAAACTTTTATTTTCGTTTGGTGTAAAGTGAAACGAGTCGAAGGCGACGGTGTTCGGTATCAATCCGTGCACATCTTTGGCATGCAGTGTGTTCAAGTGAGGTTTGCTTGGGCCTGTTTTGTCTGTGGAGTACAGGATTGAAATTACCGATTTACGGAGACGACATTAAAGCTGTCATCCATGCTTTTTGGACTGCCGAGCATAGCTAGCCGTGCTAGCCGTTCTGCATGCTGAGTCCCAGACGAGTTGACAATGCACGCAATTCGCCGGGCACGCTGAAGAAACCGCGACTTTGAAAACCCGCCACAAAGGAATCACAACCAACCGGAGATTAGATCTATTTGTTTCCACCCTTGGAATTTTGTGGGCTATTGTATGTATCAAACCGCGTCAAATATTTGCACCAGTTTCCAAGCAAAGATTATCTGAACGATTGGACGCTGTAATTGTTTACGTTGCAACGCCGTTCTTTACCAAGACAATGACCTCTATTCGTCTTCGGCAGAACAGCTGAAAATTACGCGATATCTCGGTCTTGCTAAACCGCCAATTGTTACACATACACTCCTCTCGTGTGGCAAAAAAGACGTGCGATCTTGATCGAGTTAGCAAAGCCTCTCAAACACAGCGGAATATTTCCTTGGATGATTGATACTTATCCGCTATAATCGCAAGGATTCTTTTGAGAAGGTGATTATCAGGTGATTATACCTGCAAGTCGTATCAAAGGACACTTAAGTGTTATCGATTTGCTTTGGAGTATCGACATTAGATCGAGAAAGAGACAGAATGAGCTGTTTAGACGTGATGTATCAGAGCGGCTATCATCAATCATATCAACACTACCCTTTCTACCAACGTCACTTCACTCAGGTATTTACCATACCAGTGTTTACATTAGAGATTATTATGTAATAAGTAGTTCAGGCACTGACGACTATTTTCAGTTGGTGTATATTATTATAGGGGGAGGCAAGACATATTTCGATTTTTGTTCAATGTTTAAAAAACATGAATCTGGGACCGAGAAACATTTCCACTTCAAAACTTAGGAGTAGAAGTACTTTGAAAATGTCCGTTACTCTTCATACACTCCGTACACAACTTGGTATCGTCCTGGCTGCATCGTTTGGCTGGATACATTCTTTCCCTGCCGGGGTGGATTGTGTCACTTGATTTTAGCATTAATGGAAGGAATTCCTTCTTTCCTTACTTCATGGTTTCAGGAAATTAAAGTTTTTTTAACCGCAATGTCACTTTTTAAATGCCAGATATAGTTTGCCACATGCAGTTGACCTTGGCTTAGACAACCCATGTAAACACAACCTGTACACGAATCTCTTGTTTTATATACCCCAGCGTATTAAGATAAAGTCTACTCTATACACTAACGTTATTGTTAATATACATTTTATTTTTTAAATTGTAAATTTTTTAATTTCATATCATTGTTTGTTCTACGTAGTAGCCTTTCCTTCGATTTACCTTTTTTTACTTTTAGAGCAATAGAAACGTTTGGATATCTTTCGCGTTGGTATAAATTAAAAACCAACAGTGATTTAAATAGAACCGCGTTCATGGCGGTTACAAACTAAATGTAGGTCACTCATATGCACAGAATGGGTAGAAAGCCGACTATTCTCAGTAATTCTCGGAATTCTTTGAACAATGAATAGTCGAAGAGTTTGCGCAAAGTTGCTAATTACTCGTCATTTAAAAATGGGGGAAAAATGTTGACTTGTAGGGATTACCGAATTCTAACATGTTTGGAATGTGTATGATTTTTATGGTCACATATTCTACAATTGTGACAGGTCGGGTTTTAATCGGGCTAAACTTCTTGGAATTTATTCAATTCTGCCTATTTTGGACGAAAATATATTACTTGAATGTAGGTGTGAGCGTAACTGGCATTAAGATATATTTTAGCCAAATTTTTGCTCAAATTAATAAAACAGGGGGAAACTAGTCCGGATTTTATGGAGTCTGAAGTTCATGCTACACCGGCAAAAAACATAACCCCTTTTCGGCAGAGGTAATAATCACTTCGTAATGAAATAAACATCTGTTTATTTGTTCACCCATTTCGATCAACGTGTGATAAATTTCGTCCACTTTAAATGAAGTGTGTCCGCATCATCTGAAGCCGAACTCTCATTTACATATGAAAGGTGACAACAAATCTTTGGAATTCATTAGATTCCTTTCCTCAGCCGAACTGGTGTTGAGGCATTCTTGGTCTGGACATGACATGACATGACATGACAACACAAACTAGAACACATGTAAGGTTCAACAAATATCTCCGGGTACATGTGTATACTTGACCAAAATAATTTCAAACGCACGAAGAGCCCAACTTTATGTTTTCGTCCCCGAAGCTGTATTTACTCTAATGCCATCGTATGGACATTCCACGTGTTGAAGATGCGACTGCGGCAGAGCCGTTGTCGATAATGCCTAACGCATGTGCTGTCTGGGACGGCGGAGGGGTCAGGACTATATATCTTGAAGAGTCCCACGATGACCCGAATAACCGTGATGTAAGTGTCTCACGCAAGGCAACGTTTAACCCTTTCCTAACCCCAATGTTATGCATTTAAAACGAGGTACCAAATGCTACAAGAAAAAATCTAAGTACATTGATGGTGAAATGTTATTTATTTATTAGTTATTATACTACAAAATGTTAGAAATTCATAATCTAGAAATCACTAGCAGCCTATGTCGTGTTGAAAGGATGTAGCACTAGCATCCTGACGCCACTTCTGCGTTTGTGTACAAAGTCTAAGAAGAGTCACGACAAATTATTTTCTACCAAAATTAAACATTCTTGTTTTTTCAACATTATTTTTTGCAATGACTGACCTTTATTGAGATTATATATGAAGAAAATGATAGCGTCGGGTAGAAACATTGTTTTGTAGCGGATGTTCATTATCTCTCGAATGCTTTGATATCCTCATTTAATAAATTTATTATCTTATTTTGATATCACAGAAGTTCGGCCACTATAAGATGCAAGAGCCCCCAGACCATGAAACGAGCTACACCCCTCACACTCAATCTGTACCCCCGGTAACATCCACCTCACCCTACCACCATCAAAACAACCACCACCACCATCAACACAGCTCGCCAACTACGGGCAACAGCCCCGACAACCCCCACCAGGCCAGCGTGAAGAAAGAGGACAAGCCTACCGTGGACGAGGCCGAGCCCACGGTGGAGGCGGAGTACGTCAACTCGCGCTGCGTGCTCTTCACGTACTACACCGGCGAACTGAACAAAGTCGTCGACGAACATTTCAGCCGGGCGCTGAGTCAGCCCAGTAGCTTCCCCCAAGACGGGCGGGTCGGGGTGACCACGGGCGCGGGGGAAAGTCCCGGTAAACAGGGTGAAGGGGGCACGTGGAACGGCGAGAATAGGGGTAAGTCTGTAGTGTAAGGCACCTTTTAAATTACTCCCCAAGAGATTATTGTAATAATCGGGTCTAGGGTTAGAATCCGACCCGTGCGCACTCCCATTTACTGAATCCAAACTAAAAAAGTGCAAATATATTTACTGCAAGCAAAAGCTTAATGCCATTTCTTATCACGAAAATAGCATCTGTTTACATTTGTAATTCATCCCATGTGTGAAATTCTTAAGATTGTTCAGACAAGGCATGTGATCTAGGCCAGTATGTCTGCTTTTACAGAACCCCAAACAACTTTTGTTGGATGGCGATTATATTCTCGCGTTTTGTAGGTCGGTGGCCCTAAAAACAATTGAAATATATTAAACGGTACTATTTATGATGGTAGATATAAGCATACTTCTAAAGAACCTATATAGACGGCCGGCAATGCCATTAAATTACATCCAGTGCCCTTTAAAATAAAAACAACGTTGATTTTTTTTCGACCAGCTTTAGCGAGCAGGTACACTTCCCCCTGTCTCGTCTCCTCCCGGTCGAAGTCTATATCGCGTGTGGTCACGGTCAACTGCAAACCGCTGCCGTTTCCCCCGACCCGGCCTAACCTGCTGCCTGTACCTGACCTGGTTTCGTACCTTCAATCAATTTGGGAAATATTGAATTTGACTTGTCAACGGAAGTCACGATGGTTCAACCCCTAGAAGAGCCAGGAATGCGGCTAAATGTGAAACATATGGTGCCCTCTCCTTAGCTCTCTGCATGTACAAGACACACAAATGACAGTCGTTTGTGCTGTTGCTGTTTCTTTCGCGTTGACGATCATATTTCTCAGAATAATGACTCTGTTTTAGGTTTTAGCCATATAGAAAGGAAAACAGACGTGAAGAATTTATGTTGTGGAATGCGCGAGTGGTTTTAATTTGGTGTAGCGCAGTATATTTTCTCTCCTTGTCATGATTTTATGGAGTTGACCTCAGAAGAAGGTCAAAGGAAAAAAAGTACACCCTTACAGGCAAAATACACTCGATTGCATAAACGCTAACAGTAACACAAATTTGAATACCGAAGAGACAGGTTTTATGTTACTTGTTGTACCGCGTACAGGGGGACGTGGCTTTTCGGGTTAGGAGAGGTACATCGGGAATAATGTGGCTTTCTGACTCTTGCTTAATAAGAAACCTTTATCGTGTGCAGATAATTACACATAGACAAAGATGTTACAACCCTACATACAACGCTGGAAGATTGGAAGAACCAGGGGAGTATCAGGGGCGTGGCAATATCAAACCTGAGTCATTGTAGGGAGTGGCCAAGATGTTGGGCCTAAATTCTCCTATAAAAATAGACCCAGCTTCATTCTAGACCTTTAATTGCCTTTTGGGGCACATTTTTAATGCAGGGAATATTCCCAAATCTTACAAAATCCATCACTGTGTAGAAAACCACTCGCACGTATTCCTTGAACTTTAGGGGCCAATTTCTTGGAGCTGCTAAGCACAACAAATTGCTTAGAACAAAAACTCTTAGTAAAAACAGGTTCACGTGCTTTTCATGCTAAGCATTAAGCCAAAACCAACTAAATATCAATCACACACACACAACAAATCACCTGGAAAGTTGGTCTGTGGGCTATAACCCTGTTTTTGCCAAGGTAAATGTTCATTCTAAGCAAATGTTTGTGTTTAGCATCTCAATGAAATTGACCACATGTCCTTTGAAAAGTGGCTGTGCTCTTCCAATAACACTGCAATATCCTAAACCTACCGGTCGATTTTCATTGAAGATTGGGACAAATGTCCATCAATCTCTTGATATAGCCCCGTCTAACTATCAGGAGTCGACTAGACAGATTTTGGCCTATAAATTCGCCGTGCCCGTGTAGCTGCTAATTCCGAAACGCGAACTCTTGACTCGCCCTGGCCCGCGGCCCGGCGCGGCTTGACCGCTCTAGACCCCCAAGCCCCCCATGACAGCTGGCGCACGACCCAGCCGCAGTTAATGTCAAGTGTATCGCTAGATAAAGACCGAGAACAGGTGATGGAATGCCTACGAAACGAGGCACCATAATACAGCCACTGTGTGTAACACTATAGATGAAAGACAACACTATACTCTACATGTTTTCAGATAAAATCAGAGTTTGGTATCCTTAAAAACGAATTAACCAAGGTCTTTAGCTTTGATGAAGAGCGGGGATCAAACCTCAGATTTTGGGTCAAATGACTGAGTCTTTTTTTAACGGGGTTCGTACATCTTTGGTGTTTTTAAACCTCGGGTTCATCTCAAGTTCGTCTTTGTTTCTGGTTCGGGTATATCGTACGCGTTTTACTGATCCAACCAAATGAAAAGTCTCACTCATTTAGCTTATTATCAAAATGTTATTGTTCGGTTGGAGAAAATGAACCCAATATATGGATTCAAAACCTCGCGCCGTCAACGTTCAAGAAATCAAGTATTGTGGCTGAAGCCTCATTGTAGATGGAACCCATGTTTGATAAACCTCCCAGACGCTATTCCACGCAACAACTCTTCATTGTCGTCTTGTTCTTCCAACTTTCTTTTCTTTTTTCGTAGATAAAATCGTCATTTCAAAAAAATCTTTATTAATTTATTTCTCAGAATTACTTGTTTCGGGCTTGAGAATTTTTAAAAACTAAAAATTAAAACTCTGTAAAAAAATACTATTGTTTGATTTATGAGAATATCACCTTGTAAAAATATTGTAAAAATTCGTCCGTTTTCCAACGATAGAAAGCTGGAATTGGAATAAACTTTGCCAGTTGTGTCAGTACAGTTTGCACATGTTAGCAAGTGATGATTGTTCGTAATAACAGGCCGCATGTATTAACAAGCGGCACGCGGTCAATTTTGTATCGGGACCGGCAGCGCGCGCGGTTCACATTGAAAATGAAAATAAACATGCTCCAGAATTTCCCCCGCTACTCCGATGAAAATAACGGGGCGTCAATTAAAGATAATAGTTATTACTGTCCCAGATTTATTATGAAGGTGACTGGGTAATTCGCCCCGTGTAAATCCATCGTCGGAATGCTGTTGAGTGTGTGTGTGACATTTTAAGGGGGATTAACAATGATTGCTGAATCGAGAAACTGGGTTTGGTAAATAATTTGTCATTGATTCAACACTAGATATAACAATTTAAACTTGCAGCAAGTTTACAGTTTGGGAGACGAATTAACTTTTCCAAAGAAAACATCTACGATATTTCTCAAGATTTTGAGATGTGTCCCTTTATTAAAAAATGTATCAGACGTAATTTTAAACAAAACACCAAATGACATTAGCTTTGATAGGTGCCTTATAAATTAGAGTCTTTCGATTGGACGGAAGCCTGCCACGTGATTATTATTATTTTACAACAGGCGCCCTCCATTGGCGCGTCTACCCAAACGGTTTGAAACTCAAATTTGTATATGCGGTTTGTACCTGTATCACATGACGAAGATTTAATTATTATTTGTCCTCAGATATAGATTTCCAAAAGCGTTTATTATTTATCGATTCTCTTGTTTTACTTGTTATGGTTCTGTAAATTGTTGTATTGCGTCTACTATTTGTAATTTGATAATAATATTTAAAAACATAGACGGATGAACATAACCAACTGGGGCCAATTTCATAGAGCTGCTTAAGCATAAAAATTGCTTAAGCACAAAACATTCTTGCTTAGTAAAACCAGCTTACCAGCCACAACTCCACGTGATGTACATGTATATTATTTGTGATTGGTGTTTATCTGTTGTTAGCTTAGCATAACGATCACATGGAATTTTCGCGCCTAACTTGATTTACCAAGCAAGGGTTTTTGAGCAACATTTTGGGCTTAAGCAGTTCTATGAAATTGGCCCCATATTATAGTGGCAATGCAGTTATCAAATTAAACTTTTATTCGATTTTACTCATTTCTCGAAATTTTGAGGAAAAAAAACCCACAAACTAATGTAATGTCCGAATTAGCACCATTAAGCAAATAACTGACCATTACTTGCACTTGAATTGAAATGTTAGTTTCTTTACGTAACCCTAACTCCCTAGGGTGTGTGCAAAATCTTATTGATTTTGGAGGATTTTGGAGGGTTGAGGATGATAATGGACTTCAGCAATCAGCATTATGTCCCTATAATTCCGACAAATTTATTCTGTACAAAAAAAACAAAAACAACTATACAGCCTTAAAACCTGACGCCTTTCAGCGATTGTTTTTAAGTGCATCAAAATAATAAATTCATGGTGACTGCCCCCGTTGTTTATAGTCGCCCGTGTTTCAAAAAGGTTTTTAGCCCAGCGCGTTGACAGCGAAAGCGCGCCCGGCCGGAGAAGCCTCGGACATATGGGTCGCGTATGACCACGTTTATTTGGCTAGATGACAACGTGTCACCATTAGAAAGAACCTCGTATCTGAGAATATCTAGAGCTTGAAACGAAGTACTTTCTGTTTCAATCTTTTTGTAACCGTGAAGTGATTTGTTTTAATAGTGGGGTTCGTTTCTTTGAGTGTTCAAAGAGACTAACTCTTTGTGAGAAAAAGCCACCTACCCTATTTCTTTTACAAATACCATGGATGCCAACCATCGATAATAGGCAAATGGGCGCAACTATGTGGGGAAAAGGGGGAACAACACACTAATCAAAAGTTACAACATGTTGAGATTTTAGTGCATTGCGTCCGCTCCAAGTTGAGTACCTGTATAGTTGTAGGCTAGCCTCGTTTTTCAAACTCCAGCTTGCTCCATTTCGGCTTCATCACCATTGTCAAACTGGATGAACGAAACCGCAGACGGAGACAAAGCTGGGGCCTAGCCCTTGTAAGCCTTGGTTAAGACATGGTTGATGTAGGCATTACGACAAAGTGGCAAAATGTGCATTAATTCTGATTGATTGCCAGAGGCCACATTATTGAACAGACTTTGGTGGCATGGCAGCCAAGCTTAATTTTCTTAAACCGCACATATTTTTGTATCTACGTTAGTTATAATACCTTATATTTGGTATACATTCTTGTTTCTCCCTCCCCATATAATCGGCAGTACCCCCGATGTGTCAACGTGACCTCCCTGCCTCCTTCTGGAACAGTAACTACTACAACCAAGTCAGGTATCCCCACCACCACACCCATCATACCACCCCCACCCCCAGCAGCAGTACCAGCCTCACCACAACCGTCACCACCCAAGGGCCTACCTCAAACTCCACTCACCACGAGCCCCTCTTCACCGACCCCTACCCCTTACCCCTCCACCACCGGTCCGTCCACCACCAGCCCGACCCCTGGCACTACCCATTCGGGTCCTCCCAGAGCTCATACACCCACCACCGGTCCGGGATCCACGACCTGAGCTACCCTGGGATGACTACCGGGGGAAGCGCCTTCAATCCCCGGTATTCGTCCCTCCTCATCCAGCCCTCGGTCCGCCCAGGGAGGTTACCCGCAATGCCCGGACAGTGCGACTTCACCAAGGGAGCTGGGGAGGGATGGACGGCCAGTTACTCGCACAGTCACCCGCAACAGCTGTCTGCGGAGATCGCTTCGTACGGAATGGAATCGGGTCAGTTTCCTTCATCTTTAGATGTCATAATGTGATAAGAATTATCCGGAATTAAGCTTTATATTTGTATTGGAGTTTCTGCAAGTCTAGCCTTGTGCAAGGCGTTTGTCGTTATCTGTCCGAAATCCACGCCGCACGCTGCAGTAAGCAGTGCTAAAATACAGCGCAAACAGCGACCTCACGCGGCCACTATTTATGCAAATCAACTGAAGACGACTGAACGCCTTGTTTCAACCATCCGTACGGGTGCTCATTATGCTTATAGCCTAAACTCCCACTGATGCCAAATGGCAACACAAATTTCCCATGCTAATCCAGTTGTTGGGAAATACATTTTTATTGGGAACATGGAGAATACAACAGGCGTACGTTAGGTACACCTAGTTTCAGCAAAGTATGACTTCGTATCGTCAACGGTACCAAACTATGTGTGGATTTTGAATGGTTAATACGTGAAAGCATATTTTGTATGACGTGTAGTAATGACTAGTCTCACCACCAGTCGCGGTAATGTGTGATTCCCCGCTGCACGTAGCCAACATCAGCCAAGCTGTTTACAAAATACCGGGTATGATAGCCTTGCCTGCAAATCATAAACATAATTGTCGTTCCAGGAAACCTCAAATCATCTCGTTAAGAAAACCTCGCCAATTTGAGTTGGACATTAAGTAGCAATATTCCCTGTCCACTATACTAGCAATATTGTGTGTCGTTAAGCAAATCGTTACACGGGGGGGGGGGGGGGGGAATTTTTTTTTTCTTTACGATCCTTGGGCGACCGTGGGAAAGAATGCGCAGAACACGCGGGGAATTCAACACGGCGGCATTGCACGCGTTCCTCTGCAAGTAGAAATGGTGTCGACAATGAAGCGACATTTAATACCGCCCGGTTCTGACACAGATTCGGTCTCGATTCCTTGATAAATCCCATTGAAGTTGTCGCACTCTGCGACCTAATACTTGAAAGAGTGAAACGTAACGTTAACGGCATTGCACTAAAAGGTAACTGTACACGTACTTTATAATTTAATAAATGTTACGATAAACGGTCTTCTTTACCTTATATGGAATGTTACCGTCACACGTGACCCGACACTGCCATTATCTTTAATTGCGCCTGCGCAATACAAACAATGCATCCCATGATCCGTACATATTTTGTTGCCAACAATACAGGATTGCCCCCAAAACGAACTCGCATATCTTGCCGTTCTGAACAGCAAGGGAACGGCATTCCCAAAGTCGAGGGTTCAACCCCCTCGCCAGTCAATTTCTGTGTAAACTTTCACAAACAGAAGTTACACCGCTCAGATTTGACGGAAACCCGCGCCTGTTAATGCCAAATTAAAAAAACAACAACCGATGTTATCATTTTCAGTTTTATAATGACTCCTTGCTTCACTTGCAACGGAATAAGTCACCGCGTCGCCGGCCACACTTGAATTGGAACCCTTTCCGCGAGCGCGCCACTCCGTAAACCACGGCCAACGCGTCTATGGAACGCCAAACGTACCAATTTATGATGTTACTGGATACAAGTTATTACGTGATGTCGTCAATCCATTACGTGATGTAGTCAATATGTTATGTGATGTCGTCAATCCGTTATGTGATGTGGTCAGTGTATTATGTGATGTAGTCAATCAATTATGTGATGTAGTGATTCCATTATGTGATGTAGTCAATCCATTATGTGACGTAGTGAATCCATTATGTGATGTGGTCAATCCATTATGGGAAGTGGTCAATCCATTATGTGATGTAGTCAATCCATTATGTGATGTGGTCAGTGTATTATGTGATGTCGTCAATCCGTTATGTGATGTAGTGAATCCATTATGTGATGTGGTCAATCCATTATGTGATGTGGTCAATCCATTATGTGATGTGGTCAGTGTATTATGTGATGTAGTCAATCAATTATGTGATGTAGTGATTCCATTATGTGATGTAGTCAATCCATTATGTGATGTAGTCAATCCATTATGTGACGTAGTGAATCCATTGTGTGATGTGGTCAATCCATAATGGGAAGTGGTCAATCCATTATGTGATGTAGTGAAACCATTATGTGATGTGGTCAGTGTATTATGTGATGTCGTCAATCCATTATGTGATGTAGTCAATCCATTATGTGATGTGGTCAGTGTATTATGTGATGTCGTCAATCCGTTATGTGATGTAGTGAATCCATTATGTGATGTAGTGAATCCGTTATGTGATGTAGTGAATCCATTATGTGATGTAGTGAATCCATTATGTGATGTAGTGAATCCATTATGTGATGTAGTGAATCCGTTATGTGATGTAGTGAATCCATTATGTGATGTAGTGAATCCATTATGTGATGTAGTGAATCCATTATGTGATGTAGTGAATCCATTATGTGATGTAGTGAATCCATTATGTGATGTAGTGAATCCATTATGTGATGTAGTGAATCTATTATGTGACGCCGTCAATGTATTATGTGATGAAGTAAATCTGTTATGTGATGTGGTAGGTGTATTATGTGATGTAGTCAATCCATTATGTGATGTGGTCAATCCATTATGTGATGTAGTCAATCCATTATGTGATGTGGTCAGTGTATTATGTGATGTCGTGAATCCATTATGTGGTGTGGTCAATCCATTATGTGATGTGGTCAATCCATTATGTGATGTGGTCAATCCATTATGTGATGTGGTCAGTGTATTATGTGATGTCGTCAATGTATTTTGTGATGTCGTCAATGTATTTTGTGATGTGGTCAGTGTATTATGTGATGTAGTCAATCAATTACGTGACGTAGTGAAACCATTATGTAATGTCGTCAATCCATTGTGTGATGTCGTGAATCCATTATGTGATGTCGTGAATCCATTATGTGATGTGGTCAGTGTATTATGTGATGCAGTCAACCCGTTATGTGAAGTGGTCAATGCATTATCCGTGGTGAGCTATCCCTTTATATAGCCACTGCCGAATTATGTGAGGTCGTCAAGCCATTATGCGGCGTCGTCAATCCATTATATGATGTAAACCGGTGTGTATTGCGCCGGAGCTATTTCTTGTTTATACCTCCTGCCGAATTATGTGGTGTTGTTAAGCCCCATTATGCGGTGTCGTAAACCGTTGCGCGTGCGCAGTCACTCCAAGGTTTGATCTGTATAGTGCAGCTCAAGGAGAAATATATAGCTTTGGAAGCATGGTGCATAGTATAGGCCTACAATACAACTAAATTCATTTATGAAAACGCTTTTTTGTATTCCCTTTTCGTAATAAGACTCATAAATCAAAATTAAGCTATTCTTACTTATTCTTACTTTTATATACTAGTCAGCAACTCCGGATGTTTAATATAGTATGAGATTCAGTAAAATATTGATAAAATCATTCGTATATCGAATATCGGAAGAACAATAAAAGAACCGGGTCTGGTGTAAATCAATGTCTAAGTAATGGGTTGGGCCTTGGTGCCATGAAGAGTAATGAATGATTTATTGCTATTAATATTTCACAAATCTCATCAGAGGTTAACAGTTGATTGTAGACTGTTAGGTGTAATAGCGAAATGTTAAAAAAATGTTTTCCTTTAATGGAAAGTGTGAAATAACCAGCACCTCAAACTGAAACAATAAATGATAATCTGAACCCTTCAGAGTATGAATACGGTTGGGATGAGCAATAATACCTCTACATAGCCCAGGCCAGGCTAGAACCCCAAACCTGCAGAACTACGCACAGACCACGAATTCTTGGCCATGCATGCCAGACCCACTGTCTATAGGCCATGGCATCATTCGTTGTTCATTTTTAACCAGTCTTAATTTAATTTTGCATATAAGCAACAGCTGCATCATATCTCCCTTTTGTTTAAAAGCACTTTCCCGATACTAGGTATTCAGTTTTGTGCCGAGTGAAAAATAACAGAAAGTGAAGATCGATTTCAACGTATCCATCCCGCCGCTATGGAAACGTTTTCTAACTTTCACCTCATAAAAGATTTTACCCACGTGTTTTGTGTCGGTCGATCAAGGTCGACTACCAAACTTCAGGGCGATACCATTGTCTGGTATGGGTGAATAAACAGTGCCAAGATAGCCATATATAAATGTATCCAAAATGAACTTTCTGTAATTTCTGAAAAATTGAGATTCTAAACATTGAGATTCAAATGGCAGAAACTATTTTTTAAAAAACACATTAAACTATAGCAGTGTATACGGAAAGTTGAACTTCGCGGGAATGTACATCAACGTTTGCACGTACCCACTGCTATTGTGGTACGATCAAAATGCGAGTGATCGCCAGGTCATCGGATGCTGGAATATATATGATTGTTAAAGATTTATAACTAATTGGGGTATTTTTCTGATAAAAATGAGCAACCAATGAGATTACGTATCACATAAAATGAAAGCCGGCTTAGGAACAGCAAATTCATTCCGTTTGCCAGAGTTGCTGACTAGTATCAAAAAGCAAGTAAAAATAGCTTAATTTTGATTGATGACTCCTATTACGAAAAGGGAAGAAAAAAAGCGTTTTCATTAATGTATTTAATTGTATTGTAGGCCTATACTATGTACAAGAAAGTCAGATTGCAATATGCAAACAGTTTCTTAGTGCAATCTGCACACAGTTTCTTAGCTGGTGTCCACTTCAGAAGATAGCTTAAACCATCATCCATGCTTAAACGCAGTACACGCGCATCATGCTTTCAACGCTATATATTTCTCCTTGAGCTGCACTATACAGACCACTATAACGTAGGAGTGACTGCGCACGCGCAACGGTTGACGATACCGCATAATGGCTTAACAACACCACATAATTCGGCAGGAGGTATAAACAAGAAATAGCTCCGGCGCAATACACACGGGTTTACATCATATAATGGATTGACGACGCCGCATAATGGCTTGACGACCTCACATAATTCGGCAGTGGCTATAATAGCTCACCACGTAATACATTGACCACTTCACATAACGGGTTGACTACATCACATAATGGATTCACGACATCACACAATGGATTGACGACACATAATGGTTTCACTACGTCACGTAATTGATTGACTACATCACATAATGGATTAACCACATCACATAATGGATTCACTACATCACATAATGGATTGACGATGTCACATAATGGATTGACTACATCGCATAAGGAATTGACGACATCACATAATGGATTGACTACATCACATAATGATTCACGAGATCACACAAAGGATTGACCACATCACATAAAGGATTGACCACATCACATAATGGCTTCACTACATCACATAATGGATTCACTACATCACATAATGGATTGACCACATCACATAATGGATTGACCACATCACATAATGGATTGACCACATCACATAATGGATTGACCACATCACATAATAGATTGACCACATCACATAATGGCTTCACTACATCACATAATGGATTCACTACATCACATAATGGATTCACTACATCACATAATGGCTTCACTACATCACATAATGGATTCACTACATCACATAATGGATTCACTACATCACATAATGGATTGACCACATCACATAATGGATTGACCACATCACATAATAGATTGACCACATCACATAATACACTGACCAAATCACATAATAGATTGACGTCATCACATAATACATTGACCACATCACATAATGGATTGACGACATCACATAATAGATTGACTACATCACATAATAAACTGACCACATCACATAATGGATTGACTACATCACATAATGGATTGACGACATCACATAATAATTTGTATCCCGTAACATCATAAATTGGTACGTTTGGCGTTCCATACGCGTCAACCGCAACGCCCCAGCGCTGCCCTACGGATTAATGCTCCCCTGTCAATTAACTGTTCCTCAAAGCTTTATAGCTATAGCTACTACTCACCGCTAGCTCTTCTCTGCCAAAATTGGCCTCGCCGTTCTGAGACAGATGATGGATTCATGGCGCATGCCAGGCATTTTGCCCGTGACGGTAATTGTCCTCAATCCGTCGTCATTAAAACGCCATTTTATTTTTGTGATCAGACTGACTGAACCTAACTTATGGCTGCCATGCCGCGCGCGGGCTCGACCGTGCAGGGGTGAAAAGTTCTCCTTCCAAACGAACACAAAATCACTATTGCTTCGAATTTTAATATAAGTGTACAACGCAATGTTTGGTTGAATGAATATACAATTTACATATTTCCTAGACCGAGTTCAATTTTTGTAATACCATGAAAGGAAAGAACAATTACTCAGGGGCGGATCCATATACGAGTGACTTTTTTAACAACGCGTACAACTGCAAAGTACAAGCTAAATAAAACAGCCGCACTTTTCAACCGCGCGTAAATCGGGCGCAATGTCATGATGAACTGAAAATGTTGCACAGATTTTAAAAAGGAAATAGGGGAGGGAAAGGGGGGGGGGGGGGGGGTACGTACACAGCCCCTCATCACCACCTAGCTCTTTCTTATAGACGATGTGCCCTCTGACGTCAGGTGTTTACATCTGTATTCAAATGTGCCCGGCAATATGCGCACACATCGTGTTTTTCATAAATTTTGGTTGAGGAGTGACGCTACATGACCTGTAGCGTCACTCCTCAACCTTTGAATTATGTGACCTCTGATGTCGCCTCTTAACCAAATTTATGTAAAACACGATGCGTGCGCATATTGACGGGCACATTTGAATATAGATATAAACAGAGGGCACATGGTCTATACACAACTAGGGCATATAGAGATTAATTCTAAACAGAGGTGGGTTTTTTGCAGGACACGATTTCGGGTTTTTCTGGAAATTAAGTAGTTTTTGAGGACCAAGATATTAACATTCCTTCGGTATTTTTTTTCAAAAAACAAAACAAAACAAAACTTAACCTTGATGCGAATTAAAATATAAAATAAAAAAATGATAGATGAATTGGGGAAAAGCAGGCCGGCCCTTGAGAACCAGTTGATATGTTGACGAATAGATATTAATGATGTCATTGTGGGACCGCGAATCCTGGCAGTATTTAGGTGATGTATGGGCAGCGCTTTTTGAGCGTATAGCCTCATGGGCGAGTCGCATCGGGCGAGTTACTCATGACGTCACAGTGATGGGTATAGTTTTGGGGTTGACGTATTAGTTGGTCAGAGGTAGACCTTTAATTGGCAGGCCTTAAACTGTTCTAGTGTAGGAAAAACTGGTGACAAGTTTATGATAGTTTTGATAATGCCAACTTGTCACATAATTGCCGCGCAGGGAAGTAAGTACCAAGAGTCGAATTTGTAGTACAAGCGGTTTTTTTAGCTAGTTTATTTGTTTTACATGCAAAGAAGCATTTACGGTTCGAAATCATAATGAAGAAAGAGTTTTATACAAACAAATAAGACAGATACCGTTAACAAAGTTCGGGTCCTCTATTGTTGATGTTTGCTGTTGATATATATATTAGAAAAACTTTCAAAGAGCGGTGCTTTATTTGGTAATGGACACAGTGCGTTCAACTTTAAGTACTACTCGACATGCTTTCGCTTTTCGTGATTGTTGTAGGCCTAGAGTATGATATCTTTGATCTACGGTCGGATAATCTTCAAACACTTCCTCAAAATACCAACTATTCCTCTGATAAAAAAGGCTCCCTATAAAAATGCAGAGATTTTTGGGAAACCAAGCCATAAAAAAACCACGATTTCCAGATACCTTTGTAAAACTTTATAGGCTAACAACCGATCATACACTGCCGGCCGATGCCGCGGAGTTTTGATGCGCCTCGCCAGTTCATAGGCGCCGCTAATTTGAAGCACTACCCGGCGGCAAATTCGGCAGGGTCTTTTTTTTTCACCCTTCGGTTTCTACCTGTTAATATACCTGAAACTGTAAACGCCAAGTTGAAACCTGAGTATTACGGATCGCTCTCCCTGCTTGAATATCATCCGGACGCGCGGAAATCGACCTGCTAGGGCCTTGATTGGAAATAGACGTCCCAAAAGACTAAAGACTTCGCAGGTATTTTTATCCGCGGCTTGTGAAATTGTCAGTTGTATTTTCACTCTACTTTCTTTTATACAAACACCACACAGATTTCTCCGTTTTATTTATTATTTTTCCCGATTCTGAAAATGGGTAACCTTAACCCACAGTACCTCGACTTGATTGCAAAGGGTTTCTTCATTACGTAAATTGCCCGGATGATCATGAATGGGTTTTTATTGAGGGGGGGGGGGGGGGGGGGGACTTGAGCGGTGATATATAGGCGGTTTGGCGGCTCGACAAAGCAAATCGTTTCGATGAAAGAGATGTGAATTAGAAGGACTAGCGTTTTACACGAGCATTTACTGTTATTGTTATACCGGGATAACAAAGGGCTGGGATTTCAGAAGAGTTTGGTACGGCACTTTTGGTAAATTTGACTCTGCACCCTGCTGGTCCAAGCTGACGTCAACTGGGTGCACGTTTGGCGCTTTTGGCTGATGTTTCCCGCAACTCTGTATTGTGAAGATTATCGAGAACTAACCGGTTTTATTCCGAACAAAATACCACAAACTAGAATATAAGGCGAAGCTAAACAAAGACAAACGACACTTTTTTGTATTAGTTTTAACTTGTTGCGGCCCCAAAAGCCAAAATACACAAGCTTGTTATCTTCATTGCTGTTGAATTGAGGTTTTGTTTTGGTTACACAGTAATTTTTTCAATTTGCACCATCCATCATTTACACACTTTACTATCTTGTTGTGTATAATTACAACATAACCAACATGGGGTTATCTTTTGAGAGCGTGCATACCGCGAGGCAAGCTCTGTCAATCAGTAGGACATCGCTGCGCGGCGCTGCCCGCCTCAGCGGGTCGGCCAGCCGACCCTCACGGCGGACTGACAGGCCTCGGACACGCTCCACCTGTCTCGGTTTCTCGGAGTTCCATCCTGTGAGCTTGCAGTTACTGATCGCGAATGTCGAGATAACGATTTTCACACTTTCACAATCGAGACGTCAAACAAAAAAGCAAATGTTCTGTAAATTTGACTGTTTTCGTGACTTAATTGTGTTCATTCAGCATAGGTTTTCATTACAAAATAAATTTGGTTAAGAGATGACATCAGAGGTCACATTTCAAAGGCGATCTGACCTGCGACGTCACTATTTAAGCAAATTGTATGTAAAACACGATGTGTGCGCATATACTGCCGGGTACATTTGAATACAGATGTAAACACGTGACGTCAGAGGCACATCGTCTATATAGAGCAACATCAGATCTTTCAATTTGCATGTTTCGTTCTAACGGAAAACTCCTACTTCGGGCGTCTGCAAACTTGAACCCGCCCGACAAAATTCGAATTTTGGGCTGAATTTGGCTGAAGACTTTTCTCATTACAAAAGCTATAAACCATTTCGAAAATACATGTGCAAGAGTTTACAGCGACCGTTGGCAATTATTATTGCGGTTTGCAATTCAGAGGTTTAAATGTCGATTCCAGTGTCATATGAAAATCAGACTCCTTTTCGGTCACTCTCCTATGGTAGGTTACACCGTAAGTTATAGGCATGCGCAATACCACCAATGGGTCCGTATTTCCTAGGGTACCACTTTACACCGGCTCACCGACACAAAACCCTAGGGCCCCCCACACGTATTCCCAGAATTTGGTCACGTACGTCTTTTGTTGCCTAGAACCAGAGAAAGGACCCTGCTCGAATTAAATTGTATTTTGAAAACACGAACCTTTGTTTACATCGTTTGTACTTGTGGCGACAATATTTTGACTGCAAAAATCTCAAACATGTTTGAGATTGTATCGCAAACCGCGCCAATGCTGGAAACGTACTTTCTCCGTTGACCGTAATGCGTTACGTGTATCTTTTCCCAATCGTTTTACATATTTTTACAAATTATTTGAGGATCACCGAGCATTATAGAGCACAAACACAAGGTTTCGTTTCGGAAACCAATGATGTTTCGGCTTTTCCATCCCACAATTGAACAGACGAATAAACTAACAACTGGGGAACATAAATCGACGTAACTTCCTCCTAACTGAGAAAAAAAAACAGGATTAAAGAAAAAGACAAGATTTTACACAACTAAGAAAACCAAGTTCTAAAGTTAATTGGTGCAAAATTCAACAACCTATAGCTGCGTTTGAAAATTTCACAAGGCTGTTTTTTCATCATAAAAATCTGAAAATCGCCATCAACACAATCCTTTTCATTAAAAACCAATCCCAGTCGTCATGGCAACATGTCGTATAATTCCTAAATAATCCGACGTCTTTTTCTCTGAAAATTCCACAGACAACACGTGCATGCGCGGGAGAATAATTGAAAAAAATTCCACGGAATACCGCTCATTAACTAGCTGTCGGTTTTTTGTATCTTTTTTTATCCTCTCTTGTTTTTTTGGTCTGGTTTATATACGTAACACACCTTGATCCATCAGCAGTCGCCTCATCATTAGGTTTTTTTTTTACTGGGACGAGCCCCCGCCTCTTAAATCATTACTAGTACGGGATAATTAACCGATGGGGCTTGTTAATTTGGCCGCATCTATTGTGGATCTGTGTGGCTGGCGTCCCATCCTTTTGACCGTGAAGAACAGGAGCCTGGGAACGATGAGTGAAAACGATCAGATCCACCGTAAAACCCATCCCGCTGCGGGAGATGGTGAAACAAAAAGTGGAACTGAAAACTGATTTTCTTTTGTTTTGTGTGTTGACTACACAGCATCATCGTCAACGCTAGAAGCAACCGACACGAGCAAAGACTTGTACTGGTTTTGAGAGAGGACTCTCCTTCGGATGCGGTTGCAGACGGTCGCAGATGGTAACAGATGGTCGCAGACAATCGCAGATGGTTGCAGACGATCGCCGAGTTTCAAAGACTGCCTTTGGTTGTCATCAAATTTCAAAAGCTAGACTTCCATCTTCTGCGGTGAGAAATCTGTTTGAGAAATAATGTGCGGTCGAATGATTATGATTGTAGTTTTAATTGGCCGGGGCTGTTCCTTTTTGTTTACACTCATCAAGAAGATTATTCTCGCATCATACGAATCTGCCATCAGAACAATGCTCAATCCGAAACAGTTTTAAACGATACCTCTTTTTACCAAACTGTTTTCAATGAGAGGATATTATATCCTCCACATATTGGGTGCAACTTTTCCCGTGCTATTCCAAAAGCTACGTCATTTGGGTTTTGTTTTTGTTCAAGTTGTACTATGAAAAAAAGTGGTGTTACAATAACCCAGTTCGGTATTCCAGCTGCGCATGTGCACAAGAAGGTTCAACGGTTTTTCTCTTGGGATAAACGCGGCAGACACACAAGGCTATGGGGGTCGTGGTAACCGAATCCGCGTTCGGTGCAATTGTTTTCGTGCAATCAAAAAGACATCTGAAAACACTTCGCTGTCCAAACTTTAGTTTTTTTGACAAAAATGTTACTTCAGAACACGACGTTCTCTTTAAAATTGCTGGTACCCGCTATGCTTTTGCACGCATACGATAAAATGTTTATCTCGAAGGAAAAAATCGTCAAATCTTCCTGTGCACATGCGCAGTTGGTATACTAAACTGGCTTATTGCCAGTGAACAAATTACCATCTTAAAAAATGTCGCATTTTCACTATACCATAAAACATGATGGTTGTTGTAAATCCAAAGTTGTGTGTACAGTATAATGTATGATATAATGTATTTTTTAAGGTTTCGTACGAGGAAAGTATGGGCAGGGTTTCTGAGTGAGAAATCGTTGGAAATAACCCACTAATTTCAAGCACTGCCCTCTAATTTATTAAATTTAGTTCGTCCATATTCTATTTGCAATACTGTTGCACATCCGTGAGTGGGTGCAAGCCAACTAGTCTGGTTTCCTAGGCTGGTGATAATTCCCTGACGTCTATAAATTGCTCCGTTTTGTCTGAAGGAAGTCAAGGAACTAGACTACAAAAACATGTTCTTAGTTTTGTTTCCAGCATCGATGGACGCAAAACTTTGGTCAGCGTCACAATATTCACCATATATATTAATTCCTGAACCTATCTATTTTTTTGAAAAACTACAGCAAAAACAAATGGTGTATGCCTTTAAGTCTAGCCCTAAAGTAACGATATAAACACATCGTGTATGTTAAACTGTTTGGTGAAGAATTCGGAACCTTTTTTTCAACACAGTTGCCTATTTTGTGTTATCCAATTTGTCGGCGGGCACTTTCTCGCTTATGTCGGCGCATCCGAATATCGCACGACATGCGCATTCCGTTCATTAAGTCCAAGGGTTGATACCAAAAGGTCGGTTTTTGTATTGATTCATTGCGTGTTGAGAGGGAATCTTGAAAATGTAACGATGGGAATCGGTGGTAATTGTAAATGGAGCAAACAGGGGTCAATTTCATAGAGCTTGCCGAGCACAGAAATGTGCTTAGCATGAACCTTTTCCTTGGCAAAAACAGGGTTTACAAACTAATTTGTCAGGTGATGTGTATTATTCTGTGACTGGTATTCAGCTTAATTTTAGCTTAGCACGAAAAGCAGATATAGTTTTGGCTGGTAACCTGTTTTTACTGAGCAGGACTGTTTTGTGCTAAGCAAAATTGTGTGCTTAGCAGCTCGATGAAATTGACTCCTGGCAGATCTCTATACAGATGATTGACAGAAGATGCACAAATTACATCCTGAAATCTCTTCTTATTTTTCTTTTCGAGAACAAAAACTGGGTTTGAGTTTGTGTTTTGCTATCCTCGCAATTGTTTATCACCGATGTTATGCTTGAAGATTTAACCATGGTAGTATTTACCAAAAATCATAACTTATTTGAATTCAATTTAAATATTGAAAAAATTGTCACTTATTTATTGATTTAATTTTAAATCATACACTGTACTAATTATTTATGAGAATGAAGGTATTTACGGCTTTCTGGAAACCAGTGCGGTTAGTTTGAGAGCGAAGACAAATAAACATCTATTTAATTTAAAGAAATACAATAAGGCCAACAAAAATAGTTCTGCTTCCGATTACATGGCGTTTGAAAAAAGGGTAAAGTGGGGAATTTTTTGAATGGCCATACTTAGATCCCAGCTTCATGTATTAAAGTTCAGAGTAACCTAAGCACGTTTATTTGGTGGTTTTTTTCTTTAAAGCCTAAAATGTTGCTGGGCGTGCTCCTATTTTTTTTATGAGATTATTTTATTCCTAACCGGGGTTGTTTGTCATGTTTAAACGTAACTGGCGGGGTTTGTTTGTGTATATAGTTTTGAGGGTTTTTTCCCGCCTTTTCTTCCAAAAACAGAATAGGGTAGGTAGAGTAACAGGAAGCAGAACTATAATTTTGTTTGCCTAATTGTTTGCAGATGGTCTAATAAAATCTGCGCCGGTCTGCTAATTGATGAAAAATAGAGATAATATATGTACAATTTGAATTTTCTTTGGGGCAATATTTACCTTAATGTTTAATCCGTTGTATATATAATTACGTGGAGTTGTTTTTTTCTTCTTTTCTCGTTTTGAACATACTTTTTTGGTTCTATGTTTAACATTCTGTGTATGAAAAAGACAGAATTTTAACGATGTTTTAAGAAATTGGGTTAAAATCATGTTGTACAGTGCTATATACCACCCGCACAGTTTTATCGAATTGTTATTATTTTTGGACAAAGTCGTTTTTACACCATGTTATGTTTGACGAAGTTTACGATATTTCATGTTAATGCTGTTTGCCATTGTTACACATGTTATTGGTTCAAAACCCTAAAATTTACTCAGACTTGAAATTCGTCCCCGTTGGTATAGACTTTGCTGAATTTCTGGGTGTTTTGGACATAAGAATAAAGTTACTAATCTTTTACCTCTATTTATAGTTTTACCAAAAAAAGGTAATGAATAAGTAACTTCATCCAACCTTAATTAAAGAAAACTGTTATTTTTTAAAATTATATCGTAACTCATCAGTTTTCCCTATCACGTGCATTTATTTATATTTTACAAGGCATTAAACTTATGTAAATGATAATTTTGCCTTATTAGAAAAGTTGTAAAATCTCAACTATTCGATAAATTGTATTATTATCATCCAACCAACTTTATCACACGTGTTTAGTTACCAAAGATTTATCCAATGCATAACATTTGTTTTAATTGTTTTAAATGCCTTAATTTCCCGATATTCTTGTTGTCACGAATATAAAATTATCTTCTGATGTGTACTTTGACGATAACAAATTCCAAGCGGGAATTTGTCAATAAAGTATCAAAGAACACGTATACCTTTGCTTCCGGCATGACTATCTTTTCTGCTTGTTTTAATTTGTTGCCATGTATTTGTTTGGTATGCGGAAAATATAACGTATACTCTTCGTATTAAAGTTAGATGTATTATTTCTCCAAAAACTTAAATGTTGGCAAATTTTAATAAAAATGTAAGCCTAACCCCTTACAATTTTTAATTCTAAAAAGTCAAATTTTTGCCAATTTCTTTTAACATGCAAGCCCTTACATTTTTTTAATTTTTCAAAAAGGTAAAATTTCGGCCAATTTTAATAAAAATGCAAGCCTAACCTCTTACAGTTTAACTTCTTTTTTTAAGGAAAATGTTGCCCAATTTTAATAAAAATGCAAGGTTAACCCCTTACAATTTTTTTTAAACAATATTTTGGTCTGTTAAGACATTTTCAGGACAAAATCATATTTTTGCCTAATTTTAATCAAAATGCAAGGCTAACCCCTTATACAATATTATAGTCTGATTTAAGACATTTTTGCAACAAAATCATATTTTTGCCAACTTTAATAAAAATGCAAGCCTAACCCCTTATAACTTTCAATTTTTTTTAAAGTAAAAGTTTCGCCAATTTCAATAAAAAATGCAAGTCTAAACCCTTTTAAAATGTCTCAAAAAAACTCAAATGTTGGCCAATTTCAATAACAATGCAAGCCTAAACCCTTATAATTTAAAATTTTTCTAAAAGTCAAATTTGAGCAAATTTTCATCAAAATGCAAGCCTAACCCCTTATAACTTTCAGTTTTTTTTAAAGTAAAGATTGGCCCAATTTTAATAAAAATGCAAGGTTAACCCCTTACAATATTTAATTTTTCCAAAGAGTCAAATTTTGGCCAATTTTAATAGAAATGCAAGCCTAACCCCTTACAACTTTCATTTTTTCTTTTTAGGAAAGGTGTTGCCGATTTTAATAACAATGTAAGCCTAACCCCTTATAATTTTTAAATGTTGGCCAATGTTAATACAAATCAAAGGTTAACCCTTATTTAATATTTAATTTTTCCAAATAATTATATTTTGGCTAATTTTAATAAAGCCTAATTTCTTTTGTCTAAATAAGTTAATACAGATCCAGGTATTTTCTTATCTAAAACCCAATTATTAAGATTGGCCAATAATTTGGAAACACTTGAAATTGTTAAAAAAATAGATTTTTATTTAGATTGGCCAACATTTGGCATTTTGGAACATTTAAAAATCATAAGGGGTTAGGCTTGCATTTTTCTTTATAACTGAACAAAAATTAACTTTTTGAAACCAATAGGTTTGACTTGCACTTTTATTAAGAATGGCAAACAAAATGCATTTTGAAACAATTAAAAATTGCATTTGTATTCAAATTGGCCAAAAAATGACTTTGTGGAAACAATTAAAATGATTAGGGGTTAGACCTGTATTTTTATGACTTTTTGGACAAACAAATTAAAATGTATGCCTTTTGAGTGTAAACAAATCCTTTGTCTTGAAACTATAGTATGGCACCATTGGGTTTGAAAATGCAAGCTTCCAACCAGAACTGATCTCTTAACATTAAAGGAAACATCAAATAACATTTTGTTTCCAAGAATTCTGGAAATATATCCGCTTGTAGGACAAGTGGTTAGAAGTTTTTGAAGTAGAATGACATAATGGTTGATATCCCGTAGGGGTAAGGCAACGGATCTGGTGGCATGGTACGTCCGTTGGGTGGAAACTAGGTCCCATAAAAAGTTGTGGGTCTGGGATCAAGCGCTCTGATTGCAATTTATTATTGAGCTTCAATTTTCAAAAGAAATTGGGGGAAAATAACTAAAACTTACGGTGAGGAGTTCGTTAATCCCTGGTGAGTTGAAGGCATATTGTTGACGTGTGGAAACTTGGCGTGGGTGTTTGTAAAAGGTTTGGCGGAAATCGGAAAATTGTCTATTTCAAATTGCAGGCCGCGTTGCAAAAGTTGTTGGTTGTTTACCAATAATTTAGTTCCGTCACTGCAAATGAGCAATCAGCAGCAACAGCGCCCTCAACCGTCGGGAAATGGCACGGACAATAAAGAATGGTGCAAACATGGAGAAATATGATGGTGCAAACAAGTTCGCTCCAAAAACTACTCGGAAAGTACCTTATTTTCACTAAAATCAGAGGAGGTCTTGAAAGGATTACGAGGAGAAACTTATTCACCGATGTCTTAAATTATGTCATTACGTCAATTCTAAGTTATAATCCTAATCCTAAAATTCAAAAACCTTTTCGGATAAAATAATTTCTAAACTGCTAAAAAAAATCAAATGAAAACATAACAAGAGTCAAGACTAATGAACAAATTTGTTGTAAAAAAAATGTTTTGAAATAATTAATAGTTTTAGAGAGGGTTGCATGTGAAATTTAGTGGGGGGAATCGACCGCAAACTGCGTAAACCTTTATGAAATTCTAAGTCTTTCAACACTTCATTTTGTTTCGATTTAATCTCGAATAATGTCGTGTCTTTCTACTTGACTTGCGACATTTGGTTTTCCACTTACCTTTCGGTCCGTCAGTTCCAACTGTCAGACATACAAAGCCCGGTAGGCTAGTACTATAATGCAACAATTTAACTAATTTTTACGACTGAATTCATGAACGCTCGTTAAGTTTTACGCCCGCACAATGCCGGCCGTAAGTCCCCCTTTTGTTTACGGTGAAATGAACGACCGCCAGGCATGAATGTGGCCGATACGCACCATGTGCCGCCGCACATCCCAGTGTGACCACATGTGACACATGCCCGGGGTCGTCTACATTTTCATGGTGACTACCGGATTCCGTAGGGATTTCCCTTGATATAATGACTTCACCATATTGTTTGAAATTGATTGCCAACTGCTAATTTCTGTTCAAATGTTTTCTTTTGTCTGCCAATAATAACATCTTCATGTAATATTACAAGCACAAGAAATCTTGAAAGTCACTTTCCAACAACTGTCACCCCCAAATTGAGGTTTTTTTCCCCTCCAAATTACTAATAAATGCTTTTCATATCCTGGAAACAATTTTGTAATTCTTTGGATTGAAACATCCTACGTCGAGATCCAATTTAATAAATATATAAAAAAAAATATATATTAAGGCTTACTAAGCAAAATTTGAATTAAATTTCAATGTACTGAAAATCTTCCACACATCATATTGAAAGAGATTTTGATGTTATCCACAGTATGTAGTGCTTTGCCCTTATTTCGATTTTTGTAAATAAAAATAAAAATAAGGATGAACACTTATTTTTCAAGATATGTCAATTACCACATTGCTTTAATAACATCTATACTTCTTTCACTTGTTTTAAACAGACCGGGTCACATTTTCTTTATTAATTAATGCCAAATATAGTAAACAATCAAACCGATTCAAATGAACTCTCTGGCAACAAACTGCTTGATCCGGACTGACCGATAAAACAAACTCACAAAACCTCAACTATCAGTTTATTAATGCTGGTTTAAATAAAATATACTGAAAATCTTCAATAAAATATTTCCATCTAAATACTATTTCGATTCCTCTTTTTCACTATGGCAAAAATAAACCCAAGAGTTTTGTTAATTGTTTGTATTAATTAAATAATTAATTAATTAATTAACCCGAACAGTGCTTAATCCATCACTTTCAATACAAATGTTCACACACCCTAAAAATAGTACAGAAATCCAACACACCTTCAAATAGGGTGGGCTACAAACGCAGTCTATCTCCTCCGAATTCCGATCGCTAAGAAGCAAAAAAAAAATGGAAGAAAATTTGGAAATAGTCTAACGTTTGGGTTCATATCGATTGAATGTTTCTGAAGCACAACAGTCATCCGAATGTGGCTGAAGATCCTGCAGTTGGGAGCCAGCCTAAAGTCACCTTAAGCCACAACGAAGCCAGGAATTTGAAAAGGCCTTATGTGGCAATTGTCACTGGTTCCCATGCACCATTGTCTCCATTCTATAACATTAAAAGATAATGGTTACCAGCTAATTATAACGTAAAACAAATGACAATTAGTGAACAATTTAAAGTTAACGATCTCTGGAATGTAGATTATGTGAAATTTATCATACGGTATTTTTAATCATTTTTTTTATAAATTTTGTTTTCTATATTATCTGAAAATTGATGGGTGGGAAAAACTAATTTAAATATCGGCAAACATCAGTTTCTGATGCTTTCACTACAACTATGTTATTGTTTACTTAGAAGTTTAACTACTAAATCTAACTTTTAAAATTAGATTTCCTTAAGTTCTAATCAATATACACCCTAGAATTTCATGTAACAACGTAACAAGTTGTTTATGTAAATAAATATTGCATTAAGTTGGTCCTAAAAGGAGGTGTTCACATGGTCATATGAGCAGCATGTGTCCATCAAAGGTGTACGAATATTCGTTGAATATTAATTAAGTACAAAACTAGTATAACAGGTTATTATTGGTATCGAAGTTTTCCCATAGCAATTGCTATTTTTTTGTTTAATAAATATGTACAGTTTTGATAATTATTGAATGTGTAGATTTATTTTAGATTTTGGAAGGTAGTACACACCGGGATTATTTTAACATCACCGAGCCGAGGGATTATATTTAACGAAACTCAATCCGAGGCGGGTTCAGGCAATGGTACGGGGAAGCACACCCACGCATTTCTGGCCTTGCTCACTGCTGACAGACATTTCCGGCCTTGCTCGTGACGTTTTCATGCGTCATCCGTTTTAAATCTCGGACAAACTTTGCGTGTATATACGTCCTCGGGCGCAAACTGGTTAGGATGGTATAAATAAGTTAGCTGCTATGTTTTTCCAGCTTGCGAACCACATCAAAATAATATCAATAATATTCATTTACGACCTTCAATATTCAAATAATGGTATTGAATATTTAAATATGGCACTGAATATTCACAATATGATAATGCACCATGTGACAATCACAGCCGAATACCACCAACAATTTACATGTACACGAAACGGTTACCTGTACATATTGCACCTTAAAGCATCATTTCACGCAGCAAAACAAAAATTACTTAGTAGAATGGGCGCGACACATTGATATTGAGCGGGATTTTACACGGCAAGGATTCATGCAACAATGAAATCCCGTTTGCAATCTGAAAAGGTAAAGTTATCATGAAAAAAACACATAGAAAACAAAATCCATCACAAAACTCAGAAAAGCCAATGTACCCCCCGCCCCCCCAAACAAAACAAATTATAAAATAAGTTTAGCACTTGAATTTGAATACGACTGCAAATCTAGTAGATGATGGAAAGACAAGTCTTCTCAACATGAATATTCATTATGATTAATATTTATGAGAGGACTTTATTGTATTACAAGAATGAATATTCATAAAAATTAATATTTATCAGTATGCTAAACAATTTGCCATATTGGGATTACATGTACCTATTACCATGAGGATTTCTTTAAAAAAAATAATATTCACTCACAGTTCACCACAATATTAAAATGTTAATATTGAGATGACCTGCCATCATAAATATTCATAAGTATTCATAAGTATTCCTCAGAATAATGAATATTCATAAGATTGAATATTCATCAGTCTGCTCCAAATAGTTCCTCGCCACTCCCCGCCGAGGGCATGCCCTGCACCGCATTGGTGCACACGCGACCCACGCTCATCATCTTCATCTCGTTTCCCGGTTCCGTCGCGGGCGGGGACGCCGCGCTCATGTCCCCCTGCAGGAGCGAGGCAGCCGATCTCTCCGATGATTGGCTGGACGTGGAGTGCCGCGCCTCGCGTGACAACGACGACGATGACAGCGGCGGAAACGACTTCCCCGCAGCTCGCGCCCCGCCACCGCTGGTACCCGGCGTGGCTGGCGACGGTGTCTTCTGCATCCCGGCTGTTTTCGCCATCTTCTTTGTCGGGGAATGCCCGTTGGCTCGTTGGCGCGTTGATGATGTCGATGGGCTGTTTTCGTGGAGCGGAGTGGCCGAGTTGCTGGTGGCCTGGGACCGTGGGAGGCTGTCCTCGCTGGGCTGCTGGTAACTTAGCAAGTCCTCCTCGCTTTCCTCATAAACTGGATAACTGCAATTTCAACAAACGTGGAAATAAAATGTAGCTTGCCACCAGAAGACAAGCATCCCACGTCAAGTTTGAAGATCAGTTTCTGGTGGTCTTTGTAACCATTTGTCTCTACGTTTCTTTTCAAAATTTGTTTCAAATGACGGACTGTGCTTACTGACCTGTAACCATTTTCATCAATGATTTCGTCGTTATCGTCGTCGCTGTCCGAATCGGGTGCAACAAACTGAACCTCCATGCTAATCTCCCCATTCTGAGAATAAAAAATAGGTCCAATGGTTACTCAAAACGTGTGATCGTAAGATTTACTGATGGTTTATCGCCCACAAAGTTCAAGACCTCCATTAAAACCCTCCTCCAGTTATCACCCTCACAACCTATCAAAAAACCAACCTCCTTCCCTCGATCTCTCAAAGCGCATGAGTTACGATAGGTTTTGATAGAAATGCTAACTGGCTTCGTATTTGCACTGAGAGAGGTAGGGTAGCGCAATCGTAAATTTAGTAAAACAATTTGGGTCGGTGTGGTGTCATTTGTATTTTTTCCAAAATTGATCAAGTCCCTTCTTCCCTTTTTAAGTTCCCTGGCTCCACCTACCTGCTGGGAGAGGATATCTACCGCTTGTGTGTGCTTGGCGTCGCGCAGGTTGATGCCATTGACCGACAGGATGGCGTCCCCTACATACAACCCTTGGCTGCGATCGGCGGGAAGACCTTCGTGGATCTCAGAGATTAAGATGGGAACACCGTGCTCTTTGCCACCCTTGGAAACAGGAGATTGGGAGGGAAAGGGAAAACTGGAATCACTAGGAGCAATCAAGATTTTTAACCACAAAATCTTAATTATTGTAAAAAAAAAATTAACCAGTTCGCGCCGGGAATATTTTTGACATTGACCGGGCACAGGCATGGGATTGCTTTTCACGAACTTAGATCCGAGACGGGTTCATGCCGGCATTTGTGGGTAGCACACCCTGATATTTCTGGCCTCGCTCGTGTTATACAAGTCCTGGTTAAAAGCCTGCTTTTGCTAAACCATGTCCGATCTATTTACCGTGATTGACATGCCTAGACCCTCATCCTCCTCCTTGACTATCAGCACGGTCCGCATTTCACCCACGCCACGGTGACTGATAGCATTTTCCTGGAGAAAAAAGAAGCAAAAAATGACAACAAATATGACTTTACCTTCAGGTTTTACATATTATGTGCTCAGGGAGTACATATCGATGTCGACAATTTAAATTTCATTTGTGATTGACTCTAGCCTATGTGAATACAAGGAGGTTCAACTGGCTCCACTCTTACGTGTCCCGGTGGTTGTGGGAGTCTGTTGCGATACCCCTGTCGTCCCCGGCACGCCCTGATGACCGTCTTGTGTCGGTGTAGGTGGATCTCCGCCTCGAGTTGGTTCCATAGTTTGTCGTGTTCTGGACCCCGCAGGTCTCGCCCCAACAGCTGGATCTGCTGGATTCTAAAGAGAAAACAAGATAGATCAGCTTATGGACAATGAACCTAGGACCTTTGGAGAATTTATCACAGTGCCTGTGAAAACTAAGACAAGTTATTTCCAGTTACAACTGCGGCTACTCACCTTCCAGCGAGTTCCTTATCCAGATACTTGGCAGCTAGCCGCGCCCCATACACCTCTCCCTGCAGGGCCATGATGTGTTGTCTCTGTTCCGTGCTGTCTTTTCGGTATTCCTTAAGCTCCGCCTCCATACGCGCTTCTTTCATCCCGTCGGCTTTGAAGGACTCCATTTCTTGCTCCTGATTGAAGGAAGAGATTTTTTTTTGAGATTGGCCAACCACTCTCCGTTTTACATCTCAGGGATTTGAACAAACTCTATATGTACCAATCGGAGCCATATCAATAATCACGATAATACAATGTACATACTGAACCAAAACAATTTCAATTCCAAGTGAGTTACTGGACCAAATCGCAACAACAAAAAATTACAATTTTGTGCCTCTGCAGGGGAAAGACTGTAGTATCCCGACTACAGTTCAGCAGTTAAGTACAAAATCTATAGAGAGTCAATAAACAAAACTGAAAATGGTACTCAGTTCCAGATTTATGTCTTTATAACATTTCTGCCCTGATTGACCTTCATCGAGATGATTTATGAAGAAAAAAGTGGCGTCAGGTTGCGGCATTCTTTCCTAGGAGAGTGTGGCACGTACGTACCAGTCTCTTTTTGATGGCGTCAGAGTCCACGCTCTGTCCCGTCTTGGCGTGTAGTTGCAGCTGCACAGCGTGTAACTGCAACAGCTGGTTGTGCAGTTCTTTCTCTAGGATAGACTTTGTCGCTCGGACCTCGCACAGATCAGCTCGCAGATTCATGACCTGTGCCTGCAATGAAAGCATTGGATTAGTGCCTAGAATCAATCATTATTTACTTTCACAGTAAGGCCATGAGAATGAAAGTATGAGTTTACCGTCCACCGCCCGCATGGTCGTGGCGCCACCGCATGAAAAATTTCATTATTTAAAAAAATTTCATTATTTCTCAAAAAAAGTTGCAGTTTTATCCCAAAAGTCTGTTTCACTTATTCCCTCCAAAAACGACGAATTCTACACCTACGATCATGGCGTTGTTCAGGGAGACATATAGGCCGAGTTCGGGCGGTCTGTTTTTGACACGCGTAACTTGTTCTTGCAAAACCCTGATGGATAGGTGGTGTGTGTTCTTGTTCCGAGTGCAATGTTCACGGGTCGCGTTCCCGCCGTTCGAGCGCGAGAACAGAGTTCGCGTGTCAAGAACAGACCGCCCGAACTCGGCCCTAGCGACTTGTAGTTACACTATTACTGGGCGCCAAACGTGTCAGCCAATCACCGTCGTCCTCTTTCATCGGCTTGGCAACGCTTGGCCGGGACCCGGATGTTGCTTACCGATTTGCCGATTTCGTGTGGGATTTCCCGTGTTGCATGTGCGTAAGTATTTTCATCATATCGAGCATTAAAACGATGAAAAGTCATAAATACGCAAATGAAAACCTGAATAATGTTTTGATGAATCTCGTAGATGTAATTACATCAAACGATGGCACAAATCTAACACGATATCTTGCGATTTTTGAAGGACCCAGCCGCAGCAGACGAATGCTCGCGTCATGATACAGGTCACGTGATTGCAGTATACGGGGCGGCCCTTGCCGGTTCTATGTACTTCACTATCCATACTTCATGAATAATGAAATAATGAAAAATATTGAATAATGAATAATGAATAATGAAAAAAAGCCTCATCACTTTTCAAAAAGTCTCGGACGGTAAACTCGTACCTAAGTTCTCATGGCCTAATATTACGGTAGTAAACATTTTCGATATCTACAGAAAATGGTCTATTCTATATTTAATTAATGAAAGACTGAGATAGCCGCCGCCGCCCCTCCCACTCCCCAGCCGCAGCCCCTCCCCAGCCGCAGCCCCTCCCCAGTCGCAGCCTCTCCCCACCCCCGTACGTACGCCATGGGCATAGTACATATTCACACGTACACCTGGGGCCAATTTCATAGAGCTGCTAAGCACAACAATTTGCTTAGCACAAAAAAGTCTTGCTCATTAAAAACAGGTTACCAGCCAAAATTCTACGTGTTTTTCATGCTAAGCAAAAAACCAGCTGATTATCATTCAAACACAATAAAGATCACGTAACAATTTTTTCTGTATCCTTTTTTTTGCCGAGGACAAATTGTTATGCTAAGCAAATTTATGTGCTTAGCAGCTCTGTGAAATTGGCCCCTGACTGTGCACAATTTTGTGTTGTTTACCTCAAGTTTGGCGTTGTTCTGAAAAATGGTCTGACCCTTGTGACAAAGCTGGGCGAAAGCGGCGCTCAGGGCCGTCATTTTCCTCCTGCCTTCGTAGGTGATCTCGCATTGGTCCGGGTCGATCTCTCCCAGCAAGATATCCAAGTCGACAAAGGCTTTGTCGAACTCTTTCTCCAGAATGTCGAGCCAGTGAATCGCGGCCATCTTTTTCGCTGACATGTTGGCTAGAGTATGTTGGCTGCTAGCGGTCGTGTGGTGGCGCTGTTGATACCCAACAGTCCACGTCCATAGACATCAGTACACGGTGCCGTTAAGAGGGTAGAGGGGGTGCGGCCCACGTGCCTACCCCACCCACCCCGTCGGAAGTCCGTGATTCCCCCCCCCCCCCCCCCCCCCCTGCCAACAAACAATAATCCTCATAGTACCGATTTTCGAGAGTCTAGGCTAAGCAAGCAAGAGAAAAAATGTTGCTATTCGGTCTCTCCTTTAAAAAACATTGCTGCATCCCTAGGTGTCCCCGCCCCTACAAACACGGGTCACCACTTCTGTGTGCGAGTGTTCCCAGAAGCTCCATCCCACAATGCCTTGCGTGCCTGTGCTTCCTTCACCAAACAAAAATGAACAATAGCCCATCGATCGCGGTGACTACAACAAGCTAATGACAAACTGTACAAAGATACAAACAATAAAATATAGCAGGATTTCTGAAGCAAAAAGGGAGTAAAGAATGAAATTTAATATTTGAAAATGAAGATTGAAACCTATGAATAAAACAAACAATGTAATAATACAGAACGATAAAGACTGGTAAAATTGTATGTTTAACAAGCCCATATAAACGACCGAGTAGTTTTACCTTAAAAATAGTTTTAAAAATGTCGAAAAAATGTCGAAAAATAATTTTAATAAAATTGGAGAACTAGTGCTTATACACAAGTCGTATAACCACTTTCTATTATACAGCATAAGGCCACCGGTTTGACTGAGACATCTTATTTTAAAAGTAGGAGACACTATCGGTAATTGCTTTAATTATGGAAAACAATTTGGGGGGGGTATTTTATAGTAAATATAGTTTAACTGACCTGTTCGAAGTTTTACAATCATGGATGCCGAGAAAAGCAAGAAAAACGGCGTTTGTTTTCAACCGGCGTCAGACAGTTGACTTTATCTTGTTCTTGGGTTTTTTCTTCTCGCGTTTATATAAAATCAATTTTTCGGAACAATTACGAATATCTAGCGCAATAATTTTGCTGGATGCCTACAATCATTATTTACTCTCAAATAAATAAGATATTTCTTAATAATTCGGTTGTAAAAAAATCGATATCTGCAAATGATGTATCCTACATTTACACTGTTAGGTAAATTACAAGCCATAGATTACTAGGAACAATTACAGGATTTCTAGCGCAGTAAATTTGCTGGATGCCTTGAATAATTATTTACTAAAAATAAGTAAGATATTTCTAAATAATTCGGTAGTAAATTTTTCGATATCTGCAAATGGTGTATTCTACCTTTAATCCAATACAAATTTTAAAAAGGTACAATTACTATGATCCGACACTGCAAACAGTGTAAAACTGTGGCATCCTTAAGCTTTCATCCTCAGCTATAAGCCAGATCGATTTTTTTTGACCGATCTATGGAGCAGCACGTCCGCTTAGGATGTTGTCGGCCTCACGGGAGAGCTGAGCCAGGGTGCAATGGGAGCAACAAACGGTGGTGCAGCAGTCGTTGATCAGCGAT
The DNA here is from genome assembly GCA_037893245.1 of Crossaster papposus. Classification (NCBI taxonomy): domain Eukaryota; kingdom Metazoa; phylum Echinodermata; class Asteroidea; order Velatida; family Solasteridae; genus Crossaster; species Crossaster papposus. Next base: position 634,989 of record JBAIAA010000650.1, on the reverse strand, counting down.
CCCTGAAAATTACCACAAAAAGAAAGTCCCCCAAATCGTTATCAAATTAAAGTCCGATTCGGCACCAGGAATGTGTACAAACGAAATTAGATTGTCGAACTAACTTCCGATATCCGACCTTTTTGCAAATATTCGCGACGCCAATTGTGTCAGCTCAGCTGTACAAATACGAACTAGTACATGTAACCCCATGCTTTTATGCGATTCTCATTGGACCTTTGCTGGCACGTGATACAATACTCCGCAATGCGCATGCTCGATACCGTGCCTGGACTAAAGGGCTGTGTCCGAATTACTTGGCTACGGCTTGAAAGTACAAACAAGTCTATGTAAGTGGCTGCGGCCACTTCCCCTAAACCGTGTGATTTCATGCTGCGGCTAAAAAATATTTGGATAGGGCGACTGGCTCACCTGGATGTTATGACGTCCACGGAAGTGCGCCCTCATAACCATGGTGGCTTGAGGAACGCAGCAAGGCACGCAGCAGTTCTCTCCAATCTTTGAGGCCACGTGACACTCATAGCAAGGGAAACACATAAAGGCACAAAGACCTGCGTAAAAAGTACGAAGTTAAACTCAGGTGGATGAGATCAGGAGGAAAATCAAACTGATATATTTTGATCTGGGATAATTCCCCTTATTCCAGGTCGTAAAATTGAAGATTTCGATTGAGATTTGGGAGGAGGTCGTGTAGTGTCATGTGAGATATGGCGAGGTTTCAGAAGGTTGAATGCATGTGGGTTTCAAACTTCAACCTCTCGCAACTCTGGACAAAAACGAAGTGTTTCTTTTCCGTTATTGTTTCGAACTGTTTGCAATTCGCTTCTAGACTAAAAATTCTGATTTCTCGTTTCTTTCCAATTCCCCCCCCCCCCCCCTAAAATACCGTTGCAGCAAAAAACATGGTAGCATAATGGACGCTGCCAAATTCCGTTTAGCTGCATTTCCCAAAAAATTGTGAGACTGGTGCTTTTTTGGGGGAGATGTGGAAACGTAAATCAGTGCACTGGTTCTCATTGTGTCTTATCCTTTAATTCTCTTCTCTTGGTTCTTGAGGGGGTACTTCACTCACATCCAATGCAGTCCTCGAAGCAACCACAGAGGGGCGTAGACCAGTCACGTGGTATCCCACGAGGGTGCCATACGTCCATCTGAGTCACCTGATCAAGTGGATAAAGTTTCGGTCATTCTATTCATTTTTGTTTTGATTTTTGCAAAATGTTGTACATTCCCTTTAAAATAAAATTGTCTTACGAAAACAAGAAATTAAACAATGGAAGTGCACTAAACCGATGTTTGGGCTGGACGAATTTAAATATTATAATTAGTGAATTTAAACAATAAACGGTTTTTTTTATTTGTCGGGGAAAACATATATATTTCAGTTATTTCTAGTTAAGTGATATCTTCCTTTGCACCAACGAGTCATTTTACCCTCCAAATTAATAATCTGTCCATCTTTAAATGCCCATTGAAATAAACATTTAAATAATCGCAAAGAATGTGAAGATTCCTACGTTGATGATAGTGGTAGACATAGGTTGTGTGGTAACCACTGTCAATGGAGCATTCTGCATGGGCAACGCTACGTCACTAGAGTAATTCACTTGTCCCATAGGTTGCTTCATAACTACGTTGTCCATGACCGTGTTGTATTAGAAAACACCCCTTATTCTTATGAGAGGGAAAAAAAGACAAAGAAAACAAAGACAAAACTATCACCACAGGTCGATAGGATCTTCTTTTGCGGCGCAAGTAAAAAGTGAAAGATGGGCTTATGAACATATCTAAATCGCGTCGCGAAATTCTACTACTATGTACATGTACTTTGCTTTTCGGCGTCTTATGGAAATCATATTCCTGGGAAAATTTACTCCTTTTCCCTATTATTGGTTAAACCCTATCATGTGACCATTAACTCCCCTAAATCATCTTCACTTAAAAGGCATGCGCAATATACTACCAATGAATCCGTATTCCATTGAGAATACAATTCATGCCACTGTCTCTGAGTTAGTTATGGCCGACAATGAAGCCACATAGTCTGCCACAAAATAGTAAGGGCAGACCATTGTAACAAAGCAAGGTTATATTGGCTCTCAAAAGAGAAAAACAACCTTAACCGACTCCTTCATTGAATTTGTGCATTATTTCTAGACCAAGTTCATGTGAACATACTACTACTCGGTCACGAGATCTGTTCACTTGAGCAGTGTGTAGAACGCAGAGGTTATGCCCTTGTAGTTCACGTACGTGTTTGCAGTTTGTTTTTATGACGTACATGTACAGTTGTACATTGTAAACCTGTTTGCATTGCCATTCATTTGTGTATTGAACTATTGACACAAATCCTTTACAACTGAATAGGCATAATAAACGCTGTATGTGTACCCATAGACATGGAGGAAAAACAAATCCTCAATGTCTATGGTGTACCGACACAGTTGTGTTGGCCACGCCGTGCAAATCAATATAAAACAATTTTTAAAAAAAAAAAAATTGGGGGGGGGGGGGGGGGGGGGGGGGTTGGAAGGAGATGATCAGGGCCGTTCGTTCCCAAAACATACATTTTAAGGAAAGGTGCCACCAATTTAACTTGGCTGCATTATCAAGTAACTGTATAGATACAAATCTATGTACACAGGAAAACAGAAAAGAAAAAGATAAATACATCATGCATTGCCATAGGGGCTTCTAAATGTCGAATCAGACGGTTCATCAGAACAACCACCAAACCAAACTATCATAGATATACAGACAATGTTTATATTTCTTTTAAAAAAATCTGTATTATTTCATAAAACAAATCGTACCATTCTTTAAGCCTTGACGATGATGTTGATTTCAACTCATCACCGGAAACTAAAACCAAGGCTAAATTTGCAAATTATCTTAACAATTGTTTTTAATTAAAAAATCACACTTTAACAGGCCAACGTGGTTTAGCATCTCCCCCACCCATTACCGGATACACCATTGTAAGTGCTTGAATTATTAGGAATGGGTGGATTTAGGGGTTTGTATTTGTCGTAAATATCGTTTAACTACATGACCTACCCCACCCATTACCTGAGGCAGTTTAAATGTAGGATACACCATTTATTTTGTGCTTGAATTAATATTAGGAATGGGTGGATTTAGGGGGTTGTATTAAGTAGTAAATGTCGTTTAACTGACCGAATCCCAGGTTTTACAATGAATCATGGATGCCTTTATCATCAAGTGAACATTATTTGATCATATTTTGTACCAATTCGCCTGACTCGCAGAATGACAATGACGGAACAATAGGCCCACAGGACGTAATCGAATTACCACAATTGTGGCAAAAATGTGTGGAAAGTGAAAACGATCATTAACATTTCGGTTCTCAAATGTAAGTAGAAATCCTGATGCCACTTCAGCGGTTGCGTACACGTCTGTAGAGAGTCGGAAAAAAATATATTTCGAAACAAAATTGGAGATGTTTCTCAGTCCCAGATTCATGTCTTTTCAACATTTTTGCGCCTTCCATGAGATGACATAAGAAGAAGAAAAACAGAGTCAGATAGTCAGGTGAATTGTAAAAAGATCTTGGATACTCACCGAAAATGCGACAAAGTTGGATTATTCCGTGGTTTTTCTGCTTCGGTAAAAAATGGCGGAGACACCAAACTGTATTAGCGCCGCCAGTCGTACTGTATGCGCAATTCGTTGCCACGCCTGCAGCTGCGTTGGTTTGACCACGGAGCATACATTACAATAATTGTATTGTGACCAACCGCGGCGATCGATTGCGTGGCCCGGTTGGAAAGTGGGAAAACACCTTCCTCTCACGGGGGCGGAGCTTAGATACGTGGAGGTTTGGGGGGAATGCGAAAGAATGAGGATAAAGGATCACTTTTCTCAACTATTGTATACACAACATTTAACCTATTGATGTGTGATTTTCTAGTTACACTTTGCTTGACAAAGATATTTTCAGACCTATTGTTTTTCTTCTTTTAAATAGAGTCAACGCCCCCGGGCTCAGGTTGGTTGTTTCATGGTAGGCCGTGTCCAAAACGGGCTTCTAGAGCTACGGCTACAGTCAGTCCGCAGCGCCCGCGTTAATGAGGTCATATCCCGAACTTTATTTGCAGGGCCGGCGTCGCAAATCGGCCACGAGATTTACGCGAGTAATTGCGAGAGTTCGACCGCTTTGTTTTCACGAGCTACACGTTGCAAACGAAGCAGTGATTCTCCAAGATGGCGTGGTAAGTGGAAAGCGAACGATTTTCTGAATCGAATGATATAAAATATGACGAGATTCAGTATGTTTTTGGCAGAATTTTGTTCACTCGAAGTTATGGTATGATTTTAAGGAAATTTGTTGTCGTGTGTTTAGTTTCTGCGCCCTGACTGGACTAACAAATATTGCCAAAAATGATTACTACACATCGATAAAGGAAGCAATGATCTTTCGTTTGATATACAATTTAGCCTGTGGCGAAATGTTTTTCATGTATTTTGCGACGATTTTCGTGCGCGCGATTTCAACTTTTTCGGCCATGTCTTTCGGCTTGTACATACGCAGAGCGTGTGTTATGCAGTACAGGGGTGCATGTACATGTACAAAATGTAGGCCTACATGTGCTGGATATGCACTAGATGGTGATTGCACACTAGATGGTGATTGCCAACAGAAACAAAATTAATTGTTTTGTTTTAATTGTGTGGCTTATTTATATGATAAAGTTAGGTTTCTGCCTTCATGTCATGCATACAAAATTGATTTTTCTTTCATGTATAAAAACGACTTAGGCCTATGTTTTTGTTCAAAATTATAACAAATTGTTTAATAATAATAGTTACTGCTATTATTGTGCTAAACTTCATAGTTCATATTTCTGTCTTCCAATATGTTTATTATACTAGGTAGTAGTCATGCCGTCCACCACCATGGCCATGCCCACCGCAGCCATTGCCAGCATGTCGGGAACCTCTACAGAAGGCCAAAGGCAAAGCTCTTGTCCTTGGATATTCTCTCACAAAGTATCTCAAAGAGAACATCACTACTAAAGTTGGTTGATTTGCAGGTAGTGACTCGTCGCGGTACTACAATTTCTGGCCTTAGAAAGTATCTGCTTCATCAGCATGACATCAACCTCACAACTGTGCCTGACATATTGTATTTGTAATGATTCATGTTGGGACAAATAATCTAGAGTTGGGTTTCCAAAGAAGTGTTGAAAATAGTTGAAGATTTAAATGTACTGGTGGATATATGCAGCACGTGCTTTGTATTTTAGTGTTTTAAATAATTTACATGACTTTGTGTCAGTGTTGTGCAAACACAGTGCAACTGAAACAGATCGAAACCGAGTCTGGTCGAGTCGGGTCAGTTTGTCAAATCATCTAGGACTATGCCAACAAAGTTTTGAGCTACAATGTAAATTTGACACAAACAGCATATTACTTTATGAATGCAGATTGTATTATTTCTATTCAGTGATATAATTCATGTGCATTAACATCTATATTACTAAATTTATGTCTTATTTAAAATCATTTATTTTTGCAATGTTAGAAGCGGGTATACATTGTAATTTAATATTTACAATAATTTAATGACAAAGAAACTATGCCAAAAACATCAAGCAAAGATACAAAAAACTTTATTTACTTTTATAATAAATCTTAATGGTTTGCACATTGAACATTATGCCAAAGATGATGGTAATTATCATCTTCACTATGTTGTCATTATTTTAATTTGAATGTTGGCCATATTTTTGTTAATGTTTTGCCTAATTGCTAAACATTTATTATCTCATTATCAACCCTAATTTTGGTCATTTCTTCAATCTGTATTTGTGTACATGTACATGATGATGTAATTAAAATGAGTTTTTACAATTTCAGGGTTTAATTTAACAATTGTATTCAAGTCGTATAACATCAACAGGGTATATTAATGTAAGCAATAACATGCACGTTTTAAATAAAAAGTGCAGTTTCTTTTATAAACCAACCACACAATACAGATATAAATTTTAAACAACGACTTCATTTGTTGCTTTTTTTGTGTATATTTGGCTGTATACATTGTATTACGCAGGCAATATTATTATTTTTTAATCAGTCCACTGTTAAAAAGATTAAACAAAATACTGATTGGCAGAATCCTTTTCGCTTGAGCTTACAATTAAAAAAATACACAAAAAACTGCGTATTGAAATGTGCATGAACTACACGTTACCACGAAGCCTTTTTCAATGACGTCATTTTCGACCAATGAGGGCGCAGGAAGACTATGGACTGTCATGGCGGGATGTTCCGTTTGTTAATTTATTGAGAACGTTATAATTTTCTGCGCCCTGACTGGACTAAGTTAAAATCAACCCCAAATCTACAGTTTTGTGATAGAATATGAAATTATCTTTAACATCAGTGTGAAATTGGGTTGTGGCCGCTGCCAGAAGGTGGACAAAATTCGTCTTTTTTTAAAGGTCAATTTGTTGGTTCGGGAGCTTTTTTTACGTTATAAATTTCACCCTCTAAATGTCATATAATTTCCAATCTGATTTGATAATATAACAAAATGTTTCCTTATCCAAAAGAAAATATACATAATATTGACAGCCAGTGAATAAAACGGATGTTTCGGACCAAATTCCAGGCGTTGTCGCCAGCTCATTAAGTATTCAAAAACGAGGTCACGCACAAAGTGCCATGCATAAATCGCACATAAAAGGAACGGCTTTTCAGTGCGCTGCGGACTGACTGGCTACGTCTATTGTCAGCCTGCTCACGCGTAGTTGTAATGGGCGAACACCTAGACAATAGCCATTGACAACCAAAATCGGACGCGCCCTAGTTTTGCAGAATGAGAGAGATTTATCGATTTGGACGCTGGGTGGCGCTGTTCTCTGGGACCACACCGCACGAGTTGCGCGCTCGTTCCCATTATAAAGGCCCACCGACCTTAACTTTACCAAAGATTTACTCTGATTATTCAATGGTCCTTATAATAAAGTAAATAGAACTATCGGTGTCACGAGTGTAGTTGGTGGACTTTTGACTGCAGATGGCGTGTCTGTTCAAATCATGATTGAACTCTGAAAATATTTATTCGTTTCGAAGGCAATTCTGGCAAATTTACACACTCAAATTCCCATCGGGTCGCAAATATGGTTTTGGGTGGTATTCTACCGGCACTTGGATGTCTGCTTTTTATTGCTACACGGCCAGGCGCGACCGCGCCTGTCGAGGGAGACTGCCCGTGTGCCGACCCGTCTCATTGTGAGCTGATCACGGCACCGCCACGAAAAGAGGTAACTAGTTGAGCGTGTACATGTACAAGGGAACAGAAGGGTAGCCTATATGACAAGGTCCTCTATGATTTGTGATGCTTTCAAATCTCAGTACTTTTCTACATGGTTCTGGCCAATACATTTCCGAGATGTGAAGCATTACCATAATGGGAAGGGGCTTTAGAGCACTGTGCCCCTCTCAACTTCAACATACAACTTAATTTTCCCGAAAGTTGTGACATTGCCCGAAATACATGTGACCAATCCGTATTATGAGGTCAGACATACAACCGCATATTTATGTACCTTTAGGGAGACACTTTAGCGTAATTAATAGAGATAAACAGGCACTGTCTTCTTAATGCCACAGCTCTTATATTTATAGAGGCAACAAATGAATGCCGCAAATAGGCTATAGTTCGATAGTTCGCGGTTCAAAACATAAATATATAAAATTGTGTTGGGGTAGGATAAGGGAAAATTGGGGTTAGGGGTCAGGAAACTTGGAGAAGATTCAATGCAAGTCTGTGGGACAGTCTCCAATAAGGTACCATTTATTGGTACCGATATCGCTATCCGGTTTATAAGGTACCATTATTGACTCGGCCCTACACAGTAGCACCTACGAGTTCTCATTATCAATGCGAATCAAGTCGGATTTACGGGGTGCCGGGAGATGAAAACCTTACGCGGTCAACCCGGTTTCCACTAATGACATCAAACAGATGTATATGATGTATGCAGCAACACGTTAAGCTGCTCGTCATACGAAAGAACAAGTCCGATTTATTGATGATTTTATTGTAACTTGTATACAGCTCTTTGCATTCGTCGTGGAAGACACAAACTGGGAGAAATACAACTGGTCGAAAATCACCACAGTGGGGCTGTTCGCCAAATACGACCCTAAACTCATGTGTTACGCACACTCCAAGGGAGCTCGAATCGTCTTGGCAGGTAGCCTATAGTTTGATAAATTCTACGGCAAAAACTATTTTTCAAATTCTGAAACTGGAATGAGAATCATGATAGGATTCGTATCCATACAACTCAATGGATATCAATAAATGTACACTATTCTGTTTTATAACACCTCACTCACAGATTCTGTGTCTTGATTGGCCGAGAGCGCGGCACGTGTCACTTGCTATTTTTACTATTTTTTACTTGCGCTATCCAAAAAGACTATACCACGCAAAAAGGACTATGCGCTAGCAACACACGAACTATGCGCATAGCTAGCAACGAAAGCGTGACTGAAACCCAGACGTGTGTTTCGGTGCATTGCGTAAACATTGCTCTATCACCTTCGCACCCGTTCATCAAGGCAACAAAGTACACGTATGATCGAGAGACGTATAATTCGGAGATTATTTGTCATTACTATACTTTCAGGAAGCTTAAATTGTGCAGAATCTGTGAGTAAGGTGTTATAAAACAAATATTGACTGCTTTATTTCGCGGTATAGTAAAACTAGCCTCCCTCGTTGATCCATGGAGCATTCTATTTTCCCTCGGCTTCGCCTCGGGAAAATAGAATGCTCCATGGATCAACGAGGGAGGCTAGTTTTACTATACCACTCAAAGCAGTCAATATTTGTATAATACTACACTGATGTCAACCGATAATTAAAAATACATTTGTATAGCTTTTGTGGAGTTTATGCCGAGCGTTTTCTTCACAGAAATCTGTTAAGCTGCATCAGCCTTTGTTGAGATAAAGCAGTAACTTATACACCCCCTTTATTTATTAGGTGGATATCCATCAGCAGCTAACCTGACGATCCCTTCTGCCCGCACTGCATGGATACAACAGAAGGTTTCCCAGGCTAAGAGCTGGCACATGGACGGCGTGAACGTGGACATCGAGTTCAAAGTCTCCCCGGAGCATGCGCAGTACTTGGTCGACCTGGTCAAGGAGACGGCGCAGGCCTTCCGAGCTTACAATCCACACGCTCAGGTGACATAAATGGCAAACTTTGCCCCGTGTGATAAGCTCCGATAGATCCTTCAGTTTAAGTCCCGATTTGCTATATTAAGCATGTATACGACTTTTGATGATTATTTATCACCTCATAAGGCCAGAGATTACATGTTTCCCTTTATTAACAAGATAGATTAAAATTGTTATACCAACAGTAGTCGTTGGGGTGCGATTTAAGGGAAAATCGTTCAAATGCGGAAACAGAAAAAAAAGAGCTGTCCAAGGAACATAGCCTAATGATGCCGAAGGATTCCCAGCTGCCCGTTTTTCGAAATATCGGAATTTGGGTATAATAACAACCGAAAAAGTACCTAATGTATTAGACTTTACAGTAATATTTTGGTAATTTTGTGGCGGCAGTACCCCCTACAAATGTGTGTGCTTAAATTATTGCACTCTAAAACGTATAAGCCCATGGCTACATTTCAGAGTAACTCGAGCGATAGGCCTTGCGTTTTGAATTAATTTCATGTTAAGCATCCACTGAAGGCCGATTGTTCAAGCTCTCGTTCCAAAAGACTGCAGTACGCCTACAAAATTATTCTACCAGGTCACCTAATTTATTTTACATTTTACAGTTACTCTTTTTTGATAAAAGACAACAAATTTCGTTTGTTTATTCTCGTGTTTCCACAGATATCTTTTGACATAGCTGGGGTACCAGACTGTTTTATACTAGGCCGTTGCTATGACTACAAAGCCTTGGGCGAGATATGCGACTTTCTTTTTGCTATGGACTACGACTTCCTCGCAGCTGGGCCGTTGGCTTTGCCCAACTCTCCGCTCTTTATCATCAAATTTGGTGAGTTTCTACAGAAAAATATTGTAGACAATCAAGTTTGGTTTCTATTTTTGTATTTTGTATAGCAACTGTTAACATCTAACAAACTGGTAACAAATTACCAATTGTATTTTGGTCGCCGTGGAACGCCGCTATAACGAACATATTTTGTTTGGAATATTGACCGTTCAGTATGATTTGATAATAATGTTAATGTTCGTGCTTATATAGCGCTTTACATCGTATCAACAATTTCAAAGCGCTTTACAATTATTACCCCGTTCATCAGGCCCTGGACCACACGGCAGCCGTTTATAGGCGCTCAATCGGCCTCGACCCTCGCAGGTACCCATTTATACTCTTGGGTGGAGAGAGGCAATTGTAGTTAAGTGTCTTGCCCAAGGGCACAAACACCATGTTCCTGGTCGGGTTCGAACCCAAGCACCATCGTACATGAGTCGAACACCGTAACCACTGGGCCATGACATTCTACATGTACCCAGTGGTTTTCTAAAAATCTGTCGACATATTTTCAACAACATCGTTTGGTATGTTTGGACACAAAAATCGGGAGTCAAAAATCGTGTTCGGTATAGCCGAATGTTCGGTATAGCGGTGTTCGGTATAGCGGCGTTCCAATGTTTTACTTTTTACCAATGTTGGGTAAATACAATTGCCTCACATTTGTTTTTACCTAACTTGTTTTTACCGAAATATTCTGGAATAATTTGAATCGTTGGTGTTTGTGTGTTAATTTGTCCAGGTGTGGATCTACTCAAGCTTATGGGGGTTCCGGCCAGCAAATTGGTACTTGGCGCTCCCTGGTACGGCTACGATTTCCCCTGCGAGAAGCTTTTGACGGTAGGAAAGATATTCAAAAAATCTATATAGTTATTACCATCAAGGTTTAACCCAGGTTTTAAACGGTATAACTCGATCGACTTAACCAGGTTTGAAACGATCTAACTTGCACCTATAGCCGAACCATTAGCTGCGGTATACGAGTCAGCTCGATGCGAGAACTTCTGGGCGTTTCTAGTGACCAGTCCGTCTCACTTCACAACATACCTGTTCACATTGAGAAAACAACAGTTTCGGTAAAGCTACAAATTTCCCTTTAACGTTCACGTTCGGGTTTACAGCATCGTTGAACTCAATGCATTGATACCGATTTCAAGTTAGTAGCCTCATATCCTTGTATATACTCTCATGTTTGACTCTCAGTTTTATTCTACATATTTTTTTTAGAACAACACGTGCCTTGTCAACAGATCACCGTCCATCCGCTCCGGGTCAATCACCCAGATTCAATACAAGAACATCATGAAGCTACTTCCAAAGTCCTCCACTGGGCGCTTGTTTAGCGAGCTTTTCCAGTCGGCCTACTTCAATTACGAGGTTTGTTGCCTTCTATTTCTGTTTTCGAAAGGTAGCTGAGCTCAATTTGAATACACCGAAGGCTTAGACAATCAAGCCTTGTAATTGCATCCAGTATATCACTTGTTAAGTACGATATGTCTCCCTAACCCTCCCAAATCCTCCAAAATCAATGTTATTTTGCACACACTCTAGGGAGATACCGTGTATGTACGCATAATATAAATGGCGTCACCACCTTATTTGTTAACATGTAGTTCAATTCGTCGGTCGCACCACGTAGTGACGTATCGTGTATAGTTGCCGCACACGTAGTGACGTATCGTGTATAGTTGCCGCACCACGAAGTGACGTATCGTGTATAGTTAGCCGCACCACTAAGTGACGTATCGTGAAAAGTTAGCTGCACCACGAAGTGACGTATCGTGTTTTAGTTAGCCGCACCACGAATTGACGTATCGTGTATAGTTGCCGCACGCGTAATTTTTTTTCCTATGAGGGTTAGGGGTAATTATCATAAATGGGCGTTTCTACACCACACTGAGTAGAAGACACTTAGGTTCTCAGATCCTTATTTTCCCCTAAATTAAACTCACTCCAACAACAAACTTGTAGACCAAAATAGTCAATGAAAAATAGACAGAGAGCGAATTCGAACCCCAGTCGAACGATCTATAACCTAACCCATTATCCACTATAGCTACTGGGAGAGGTCGACAGAAGCCGTTTTTAAAAGTGCTTTAATGTACCTCTGGGCTATGTGTAACTAGTTGATTGAGCAATAACAATGTATTAGCGTCATTGTTAAAACTACTGAATAATCATGACGTGAGGGGTCTAGAGCCGCCCATTTATGATAATTACCCCTAACCTTCCTAGGAAAAAAAATTACGCTTGCCGCACCACGAAGTGACGTATCGTGTTTAGTTGCCGCACCACGAAGTGACGTATTGTGTATAGTTAGCCGCACCACGTAGTGACGTATCGTGTTTAGTTGCCGCACCACGAAGTGACGTGTCGTGTATAGTTAGCTGCACCACGTAGTGACGTATTGTGTATAGTTGCCGCACCACGAAGTGACGTATCGTGTATAGTTAGCCGCACCACGGAGTGACGTATCGTGTATAGTTGCCGCACCACGAAGTGACGTATCGTGTATAGTTGCCGCACCACGAAGTGGTTTTTTACACGTGGTTATCACGTGGTCACCTTACGTTATCACGTGGTCACGTGGTTTTTTATTTTACATTTCCCAGGATGCTTCAGGTCAAACCCACCAAGTCTGGTACGACGACCCACCCAGCCTCGCCATGCGGTATTCATACGCAGAAACGGAAGGACTTCGTGGCGTTGGTATGTTTGAAGCCGATAGTCTGGACTACGGCAATGACCCGCTGGCCAAGAATCAAACCAAAGCTATGTGGGACGCCATTAATAAATTCTAAGGTGCATGTATTTTGTCGTGCATCTTATAGGTTTTACCAGCCGTTTTAAAATAATTTCAATTCAAATTCACCAAATCTCACATTCAATTTTGTCTGAAAAAAAGAATCACACGTTTTGCACAAAATAATTTAGTCTTTTTATCATTCACTCTAAACGTTTGGTCATTACAAAAAAAAAAAAATATGTTAATTATTCTGATGTTAATTAGTCTGAATTAGCACTTCTCGTTCGCGCCGACTTCAAGCGTTAGCGCGTAAGAATATGGGCAATGATCCGTCCAGGTGTAGAGGTCAGTGGTTATATTATACTAACGAAGTTACCCGGGTTTCCCCATCCAGTGTCCTGATTAATCTCGTCACTGCATCTCTCGATTAATATTAGATGCTGCTTGTGCGGAGACTATCCACTAAAATTATACAAAGACAAATCAGGCAAACAATAACCAATATTAAGGGAAAACATCTCAATGAAGCTTACTAAATTGATACTATATAATTGAATTTATTGCAACTTCAGTCACACTTCTCCCACAGGTAGTAAGATTTGTACTTTAATATTTGTATTGTACGTATATTTATAAACTTTTAATTAAGTACCTTTCAGACGTTTTACAGTAATGTGTCAAGTACAATTTTAATTCGAATACAATGTCAATGCTAACAAAAATGCTGCCATTCATAAGTAACACTGGCTGCGTTCCACGCACGCGAACGGTGTTAGCGTGAATTGTTAGCTTTTCACAACTCGAGCTTGCGAACCCGAAAGGAAATGACTGTCATCAAAAATTTAATGTCAAAATTAAGACGCCCTCATGTACTGCATTAGCCAATGAGTCAAAGAAAACCTCTTTAAAACTTGAACAAACACGTCGCATTTCATCAATCTACATATACAATGCCTTAGGAAATTGGATTTAGAGAGGTTGCATTTTACTTCTAACTAAAGCATATTGCGCTCAGAGAGTCGGCCGTTTTGGCAAAGATAACCGAACGATCACTGCTAACGTTCGCCAACGTTTGTGGTCTCTCCTGCGCGCGCGAACGTTTCCATTGTAAACGTTAACAAACGTTAGAAGTGAGTGGACAAGTGATGAGTGGACACGACGTTTTAGTTCGCCGATGACATAATATTAGTGCGACGAATACAATGGTCAGCTCATTTGTTTTTGCGTACTTAAAGTAAACACATTTCAATCATTTTATCTGCGATGTCGGCATTTACAACAAAAAAGTCTCTTCGGGCAACGTATGCATATTATTTTATACAAATTTAATGCCAAAAAGTTAAAGCACACGTATAACAAAATATCTTTCTACGAATCTTATGTACCAAAGTGAAGGAAATTGGAAATAGAAGTTCAACATTGGCGTAAAGAATTGAGATCGGTGTACGGGTCATTTCTTCCTTGATGTATTGCAACAATTTAGCCACACAAATTTTATATCTATACTTGTGGTATACTCACTGGTAAATAAACACAAAGAAAGATATTCGGCAGTGTCCAATTACCCGAGATTAAATGGGACCCTTCCTATCAAAGCTGTGCAAAGCCAGTGTCATATGAAATTCGGACTTACTTTAGGCCAGTTCTAGGTAGCTGCTAAGCACACACAAAACTGCTTTTACATGCCTTTTTTTTTTGACCGAAAGGTATTCATGAATTGGAAATTTGGTTGGCACGAAGCCCATAGGCATATATTTTAATAATGATTAAGGCACGCGCACGTTGTTGGTAGATTTTAGTAGTAAGTTTCTAATGGATTTCACCAAGGTACTGCTGACTATAGGTAGATGTACAAAATAATACAGAGCACTGTTTTATAAACTAAACTGAGCTGTCAGGTAAAAAAAGAAAAAAGAAAACGGCTTGAGTACTAGTTATACATTTGACGATCTAATTTCGGAAAGCGTCCTCAACGGCGTGTTTTGTCCACTTGCCAATTCTTCCAGCTTGGCCTCGTTCCAAACACCGCCCGAATGATATTTATCTTCTTCTTTTGAGTCCGGAATCAGACCGTTTGTGTTAGCGTTCTCGTCTTGCGGTGGTCTGATGGGACTAAGATCAATCTCCATCGTTGGCGGAGCGCTTTCAAGTTCTGTAATTGTGTCGGACTGCACTACCGGCTCCAAATTGTTATTGTTGGACGCTGCTGAATTAGACAACAGCGGTGTTTGAGAGTCGGGCTCCGTTTCTTCGAGATTGAAATCTGAAGACACCAGGTCGACTGCAGAGGAGGGCCTTACCGGTTCTGAATACGGTGCTTGCGATGAGGGTGTAAGGGAAAAAGAAGAAATCGTTGAGGAGGTTGGTAGGGGGTTGCTAGACCCTCCCTGTTTGCGTAGCACTTCAGCCGATCGAGCTAGCTGCTTGCGGTGTTTGAGAGAGTGTTTACAGGGAGGCGCACTGCATAAAGGAACACCGTGTTTACCCTCCAGGGAACCGTGCGAACGCCGGCGAGGCAAAAACTGGAAAGGGTTGACGCCGGGGCGAGGTAAGCCCTGAATGTCCGACACGCGCCGCTTGTTGTGGACCGGGGGCGGCGCGTCTGGAGTCGAGTTCCGAATTTGCCCGACCTGGGGCTCGGTCAGATCCTGACTGCTGCCGTGGAATGAAGTGATTATCTGTGGAATGTCTGGATTGAGTCCCGGGCTCGAATCTCGTCTCTGCGAGACGTCACCTCCGTCGCCACCATTATCGGCCAGAAGCGGGTGGGCTTCGCTCTGCACGTCGTTCAGCGCGTCCCGCGTCTCGCGCGCAATATCCTGGTCCATCTCAATGTACACACTGTTTGAGGACTTCCCGGCGCATATGCCAGAGTTCCTCCGCAGTAGCGCCTCCTCCTTGCCTGCTAAAAACGGAATACTCCCAGGGGATGAAGCGTCCCTAAGTGCACTTTCGATGTAAACCTCTTGTAGATTGGTGGTGGACTGGTCCGTGCGGGGCCGTACCACGGCGATCTTTAGGCTTGACTTTGGTTCCTCGGCCCCCGTGGCCCCGTTGTGCTCGAAGATTTGCTCTTCCAAGGACCCACTTATTCTCCGTGGCTGGCTCTCCGTGGTCGGGGAGTAGCGGTAGACCGGCTGCCGGCGTCTCTGCATTCGGTCCCGCTCCACCGCTTTCATCATGTTCACCTGATTGTAGCCGCGCTTGCGGCGCCGCATGCCGCTGAAAAATCCCTTCTCCTTGGGCGGTCGCTTGCGATTAAATCCCTGGCTACGGCCCACGCGATCCCTGAAACGTGGTAGAAAATAAACCTGTTTGAAATCTCTAGTAATGATACATGCTAATTAGTTGTGAAATGGGGAATTAACGTAGTCATAATTTTAACAAATTAAATAATCTAAATATATCTTTAGGCGGGACTTGAACCCAGGACCTACGGAATGTTGGCAATTTGATAGACCACTCACCGCCCCATTCCAATATCCAAAGAACCGTTCACGCTGTTGGTCTTCTGTGATGAAGACAACGGCGCCAGCTCGCTGAAACTGCCCACGTGCATGCGGACCAGGCTGGAAGTCTTCATGGAGCTTCGACGATTCCTCTCTGGTTTGAACAAGACTATGTAGGTCTTGGGTAAGAAGAGACACGCCAGAGCCACGGTGGCACTGAGGCTGACCGCGATACAGACGACGATGGTTCGCATCTCACTGCCGCCAAAATACAACGGAATGAAGGCAAGCCACACCACGCAGGTGGTGTACATGGTGAAGGCAATGTACTTGGCCTCGTTGAAGTTTTCAGGCAGGTTGCGGGTCTTGAAGGCGTATAGGGTGCACATGACCACCAGGAAAGAGTCGAAGCCTAACGGACCCAGGATGCCCAGAGTTGTGGTGTTACAGATTAGGCGGACTCTGCGAAGGTCTGGGAAGTCGTAGACTGCTTCCGGAGGCTCGATAACGATCAGAACGATAGTGATGATGACTTGGACACCGATGACCAGGAAGGTCATGACCACCTGGGCCGTGCCTCCCAGGAAGCGGGGCTTCCGGGTGATAATTTTCTTCTTGGAGCCGGCCAGAATCCGCGCCATGCGGTTGGTGCGGACCACCAGGGCCGCATAACAGATACAGAAGCTCAGGCCCAGCCCGATCCTTTGGATGTAGCAGACCAAGGTCGTCGGGATGGCAATGAAAGCGAAGGTCATGAGGAAGCACATCAGGATGCCGACCAGGAGGATGTAGCTGTTCTCTCGGCTGGAGGACTTGACGACGGGCGTATCGTTGTAGCGGATGAAGGTTATCAGGACGAAGAAGGTGAAGCAGATGCCGAGACAGGAAAAGGAGACGGCTACGATGGCTCCAATGTCGCCCCAGCGCATTACCTCTGCCTCAATCTCCATGCAATCTGACACAACCAATCAACAACAACAGAAATCAAGAAAATAAAAATTCCACTTATTTTCAGAAGTAATGACATGAAGCAAACTTACGAAGTAATTGCTCGCCAAAAACTTCTTAGGAAAATGTGTTTTTACATCAAGTGGTTATGACTTTATCCCACGATGTCCTGCTTATGAGTGCAAAATGTAGAGATGAGAAACCTTTTACAAGTTCCATCCAACTTTAAAAAAAGAGAATAGTATATCTTCATAAATTTACTAAATTTATCCTTCGAACTCACTGTGCAATTGACTTGCAATTATCTTGACTTGCAATTAACTTCTGACGCTGATCCACTATTTCGTTTGCATAGAATCCTTTCTATTGGGCGACCACGGCCACGTGACTTACCACTCAGGTCATCATTGGGCCACTGCCCTTTCTCGCACTCCTTACATGTGAATTCATCTACTATGATCTGGTTCGCTTTGCAAGGCAAACAGGCCCAGCAGCAGTGGACGTTGTCTCGGATATCCTGCCAATTAAATAAATGAATTATTTAAAACTCAACCAATTTTGCAAAATACCGTTTGGCGATGTATGCACACGGTTTGGACACTTTTCAACGCCATTTCGCCCATCACCAAGCTGAAGGCCACTCGAGGTGTGGCCTAAATAGGAAAGTGTGGACGAACAAGCCCCTCGATCAGATCTCTTCACAGTGTGAATAGCGTTGGGATGGGTAACTAGTCCACTGCATGCAAAGCATTGTTATACAATCCCTCTACCCATATTAGGTGTAGAACCTGCAGAAATACCCCGCAGATCACGAATTCAATGCTCTCGACCATGAGGCCATGGGAATGCGCCGTATTTTTGACCGCATGAGGGCGCTGCAAGACGCCATTTTCTGGGTACCCAACACAGGCAAAATCGCGTTTATTGAAGTAGTTTTAGAAAAAAAAATATTTTGGAGCTGTAAGAATATTTAAACTGACGTGAATTATCTCCTAATCACTTTTAATTGTACCCCCAAATACCGTGAGCACAGCGACCTCTACGTTCAATAATACGGCCTATTCACACATGCCTAATCATGATGCGCAGGGGTAAATCTCCCATCTTGCGCTGCCAAAATCTAATCTACATTATGAATCGGTCACATGATTGTTGTTTGTTTTATACCTTAATGTGTCCCTTAGAACACGGCTCACTGCAGAACGACGTTGCCGGGGTAGCGGAGGCGTTGTTCCACATCATAGCCGTATCATTCATCTCCAACAAGCCGGCCGACCAATCGCCGACGCGCACGTATTGGTATTGGCCGCTCGGACGATGTTGGAAATTGAAAATATCATATCTGAAAGAAAATAATTATGTCGTTGAAAATAATCCTTGCGATGTAGTATTCTTATTTACCAAAATGCAGCTCCCTCTAAGGCGGATGTTGCATTATTCATCTTCAATGTGACGTTATTTTGAAACAGAAAAAAACGTCGCCAATATAGAAGCTCATTTTTGACTAGAAAGTGTCTTTTATAAAGAGTGCATTATTTTGTTGGCGGCGTCTTTAATCAATATAAAATTGTCGCGACCTCGACAGGTTTTTATGTTGAATTCGTTGTTTAACTGATTTCTTTTTTGGTCAAGTGACTGTTTTTTTATTCGGGCATACTATGTACCTGCCAGACGGATCTCCGTTCTTATCAAACTCGATGACGTTCCCAGACACTCCGCGGAACGAGACATTGAAGAGATACCTGAGGAACACCGTGCCGTCCACCGGGTTCATCTCAGGGCACAGACCCACAGTGTCCGGTGGGCAGAGGGCCTGGTGCATGTCGTGAAGACCGTGCGCCATCGTGTAGATGGCGTTGATGATAAAACCCATCTTGGTGTCCTGGCTGTAGTTCTTGGCGAGAGTCTCCTTGCCTGCAAACGCAAATAAAGAAAGCAAACAACGCATATAGTTTGTGCACAGGTTGGGTCAAAATGACACTTTCTGGGTAAAACAAATATTGTTCAGGGTCACTTGACGGCATTTTGAGAGATTTTTGACCAGTCCTGGTTCCAAGACGTTACTATTGCACTTTGGTACTTTCGCAGTTGCAATGCATTCGAAAAAATGTACAGGCCTACAGCGCGATCATAAACTATCACTTGGACCTGAAAATGTGTTAGCGTGAAAAGCACCCGTATTCCAGGTCAGTTAACCCAGGGGTTATTTTGTTTAGATACCTGTGCAGTTCCTTGAGTAGTGTTTCCGTCCGATCTCTTCCGGTATCGTTTGATTTTTGTCCGGCGGCAGCTGACATCTGAACCTCGCCTCCCAGAACTCCCGGAACCACGGGTTGGCGGAGTGGTTGTTGGGTCTCAGTGCGAAGTAGTACGGGTCAAAGTTTTGGATGTAGGAGGTCTGGGGCTTGATGGAGATACCACCGGTTGCTTCTTGCTCCACGCCCTTGACGATCTCGTTGCGGTCGGCCCAACCGTCACTGCGGGCAGAGATAAGAAGGTGAGAATTTAAGTAATTCGAGCGATTCACAATACCTAGAAGCTGCCGTTGGAGGCGCAAATCCTGCTGTACCCGCAGTGCATCATGGGGAAAGGTCGGCATCGGTTTGAAAAATGATATTCATTTTGCATGAACTCATCAGTTTTTACGTCTTTTTGGACGCGCACGATTAAAGTTTTTTTTTTCTGCAAATAACAATGTTTTAATCAACGACGCTTCCGGATACATTTATGTTTGTGTTGTACCTCGCGTGAACAATGAAGAATATATATTTCACTACAGTATGATATACGGAAGAAGTCGACCGTAAAGTTTAAAAGTGGCTCTTTTGAGTGAAACGCTTGGGGCGCACTGCATTGTGAATCGCCCGAATTAGCTACTTTTGGAACTTGTTGACCAGATAGCTTTCCTTTATCTATGATCAACAAAAAATATTGATATATCTAAATAACGATGAATCATTTATTTTCTTTTAATTTCTCACAAACGTTTCTTGTAACCTTTTACCAAGCTTGATACTGGAACTACACCCAAGAGTTTTGAAAATATTGTAACCGTTAGATTCCTTAACGGGCGGCTCATATTTGGCGCGAAAGCTAACGCGAGCGGTTATAGTGCGTATACCTTGGTTTCCCGCTGCCTTTATTACCTCCCTATAATAGCTCTATTTAAGCCCAAAGGTTTCGTCAGAATTGGCAGGTATCGGGTTCATTTCCGCGCAAAGACAACATGTTTGCTGGTCGGGGTTTCCTCTCTTCGCATGCACCAAAAGGAGGCCAGGATTTCTTTAATGAAACCCCGCGGAAGTATTTCTTTGTAGACACGGCAATATTATCTTTAATAGGTTTCATTTTAAAAGTGAATATAGATATGCAGATTTAAGCTATGCGGTGTTCACTATAAAGATTGATTGGATTTTGCCCATTTAATATGTATTCAATTGTCTTTGTTCATTTCTGGTTTTTGTTATCACATAATCTCTGAGGTATTCCCGTCTTTCCTTAAAGGATCACAGAAATAGAAAATAAAAAGTACTTATATGATATAAAACATAGGTTACAGTATTAATACACCCAATACAAAAAATTGTGTGTGATTTTAGGGTTATTTGAGACATTACAAATTTCAAATTTCTCTTCGATCGCCCCGCCCAGAAAAATTCCTCCTTTGACAGAATGCCTGGATGTCGAAGTCGTGACGTCACGTAAAGAATAGCTTTCTTCGCGATTGATTGCGATCGCGTGGTTACGTATGTACGCACGCGATCGCGATCAATCGCGAAGAAAGCTATTCTTTACGTGACGTCACGACTTCGACAGGAGGAATTTTTCTGGGCGGGGCGATCGAAGAGAAATTTGAAATTTGTAATGGCTCAAATAACCCTAAAATCACACACAATTTTTTGTATTGGGTGTATTAATACTGTAACCTATGTTTTATATCGTATAAGTACTTTTTATTTTTCTATTTCTGTAATCCTTTAATTTATTGTTTGTACACTGACTGTATTGATGAGTCGATGTGCCGCGCCGAAGAGCTTGAAACCCTATCAATCACACGATAATTATAAACAAACTTCACCTATTGTCTGGTAACTGCATTATAGCAACGGATTGGTAAAACAAAAATCGGTAAGTACATTTCTATTGCGTTGGTGCTGAGTTATAGGCGTTTCAATCACCCAAAGTATATTTCTTACTAAATGCGATTTAAGCAAACCACGCGTATAATGTTGCAGTGGGAGCTAGACTAATGTGAAATTCACTCTTACTTTTTTACAAGCATGTCCTAGAACCTGATTTTTGGGATGTTATATTTTAAATTTGTGCAGGAAATGGCTGCGTTAAATAAGTGCGTTAACATATTGTTGCTATTCTAAGCTTCGAAAGACTGATGCAGGATACGCAAATCCATAATTCACGACACGGGGTTCGCTAAAAGGTCTAGCTACCGCCACTGATTCGACCCTCCGAGGCCTTCACGTGCCGACAGCTTACACAATGATGATTGCGACGCACTGTGCGCACACAGCTTTTTTTTTAACGCACTTTTGATCTGGGCCAGCAGATGGCGGGAAACTCGATGACACAATTAAATAGGCGGAGATGTTAATCCGTGCACAGAAGGTCTGACGACATTGAATTATAAAATATTGAACAGGAAAGATAAATTGCAAACAAATTGAAACAAACAGGTTCACTTATAAGCGCGTGCGATACAAAGTTGTGGATTTTTATAAATTTCAAATGAATGCCTCTCTAACTATCGAATGGGCTTTTGTATTCGCCAAGCGTCTCGTGTTGTCCAGGGGCCAATTTCATAAAGCTGCTAAGCACAAAAATTGGCTTAGCACAAACAGTTTTGCTCAATAAAAACAGGTTACCAGCCACAATTCTACAGGTTTTTCATGCTAAGCAAAAAACAGCTGATTATCAATCGAAAACAATAAAGGTCACGTGAAAATTTGGTCTGTAACCTTGTTTTTGCCAAGCACAAATGTTCATGCTAAGCAAATTTTGGTGCTTAGCAGCTCTATGAAATTGGCCCCAGGGCTTATGCACAGTCAAATCGAACACTAAATCTGCCAATGAGATTTAGTTGTATTCGGCTCTCTGTGTCATATGAACCAAAGTACGAACTTGGCCCATGCAAACTGTGCTGAAAATACCAGACCGCGTGTACACCGTATAGGAACTTAACATGATCTTCGTATATGACGGGAGGGAGAAGTTTGAGCGGGCTCCTCCGTTGCCTCGACGGGGTTGCCAAGCGGGTAGTCCCAGGCCTGTGCATTCCCGTCAATCCGCTCTCATCAGCCACCGACTGGGCGGCTCTGAAGAGAACCTGACGCTCCCAGGCCCGCTGGTGAACCGGAACTTAAGGCATGTGCGATGCGCACCTGCCCTGGCCATGTTCAGCTCAACACAGCGTACGGAGACAGCGGAAGGAGTGACAGAGAATGAGGGTAAACTGAATGTGTGTAATTCCTGGGTGATAAGCGGAGGAATATCAGATATCCAAGTCACGGTTGGAAGCAGATGAATAAAATAAGCGCCAGTTGTCGGGCATTAGGGCTCTCAAACCCCCGCCATGACTCGAACATTCACTCTAACGCCCTAGGGATAAAGGTACAGCTTTGAAACTAATTGGTATTGTATCAATACACAATAAAATAAAAAAATCATTATCTTTGACCATGTACTATCAGTGGATCAGGCGACGGAGGATACTGATTTTGACACTGCTGTAGCAAATCTTGTAATGTGTTAGTCTATAAAGATTTGAAGGTTTGCATGGTGAAGATATAGCAATAAAGCAAAGGTTTGCGGTAGCACCGATGTAATTTCTTATACCAAGACAAAATGGCTATGTGGTATCCTACCCAACCCCAAGTCCACACAAAACTATTACATGTCAATCACAAGCCTTCCCAATTCAAGTCACAATTAATTAAGCTGTTATGAACAGTGACAACGACATTTCGTGTTATTGTTATTAGTTCTATGTTCCCCTGTAACCACATCAGTTCTGATGGGTTTTATGATGGTCTTGCGATACAACACCCATCTACAACTCCCTGGCGACGGTACCAGAAGGAAGAAAAAAGCACGAGACAGCTCGTTATAGAAACCTAGATCTCGAACCCTACCCCGCTTACGAATTGACACATTTATGTCGGCCAAAATATGCGGTGTCCAGTCACGACTTCCTATTCTCCGTGATGTTACGACGGAGCGAAAAAATGCGAGCGAGTTATGTCCTCACGAAGGTGAGAAATCTACGGCACCTGGTCCGCAGTTGTAACCCATTATACTGCTAAAGTCTCTGCGTGCTGTACTCACCGCCCGGGCAAACTCTAAGTACGTCATCAAAGAGCGATCCATCAGTTACAATCTCCAGAACATCTCGCGAGCGGCAGCTAGATGGGTGCGTCTTATCAGCAACATCTTCATGCCCTTGTTTGTCTTGAAGAACTTCAGTTTAGTATGCGGGGGCTGCCAGAGGCGTACGTGTGTCCAATAGCCATAAATGGCCCATTTGGAATCGGTGAGGTATTACAATTGACGCAAGCAGTTACCAGCAGTCTTTAACTTGTTAATATGTTGACGTGCTTCGGTGCATTTCAGAGAGAGGTTTATAGGTTTTGCTCTATATACGCCAAACACGTTGTGAAACCTCTGCATGTTCGCGTTTCGGTCGGAGAAGAATGCGTGTTTGATCAATCAACGCGACCAAGCAAGTTATTGAGGACCATTACAAAAAAAGAACATCGTCACAGCTCATGTATTCAAAATGTTCTTTTTCCTGATGTCGATGGCGCTGTAAATGTGCCCTTTTTTAGAAGATGACGTCACGTTCAGTTCTCGAACAGGTCGCCCGATGTTGACACTCGGACAGAACAGTATGGGGAAAATCAAATAACCTGGATTTTGGTAAATTTTGACTTTTTAGAGCATTTCTTTCTTGAGTAAACATTGTACTTGACTTCAAGGCCAAAATAATTACCGAAATACACATATTCACTTCAATTCTTATACCAATTATAATACTTTCCATCTATAATTGTTCGGTAAACACAAGCAAGTAATACATTGTCGATATTACGGATACCCTCTACCTATGACTGTAGGGCTGCGATTTCAAGCCTACAACGCATAGCTGACGGCGGTGACAACTGTGTGATGATGACTCGCGTACTTAGGTTTCAAAATCTGGATTCGTATTTCGTTTCCGTTTTATATTATGTACACGCTCGTGTCTTGTGTAGTACATGTACTGTCAACATTATCGTTTCTGTACAAGACTTAAAGGTAAGATACACCATTGGTAATTGATTAAATTATCATGAATGGGTGGATTTGGGAAAGGGGGGGGGGGTATTTTATAGTAAATATCGTTAACTGATCTGTTCGAAGTTTTACAATCATGGATGCCGATGAATTAATTTGAATTAACTCAGCGAATTAACTGCTCGACGCCGGTTGAAAACAAACGCTGTTTTTCGTGCTTTTCTCGGCATCAATGACTGTAAAACTTCGGACAGCTCAGTAAAACGGTATTTACTATAAAATACAACCCCCCAAAAGCCACCCATTCATGATAATTCAAGCAATTACCAATGGTGTATCCTACCTTTAGGTCATCGCCAATTTTGGCACGACACCTTAGACTTCAAGGAACTGATTCCGTTCTATACAGCGAGGCCTATCCGTGTTGAGAACCGAGCCAGCGCTGGTTCACGAATACCTAGTGATCACTTGATCTCTTAAAACCTGCGTTTCGACCTACAAACCATCGGCCAGGGGCAGCACCGGCCACAGCAGCATACTAACACAACATCACTTGATAGATCTCGCTACTTTAGTTTCTCCCCCTGCCCCATCCATCCATAGTACCGTCTGGTCGCAGCTACAGCTAGCCATGGGGCAGGCTATGAAGGGGGAGTGTCGCAATTACTCACCGTGTTTTCACACTGAAGGAACTCTCCGAGTCTCTCAAAACGCCCGAGGGCGTGTGGGGCTGGCTTTTTTGGGAAGGAAAACACAACTAGGGGTTCGTGCGAAGCGATAGACGATCGGGGCGGCGCATAATATATAAACCAGAATATAATAGATTGAATATATCATTCCTTTTCATTTTAATCTCACTTATCCGGTGCACCAGGCGATATTTTATTTTCGTTTCAAATTGGGGTCGATCCTATCTTGTGCATATTACTTCGAAGCCTGCTTTCCGATTTGATTGCAAAGGGCTTTGGCGGTATAAAGGACAGTCGGAAATGAATACCATTATTAACAGAAACGGCCGGCCACGTATTATCAAATAATTTCTATCAAATACTTTAATATAATGAACGATACTAAAAAAAAATTAAAATCTTGAATCAGATTAAGCAATAGATGTAGCGATATTCATACGGTCCTCTCTATTCAGTGAAACGTCGTTGTCTCAATCAATATTCAATGCATGAGAACACTTTCTAGTAACCCGATTTGGCTCAAATTTCATATAGGATATATCCAAGACATAATTTTAACACAGATCCAAAGCTTAGGACGATGGACTATTCCTGAAAGAAGTATGGTCCTCGATGAAAGAAGTATGGTCCTCGATAAAAGAAATTGTTGGTTGTTTTGGGACACTGTATATAGTACCAAAGTGTGCGCCAGTTGTAATAACTATCAGGATGCCGCGCTTCGCGCGGCACCTGCAAGCTGGGCGGTGGAATCATAACTTATGTTATGAAAAACCTTGTTAACGTCCTGAAAACATAATGGGATTGTATGACAAACAAATCGCGAAACTTATGGAGTATAGAGTCCCAGCTAGGTGTGTGTATAAACTTGCTTGTTTGTTATTCCATGATGCTTTTCAAATGTGTCGAAAAGGTTTGGTTCATGTTTCAAAATGTTGTACATTAATCATGCGATTTACTATATTATTCACTATAGTCGACAAAAACGTCCATTGCAAAAGGACGGAAATAGTTGAATAACTTTTGTGTGGAGCCAATTGCCTTGGAAACAGACAACAGATGACGTATTGACTTTAGTACTCCATAGCAATTAACCTGTTTGCGCTTAATCGCAATTAACTTCCCTGGTCGGCAACTTTTACCTACCTGCCGATGAAGAGGAACCGCCCAGACAGCCCCAGTCTCCTGGTGGCGTTCATCAGGTTGGTGATGGTCTTGCCCTCGCAGAAGCACACCACCACGCGGGCCGTGGGCGTCTGCAAGAGGTTGCGGATCACCTTGTCGAACTTCTCCGGTGGCGAGTGGCTGTTGATGCTATCGTAGGTAGCGATGCAGATTCCCGCCTTGGTGGCTAGATCCTTGAAGACTTCCATGCCGCTGGCACCGTAGTTACCTGGGCAGAACAGATAACGAGAAAAGGGTAATTGTTTACCCAAAAAAATACATTGTCAACCTCAAAGAGAATTGGAAAAGTTATGGAGAAAATTGAAACAATGATACTATTAGTATAGAAAGCTGATAAACAACGATAAACAATGGTGTGACATGAATGACTCCTGTTAAATCTGACTTCTTTCCCCTAGTATTGGTCAAACCCTGTCACGTGACCAGTGACTTTCCTAATTATCATGATCATAACTTAATAATAAGCATGCGAAAAACTCCCAACGAGTCCGTATTTCATCTGAAAATCATGCTACACCGGTGTAAATTGACTGATTTGCTATTAACTTCTAAATATATTAACCTTTGCATAACCCCTTTAAAATTACCCTGTGTAATACGATTACACGGTAATTGTGTATTATTACTAATAGGCTTTCCACTATTTTTCCAGTACATGTATACACCCTCAAATGTCAATGGCATTTCCATATACCTTATATCCTACATTCAAGGAGTGATTCCAGGCAGAATCTTCAAAACATCTGTGTATGCGGCTTAAGGTCACGGGTAGTGCGACTAGTACTTTTTGGCCCAAATAGCTCGTCTTGGTTGACTGCTTTTCAATTAAATATTATTAATATTTTGACAGGGTCACTGCAGAATGACGGAGAAAGAGGATCATTGTCATTCCTCTGTCTTGAATACTGTATTTTTATTGGACTATACGATCACGTGTCTGTTGTATAACAACTCATACCCCCCCCCCCCCGTTAGTCTGGTTCCCTGCTCTGACAATTTTGTTTTATGCCTAGACGTCTAAATTGTAGGTCATGTAGCTCTTTGATTTGACGAGATAATCCTTGTTAACAGAATTAACACCCCACCTCCCCAAAAAACCAACAATGTTCCACTCTACCCCGTCGATCTACTATGTGTACAAGGTGACAAACCCGGCGCTGATCACACTAGGCGGGCTCCCGTTTGACCGCATTCCACTGGGCCAGGGGGAGGGGGGAGAAAGGGTGTGTTCCCGGTCGCGTGGGCCATGTTTTCATAAGGTAATTGCGTTGGGCTCGCGAGCACCTGTGAGTTAAAAGTAGATCCCGGCGGTAGAATCTAGACTGGTGAGATATTCCCTTCGAAGAAAAAAATCGGAGAATTTCCACCCTGGTATTATTTACCAAAGTTCTGCACGATGTGTTTTATTTCGTGCACAAAGTGAATGCAAATAATGTTGGTAATGCATCACTTGAAATGAGTAAATTGGTAACGACGTCGATAAATACCAAGCAAGTTTGCTATAGGCGTGGGTGTGATTGGGTGAAATGTGGACTGCAATTAATTTGCAAAACAAAACTCGTGTCGTTATTCCAGAGTAGGTTGTGTTCCAAGTCAACCATGCAGATGCCAATATACCACAAAGTCACTCACAAGCCAAATCAAAGGTTATTCACAAGCCAAATCAATAGTAATTCACAAGCCAAATCACTGGTAAGTCAAAGCCAGATCAATAGTCATTCACAACACCAGCCAAATGCATCACTTGAATTATTTGTGCACCCCCACTACGTGAATGATATCATCAAGGCTGTTCATGATGTAGCTGGCTTCAATGAAGACAAGCAGTTGTATGATATGACAAGCCAAATCAGTATGTCTCAAGTCAAATAACAAGTCAGCCACAACAAAATTCACCGGCCAAATCACAAGTCAAATTAATTAATTTAATAATTGTCATGCTTATAATAGCGCTTTCCATCATCGACGATCTCAAAGCGCTTTACAATATTGTATACTTCAGGTCCAGTCAGAAAGCAGTTTGCAGCAGTTTTAATCATTTTCGTATTTATTTCAGTCAAACTAGATCAACTTCAACTATTCGTGCCGCGCCCTCACGTCACATTTAAACATGTTTAATATACAATAATTAGATAACCACGAGAAATATTCCCGCGATTACAGACGAATTGTTTTCAACATCGACGGCAATAAAAACAATAGCATTGAAGCTGTTAGTTATTACACATTAACGATCAACGTGGCAACAAAAACAGAGGGAGCTTCGTGACTTCGTGTCCGCCTAATTGCCTCGGTTCATCCTCACCATCCCCCGGGAGCCCAGGTAGCGCAGATGGCTTCTTTGGGAAAATACCCAGAAAACCACCACGGAAGCTTGTTATCTATAGGAAAGTGTACGGCTCTGTAATCACCAGGAATTACAATAATTATTATTAGCAGATGGGACGCTGTGCAAATAGCGTTAAGTGGAAGCGTCACCAGTGCCAGCAGTCATAATCTTGGCATGCACGGTCACGCATCGTCGTTTGTTATAGAAGGTAAAGACAAATTATGTTGGTTCTAATTCTCTGTGAATAAATTGGAGTAATTGTCGGCAGTGTCCTTTTTTTTTGGGGGGGGGGGTGTTAATACAAAAGAAAATACTTAGAAAATCAAACATGAAATATACAATTAATTTGTTACACCCGTAGAAACCTTGATATAACAGGCACTTACTAAAAAAAATGAAAAATACACGAAGACTATAAAGCTAGTATCAAAAAGTATCATGACAAAGTATCATTGATTGCCTTGTGTAGTTCCCAGACCTAATTAACTGAAAACTTCGTTTTACAAAGACCAACTTATGGGGTACTATTGTTTTCTTTGTGCAAGTACCGCACAGTGTTGCCCTTGTTAAAAAACAACCTACAAATACAGCCTAGAGCGCCCTCTAGTGTTCAATACTAGCAGCCATTTTTTGTGTGTAATTGGGGGGGGGGGGGGGGGGGGCAAAAACTGACAAGATATTATAAAAATTACACCTCGCGGAAGGATTATATCGAAGTTAATGAGGCTTACACATACCCATGTTTCCCATTCACGGTCAAATTCGCGTTTTGGATTTTCAGACAGACAATTTCTTCGCATTTCATAGACATTCACCAAATACTGCGGGGATTAAACATGAATCCCTCAAATAACCACTCTGGATATTTACTACGCCGTCACCAATCGAGCATAGAGGCACACAGACGATGTAGTGGCGACAGGTGAATTAATTTAGAAGTTCTCTCAAGAGATTACACCTGAACATGTAAAGCAAGACTGTCAGGCAACGGCACGCGACGGGCTTATAACGGGAAGAGTGTAAATTACATTGGGTTCAGGGTTCACACGTCTAATTAGACTTGTAACCAAGTCGTTAGACACTGTCGTCTTTGTCCGTGCATCGAAATGAACCAGCGCTAATCAACCATGTCTGTCGTTCAACGTTCGCTATAAAAGTATGTAACATGAATATTCATATTCTCTTTATTCGTAAATAATCAAACTGCGCCGTAAATATATATTCATGGGTTTTTGTATTCTTACCTATTCAGAGTGCTCCGTTTAAATAAGCCATTTGCGCGTGACCCCGAGTTAAATTTAAATAAAATCTGGTACACTGACTTGTTCACACAGCTTGGCACAGTTTAAGTCAGTGTACCAGATGTTATTCAAATTTAACTCGGGGTCACGTGCAAATGGCTTATTCGGTAGATGTACGATGTGCAGTGTCAGTCACGGCGGCGCAGGCGGACAAAATCACGTTTAGAAGGTAGTTTACCATTAATTTTGCAAACTACATAATTGCCATGTATTTTTGAAATACCACTAATTATTTGGATCAAAACCCTTTAACTTAAATACATGTGGTCGGTGATACCTTGCCGTAATGAGAAATCCACTTGCACTAACCGAGCAAATCAGGTATCAATATTTTAATTGGCGTAATGGATGAAATAGGCGATGCCTCATTTGCAGTAGAAACGTTCATTATTCACGCCGAACTGGATGGTGAGCAGGTCACAACTAACTGGTTTTCTCGCAGAAAGTAGCGGTCGATGGCTCTTCAGGGATGAGGAGCCATTTCCTCAATGATGATCTCCGTAATTATGTCACTGACCTAACCGAAGAATACGGTACAAAACAACTCGTCCTGTTCTTAAATCTAAGCGTAAAAACCTGTCACAACTCACAAGTGGTTATATGGAAAAGATTTCCTGTGGCCAAGATTCTTGTCATAAATGCGTGTCTATACATTACATCACGTCTTTGGATGCTGTTTATTTTATTTTGTATAGCCTCCAACCAGACATGGAACGGTCTAAAATCCCTTGAATATTTAGACAAGAAAAGACTGAGAGGCAACATTGTCCGTTTTGATTTGTGACCGCGTTTTAATAGTACAAACTGAGAATGACAGATCATGCGAGGGCTGTTTACTAAAAAAAGTGTAAGAAGATACGACATAGCCACGATTTTAACACCATGCGCTCGTCGCCGTTCGTGCTTTGAAGTACCACGAGAAAGTTATTATGTTAACTGTCAAAATGTGTAAATAAATACCAAGTACATTATACGTTGATGGTTTAAGATATCGACACGTTATAGTTGTGCAAGTAGTTTGTGCAGAGAGTACTTAGTATTTTTTAAAATCAATTTAGCATAAATCAACTTAGAACAGTATCAAGTTGTTTTGTGTTCAAGGCCGTGTCCGAACTGTGGCTTCGGCTTGACATTACGCAGATTTTGTGAAAAGCGGCTGCAACCGCTATACCACAGACACGTGTGTAATTTCAAGCCGCAGCCAAATAATCTGAACACGGCTGTAATTTCTTCGTTACTAAATCAGCCCCTGCACGTAAGCGTGGAAATGGAATCAAGTCATGAATTGATTGGTACACATACACTGTTGGAGCGGTATCATTAATTCGAACAAGTTGAAGCGGTATCGTTAATTCAAATAGACTCGGCCAATTCGCACCCTCGCTCATAGGAATCAAAGAATGTCTACTTTGATTAACAACATAACAATAATGCAGCATGAAAATGTCTCTTGTTTCAAATTAGCGAGAAATTACTTGAGAGAGTTCACGAAATCATCCGGGAGTTGTCCTCGAATATGGATGTTCCCCAATCAATAATGCCACCATGCAGGAATCAATGTATATACACATTGCGTTTACCCTTCTCCCGTCGGTTCCAATTTGGAAAATGCTCAATCGGGAACATTTTTAGTCGAGTACGGACTAAACTGCGCCACGGGCAACGGGCGGCTAGTTACACCGAAACTGGTAATTGGCTCGGGAAAGGTTCCCCGTAATTTTCAATCTGAAGTGCCTGATATTTTAGCCTGAGATTGTTCAACCTGACAGCCTCGCCTTGGAGCACTCTGAATTGTTTACGGACCCACACAAAACTACAACATTAAGTATGCGCAGAAATAATTATCCGGTGAACCTCAGACATTCTCAACCGAGAGCCGAGGTCTACTAACTGCCGGGCATGCAATGCGGGGAGGCCGTTGGACTTTTGGGTGGTGTACCATGACCGAAACTCTATAGTTCCATTTTAATCGGGCAAATAATTGTTATGGTTTCATATTTACGGCTCGGAGGTGGGAAACTGTCGCGGAGGAGTCAAAAGTGTGACTTTAAAGAGGCGCAGGGGACACATTGCGCCATTGAAAAGTCGGCACAATAAAATGTTTCGTCTGAAGTTATCGCCAGTTTGTAATGTTGGCAACTGACGCGGTGTTAACAGCAGACTGGGGTATTTCTGCATAAGTGCCATTCCCCACGAAATGTCTTAAATAATTGCAATTTTCAAAACGTTACTTATTTGCCATATAATTTCAATAAATAAGCTTTTCTAAACAAAAAGGCGCTTTGCTAAAGAACAAAAAGCCCTGCAGTTGAAGAAAAATATAGAAGATCAAACATTACACCTATAGATGCAAACAATAATGTTAATGCTTGGTCAGAACTCTTGCACTTTAAATTTTGTAAGTTTTCTCCAATAGTTTTAAATTTTATCATAATGAACTCTTTAATAGAACGAAACATCGCTGTGCAACAGTACAAATGTTTTCGACAGAATCCCTTGAGAATAAAAATGAGAACTTGTTGAGTGTTACTATAGTCCATCGGCCTTAATTATCTTTTAACAAGTCCGCATTAGGCCCCATACCGCATTCGTAACGTGATCAATCGGGGTATCGGGCCGGGGAAGAACACAACCAATTCAATCAGAGGAGATTTAGTTCTCGATAACATTCCTGTCGTCGATACGGAATGGTGTAAATACCAGAGCAATTTGCACCTCTGAATGCTCGGGAATCAAATTACACTTTCTCTACTACTATTCTAACTAAAAATGACCCAAACCGCCCAAATTAACTCCAATGTACCCCTATGTAAAGCAATGTAAAACTCATGACACCGAATCATTAACGCTAATTAGGAATCGGAGTACTACATTAAGTCTAATGCGTTCAATTTCAACTACATTGCAGCGTCATAGGTCGAGACCATTTGGCCAAGGAGGGGTGTTACATCGTCCAGTGCTAAGATCGGTTTCTATTTTTACGAGCTGACAAGTTGTGCGTGTGAACAGGTTTGACAAGGCGAAGCAGCTGAAGAGAACGGCCGGTAACGGAGAATCGCCGCGCTCGCTCTGTGATGGCTATCAAACCCGCGCTTCCATGAAAAACCCATTAGTTTGTTTGAGCAGATAAAAAACCTGGGGATCTGAGGGTTCCGTTACAACGATATACGTCTTATTTTGACACCAAACGTCATGAGTTTTGCTGTGTGTACTTTCAACAGTTGGGCCCAAAATGCTGAATAGTACGTCATCGGGTTTCTCTAAACTCTACAGCTATACTAAAACTGCAATACCTGCCCATAATACTAGAGTAAATGTGAGCATTTCGACGTATTTTGATAGAGTTTATTGGCTTACATAAAAAGTTACCTGCATCTAGATTAGGGCCGAGTTTAGGCATAGCGTTTGCAGTCCCTATAACTTTTCGCACATGTTTCACAACTTGGAACGTGTGTGCAATACGGTGCATTAGAAAACTATACCTCATTTTCCATAAGGGCCATCTGCTTTTAAGTATTATTGGTACTTCATGCGAGTGATTATTGCATGCAACAGACTGCATGTCATGAATCTAAATACAAATCAGGATAGGCCTATCTGTTCACTCCGATACCAGCAGACAGTACGGAACCATTGACATCTGCTGTCTTCAAAATGGTCGCCAGGATATAAAACCCACACCAAATTGCCGATTTGTCCAGGAATGATTAACGAACAATCAATGTGAACGAAGCTACCATCAAACATCTCGATCATTGATTACACTTGTCATCTTTAATTAATTGCTCGTTTCTAAAATTAATACCTATTCGAGAATTTTTTTTTTAAATTATGAATACTGAAGGGCATAAGTCTATACATACAAGCAGGGCATATAGATAACGGATAACATTTGTTGTGAATGAAAGGTGGTTCTTTTTTGTTGGAAACAAATATCAAACAAATTCTCTTGCTTACCAGACATTCATTTACGCATATTACATTTACTTTAGCGGGGATTCCGGGCTCTGTTTTAATATAAGCAGGGGGATAGAGCTGCTAAGTACACAAATTTGCTTAGCACAAAAAAGTCTTGCTCATTAAAAACAGGTTACCAGCCCAAATTCGACGGGTTTTTCTTGCTAAGCCAAAAACCAGCTGATTATCAATCGAAAACCAACATTTGGTCTGTAACCTTGTTGTTGCCAAAGACAAATTTTCATGCTAAGCAATTTTTTGTGCTGAGCAGCTCTTTGAAATTGGCCCCAGATCTACGGAAAGGACCAGTCATTTATTATTTTTTGGTCAAGCACATAAAAGTAATTGCTAAGCAGATATATCTGCTCTGTCATGCTCGACGTTGTCTTCTTGTTAAAAACGCCACCAATAGCTTTCTACACGCGTTCAAATAAGGCCGGTGTGGACGGTAATTCTGTCCCCCGGTAAAATTGTCCGCGGTAAAAGTGTCCCCCTGGAGCCGTTAATTCTGTCCCCCTCCAGTTTATTCTGTCCCCTCTCTAGGTAATTTTGTCCCCCAATGTTCCACACATAAGTGGTTATTTTGATGTTATTTCAATGAAAAGCCCACATGGTATTTATTATTTGGACTTCTGTTCCCTTCATCGATTTATCAAAATAAAAATAAAAATATAAATAACTGTATTAATTAAATCAACCGATCTACGTTTCTGCGCGAAAGGGAAATTAGCGGTAATCAGTATTTTCAGACTTCTTGCACGCGTACAAATTCTGTATACCCAGCACGAATGTGGCAGCACTTTTGACCACCTGTAATTTGTAGTACGTTACACATCCTACAGTCTGCCACAAATGATGCACCATGAAGGGGTGAACCTGTACTACACTGGTTGTTGCGTGTAGTGGGTGCTAGACTTGTGACGTTGCACGGGAAAATTTTACCAGGGGGACACGTTTAACGTTGGGCAGGGAGACAGAATTACCTGGAGGGGGACAGAAATACCTAGGTAAATGTGTCCCCCCGGACAGATTTACCGGGTCACGGCCTGGTAAGTCTGTCCGGGGGGACACATTTACCAGGGGGGACAGAATTACCTTTCACACCGGCAAGTCTCGTGCCATTATGCTGCACGAGATATTAACATCTACCACACCTGCACCCAACTCGACTTGCTTCCGCATGGAAACTAGTTTGCGATGAGCCTGCTCATAGCAGACGCACCGTTGCAAAAATCGACCGTCTGATCACAGAACTAGAAATCACAAGTGTCAGGTGAGACACTCCTATTATCGTGTCAGCCATGCAGTCATCAGGCTCAAGCACCGCTCTTCAACGTTTTTTTTTTCTAGTCGTCCTCCCCCCCCCCCCCCCCCCCCGTAAAAAAAGCTTCACAAGCTGAGCACTCCCATTATCGTGTCAGCCATGCAGTCTGATGTACTGCTCTTCAACGTTGTTTTTTCTGGTCCTCCCTCCCCCTCTAAAAAAATGCCTCACAAGCAATTTTCTTTTTGTTCTATCATGTGGCGCACGGTGACTTTTTCATGACTCGAGACATAACAAAACTAATTTAGCCTGCGATGTATCGAATTGAC
Organism: Crossaster papposus; assembly: GCA_037893245.1. Classification (NCBI taxonomy): domain Eukaryota; kingdom Metazoa; phylum Echinodermata; class Asteroidea; order Velatida; family Solasteridae; genus Crossaster; species Crossaster papposus. Next base: position 599,448 of record JBAIAA010000650.1, on the reverse strand, counting down.
ACGTGGTGATGACATCTGCAGAAGTAGTGGTGCTGTGCGTGTCAGCAGCGGTAAGATGTTTGCGAATCACTGGAAGCAGTGAAGTGCGAACGGGAGTGCGAACATTGTAACACTGATTAGAATCTGAATGAACGAGACTTTGCAGCAGTGTGATGATGTGTATAGATCGATGTAACTTGTATTAAGGGATTGCATTAGTCACAGTACAAAACCTGCCGCGAGAAATGAACAATGTGGTCTCTATATGCCTGCATTAAATCGTTCTTCTGATAAAGAAATACGGTGTCTCTGTTTCAATAAAAAATTATCATACACCTGTTCACAAATTAGATTTTACTCGACAAAAAAAACAACACACGGAGAACTTTAGTGTTAGTATTCATTTATCCTATATAATGCGTTATAGGAACATCACAATTCAAGCAAAGCGCGCAGGAATCAGCCGTTGAATTTCGAGGAAAAACGCGGGAAGATTTTAGTGGATTTGATCCGTCTGCAATGCAGCAGTGTCCGTGTGTCGCCGTCTACGCCCCATCCCCGCGGGAAAACGACGAAATCGTTTCGCATTAGCCTCCGATTACTGGGGGGAAACCTGAAAGCGAAAGAGATATTTGGATGATTTCCGCATGATGCTATGGCCGGGGATAAACGACCTGATCATTATGTGTGCGCATGCAGTATACTTGATGATTGAGGTCCATGTTCGACTATTGTCCAATCAAAATGTACAATATTGTTATGCAAGATACTGTAACCGTTTTAATTTTGTTTGTAGAAACGTATTTTGTATAAGACAATCAACATCCTTGAAACGAACACAGGATCAGACTGAAATATGCACACCGGATTAAACCAGCCCATGCCAGCCCAGCCCAGCCCAGCCCCACCGAAGACAACACTGGACAACACTGGACCGGACCAGACCAAACCAGACTTGAGCGGATCAGAGAAGCAAATCGGCCCAATCCGGAACAAACTGGAGCAAACCAGAACAGACCCAATCCACCAACCAGACCAGACCAGTGACCTTATCTGCAACGGACCAGACCAAACCAGCACTCCAGACGTTTGTTTAAAAAGGCGACAGGGAAAAGTAGCCCCAACTACCAAACAAATAAAACAAGAAACGACTTGTCGACAAAATAAATGTCCACAAGAAGGCTATAATGTGAAGTGTGGCTTCCAATCCAATTCCCATTGATCAAACAAATTAAAGCGATTCACATGTAGTGTAACACAAAACTGCCATGCAGCGGTGTGAATCGTAATGCATATCCAACAAAGGAATATTAGTTTAATAGTAATTCAATACAGAATGAAACCTAATTTACAAAAGTATTTTCCTGACTTGATTTAATTTGTTATTTTCCCCTGTAACTCAATACAACACACGGAATATATGTATATCAACTATAGCTAATGGATATAGGCTGGAAATACAGGTCAGATAATACACCAATACTAGGTGGCATATGAACAAAATGTCAGAGTTTCAAATTTTATGTTCAATTATTTTAGTATTGCTTTAGCCACAGTTAAGATTTCAGCGATAGGTTTGACTTGTATGACGTCATGTTCGTCTAAGGAGGTGCAAATACAAGCTGTGAATCCCTAGCTAGCTACTCTTGGGAAATTAAGTATTTTAAAGCGCGTTGGTTGTAAATTATTTTGTAAATACAACTTGTATCGTTTGTCGTCTTTAATTTTAAATGGGTTTTATCTACACTTTGTATACTTAGGCCACCTCCACTATATTAAAAACAAAGTATTAACAAAATGCTACTTCAACATTTTGTCTCGACCGTCTGTTTCGATACCAAATTACCTATTTATTCATGCAAACACGATAAATCATCACCCACGGCTAAAATTCGAGATTCGATTTTCGCCATTTGCATTGCAGATAGGCCAAGTCAACGTACTTTCTTCGCAGCATTGAGACCCTCGTTTAAGGGCCTAAGCCACGCCCCTTCTTCCCATCACGCCATAATGCAGGACCTTCCCGTTGACGTCACAGCCATTTACCCAGACAATTAAATATTAAATTGCCTCCTTTTGAGTAGTGACAATCTCTGTCGCTTCTGAAATACTGGCGGTCGAATCGCAAGATCAATAGGGCGCAGATGTTCACTATATACGCCGTTTATTATCCTTTTTTTCTTGTTTGCAAAACGGTCTGCAAAAAAATATTTTGAAGCAACTGGGCGAATTTTGTTGTGTGGTATGATGTCATTTGAACAAAAGGACGAGCGTGAATGCCCCACCAAAAAATACACGATGCTCCACATCGGAATTATACTACCGCCGGAAAGGACTTAATAGATTGGGTGCAGGAAATTGTAAAAAAAAATCCAGGAGTTGCAAATAATTCCGAAAATCCAAAAAATGATTTGCGACGGCTTCACAAGGCCACGCAACGTTGGCACATTTATATACCTTTTGGCGCCTTTTGGTGCCTTTTGGCGCCTTTTGGCTGGCGATTGCGGGATAACATTTCCGCAAAGGTTTAGGCCTATTAGCAAAACGAGGGAGAAAAACCAATAATGGCAAAATCCCCAAAAGAGCCAATTGAGGTTTCCAAGGTTAATGCTTTCCGTTGGTAAACTTAAAGATGAAAATAGAAATCTCAAATCTACGGTAAATATAGCGTTTCCAAGAAAAAGGCATTTTGCATAGCCTACATGATCCCTTTAAGGTTCAAAACTAATCGGGTTATTCCCTTTTCGAGCTGCCACGCCCCAAAAGCACGAACACACGAACTTAAATGATTCCTTTTAGAAGTCCAGTATAGATAATTTGTGGGGAAAAAAACCGGCCGGGCAGTGTCCGATTCTACGCTCAGTTTACATAGGAAAACACAGTAGTTGACTTTACTAAAACCGCGGTTCGCTGTGCCGGTGGTATCCCAGCGTGGGTCATCAACGTGTGATGGGAAAAGTGCGACTTGGCGATTAGACCCTCCGGATTGAGAATGGCAAGAGTGAATGGCAATTAGCCTAGTAAGATAGTATAATTGCAAATTTAATAATATAACTTGGTTACATTTCATCAAATATTTAAAAAAAATCTGTCAAAGATAAAATGCAAAAGTCGCAATTAAAATATATCGTTGTGTACTTAGTATTTTATCGATTTTTTTTCTATTTTGAAGGAAAAGAAATTAATAAGCAAAAAGTTTATTTTTAAATGTGGGTACAAACAAAACTGTGAAAAAAATTGATGATTAATTTCTAATTTTTTTAAATTCAGTATAATAACTATTACCTGTTAATTACCACTATTAAATTATTGTCAAACCAGTTGAAGAAAGGTCAGATTATTTTGGAACAGTATTTTCACCAATTTCTTTCATTTATATCATAAAGAGTCACGGTCATCACACCGAACTGTAGTAAAACAGAATAAAATAAAATAAACATATGACAACATAAATGCAGTATGAAATAAATGATGTAGGCCTAGTCCTTTTCCCCTTTATAAAACTCGTAACTATTTTTTTAAATTTATTATAATAATAATTATCAAACATTTTCAAATTGTAGAAACACTGGCACGAAGATCTATAGGCCGACTGCCGGTAGAGCATTCATATTTTGTTTTAAATTTAAATGAACTGAACGCTATGGTTTAAGGTATACAAAGAACAATGTGCCGGTGTCATGTGAAAGTCAGACTCCTGTGAAAATCGAACCCTTTTTATATTATTGGTTAATCCCTCTCACGTGACTGGCCACTCTCCTCATTATATCCATGCGCCTAATCACTGCGCCATACTACCGATGGGTCCGGATTTCATAGAGTCGGAAATTATTGCTACACCGGTTTGCTTGCACGCTTCTGGCTGTCGGTTTAATATCAACCGGTTATAAGAACTGGTACGGTGCATTTAGTCAAGCGGTGTCATTATAGCTTTTTCCCGACACTATTCTGCTTAGCCGTGGGTATCGAGGCTTGTGTTTAAACTAAATAATCGTACATGTACGTACACGAGTTTGCCAAGATGGGCATGAATGAGGCTCACACCACACGTATAGCCGTATGGGCACAGAAACTGGGTTCAAAGGTCCCCGCAGATATTACGCCTTAAAGGTAATATCCGCTCCCTTCTTTTGTACCTTTGGGGTATAGGAAATTATTATATCGGGTTGCTCAATTTGGAATAGATATAGCTCATTTAATGTCTTAAGGCTGTATGTATAGACGGATGCCAAATTAGCTTCCAAGCCCAGGCCACATAATTGCGCTTTACGCGAGGGTGGAAATGAATTCCGTTTTTGAGGTCCACATGAGCTTCGCACGTCAGGCCTAAAACATTGATGGGTTTAATAAAGGATTCATTTTATTGTGAAATAATGTAAAGCTGACTTATTTTAAAGTTTTGTGTTCATAGATGATGAAAAAAACCAAGAACATAAAATGCTTTTCTTGTCAAAGTCTGGTTTCCTGACTTTCCTCAGACGAAACGGCTTGAGAGCAATTTATAGATGTCATGGAATTATCAGATTAGGAAAACAGACTAGTTGGTTGCACCCATTCACGGATGTGTAACAAAAATAAAAAAAAAAATTTAAACAACGCGGGTCAACTAAATTTAATAAATCGGGGCAGTGTGTAAAAAGGCATATTTGTTCAATGATTGCTGATCGGCAATTAAAAATTGACACAAAATTCAAATTTTCTTAAAAACATCAGCACACCAGGTGCCGTGATTTCGTAAGATTATTAAATCAATCGAGACTGTTATAGTATTAAGGTATTTTATAATAATTCAGTAATTTTATTTCATGTTTGCAAAATGGTGCATGCTACCTTTAAGACTTGATTTAACATTCGTCTATAGTATTTTCTCCCGTCACTGCTGAATGCGGTAATTCCCAAAGGTGCGGTTATTTTATAAAGATTGTTTCCTTGACAAGACATTTCAATCAACTGTATTGTTGGAGCAATTTATATGGACATCGGTGAATGCAAAAAAAACAAAAAACGAATCCGACGTCGAATCCAGGAAGCTATAGCTCTCATTGGGATATTGACCCTCTGGGAACACAATCGTCCAGTAATACATTGTATCAAAGAAATGAGATTTCATATTCCCCCTTCTATCTTCGTAAGGATTACTAAGGCTTTGAGCAAGCGAGATTACATTCGACAACCTGAGAACATTCAGCTAGCAACTCCCCCGCTTAAAGTAAACAAAAAGCTGCTTAGGTTTGATTTTTTTCCTCCTTCCCCGATCACTTCACGACGCAAAAACGCAGTGCTTCTCTCTAAATGCTTTGGCACGAGTTCTGGTGAGACGACACGCGTGTGATAAAGACTATCGCGCCCTATAAGTCTCCAATTAATGACTAGTATTAGGACTGATAACCCGCCGGTGGGGGCTTGGAGTAGCCGCTGCGCCGGCGCATGATTCCATCAAAATCGAGGTGGGTGACAAGACAAATATTTTCGACTTTCCTCCCTTGGACGCATGGGGACTGGCGCGGTTAACAATGTCTGGGCGGGCTCCTAAACCCTTGAACAAGCATCTACCGGCAACGAGTCGGTAGAAAAGCACGGACACAACATCTCTTCAGACGTTACCAAAAAAGCCCAGGATGACACGTCAACAGAATGAAGCACTCCATGGAATCCAGCGGCGCATTGTATAAACACAGCGTCGTTGCCCCTTTCGCAACATTTCTGTTGAAACCAATTATCCCCTACAGATGTGGACACTGGTACAGACCCTTTTCAGATGTCCCAGTTCATCATGACAAACGCAGCTCTTAATTTTGAAACCAACGCGGTAACCGCTAGGAAATTGACATAAATCGCTAAACACGCGTACAATACAAAAGCACCTGCGTCAGTATGAATGACCCGACTGTTACAATGACTATGAATGATGCGGACTTCCCATTAAGATATTGGTTTCAAAAACTGCTCTTCCAGGAGACAAAATCAGTAAAGTCACCATCGAATCTAGAAATGCTTTAATTGCGTCATTAACCTCAGCGAGCAGCTGTTGGAATGTCGGATTGTTACAACCTGTCTATAGTTCTGGAGTGACCGAATATTGATAATTGGCAAAAACAAAGGCACGGTTATCGGTATTACTTCAGGCACTGTCTTGGAAACAACCGGTCATCTTTCATTGCTGACAGTTTGAATAAAATAAACCATCTGGCATAGTGAGCCGACTTGACATTTCCCAAGCGGAGAACGACAAAAACATCCCCGCGCGCGTTTTATGTCATCCTTTACATTATTGGTCTCTGGAGTCCAATCACAATCTAGCTATCAGAGAGAAACGTCCACTCCTAGAATTATTGCAATAATCCCTCATCTGACCCTGTAAGTGTTGGTGTGTACAGGACAAACTTGGGTTTTGTCCGAGGATGCGCACCAAGGACTCATTTCATGTTCTCCATCCCCAAAAGTCAATGCAAAGCAAGTTTACTAGTAATGCCTTTCGATCTGGCTTTCTTGATATCCAAAATGTATTTAGTAAGGGAATAAATATGTGGTTGGCCGGTTCTAAATAATGTTTTAACGGTTCACATGCGTTAGAAGTGGTCCAATTCCCCAGGAATATCTCGCAAAATTGGGCATTTGGTAAACATCAATTAATGCAATTTTCATAAATATTTGACCTTCTTCCCCAGTTACTAATTACAATAAACACCCATATCCCCTTTAAATCCCCGTCAGTCATTAGTACATGTACACCTAAGGCTCCAGCGGGCAAGTTGTATAGTTTTAAACCGTTTCGTGATTACGTGATTTCCTAGAAGCGTTTAAATGTCACAGGCTTTATGATCGTTATTATTCAAAACTGCAATAAAGGGAGTGAGCTTCCACACTAGGTTAAGCTTTGGTGCTAAATTCGAACCCTATACGCGTCCTTTATAGGATTACCTTTTTGACGGCCCATTTGCTAGAATTCATATGCAAGTGCATGCACGGCGCACTGGGCACCCACAAAATGGATTGGTTATTATTGTAGCAGGTTTTTGTGGCGTCGTTGCTATCTACTGAAGACAGCAGGCTCACTTTACGTATGAAACAAAAGTGTTCAAGCAATCGCCTTTTCCTCGCAGCACATCAGATGATAATGGTTGTATTACAAATCTATGCTAACACTTGTTTATGTAATTTTCCTCACTTATTTTTGTAGTGAGGCTTATAAAACATAATTATGTTGACTTTCCAATACCTAAAGTGGCTAGCTTACTGGGCAATACCAGGCCTTGAAGAGCAACTGCACCAAATGTGCATCTTTTCCTTTTTTTCTGAGGAATGTACATTGGAAGTTATAATGTACTAATCTGCACAGACAACTCTTTTAATGTCCAGACTCTGTGAACGAAAGAATGGCATCCATTATATTAAAGCTATATCCTCTAGTAAGCCAAAGGTTTTTACTGGTCTTTCTGGGTAAATCCCCCCAGGTCACATCTCCGGACCGGCCTGTTTATGGATAAAAGCCATCACTCGCCACAGACTTATAAAATGACTTATGAGCTTCCATCCAACACTGACCGGTTCAGCAATCATTACTAATGCAATTTATAGGCAACTGTTTAATGCATTAATATCATATCAACAATTGCGATGGAAAGATGTCACTCTACTTGCTAAAATTATAAGGTTAAAACACATGCAATACCGTTTTGGACATTTGCATTGGGACAAGCTTTAGAAAGAATCCGTAAACTAAAAAAAGACAGATGTTTTCTTGACTTCAAATAATGATATAGGGCTTAAGAAAAAAACACTTTAAGGCAAGCCCGAAACTACGTCCATGACGCATCCTTCAGTGCGATGATGACAAGCTGAGCGAGGTATACAGCGACAGCTCGAGCAATTTAACACGGGCAAATATTGTCATTTTAACCCGGTGGTTCGTTTGGCAATTTCCAGTCTGATATCTGAATCGATCGACTACCACAGGGTGAATATTGAATCTCACTGCCGCTGGTAGTTTGACAGATTGTTCTTGTATTATTATTTGTTCAGCGGTGGCAATCTCGCAAGGAGGCAGGACTGTACTCTTATGTAAACCAGTGCGCCGAATAGGAGTTAGAGTCAAACTGCGTAAAGTCACAAAGGAATAAATACGACTACGATCTATAAACTGAGCAAAACATCACATCAGCTTAACTTTAAAAACTGGTTGTGGTTACCAAAATGGTAGATAAACATATTATTGCTTAACAAGCATACAATAATGTCATAAAACCAGTTAAGGGTAATCCTGGTAACTGCACCCGAAAGCGTCCTTTTTATGGACAGTAATGCCCTATAGCGAATGTAAATTGGACACACTTTATAGGGCAACCCAAACACGGAAAGAGGCCAAGAGGACAGCCACTTAAAGGCTACATCAAACTCCTAGTACAGGTTTACAGGTTAAGGTGGGTAAGACATCAAGAACTACATGATGAATAGAGTGGTTTGAAAAGCTACCACTGGAGTCCGAATTTCCGAGTCGCCATAAGTAATTAAGTAAGCAAGTATAGTAAGAGCAAGCCTGTTGAGCATTCAGTTAAGCTAAAACAGTTAATTTATATGATGCCATTGCTAATTCAGCGGGCAGAAATGTCCTAACACAGCAGAATTTAATATTCCGGAAACCTTCCTCGTTTTACATTGTATCAACGATCTCACGAACCGCTTTACAGTAATATTCGTTCAGTGCACACTTTGTTGTAAGACGGAAACAAAATAAACATTTATAGTCGGTTATTACACAATAATTTGTTTTGTTTCATAATGGAAATCCGTTACAATTGCAATTAGCCACCTACTGTTCCCAATTTATATCGCCGAGTATTGCTTGGTTACAATTAATTTTTTATATATTTTGTCCACGCATGCCTCTTGCGTCGCGTAAACACACCAAAAGGACTAAAATTTCGGAGTTCATTTTGCCGAGTGTCTGTGAAAAGGACTTTTAATTGCGCCAGAATGTTGAGCTTTTGACAGGTTTTATAAGAAAGAACACCTGCCTTTTATATGCCAGGAAACATCGCCGGTACAGCACATCCTGCACGATTATTTTACGCGTCTGTAATCATATTGGCTGGTTTCCAACAGAAAAAGATCACTACACCCGCAGTATATTTGCACAAAATAACTTTGTGTCCCTCACAAAAATTCGTTTCCTGGGTCCTTTAAAACGAACAAAAGATACTACCACTAAATCCAGCAAACCTGTTTTCAAGGTCAGTCTAATCATGGCAAAATGTAATTACTTCCCCGGACTTGCTGCCTGGACAACATTTATTTGTTTTTCGAGTTAGCGTTCACTGCATATCTGTTGTTGTCATCAATATCCGTTGAAGTGGTGATGACCGTGGAAATATTAAAGCCAAATTAATTTGTCAATGTGATAGCAATTACAGTTGCTAATTGTTTAAGCAGCACTAAGGCTACTGTACTTTTTACACCTACGGTAACCCGAATGGTTGTGATTAGTACGGCGTGATGGATGCGTCACAGGTGTATGCGAATCAAATTCCACGCATGGAATGCACATCCTTTTTCACAGTCAACATTACCGCAGATGTTACTTATCATACATCGCGTAAAAGATAATCGAACATTCAAGTGATTGCTTTGAATATGTGTAAGATGATAGTTTTAATCTTTAACTTGAATCGTTATGTGATTATGTGGGTTTTGTTTAATCTTGGGAATTGTGGAATGCTCGCCAACACGTTTACATCATGAACCCAATTACGTGCACATGTGCAAAGTGCAAAGTACCAAGTGTATGCCGCCAATTTACGAAACAAATTATAACGTGTGGTTGAAAATAGGTCCTAAGAAATCGGTAAATCGGTAAAATGCCTAAACAATGCTCATAAAAAGAGACAACAGTGCTTCAGTTAAATTTCGGGGTGGTTTGTGTGGGTTTTTTTGGGTTTTTTTTTTGGGGGGGGGGGAATGGGAACAAATGTGTTTCATCTTCTTTTAGTTGTTTCTTCTTCAAAAACAAAAACTTAAAATGAAGAGATGGTGCACAAAAATAAAGTACATTTCAAGATACCCATTAACAATTTGCTGTTTATATGAGCTTTCAAAATAGATATATAATGACCTGCGCTATAATTGCTATAACTAGCGCCAGCCTTCCTATCGTCTGGCGTCCCGACCCTTCTCCCTTAGGAAATCGCGTAAAAAGCTTCAGTCTCATTATTACTATAGGTCTCAGGTCTATGTATATTAGCCCATTAGGACAAGGTCGTGGTTATAAACTGATAATGAAAAATCTCATTAACTTTCTATTCACTATAGCAGGAAACGATATGCGTGTACATATATGTAACAGGTACCAACCTGTACCTGTATTCACCATCACGATAAACCACAACGGCGGGAATTTTCCTTTGTTTTTTCCTGATTAACTGGTTTCTCAATAATTCGTGCGTTCAGGAATCAGGATGAGGTCCACGTTTTGAAATAAATTAAGAACAATGTCACACACACAAATAAACACTGGTGGTTATTTCCTTCCTTTTACTCGTGTTTTTTTTGTTCTGAAACGCATTGACTAAACCAAAGAACAAAAAAAAACCCAGAACTGTTGGTTAGTAAATAATTATTCACAATTTCGAAAATTTATTACACCACTTTTTTTTAATTTTTTTGGAAATCAAACATTTTGTAAGCCTTTGTCGAGTAAAGGCTGGTTTATACTTTATCAAATGTCATTGAGAAGCGAATTCGTTAAGGCAAAAGGTAACGTCACATTGAAACTTATAGTGTTTACGTCATGAAATTCGCTTCGCATTCGCTCTCGAGTGAAGTATGAACCGGCCTTTACATGTCCTAATTGCTTTTCCTTGATATATTTTTGTGAATGAGTTCAATTTTCACTGATGAAAATCAAAACATTTCTGCCATTACATATACACGGAAGCGCACGCAATCTGTTTGTCCACATAATTGAGAAGATTCTGCTAGAATAACGTCCCCCTAATTGGACAAATCCGTTCATTATTGCGGAGTAAGCATTCTACGGATGCCGAAGCCTTTAGAGAGACATAATCAAGTTAGGGTCTGAAGCGAGGCGTGTTTTGACAGTCCCGCCGCGAGCCCAGGGCGCTTGACTCGTGACTCGTCGCGGCGATACAGCGGCTGACGAATCGACAGTTGGCGCAATCCCGTCAAGTCTCGCGCCAAACTGAAAACTAAAGCCCAAGTTCGTCTGCCATAAACATCGAATACACGATTGAATTGGGCGGGCGCTGAAAAACTAGCTTATAGTTATGCATAATTATGCTGAAAAGACAAAATACTACGCGACGTACGCATCACACAAGCCAATTATTCACTGCTCACACGAAATGCATCACTTACGGAAACCATACCCATGTCTTTGGGAACATGGATGCAAAGTTTCATGATTCTGCTTGGTGTAGACTATTACAGCAAGTCAGATAGTCTACTTCCCTGACCCGATCATTCCCTATAATCTACAAATTGCTCCGTTTTGTCTAAAGTATGGTCAGGGAACTAGACTACACAACAAGTTTTTCTCTTGGTGTTTGTCCCTACAGCATGCATCATTACACTTTAAACAGGTCAGTGTAACAATTATATTTACCCCACAAATCCGTCCATTTACGAAAATTACAACATAAGCAGCATATAATGTTCTTCACCAACTGCCAGCACAATTCGGTAATTTTATGTGGACTCGATGCGATGTGCGGGCTGTTTTAACCTTTTCTAACCTTTTCTGACTAGACACCAGCCGGGCATATTTAGTCTAAAAATACACTTCTCATGTTGGGTTTTCTATCAGTTAATAAGAGATCCCGGAGAGTCATTCCACTGATTCCAGGATCGAAGGCATTTATAAAATAACTTCATTTACGACGGAGTTAATACACGGTGCCTTGGAAAGATTGATCCAAATATCGATGGTTCACGCTATACTGCTATATTCAAAGTTGAAACGATACTACAAAATACTACTTGAGTACTAACTACTACTAACTGTACTAACTACTACTAACTATACTACTACTAGTAACTACTAACTGTACTAACTACTACTAACTACTAACTGTGGTAGTACTCTTCTTAATACTGGCATTTGCGAATTAAGTAGCATTTTGTAGTACAGTGTACAGGTGTACTGTACCCCCAAAACGAATGCCTATGACGGTAGGGTTAAAGTTATAGACTAAATACCATTTGTAAATTATGTAAAAACAATCTAAAAATAAAAAAAAAAGTTTTAGCTCTATTCCGAGAAAATAATATTCTAAGATTTCGATTTTGAACCAACTACTAATGAAAATTTCCAAAAATACGTCTCTGAGACCCCCCCACCCTCCACTTTCCATCGCGGTCCCCCCTCCTCCAATGCCTCAGTTGACGCAGGCTCTGTGTTAAATGGTTCGTCTCTTTTCTCAGTAAATGCTTTTCCGTTAGTCTCCCTAAGGGTCCAAGAAGCCGTTACGGATCAGTGGCAAGTGGCACCCAGGATTAATGAGCATCGTTTGTTTTAACCTGCTGATGAGGCTAATCATAACTTTAGAGATATTGCTCAACGTAAATAACGACTTGGATAAACGCATCGCGAGGCATGCTATTCATTATAAACGCACACTCAAGCAAACATTACAAGTCCGCGGTCTGTGACGGCGTCATATTAATTTGTATTCCTATACCGACTAAAGAATGATGGCCTGCTATAGGCATTCAAGCAGATTGACCATGGTGACAAATTGGATCTTTTTTTTTTAAAGAGGAATAAAGAACAAAAGTAGATATTGGAGAACAGAATCGGGATAACCGTATCACTTTTGCAGGATTTTCTGCAGAATCATGTTGTTGAACTTGTTTACTGCATGTTTACTGCATCATACTAAAATATTGTTCCATAATAGCAATTTTAAAGTACAAATACAATTATATTTGGAATATAATTATAATATATAATTTGCTTGTTATTCTATATTTCTTCAAGGGCAAATCTGCAATGGCCCTTATACTGATAGTATATCTTTCTAATGAAATACTCTGTTTGCCAAATTTTATGCTTGTATCGTCAAAGACACAATCCCATAAACTATCTGCCGTACTAAGTAGTTTTTTGTTTATGTTGTCAGCATAATTGCGAAGGATGTACCAGTTGCCTTGGTCACATAATCGCCGAGATGGACATTACTAATGAGAGATCTCTGAAAGATCACGCGACGAAGAGAACTAAAATCAGCGTGTCAGAAAGTATAGCATTATCCCCCCCCCCCCCCCCCCCCCCAACTTTGCACTTTCTAATTAAATATAAAGAATAACACAGGAACATCCAACCATGATCCAACCAAAACGTTGTATACATTAACAACATGAAGCGAATTCCTGCGCGGATGCGCGGATACGCGGATCGTGTAATCCCAACTGCAAGCAAAGGCTAATCCGATTAATCCGATTACGCGTCATTGCCAAGTCGGACAAGACTAGATTCCTTGCGTGCGGATTTGCATGTGTTTCAATACGTACATGTACATGATGTGGTATCAGTTTATTATTTGTTTTGCCCATGGAATTCTTTCACGTTTAACTTCGGACCTCTGTGTCAACTCATAAAATATTCTTTCATTGTTTCGCAAAAACGACATTCCATCAAAACAACCCCTCCCAGGCAATATCAACATCAGCTGTTTGAAACGCTCGATCCTGTACCCAAGAGGACTACCGAACGGGGGTCAAATGACTAAAGGTCAACTAAGGTCACGTCTACGAGGTACGTTTAAGAGTAAGGCCATTTTCCAAGCCCCAGTTTAGGGTTCCGTCTGCAGCTTTATCACCATTGCCAAACTACATTGTACATGTACACAATTAATTAATGTACATGTACATGGTATGTACAGTTGTACATAGACGAAGCCAAAGACGGAGAAAAAATCCACTAAAACAAACTCGACACTTGATTTCTGTTGGAAATATACGTTAATGGCAAACACAAAAAAACTCCTATACTTTATAGGCCTAAATGCCGTTTCGTGATTAAAATATATTTTAGTAATATGCAGTATATTCATATTACCATGAAGGAATAAGAACACATTCCTCCATGCTTTTACCGGTTACCCGAAGCCAAAACACATGCACTTGGCAATGTTTTCCATAATGTAAATCACCTTTGTACATGTCACCTTTATACATGTAATATACACTGCATGCCTGGTATTGTATTATTTTGTTCAATATCGAAGTTGCAACATTTCCTGCAATTTCTTCATGTTTTTTCCTGGGTATTTCCTGCGCAACATGTGCGGCATGAGATATAGTCGCAGAGTTCAGAGTGCACTCTACGCGTGGTTCCATAGGGGAGTAAGGCTGGAGCGGCTTAATGGAGACTATTTCCAGAATGATACCAAGATTCCTTGATTTGAGCCAGTACGTATAGTTTTACTGGACCGACTACGTTGATACTTCGTGGTACTTTTGTCTATGTTGTTTTTGCCTATAGTGGATATAAAAAGTATGCTTTCCCGTTTTGTGGCCACCCTGTATCGTTGGCCATATCGAAATTGTCCGTGTCCTTGGCTTGTTACAGATTATGTATTTCATATCGTTGCCATATGGAACTATTTGGTACAGAATAGATTAGGTCATTGTCTCAAGTGTCAAATGCATTAGGAAGGGGCAGTTGGGATTCCTGACGTGTACATAAGTAAAGTAATGTAATCTCGCGTTCTTGGCAACCTACCTCACCCCCACTATCCTCTCTCCATCCACCCAGGAGTAAAATAGGTATGCAAAATACTAACTTTCTCTTTTATCACAAACTTGAGCATAAAGTATTGCCATAAATCATTAAGAAACCCTTATACTAGATTAAACAGTTCCACTTGTAGGCCTATACCTTTTTACGACATTCGATGCTTCCATCTCTACCACTTAAAACCCTTTAGTCCTCTCGAGTCGACCCATTATCAATGACGGATGGGCACTACCGCTTTGATTTGTGCCCGTATACAGATTCAATGGACCAAGGAAATGGTACTTTGAATATTTTAAAGATAGTCATTATGATGCATATTACCTCCATAAATTTAAGAAAACATGACAGGCCCGATTAAAAGGAAATGATCAATTCTGAACTCTTTTTGGCTGTGCGAGTGTTTCACTAGTCAGAGGTAGCAGTCCGCTAGATTAATCCTAACGATCCTCAATTTAAAAAAAAACACCACAATTCTTGATCCTAAATCGAACTTTGCAGCTATACCTGGGTTACCACAAAACAAAATCAAAATAAGTAAAACCAATTGTATTTGTCACCTTAGTTTTGGTTAATTGAACCAGTATTTTAATATTACCTGAACTCACTAGTTAGTGTTTCCTACCTTCATGGTATTACCTTGACCATCATTTTGGTAACAAACATTCATTTCTTTAGTCAATTCTAAAACCAAAGAACTATGAATTGGTTAAATTTATCAATGAAATTGATTGATCTCCAAAGGGTCTGTTGGTAATATTGACCCAAAACTCGGTTAATCACGTGCATATGACTAATAATACTAATAATACCTTTAAATTGGTTTACGATTTAAATTGTACGACCAACCATCGAGACAAAAGTCTATAAGTACATTTACAGTAAGTCCTCAAACTGGTGATACGAGTACATAATAGTAATACCAGTGAACTGAATTATTGGTTCAGCCACAAATTACGTCATTCGGCGGCGTATACAAGGCCGTGGTAAAATAGAGAAGAACCGGTCGTGGGTTTATTGGAGTTGGAATATTTTTGGGTCAAAAGGTCAAACAAACAGGAAAGTCAAGCTCAAACAGTAGTAGTAACAGAGGTAAGTAGTACAGAGGTTAATTTAAAACTTACATTAAAATACGTCCGTGTAATAAATTATGTGACTAGTTTTGCTTCATAAAATGTTCTGTTGTAAACGTGTGCAAAATTGAACATTATTTAACAGAGCACGGTTCATAAATAATGTTTGGTGAATAATTATCTGTATTTATGTATTATAGTTTTGTCACGCTTGTTCAATTGTTTTGTTCGTCCGGGTAAACAGCAAACTAATGGGTTCTGTTAAATTTATGTAAATAGGGTGCGCTATATACACACTTTGGAATTTGGTGCAATCGCACACTATTTGTTAGATTTTGATGGTTTCAGGAAGGTCATTCAAAAACGGTTAAACACACTTACCGAGAGTATGAACGGCGGAGACGTAACTCCAGTTGTAGCGAAGCACAATGTCCACCATGGCCTGGGCTTGCAGCGTGTCAGACGGGCAGACTCGGATGAAATACTCGAACAGGGTCTTATCGCTAAGATCCTTGCTGGTTGCCGAGTAGGCAACCTGTGGAATGTTGAACAGTTGTAGAAGGTTCTGTACCTGTATAGCTACCTCGCTGGAACCGGGCCCGATGACGCCGACTATAGGTTTCCGAGCAGGGACCTTGTTTCCCGTGCTGGTATCATCACTGGGGAGGCACTGGTCCTGATTCGCCGAGCGAGATTCCAGAGGGTCCCGACTGGAGGAGCCCCCAGCTCCAGTGGCGCCGATGTTATCAGAGACAAACTCCAGGCTCTGCTCCAGCGCCACTGAGGAGTACCAGCAGGAATCCCGGATCTCGTACCCGATGGTGACATTGGGGAGGATGTCTGGATCTCTATTGATCTCCTCCAGGGTCTTGATCATGACTTCGACCCGCTGGACGCCGTACTCCTCGCGGATCTTACCGCAGGTCCGCTGGGTGGCCTTGCGCTCGGACGGGGGAGGGGAGTGAACGGAGAACAGCGCTCCTAGAACCACATCGCCGTCCATGCGGACCACTTTGCGGGTCTGGACCTTCGCAGACACGGCACTGACCCCGCTGATGAGGAGAGCCACCCACAAGACGAGCAGGCACAACCTATGCCAGTCCGAAGTCCGTGCACCGGTCATATCTAATTGTCCACCATCCGTAAACCTGGGTACTTGTATTCCAGCATTGCTCAGGTGTTTGCCAGTCGCGGTTTGGGGAGTGATAACGCGGGCCGTCGCACGGCGACTAACCCTCCCGCAGCAAGTTCGCTCCGATCCGCTAAATCCACTGGGATGGTAATGACGCCAATGATGCCTCTGCCATATGCGGCCGTGCGAATGATTGCCAGTTGCCGGTATGGCCATGCCCTCAATTGCTTCCTCTCTCGCCACACATACACACCGCACGAGCCTAACCTCTGCTTGCTGAACCGTATCCACCCCAGCTGGGTTTACTGTAGCTTGAGATATTCCACTCTGCTTGAATAATTCATACTCTGATAATAGTTTTCAACAGTGAATTAAGAAACAACGGGGTTGCCGGTGAAGTATCTTCTTCGCGCATTCCATGATCCATCCCAGCAGCGATGTTCTGCCAGCACGCTACAGTTCCCTGTGGTTCCTATCTTCAAAATCACAATAAACTCGCTTCAACTGCTACTATATTGGACCGATCCATGCAAAAACACAACCGACTTCCTCGTACATCTATGTTATATATAGGCCGCACGAAAATCCAGAATAAATCAGGTTGTTTCTCTGTCACTTTCAAGTGGTAGGCTACTGTGTGCAGCAGCATTAGAGAGGGACTTCCTCCAATCGTCCACGGGGATCGTGCTGCATATTGCGCATGACAGGTTTCTCTGAACTTTATCCCATCTCTTTCTGTCACAGTATGTTGTCTGTGACGGTGCTTAATTATATCCGTGATTCAGATGACTATGATGTACGGTGAAGTGCGTTAATCTTCTTGTCGTGATGCTGGCTGCTGGCAACATCGATACTCCTTGTTGCCCTAACAATTACAGTCCAAGATCTAAAGAAAAAACCTGAAGAAAAAAAACCAAAGAAGCAACCAGTTAGTGAAAAACATGAAGACTAAGGCCGTTTTCGAATCTCTTGTATGTGGCTAGTCACTGCGGTTTCTTAAGCGACATAAAGTTGTGTGCGTGTGCCATTTTAAAATCCAAGTCAAATAAAATGCATA
The DNA here is from genome assembly GCA_037893245.1 of Crossaster papposus. NCBI lineage: Eukaryota > Metazoa > Echinodermata > Asteroidea > Velatida > Solasteridae > Crossaster > Crossaster papposus. The sequence continues at coordinate 581,458 of JBAIAA010000650.1, read as the reverse complement.
AATCATGACTGGTGACCCGCACGAAAATGACACAAAAATTGCACATGCGCACAACTTTATGTCGTTTTATACAATGGCCGAAACAGCGGTGATCTATGTTCGCCCATTACAACTACACGTGAGCAGGCTAACAATAGACGTAGCCATAACTCTGTAAGCCCGTTTTGGATCATTTTTTTCCCAGCATGGGTAAATAAATGGGCGTCTCTAGACCATGATTATTCAGTGTTTTAACAATGACGCTAAATGCTATTACTCAGTCAACTAGTTACAAGTTACGAGTATTTTTATGTCGACCTCTAACTAGCAGCTTGGGAGATAACTAATTTATAGATCGTATAAGAACTTGGGTTGGAATTCAGTCTGGCTATGCTCAATTTTCATTGACTTATTTTTGGTTTCGAAGTTCATTGCCGGGATGAGTTTAACTTGGAAAGCAAGGCTACGATAGCCTTCCCTACCTCCATGGATAGCCTGAGTGTCTTCCACTCGTTGTGGTCTAGATACGCCATTTTATACGATAATTACTTTACGCCAACCGCTATCAATATTACATTCTTTTTTTCAATATCCACCATGGCAACACACCATGTGTTTTTTCATTTGATTTGTTTTTCGCATCATTAATTATTCGAAAAGGATTTCCATACTCGTGATGTTAACTTCCAGTAACTAATAATCAGATAGTGAACGTGTTGGGCAGATGGCATTTATAAATACAATCGTAATTAAGGGATCTATTTTTTAATTCACGTTTAATTTGTTGACGGATGGAGTTTCTCCTACGGATTACGGATCTAGAACGGACACCGTTTCCTTTTTATAAAAAGTACAACAATCCACTTTTAGAGTATTGGACTCGCTAAACTAGTTTGCAACATTTTAACACCAGAAGAAGTGACATAAATTATAGGGCAGAGTTTTGATTTGTTTTTACGGAACATTTTTGTTATTTTGGAATGACAAAACAAAAATCAACGACTCAAATTTAGCCAAAACTCAAAAGGGGCATGTACAACTATATACATTCGAGAGAAGTATTAAGAAATGCAGTAAGGCGTTTTTTTTGTTTTGTACAATTCTATTGGAAATGTTGGTAAGTTATTATGTTCAGTTATGAAAGTTTGTGTCTGTAACTTAGCCTACTCAAAATGCTCGAATGAGGGCGCTGTTCACGTGTCGAGTAGAGTAGGAGTTCGTCCGTACCGGATAGCAACAACATAACAGGAACGTACGGAAGCCCGTTAGGGCCAGGTACCTCTTTCTCTTTCACAGAGGTTCGTTTCTCTTTCACAGAGGTTCGTTTCTCTTTCGCGGTGGTGCGTTTCTCTTTCAGAACGTGTGTCTCTCTCTTTCAAGGGGCAAGTCCATTTTTCACAGGGGTGCATTTATCATGTATTGCGATTAAGTCGCGGCCGCGAGTTAGTATGTCGCGGCCGCGACTTATTATGTCGCGGCCGCGACTTAATTATGTCGCGGCCGCGACTTAATTATGTCGCGGCCGCGACTTACTAACTCGCGGCCGCGACTTAATTAAGTCGCGGCCGCGACATAATTAAGTCGCGGCCGCGACATACTAACTCGCGGCCGCGACATACTAACTCGCGGCCGCGACATACTAACTCGCGGCCGCGACATACTAACTCGCGGCCGCGACTTAATCGCAATACATGATAAATGCACCCCTGTGAAAAATGGACTTGCCCCTTGAAAGAGAGAGACACACGTTCTGAAAGAGAAACGCACCACCGCGAAAGAGAAACGAACCTCTGTGAAAGAGAAACGAACCTCTGTGAAAGAGAAAGAGGTACCTGGCCCTAACGGGCTTCCGTAGGAACGAGAGTACATGTACATGTATCTGCAAAACGCATTACATTCGCACGTATCGAGACCCGTCTACGGTGTCAAAATCACCGCCTGGCGTGCAGACAACCGACGCCCACATGAGCAGACATAGCTAGCTTGGTTTACTAGGAGAGTGATGGTGCGCGAAAGCCAAACTGAACGGCCCCTAATGAGAAATACTCTATCCGACAAAATGATACATGTACCAGTATTATAGTGGATGGGCGCATTACAGAATACACCTTTGCATTTATGCGAGTGCATGATCTATAAGTATAAGGCCTGGGGCCAATTTCACGGAGCTGCTAAGCACACAAATTTGCTTAGCACCAAAAAGTCTTGCTCATTAAAAACAAGTTATCAGCCAAAATTCTACGTGTTTTTCATGCTAAGCAAAAAAACAGCTGATTATCAATCAAAAACAATAAAGATCACGTGGAAATTTGGTCTGTAACTTTGTTTTTACCAAGGACAAATTTTCATGCTAAGCAAATTGTTGTGCTTAGCAGCTCCGTGAAATTGGCAATTTTCTTTTTTTTCATCAAAAGTTCATTTCCCCCAGAAATTGTTCGACGAATTCATTCGTTACACATGAATGTGCAACGGGCTTGCTTGTCCCCCTTTTTGCGATTTATAGACAAAATAAATGTCGATAATTGGGTTTTTGGAAGAACTTCTACAACCACCGTATATATATATATTCCACTCGCCTCGAATAATACAAAACCCTCATCAGGTTTCCCATTCATAACTGCTTAGGTGCCGTTGGGAATCGATATTGAGACAGCCCACTTTATAGAGTAGGTAAACCATTCAAAGGAATCATTGCACTTTTTATGGCCTTGCGATACAATAGGACAACGGAGACGCATGTGATTATGAGTGCCATTTCAGAGGAGCCGCTGGACTGAATCCATAAAGGACTAGACTCTACTTTTGTGTTGCGTGCCGGCATTGTGTTCCTGGAATCTGGGGAATATCTATAGGAATTATAATGTGGAGTGTGTACACGCGTATAATTATATGCATGTGTACCCATATCGGGGTACGACCCATATCGGGGTGGTGTATCCTGTGGTTATAACGCGTAGGCCCATGGAGGAATAAGAGCAGAGGCCTAAGCCCAATGTAATTGTAAAAACAGTAGCAAACATGGACATGCAAACAAGCTTCAATTCTCGGGCGATGTGTGCTGTTCTGTTCTGTTCTTACTATATTGGTCTACTGTAATCTCTCAGGAATTGTCATACCTTCAAACTGACTTAGATAATGTGCAATAATCTAACTTAATAATATGGCTGTAATTTCATTGAGCTATTTTTTGCATTAAAATCAATAAAACACAATGTTGTTGAGCAAAGTCCTTAGCAGAAACAGTGCTTACCACGTGCAGGGCACTTCTTCGCTTGTTTACACGTCTTATTGTTTGTCACGGTCAAATTGGCCGATTTAACTCCCACGTCGGCAGGGCCTACTTCATACTTTGTAGCTCTAGAAACTCGTGTCAGATATAACTTACACCGACTCACTGAGTACTCAGGGCCAATAAGCCATCTGTGCGTGACCCCGAGTTAAATTTGAATAACATCTGGTACCTTGACTTGCTCACATAGCTTGGCACCAAAGACACTGTTGCTGTATCACGTGATTTTGGGGCAAGCCTTACGCTAGCAACCCCAACTCCGGAATGGTCTGGTGTCTTTGTGCCATTCTCACCCATTGTGAACAATGTATTGGTGCTGAACGTCTGTTATGTAAATATGCAAGACTGGCCCTGAATCATGTGATATGGGAAAAGTTTTCTTTGGTCTGGTGAATTTAAAGTTTGCCGGTGCCAAGCTGTGTGGGCAAGTCAGTGTACCAAATGTTATTTAAATTTAACGCGGGTTGACGCGCAAATTGGTTATTATTATTTTACACAACAATTTCAATGCGAAATAATGCATTGCTGAAATCTTTCTCCGTGGCTGAAATGCATGAGGTTTTCTCTTTATTGTACGTGTATTACTAATGAGTTTACATAGTAATCATCAAACAGAACTGGCCGGGTCCTCTCGCTGGTATTATAGCCTTGATTCCGGGCTAACGATTTACTGATAAACCGAGCGTATTAAAGGACATTAAGAAGCACATGTAGCTAGCTCTCTTGCAAGATCAATGCAATTTGTATCTTGCAGCTAACCAACCACTTAATTGACTTACAACATGCTTAGCGGCCACCATAAATATAGACCCTGATTTTTATCTTCATCTTACCTTACAAAAAAACTAAACGAAAAACAAAAATGCTTGACCTTAAAAATCCTCACACAGGTTAATCCCTTCTTTACAAGGGCCAAAAGTTCAGACTTGACTGTAAGATTTTCTATTAGACTCTTCACATCAAAGAATTGTCATTTTTTCTATCTCTCGCACTATACGGCATCTGTTAAATTCTCCTCGAGGCCAACTGGGTTTCATCTCTTATGGATGCGGCAAGATGCAGCTGAGCTGAGCAGATATGTTCTTATCTCTCAATGTACATCTTGTCTTATGATACTGTTAACGATAAGAATAACGGATTGGATCCCAGTGTTTTATGACGTTACAAGTCCGGGGTGAACTCGGGGTGAACTCGGGTCAAAACTGCATGAAGAGGAAAACAAGCCGGTGATTTGCTCCTTTTTGCGGGGGTGAGCCAGTGAGGAGAGGAGATTGCTTTAAAATAACTTCTCAAAAAAGCAAGTATAAGGTAAACAAATTACATAGGAAAGAACAAACACTTCAAGTTAATAAGATATGGCAAAAGCACTTAACTTTGACCGAGTGTGTTATCTTGAAAATTGCGCCCATGCACTTTCACATGATGAGTATAAGGTTAATTTTTCTCACTACGGTATCAATTTACTTGAGGGTAAAATTATACATTTTTACGTAAGGGCAAACAAAATTTATTTTGAGAATGGATATTTATAATGATGATTATTATTGCAAAACTAAAAACAAATTAAGCTATAGTGGCGATTTCTGAAAATAATAATAAATAATAACAATAATCTGAGCCCTCAATGTTTTTTTGTTATTTCCCGCCAATACACTGAATTAAGCTATAAATAAATAAATATGAAATTTGCGTTTCCAATAAAATAAAGAAAGAAATTAATTTATCCCAAGGAGTTACACGGAGCTGCAATTCACAGTTCGGTTGGCCTACTAACGAAAAATTCATGTAATAAGAGCACTCCCTGGATAGCGCACTTAAGCCGATTCCTCGTCCATTTCACGGCTAGTTTACTCTGTACATAGATCAATACGAAACCCATCAGAGCATGAATTTGTGTCTGGCAGTGCACGCTTGAATGCACACCTCGCCCAGTACATACATACCGAACTAAAAACTGCATTAAACTAATTAGCATGGGACGCTAGTCATTATATTGAAGAATAAAAATGTTATTTAGAATCCTCTCGTTATTAGATCAGTATACATGGGGAAAGCATTCAGCCGCAATGCATATCTCTAGCATACACTTAAAAATGAAATCCTAATGACTAAAATAAAACCAATTTTTGTTTTCAAACTGAACAAGTATGCGTCGCCGTTATTCAAATATTGATATTTGCTTAAAATCAACGACTAATTTTTAAATCCTTTCTCATTAAAATGCTTTTCTAAGGAAAGAATTTGGACACTCAATGCTGTACTCAGTGCGGAATAAAACGAAATCCGAAACTTAATACACGAGAAATGAACTACTCGTACCAATTTCCTATGCTACTTTGAAGAAAATCTCTCATTTTAGAGACTCCGAAATCAATAGGATATGATTGTGTGTGGCTATGGGATCCAATGTCGATATTAAGACATGGTCAAATTGCCGCCAAAATAAAGTATCGTCTGCCAAGACCCACGCCAACCACAAAGGTTGAACACAATAAATTTAGAAACATTTACCGGACCTTCTTATGACCAATTGTTTAATGGGAATAACTTGTCTATTTTAGTTTAAGAAAACGGTTTCTTAAATTGTACCGGTAATTCTTCGTTTTGGGTCGGGTTAGTGACTGTCAAATGGACGAATTGGCCTAATAGAACCACCAAATTGGGCGTATAATTTATTATAATTACATATTGCGCATCGTAGTTTAAGTAATGGTCACCCTATGTCATATTTGTATAGTGCTGTTTTTATCAGCATTATTAATTAGCATTATAATGAGCACTCAAGCATATCTATTCATCAGAAGAACAATTGTCATGCAATTACGCATTCACCGTAACTTTGACTAAATAAAAATGTTCTATGACAACCATAGGGCCTACAGTGGTTTTTATTATACCTAACACATCGGGTAAAAGATTGCATTTTAACTTCGAGTACAAAGGTACAAGAGTTCGTAAGACGAGATTTGACCATCCACCACAAAGTGGTTGTAAATTAAGTCGACATTTTTACTTCTTAAGGTTGATGTAAATTTGGAATTAAAAAAAGGATTTACATTAACCTATAGATTTAAACAAATTGACTTTACAGCCCTTCTGTGGTGAATGGTTACATTATTATAACGATTTTATACGGAATTTACAAGAACCGTGGGCAGTGACGTATCTATGGGGTTCAATTTGAGATGTTTTTTTTGTCTGGAGGGGCGCAGCACCAATTACAGGCTCGTTTTTACTTTCCCCAACATTCTGGCGAGGGCAAAGACCTCAAGCAAAGTTGGTGGTGTTTTTGATGTCCCTTCAGGGTCACCATATATGACCGTGCTGTAGGATGCGATTGTTGCTTTTGCTCGTAAAATCTCCAGAAATTCTAAATAATGGAACAAAATATGTCAAGTATATAATTACACCGCGACTCCAGATAATTTGAAACCAGCCTGGGATGACCGTTTCGAGTAGCGCGAAATATGTCATTGGCTTCGCATTTCAACAATTGTTCCTGAGGACAATTTATGACCTGAAACCTAAGTATGCCGAAATTCAACCTAGAACAAAAAAGGAAGGTAAAAATAACACTGGTTTTATTATCGTTGCATGAGGGCTGTTTAACGAGCTTTATTTATCACCCATAACCATTTTGCCTCATGCAATGGATATAGGGTTGTTCCTTTTGATTCGTGGAACTTTGCTGGGCAGAGAAAAAAATGATTTAAAAAAATTTATTAAAAAACAACTTTTAAATTAACGATAATAATGAATTATTCATATTATATTTCAACAAATCATGTATGATATGCGTTCAAGCATTTCCTCCAAATTCTTTTTCTCCGAAAAATCCATTTCTTCTAAGTATTATCGGTAATTTCTTCAGAATGCTACACAGAATACGATCAATCGGGCAATTTATATGTTGTTTTGATGCTGAAGGTAATTTAAATTAATTGCATAACATTATCACTAAAGGCCAAGGTCTATACCTCTCGGTAAGAACGTGTTTGGTTATTCGTCACTTTGAATAATATTGTGTTCATTCCTAGAGGAATAGCCTAAGTGAACAAGTTTCTCTCCCAAAATAACAACATGACATAATTTGACTTACCAATTGCTAAAGGGTTACAGGTTGATACACCACTTGCAGATATCGATAACATTTACTAACGAATTATTAAGAAATATCTTACTTATTTGAAAGTGAATAATAATTGTGAGCATCCAACAAAAAGATTGCGCAAGATATCCTATAATTGTTCCGAAAAATTGAATTTTCTAAAGAAAACATCACGATCGCCAGACGGCGATCGCGAAAAAACACACCAAGAACAACATAAGAACAACTGCCCGACGCTGGTTGAAAACGAACGCTGTTGTTCTTGCTTTTCTCGGCATCTACAATTGTAAAACTTCGAACAGGTCAGTTAAACGATATTTACTATACAATACAACCCTCCAAATTTACCCAATCGTGATAATTCAAGCAATTACAAATGGTGTATCCTACCTTTAAGACGACAATGCAAAATGTACACACCAAAATCCGAGATGCCGCTGCGCTAAATCCACGAATCGAAGTAAAATGTTGACCGAACAATTATTTCTATCCTGCGCCCAGCTCTCCATCTCCCGTGATTCAACCAAATCTCGGGAAAGTTCCCGCGGCGAAACCGCACAACCTCGCGCGCCGCGGCCAAATTGGTGCAGGGCGCATGCGCCCAGTTTATCGGAGCGACTGTGAATGTACAAAATAATGATGAACACAATGTTATCTTGCACTTAAATCATTTTCTGTTTTGTCGCCAAGGGCAGTATCTGTCGTTATTAATTCAGACCACCTAAAAGGTTGTAATTATAATTAAAAACACCCTTTTCCAGTATGTATTGGGTTAATCTGTCGGCTTTAATTTCGAAGGTTATCAAGCAAAATGTGGATTTTTTTTAACAGCGATTTATGAGCGACCTGGCACCAATATCGCTTCAACATCAGGGGGATTTGATAACGGGTAAATCGTTATTCGCTTGTACAAAATAAAAACAAAACAGTTTTCGTCGTACGTGCCAATTTGTATAAAACACCAGAGAAGCTTTCATTTTACATTTTCACTGGTTGTCAACATCGCTTCCTCAACCCATCAATACCACCACCAATATCATTTCAGCAGAAAAACAGCACAATGTCTGTATAATATAGTAGCAGACTGGCCCCCTTTCTCACGTCATTATTTATCATGATCACTTTGAAGGACGAATTGCTGATTAAATCAATTGTCGTAGGAGATGCGAGGCCACACTCCACTAAGGTCAGGGACTGACGACTGTATAGACACAAGTAATCGAGATTGTTTCATTAGTCAGAGTACAGACAATGTATTGTAGATCATGCTCCGGTAGATTAATGCAGAATGGCGAGTGAACCAGATTAGCATTTCAAATGAATATTTTATACGATCCTATTACCGGTTTTCAATTATACGTACTTCAAGGTCGTTTCGCAAGATTGCAGACAGTTATTCCAAGCCAATAGGGTAAGTCTGATTTCTTTCTTGTACCTACATTTATTTACTGATTTATTTACTCGTACGTTTCTTCTAAAATACAGTTGCAACCGTGGTTTATTCCGGGAATGACGTCACAGTTTTGCTCCATGGTGAATAATATGGACATTTGTATAAGCATAAAACAAAATAGGCACCGAAATACCATTGGATAAGACTAAATGGGGCTATAAACAGGACACAAAATGTGCACTTTCAAGCATTGCTTTAAAACATTACATCGCGGCCTTTAGATTGTAAATTACACTTCTCTGTAAATCAAACTTAACTTACAGACATTTAAAACCCACTGATTCTAATTTCGATTTAATTATTAAAAACAAATCTTCGAAAACAAAAACAGTAATTCTAATAGGCTCTGAATAGCCTTGACGGATCTAATGGGCTCAATATACAATCAACAAAAAACGCATCAATACAATACGCCTAACAAGTAACATGTAACTATACTTTTGACAAATGGAAATTCACATTAACAGTTATAAAAGGTCACGCCATGAGAGGGAGAAAAAAATGAATAATATTATATTATTATAACATATAATATTATTAATAGAACCCGGCTAAATGGCTAAAATGTCATTAAAACAGGTGGATGGTACTCGGGCGGTACTTGGCGGTGGAACGGTTTAGGCTAGTACGTGTACGGTTTTCGCATTTTGGCTTTGGAGATCGTGCCAAGTGGTAAGTTAAAAAAGGTCATGGCTTCTGTTTATTTTAAACTACCACAAGTTGAGATCTTTACGTTTGTTACAATTCCCTAACCATGGTTTAATGTCAACAATGTAAAAAAAATGAAGATGTTGCATTTTTACAACGAACTTACCAATAATGGCGATGCGACGATGGCAATAAAACACCAGTTTCTTCCTTGGCTTCGTTATGTATACCACTATTTCCCCATTGTTTACACACCCTGTGTCTAGAGTAAGTTAGGCCTGGCAGTTTAGTAATTAACTCACGTCCTTACCAAATTGTTCATGGCTGAGATATATCATTTTAAGTGGTTGTCAGAGACCTCGAGTGCTTGCTAGTCTGATAAACTCACCCGAACAAAGACTTTGTGACAGACAGCGCCGGTGAACCTCGGCCCCCAAACTCAGTCTTAACCCAACAGTCCACCCCTAGTATAAAAGGACACACAGCCAAGTTTATTGTGGGTCAAATCCTTGGGGAAAAGACAACAGAGAACCAAAATATGTGACTCTTTAATATGCAAATTCAATGGCGGTTGTGCGCCGTGATTGAGTGGTTACATTGCTAGGCCGATATATGCCAATAATACTAGGCGAGATAGCACCATTCTATAATTCTCGACATTGGACCGATGCCGATTAACCAGTTCGCGCCGGGATTATTTTAACATCGCCGATCCCACGGGCGGGATTATTTTTAACGAAACTCGATCCGAAGCGGGTTCAGGCTGATAGTCCTGGGAAGCACACCCACGCATTTCCGGCCTTGCTCGCTGCTGACATACATTTCTGACATACGAACATACGAACTTGAACTTGGCGTGTTTATGCGTCATCCGTTTTGAATTTGGGGAAATTTGTGCAATTATATACGTCATCCGGCGCGAACTGGTTAAGGAGCTAGTGAAGAAAAAAAATCATAACAAAATACAAATTATGTGCTAATATTTAGACCAATGGTGGGACAACTCGACCGGTGGGACAACGTACTCGCCATCAGCTCCTTTTAGGCCGTGTCATGTAACATATTTTGTAGCGGCAATTAGGCATACACGCAATACCACACACAACGCACTCTGTAACGTTACACGTCAAAGTCGAGTTGTCCTACCGGTCGAGTTGTCCAACATTCAGGTGTAAATCTACAATACAGTGCCTGCCTAACGTTAACAAAACAATCGATATAATATTAAAAATAGAAATAATGTTAGTTCTTATATAGCGCTTTAGACTCCAACAATGTTCAGGCCCGTACGCAGGGGGGGGGGGGGGGGGGGGGGGGGGGGGGGGGGGGTGGGGAGAGGGGGGGGTGGAAGGGGGGGGGGTGGGGGGGGGGGGGGGGGTGCGACGGGTGCGTACGCACCCCCCAAAATTACTAAAAGGTCCACATTTTCTGGATAAATAATAGTCTTGGCCAATACCAAGCCAGCCCGTTCATTTGTTCCGCGGCGCGCCGTCCGTATTATCTGGGATTATTGAGGGCGCCCTTTATTTATCGCCAGATTCCTGGATTTCTTTTGATGTACATGTATAAATAACTGTACTGCAGGCACACGAAAAAATGTTGTCCCATTTTTGGTCCCATCAGTACAAATTCGCCCCCCAAATTACCAAAAGGTCCACATTTTCCGGGGTAAATAGTATTTTTTGATGTAAAAATAACGATACTGGCCAGAAAATGTTGGTTTCATTTTTGGTCCCATCAGTACAAATTCGCACCCCCCCATACAAAATCCTGCGTACGGGCCTGAGCCTCCTTGTCCAAAGGTTGTGTGTTCGAATCCTCCGTATGTTTTTTTTCTTTCCTTTTTTTTTCTTTTCCATTTCTACTTTGTGGTTTTGGTGGATTTTGTACGAAGGGAAAATAAAGCCCAATAAACTGACGCGAAAGTAATTGTGGATGAATTTATAGACCTAAATGTGTATGGAATTTTGTGTAATACGGCAGCTTTTCATGACTCTGGTAGTGTGTAGATATCAGACGGAGTTCATTGAATTAAGTTAGCGATTGGCTGTACTCTGAGGGATAGTGTACCAGTCTCCTAGTCCAAAGGTTGTGGGTTCGAACCCTCTGTATGTTTTTTTCTTTACTTTTTTTTCTTTTCCATTTCTACTTTGTGTTTTTGGTGGATTTTGTACGAAGGGAAAAATACGGCCCGATAAACTGACGCGGAAGTAAATGTGGATAAATTTATGGACCTAAATGTGAATGGAATTGTGTGTATATACGGCAGCTTTTCATGACTCTGGTAGTGTGTAGATATCAGACGGAGTTCATTGGATTAAGTTAACGACATGCTGTACTCTGAGGGATAATGTACCAGTCTCCTAGTCCAAAGGTTGTGGGTTCGAACCCTCCGTATTTTTTCTTTACTTTTTTTTTTTTCCATTTTTACTTTGTGGTTTTGGTGGATTTTGTACGAGGGAAAAATACGGCCCAATAAACTGACGCGGAAGTAAATGTGGATGAATTTATGGACCTAAATGTGTATGGAGTTTTGTGTTCGGTTGTTAAATCTTGTTGCATACGTTGTGCATCACTGTAACTCGGTTGTAAATAGTTTTACAATTGGCAACTTTTAATGAATCTGGTAGTGTGTAGATATCAGACGGAGTTCATTGGATTAAGTTAACGATATGCGGTACTCTGATGGATAATGTACCAGCCTCCTTGTCCAAAGGTTGTGGGTTCGAATCCTCCGTATGTTTTTTTCTTTACTTTTTTTTTCTTTTCCATTTCTACTTTGGTGGTTTTGGTGGATTTTGTACGAAGGGAAAATAAAGATCTAAATGTGTATGGAATTTTGTGTATACACGGCAGCTTTTCATGACTCTGGTAGTGTGTAGATATCAGACGGAGTTAATTGAATTAAGTTAGCCATATGTTGTACGCTGAGGGATAGGGTATCAGTCTCCTAGTCAAAAGGTTGTGGGTTCGAACCCCCTGTATGTTTTTTTCTTTACTTTTTTTTTTTTTTCCATTTCTACTTTGTGGTTTTTGGTGGATTTTGTACGAAGGGAAAATAAAGATCAATAAACTGACGCGAAAGTAATTGTGGATGAATTTATAGACCTAAATGTGTATGGAATTTTGTGTATACACGGCAGCTTTTCATCACTATGGTAGTGTGTAGATATCAGACGGAGTTAATTGAATTAAGTTAGCCATATGTTGTACTCTGAGGGATAGTGTACCAGTCTCCTAGTCCAAAGGTTGTGGGTTCGAACCCTCTGTATGTTTTTTCTTTACTTTTTTTTTCTTTTTCATTTCTACTTTGTGGTTTTGGTGGATTTTGTACGAAGGAAAAATACGGCCCGATAAACTGACGCGGAAGTAAATGTGGATGAATTTATTGATCTAAATGTGCATGGAATTTTGTGTAAAATTGTTCTTGTTGCATATAGGGTGTGCATAATTGTAAAATGGTTGTACTGTACAATAAATTCGGCAACTTGTAATGAATCTAGTAGTGTGTAGATATCAGACGGAGTTCATTCGTTAAAGTTAACGATATGCGGTACTCCGATGGATAATGTACCAGCCTCAATGTCCAAAGGTTGTGCGTTCGAATTCTCTGTATTTTTTGTTTAATATTTTGTTTTAATATTTCTTTTTTATTTTCTTTTTCTACTTTGTGGTTTTGTTGGATTTTGTACGAATGGAAAATAAAGCCCAATAAACTGACGCGAAAGTAATTGTGGATGAATTTATAGACCTAAATATGTATGGAATTTTGTGAATATACGGCAGCTTTTCATGACTCTGGTAGTGTGTAGATATCAGACGGAGTTCATTGGATTAAGTTAACGATATGCTGTACTCTGAGGGATAGTGTACCAGTCTCCTAGTCCAAAGGTTGTGGGTTCGAACCCTCTGTATGTTTTTTTCTTTACTTTTTTTTTCTTTTCCATTTCTACTTTGTAGTTTTGGTGGATTTTGTACGAGGGAAAAATACGGCCCGATAAACTGACGCGGAAGTAAATGTGGATGAATTTATGGAGCTAAATGTGAATGGAATTGTTTGTATATACGGCAGCTTTTCATGACTCTGGTAGTGTGTAGATATCAGACGGAGTTCATTGGATTAAGTTAACGACATGCTGTACTCTGAGGGATAATGTACCAGTCTCCTAATCCAAAGGTTTGGCTTTTTTACCCGAGATATTCTTATTCCTCATGAAATTCTGGTCTAGAAAAATCACATGAGATAAATTCCCCGTCCAGGTGATACCTACGACTTTTACGAGGGCGAATTATTTTTGTCGTGTCATTTATAGTGCTCGTTATATCGCGACCAGACATTTTGGCCGAGTTCGGGCGGTCTGTTCTTGACACTCTGTTCTTACGCTCGAACGGCGGGAACGCGACCCGTGAACATTGCACTTGGAACAAGAACACACACCATCTATCCACCAGGGTTTTGCAAGAACAAGTTACGCGTGTCAAGAATAGACCGCCCGAACTCGGCCTAATAGTTTTTGACCCTGAGCTGATGAGGGAGGGCGCTATAACATCAACGTTATCGTACGACGGCTGCGCTGACGTACGTGACCGCGCGCGAGCCAAAACCTACTCAAATTCGTTGATTTGACCAGGACTTTGCAACTTGCGAGGTAGACAATTGTTTTATTTGTGAGAGTTGCAAAATTCCAGATGTCACAATTTTGTCAAAGTTGTGTAATCGAACTAGAGTAGTTATACATTCTTCGTGTGTAAATTACCTTTACCGGTTATGTTATGGCTCAGTACTGTTGGGCGTTTTTAAGTTGTTTGTGTCAGCCAGTAATAATAATAATATTTAGCCTCATTCATAGTATTAGTATGATGTTTGGGAAAGAATTTTGACGCCACTTTTTCATCATATGAACTGGTCGTTCTAAAAAATAAAAAGTAAAGTGGCATAATTCTAGTATGAACAGTAAAACCGTCCAAATAGTGGGGGTTACTGAGAAAACAATTTCAATTTAAATCAGAAAATAGGCCTACTTTGAAAATACAGACTCTCTGTAGACTTTGTACACAACCATTAGAATGTACACGCCCACTTCCTGAAGTTATACTAGAGTGGGTAAGAAATTAGTCTGAAAATACACATTGCAGAATTCAATCAGATGTAAAGGGTCTCTACAAGCAACTGATAGAGGAGTTATTCCCTCAATAATCCCCAATATAATGTTCTGTTGAAAAATCCCAATGTTTTTTCTCGCCATTTTTTGCATATGGAATTATCCCGATTTGTTTGCATATTCGTGTTGATCTTGTAAGGCCAAGGGCCTGACTGTTTTGGAAGTAGTACATGCCCATCGATGTTGAAGTACTTATCTCTTAAGTAGTCATCAACTAGAGTCTAGTGGTAGGCTACCACGCTTCTTTCGACTAAAAACCTAAAAGGTGTGGTTGTTTCATGTGCCAGTAGGATATAGCATTATAGGCCTATTTTCTTAATAACAATATGTTTTCAATTCCTAATTTTTTTTTCTTCCCACAGTCGACCCGCAGCGTTGGATGCACTATGGCAAGCAGACCGATTCATGGCAGTCCGCAGCTCGGTGGCCATAGTTACGTGTCGCTGGCTGATACCAATCGTTCACGTCGGCCGGCATCGTTGACTAGTGGGAGTGGGCCGGCGTCTCATCATCAAATCAGCAATGCTGCCCTCTTACATCATCAACACCATAGAACACAACCAGGTAGGGTATTATAATAGTGGGTTGCGACTTGCATACATACCAGACATTGTCTGAAAGAAGTCAAGGAACCAGACTGTAAGAACAGCCTTTTTTTGGTTTTTTTCCAGTTCCTATAAACACACAACTTTAAACAGATCAGCGTCACAATACTATAAAATATGAATCCCCTAACCCATCCATTTTCGAAAATTACAGAAAAAAGCTAAATGGTGTATACTACCTTTATTATTATTATAATTTTCTTTGTGGTAATGAAACCAAGGATCCCTCAAAAGCACCCTAGGCACTGTAGCTCGCAAGCCTGAAGTAACCTGTAGAGAAAAGACAATGAGAAGAAGGTACAGTTTTAGAGGTGGGAGGAAAACCCAAGGAGTATATCCTTGGGAAAAACCCACGGAATCAGGCAGGGACTGAAAACCCAATCCACATATTGGCCCAGGCTGGATTGGAACCCGAGTCACATTGGTGGAAGGCGAGGTAATCAAGCATCTACTTATCTGCTTTTCTGCATTGACAGGGAGCAGACACAGTCTCAGCGGTCCCTCGGTGCCCGCCCCACCGGTCCCTGTCACCTCGTCTCACTCCAAGCACCAACCCTCGCAGCGAGAGCAGAGGTATAGCTTGGCAGGAATAGGCCACAGCTCGACAGTGACGACATCGCAGCAGTCGCAGCATCACATGCAACAACAACAGCAGCAGCATTCACAGCAGCAGCAGCAGCAGCCTGGGGTTTGGGCCATGCCTCATATGAGACACATCGGCGGGCCGGCCAGCCAGAGCACACCCACTGAGCAGACCAAGAAGTCAAAGGTGAACGCTTTGTCAGAATCGGGGTGTTTCAATCGGCTGCGGCTTCAGTTTATGTAATTTGGTGCACATTGGTGAATAGTCATAGACTCAATAATGTCTGTTCTCAACATGACCTAAGGCTAACAACCTGTCACAATTCACATCTCGGACAAGCTCTGCATTTGTTCTTAGGAATTATTTTTTTAGTATATGTAACTGATTCCTGATAACTGATAACTGATTTAGGGAGTCGGGTTGGCGTAGTGGTTCTTTCCTCCCCTTCCACTGAGCGCCTTGAGTACCAGTCTTGGTAGATACGTGCGCTATAGAGTGGAGTGCCGTGGCCGAGCGGTTAAGAACCCGGTTTTCTGTTCTGCAGAGCGTGAGTTCGAATCTCGGCCTCGACACCTGTGTCCTTAAGCAAGGCACTGAAACCACTATTGCTTCGTCTTTCGAATGAGACGTAAAGCTGTAGGTCCCGTGTATTGTATAATAATAATCATTATAATGCACGTAAAAGAACCCAGTAACACTTATCGCTAAGAGAAGGGGTTTGCCCCGGTGTTCCTGGCTCAATAGGATCACGACAGCTACCTTCTTGTGGTGATCCTGCATTGCGTTGATCTTCACATCGTTGAAGTTTGCACTTTATATGGAAGAAGTATTATATAAGAACCGCTTATTATTATTATTATTATTATTATTATTATTACAATCACAATGAGCACCTGCGGGAGACAAATTAGCGTAAGTTTTTAGGTAGTTGGGCGACATTGACACTTAGGGGGACATTTCAGTGTCTCCCTAAGTCTCCAGCTACCTTAAAAAACGATATTTTCTGTTTTTTTACAGTCTATATTGATAGAGTAGGGTCCAAAATGCATAAAATATGAAATTTCGTGGAAAAAGTTCTAGGTGAAAACGGGTTAGGTTACAGTAAAGAATGAACATTTTTGTGCACGTCTCTATGGAGATGTCTCCCAAATGTACCATTTTTATTATTATTACTATTTATTGTTTTGCAGAGTAAGAGGAGAAATCGCGGCAACACCACCGACACAGACAGACCCTGTCAAGAACACAGCTTCATCACCGACGTCAATGACATACAGAACATGCAGGATGGACTGCTGAAACTCATGCGAGACTTTGAGACTGGGAAGCTTAGTGCGTTTGGTAAGATTTGCTGAACAAACTTTTATTTTGGCATTTTGGGAAGCCCACTGAAGTGTGTCAGTGTAGTCGATTCCATCGCAAGTTCCTGCAAGTCCATAACAAGTCTTCTAGACTCCATTCAACTCACAAGCTTTTTTTTAATTGAGGATTGACAAAATAAATTACTTTGCCCTTAACCACTTTGCGTCGGATGATGTGTATACGCGCAAAGGTTGTGTAGTATTCAGAATGGATGACGGATAAACACGCAGTGAGCGAGGTCGTCTCGCAGCGAGCTAGGCGGAAAATATCGGGATGTGCTACCCACAAATGCTGGCCTGAACCCGTCTCGGATCGAGGGTCAAGAAAAGAATCCCGCGCCTGGGCCCAGTCGTTAATCCTGGCTTATTTGTTATAAAAAAAAAATTGAGGTTTTTAAAAATTGTTTTTGACAGATGAGCACTGTTCTTTTGAGAAGATGAACAACGTCCGAGACCTTCAGGAGAAACTGGGACGGATGCACTTTAAAATGGAAGCAGACATTCAGAATGCTGGGTAAGTGGATTCTAATAGGACCTATCTACCTTACACTGCACCATTAAGTATTTGCTTCGAATCATTAAAAAAAATAACAACCATCGTTTCAGAAGAAAAGAAATCTCCATTTGTTGGGGATGTCGAACGCGCATAAAAACTGCCAAATACCCTCAAAGTAAAATTTGTCCCGTGCCAATGAGGACGGGACGCTTGTCCATCGCAGGTTACTCTCCAGCTAATGTAGGTTCCCATTCAGATTCCTAGGTGGAGAGAGGCAAATGGGGGTGAAGTGGCTTGCTCAAGGACACATGGCTAGCAGCTGGATTGGAACCCCTGACCCTCTGTTTACGAGTCACAAACCTTTAACTACTTGGCCAAACTCTGTGAGCAATTTCTAAAAATGAAGTGCAACTTTTTTCCACGATATTCTGAAGCCAAGTAGATTCGTGTCCATTTTTTGTTTTATAATTTGGAAAGATTAATCCCAAAAATTCTCTGTCACTCTGTGTGTAATTACATATTTTTTTTTTTTTTTTAGAGCAAATACCAAAGAAGGAATCGACATTGCCACGCAGAACATGGACCATCTTCTTTCCAATGTAAGTCTCAATTTTTTAAAAATTTTGTTGACAAAGAAATTTTACAAATTAAATTTTCCAATCAAGACATGTTTATACCTGTCCAAGACTGTATGCACAAAAGACTTGAACCAGATTTAATCGAGATCTACTGTCTAAACCGCTATTTTTTGACGTGATAAAGATTAGTTCTTAACCCTAACCCTCCAGGGTATTTTGGCTAGAAACCCTGCCAGACGCAACAGATTGCATACTTTGTCACATTGACTTGTGTGCAGAGTCCAGCAAGGTCAAGCAGTCACCACAGATGCACTGTGCTGGATCTGGCATGGTTAGGGTTAATGGTGTCATGTCAAACTTTATAATTATCCAGAAGAAAAGAGTTAAGACAAAAACTGAAAACAATCGTGCTTCGCCAACACATTTGACCTGCCTTGTCCTCGGTAGCATGAAACAATAATCACCGAACGAAATTTAGCATTTTAAATTAAAAAAAATAAAATAAATAAACTTGTTAAAGATTTTAGGAGAGACAAAAATAGACGGTTTAAAGTCGTATCTGTCTTTTAAATTGGAAATCTGGAAATCCATTTTTTTATTTTTAAAATTAGTTGCAAGCAAATGTTTTTTTCAGCATTATGAGATTCTGAAAGCATTATTGTTTTGTTAACTAAGAAACAGGATTTAGCTGAATTCTATATTAGAAAGGCTTCCTGGTCTCATGAATTATAGATTGGAGGAAGAATAGTGTATTATATAGGAAATATTGTTTATTATTCATCTTTGCTAGGCTTAGAGCTTGAATCCAAGTGACATGTAGCCTGGCCAATAGGTCAGCACTCGGAAATAATTACCATCAAATATTTATAATAAAAGAAATTGGGTCAATGTATGTACTATACTGCCAAAACTTGTTTATTCTGAAGCCTTTTTTAATAAAAAAAATGTTGCGTGTGTGTGTGTTCGTATTTTTATGAATAACTGCATTGTTATAAGAGATTTGTTTTTCAACAAAAACATAAATATCAGAAAGATTGTATTTGTAGTTCTGGTTTTATTAAAGATTTAGTAAAACCTTTAATTAGGTAAAATGACAGTATGACACTTAACATTAACACATATTTCCTTTTTTAAAATTATTAAAAACTTTATTTGTCTTTTGACACTAAACATCAAGTGATGTAGTGACGACAATTTGTGTAACAGCAAATGTACATGTATAAATACAGATAATTGCGTTATTTAACTTGTCTGATCTTTCTTTATCTTAATACAGTTAGACCAGCTGAGTATGGCAGTGTATCCTTTGAATGAGTATAAACTGGAGTAGACCATTTGGAACGTTTTTTGTTTGTCAAAGATTTGACAGGGGGAAGGGGGGGATTTGTTTGGAGTTGGAAAGTAGAGGGTTAATATAACATGGTGTCACACCTCATACATCTATTTGTGGATTCTTGATGTTGGCTGTTCATCTTCCTTGACCACATTTTCCTAATGCCAGTCAAAGTTTGCATCCCCCTGGCGATTCAACAGTCTTTCATCCGGAGCCGCCAGTATGACTTCTGTTTGAAGATGGTAACAGGTATCTAGCCCCCCCCCCCCTCCCAACTGAATAAGTTTGAATAAGTTGCACTCTTGTTCTGAAAGTAGTTTTTGGGACACTAGAGTAAATTCATAATTGTATGTTATTGTATTTACGCGATGTACTTCCATTACCACTCTCACAGAAAGAACATATACGTAGCACTTCGTGTACATGTACAAGATTGTATAGGTTACGATCGTATGACGTCAGAGGGCCATGTGACTGTCTAGTGTCCCTCTGATTGGCCACTAGTAGACAAGCGTTTGGTTAGCAACCGCATTGTCTGGAAATCTAGATCAGTGTTGTGTACGGTTGTCATAAACGTGCTCTACATTTTTGCCATCTATCGCTGCAGCTGTTGAAGGCTTCTCTACTACTTACCACACGCGCTGTATAATACATTTGTTTAAGACGACACCGACTTTCCATGTTCCTGAATGTAGGCCAGGATCCAGTTTCATGAACCTGCTAAGCACAAAACTTTGCTTAGCATTAAAAAAAAGGCTTGCTCAGTAAAAAACAGGTTACCAGCCATAAACTCCATGTGCTTTTCATGCTAAGTGAAAATCAGCTGAATACCAGTCACAAACAATATACAATACATCACCTGAAAATTGGCTTGTAACCCTGTTTTTGCCTAGGAAGAAGTTTCCTCCTAAGCAGTTTTTGTTTGTGCTTGGGTTTAAAGTCCACACAGCGTCTTCACTACCTGCGCTCTGTGGACATCTTTTTGTTCAGAAGTCCACACAATGACTGCACTGTCTGTACATTATTTATCATGGTCATTTTGTGTGGGATTCGCATGGTTTTTTTTAAATGTGCAATATTTAAAAAAACAAACATGAATTTTAATCATTAATCATTCGCATTATTTACAATGCATTCTTTTACTAAAATATTTGCTGACTGGTGATTTGTTTCCCCTATATATCATGTGTTATATTAATTATTAAAAAAGTTTGTATACGTAGGAAATTATACATTAGCTTCAGTTTTACCAATATTATCACCGATCTTATTTTGTGTTATTTTTAATTTTTATTTTATACACAATGTAAAGTTTAATTAATGTTTTTGTTTGCGGTATACAAGCGAAACAATAAACAACAAAAATGAGACGTCCAAATATGCTTTTCTTTTTCCCCAATTTACAATTTTATTATTTTCTACTGCATTCTGTATACATTTTTTTTTTCTTCACAAATGAAAAGAGAAAATCGGTCTAACATTACTTCATCTAAAACTATTTCGAAAATGCTTGATCTGAAGATTATTAAAAAATAAAAAAAGAAAATTACCCGATAGTTATAATTCCATTGTTACAAATATTGCATTTACAGAAACAACGGAAATCCAACACAAGTAAAAGACGTTCTTAAAATGAAATTATTTCATTTTAGTTCGTCCAATATTCCATGCATTGCATTTTTTTGTTTACTTACAGTTGTAGCCATTTTACAAACCCAGGTTTCTTTTACTACTTGGCTCCTTCTCTAGATCGACAATCATTTCGAAGTCATTCTAAACTGTGGTTTCCCATTCAGGCATGTGAAATGCTGAAGCCAAAGTTGGATACAAATCTGTAATTTCGTAATTTCGTAACATATGTGTTAACATAATTGCTGTACCAATTTTGACATGGGTAACCTAATTTTTGTACTGGGTGTATTAATTTACTACGTATTTGTCCACTACATGTACAAGATTTACGGAAGCTAGTTTGGGAAAGCTGTATTTTACCTACAGTGCAAGTTGTGCAATATCACAATTGTGCAATATCACAATTGTGCAATAACATTGAAAGTGCAGTGCAATAGATTATGACTGTATCAAGTGCAGTCATATAGTTTGGATAGAGAATATTCAATTCTAACGGAAGTATAATAATTCAAGTACATATATATATATATATGGCTAACTGCTACGATATATATAATGGCACTGGGCACGAGGCGTTTGAATGTGCACCTAGGCAGAACAGTTCTTGCCTGGTAACACACAAACTTCGATATGTTTAAATACATGAATATGTTTAACTTCACTGTTTTGGTCTGTCCCAAAAAGAGAGACGGTTTTACGATTCAAAGCTGTTATTTTATAGTTCATGTTTCTAAAAAAAGGGGGGAAAAAGAAGGAAAAAAAAAAAAAAAAAAACAGAAAAAAAAAAAAAAAAAAAAAAAAAAAACCCACAAGAAAACCAACACATTGATTTTGTAAAAGTAGCTTTTCCCAAATTGACAGCAATTTTGGATGTAAAAATCGATCTCTCTTTTTGTGCGGACTTCTTGATGTTTGTTATCTAGGGCGGCAAGATTTAAGAGTTAGAACTAAACATACTTATAAGTCTACTTTACTGCATTCATACTCATCTAACTAATACATTTACATTATTGTGTAATTATCTAAATCGTTAGTGTTGCAGCTTCTGATGCAGCGCCCGCTATTTAGCAGCTCTGAATGGTAACATTCACATGAAATGTATAGGGATGAAATGTTATGAACGAGTTCATTCGCAGTTACACATTTCTCGTCATGCAGGGCTGCAGTCAGTCAAGCCGAAATTTAGTGCAGTATAAAACAAGGGCATGAATTTGAGATAAACACACATTATATACAAACTACATTTAAATGAGAATCACGCATATAATATTGTTGTTTACAAAACTGCAGTAGATGTCTGCGACTTGACTCGACCCGACCCCCCCCCCAAAAAAAAAAAATGAAAAAAAAAAAAATGAAAACGCGGTTTGGTGTCGACCGCAAGATGTAAACTTTCCAGTAAAAATACGGCACGAGCTGACGGCGTGTATATGTGTCATGTAAACTGTCAAAATGTGAGAATTCACGTTGACGTAAACAACCCGTCACTGAAATTGAGATTTACCGGTATCTTGCAAAAAAAATTGTAGGATGGGGATTTTTTTATCGAGAAGTTCCGTTTGTTAATCTAAAGACTCTTTTAAAATCTAATTAAAAAAAAAAAAAAAAAAAATTGCAGTCAGTGAGCTAGTTTGATAAAAATAGGAGAAAGAAAAAGAACAGGCACTGCTTCCTGCGTTGCCGTGTAACCCCAAAGTTGCGAAACAAAACAGATTTCCAAAGTTGGAATGACTGAGATTTAGGCCAAGTTTTGTTTTCCGCGTTCCAGAACACCCACCGCAGTTGTGCACCGTGACCGCTAACTCTACTCACAAACATTCAGCACCATTGTCAGCACGTTTATTGTAAAATGCAGCTCCTTTTGGCGCGCATTTACAATGTACGAGTTGTCTTTCTGCTAAAACTACAACATACACACACGCTATATATACCAACTGGTTATACAATTGTTCGTATATCAACTTAACATCTACGACTGAAGTGATTCTCAACAAGTTTGTTATAAATGTTTCATGATAACAAACTGTTTTCTTAGAGGTATTAAAAGGGCATAGAGAAGATCATAGATAAGGGAAGTTAACTATACACTATTCACACGAAATACAAGCTATAATATCATCACAATAACGGGAATAATACAGGGTGCCCCCCAAAAATACCGACAAGCATATCTCAACGGACGAGCATTCTTCCACCATGAGGCCAAATTTACCTAGATATCAATGGATACCATTGATAATGAGTTATTTAGGCTAGTAGTTTTGGTTCCAGACCCCGTTTTACGAAGTGAAATCAGTGGTCCTTTCGCGCCGAGAAATAACTAAACGGCGTCATGTTAAATTTACAAGCGCTGTTTAGTTATTCCCCGGTGCGAAAGGACCCCTGACTGTGCTTTACAAAATAGGATGTAGAGTTAAAACTATAAGCCCAAATCGTATTATATTGGTATCATTTTATGATCTAGAAAGATTGTCCATCCATTGGTATCGGTAGTTTTGCCCCCAGTGCATAGGAAGTATATGCCTGTCCGTTTTTATAAACGAAAAAGTACACACATAAATCTCAAAATTGAATATCTAATACAAAAACAGCAAAAGAAAACCACATTTTGATAATGTTCACATCTTTAGTCTTAAAAAGTTTAACACTTAAATTCTATATCTACTACCGATCTGACGGGGAAAAGACTTGTTACAAGTCTACAGTATTTATAATGCAGCAATTATGTGGCGAAACGGGCGCCTCACGCACCAAAGTAATACACTGAGACAAATACCTCCACACCGCCGCAGAGGGCGCTACTAGCACGCCCTCTACGATCACACCATTCAACAGGAATAAAAACCTAAAACCATTTAATTAATAAAGCTCTATTTCAGTTAGGTATAAACATTAACGAATACATTCTAAATAGCTACTCTATATCAACCCCTCTAATCTCATCAACTTCCTCGACTACATTAAAAAAATGTAACAAAACAAATTCGCTCGTTTGTGTTTGTGCGCCAAATCAAAGTGCGCACGTCACCCCAAAATCTCGATTGTTTACGAAGTGTGTGTTGAACTGAATACGATTAACGCCAGTGTAAACAGTTAACAGTAGTTGCTATAATTGTATCCTCCTTGCCCATTGTGTTGGCATCGTATTTTACATGTACTAATTAATTGCAAAAGTAAAATAATTAGCGGGATAGTTGGCAGATTTCTTTTAGAAGAAACTTAATACTAACCCGTGGAGCGGTTCGCGATTTTTGTTTTCAGTCGCTGGGTTGTGCATAAATGTATATTGATGAGAAAGAACAATGGCAACTTGGCTACATTAAGGAAAGCTGTCCTCGACCAACTCGCCAATAGCTTATGCTGCGTTCCAATCGCGTCGTGTTTATCGTGGTCACGAGTTCACGAGTTCACGAGTCGTATAATTTCGTTCTAATCGCCTGGTAACTCGTGTTCACCAGTGGTGAACTCGAGGTGGAATTTTTTCTCTCCATGTTCACGACTTCATAAACGCATGATATACTCGCGCATGCGTGTTGGTTCACGTACGAGTTCTTGTGCGATAAAGAATGTCCTTACCGCACGACTAACTCGACTGTGCGCGTGCGTCTTGGTGAGTAGCGGTTGGAATGCAACCTACTCGTGAACATGGAGAAATTCACGGTGAACACGATAAACACGACGCGATTGGAACGCAGCATAAGTTGGTAGAAAGGTGAGCTATAGATCGAAAGGTCTGTGGTTCGAATCAGACTATTGTTAACGTTTATCCTTTTCTTCGCCAAAAGTTCTTGTGGATTATTTTAACCACAGAGCAAGGCTGAGGAAAAACCGGGTTAGATTACACAAGTGCCTTGAAAAATACAACAAGAACCGCTACACGAGATAGTTTACAGTGACTTCCTATTTTCTACGTAAGCAGGAGCGCCCTCTTGAGTCCACTACAATCTAATTAGCTAGCTATTACGTCATTCCTGAGTTGTCCTTCCATTGCGAAAGGAGGTCAAAGGGCTTTAAACCTTGACATCCTTACAGCAGCATTTCTGTGAACTTTCAAACTTCTTGCAGCATTTAATTAGTTTTTTTTCTTCTAACTCTAAGTTTTATTTGCGTAAGCGCATGCAGCATTATTGGCCAAAACGGAAATATCTCAACTGCGAATATTTTGTTTTGCTTGATTGACGACGCATGCGTCGTCAATCAAGCCCGGGTTTAAATGAACGCAGTCGGGTATTTGATTGGCTGTTCATGGTCCGAAAAGTTACGACGCATGAGCAGACGTGTCAACGAAAGTATATAGGAACAGCCGATTACCAGGCTTATTCATGTCACAATTCATACGACACACGTGTATACGCGAACTACGTTTACACGTAAATGGGTATCTGAACGTTGAAACAACCATTCACTCTTAATACTTATTTTGGCTGATGTGACCCAAAAAGTGGGCAAAAAGTTGTAGGATAATATTAAATTTCAGCTACTTACGCCAAACACTAAAAACTATTCCTTCCACTACTTTTCCCTATAATATTCAGATTGGCAACTGGTATTCACTTTGAAACAAGCTTTGGGGCGAACCATCAAAAACTTGATTTCAGTAAGGCATTACGCTTAAAAAGCAGAAGATTTCAGGAAATACCATTGTGCACATTTAAAAAGAAAAGGAAATGGGTGTAGGTATACAGAAAAAGGGTGAAAGTGATGTTATCTACGTGCTATGTACGTGCGGTATACTGTCGCTTGACAAATCAGTTTTAGCTCCACAGTATTTTGTGCAACACTATACCACGGACAGCCTAACTAAAATATTAAAAACTCTAATACTACGTTTATTTCCGGCGTGGTCATGCGCAGTAACGAACACCAACAAATGAGCATGCGCCAAAATTTGCATTGCGTGGCAAAAAAAAAGAAAATAATAAATCCATAGAACCTGTAAACTATACAAAGCTGCAGTTGTGAAAGGGCGATTATTTATGAGACGGGTTGTAACCGTATTTGTCTATGTATGTGGCTAAATTAGAAGTAGAAGTATACGGTGACGTCATCTTGAACTTCGCGGTGATTGGTTGATACCAAGTTACGTTTCTTTGAAGATTTCAAAGGACTGGGAAAAAACCACCCAACCAGGATTCATATTGGAGGGCACTTGATGTATGATACACAAACATAGACGAGAAAAGTTTTTTTTGTGAAGGAAATCTCGACGCTTTGATGAACGAGGTGACCGAACGAACTGTTACTATTTCTGTGTTGCAACAGAAATGATGCACAGACTTGCATTCATGTCTACCGGAAGTGGTCGGCTGCTACATAGGTCTGGAGACATCCTTGGTTTTGAAATGATCCTGACCTTCATGTAGGCTGGTTCCGGTCGACCTTGTCTGGTTCCGGCCTTCATCATGAGGTCATTGCTTGATGAATGCATTCTGCCTATCAGGTGAACGCTCCGATGCATTTGACCAATCCAAACGCATTCTGCTGGTCAGGTGATTTTTCATAGCCGATGCACTGCGGCCTTCATGCTGATGACATCCCATGCCTGTTGGCGTGCCAACGTTTCGTGACGTGTAGTAGACTTTCCTCAGTCACCTCGTTCCATCGTTACCTTTTTTTACAGAGGACAAGAAAAATAACGATAAGGTTAAATCATCATCGACACGTTGATAGAACGTAACTTTGGCAGTCAGCGTTTCACAAATCACATGTTCGTTTTAGATCCCACGTCAACGCCTGAAGTCACGTCATAAAAGATCTTTACAAATGTAAGGCCCGATCCATTGCTGTATAATGAATGACTGGCC
This sequence comes from Crossaster papposus, assembly GCA_037893245.1. Lineage (NCBI taxonomy): Eukaryota > Metazoa > Echinodermata > Asteroidea > Velatida > Solasteridae > Crossaster > Crossaster papposus. The sequence continues at coordinate 554,427 of JBAIAA010000650.1, read as the reverse complement.
TTGTTCCAGGTACAATTGTCAATCGAGAACAAGCTAGGTTCAGTAGACAAGGCCTTGGGAGACCATTTCTTTCTTTCTTAATTCCAATGGTATTTGTCAGTTGCTCAGAAGAATAAAACACCTGTAGGCCTAGCAGGTCTGTACACTTCGCCTGTCCGTTGGACTTCCTAAAAGCCCCAGTCAAAGTTGTCAAAAACAATTTATTGTATAACCCCGCACACAAATTGTTGACACCATTTCATACGTGTTTTGCCAACTTGACCTAGTATTATATCGCTGTGCTAAATTTTCGAAAGTAGAAAATGTGTACAGTTTACACGTTCTGTTGACGCATGATTTCCATAATCACGCCGTGCATGCGTAAATCCTCCAAACTTGCGCAACCAATAACCGTGTCTATTATATCATCGCCTGTGCAGGTCGTCGCAGTTTATCGCGATAGATAAAAATTATTATGATACATCGTGAAAAGTATACTGTGCTAAGATAGTGTAGCTACGCTAGCGATACGACTAATCTGACGGTTGACTTTCAATATTTTGTCAGTGTGTTATGGGCATCATGAACCGAATTATCGTTATTTTGCGCATAATACATGTACAAAGTGCCTGCTGATCTAGAACAAAATATGAAAACATTCGGGGGAAAAAAACATGTTGTGCAAGGCTCTTATTCAATTCTTTTGTTGTCAGAAACCTACATTTCGTGATGTGGGCCACTGGGTCTGCGCGCCTGGCGGAGAGTTGTTTGCGCATTAATAAATAATTTAATCCGTTCTTGCGATATAACGTGACACACTTTCATCAGGGTAGCAGTGCGCGCGCCACACGACATTTACCTTTCTGCGAATTTGGGTTGTTTACAACGGAAGCGTATTTCATACTCGGCTCAAAGTAGAACGACTATTATTTATTAACTATGGAGGTTCAACCGCATAATCACAATCATACTGTATGATTAAGCAATCATTTTTTACAGATAATTTTTGCTTTGTAGTTCTACTAGACTCGCTAATATAAGCCAGCCCTTTCGTGGTTTCGTGTGAGCAATAATTTGTGGGACAGAATTTTGGTCGGCCCTTTTTACGTGCATGTGAATTAGACTTCCATTAGTCAACATTTGACTTATACTATAGTTGGTCCAATAGTACGGAGCTCTGGAAGTGCCATCTGACTTGTTTACCTCCTGACATAGACTGACCGATTATTACTTATGGATTATACTTCCATTAGTCAAATTATTGACTTATAGTTGGTCATATACTAATAGGATCATGGTGGTGTTCTAACGAAACTATTATTAATTCACCGAAACTTGGTAACGACGTAGACTCACACGATTCGTCTATGGCGAGCCGATTTAGCATTTATTACTTACGTGACGATATTTAGAGATAATTAATGATATCTCTAAATGAATTCAATATTTTTAATTATTTAGAGATATCTCTAATTATGTAGAGATATTTTTAATTCATTTGAAGATATCTCCTAATAATTCTAAAATATCGTCGCGTAAGTAATAACTGTTTAATCGGCTCGCCATAAACGAATCGTGTGAACCTACGGCATTACCAAGTTTCGGTGCTTTCTCGTTGCAACAAACTTGGTCATTATAGAGCGATCTTTGTTACCTATTGTCTAGCTGACCGACTGTTGTGCATTGGACTTGCATAATTATGAGCCTCATCTTATTAAAAAAAAATTGACGTAGATGAGTTCCTGGAAAGAGTTATTATACTAATTCTAGTTCCTTCCTCCATTGTTAGACCACATTATTGGTTCAGGAACAAGTTTTAAGGTTACCCAGTCTTATCTTGTTGTTTTATGGCCATTGCGTGAATATCAGTATAAGATTGTTTTGCGAGTTGATTGACACTGTAGAGACGAGCGAGTACGGCGTTTGCTTTTTTTCCTTATAAATCTGCGGTCGGTAAACAAGATGACCGCAGTATGGCATGCAGCACAGAGCTAGGACCCAGGTTTTCCTTTTTAATATGGTCATAACTGCGCTTAGTCTTCTCAATTCTTTGGCTAGAGCAAGGAACAGGAGGAGTTATAATGCCTTGGAAGCTTTTCAAGAATCGCAGAGGGCAACTGAGTTCACCTCATTGTGCGCAGGGGTTTATATTTCAGCCTTCTTCTAAAAATACCCCGTGTGTGCGCTATAGGCCCTATAATAATATCTTTAATCGCACGGATTCATGGCACAGGACACAAATACATGTACATCAATATAACAACAACAAAAGACATACGAAAACCCCAATTATTACGAATTGTAGTTTGACAATCAAAAGTGAAATAGTTAGTTCAGTTGCCGAACAATGATTTTGTTTTGTTTTGTAAAAAGACGATAATCCCTCCACACTATCAAGTTAACTTTTTATCACGACACATCGTCGCACGTCATCATAGACAAGTCGTCACATTACATCACACAGATCACAGCAAGTCATCAGAAGTCAGTAGTCTCAGTCACACGTCGTCGTAAGTCACAAGTCGTCGTAAGTCACAAGTCATCACGTTACAACATATTTAAATAACACTGGGATTAAAACATCGTTTTGCCATTGCACGCCTCATGTTGCTTGTCAGTTACATTGTGAATTGTGATGTACTGAAATATAATTAATTCCTCATAATTATAATGAGGGAAAATAATGTAAGTTTTGAAAGTCACTTGGTAAAAGTGTGTCGTTGTGAACACCGAAAATTTAAATAGGCTCTGCTGTGAGGTTAAGATGTGAGGTATATTGTTGTAATTTATCTGGGACTGTGAACTATGGCTCATTTTTGTTACCGCGTCTAAAACCAGGCTTCTATAAATACCTTTCTGGTTTCCTCCACTTCCAATCCATACTGTGTCTCTCTGCCCTCGTCTATCTCATGTTGGTGTCGAGGTCTTGGCGACGTCTCCACTCGGTGAACCCGGCTGGTCTAGGCGTCTAGTCGTCTAGTCGAGGTCTAGCCTAGGTCAGAGATTCTTGCGAGAGCCGTGTTATTGTCGTTGATGTTTCCGATGATTGAAAAAAAACGTCTCTATAGCTCTGGGTTCCGGAGTTTCTATTCTGTGCTTGTAAAGGGAAGTCGGCGATTAGGTGTAAATCTCATCTGTAAATAAAGAAAGGAACAAGTTGCTGTTTTGTTCTTTAATTACATTTCTGACCCATCAGGAGAGCGTTTGCACTGGGATTGTGTGTTTCAATGAGTATAGCTTTAAGCTGTTTCACGGTGACTTTATAAAGCCTTCTGTTTTGTTTTTCAAGAAGGCTTCGCTAGCTTCTTGATTGACGGATTCATCAGGTGCACACTTTGGCCAAACCGCGCTATAGCTCTTAGAGCTAAATTTAGTCAGAGAAAGGGAATAGTCTTAATATGAGGGCTGTGGGTATGAGGCTAAGCAAGATGATGTTTAGCATAATAAAGCAGTGGCATAAGAACACGGCCTGTGACAATGTAGCTTTTACGAGGCGTTGCGAATTTGATAGACGGGCACTACTATTGTATTTGTTTGTTGGCAAATTTCGATAAAACAAAAGGAGTCACCCAATCTTCAAAAAAAGGGCAATGGAAATTTGTACCAATGAGAAACCACGTTGTCGTCTTACGTAATAATCGGGAACTCCGGATGTAGTCGAGATTTATTGTGTCTGGCCTCTTAATTATTAACCTCCCGGCCTTCAACCTCCCTGAGACATTACTGACGATTTCAAACCATGATTTATTCGGGATACCGCATGGTCGACATGCACAGTTTGATGACAAATTTGGTCAAACCATTTGGTTTCATGGCTAAACTGCGGCTTTATGGTTTGGTGTTTTTGTTCCCCGTACAATGTAGTCATCAATGACACATAAATCAATGTGCATTTCCGGTGTTTTGTTGGCGAGATAAGGGTAATACAAGTGTTTCCTGTTAAAGCTAACAGAAAAGATGGTGTCAACAATCTTCTCGCAAACAACGATCTCACTGAACACCCAAGCTATGCTGTAAATTGTTTATAGTGAATATTGACGAGTTGTCGCCCTGTATTGTTATAACTTTGCGGTATACGGTAACAGAATCATGCTCTGAGAGCTTTTAAAAACCAGACTTTACTTCGAACTCGGCTTTATCTCTTGCATCTGAATATTATACTTAGATAATTAAATATCCCAATCAACTACTATACACACTCTAATATAGCTGATACATTCTTGACCCCTTTGCTCCGTGGGTACCAGCATAGAGCAAGGAAGGACCAATATTATTAAGCTTACAAACTGCGAAGCTTTCAGTCTGCGAAGCTTTCAGTTTGGCGCAGCCGTGACTGAGACAAAAACGATGTTTCACTGCGCACAAATTGGCCCATTTTATATCTGAGCCTTGAGCGCTGAGTATATATGCACGTTCTTTGTTGGAAATTGCGCATTTTCGTGAGCACTGAAGCTCCCACATTCACAGGGGACAAAATCTAAGCCGAAACTAATAAATTGAGCAAGGGAAATTCAACCATTTTGTTCAAGCTCGTTTTATGATTAGATTGTATTCCCTGTGGCCTTTTCCCATTCATCAGCACAGTACACGGAAAATAATACTAGCAAATGCATAACATCGGAACGTGTAATACTGCTATCCGATTGGCAAAATACTCGAAGGAATTATAATATCTCCACAGTTACAGGACAGCAATGAGCATTATATACAATGTATGTGCATGTTCAAAAATCGATTCCCAAAAATCAGAGTAATAAGTATACCGTGGAACCACAATGATCGATTATTTAACCCGATTTCTGGGGGAAAAAAGTCAATTTACTACAGATTATAAGTATAAAATCATTATATACTTATATAACTTGGACGCTTTGCGCAATGCACGAACAAATCTCAGCACCATTTTTACACAAATCACAGTACAACGCAAGATAAAGAAAGCAGTGTAGAAATTCCCTGCGAATTTGACGATATTCAAATTTTAAGGGGGATTTCTAAGCATAAAACCATTATGTTACTTGCCATGCGTTGCAGATCAGTACGTCCCGGCCACTCATATAAGTGTTGCAACATGCATGCTGCATGCAAACAGCTAGCTGTGTGCAGTTCGTAAACATCTCTTCTTTTTCGCGCGCCTCGCGCCCCCAAAAAAAGAGCAACCCGTCAAAATGTCCTCTCCGCGCCGCTGGGCCTCTTTATGCACGATGAATGATATACCGTAGTCTCTCCTCGTTCTGTAAACCCTGCATTGGACCGCTTCCCAGAAAACGCTGGCCAGGGGTGAGATGTTCAAGGCCCTCTCGGCCGATTAACCAATGAGTCATTACCGAACGGATATGCATATTCATCACCTGCGCGCGGTACGCAGTGCTCAGCGTGTGATGGCGTGGCTTGATTGTGCGCAGACCACGCCCCCTTTCTGTCATGCATGTGGCCGATGAATCGACCTCTCACAAATTATTGATGCGGTCACCGACATATTATTGTTGACGTGTTCCGCAAAATAGTGCAGTCCACAATATAATTTCAGCCAAGCTTTGCTCTTCAGGACATAACTAATGTACGCGACATGTATCACGGAGAAATAAACTAGGTTTATCACTATGATTTATCACTATCTAAAATAAAACTTAAAAACCGAAAACTGTACACGTACTACATGTACACGTACTACATGTACATGTACATTGTAGTACATGTACACAATAATCACTCGTGTAAGTTGTAACGGACATTGGACAGTAAGAACGTCCAAAATGCAGGCTCTGAAAATCCCAGGGTGTCAACCTGACCTAGAAACGATCAAGTTCAAAGTACATGAAAACCTCTGCTAAACAGATCATGATGTTACATTAATATACCCATGAATGCTAAGGCAACGTTTTACGTGCAGAATGAACATGTACATGTACACGCACATGTATGAGTGTACACCCATACAGTGTACAGTGTACAGTGTACATGTACATCGTATACGATTGTTATGAGTATGAGTTAAATTTGAAACCAGTTTTTGTGAAAGAAACTAAAACAGTTCTTGTTACTTGTGAAAATGTATGAAATAACTTCCGGCCTATATGAAAGAAATAACTTTCCCCCAAAAAATTATTCGATCAACAACAAATATTGCTACGAATCTAAAAATACTCGTAATACTAGTCGTATATTATTATTTGTTATTTATTTGTTATTTTATTTATTTCCGACAAAACCTCCATAAATGAAGAGGGTAAAACACATTGTGTAAACAAATATGCATGTTTAAGAAATGCAGCCAAATATGTACATGTTAGAATAAAATTATATTAAACGACTGAAAGCTGGCGATCTAAATTCTGCATGGATACATATTCCATAATAGTAGCATATTTGCCTTAGCGATCTAGACAAGTTGACCCCTTGCTCACCGCGTGCAAACCAGACGGCCTACATTCAAAGTCTAGACCACTGAGCCAAACCTAAATCGTTGCCTGATGCTGCCGTGCCGCGCCCGGACGGCCGGCTGTAGAAAAATCGCTGCATGGGAAATTTACGATTAGGTCATTATGTTATGAAAAGGCATATTTTATTTGTACGAACAAAACCAAAGTACTATAATTTCTCACCGTTTTTAACAACTCTTGTGCAAGTATAGGCTAACGATGTATTGAACCTGTTTATGTTTGGATGTTTTTAATCCGCCATCGAATTGAAAAAGATACATTTATTTATGTAAGAAATGGTACAGGTAATTGACACGGCGTAATTTGAAGAACTGGTGTGAGATTTTCTGGGTTAAAATCTATGTTGAGTTTTACATTGTTAACCCACGGTTAACCCTGACCCCCTACGTGTGTGTGCAAAATCATATTGATTATAGAGGCTCAAGAATTGAGGACAGCGGGAGTAGCTAATTGATAACATTCAGTTCCTCCGTGATTTTAACAACTTAATGGTAATACAGTGTAGTACATGTCGCATTACTAATCAAACACTTAAACATATTTTTGTTTAAAGACCTACCCATACATGTACAGGCGACCTCCTTTTGCCACCTCAGCGCAACAGATATGTTTTAATAGTTAGAACTTTCTGACTTATTAGAGTGACACATTTTGATAATTTTAGCGTGAACTCGCACAGGCGATGACAAGGCCCTAGCCGTACAACTTACAAGGCCCAATGCCGAAAGACACAGTACGTGCACACATACAGTAACTGGGCCTAAAAATAAACCGAGCCCTATTGGAGCATTATGGCGGTGACGTCACCAGGGCACGCGCTACAATCAGCCAACGGCAGCGCAGTATATACTCGGAGGCTGATTTATCGTCCCGATAGATGACACAGTAGAACCCTGACCGCAATTGAACTGTTGCAACATAAAGAAAAGGCTTTTTTGTCTCTTTTTTTTTTTAGGCCAACCGCTGCTGAGCCAACTTTGACATCTGAGGGGCCGGGGTGAGACAAACAGTACAGATTGATGTACAATTTACGGTTTTACTACTGTATATAGCTATAAACAAGAAACGCCAAAATTTCCCGTGTATTTGAATATTGTTTGATAATGTTCAAAAGTTGGAAACATTGAAGCCGTGAGTAAACAAAAAAATCTTGAAAAAGAAATTCAAAATGTCCATGTCGCAGCCATAAACCCTTGGCCATTGTATTTGTAGTTAAAACTAGTTTCATACCTAAAAGAGGTTTTGGAACCGTGCCAATATGTAAACCTCGGAGTTTAATATTGTGAACATATTTCAGAAAACCACACACGTTTAGAATGTACCTTTGTTATTCCTCTGCTTTTCCCAAACCGAGCTATTGAAGAGAGGTATTTGTGGCGTCGACAACACGGACCACGAAAATCCTACCACAATCTAGTCATACATTGTGTCTGATCATGGGTCTGATCGGCGCCATATTCGAGTTAGATTAATCTACTTTGACATTACTCACAAAGAACAATGGGCCCTTGAACTTTCCACAACCCCACAGCGCTATCGCGCGGGCAGCATAATGTGATGTGACCATGACCGCCGATTAACACACTCCCCCCCCCCCAAAAAAAAAAAAAAAAAAAAAAATCGATTTCGATGTATTGGATGACTACTTCGGCCTAAAGTAAACACTATTGTTCTCTGTAAATCCCGTAGAAAGTACCAACGGCCTGTTTACGAGTATTCTATTCAAACTGTACGGTTTTTTTTAAGGATAATGTACAGCGTTTTTGTACATTATTCTTACAAATTTCCCCCTTGTTTAAACTCGCGTGGTAAACCATCGACGTGTGTACATAGATGTTAGAGCTAGCTATTACGGTATGAAGACGAGTATGAACCCTGTTGTCTTTACCAACAACATTTGAAAATCTGCTTTATCTTCTGATTTATCACCTAAAAAAGTGGCTCGACGACTGTTTACATTGTCATATTGTTTGTGTACGCGTGGTATATTGTGCACTGCACGAATATGACGTACACTTATTACTAAATTCACCTGTTTTACCGTACGACTGTATGCGTGTGCGTACATGTACATGTACAACCACATCCATGTACACGCACATGTACATGTACATCATGTATACTACATGTACATACATGTACATGTACATGTATTTATACTACATGTACATGTACATGTATTATGTCCGTCCGTACGTACGTACGCCGGTTGCTCAGTTCACAATTTGCGGGAACGGTATGGCGCGTTTGCCGCCAATTACTTAACCGACATATTTTTTTGTTGGCGTCTGGCCGTACGTAAACTATTACTAATACTAGTATTATTTCCAACTCGACAAGTTAACTGGAAGTATCATTTATTATGCATTTCATTACAATAAACATCTTAAAGAGTCACACTCTTATCTTAAGAAGCTTGTCTCAATATCTCAAAGGCTATGACTGAGGTCCGATGCAATTTGAACGACGAACTCTGTACAAAATGGCGACTGCACGGTAACAATAAATTTCAACAGAAACTCACAATTGAGTCGTGCAAATCTTCTTAAACAACGGTACTTACCGTACTTTAAACTTTACCTTAAACCAACTTTTAATAAAAATGAACTTGTACATTCGTATAAAATACGAAGGAGGAATAAATTGGTACATTTCCTTTAATAAAATGTTGAATATCAACCGGTCGTTCAAAGCTCAAAGTTTCCCGTTTGCGTGTGAAAATGATCAAGGCCCACGTTGCATCATCAAAAATAGAATAACAACATCGTTGTCGCATAATCGTAGGAATTTTTCGAACATGTCGACTACAATTAACTTCTATAAACACAATGTCAGTAAATACCTTTGTTTGTTAGCTTCGATGTCCAACCATGGTCCAACTGCCACTGTAGCCTGATGTTCTGCCCTTGTCGAATTCAGAAAAGTCGACCCGAGTTTCAGAGTTTGGAAATCTCTCAAAAATAAATCGCCCTTCTCACAGTCACAAGATGATTTTTTGTCCTCCACTGAACATTCAAGTTCATTTCAAATGATGTAGTCTTTGGGAGGTGTTTTTTTCTCGCACAGCCTGCCTCGGCCACTAGACATGTTGTGACATGCACCAGGAACGAACCTAACTGCAGTCTCACTTTAACATCTATAATGGTAATTTTATTCAAGAAATTTGCGGTTGTGGGTTGTGGAATGACAAAAAAAAAGTCGGGGCTCGTTGCTGTGTTTATAGCTCCATGCTTGGTCACACGTTAAAAGCTATGGGTGCGACTGCGCGTGGTGATGATTGTGGAAAACGGTGGCCCATTCTTGTTATGAGTTTGTTGGTCTCTTATGCATGTGTTGTCTCGTTACTGCAACAGCCACCACCGGTTCGACCCGTAAGTACGCGGGTCAGTTCGGCGGGGCCGCCGACGCTCTGGCCCCTTCGAGCCGAGCAGGCAGGCCCCGCTGAAAGCTGAGGTAGATTGTCTGTTCTGGTCAGCAGTCCAACACGGAGTTTATATAGGCCCTACACCTGACCACGGCCAGGGCTTGATGTCCACGCAGAGGTCAGTTTCGGACCTTTCAGTTCATAGCGCGTTGTAACATAATTCATTGCGGTGGCCGGAACGGTGGCAAAAGTTCATGGTCATCCATATTGCTTGCGGCTACCTGCACTTTGGCCAGTGGGGAGGGTCAGTCACCATTCTTTTGGCCATTGGCCAGGGTCTTTGCAATTAATGCAAATTGGGTCCCAAAATAGTTACCGGTCAGCCTTCGCCTGACCACGAACTCGGACAACGGATGCGGGGTCAACATGTTAAAATGTATTAAGTGGACGCAGATTAAATAACACAATGTCAAGATCGGGCCAGCAAAAACTTGGTGCCCCTATAAAAGTTGAAGGTTCGGCTATACTCAGGGCTCAAGAAAACTTTGCTTAATTCTGCCAGTTGTAAGGATTTTGTTGCTATTGTTTGTTTTTAAACGATGACATAAAACTGACATGAATAATTTGTGCATAGGTTTTTTTAAACAGGGTTCAAAACCACCCATGTGACGGGCTCTCGGCCAATAGGAATAGGTAAACTGTATTTATGAAAGATATAAAACTGTAGAGCGTCATGTAAACAAAAATCTTTATTACAATCACACATGCACGGTTTCTTACTGAAAACGTCTATCAATTTTGTAATTTTTTTTCTTTTTCCTCATGTTATGTTATGTTATGTTATAATAATAACGTATTTGTATATAGCACTTTTAACATAGATCAAAGCGCTTTGCATTATTATTAATACCCCTGGTTATTGGGCCATTAAAACATTCCAAATACCATCTCGGCTCCCTGGGGTGTATACAGCTCGATGCTGCCATTTCGGCGCAAAGCAGCTAAATCAATCACAATAACCATCTCTGCCCTTACATGTACCCATTTACTCCTGGGTGTAGAAGCAATGAGTGACAAAGTGCCTTGCCCAATTTATAGTACACACGCGCCGTAGTCACAGGCCGGACTCGAACCCACAACCTGCAGTTTTACCCGTACCCACAGACGGCAAATTCAATGCTCCAGACCACGAGGCCACGGCACTTCACTCCATGTTGATTTATTCAACTTAGTTAAATGGGAGACCATCAAAATTCAGGTTTTGCACTGTAATTTACGCTGTATATGCACGGAGAAAGCAATAAACCTTTGCATGCACTGGTCAAGGCGAGATAGGCGTGTATCGGTCAACACGCGGTCAAACGGGAAGGCACTGTTCGGCTGCAACCAAAACGACATTGACGTCCGGCTTTTGGTTACGACATCGACGTGCGGCTTTGGTCAGTGCTGGTATAGTGGTAGGGTTAAGGTTTAGGGTAGCCCCACTGTGTGGCCCCAGCGAGGCTAGGGTTAGGCTGGTCTTTTTCGTTGCTCTCTTTAAGTGCTTATCGGTCCAAAGGTTGCATCAAAGTTCATGGAAATGCATACAATGCGTGCAAAATAATACCAATAAAAAATACACTTTCGAATCGTGTTTCACAAATTGAACTGTGTCTTACAGTAGAGAATCGTTATCAGTAAAATAATTGGCATTTTTATTTTGATGGAAAGCCTGACAAGAGTTCAGTCTGCAAAACACGATGATGTATAAATGAGGTGTTGGGTTTTTTTCAAAACCAAACCTAAATGAATGATTCGATGGTGTATTGAAAACAGGGACGCCGCTATACCGAACACCACTATACCGAACGCCATTCTTACCTTGGCTCCCGATTTTTTTGTATGTCAAACGCTATTTAATCTGTGTTATTTCCGAACGTCAAGCGGCCGGTGTTTATGTGAAAAAGAGACGGGTGGTTATTTTTTAATATTTTCTCAATGAATAGAAGGTAAAAACCAACCGTTGCTTTAGAATTCGATGTGATAAATACAAATTCGGTGTGATGAATAAAATCACTTAAAGTAGACAACAAGAGGGCACTGGACGCCATGTCTTAACAAAAATATAACTGCACACCCGTTGGACCGGCGGCTGAAAATCGCTATATCGCGAACGCCGATATACCGAACAATCTGTGCATCGTGATATTCGTTATAGCGGCGTTCCAGTAGTTGATTTTTTTATTGGTCGTAGATTCCACGCAAAACCTGTTTACGATCCTCGTCAAGTAGGTGATCGGTTCCGTGAAAAAAAAGCATGAATGAAATTTCTAGGGTGCGTGGGCGTCTGTTTGTATAATTGCGCGTGTCGCATTATTTTTCTTTGATCTAGATAGAATCGCGCGTTGGCAAGGGGGACAACAATCGGTTTTTTTTTGTTGTTTTTAACTAGTTCGTTTTCGGGTAGATATTATTGATATCCTTTTCTACTGACGTGAAGTTTTATTTTCCATGACAGTTTATGAACGTGTTTTATTAATGGGCTAGCTTTGAGGGCGTGGCTACGCAAAATTAGATAGGGATGCACTTTTGTTCAGTCTTTAAAAAAAAAAAAAAAAAAAATGGGAACTTGGAACAAAGGCCCAAACACAGCAGAAATGTCCGAGGGTGGGTTGTGTGTGTTGGCAAGCAAAAAGTAAAGCGAACTGACAATTTCTGCGGTTAAATAAATAGCATGTTGTGCATTGGAGGTTTCGTCATAACTATAACTTAGCATATCGATCATTCGGAAACCAGATCTAAAGCCGTGTCTGAATTACTTGGCTGCGGCTTCTACAGTGTGAGGGTCTATGAGATGTGGCAGCAGCCTTTACCATAGACTCGTGCGTAATTCCAAGCCGCAGCCAAGTAATTCGGACACGCGGCCTAATTTTCTTCTCTCTCTCTCGTGCATGCGTACGACTCGTGGCCCAGTTGGCGATCGAGATCAAGGCGATGGTCACCTCTCATTGAACTTACAATAATCAGTCCGCGTGGTATAGTCGTGATTACAAGACGTCAGTGTGGACTCTTGCCAGGAAATTACATGATCACACTAGGTAGACTTGAGATAAAGTCTACTATCACGGCAATGCCATTTCATTTTGTTTTCATTTATTATTTCTCAGGGCAAACATAAAAAGGTACAGCACACAGATGAAAAATGACATAAAACAAAACATGACAAGGTAACACCCCTGAAGGATTGCCAAATGTGACTAAATCACATCACGCGCTCCCTTCACATTCTATCGAACAGAACACCTTTTCTGGACGAAGTAAAATCATGGCTGTTTATCACACATACATGGTATTTGTAAATAATTAATCGAAGTGACACAGTTGTTTTTTACTTAATAATTGGGAGACACCGAGCGTCGGAATTATTTTCTACCAGCTAGGACTTGGCTGATACCAAGCTAATCATGAAACTATGTCCGCAACCAACCGAAAACGCTGCTCAACAAGTTCATGCGCTAAGCACAAGTCTGCTGGCCTGGGCACCAGTCACTGTGTGTTACACTCTTGTATTTGACTGGTAGCCTGATTTTGCTAAGCAAACATTTTCTGTGCTTAGAATATTTCTCTTTTCGGCAGCTGCGTGAAATTGGCCCCTATACATGAGGATAAAAAACAAAGTATTAGGAAACTTTTTTATTTTTATTTTTTTATTTATTTATTATTATTAATTTTTTTTGGGGGAGGGGGTTCTACTAGTAAAACGGACGACACAATCATGGAGCTAAATCTTGCACAGCAGATGTAACCGCACTCGCTATACATTGTCTGTTTCAGAGTGATTTATTGCAAACACAAATGACTAGTACTAGTAGTAGTAGGGCTATCATCATATTTTTAATGATAAAACCACGGTTTCTCAAGAGAGGGAACACAACACATCAGCGACCTTTGATATTTTCCAGACACCGACAAATTATTCATTTATACCGCTTGTGTTGTGCCCCCCCCCCCCCCTGTTGTATTCTCGTTAGTCTGTGCAATTAAGTGTAGACGTTTGATGAGGTTTCGCGCTTCGCTTGACGGCGCGCACACGTAGAGTAAGTGGGTAACCTTGGTTGACTGCTCCGTAATGGGAGAAGCGCGCATTCAGCATTTTTTGTTCCCAAGTTAAAAAAATAACAATAAAACTGAAGGTTTTTTAAAAATATAAAACGAGACCAGTAAAGCACCGAACAGCTGCTGTGTTGTTGTAATTAATAACTACAGCGCTCATAGCGCCCTCCATCGCATACAACAATATCAAAAGCGCTTTATTATTACCCCGTTATTAATCAGGCCATAGACCACGCGGCAACCGTTATACTTATAGGCGCTCAATCCATATAAAGCAAGATATAAGACAGATTAAATTAATTTTATTAAAAACACATGACAAACAACGGGGTGGAGTGGTTACATTGGCGGCGCTATGTCGACCAATTATCGGTGTGCTATACAATTTAGTTGGGATAAATATTTTGAAGGTAATTGAACATTGCAAAGCATTAAAAAATGACTTGTATTCCCCACACACACCATTGAAATTTGAGTAGAGGTAGTAATGTCTAAAGGCCACTCTGGACCCCTTTTGTCAACAAGTAAGCAGGTTGTTTTTATTATTCATTAAATAAAAAAAAAAGGTGCAGTAAACTTTATAGCAAATCTTGTCCGAGAGAGAGCGCTATTCTTATCTTGCTTATCAAACGGTGATTTTTTGTGTGTTTTTTTTCGGGAAGGGGGGGGGGGGGGGGGGGGGGGGGCGTGGGGGGGGGGGGGGGGCGTGGGGGGGGGGATGGCAAAAGGAGAATTGTAGATACATCTAGGAGAAATTGATGCACTCAAGATGGTCCGTAACAGGTGTTAAATTTCAAGCCTAATTAGAAGTTATAGTTTTTTCTATAACTTCGTCTATAACTTCGTCTATAACTATTTTGCTTGTATAATAAACAGTACCACCACTTTCAAATTAAATGCCATGTCTTGTTTAATATGCTAAAACATTTACCAAATAATACAGATGTGACATTTACATTTTAGCAACAAACTGATTTTGACAAACGTGTGTGTATTAAAAAAATTAATTTCCCGATAATGGCGACTGTAATGTGAAGCTGATCCAAAGGATTTACATGTTTTAGTTTCCCCCACTGTTTTCTCATAAAGTGTATTATCCACTGAGCTTAAACTTCAACAGGTTACGTTTAGAACATTCATTTGGGGATTTTAGAGTTTTAAAAAATCCTAATGAGACTATTGGAATAAAAACGTAAACAGTGTCAATGTCTTCTCATTAAAGGTTGTATACACCATTTACAGACAAATGTTACTACCAAATTATTAAGAAATATCTTACTATCAACAAAAATAATTTTAGTCATCCAGCAAAATGATTGTACTCGATATCGTGCCATTGTTTCGAAAATTTAAATTTTGCAATCATGAAAAATAACAAATATAAAGAACAACTGCCAGACGAATAAAAACAAAAGCTGTTTTTCTTTTCTTCGAAATCCATGATTGTAGAACTTCGGACAGGTCAGTTAAACGATATTTACTATAAGAAGGTTACCCAAGTGCCTTAAAAAATACAAGAACCGCTACACAAGATAGTTTATAGCGACTTTCTAACAAAAAAGGGGCTGAAATAGCCGTTTTATTAAACATTCCATAAATAAATGATGCAATATGAGGCAATATAATGAAAAGTCTTTCACCTACAAAAGAGTTAGTTTTCTTCCTTCGATGGGAATGTATTAGTAAATCCAGCAACCTTTTGTTTATGAGCAAACCTTTCAAGACCTATGGATATTTACCTTCTTTAAATGCCATAAAATTATGTAGAAAGCCTTGTGTATCGCATGGCCGGGCAGAATAATTTACACGAGTTTTAATTAAAATATGAATATGTATACAGGTTTGTTAAAACAAAACTAACATAATATTTTGAATTATCTTGCTAATTATAATTCTCTTGATATTTGAAGCTGGCCACAAAATACCGAAACTTTTAGAAGTCAGTTGGTCCATTTACAATTCATTAAGAACCAAAAAAAAAAACTTTCATGAAGACTTTGCCCAAATCAGGCATTTTTCAGGCTGTGGCTTGGATTATATGGCATTTATACTCATAGATAGCCACAGCCGCTGAGAAAAATGCCAAATTCAGATATGGCTCAGTGTATTTACAGTAGTAAGTCTTGAGTGGATTATTTGCTCTCTGGTGCGCCCTCATCCTCAAGCATTTGGTCGATCTCTCGCTCCCATTCCTCATTGCCTCCTGTGTCTTCCTCTTCTACCACCTCGTAGTCCTGGGAAGGAGAAGGTAAAACGTGTACACCGTCAGCAGGAATTGTTAAATTTCCTCATACCCACCGCCTTATCAAAGAGTACTGGTATCAGCTAAATTTCTTTGAGCCCTCATTGGACAGAGTTTAATTTAACTAGTGTCTGTGTGTGTATAGATCTCATGAGTGTATCTACAAGCAGGTCTCTTTACAAACTTAGTTGATACAAGGAAATTTACAAGTACAAGGATTACATATTGTACATTTTGCTCACAAACACACACACAAAATCAACTTTAAATTTCAACGTCTAACAAACCAACAAAAATTGAGAAATTGTACAAGAATTGTTGACTTACTTGAAGCTCTTGTTGCAATTCTTTCTCCCACTCAGGAATATCTCCTTCCCCTGGAGAAAAATAAAATTTGAACATTTTTGCAAGATTGGCACAACAAAATTACTTGCAGGGTGCTGCATATTTATTAAACAGAAGAAAACAATAACTCATCCAAAGTTTAGCTTTGCAGTCCGATCTCGTCCAAGCATTCCAAGTATGCTACCAGTGCATGCCAAGGTGCGCATGCGACTTGCAACATACCCGGAGGGCTGGGAGACGGTAGATCGGTGGGTGAGGGGCCACTCCGCTTTGGGAACAATTTAATGGAACAGAAGTACTGGAAGAGGAGGAATACTAGCGTGGGTACTAGCCGCCCATCTGGAAGGGGTGTAAGGGGGGTAACTGAGAGGGTACAGTCCGGCAGTAGGAGTTTGGGAGGTGGCTACATTGGGTGTTAAGTCAGAAGAAAGGATTTTAACCCTAATCTGTCAGATGCCGCACAGTGCATCAGGTGGAAAAGTTGGATACATTTAGCTGTCAGTACAAGTGCATTAAAGGCCTAAAAGTCCAAGACTATTGAGAGCTAGTCCCTATTGAACAATGCCAGAGATGGATCCTGCTGCATTGGGTGACCCCTGACTCTGAGGCAGTCTGACCTTAAAGGAAACATGTAATAAGGTTTTTTTTTGCTTAAATCAATAAAGTATCATATTGACAACAACATTATGTGTGAGGTTGTGTTTATTTTCTGTGATAAATGGGAGAAAATAATTTTTGAAAATGTTTAGTCATACCACTCCGCCCCTCAAAGGGAACCCTCATTAACATAAAACTTCGCGTGGGTATGACAAAAATCGAGGCAGCGAATTGCCTCGCTGCGGGGGTGCGCTACCCGGGCCTGGCTTGCATTATGCGCGCATTGCAATGCAACAAGTCTTTGTCTACGAGTTTACCATGCCGGTTTTTTATTCTAAATCAGGGTAAAAATACAACTGTTTTCAGTCATGCCGACTAGATGTGTAGCTGCTGGGTGTAGCAAAACTACCAAGGATAGAGTAAGCCTTCATTTGTTTCCGACTGATCCTAAATATCGGAGGATTTGGACAGCCAAAGTAAAGCTTACCAGAGCGAAGTGGTCCCGCCTGGCCTAGTGATTTTTCGGCCCGATCTGCAGCGACCATTTTGAGCGGTCGTGCTTCGACACTGGTCTGTACAGCAACTTTGGCATGCCCTTAAAAAACATGCTGAAGTCAGATGCTGTCCCAATGATATTACAATCAGACGAATCTGTACTGTTTTCGTCAGATTCACTAAAAACCGACGAAGAACTTTCACGATCGTCCATGTTTAGTCCGCGCCGATTACTGTACATGTACATGTACTTTGTACGGTATCCTTTGCTTTGGACAGCGTGCGTGTGGGTGATCGCGTTTACATGGGGGTGTACGTACGTGCAGGCGGACGGGATTCGTTCACTCTCGTACACACAACAATGTGTGCGTACGTGGCCACGCGAACCCGTCTCGTACCTAGACGTCGCGTACCGACTATCGATAATTTGTCCGGGTTCTGACTCGATTTACGTCACTCATTTTGAGTGGCCGCGAAATTTAAAAAGGGGGGGTCAATTTCTGGACGGCAAATTACCACACTAAACGTACACTAGAACCAATTTTGCTTTTTATTCACATTTTATACACATAAATCTATTGATTTAAAACAAAAAATGCGTAATGAAGATGTTAGACTACATGTTTCCTTTAAGTCGAAGCTTTCAGGATTTCTTACCATTATTCTCCTCCTCTTTCTTGTCCATTCCCAGCTGTTCAAATCCCTTCTGGATCTCAGCCTGGTCGATCTCCGAGTTGAAGGCGTCGCTGATAAACTCCGCCCCCGGGGGGCTTCCCGGTACCTCGTCGTCTGTTTGGGAAGAGGGTGTGGGCTCGACAGATATATCCAATGCGTTGGACTTGTCTGTGATTAATACAAATGACGAAAACTATGAGTATTGATAACCTAGAATCATCAAATGACATTCTCCCACAAAACCAGAAACAAGTTTTTGAGTTTTTGAGAAATTGAGTTTTTGATGTATATGGAAAGAGGATATACTCCTATTTAATTTGACACCAACATTTATTGTTATATGTTATGTTTGGTTCAGCCAAAAGAAAATCTCTTCTGAGAGAAACATATTGAACATTTTATTTTCCATTTTCATGGTTTATCATAGAATCTGTCCAAGCAAAACTCCATAGCAACCACAGTATTTGCTCCAAAATTCTCAAGGGTGCATTATAAAAGCACCATGCGAACAATAGAGGAAAGAAAGGGTATGTTAAATAATGAGAATGTGGCAGGGATGTAGTCGAGTTCATCACAAGTCCCTGCAAGTCCCTGCAAGTCCCTGCAAGTCCCTGCAAGTCCCTGCAAGTCCCTGCAAGTCCCTGTAAGTCCCTGCAAGTCCATCACAAGTCTTTCAGTACCAATTCAAATCACAAGCTATTCAAATCAGCTTTGACAAAAGCATTCCTTTGTCATTGTTCATCCAGTTACTCGTGACTGCCTTTATGAAGAGACTTGTGACTGGCTTCACGAAAGGACTTGTGAAAGGACTTGCAGAGACTCGACTACAACCCTGGAATGTGGTGCCTAGTACCTTTGCCACTGTCTGACGGCGTGTCGTCAGTCTTTGTGCTTGATGTATCAACAGACCCCGAGTCGCTTGAATTGCCTGTAGTAAACAGCATGCCAATCAACAAAAACCACAAACAAAACGCCTCAGCAAATGTCTTTAAGAAAACTTACAGTGTCGCCAATTTTTCTTTTTGTTAAGTGGTTTGTTCTTTAGGGAACCATGAATGTTTTTAAAATAAAATAATGTTATTACCAGTACATTTGTAACATGCGCGGAGCATTACAAATTTGAAGATTTTCCAAACGAGATGGTGCGTTACCCAAAATAAAAAGCGACAGTGCTACATTTGCTACAAAGTGGACGGTGACGTATCAAAGACTTTTGTGGGGCAAAGGTTAATAGGATCTGTTAAATAAAATAATGGAATATAATATAATAATCAGGTTCAATAGTTCAAGTGTGAAAAATCCCCAAAATTGATGGTTGAAGACAAGCTCAGGCAAAGGAAAACAACATAAACTGAGAAATAAGGAGTTTTATTTTAGGAAACGTAAAAGAAACGTAAAGGATTTTGTTACCCGACGATGCAGCGAGGGAGGTTAGCTGTGAGGACTGCTTGATGAGGGATACCCGGTAGAAATAGTTCCTCCAGAAGTTCTCTTCAATAATCCTAGAGTTTTATAAAAAAACAAACAAAATGTATTTGGGTTAAGTACTAAGAATACACCCCACTAAGCTTCTGTACATTGGAGGATTTTTAGCCGATATACCAAGGATATCACGCTTGAACGAGCGAGCGGACGCAACTTTTAAGGACTTAACAAAATAAATGAAGAACTTACATTTTGGGGACAAGGTCAAATCTCATCTTCTGAAGCTTCTCGTCCTCTTGGAGTGTTGCCATGGCAACTGGAAACATGCTGGTGAAGTCAAATTGGAACTGGACGCCAGCAGGTGGGTTTCTGAGGAAATTTCTTTTGTCCTAAAACAAAATAAAAAACCTAAAATATACTTCAAGAATGTTGCGAAATGACCGCTGCTTTTATTCTTTTCGTATCATCTCAATGAAGATCAATCAGTGCAAAAGTGTAGAAAAGACACGAATCTGGGACTGAGAAACATTTTCAATTTTGTTAAGAACTACTAAATTTCTCAAATCTCCATCTCCACAACTACTGCTGAAGTGGCATCAGGATACTACATTTTTTTCCTCGAACTCAAGTATTCAGTTAGGAAAATCCTGACATTTTAATGCACACCTGTGATAACGCCATGATTTGTTCTTTCATCTGTTCCTCTTCATTGTACCCCACCCAAGGAGGCACTGCCGCCTCCGCCCGTTTAGAATGCTTCTCCTTGACAAACTTATCCTGCTCTTTCTTGAAGTCACCTACGATGGTCTGCCGAAAAATGAAAACACACGGCCAGGTTGGATCAAGTCTTTAGAAGATTTCAGTTGTCAATTCTGAATTGAGCTTGTGGGAAAAACAACAGCCTTCTCACATTAAATGATCGCCAAATAATGTTGCAAATGACAATCAAAGATTTACAACTTTATTTTGTTTCATGTACACGATCATTTGGCCTCTGAAGAAAATCTTGTTAAGATCGAAATATTAGGCCCTTTTATTCTTAACTTATTTGATTTGTATATTTCAGGTCATTCTAGTCAGTAAGCAGTTTAATTTGCAGCAGTTTTAATATTATTCTTGTTTTACCAAAAACCAACCCTTAAAAGACAAGTTATAATATTAAGCCTACCTTTTCTTCCACAGTTTTCTGAATTATTGTAGCCGTTTTAGCAGCAGTTTGTGTGACTTTTTTCGTCCCTTCTTTTGCAACATTGAACAAGTAACCTGGGATTTATTAGAAAGCACAAGAAATAAATTCACAAAAGTAAATCATGAACAATTTATGTACACAGTGAATGCAAAATTACATCATCTTCAATGATCAAGTCACAGTCCTTTTCATGAATTTTTAATAATAAAACAAACATACTTCCCCATTCCTTTGCTGAAGACAGCGCAGCTTCTGCTGCGATGTTTAGTTCTGGTATCATCGACGGATTGTCCACTCCACTTCTCTCTGGTTCTTTTTCCAGTATTTCTGCGTCATCTGGATCATTGTGTTCTTTTTTGGTTTCTGTTTCAGAATTTTCTCCCGATTCTGACTCTATTTTCTTCTCAGTTTTGCCACCTCCCCACCAACTGTTCAGCATTTCCATTGTTCGATGTGTCAGTTGAACGAAGTTACTGAGAAAATTGGCATCGTCTCCCTTGGAACATTACAAATAATTGGAAAACTTCGCCAAATCCGACACGAACATCGTCGACTAATCTTCCATGTACCACTGCACTGGCGCTATGGCGGGGTCAACTTTGTTGTTGATTATATGCAAATACTTCCGTTCATTGACGTTTCGGCAATCTCCGGAAAATTTAAAAAGTTTCCAAAAACGTCTGAAAATAGATTTCTTTTAAAAATATGATAAAGAAAATATTTATTTGAATTCAATTAAGAGTTTTTAATAACCAAACGCGAATTAAATCCCATTTATAGTTTCTTATTCACTTCGGATTTGTTCGGAATTGTCAATGCTGTGACCCAGATTAACCCCTACATATTAAACCGGACAGAGGGTTGGTCGTACGGCATTGTGGGAGAATCGGTCTCTTTCGTTGGAAGTTGCCAACATGGTAGGTGGTGTGAAAATGGAGTGATTTAAAATCGTTATCATCTTACCGATTACAGAAGAGAAATTTAGATATATGGTTATTTTCCTTAACAAGTATTGTTTGTACTATTTAATCACGTATTTATTATGTCCGTCTGATGTGTATTAGAAGATAAATTGCTCGCTAAATGTTGAGGTTATGTTTCGTTCGTTCATTCATTTATAAAACGGCTTAATAATATAATGATTTATGATAAATGCATTAGAAAGGAGGGGAGTTCAAGACTGCCATCTTCACAAAGAGTGTAGTGCATTGGCACAATTTACGTCTGTTCATCTGAGAGATATTACGAATTTAGTGCAATAAAAAACCCGAAGATTTTAGCTGGGAAACTGTCTGATAATTTTATCCGTCATTGTTGTATAGCGCCCTCCCGCGCACATACTGGCCTGAATCCCTGCAAATAAATACCCAGTAAAGATGTGTAATTTGGGACACCCCCTATTTTTGGCTATAATGTAGGCATAGGCTCATCCTGATACTTTCAGAACAGTGTAAGGTTATCTGTGAACAGGATCAACATGCGCATGCCTGCCCCAAGCCCAGCATAAAAAATTGAATTTTATTTTAAAAATCGCGATCACCGTCTGGCGATTGCTAAATATCGAGAACTGCCCGACGCTTGTTAAAAATGTACTCTGTTTTTCTTGCTTTTTCTCGGTATCCATGATTGTAAAACTTCGGACAGATCAGTTAACGATATTTACTATAAAATTAAAAACAACCCCCTAAATTGACCCATTCCTAATAATTCAAGCAATTACCAATGGTGTATTCTACCTTTTAATATCCTTTTTCGTGAAGCCGGTCACAAGTATCAAGAATTAAGGTTCTTATTATGTTTTACAGGCTCGAGGACCCAAAAAGCATTTGAAGCGCCTCTCGGCACCCAAACACTGGATGCTGGACAAGCTGACTGGTGTCTTTGTAAGTATTCAGATGTCTTAAACCCTAGCCTCTCTCCAAGAACATTGGGAGAACCTAACAGCTGGGGGAAAAAATGATCGTTTCAAGGGAGTTTTGAGTTTTCTTATAAATGCTGGTTTGCCGGAGCCCTTCTCTAATTGCCTAATGTGTAACTAAAAGAAAGTGGCATTGGTCAAATATCAACTGCCTTGTTTCCATGCTAAAACCAAAAACATTCTTCAGAAAAATGTAGTGTTAGAACTTGTTTCATTCACCAGGTTTTAAATTAACAACTTGTCTGTGAAATATTCGTTATTAAAAAAAAAATGTTGAGAGAATTCTGTCATTTTACAGGAAAGTATTGGATTTTATGAACTTTCTACAAATAAATGTCGAGAAAATTTGTTGTTAAAAAAATTGGACAGGCTCCTAGACCCTCGACCGGCCCCCACAAGCTGCGAGAATGCATGCCCCTGATCGTCTTCTTGAGGAACCGTCTGAAGTACGCCCTGACCTATGACGAGACCAAGAAGGTGACCATGCAGAGACTGATCAAGGTGGACGGTAAAGTACGGACCGACATCACCTACCCAGCTGGATTCATGGGTCAGTATCTCAGAATTTCAAGGTTTCAGGGTTCATAGAATTTCGGCAAAGACAAACTTTGAAGGGATGTCGTTCCTCTCACGGTCGGAAGATTTGGTGGCCTCTATCGAAGACTCGTTAGCCATTTTTTCCGTTGGCTTCCGAGATCAAAATGAGGCCCACATTAAGCTGTTTCACTTATGGTCGCTGAACAGGATTATTTTCACCCTGTCCCAGCACTACCCAGTGAAAGAACAAGCAATATAGCTCCTTTTTTCATGATTGTTAATGAAAATGAACTAATAAAAACTCATAGATAATCTCGGTGCAAAACTGTTGAAAAGACTGAATCTGGAACCAAGGAACATTTCCAATCTTGTTAGGATATTCTCTTGCCGTCGAGATACTACATCCTTTCCCAAGGACTGTCTTGTAAAGACCGTATTTTTCCTTGTAGATGTGATCTCTATTGAGAAGACTGCTGAAAACTTCCGTCTGATCTACGACATCAAGGGACGCTTCGCTGTTCACCGCATTGGCAATGATGAAGCCAAGGTACATGTACATCGGACCAGCATTTTTGTTATTACATGTATTGGGTTACAAACATAACATAAATTTTGGCAGGGTCGGAGGGCCAATTTTTGTTAACAATAATTTTAAAGTTCTTTTTTTGTTTTTTTACATACATGTACAACTGTTTTATCCAGGGTGGTAGGTAAACAAAAAATACTGGATGCCCAATAATATTTTAATGGTTTAAATTAAATTTAACTGATAATATTCTGACAATTGCCCAATGGCATAATCCTTGTGCTGGCTACACTGCGTCGAGGAAAATGTTTTTTAGTCTACATTTCAAAGTGTGGGAAATAACTTTTTTTGTTTTGCAAAGATTGAATAGGTTAAAACCACTATTTCTTAAAAAATGATAATTGCAAGTGCATTATGTTAATTGGATTGTAACTGACTTTTCGCCTTCAGTACAAGCTGTGCAAAGTACGCAAGGTCTGGACTGGTCCCAAGGGCATTCCATATCTCAGCACTCATGACGCACGCACCATCCGGTACCCAGACCCCCTCATCAACGTCTATGACTCTGTCAAGGTAGACATTGGCACAGGACGCATCACAGACTCGATCAAGTTTGACAGTGGTGAGTTCCCGAAAACATTGATTTGACCTTTCCTAACTGTCGATCAAAGAGTGGGCGATTGACCAATTAGATCACAACTTTTGGTCAGGTGACTACGGCTGCTGTGTCAAACTTGGTGAGAAATGTACACAAATGGGCGGGACTTGTGTCCAAATCTGAAACTGTCTATTCAGTTGTCGTTATTGCTATGAATATTCCCGGTTACTACACATTGCCAAAATTGTTTGTTAAAACCCTTATAAAGTCTTTCCATAAAGCCAGTCATTAGTAACTGTATGAACAATGACAAAGCAATGTTTTTGTTTTCCTTCATAACAACTTAAGGAGAATGCAAGATATCTATAACTGACTAGTTATTAAATTTATGAAATAATTATATACATTATTTCAATTTTATAGATACAAGTGAAATGGGATCCCCAAAAAGCAAGGCTTGTCGAGTAGAAATCCTCTTTGACACACATTTTGTGAAAAGGGTGGACAGTTGTACTTCACATACATATAACACAAGAATAAACCGTTAATGCCAAATTAATGTTCCAGATCAATGGACTTGGCTAAAACACTAATGATAAATTAAACTTGTGACTGATTATTTCTTTGCTTATTCAGGCAATCTATGTATGATCACTGGGGGTCGTAACTTGGGTCGTGTTGGGCTTGTCGTGCACCGTGAGCGCCACCCAGGATCCTTTGACATCGTTCACGTTAAGGACTCTGCTGGTAAGAATGAACCTTAATGAGTTTTCATAATGGGTTCATAGGAGAATAACGCAGCAGTGATAATGCATATGTGACCCGCTCCAACGAAACCCGGACAAAGTTGACCATTTTTAATTTTTTTTTATTTTTAATTTTTTTTAATTCTCTAGGTTTTCAGCTTTAAAATGTTTCCTTTGCATATGTACCTCCACCCTATCTCCCCTGGGGGAAGGATTTAGTGATAAAATCCGACAACCTAATTATAAGCTTTGAAGTTCAGAAAAGCGTATTATTTCCATACACAATTGTTTCACAAAATCGACAAAAACAAGACACTTCTGGGTGACGGATTATGTTCAAATTTGGGGAGATTGTAGATTAATAGTTCGTGAAAAACTTGTAATAAAACACATTGTGCGTCTTTGTCCCCGTTTCGTTGGAACAGGTCACATATTGAGCCCAATAATGAATACTGCACCAGTAAAGATTAAACTGAAGTACAGTGATTAATCTGTCAATTTAGAATAATTTGTAATTTGTATTGGTCGTCGTAGTCTTGTCGATATATGCTGCCCATTTTTCCCCGTTTTAGGGGGGCTTTCCACCATTTACTGGGACACTCCAAAACTTGCTTTCGTGGCGTGCAAAAGGCACCCACTCGTGAAAGTTTCATTAATGGCGACTAGTACCGTCACCGCAATGGCAAAATAACTGTACTACTTTCGGTCATTGATTTGATTTTTATTTTTCTCTCTTTAAGGCCACTCATTTGCCACCCGTCTGGCCAACGTGTTCATCATCGGCAAGGGCAACAAATCGCTTGTGTCGCTGCCCAAGGGCAAGGGAATCCGTCTCACTATCGCCGAGGAACGCGACAAGAGAATCGCATCGCGCAACTAGGCCCATTGCCACGGGGAAACAAAACCTTGAAAATCTCCTAGATTTCTAAGAATGGAACCCCTCGACTGATCCTAATGCTGCTCCAAGGAAGTTTAAAAAAAAGTTACTGCAATTTCAGGGGTGCTTTCGATGAAGGTATTGAAAGACGACCAAGTTCTCTAAGATACTTCTTGGATCAGTCCAAATGTTTCTGGGATCGGCAAAATTTAAAAGAAAATGGATCCTTCAACGAGTGTAAACATTAAAAGCTATTAGTTATGTGAAACAACTGATGTGTTTTGTGTGTCTTGATGTTATTTTGTCCAGTTCATGCACCCCTCGCACTAACTCTAGGCTCATCAGTACATGTACTGATATCAAATACAAAGATGAATATTTTGTATAGAGTCCATCACAAGTCCTTCAATCTTAAAGGTAGATTACACTATTGGTAATTGCTTGAATTATCATGAATGGGAGTGTATTTTATAGTAAACATTGTTTCACTGACCTGTCGGAAGTTTTACAATCGTAGATGCCGAGGAAAGCAAGAAAAAGGCGTTCGTTTTCAACCAGCGTCGGGCAGTAATTCTTAATATTCAATAAAAGCGTTACTTTGGATTTGCTTTATGAAAGGACTCTCGGGGTCTTAAATACAGCTCTGCATTTTACTCGCATAACAAACGTTCGACTCGACAAAATGTCTCTAGTTTACATGTATATACAATGTGCTTTATTTTACTATCCATGATAAATACTGTTCCAGTCGGTGGCAGGGTTTAAAAAATAAATATTTGGGAGACTGCCAACATAGGGCAAGATAGCTCAGTTGGTAGAGCGCCGGTCCGGTATTCCGGAAGTTGCAGGTTCGAGTCTCGCCTTGCCAATTTCTTGGTTCACTTTGAAATAAATATAAAGATGAGTGGGGTGGAAAGCCTGGTTAAAAAGTCAGATCGAGTTAATGTTTTTTTACATGTACAGTGCGTGTAGTATACAAACTTTACACTAATTCCAATTTCAGTAAAGTGCAAGTAATATTCAAATTAATCTAAAATGTTTGACAGTACTTGTGCCTTTACAAATATTTTAACTACAAGTTCAAAAAGGGAAAAATCTAGAATTCATGATCAAAGTTTATTTTTAAAAAAATTATGCCTTTTCTGCGTCCGCTTTTAATCTGTTCCGAAGTACTTTTGTCCAAAGTGGTTTGGAGTGATTGGGTGGACCTCCGACGTGAGTATTTTTATTCCTGCGTATTTGTGGATTACTGATCGAATACCTGAAAAAAGATTGACAAAAGATTACAATTCAAAATGGTTTCTACCAAAGTAATAAAAAAGTTATTTCAATTAACCCTAACCCCTAGGGTGTGTTGAAAATGTTGGATTAAACTGAACCCTGACGAATCCTATTAAAATCGTGGGATTCAAGATTGGTACAATGTTTTATTATTCACTATTATTATTATTCACAAACGTACCGTTTGGTGTGCAGAAAATGGTAAGTAGCACAATCATGTTTTCTTTGACTCCGTGCTCGGCGAGGACACGTACAGCTTGGATAACTGTATTCCCTGAACCTAAAACAAATTAAAATAAATGTAACGGAAAGTTAACCTTGTACAATTTGCCATCATTTTCTTGTGCACATTCTTGACTATACATTGTGAAATTCCAAACATTCTGGTGAAGTGCCATAATGCGAGGGAGGTTGGGGTGTCAAGTCCTGTATTGTGTCGAAAGATTCTCCAATCACAACAAAATCCTACTTAATATGGGGTACATGAGTAGGACCCTTCTCTTGTTAATGTCGGGAGGGAATTTGGCGTAGAACACTTTGGCTTCGCTGGTGTCATCGTCACTCCGGATGAGGATCTTGCCGATGCGAATGGAGCGACAGCAATCGCGCAGACCGTGTTCCATAGCTTCGCCTAAAAACAGATAAAATGGAATGGAAAATGCACAAAGATTAAAGATACTCCAATTCTAACAATTGCAATGAATATAATAGAGCACTGCAAATACTGAGATGGTGAGACTTGGGCTATTTTCCAAGCCTGGCTCTGTCTCCGGCTCCAGCCCATTGCTAAACTGCACGAATAAAGCCCGAGACGAAGACGAAGCTGGGGTTATGAAAATGGCCTTGGTAAAGACACTATGAACATTTAACAAAAGAAACACTGCACCAACAATGGAAAATCAATTGTTTCTTGTTCACAGTAAGAATGGCGCTTAGTTTCACCTGATGTTATATGAATTGATAGAATACTGAAATATATCAAATTTGCTCAATAAAACTAGAAAGCTGTTTTTATTAGTTCAAATAAGTACATGTACATCATACATGTATTCCACTGCACAAATTCTACAAGAAAGTATCTCTTTAGAGATTTGAGCAGGCTTATTTTATTCAAATGATCAACTTCTCTCCAGCAATTAACTCGGTTACTTAGAGAAAACGTGTGTTTATTCCATTGAAATGTGAATATATTGCAAATGCTGTTCATCTCAAAGTACCACTTCTCATAATGCTGACTCCACAGTTTCCATGCTCAAACTGCACCCCGTCGTACTCGCTACCAGTAGGTGTGGTCACCACTGCATTTGTGTAAGGAAGCTGGTTTAACCCCTCCTCGACTACTAGCCGGATCTGGACAAAATCCAAAATAGGAATTGGGAATCAAGACTATGGAATATCATAACCAAGGGTAAAATTAGGTAGTACACACCATTAGTAATTACTTGAATTATCAGGAATGCGTGGATTTGGGCAGTTGTTTTTATAGTAAATATCGTTTAACTGACCTGTCCTATTAGTTTCACAATCGTGGATGCCAAGAAAAAATCTAGAAAAACAATGTTTGTTTTCTTTGTATTTGTTAATTTTTTGCGATCACCGTCCAGGGATTGTGATTTTTTTAAATAAAATTCAATTGTTGGTAACAATGACTAAATACCAAGCACAATCATTTTGCTGGATGCCTAGAATCACGACTTACTTTCAAATAAATAAGATATTCCTTAATAATTCAGCAATAAAATGTTTTGATGCCTGCAAATGGTGTATATCTGATCTTTAAAAAAATGTTTTACATGGTGGACATACCAATCTGTCTGCATAGAATACAAAATCTCCTCTTGATGTTGCTCTAAACAAATATAAACATGTGCATCTAATTAATGTCACCATTAAACCAAATATATAAGTTGCAAGTAAAACTATTTATAAATAATAAAATGTATATATATATGTATGTAAATCTAAATGTGATGTAATGATACTTAAGAAAACAATAGGGTTAAAAAAAAGGACCTGATAATGTAGGAAGATGAAAATAGAGATGAAAATATTAAATTGCCAATTTGGAAGAACCAACCAACTATATAAGCACAATTACAACATAAACAATTGCATTTGATTTAGCAACACTAGCATTGCCAATGGCAATGGCCAATGTCGATGTTTCATAAACATTTGGTAACATACTTATTTCTGATAATCGTCTGCAGTTCTCGTATCTGGTCGTTTGCCTTGAGCAATTTCAGCTGAGGACCAAATTCATCCATTTCCACGCTATTGGAGCCAAATTTCTTAACTTTTCCTGCTTCTCCCATGTTTTACAGGTGTCGTCGTCTGCTCAAGATTGCATTTGACCTGCAACGCCCCGATATATATATCCTTGCGCATATTTAGGTTTACAAAATATAGACCAAATATTGAATAATTAAAGCACTTTAGGGCATTATTTTTTGCATACTGCATACTAAAACGTATGAAAATATTACATGTAAAGTTGGTCGCTATTTTTTTTAAACATTTTTTTTAACAGATGTAAGAATACAAAGAACTTTTGTAAGAATTCATCCGCGTAAATTTCCCATCATGCAATGTCCAAGATGGCAGCGCTCTTGTCACTTTTAAGAGTAGAAACATCGTTTTTAAAAACTTCATATTTAACGAACATTCATAATTCTCTTCAAGCTAGCCACAATACGTGTATATTTGTAAAAAGGTTAATAAATTCGGGCAATAATCAGGTAATTATATTAGCCTAAATATGTTGATAACAAACGTAATGTGCCCAAATTTACGCACATAACTAAACTGCATGCACACTGACACTACTGTCAGTAGCACTACACTACAGACGGATTCCTACAGACAGTAACAACATGACTCTTTGCAGAGTTTGTACACAACCAAATCAATTTAGAATGTGTTTGTCAATGACAGTAAAATTGTGAAACTGCAAGAACATTAACAAATAACATTGCAAATGTAAAGAGTTTAGTTTTCTACAGCATTTTGAATCAAATCAAAGCAAAGGTGGAAAAAAAATTCTAAAAATGTATTTCCTTACTTTTTTTTTGGAATACAAGTGAATTTTGAAAAACAGGTGGTTGACAACTAATGCATGTGTGCGATGGTATTTACTTCTACATACACCCCTGCACTCCTGATTGGATAGTGTGTACTGCAGCGTATTGTATTTGTGTTCTCTGTAACTTAATATGTAGCCTAATTGATGGACACCAAAGTTCATTGTTTTTGAATAATTAATTTATAAGTTAGTGTCCAGTTTCAAATTTCCACTATATGTCATAATTGGCTGTTTGTATTTTGCAGAAAAGTGTACCGTTTCTCTTCAAGAATGTGAAATCTCCAAATTCCAGAGTGTGTTTGTCGAGCAGACAATATGGGCTGCTACAACAAAAAAAGGTATTTTGAGTGAGTGCTACACTTCTAATGTAATGCTTAATTAAGAAGGGTAACATAGAATGTTTACAATATATGTCGGATGATGTCTGTTGCAATCCCCTTCATCTGGAACTTACCAGAGAAACAACACAAATGTCATCACTAAATTTGAAAATAAAAAAATTGACATTGAAAAAAAAATGTTTAATTTGGTAACTTTCCAGCTATTCATATTTGGCCTACTTTTTTTATAAAGCACTGGGTTAATCCTGCAGTCACCGCGACCACAATGCGCAAAGACAGACTTCACGCTCTCGGCGAGGGCGTGGCGGCCAAGACGGGCGTGGCCAATAAGGTGACAGGGTGGGAGATCATCAGGGAGATGCTGTCCTATATATGGCCCCAGGACGAGAGAGGGATCAAGATTAGAGTGCTGACTGCCCTCGGTCTTCTGATCGGGGCCAAGGTAATGATTGTGTCAAAGGTCAAGTTTGTTAGGACTTTAGGTCATCAATCATATTTACAATAACAAAACAAAAAAATTCTAAAAATACACTGACCTGTTCATCAGGCCATGGGACCAGTTTTCTGCAGCAGTTCGAGATCAGTGCAACTGCTCTCTGCTCATTTTATACTCCTCAATGGAGAGAGGTGATTGTCGTAAAGTGTCTAGCTTGAGAACACAAGCACCACGTTTCCCGCCATGTAAAATAAATGAAATAATATACATGTAGTATCCCGCCGCCTCTTCTTTAGTACTTAGTTGTGCTCAAAATTCTGAGAGTTGAGTGCAAAAGTATTTTCTAACAAAATTTGATTTTTTTAAAACATTTTTGCAATAAAAAAGTGGCAGCAGGATTACTAGATTACTACTACAAAATAAGTTGGACATGTAACCACTGGACCACGAAGGTTCAGTACACATAATTGCATCTTTGTAAAAACAGACTACCAAGCAATTGAATTGTTTTGGTTTTGTTTGTGTGTGCAGATTACCAATGTGTACGTGCCATTTCTCTTCAAGTATGCTGTGGACCATTTGAATGACCATCAGGCAGCAGCCGATGCCATGGCAACCGGAGGTCAGGTTGTGACTGTGACTACGGCTCTGCTCATAGGGTGTAAGTAAAAGCCAAGAGTACAAAAAGTGGGTCGATTAGTGGCTGTGTCTGCTTCCCAGTGAGATGAAAATATTTCTTATCAGGTGTTTAAAATGCGCCATCTAAAAAAAAAATTACGTACGTTTTGGCAATGTGTAACAATACATTCTATATGTGATTTTTCTTTTATTTACGAAATAACAATGTCCTGTTTGCTTATCCATAGATGGAGCTGCCAGGGCAGGGGCCTCTCTCTTTAACGAGATGCGAAACGCCGTCTTTGCCAAGGTGGCCCAGAATTCCATCCGACGTGTGGCCAGGAACGTATTCTACCACCTCCACTCCCTGGACTTGAACTTTCACCTCTCGCGGCAGACTGGAGGCCTGTCCAAAGCTATCGACAGAGGCAGCAGGTTAAACAAAAAATGCTAAATATTTCGAGAAAATCATGGACACTTTTTAATACTGGTAACATTCCCGAGTCTCCAAAATCCACTGAAATGCAGAAAGATACTAGCATGTCCTTTGAACTTTAAGCTTAACCCTAACCCTCCAGGGTATTCTTGGCTAGAAACCCTGCCAGACGCAACAGATTGCATACTTTGTCACATTGACTTGTGTGCAGAGTCCAGCAAGGTCAAGCATTCACCACAGATGGACTGTGCTGGATCTGGCAG
Source organism: Crossaster papposus (assembly GCA_037893245.1). NCBI lineage: Eukaryota > Metazoa > Echinodermata > Asteroidea > Velatida > Solasteridae > Crossaster > Crossaster papposus. The sequence continues at coordinate 521,922 of JBAIAA010000650.1, read as the reverse complement.
GGTTAGGGTTAAAGTGTCTACACGCACTGTGGTCATTAGCCCAAATTGTGCTCAATTTGATAGTATTCGGCAAAATATACATGAAGCCTTGAGGGTTAGGGTTACAAATTGTTACAAAACCTGTTTTCAGAATTGTGGAGGATCTCTAAATGTTGGACTTTACATATGTCATCCCTCTCTGCCTTCTTGTTTATTTGTATTTGTGGTTTTTGTTTTTCCTCCAGAGGTATTAACTTTGTTCTGATGGCTTTGGTGTTCAACATTGCCCCCACAATATTTGAAGTTGGTCTGGTAACGGGAATTATGGTGAGAAAACACAGATATAAATTTATTAATTACTTACTGAAATTGAAAAACCAATAGTTTTGTGGGTTATTTGTATTTTAATGTAATGTAGCAAGGAAGTGTATACAACAGAATCAGGTCTGTTCTTTATATGTAGGTAAGGAGGTTTACAATTCAGTTGCTTGTCATATGGTGTGTCCTTAGGCAAGCCACTTCGTCCCAATTTGTCGCTTTCCACCAAGGAGTCTAAATGTGACCCGCTCCATCGAAATCAGGAATAAGTCTCGAAATGACTTTTTGAGATATACACATGGTGAGAAAGGGAATTTCATAAGCTTTCTAATGATAACCATCACAAGTGTGTATCTTCTTAGGTTAACGAGTTATGGTCTGATGAAGATGGCAGGTGTATATTTATTTGCCGAATCCACATTCCGAGAAAAACAGCATTGACTAAAATCATACGGACAGCGCACACAAATCCTCTTCATGTTCATCTTTAGTGATCGTTTTTACATACAAGACATTAATGACAATAATCTGTGATAACTACACTTATGATAAATACAATGTTCAGAAAAACGACTTGGTCACCATTTTCACCCATGCGTTCACTTCAACGACCGATTACGTAAAACGGCCCCAGCGACTTATTCCTGATTACGATGGAGCGGGTCACAAATGTTTAATGTTATTAGCTATGGTGTAACCTGCAGTGGAAAGATTTATTATCAATCATTTCAGTCAAATTTGAGATAAAAAACACCACTGAACCTGGATGAGCCTCATTGCCGGAATTTACTTTACTGCTTGTTTATCCTTGCAGTACTTCAGTCTCGGAGCTCCGTTTGCTGGGGTTACGCTAGCCTGCATCACAGCCTATTCAGCCTTCACTCTCGGCATCACAGGGTGGAGGACAAAGTTCAGGGTTCAAATGAACCAGGCTGACAACGAGGCTGGTAACCAGGCTATCGACTCTCTCATCAACTATGAGACGGTCAAGGTGAGACTAGCACCCATCCCATATGCAAAGATAAGCCTGTGTCTACGACTATGGCTACCACCGTAGTGCCTCAATGACAACAGGCGTAATCCATAGCCACTAAACTTCCTTTCTGGTCATGACGAGTGTCTTGACCAAAAAGGTATTTTTTTATGACAGTGGAACATACTGGGTGATATTCCAGTGGCCTAAAAATTTCCTATGAATATACTTTTTTTTTAAGATAAAAGTTTACTTTATTGAGCATTGTAAGTTTTTTCGTCAATCTTGACAATTTTAGCAAGTAGCTCATCAAGTTAATAGAATGAGACACACTCGACAAAAACTATTTTACTGTGCAAATTAAAGTGATAGCCATCAAAAGTGTATTGTAAAAGTCACTTGTCTTGTCAATAACCCCCCCCCCCCCCCCCCCCCAGTACTTCAACAATGAACAGTATGAGACCAAGAACTATGACCGTAGTCTTGCCGGCTATGAGGTAGCGTCGCTGAAGACCACGACGAGTTTGGCGATGCTCAACTGGGGTCAGAATGCCATCTTCAGCGCGGCACTAGCTGCCATCATGGTCCTGGCGAGCAAAGGAATAATTGCAGGTAAGAAACCATTTTTTGTTTTTTTCGCAATCATGTCCATGACTGACTTATTGGGAGTAAGTAATGTCCTAAACCGACATCTTGGAGGTGACCTTGACTGGACATATTACCTATAATTGTTCCCAGTTGGATAGCTCTGAATTTTCTTCATTACAAAATGATAACTTGTTAAGATTTATATTTACTTATTTATTTTTCAGGTAACCTAACAGTTGGGGACCTGGTTATGGTAAACGGCCTCCTCTTCCAACTCTCTCTCCCTCTCAACTTTCTGGGTTCAGTCTACCGTGAGATTAGGCAATCTCTTATAGACATGGGCACCATGTTTAGCCTTCTCAAAGTGGAAACCTCAATCAAGGTAAGTGATGTCGTTTACTTTGTTAAAGAAAATGTAGAGGGAGAGTTTGAAAAACGTGGAACATCTCATGAGGTTTGACTTGAGGTTTGACTTGAGGTTTTTGTCTTTATTTTTGTCTTTATTTTTTTCTTTTTTCTTTTCTAGAATAAACTGAATGCTCCAGTATTGGATGTGACGCCCCAGAACTGTTCCATCGTCTTTGAGGACGTCAGCTTTGCGTATGTGGAAGGACAACAGATCTTCAAGAACTTGTCCTTTTCTGTCCCAGCTGGGAAGAAAGTTGCCATCGTTGGCGGGAGCGGGTCGGGGTGAGTCTGTGCATTATACCAGTGACACGTAAATCGCAAGTAGATCAAAAGTCAAGGACTTGTGATGTGGCTTGTGATTTGGCATGTGATTTTGCTTGTGATTTTGCTTGTGATTGGGCTTGTGATTTGACTTGTGATTTGACTTGTGATTTGACTTGTGATTTGACTTGTGATTTGACTTGTGATTTGACTTGTGATTTGACTTGTGATTTGACTTGTGATTTGACTTGTGATTTGACTTGTGATTTGACTTGTGATTTGACTTGTGAGTTGACTTGTGAGTTGACTTGTGAGTTGACTTGTGAGTTGACTTGTGAGTTGACTTGTGAGTTGACTTGTGAGTTGACTTGTGATTTGACTTGTGATTTGACTTGTGATTTGACTTGTGATTTGACTTGTGATTTGACTTGTGATTTGACTTGTGATTTGACTTGTGATTTGACTTGTGATTGACCGGTGACTTGACTGTGATAATCTGGACTTGAATAAAGGACTCCTCTGTTGTACCATCCAAATTCTGCACAAACTTATCTATCTCGATGTCCTTCCAACGAACATCATGCATTTGTTTTGTTGGACTAACTTTGTCATATTTGTCATTCTTGCAGCAAATCAACAATCATCAGAATGCTGTACAGATTTTATGACCCTGATTCAGGGCGCATTTTGATCAACAACACCGACATCCGAGACGTTGACCTGGATAGCCTAAGGAAGTCAATTGGTGTGGTACCACAGGTGAGAAGATGAGTAACGGCCTTAGAGAAAAGCAATTGCAACAAAATGCCTTGCTGAAGGACACAAACAAAAAACGAATGTTTCTGATCCTGAAATTTACATTCACTCAGTGTGCATGTGCAATGTGTAAATCATCGCCTTTTAAGTTATCACATAGCGCCTTCTATCAAGGAATAAAGTCATTCGAGGGTACTACCTCGAGGTGTGGGCTACAGAGGAAAGTGTGGAAGAACCAGCCCCTCGCACTAAAACAAGACAATCTGATCTCTTCACAGTATGAATAGGGTTCAGATGGGTAACTAGTCCACTGCAAGGCATTAATAATGCCTCTACCCATATCAACCCATATTTAAAATAACAGTACCGTATTACTTTGTTGTTGTCTCAAAGGACTGTGTCCTCTTCCACAACACCATTTTCTACAATCTTCACTACGGGAACTTCAACGCCACGGCTGAGGAAGTGTTTCAGGCAGCCAAGATGGCCGACGTTGACGGTAGCGTGAGGAGGATGCCGAAGGGTTACGATACCGAAGTAGGAGAGCGGGGTCTGAAACTGTCAGGTTTGTATCAATAGGATGCAAGAGAAGTTACTGCATAGCAGTTTCTTTTACTTAGCACAAATTTGCCATGAACCATTGCAAGAGAACCTGCTTTTGCTAAACAGATAACTATGCAGATAAATTTCAGTGCTGAGCAGCTGGTGACCTGCCGGTGACCTGCCGGTGACCTGCCGGTGACCTGCCGGTGACCTGCCGGTGACCTGCCGGTGACCTGCCGGTGACCTGCCGGTGACCTGCCGGTGACCTGCCGGTGACCTGCCGGTGACCTGCCGGTGACATGTTTTTGCTAAACAGATATTCTTATATGCTTAGCAAAGTTCAGAGATAAGCAGCTTCATAACATTGATCTCAGTTTGGCATGAATGAATTTAAAGCCATGTTACATTACCAGGACTGTGCATCAGCACAGGGTACCCGAGTACCCGAGCGTTGATGTCAGGAATTGGTTCTAGATTATAGAATCAGAAACCTATAACCAACTTGACCAATTACTTAGTAACTTCTCTATTACAGACATAGTACTTTGTAATAAAGGAAGTTAGTTGGCAGTAGTTCAAGGTTTTCTTTTTCGCATTTTTCATCGAAGTTTTTTGGCTTCCATCTGTGTACTCTAGGTGGTGAGAAGCAGCGAGTCGCCATTGCCAGAACCATCCTCAAGAATCCTCCAATCATCCTGTATGATGAAGCCACTTCTTCGCTGGACTCTATCACAGAGCAGGTATTGCTAAATGCTATGTGGATGCTAGTCTCTACTTGTTCTCTGTGTTACTATTCCATATTGGCATTCTGTGAACCAGTCCTCCAACTTCCACCACTGTGAATATAATCAATGGTATTTGTACCTACGTCAAGGAGGTTATGGTTTTTTTTGTCGGCACGTTTTTGTCTGTTTGTTCATCTGTTTGTTCATCTGTCTATCTGACTGTCGGGCTGCCTGTCTGTCTGTTAGTTAGCAGTATTACAGAAAAAAACTACTATGGGAATTTAAAGATGGTGGGTAGATAGCTTATGGGTCGAGGATGATTCCGTTAAATTTTCAGATCGATCTGGGTCCAGATCAGGTATCTGGATCACTTTGAATGACTTTTTTACGTTAGGAGCCGAAAAAAATGCAACGTACGAAGTGCGGTAGGTGACAGCCCTACTAAACTTTTGTTGAGGTTGGGCATAGTCTGTGTTCTATCGAGTGCCCTGTTTCTAGTCCTTCATAAAGGACTTTGAAAGATCTCGGGTTGAGGATAATTGACATTCCTTGATTTCTCTTCGCCACAGAACATTCTGAATTCCATGAAGGGTGTCACGACAGGCCGCACCTCCATCTTCATCGCCCACCGCCTGTCCACCGTCGTCGACGCGGACGAGATTCTGGTCATCAACGACGGGCGCGTGGTTGAGCGAGGCAACCACTACATGCTGCTTAGCAACCCGGACAGTATGTACTCCAGGCTGTGGAAGAACCAAAACCGAGTGGCGCTGGAGGGGAACAAGAATGGGGCGGAGTTACAGAGCAGCGGAGAGGAGGAAGAAGAAGAATCATTATTGTGATTTTATTTTTTTGGCAATTAGGCTTGATAAGTTGATATGTAAATAAAATTATCTTGTATATGAACTTGATTAATTATAAGATTATCCTGTAGTTAATAAGACTACTTGAGCTTGTAAATTATGTTCAGAAAGGTAAAATTGGTTTAAAATGTTAAAAGTACTTTGGTATTGCGGATGACTTTTGGTGGCACTGAAATTGTAAGCAATGATTTGGGGCTTTTATTGTTATTTTTTTCTACAAAATGTGTATTTTACTGTTCATTTTTCTTACTTTGTTTCTGTTATATCTGTTTGGTTTTCTCTTGTCACAACAGGGAATCATAGAGAGATATAGGGCTCTCATTTAAAGGTAGGATACACCATTGGTAATTGCTTGAATTATCAATAATGGGTAGATTTGGGGGTTGTATTTCATAGTAAATATCGTTTAATTGACCTGTCCGAAGTTTTACAACTGCCCCATACTGGTTGAAAACTAACGCTGTTTTTCTTGATTTTTTTCTCGGCATCCATGATTGCAAAACTTCAGATAGGTCTGTTAAATAAAATTTAGAGGAATTACCACAATATTATAGATTTGTTTTCTCTCCAAATCATGCTATCAGCTTCAGTAACTGGGTGGGGGTGATGAGGATTATTGCTGAATTAAGTTCAATATTTTGCACTGGATTAAACATTTTTATTGAGAAGCTTTATCAGCATTTTGTGGTGCGTGAAGCGCTGAAAATGTATCCATGTATTTATTAATATCTGGGTGAAAATTAAAGAGAAACTATTTTTGACTTTGATTTTTGTGTGTGGTTTATTCTTCATTTTCGTTTAAAATAATGTTTTCCGTGGGGAATCGAAGCAAAATTGAGAGACAGGAAGATTTTGTGTGAAAATGTTTAAAATCCCCTGAAATAAACAAAGTAAGCATAACAACCAGTTATTTTTTTCTCCCCACCGGTTTGTTTCAGTCAATCTCGTTCATACCAACACAGCAAAGCTAAACATTCGGAAAGGACTATTAAACATCTGATTATCATATTATTTGAAATTCTCTTTAAATACGTGTGCATATGTATTGGCAATTAATTTTGCCGTGCATATTGTTTTTAAAGGTCGCAATACATCCAACATATGGACAATTATTGAATTAAGTTAAAGTCATCATGGATAATTAGAGTAGTTCAGTTATACAGTTATACATTATTCGTAATTACCTTTTTAGCAGGAGTACTAGTGCTTATCTTTTTCTGTATTACTGAAATGAATTGCTTGTCAACTCTTAATGATACTAATACTTTTTTACTCAGTATTTCGTGTCATTTGACAAGAGGGTCACGGACAATGTTTTTTGTTTCGGTTGTGGATATTCATTTTATTCCGAACAATTATGGATGTGCATTTTATTTGGGATGACTTTTTAATTGCTATTTTAATTATGTTAATTAATTGTATGGCTTAGGAGCGTAATGCCGGCCAGATGGCAGATGTTTTTTTATATTTAGACTTGCGTGTCATCCATTTGACAAATTGTTACAATTTTTGTTTTGGTTTTTCATAAAATCGATGCTGCAGGAGGATTATTGATTAGACCATTTATTCCTCCATGATTAGACCATAGACTAGTAGAACCCAAAACTTTCTTCCCTCTTCCTATAATTGATCGAGCTGCATTCCTAACACTTTTAAGAAGAAATAACTAGGTTGGTTGGTGATCTAGACCTTATGCATAGCGGCCATCTTAGAGGGAATATTGTGTACAATGAATGCACAGCAGGTTCAATTACACATTGCCTCTAAGATGGCTGCTACGCATATGGCCTATACATCCCTAAACACAATTAGGTCCACACAGAATTAGCTATAGTGTGATTTTGTGTAGGCCTGATGGGACTAGTGACAAGTCTATTGTTGACAGCCTTCAAAAATGAAACCCAGACGTCACTTGTTGAACTGGAAATGATAGACTGAAAAGTGCACATGCCATCGCATGCAGTGCTTGGCCAAACTTTTATTGGGCGTGTCCGGGAGACTGGCGTTTTGTTTTTTTATTTGATTCTTGATCAGCAAAACCATGGCATCGACTACGCTTTTCAATTTCCATGTGTCTTCCCAGGTGCTACTTAATTCAGGTATGTACCTAGCTTGAGTGCATTCGAGTCCCTGCAAGTGCAACAAGTCCTTTCACAAGTTCAGTCGCAAGCTCTTCTTGTTGTGATGAACTTGACTTACAACTTAAAGTTATATGAGTCCCTTCTGAAGTTCTGATCATATTCCTCCATGGTTCACAGGGACGCTTTCAGAAAATTGCAGGGACTAGTCTATTGATTATAATACAACTCGGCACGACAAAAACAATAGGCCAATTAATAATTATCAAAACAAAAACTTGAAGTTTTCTCATACTAAAAAGTATTATCCAAGTTATGAAATTAATAAACATCCGAAGCGGACATCCTCAGCAAAACAACATCTGATGTCCAGATATGGAATTCTTCTGCCTTGGAAATGTCGGCAATCATGACAATACACATAAATCAGATTGTCAATGTCATGATCTGACTGAGAATTAATTTTGGAAATACTTGAATAATTGAAAATAAACTTCTTCAAATCAATTGAAATTGAATAAATGTTATTTGTTGTTTCTTTTTTAGTTGACTGGCAACAAGGAATGACTGACATCTTCCATGAGGCAGGATTCGACGGTAGTCCCCATACTGTAGCATTGGAATCTAACGGCACCAGCTTAACACTCTATTATGGATCAGACGGCAGGTATATTGGCTAGTATTATATATACCAAAACAATTATATTCAGAGTTAATTTTTGTAAGAAAATAATCTGGCTCAAAATAAAGGATGTCCTGCAAAAGCTCAACTGAATGAAATCTTAGGAATTTTAACTGAATTGTGGTTAATTTACCCTTGCTGTTGTTTATGCTTCAATGCTCTTCAATATTCTCCCCCCCCCCCCCCCCCCAAAAAAAATAAGAATTATTGCTTGACCAAAGTTTTACAATCATTGATGCCAAAGAAAGCAAGAAAAACGGCGTTCGTTTTTAACCGGCGTCTGGCAGTGGTTCTTGTGTTGTTCTTGTTTTTTTCGCAATCATCGACCGTCGATCGTGAATTTTGTTTTATAAAATTCAACTTTTCGGAACCATTATAGGATATCTAGCGCAACCATTTTGCTGGATGCCTAGAATCAATATTTACTTGGCAAATAAGTAAGATATTTCTTAATAATTAGGTAGTACATGTACAATTTTTTGATATCTGCAAATGGTGTATTCTACCTTAATGTTAAAAAGTATTACTGCATTGCATATACACAGACGAATATCTCCACAAACAAGTCTCAAAGACGAACAAGTCCAACTGCAGACTTTGATTGAAGACGGAGATTCAACCTGTTTTATATTTGCGCAGGTCGGCAGTGGTACAGAGCTACACAGAGGGTTTGATTACTGTCAACCTACAGCAATCTTTCAAAGAAGACACGACTGCTCTGACTGATCAACATTTGAGCACCGTTCAAAAGAAACTAGCGACGCTTCTAGGTTGTGAAAAATCTAAAAGGTCAGAGTTAGAAAGGAGGATATTTTAGCACTAAGCATTTTATTACAGGCATTCGTGTATTTATCAACAGTGCTATATTTGTATTACATTGTATTTTTAAAATAAGAAAATAATAATAATAAAATAATAATAATTGTGATGCTTATCTAGCGCTTTGAGATTGTTGATACAATAGTACGTCAACAATCTCAAAAGTGCTTTATATCCAATTTATACTCTTGGATGGATACAAGAGAGGCAATTGTAGTTAAGTGTCTTGCCCAAGGGCACAAACACCATGTTCCTGGCAGGGTTCCAACCCACGCACCATCCTAAACCATCCTGGACCTTGGTAGTCTCCAGCAATTTTGCATAGGAATATCTGTATTTAAATGAACCTTTTAAAATCAATCCACATGCTTTGAACCAATTATTTTTCTTTTTTCATATTCAGGTTTCCACAAATCGAACGGAGTATTAATCCCTGTGACCGCTATATAACGCTTACCGATAAACGGCTTGTCGAGTACGACTTTGACAGGATTGTGTTTGAAGAGAATTCCAAATTCCAGAACATCAAGATTCAGCACTCGCCGCAATATGGGAACGTGCTGATCCTTGATGATGACCCGAGTACGTAAATCCATATTTGCTGCGTTGTAGTTCATCACAAATCCAAATCCAAGTCAAGTGACGAGCTATTCAAATAAAACTTGACAAAAGTGTTCCTTTGTGTTAGTGTTCATCCCCTATTTACTATGACCGTGTTTGTGATTGACCTTCGGATTGAGCTTGTGACATGACTTGTGATTAAGCTTGTGACATGACTTGTGACATGACTTGTGACATGACTTGTGACATGACTTGTGACATGACTTGTGATTGGGCTTATGACATAACTTGTGATTGGGCTTGTGACATGACTTGTGATTGGGCTTGTGACATGACTTGTGATTGAGCTTGTGACATGACTTGTGATTGAGCTTGTGACATGACTTGTGATTGAGCTTGTGACATGACTTGTGATTGAGCTTGTGATTGAGCTTGCGACATGACTTGTCACTGACCTTGTGACTTGTCACTGACCTCGTGACTTGTCACTGACCTTGTGACTTGTCACTGACCTTGTGACTTGTCATTGACCTTGTGTCTTGACTACAGATCCATTCATTTATGTGAACAGTGTTATTAATGCTAACAATTTCTTGATTGTTTTCACCAGATTTGGCTGAGAGTGACATGGCGTACACCAAGGCCATTACTGGCAATGGTCGGGAGGACTACAGGGGCAAAGAGGTCCTCATCCTGGGGGGAGGAGACGGGGGAATCCTACACGTCCTCCGCCAGCAGTACCCAGCCAGGATCATCATGATAGAAATATCCTTTAACCCTTAACTCCCTAGTGCAATTTACTCGGAACCATATACCCATCCTTGCAAATCTCAAACAACATAATGGCAAACTGTACACACAAACTGTCGGACTAAAAAAGAAAAATCTAAAAAACTAAAATTGTCAACTTTGTCTTGGTTTCGTTGGAGCATTTCACATTTAATACATAGACAGAAAGCCTCTGATTGCAATAATCTGCCACAGTGTGCATGTACATTTTCCCTTGACTTACAACGTACATTGATCAAGTTGTAATCACCGCAGCAACTAAATACTTGCGAGGAATCTGCTTTGATTCCATGGATAAATTGGAAGGCCCCAATTACAAAGTAAGTGACCAGCCCCCCAAAACAAACATCAGTCAGATATTACCTGTCCTTAACTGTAAATTATAAAAAAAATTGATTGAGAGGACTATGGATGAAATTACTGTGGAAAATTATTTTTGCTGGAAATATTAAGCCACCAATTGCCTGTTGACCAACTAATTGACTGACTAATTGACTGACTAAGTCACAGAGTAAAAACTGATGTAAAGTGAGCATTCTCATTTCAGCATTCTCACTACACAGTAACCTTTGTTCAGCAGCTGCACTGCACAATGGACCCGAGCGTGCAGCTGTCACACAGGCCATGTTCTACAGCATTCCAGATGGATTAGCGAAGTGTGTCCATAGCTGCTCCCCGGTGTCAAGGGGTTATAGAATATATTTTGTTTGCAATCCAGTTTTGCAATAATCCAATGTGTGCAGGTCCTTTTCATCAGTTCACCCCTTCTTGCTCTTTGCAGGTGATTGTCGAGGACTGTATTCCCATCCTGAAGAAGTACGCTGCAGAGGGCAGACAATTTGATTATGTCATCAATGACCTCACGGCGATCCCCATCACAACCGAGCCACAAGGTAGGTTGGTCAATGGTCAATGAACAACGAACCGGCCTGACGAATGTTAACCAGTTTGCGCCAGTATTATTTTAAACATCATCGAGCCGAGGCGCGGGATTATTTTAAACAAAACTCGATCCAAGGCAGGTTCAGGCCGATGGTACCGGGAAGCACACCCACGCATTTCTGGCCTTGCTCGCTGCTGACAGACATTTCCGGCCTTGCTCGCTGCTGACAGACATTTCCGGCCTTGCTCGCTGCTGACAGACATTTCCGGCCTTGCTCGCTGCTGACAGACATTTTCGGCCTTGCTCGTGACGTGTTTTTGCGTTATCCGTTTTGAATCTGCGGAAAACTTTGCGTGTATATACGTCCACCGGCGCGAACTGGTTAAGGAACAAAGACTATTATAAGCGGCTTCAGCTGATAACTTCTCCGCTACCATTTTTGTTTAATAATTTGTAAACATTTGCTTTTTTTCCTCTACAGGAGATCAATGGGACTTTCTCCGACTGATTCTAGATCTGTCCATGAAAGTCCTAAAACCCTCTGGCAGGTACTTTACGCAGGTAAAAGTGCTCTCCGTTGTTCAGTAAACATCCGCGACATTAAGCTAATCATTCCCGAGTCTGATGTCATTTACTGTTTTGATTGCGTACTCCACAGGGGAACGGTGCTAACATGCGAGACGCGTTGGCCTTGTACGAGAAGCAACTTAACAAGTTGAGTGTCCCGGTGGAGTTCAGCAAGGAGACCGTCTGTGTTCCATCCTATTTGGAAATGTATCCTTTAATGTCTTGTTTTATATTTACAAATTCATTGTTAGACTGTCATGTTTCTTTGAATTCTGGAAAGATTTGTTGTAACAATTGTTAACTGCTTTGATGTGGTAACTGCTTTGACTGGACCCAGACGCGGGATTGTTTTTCACGGAACTCGATCCGAGATGGGTTCAGGCCGGCATCTGTGGGCAGCACACCCTGATATTTATAGCCTTTGCGTGTATAAACTTTGCGTGTATACACGTCCTCCGACATGAAATCTAAATGATGTGGTTTTTTTTAGCTAACAATTGTTAACCGCTATGTAGGGCATAACATGCGATAATCAAGAATGCGATAACAATGTTTCAATGTGACGGTTTCATTATGAGGTCAAATCTTGGGGTCTTCCAAAAAGTTGCCACTTGATGCTGAAAAAACATTCCATGATCATTTGTGACCTGTTCCAACAAAACCCGGACAAAGTCGCACAATGTGTTTTATTACAAAGTACTCCTGAAGTCATTTCGGGATGGATTTTACCATTTTGAGGTTTTGGGTTTTCCTAAAAAGCAAACAATTATTCTACAATCTCTCCAAATTTGAGCATATTCCGTCACCCAGAAGAGGTTTATTTTGTCGATTTTGTGAAACAATTGTGTAATACCAAAATAATACGCTTTTCTGAACTTCAAAGCTGTTTATGTCATAATTGGTTGTCAGGGTTTTATCACTAAATCCTTCTACCAGGGAAGATAGGGTGGGGTACAAATGTAAATGATACATCATTTTAAAGCTGAGAACCTAGATAATTTGAAAAAAGCAAAATCTAAAAAACTAAAAATGTCAACTTTGTCTTAGTTTCGTTGGAGCAGGTCACATTTGTTCATTCTTTGCAGTCTGGCTCCTTGACTGTAGCAAACCAACTTCAGGTGGGTCTTCTACGAAATCTGGAAGAAGCAAGATCAAACCAAGAGCTGAGGAGAACGCCTCAAGGTTGGGCTGAATAAACAGATTTTAGAATAAACCTTGACCATAAAATGTTATTGTCAAATAAATAGAAGAAAACAAAAGTCAGATTTTTAAATATTTAATTCTTCCATACTTGGATTGCGTGCACAGAATTCCATCTTTGTTGGCTCGTTTATTTTTGACGACAGTATTTTTTTATGACATATCATGCATTTTCAAAAGATGATTTATAAAACTATACAAAGGGTAATATGTGGTAATTCTCTTGATTTATAGGTGGCTGTTTTCAATTAATTTTTGTATTCATAAAATATACTCAACAGTAACTAATAGTATTATATTTGAGCTGTTGGTGGTGACTGTGTTCCCTAATTTTAGGAATTTCTCCCTCACGTTTGAAGTAAACTATTCATTATTCAGTCACTTTGGATCTTTGTGGATTTTACTGATCTGTTTGTTCGATTTAACTTAATAAAAGGCATATAGATATAATTTTATACGTGATTGATATTTTAGTTATTTTGGTTATCAAGGAATTTATGGACTTTATGCTTATAAACATAGTCACAACTGCCTTATCCTAGCCAAATTGTGGTGGTATTTTTCCCAGAATTTTAAAATATGTTAATTTGCTAATTGCTATACGACGTTGCTAAAATGACTGAATTTAAAATCTGTTTATTTTGTAGTGAATCCTCAACCAATTAGTTTAGTAGATTTGTTTGTTACTTTTGTTTGAAATGTTGTTCTTCCTTTTTTTTACCATTTTCATTTTTCATTTTATTCATTTCGATCAATCCCCTTTTTTCAACAATATTCATGGCCATAACTCTGGTTTTCATCGAATTCTGAAAGTAAAACTGCATTCCTCGTGACCAGTGATGCCTAAAATACCAACCAATAAAACGAGAATAGAATTGTGGTTATTGAAAGCTCGATTGTCACAGCAACTTTAATGCTTACAACTACACAAAATAAACCAGTGAATTACATGTACATTTTGCATATGAATACACATCGACATAAATTGATAAAATACTTGTTACATGTATAAAATGCAACCAACAGGGTAAATAACACGTAGTTTCAATAGTTTAAGTACATGATCATCTCAAGAAGTGGATTAGATGGGAGGTCTGGCATTCAAGCATACCCAGATAAAAAAAAGATCAACATTTTAGAAAAAAAGGACAAAATTAGGACTTTGAAGGCTAAATTCAAGCTTTGCAGCTACACCATGTACATGTTTAGTGCACATTTAGAATAAAACCAGTTGTGCAAATCTTGATGCAATATGCTTAACCAGTGCACACAGATTGTGCAGTACACACAATGTACATGTATCATGCAAACAAAGCTCTCAAACAAATGGCTACAATGTACCTACTATTCATGCAAATTGAGAGAAAGTGGATATTTAATAAGTGTTAGCAAAAACAGTGCGTCTTTCATGGATTAACCCTAACTCCCTCACCACTGTTATTGAACAATACAATTCCTTCAAAATCCTCCAACTTCCTTTGTTGTGTAAGGAGTTAGGGTTAACAATATTTAAAGCGAGGTTGGTATAATTTTTGTTTCTATTAAGTTGACGGACTACAAATGCAATAATAATTGTTCTGTTGTTTGAATGCGATTATTACACGTATTGAAGACTGTATTTCAACCACCGTTAAACTTTATAATAAAAAACTAAATGCTGTACTAATTAAATGCTTGAATACACAATATCTCATACTTGTATGTAAAACCTGTATCATATCACAAAATATACTTTTTACCATTTCTACACATTTCCAAGTTACCCCGTTTACTTTCTTGCTATGATTAATATTTTTAGCACCAAGGCCTGTGGATAAAACGCCCATATACCTTCCCCAGGTGTAATGCTTTCACACGGTGTTATCGCAAACTACTTTTTATCGTCTTTTCGCCATGCAAACCTTCAATTCTCATCTGACACTTGTAAAATTTGTAAAGCTCAAAATTGTCTGTGCTTATAAGAATCAATTTAAATTTCTGTTCTTGTTAGAAGCAAATAACATTAAAAACGCGGGATTAGTATAAACTGCCAGAAATAAGATATTAAATTTGCGAATATCTTTGCTTAAAAACATGATTACATCCCTTTGGGTAGGTGTTAGAGTTGTAAACCAGTCCTTCTGAAGCTGGGTGAGGTCACTATGAACCAGGATTGTCTTAAATGCTTTTGTTGGTGACAAATTGTCTGAAATGTGAACAATAGACTTGCGTTTCAGACATTAAATGTCTGAAACGCTAGTAGCAATTACGTTTAAGACATTAAATGTCTGAAACGCAAGTAGCAATTACGTTTCAGACATTTCAAATGTCTTCCCAATTACCGATTACATTTCAGACATTTCTAAAACTCAAAATGTCTGAAACATAAATAGGTTAAGAACATTGGCCCACTTTGGCCTGGAATTGTCTGAAATATAATACTGCCATTGTGTAAGGATTAAGAGGTGTCAGACAGCTAGCCTCTGCCACCACCAGTGGTTGACAACCACAACTAACCACAACAACCTGCCTGGCTTTTTGCTACTGTTATATGCAAATATCCAATACCACAGAGCTAACTGTTAATAACCACAAATTCCATTAGTAAGTTGTAAAGGGGTGTCAAAGTATCTTTGTCACAGCTCAAAAATCACAGTAACCACCCCAACCCTTCAAAATATGACTGTGTTTTGTTGGAATCTTTTGGAGTGAATACTGCACTAATAAACTGATTACTGTATTATGCTTTACATTATGGTCAGGCATACCGCCATATTCAGAGTTTAATGATTTGGGTGTATGAGTTACCATAACTATGGTGTTGGCTTTTGCAAGAGTGAGAAAGTTATTGGTGAATCATCCAAGGTTTGGATTAAGATAATTTCAGATTACCACTCGACTTGAGATTGGCTTATCTTGATTTTGACGACTTGTAATAGTTCAGAAAGCTTGGTTACAACTTTGGCAGCTATTTAATAACACCAATTTCAGCCTTGTCTCAATCTCAGCCACTGCAAATGTACATTTTTGAACGTTTTTGCCAATCACCACACCATATTCTTAAACTCGGCCTCGTACACGTCGGGTATCAGCCCAAACTTGGAATCCACCATTCTGACGCTGCTTCTGCCGAACAGGACTTTCTCAAAGGCGATCAGCTGCTTCCAGAACCCCGGATTGGGTCGGATGAGAGGCCTGCGGGCCTTCACGAAAGCGTGGGCTTGGCGGAGCGTCATGCGGCTGTACTTCATGAGATAGGCGATGCACAGCGTCGCCGATCGACTTCGGCCCGCAAAGCAGTGAACCAGAACCCGCCCGCCTTTCCTCTTGACGTCGTTGATCGTGTCGGCGACTTTGTCAAAGTAGGTGTACAGGTTTGCCGAGGGTACGTCGTCTATGGGAATGCGGGTGGTCGTGATATCCTTGGGGTATTTGGGCATGGCACACTGGGTGTGGAGCGTAACGTTGATGACGTGAGTGATCCCCCGGGCGTGGAGGTGGGTGGTACTACTGGCGGCTTGGGCGCTACTGATCAAGAGGTAGTCCGTCAGCTGGGAGATGGTATGGAAAGCTGACTGGGAGTAGGCCATGTCTGGATCATCCGATTATACCTCGGAAGAATTCATGGTATATCACAACACAAAATAGGACGCAGTTCAGTCATAACACTGAAATCGGTGATGACAGTGCTGTAAATAAAAATAATTAAACACAATAGGTAAAAAATAGACAATACTGCAATTTTTACTGGTCCTATTACCAAAAATAAAAAATTAGTTTGGGTAAATATTAAGGCTAAATGCACAACACATATATTTTACTATTGCCTACTGAGTACTGGCGTACAGTGTACTGATAAATGTGAAACTTTTAATAAATGTAAACTTGAAATGGCTTCCCTGAAGTGGATAAGACAAGCAATTAGCGTCATCTTGCGTTTCAAATCTGTCTTTAGCAAGCATATTTAGATAAATATCTCCAATGTCAAAGAGTTAGCCCAGGCCTAAACAGTACTTCCTACTCTATAGTAATAGTATACAAATACAATTAAATACCTTCACCATGATCATGACATTCAGTTTAGGAGTTTACCATCTTAAAGTTAAATACAAACACAGCAGTACAAGTCACCTTTAAACAGTCACTATCGATCGCAACTAAACTTTGAGGTCAAACCAGCCGTTCAACGGAAGGAAACTGAGTTAAATCATTCCGACAGAAAAACTTTCAGTTGCACAAACAATGCCAATAAAAATGATTGTATTAGGACGCCCTCTTGTGATTATATTTTGGAGTAGTATGGTCCCCTAACGTATGTCGTTCATATAACAACAATATTTGGATGATAGACCCGGCTATCTGCGTGTCACGCTGAAGTTCGCGTTTTGCGAGACGCCGGTAACTTTAGTCGATGTTTCATCATGTGTTTTACTTCAAAATATCTTCTTATGCCGTTATGGAATGTCCAATTGATTCATTTTGAATGAACTACAAAACAATGGACTGCATATTGAAGTATCACATAAAGCAATTTCACTCGAGGGCTGTCATCTCTTCCCGAAGTAAACATGGCTTTTTATGACGGAGCTGTGCTGAAATGCGTTCACTCCGCGCTTCAGCTGTGGACTTTCTTGTGGTCGTGGTTTTATCTGTGGGGATGGAAACCGTTTATTTCGAAAGTAGGAGGTCAAAAACTGACGTTGACGAGGTGCAAAAAGGACAAGAGAAGCCTGCAGAAGCTTCCCTGCCACCTTGGTCTCCTCGTAGCCGAGGAGAAGATTTCCTACGGAGATGTTTGTAGTTTGATTGTGTGGAGTATGGCGCTTGGAATTTCATACATCAGTGTTTATGATTGGCACGGTGAGTATTATTGATAATATGGACCCATTGATATGATGGGGGAAGGGGCAATTGGTGGGTGGGGGGGGGGGGGGGGGGGAGGGCTTAGAGGAAGGGGAAAACTTATGTTTTTTATTAACAAAAATGAATAACAATTAAAATATTGAGTGATTTTTCACCACACAATTACACAATAATCAATTAAAAACAAATTAAAACTAACATTTGTTATAAAGTTGATATAACAAAAAGAAATAAAACCACAGTTGAATGAAATTATATAGAGCAGTTTCAAACAGAGTGTTTATTTCGCCTGCTTCAGTGACAAATAACTTAAGTTAAGGGATAGGCCTACATGTTTTATATTCTGTTTTATATCCTATTGCTTACACTACAGGAACTTTGAAGAAGAATGCAGTACTTGTAAAAACTCATTTGGACAGAATACAGGAAGAGATATTTGGAAAGGACAAGTCATATACATTTCAGCTTCACCACAGTAACAGTAAAAAGCACAGCAGTAATGGTCAGTATAACGTACTCTTCACATCCCTGCAGATAGTCACCATATGAAACCCGGACAAAATTGACAATTTTTTTTTTTTAGATTTTGCTGTTTTTAACTTTTGTATACATGTATTAAGAAGATCTTGTTAAGTTCGAAATATTAGGCCCTCTTAACTTATTAGTTCTGTATATTAAATCCTATTTGTCTCTATACTCCTCTGTGGTGACTATTTTTATATTTATTAATTTTTTTTGCAGAAGGAGCACAGTTCCACATATTGCTGCTGTCGCCCTCGGATGGTAGACTTGACCTAGTCCGGACAGCCGGGGACTACTGTTATGCTGTAGCCAATCGGATACTCAAACCTGATGACATTAGCCCAGACTTAGTCAACTCTATGTTGCATTGTAAGTAGATTTATAATCATTAATAAATTGAAGAGGATGATTTTGTCACCAAGTCCATAGTTGGAGGTTTGAAAAAAAAGTGATCTGTGTGATAATACTAAGCTGTACATTTTCTTACGGCAATAAATGATTGTGTTTTGTTTTTACTTTGACCCTAACTACCCCAAGCCCATCAAAGTCCAACTGCAGGTTTTGCTAGGTTTGGTGCCAAACATTAGCAACTTGTTGTTGGACTTGGTGACTTTGTTTGACTCAGTACAGAAGGCCCAGGGAGAACCTGTTGAATTATGTGGGGTTCAGGGCAGAAAGGCACGAGACTTTGTACACAACCAAGAAAGTAGCGGCAGGATACTGCATTCTTTCCGTGGTTTACTTAATGTCATTTCTTTGCAGCCACCAAAGGTTTCCCTGACCCCGACATTCTGATGAGGTTTGGACAGACAGAGAGCATGCTTGGCTATCTTCCCTGGCAAATACGTCTCACTGAGATCTTGTAAGTTACTCCTACGGCCATCTAATAACCACTTCACCTCCTCTCCCTCTAACCTGAACCCCCCTCCCCACTCCTGCACCCACACCCCCCACTCCTGCACCCACACCCCCCACTCCTGATTTCAAGTTTGCTTTTCCTATTGTTTTTTCCTTCAGTTCCCTGCCGACTCACTGGAGTATAGGCTACAGGTCATTCCTGGACGTCCTTCATCAATTTGCAGGCACGCAGCAAAGATTGGGGAAGTAATCACACCATTAATCGGCTATTTTATGTGATTTTTTTATTTCAATGTAACATGGCATATGCATTAATTTGTATTAAATTTAGTGGTTTCTCGGTAGTATTATTATTATTGTGGGTTATGATCACCGAGGGTATAAAACCATTCACTCAACTTTAATATTGTTTATCGGGAACCTTTTAAAATCAAACGAAATCCTCCACTATTTCTGAAACCATTGACACTTTCCAATGTTCCTCAGTACTGGAACATGTACTTAAACTTGAAGGCCTATCAAGTCTCATGCAAAGTAGAACAAATTAAATTCACCAGAATTTGTCGACCTATAAACAACAAATGGTGAAAAAAATCAAGGCCGAGCAGAATCAACTGTGACATATTTGACCATGTGATTAAAGGGCTCACATAGTAGTTTGTAGCAAATGTATCATTCCATGATAATTTCAAAATGCACTTGTCGAGCATTAATTTTTTGACAAGCTGTTGTGTTTTTTTTTCTGTTTTCCTAGAACATAGACATCAAAGTTAGGACCAAATGAAGAAATAAATTCCCTCACATATGATTTCCAATGACAAACATAATCGGAACGTAAAATTACAGGTTTGTTTAAAAGGAAAAACAGTCTAAAGATGTGCGGTTATTTAAACTATGGCCTCATAGTTTATTTTTAACATGTCAACCTTTTTGGGCCAGAAACATATCTTCTGAATGACTTTATTGAATCGGACTAACTCTTTTTTGTTGAGTGGAAAGTGCAGATGAATTCTTTTACCAACAAAGAAATGTTGAGTTCTTAACTTTTACAAACCTTTGCCACAACGAATCAACGCAGAAGAATAACGTAAGTTTACACAATTGGGTTTCCGACAAGGCAGATCAAAATTCAACAATAATGCCCCATATTTACAAACTGTCATCCTACCGGAGGGCAAGGTTTTGACACTATAGAATTGTACTAAACAGTAACTGCAAACGTAAACTTGTAAATTGTATGCTTTGTGTATGCTATAGACATTGAATATTAACATGATAATAATTATGACGAACCAAGAATTTTGACAGTGCGTTTGTGTTTGATTCTTGTGTGTTTTGTGTCAGTTCATAAATTAGGGTTTCAATTTTTCCTGGTTTCTGATACCTCTGATTATCTTCTTCTTTTGTTAAATTCAGGACACAATCTTTGATGCCTTTCATCTCCAAGAGTGAATACATAAAGCACAGTATCCGCAAAGCAAAGTTTTGAAGTCCGCTTCGTTTTGTTTAAAGGTAGGATACACCATTTGCAGATATCGAACTATTTACTACCGAATCATTAAGAAATATCGTACTTATTTGAGAATAAATAATGATTCCAGGTATTCAGTTAAATGATCAGGTATTTGTCCCCTAAAATTGAATTTTATTAAAAATCGTCAGACGGCGATCGTGAAAAACACAAGAACAACTGCCGATGCCGGTTAAAAACAAATGCATTTTTTCTTGCTTTTTTCTCGGCATCCATGATTGTAAAACTTTGGACAGGTCAGGTAAACAAAATTTACTGTAAAATACAACACTCCACCCCCCCCCCTCCCCCCCCCCCCTCAACAAAAATAAATTAATATTATCAAATTACCAATGGTGTGTCCTACCTTTAAAATTCCCCCTTTAGGTTAACCTTTTATCATATTTTAATTTCTAAGAAAAATCAAATATTGGCATATTGTTAAATTAAAATTCAAGGATAACCCCTTATGAATTTTTATTTCAAGAAAAATCATATTTTGACCTATTTTAAATTAATTTTTTTTTTTAACCCCTATCATAATCGTATTTTGACCCAATTCTGGGCTAATTTTAATTTAAAAGTATTTAGCATTCTTTAAAGGCTTGTTGGTCTTCAAAATCGTCAAGCAAAGAATGGACTCAACGCTCGAGTAACTGAAATCTGCAACATCACACAATTAGTGGATTGATTCCTCACAAGTGGAATCGTGATTCTGATTCCGAGTTTGTAATCGATTCCTATCAATCCTGGCATGGAATCGCCGAAGCCTAATGACTGTATTACCGTATGTATGATTACCGTATATATGATTGTACACGCCATTTGCAAACATCAATCATTGTAAAAACCTGACTATTTTCAAGCACTGCCCACATTTTATTGAATTTGTCTGAAGGAAGTCAAGGAACCAAACTGTAAGAATAGCACATTTTGTCCAGGTTTTTCCAGCTTCTATGAAAACAGAACTTTAAACAGATCAGCGACACAATATTTACTATAAAATACGAATCTCCTAACCCATCCATTTTTTGAAATCCATTTTCAAAACTACAGCTCAAGCAAATGGTTTACAGGCCTAATACCTAATAGGTCAAGTTTTTGTAATAAATGTGTAACATCTACAAGTGATAAGTAGCGATCTAGTTACTCGGATTAACCCGTGTTTCAATTTTGCAGCTACCTTCACCCTGTGAGCAAGAGTGAGCCGACGCCAGGCATGAGGTACGAGTTGCCGCTCTACACCGGCTTTGGCTGGGAGGAGGACTCTCTCTGCTCCTGCATGGGTCTGCTGCTAAAGCCACTGCGGAGGGACTTCATTGAATTCATGGAGAAAGAGAGGTAGGTCTTGAATTGACACAAATTTGACTAGCAAATCACTGCTAATGGTTTCCCGTGTACTGTAGTCAGCTTGAGGCAGTGTTGTAGGAGAGTATTTTCCGAGTACTAATTGTTTACTAGGCCTTCCAAATATTGAGCTGTTTGTTGCAAACAAAGCGAGACAAAAATTGGCAGTGGACAACAACTTTTGACTTTGGATGCATAATCAAAGTTTTTGGACAGGAGTACTTGGAAAGTACTCGATCGAGTACTTATCAAAATATTTTAGTCGATAGATGGTGTAATAGATAGCAAAATGTCCCACTTTGTTTCCCATATTTATGGAATGACCCATCTGTATATATTTAGCCATTGTTTACTAAAAAGGCAAGGCTAACCGCTTACTATTATAACCCCTTAAAAATAGTAATTTCAAGAAAAATCATATTTTGACCTATTTTAGATAAAATGCAAATTAACCTCTTAGAATATTTTTGATTTTCAAAATCTCAATTTGTGGCTCTTTGAAGGCTTGTTGTGGTGTCAGGTCTTCAAAATCTTCAAGCAAAGACTGGACTCAACGCTCAGGGGCCAATTTCATAGAACTGCTAACCACATAAATTTGCTTAGCACAAAAAAGTCTTGCTCATTAAAAACATGTTACCAGCCAAAATTCGATGTTTTTGTTCATGCTAAGCCAAAAACCACCTGATTATCAATCAAAAACACCAAAGATCACGTGACATTTTGGTCTGTAACCTTGTTTTTGCCAAGGACGAATTTTCATGCTAAGCAAATGTTTGTGCTTAGCAGCTCTATGAAATGGGCCCCAGGGCATTTATCGGCTTTGGCACCTGAAGTCTTCAAATATTCAAATAAGATAGCAAAATGTCGCACTTTGTGTCCCAACTTTATGGAATGACCCATCTACTATTTCACTGTTTTCTGTCTAATCTGCAGGCATAATCGGCGGCACGTTCTTAGAGCGAAACTGCATCAAGAAGCCCAACCAGGAACGCTTTGGAGCTGAGCTGTCTGAGTACTACCGGGCTAGAGACCTGAACGGGGGCAGCCAAGTCAACTTTCCCCATCACATCTTCATCTTGATTGACGCAGACGAGTACGCCTTCGGCTATATTCCACCCATGAGGTAAACAAGGAAGGTTTTCGAACCGCAAGTCTCACCTACTTTCGCGATTACCTTATTTACAACTTGACCACAAATGAGCTTTAGAATCATATTGGGTGAAAATGTATTTGCAAATTTGATGTACATACAATAAACATCTATTTGCATCAATATACATGTGCTTAGGAAAATCACAGTTTCCAAATTTGACATGAGCTAGGAAACAAACCAAAAATATTATACTTTCAATTTTTTTAAATATTGTAAACAAAAAGTTGGGGTATATTTGAACCCAGAGTTGGCTCAAGGTCGTGTCACATGTCATTCACAAAGTCAAATTCAAGGTCAAGAGGTCATTGTAGGTCAAATTGCTCGGACATAAAAATATTATGCCAAAATTGATTATTTATGATATTAACTTTCCAATAAAATCAAAATCAGCAAATTTGGTCAACAGGTTAGAGAGGCATGTTCCTTTGAATATTAGTAGCCACGCCCATTAATAGTGGCCACGCCCAATAATAGTGGCCACGCCCATTAATAGTGGCCACGCCCATTAATAGTGGCCACGCCCATTTTGGCCAATCAATTCCTTAAAAGTCCTAAGCCCAATTCAATTTATGCTCCCACAAATATACTCTTTGACCATTTGCAATACATTATAAAAAGAAAACCAGTAAAACGTTTTGATGCACTATGAAATGATTTATTGAAAAACTTCATTACACGTCACATGTTTCCAGTGCAATTCAATTCATGCTTCTACAAATATACTCTTTGACCATGCAGTGCTTACATCTTTAGCTTCGCCCATAACTCTGCATTATAAGAAACTACATTATAACACACATTGCATGTTTCCAGCTTAATTCAATTTATGTTCCCACAAATATACTCTTTGACCATGTGGCAATTACAACTTTAGCTCCGCCCATATTAATTGTGCATTATTGTGTTCAAACTTCATTACACGTTTCAAGCCCAATTCAATTTATGTTCCCACAAATATACTCTTTGACCATGGGGCACATACAACTTTAGCTCCGCCCATAATTTTGTTACCATTTGCCTTTTGTTTTGTTTTTTTGGTGCAGTTTATAGTTTCTAACATCAACTCCATCATTCTGAAGTTGGGTCAGGGTAGGGCTGTGCATTGGAACAGAGTGCTAAACTACGTAACCTGACCACTGATGTCAGGAACTGATTCTAGACTATGGAATTAAGTACTCAACTTTACAAACTACATAGTCCATTAATTAGGAGATACTCTATAATTAGGAGATACTCTATTAATTAGGAGATAGTCTATAATTTGAAGATAGTCTATTATTTCGAGAAAGTCTATAATTAGGAGATAGTCTAGTAATTAGGAGATACTCTATAATTAGGAGATACTCTATTAATTAGGAGATTGTCCATTAGTTAGGAGATTGTCTATTAATTAGGAGATAGTGTATTAATTAGGGGATTGTCCATTAATTAGAAGATTGTCCATTAATTAGAAGATTGTCCATTAATTAGAAGATTGTCTATTAATTAAAAGATAGTCCATTAATTAGGGGATTGTCCATTAATTAGGAGATAGTCTATTAATTAGGAGATTGTCCATTAGTTAGGAGATTGTCCATTAGTTAGGAGATTGTCTATTAATTAGGAGATTGTCCATTAATTAGGGGATTGTCCATTAATTAGGGGATTGTCCATTAATTAGGGGATTGTCCATTAATTAGAAGATTGTCCATTAATTAGAAGATTGTCTATTAATTAAAAGATTGTCCATTACTTAGGGGATTGTCTATTAATTAGGAGATTGTCTATTTATTAGACGATTGTCCATTAATTAGGGGATTGTCCATTAATTAGGGGATTGTCCATTAATTAGGAGATTGTCCATTAATTAGGGGATTGTCCATTAATTAGGGGATTGTCCATTAATTAGGAGATTGTCTATTAATTAGGAGATTGTCCATTAATTAGGGGATTGTCCATTAATTAGGAGATTGTCCATTAATTAGGAGATTGTCCATTAATTAGGAGATTGTCCATTAATTAGGGGATTGTCCATTAATTAGGGGATTGTCCATTAATTAGGGGATTGTCCATTAATTAGGAGATTGTCTATTAATTAGGAGATTGTCCATTAATTAGGAGATTGTCCATTAATTAGGGGATTGTCCATTAATTAGGAGATTGTCCATTAATTAGGAGATTGTCCATTAATTAGGGGATTGTCCATTAATTAGGAGATTGTCCATTAATTAGGAGATTGTCCATTAATTAGGGGATTGTCTATTAATTAGAAGATTGTCTATTAATTAGAAGATTGTCCATTAATTAGGGGATTGTCCATTAATTAGGAGATTGTCCATTAATTAGGAGATTGTCCATTAATTAGGAGATTGTCCATTAATTAGGAGTTTGTCCATTAATTAGAAGATTGTCCATTAATTAGAAGATTGCCTATTAATTAGGAGTTTGTCCATTAATTAGGAGATTGTCTATTAATTAGGAGATTGTCTAATAATTAGAAGATTGTCTATTAATTAGAAGATTGCCTATTAATTAGGAGATTGTCCATTAATTAGGAGATTGTCTATTAATTAGGAGATTGTCCATTAATTAGAAGATTGTCCATTAATTAGAAGATTGTCCATTAATTAGGAGATTGCCTATTAATTAGGAGATTGTCCATTAATTAGGAGATTGTCCATTAATTAGGAGATTGTCCATTAATTAGGAGATTGTCCATTAATTAGGAGATTGTCCATTAATTAGGAGATTGTCTATTAATTAGGAGATTGTCCATTAATTAGAAGATTGTCCATTAATTAGGAGATTGTCCATTAATTAGAAGATTGTCCATTAATTAGGAGATTGTCCATTAATTAGGAGATTGTCCATTAATTAGGAGATAGTCCATTAATTAGAAGATTGTCCATTAATTAGGAGATTGTCCATTAATTAGGAGATTGCCTATTAATTAGAAGATTGTCTATTAATTAGGAGATTGTCCATTAATTAGAAGATTGTCCATTAATTAGGAGATTGTCTATTAATTAGGAGATTGTCCATTAATTAGGGGATTGTCTATTAATTAGAAGATTGTCCATTAATTAGGAGATTGTCCATTAATTAGGAGATTGTCCATTAATTAGAAGATTGTCTATTAATTAGGGGATTGTCTATTAATTAGGAGATTGTCCATTAATTAGGAGATTGTCTATTAATTAGGAGATTGTCTATTAATTAGGGGATTGTCTATTAATTAGGAGATTGTCTATTAATTAGGAGATTGTCCATTAATTAGGAGATTGCCTATTAATTAGGAGATTGCCTATTAATTAGGAGATTGTCTATTAATTAGGAGATTGTCTATTAGTTAGGAGATATTTTTTTTTTAAATAGTCTATTAATTAGGAGATTGTCTACAAACAGATAGGGTTTTGTGTTGGCATGGTCTTTATTTTGGATTTGTTTACAAACAGTTAGTCTTTTTTTGTGGACTTAGTCTTTTTTTGTGGACTTAGTCTTTATTTTGGACTTAGTCTATATTTTGGAGATGGTCTATTTGTTTACAACCAGTGTTTTTTTGGGACATGGTCTTTATTTTGGACTTAGTCTTTATTTTGGACTTAGTCTATTTGTTTACAAACAGATAGTCTATTTTTTGGGATGGTAATTTGTCAACCTAAGGTTTATATATAACATCGAAGAATTTGTTTTTCAAGAGCCAGTTAGCTCAATCAGATAAGCTCAGGACTGCAGTGCAGAAGGTCCTGGGTTCAAACCCCGGTGGTGCCTTCCTTATAACTTGAAAAATGAAAAATGAAAAATGAAAAAGGATAGTCCTAGGACTGTAGTGCGGTTACAGAGGGTATAGTGCGGTTACAAGTACAGACAGAGGGTCCTCAGGAGAAGCCGAGGGTGGGGCCCGGGAGAAGGAGGAGGAGCCCCCCTGGGGGGGGGGGGGGGGGGGGAGGGGAGGTCCGAAATATAGACTATCTCAGAAACCTAATTTTTGAATTTGGGCATAAGTGAGGTACCTGGGAAATTTAACTTGCTTTAAAAAAATAACAAAGTTCAAATCTAATACCAAAAAAAAAACCGTATTAGCTTGAACTTAGTTATTTTTTTAAAACATACAAAATATTAACAAGACTGTATTTCTAACATAACATGGTTTTATAATTTATTTCTGTATTTTGTTACAAAACAGCAGTTTTAAGAATATACAACAGTGTATTACAAATTTCATGATAGCACTTATGAAAGGTTTTACAATAATAGAGCAAATTAAACCGATTGAAATGTGTACCAGGCAATCAAAAATTAAGTTTTTAAATGTACTTTGAAATAATTCACTTGACAAGACCAAATTTGGACAAATTCAATTAAAATGCAAGCATAACCTTTACAATTTTTGTTGTCAGTTGTTGCCAATTTTTAATTAAAATGCAAGGCTAAGCCCTTATTTTTTTTTATTTTAGAGAACAATATTTTTTAATACCTAATTTGTAATAAAAATGCAAGCCTAACCCCTTACAATTTTTTAGTCAATTTCAATTAAAACGCAAGGCTTACCGTTTATGATTTTTAATTTAAGAAAAATTCAATTTATTCTAATTTTAATTAATAGCCCTTATAATTTTAATTTAAGAAAAATGTAATTTTGGCCAATTGTTAATACAATGCAAGGCAAATGCCTTATAATTTTTAAGAAATATTAAAATTATAATTTTAATTAATAGCCCTTGAAATTTTAATTTAAGAAAAATCTAATTTTGGCCAATTTTAATTCAAATGCAAGGCAATTGATTTTTAATTTTCAAGAAATATTAACATTTGTTTAATTTTAATTGAAATGCAAGCCTTTACGATTTATTTTTGCAAATTTTAATTAAAATGCAAGGCTAATTATTGTTCTTATTTTAGACAAATCTAATTTTCAATACCCAGTTTTAATTAAAATGTAAGCCCAACCCTTACAATTTTTAATTAAAAACAATCGAATTTTAGCCAAAATTGAAAGCCTTAACCCTTACGATGTTTATTTTAAGAATATCAAATTTCTTCTAATTTTAATTAATAGCCCTTAAATTTTTAATTGAAGAAAAATCTAATTTTGGCTAATTTTTAATGCAAGGCTAACCCCCTTATGATTTTTAATTAAAGAAAAATCTATTTTCAGTCAATTTTAATTCAAATGCAAGGCAAATGCCCCCTTATGATTGTTAATTTTCAAGAAATATTAAAATTCGGCCAATTTTAAATTAAATTCAAGCCTTTACAATTTAATTGAAATGCAAGCCCAACCCTTACAATTTTTAATTACAAAAAATCTAATTTTAGCCAATTTTAATTAAAATTCAAGCCTAAACCCTTACGATATATATTTTAAGAAATATCTAATTTTAATTAATAGCCCTTAAAATTGTAATTTAAAAAAAATCTAATTTTGGAAATGTTTATACAAAAGCCTTGTGATTTTTAATTTTCGAGAAATATTAAAATTCGGCCAATTTTTAATTAAATGCAAGCCTTTAGAATTTTTTATTGCAATTTTTAATTAGAATGCAAGGCTAACCCCTTATTTTTCTTATTTTATAAAATTCTACCTTTTAATACCCAGTTTCAATTGAAATGCAAGCCTAACCCTTACAATTTTTAATTAAATTTTTTTTAATTAAATGCAAGCCTTTAGAATTTTTTATTGCAATTTTTAATTAGAATGCAAGGCTAACCCCTTATTTTTCTTATTTTATAAAATTCTACCTTTTAATACCCAGTTTCAATTGAAATGCAAGCCTAACCCTTACAATTTTTAATTAAAAAAATCTAATTTGGGTCAAATTTAATTAAAACGCAAGGCTAACACCCCTCATATTTTTTTATTTTATATAAATCAAATTTTAGCTAATTTTAATTAAAATGCAATGCTAACCCATTATTGTTCTTATTTTAGACAAATCTAATTTTCAATACCCAGTTTTAATTTAAATGTAAGCCCAACCCTTACAATTGTTAATTAAACAAAATCAAATTTTAGCTAATTTTAATTAAAATGCAAAGGTAACCCCTTACAATTTTTATTTTAATACAAATACAATTTTAGCAAATTTTTATTAAAACACAAGTCTAAGGAATAAATCCAAGACACAATTTCTAAGAATATGCTCCTCGACAGCAGCTATACCATCTCGTAACCCCATCTGGGCCAACCCTGGAATGACTGCCGATGAATTCCGTCTGCAGATCAACCAAGCCCTCCGGAAACACAAGCCACCCTTAAGCCCAACATCTCCAGACAAGAACAGTCAGCCATCACGTCACTGCGCCAAGACAAGTTCATCCACACTCTTCGAGCGGACAGGAGCAATGCCACTGTCATCATGGTCAAGGTCGAGTATGACCACAAGGTGGTGGACATCCTCAACTTGGACTGCTACCGTGAACTGCGGAAAGACACCACACCATCCATCGAGAGGAAACGGCAAGGGAAGCTCCTTTCTCTCCAGCAGTCTGGCAACATCTCCCAGCCATTGTACAGACAGCTCCGCCCATCGAGCTCCAAGTGCCCACGATTCTTCAGACAGCCCAAGATCCACAAGAAGGATGTTCATCTATGCCCCATCTTAGCTTGCAGTGGAGGCCCCACCTACGACACAGCCAGACATCTCGCCAAAATACTTCAACCCCTGGTAGGCAACGCCGAACACCACATTAAGAACTCCCCACCCTCCAGCCGAACGACATCATGGTCAGCTTTGATGTCGTCTTCCTCTTCACTAATGTCCCCACTTCCGAGACCACCACCACCAAGAACAGACACCAAGCAGACCCCCACCTCAAGGACCACACCGACTTCCCCCCTAACCAGCATCATGATCTGTTCCTCGATTGTGTCAACACATCCAACTTCCGGTGGTAGGATAAATTCTTCGAACAGTCGACTGAATCTTCCATCGGATCTCTTATATCCTCGGTTCTGGCCAACATATTCATGGAAGAGTATGAGCAGACCGCCATTGCCACAGCAAACCACAGACCTTGTGTTTGGCTCCGGTATCTGGACGATGTCTTTGTCATCTGGCAGCATGGTAAGGATAACCTCCGGCTCTTCTTGGAACACCTCAACAGGCTTCACAGCAGCGTCTAGTTCACCATGGATCATGAAAGGGACAGAACGTCTTATTTCTGGATGGTGAGGTGTCCAGAAAGCAGGACAGGAGTCTCACTCGAGGCGTCTACCGCAAACCAACCCACACAGACAGATACCTCCATAGCAGTTCCTTTCATCACCCCAAGATCAAGACGTCCGTCAACCAGGCCTTCGTCCGCAGGGCATACAACGTCTGCAACAAGGAACATCTCTCCCATGAACTCCACCACATCACCACAACGCTGCAACGAAGCTGATATACAAGGCCAGCCAATTCAAGACACAAGACCCCAGACCAAATCCCGGCCGAAGGGTCACCTATATCCAAAGCCAACTAGTTTAAGGCCCCTAAGTCCATTACTCTCCCCTACCAAAGAAGTACTTCACACCACAACCAGCGCATCCTCCACAAGCACGCAATTCAAGTTTTCCCCACAGTGCCCCTCAAGATCCAGATCCTGCCGACTTCACACAACGACCGGCCAGACACAGAGCGCAGACCAGGAGTGTACATGATCCCCTGCCAATGTGGCAAAGTGTACATCGGCGAGACTGGCAGGGACCTCCACACCAGACTCGATGGACACAAAGCCCATTACAGAAAGAAAGACTTTGACAAATCATCAATTTATAAGGACTTCAACATCGAAGACCATCAGTTCAACTGGAATCAGTCTGAACTCATCACCAGCATCGAAGTGGTACCCCCGCCGCAATATGGTAAAGTGTACATCGCATCGGCGAGACTGGCTGAGACCTGACAGACTGGGACCTTCCCACCAGACTCAACGAACACAAAGACCAAGGCAGAAGAGAAGACTTCAACAAATCATCCATTGTCAAGCATCCATTTGCTTTAGGGCCATCGCAAATCACTGTCTGTATTACTGCAGCACCCAATTCTGTAGCGTCTTTTGGCCGATTTAAATTTAAATCGAATATTAGCTAATTTCCTTTCAATACAAGGCTAACCTAACCCCTTACAATTTTTATTTTTAGCTTATTTTAATTAAAATGCAAGGCTTACCCCCATATTGTTTGTATTCTAAGAAAAATATAATGTTGGTCAATTGTAATTAACATAAAAGGCTCCTTACAATTTTTATTTTTAGCTTATTCTAATTAAAATGCAAGGCTAACCCCCATATTATGTTTATTCTAAGAAAAAAAAAAATTTGGTCTATTTTAATTAAAATAAAAGGCCCCTTACAATTTTTTATTTCCAATAAAACTCGAATTTCTGCCATTTTTATTAAGATGGCAAGCGCAACCCCTTACAATTTTTAATTTAAGGAAAATCTATTTTTTGCTAAATTTTATTCAAATGCAAGGCTAACCCCTTATAAATTCTTTTTTTGGAATTTTTCCCAATTTAACTTTAAATTCAAATTTTAATTACGATCTTTAATTTTTAAGACAAATCAAATTTGTGCAAGGCTAACCCTGTATGAT
Source organism: Crossaster papposus (assembly GCA_037893245.1). Lineage (NCBI taxonomy): Eukaryota > Metazoa > Echinodermata > Asteroidea > Velatida > Solasteridae > Crossaster > Crossaster papposus. Next base: position 490,137 of record JBAIAA010000650.1, on the reverse strand, counting down.
TTTTAATTTAAGAAAAATATAATGTTAGCAGGTTTTAATTGAAATGGCAACACGTCTGCACAAAAAAGCAAGAGGTTGTGGGTTCAAGTCCAACAGTGTTTATACAGTGAATATACATCATTGACGCAAATCCCATCTTTTACATGTCAATAGTAAATTGAACCATTAGTCCAGCATTGTTTTTTTTAATTTATTGGATTACGAACCTGCCGACTCAGAAGAAATTTTGGAAGAAACATCTGAAAATTTAAATTAGTTTTTCCCAACAGGGAATTTGTAAAATTTAAACAATTTAAAAAAAATTAATGCACTGTATTTTTTTCCCTCCGACGCAGTATTTTGAGCAAGTTGGATTTGTTTTTACCAAAGCGAGTACTAAATGCCACTTAGTTATTTTGCGGATATCAGTCTGACACCGAGGATTAATTTGCAAAGGTCCATCACCCTGAATATCTGGCTCTTGAGGATAAAGCAACCTCTCCAATAACACTCTCAAGGTTACCCTTAATCGTCATGCCCTGATCAGGTCAATGTTTAATTTGTTTTCACCCTTAGACCCTGCTATATTTCATTTTATGTTCGTAATCCAATAAATAAAAAAAAATGCTGGCCTCACACATATTTACAATTACTTGTACAAGTATGGATAATTCTCTAAATTTAGGGTCCAAAGTGCGACATTCTACCTGCCCCTGTCATTTTGGTACTGAAGTGTCATTGAAAATGACTTTGAAATGACTTGGTTGAGTCATTTGTTAATATGGCTATCACAAATATACCTGTTTATTGTAGCTTTTTGCAAGTTCAAATATGAAAAACTAAAAAACATGCACGTACTCACGAATGGCATGCTATTAAGTTGTAATGCTTTTTTCAGAAGCTGATATTTTGTCCGAAAAGATAACTTTTGTTGTCATAAACGGTTTATAATTTCCATCCTTTTATAGCAAGTTAAAGCTCTTGACAATTAAAAAAGTCACTGCAAAACACTCCAGTAGCCTATGATAATGATCGCCTCACAAACATTTTAACTTGTGAACTTTGCGTAAAAGTTTTTGAACACCGTGGCACACAGTTGCAGCTGACACGTGTACAATTTAATCACCAACTTTCAAATATTTGAATATTTGGTCAAATGCAGTTCAAAAAAAAATCAAATACTAAATTTTGTTGAGTGTGTTCATCCAAAATTACAAAATAATTATGAAAACCAGATGCCATAGTTGGACCCCAAATTTCTAGAACAAACCATACATACACTTGGTGATTAATATGTTTGTGGACTTAGGTGGGAGATGACCTGTAGAGTTCAACTTGTTGAATGGTTACACGGAAAGTTTAAAAAAGGTCACACTATCACAGGGCCTACTTCGCTAATCTTCTAAAACATTTATAGGACAAAATCAAAAAGATTTTTTGTGGGAAGCAGACAAGAGGGGTTCTCTTTCACCAGGGTAATGCTCCAGGCTAATTTTGCCTCGGGTGACGTACGTCATTGATGGGGTGGACCACTTTCTGGGGCCCAAGACAACGGTTCTACACAGAAGGGATCTGTATGCTCCATAACCGCTGGACTAATTGTGTTAATGTAAGAGGGGACTATGTTGACAAATTAAATGATTGATTTTCTAAAACTCCCTCCTACCTAAGGCCACAAACTGATCAATCACCCTTCAAATAAATGGGAGGTGTTCTGGTAAAATGAGACGGAACTGGGCACAGGTCATATGAGGAAAAAAATTAAGAAAAAAACAAGAATGGTGGGAATTTGTCTGATTTTAAAATTTATAGATATTTGTAATCTCTGATACATGTATGTCTATTACACACAGTTTAAAGAAATAGCATAAAAAACATGACATTTTTCATTTTCACAAATTTATACAAAACTTGTTTTCTTCAGTATATTTTACTATTTATGCCGATAAGCGCATACTTTAAACAGCAATAACTTGTCAAGGGAGTGTCCGATTGAAGTGTAACAACCTTATTGTAAGCAAACTTTTAATCACAATCTCTCAATTCAACCTCAGCCCAGTTCCGTCTTATTTTACCAGAATGACTCACAAAGGTGAAGTGTTCATTCTCAAAAACTTTAAAAGGCAAGTTAAATTGTACTCATCATTCCTCAAGTTTGGTGAGTAGCTGCTGCTCCGTTGTCTTCGTGTCGACAAGCTCTTGTTCTTCAATCGTGTCTTCCCACTCAAACAAGTCTCTGCAACAAAATGGTCAGAGTTTCAAATAAATAAGTGGACACTCACTATATAGGTGTAAAGAAAACTGCATCCTATATGATTTAATTATGATTGAGGGATCCCTGTTTGCTATTTCCCAGCAGCCGATTTCACGAATAAGTACGCAGCTTGCGCCATGCTTAGGACTGGCTGCAGAATCGAGTGGCACCTCTCAAAATTCTGTCACAGGTAAAATCCCAATTTGTTTACTTCAAACACAAGGCTGTGATTGTCATTTTTATCAAGCTTGATAAGTTGAGCAATGACTGAGCAATGAGCAAATGTCTGTAAAATGAAACTTACAAAACTTGATGTTGCGTCTCTAGTGGTATTCCCAGGAGACCAATCATGGCTTGGTGTTCCTTGGCAACTATCTCCATGGCTTCAAACAGGCCCGCTGAGCATCTTGGCCTCCGAGTTGATCTAGTGAACTGTCAAGAAAACCAGAATGTGATGAAAAAACAAACAGGTAGCTTAGGTACCCCCCCCCCCCCTCCCCTTCCACCCCCCCCCCCCCCCCCCCCTCCCCTCCCCTCCCAAACCTAGATCCGCCACTGGCTTGGTCAAAATGTGAAGATAAAAAATGTCTTCGGTATAGATTTATTTTCCACTGGAATTTATGTGAATTATCTATTTGTTCAAAACAATAAACTTGAATATGCCACTTGCACTTGAATTCTGACTTTGGGATGTGTGCTGGGGGTGGAATTTTGGTTTTTTTACCAAAATTATCAGAAATTGATTTACTGCTGCACGGGTACGAGGTATGATTTAAGAAAGGGGGAAATGGGACCATTTTTCAGGGGCCATTTATGTTTGAACTCTGCCATATGTGGGGGGCCAATGTACGGTGAATCTCCCAATGTCATGAGCTTATTATTTAGAGATTGAGTTACTGCTGTACGCAGCATAACAATTATTTTTACAACAAAACAAAGGTCAACTATTGTACCACGTCACACTTGTTCAAGAAATTGCCAGGCACTTGTGTCCAAATCCTTGCCCCTGCCTGTGAAACATCTCAATCAAGCTGGCTAGTTTCCCCTCCAACAATTCCCTGCAAGGCAAGAGAATAAATATTGTTTGAAAAGATGCAATAATTTCTTTCAGGAGACAGGAATCAGACAATTAAAAAAATATAGACTTTATTTACCTTAATTATTTTTATTAAAAGACTTACAATTTCTGACAAACTGTTTTGGTTTTTTAATAATTATGGGCCACGCCCTTGGTGCACACAGCAGTATGATCACCTAGGAGTAGGGGGGCAAAATATTTGGCCAAACGTCCTAGATTTTACTGTTCAGTATACAACTTACAAAAATACACTGTAAATTAACTAGAAAGTAAACTTTAATTGATTAAAAGGCATATAAAGGCCGCGACGTGTGAATTTACCCTTGTTTTTTATATATCTTTTAGATAAAGCTTAGCATGCCACTCGTGCCGCGCCACCGCCCGCGCAGAATTTAAAGGACGTGTTTTGATCGGTATACCGCCCTCCCTTGACCAAGTTCTAAAGTAGTTGCCGTAAAACTGTCATACCGCCCTCTTTTGATTGATTACTGGTAGATGCCTGTGCTGTGTGCAATGTTATGAAATTAAAAGGTCATTAATCATTAATAAACGATCAGGTAAAATGCTTAACCATGTGTTTAGTAGGGCTATGTGAATTAAAATAGTGTTTTTGTAGACTATGCTGAATGCTGAAGTAACTAACTAACTTCACTGCGTTCTGTGCACACGTTTCCAACTAGTTTCGGCCGGGACACAAACTACATCATGTATATCTTGTTTTGTAAATTGGAAAACAACAATTGTAATACATTTTTGTTAGTATTGTAGCTAGCAGACTTCCCAGAATGGGGAATACATTGCGAATGGGTGTACGAACACTACAGAGGTTCAATGCCGAGAATCGAGCTCACAGGTTATTGGATAAAGACAAGATTCGACTGGCACCGAGACATCCGAGCACCGCGAAAGCAATCAAGGATTTACAGGAAAGTAAGATATTTAGCTTGATTTAGGTTGAATTTAAAACACAATACAGGCAGTTATTTGCCCATAAAACCAGGGACAAGCACACCTCCATCACCCCAAGCCAAAACTACCTATACCAATGGATGGAGGGTGGAGAATCCTTCTAGACAAGCACACCTCCACCACCCAAAACCCAAACTACCTATACCAATAAATGGAGAATCCTTCCAAAAGAACAAAGATACCCCAAAATCCTGAATTTGTACGTTTATGCACCAGCAAATCAACTAAATAGAAACGTGTATTTTCACAGCCACTATTTTATTGTTTTTACTTCAGAAAACTCGGATGTTTTAGAGCAACAACAGCGAAAGGATGAGAAATTGTTAGGATTCCTACACAACATCAGGGTGGACTCGACAGACCCAGAACAACCGAAGGTAAGGCCGTGTCCAAATCTCTTCTCTATAGGGCTAAATTGTCCAGGTCTTTGCCCATTACAACTACGTGTGAGCAGACCGACAATAGACGTAGTTGTAGCTCTTGAAGCCTGTTTTGGACACGACCTAAGTAACAACATGCGATTGGGATCACAGTGAATGACAGTGACGTAACTAGGCTTTAATTTGCAAGTAGAGAGAGGGGCCCGTTCCTATGACACAAAATAACACTTTCAGGTTTTTGGATTTACTTGACTTAGCAAAGTAGTTAGCAACATAACAACCAACAGGTATGCTACAAATATAGAGCAGTGGTTTTTTTTTGTTTTTTTTAATATTTGTTTTAAAGGAAAATTTAACCCCAAATTCATGTTTGTCTTCTTGTGAAAGTTGAGATTATGTTCACAAAACAAACACTTTTTAGTTGCAGCCTGAGCAAGCCACAGAGCCCAAACCTTCACTTGCCAAAACGAAGCGTACGCTGCCCTCGAGCAGAAAGCCACCAGCTGCAGTTACAACGATGTTTGAAGTTCCCGATGAGGTGCCCGAGGGCCGACTGACAGTACCCATGGCGATGGAGATCCTGGCCAATCACAAACGCAACCCTAAGGTAAATGTTGACCTGCTTCAGGCCTCTTGACCAAGTCAATACAAAAAAATTGTAATGGATTTAGAAAGAATGTTTCTTATATGACACTTTAAAATAACATGTTTCTCCCCTGTGCAGGAATGGCCGGCGGAGAGATTAGCCACGGACTACAATCTTGATTTGATCGACACCAAAAATATCCTAGAGTATTTCAATTCTTTCAAAGTCATCCCGATAGAGAGCGGCCCCACTACTCGTCCAGTTCGCCTTCTGGGGAGGAGATGAATATGTAATAATATGTAAATGAGGTCATTTGGGTTGCACCATCAACCTTTGGGGCAAAGCTGTTGGCCTTTTCGACTCCCTGGTTTCGTCTTTGGCTTATTTTAAGCTCCCAACTCTCAGAACTCCAGCCACATTCTGGTGTCCGTTTGTGCTTCAGAAACATTCAGTCTGCTCACGTGACCCCGAAAATTTAAACATTTTCATTTGCTTCTCAATGATTCGGAATTTGGAGGCGGAGCCGAAGCAAATGCTTCGAAAACACCCTATAAGTGAGTGTAATTTAAAAAATGTGCAAAATCCTTTAAGATATTGAAAATGAAAGTAGTTGACGTCTCCCTATTGATGTCCGCACAATGAACAATCTGAAAACGCTGTGGACTCGCACATGTCCACACAAGGTTTTTTTGTCCTCTCTGAACAAGGGCTTTCGAGAGAAAAACTCAGGTTAGGGGGGCATCTGTCGCAGAATAAAGGGAAACGCTTGAGGGAAACAGAATTACATTTGGGGGTGAAATATTTATCTGGGTGCGAGAAATTAGTATTTAGGCAGACAATTCTTAACCAGTTCGCGCCAGAAGACGTATATAGACACAAAGTTTTCCCCAGATTCGAAACCGATGATGCATAAGCAAGGCTGGAAATGCATGGGTGTGCTTCCCGGTACCATCGGCCTGAACCCGCCTCAGATCGAGTTTCGTTAAAAATAATCCTGCGCCAACTGGTTAAGTCAGCAAATACAAAGAAATATCCACAGTTTGTGCCTGAACATAATTGTATTAACTGCACCGTGACTGTTTTCCTTAAAATGTGCAACATTAGCTGTTAAAACCAAATTAAACACGCACAAAAAACATAGCTTTCCTTTCACGTTTAATAAATTTCTTTTTTAGAACTTCTTACTCTGGCCTTTGTTAAAAAAAATCAAACATAATTCAACCAAAAATGTGAGGTAAAATGTACGCGAGAAACAGAATGTCAAAATTACATTTTTGTTTACCGACAGTCAAAGTAGAATGTACCAAATATGGCTGTAATACTATTACTGAGAGATAAACCGTTTTTAAAAGTCGCATTTTTGTGTAAGTTTTTTTTACTTTGAGAAAAGGAAAGCATAATTTGAAAAAACTCAATTCAATTTTAATGGGAAGCATTAGTTGTCGAATCTGTACAGTTAAGGCATCTAAAGGTTTGTGATTTGACAAAATCAAATTCTACAAATTACCAACACCAGAAATAGTGCACAATGTACTCGATTATGAGAATGTAGTGCTGTGATGTATTCGTTAAAGTACTGATGTTAATTGCGAGGGTTAGTTTCGACTCCATGATTTGATGAATTCTTGTGGTCACAAACTCAAATTGTGTGCATGCTGGTTATAAATCTTGATTGTCTAAAAGAAAAAGTATTGCTCCTGAATAGATTGTCTGCACGACAGCCATCTTAGATATATTCATCTGTTGTTAACCTAATACCTCCAAGATGGCCGTTTAATGAAACTGGTCTATAGGTTTGAACATTTCTCAAGTGAATAAATACCCATCTAATGTACATGTACCATTACAAAATAAATGGAGATATCCATTAAACTGAATTCAGTGTGGTTTATAACACTTTGGGAAGTACAATGTATTATCCTATGTATCTGATCGAGTTCAACAACAAAATTCCGTGAAGCCACATTTTGAGTTGCCAGTGCAAAAAATCTATGTGTATAACTTATCGCTCACAGTAATTTTTATGTCATGAAAAATCCATCTGCAGACCAAACGATTAGACCTGTTCAATACAAAACTACACAGTACACATCTCAAAACCCTACTTCGTTAAACTTAGGCGATCAAAACAATCCTGCTTTTGACATAATTATAGCAAGGCTGCATCAACGCATGTGTCTTTGTACAATCCAAGTGACCAGCACTCTTTGTTATTAATCAAGCAAGCGGCGCTAGCACTATAGCTGGAAACTTTTGGATTAGTAATTTACGATTGAATTAATAAGACCCAGGCTGCGAGAATTTAGTAGAGAGAACTTGTTTGGGCAGAAGGAGAATAGACTTCAACTGCCACTATCTTCTTTTAAAAAAGTCTATTAAGCCTGGATGTTATCAATACTTTTAAGATTCATAAAAAATTTGATACAAGTGCAAGAATTACGCTTAATTATTCTATTCCATAACACAGAACAAACGGTGAAGCCGTGTGACCTATAGTCAGGCACCCATCCACAAATGTGCACTTTGCAGTGCAGATGGGCGTTGGGAATCAGACCTGTGGTGCATCCTATATATTAAAAGAATTGCCAGAATTGCCGAAATCTTTCGGATGAATACACCAAAAAAAAACGATGTCTACTCCAGGCTCCACACAATTCCCCTAAAAATTACATACGCGTCTCTGCTAAAAAACAGAACTGACGTTATTTTATACAGAAGTTGAAGACAGCTATGCTTTTAGGGTTTAATAAACAACAATGTACACAACAACATCATTACAGAGGAAAATGATACAAAATTGTCTGTACACAAAATTGCCTGTGGCTCCGCAGCAGTATCTTACAATATCAGACTATTATGAACAATTGGTCATTCTGTTCAAATATTATTGCCCGTTCTCTCTGTACAGTCTTGTACACTTTCTCATCATAAACCAAGTATACAAACATTTGTCAATACATTTTTTTTCGGTAAGATTTTATACCACACCAGTTTAAACAAGCAGCAAAGAAAGAAACATTTACCACCAGACTGCAAGATATCACTTTCTCGGCAACATAAGTTTACATGGTCTCCCCATGGTCATGATATGGATACAGGTTTCTAGTCCCTATAATGACCATCTTTCTTCGGAGAGTTGTACTCGAGTCAAATCAAGAGTCAGGTCGTGTGAAACAGGGTCAAAGAACGAATGTTCACTTAAACAGCTCTTTACTTGAATGGATGACGTGCTTATTGCCATGTGATTGACATGTGATTAACATGTGACTGGCATGGGATTTCAACTCCTAATACAAAGTTGCTTGAATGCACTTTAGTACAGTTTTTTAGTACTGTTGGTTATTCAAATATATGTGCAAACTCAACTGGAGCCATTGGACAATTCGTGTCCATTTTCTGCTTGACCATGTTTTCAAGACGAGTTGAAAGAAATGAATCATTGCTGATGACAACACAAATACACTCGAGAAAAGTGCTCTATAAATCCGCCCTCTATCGTCCATGAACAAGAAGAAAGATGGTTACCAAAGGTTCAACTAATGTATCATCAAACTACATCTTCAAGACCCAAACCTAAACTTTTTCCAAACCCATCCTTTACAGGGAGCCAACACTAAAGCACATGGTAATTAAGATTTTAATACGGTATCTATATACACGACATATATAACATTGATTTGTTTCCATGCTGTCTACAATATAACTTGTTTTTATTTTTAATACTCTATTTACATTTTTTTTTTTTACAAACCGTAAACGATATTTAATCCAAACTGCAGGTTTTGCCAGTTTTGGTATCGAACATTAGCAATTTGTTGGTATAAAAGGTCCAGGGAGACCCTGAATTCTGTACGAAGTCAATTAAACTTCGACAAGTTGGAGTTTTGCAGGTTTAGTACTGTTAGGTTCAGTACCAATAATTACTGAACCTGTGTGCAGTTGTTGATGTTTGTTATGCTTTCTAGTGCGAGAGCCTAGAGGGTTAGGTAACTTGGGTTAAAAGACAAACTGTTAATTTGCACACCAAGTCGTGTGTGGCGATTACAAACATGTAGGAAACTTGAAGCTTTCCAAGATTTGTGGTTTCACTAAACTTCCCACGGATCAACACGAAAAAAACAACACCTTGTTTAATTTACAATTTTGTAAAAAACAAAGATTTTACAAAAAAGTTTAAGAAACCTGCATAGCAAATTCTGTAGAATTGCTTTCAATTTTTTTTCAAGTTGCCAAAACAAAAACTTTAATTGACAAATCTTATTTCTACACAAACAAAAGAGAAAAATAAAAGGATAAAATAAATTAATCTGAAAATAAATTTAACTGAATCCAATTTCTAAAATGAAAATTAAACTATAACTTCTGAATGCAATGGTGTGTTTAAAACCAACACCTCGTCTGCAAAATTGTACTTAAACCAACAAAATATTATTAAAATAAGGACTTCACTGCTTAAAAGGAAGATACATCACTGTATATAATTATCCATTATCTTTCTCGTTAACAACCAAATACAGCAGGTCCTCAGTTAGACTGGCAGAGTTCAGTTTTATTCCCACGACAAAATTCTTTACAAGAATGTCAGGAATTTTCCAATAGCCGCAGCCCAATATTTATACATACACTGGCTTCTTAGTGGGAAATGTACACTGCATAATTAGGTCAAGTACTGTCTGGTGCTTCGGGCGATTGATTTTATATTAAACAGTCTTTCATTTTATGAAAGACTATTCTTTTGGATGTAACTTTTGGGTTTACCAAAACAAATCTCGTTTGAGTAGTCATCAGTTGTGTACTGGGTCTTCTCATTATATTAGCATCCGGACTGAAAGAGGAATTTGCTACTTGTCACAACTACCGGCAAAACATTATTATTGCCGTTCATTACAACCCTTGCCCTCTTGAAGAACCTTACCATTTAAACCGACTCGCAACCGAGTTGGCTACATTCTTTAGGCCATGCACAAAGAATGCCCAAGATACATCAGCATCAGGCAGGCTTTGGCAGATAGCCTCATCCGACTGTAGCCTTAGGCTCATTACTCATCAGATTCAAATAGGATTAAGGAAATAGCGAGTTGACTCAAGTCTCTCACGCTATGATCCTTACAAGGGCAGTTTAGATAAAGGTTGCGGTATTTTCATGCCCAACCTTCGTAAATCCAAAGTTGTGGCATCATCTTTGAATGAAATGTTTCTCCATAAACTGGAAGTGATTCAAAACTGTGTTGGCAAATGTAGATATAATGTTCAGGTTTTCTTTTTCTTGATTGATCTTTTTAATATTTATTTCTATAAAGACTTTGCTTGGACACCTTCGTTTTTGTTAAAGAAGTTTCAAAAATTTCACAAGTCCGATTAAAAGAAACTAACAAAAGATCAATACCCAGGGAAATCTTGTTTGTTGAATTGAGTTAAAGGAAAGTAAAACCAAACTTAACTAATGCATGCATTTCTCATACATAGACTGGCTCCTGGGGTTCATTTTGACTGTCACGTCTGGATGCGTTGTCTTGGTTGGAACCCTTCCCGTTCATCAAGTCCTCGACGGGTTCCGGGTACGGGTACCCGCCGTCGTCAAAGAACCTCCGGAAGGTGAACTCGAAGAAGGCGTGCTCCGGATGCTTCCCGTTCTCCAGCCCGCTGCTCATGGGCCTGCCCTTGCCGCTGCTCGGGTAGTCATCCCAGCTGTCGCCGCTCGAGTTGGAATCCCGGAGTCGATCAGGGTCGACGGGATCGAAGTTGGAGGTGTCCGTGGCGTAGCGGATGGTGGGCCGGTAGGAGGCTCGCGTCTTCCGCAGGTTGGTGCTGAAGTCGATCCCCTGGAAGAACGGGTGGTGTTTGATCTCGTCCGCGCCATAGCGGGTGTCCTGGTCGCGGCACAGGCAGAAGATCAGATCTGTGGCCTCGCCGGAGAGCTTGGCTTGGGAAGGGATGTGAAGCGAGGTGGGCCAGTTGATAACCTGAAATAAGAAACAAAGACGCAAGTCCTGAAACCAAATTCAAAAACTTACAGAGGACAGGTCCAACAAACAAGACAGGGCTGTTCAAAAACAAGCACATTTGATGACCTTTTAACAAAATAGTGAAGCCTCCCTTATCTTCAAGCCTCCCTTATTTCTGAACAATGCACCTACCTTCCACTGCGTCTCTGCCGGAGTGTCGGCATGAAACGGCGGTTGACCAACTAGCATTTCATACAAGATGACTCCGGCACTCCACCAGTCGCACTTTTGTGTGTAACCTATTCAAATAAAAACAAATAAATTGCCTACATGAAATAGCAGTCTACTGAAAGGATACATGCAAATAAATCAGCAAGAATAACTAGACTAGCTCCCAGACATAAAACAGAAACAAGTTTAACACCACAAACTAAGACATTTTTGTAAGAGTAACTAGGAGTTTGGCTTAATGGGATTTCTCAAACCTATTGCCTCATATTATAAGATTTGAAATCCTGAAGCAGAAAAAGAAAGACCGAGTCAACCAAGACGGGAGCTTCAAATCTCGGAAAGCCGAGGTGGAGACTAAGTCTCAGTTTGAAAACCCTCATTAGGTTTGATATACTTACCAACTCTTAGGAGGACCTCAGGAGCGATGTAGTTGGGCGTGCCCACCAGGGAGTGGGCCTTGCAACGTTCCTGCTGCCTCTTGCGTCGTCGTTCCAGCGTTTTCATCCGCTGGCCTTGGATCTTGAACTCCCCATTCTTGTCCTTGAACGAGTCGATGCATCGGCAGGAGTCGCCCCACTCCTCGTTGGGCTCCATGCTGTCCTGACGACTGTGACCCTCTGTTAGGAAAGCATTAAGGAATACTGACGCTACTATCCTAAGCCATTCAGAATGGTCCAACAGTTCACAAGAACTTGTTTAGCATGTATAGAAACTTTTTCTAATCCTCTAATAAAAATACACAACGATAGCACCGAAAGTGCACCGAAAGTGGTCTGGCAAAAGGTGGCAAAGATTTAGCTCTTAAATAACCCAGAATTCAAGTCGACTGAGTCACTCACAATAATCAGCACAAGTGATAGATTGAAAATTTCATTAGATAGGCTGAATGTGATGGGATGGATAGCTATCCATGAACTGTGTGGAAAAAGTAGTTGTTGCTGTACAAGTATGGTCCTCTCACGAGAGAACCAATTTGTGAATATTAATTCAAGTCTAACTTGACAACACAGTTAGTCAACATAGTAAGTCAACTTACGTTTCTGGTAGTACTTGGAGTCATGTGTCCACCTGAACCCTGTGCAGAGTCCAAAGTCAGTGAGTTTGATGTGACCGTCTTTGTCGATCAGCACGTTGTCCGGTTTGATGTCCCGATGGATAAAGCCCATCTTGTGTACACTCTCCACTGCCAGCACTAGCTCCGCAATGTAGAATTTGGCTAGGTCTTCCTGAAAGATCTCCAATCGAATCAGGAGGCTCATAAGGTCTCCTCCGGGAATGTAGTCCATGACAAAGTACAAGCTTTCGTGATCCTGGAAAGAATAGTAGAGCTTGACGACCCATTCGTTGTCAGCTTCTGCCAAAATGTCCCGCTCTGCTTTGACGTGAGCTACCTGGTTGCGCTGTAAGACCTCTGCCTTCCGCAAGGTCTTGATGGCGTACAGCTGCTGTGTGTCGATCTTTCGCGCCAGGGTCACCTCCCCAAAAGCCCCAATACCGAGAGTCTTGATTTTTTTGAAGAGGCTCTTCTGCATCTTAGCCCGTCTGAGCCTGATGTAGTTGGACTCTTTTTGGTTCAGCATGAGTCTCATCTGGTCTTGGGCCTCCTCTGACAGGCTGACCCGCGCCATTTCGTTCTCAAGCTGCAACCGGCGATTAAGTCGTTGTTTATAGGACTTCATTATGTTCTCAACATGCTGCTCCATGTAGAATTTATACGCTTGAGGTGAGTAGGACTTGACTCGCGACTCAAATTTGTCAATGTCTCTTCCCTTGTTCTTTCTCTCGGGGACCGGCGATTCAATTTTTTGTTTCTCTTGTGGTTCTTCCAGAGCACCAGCACTTCTCACTTCGCTACCCGTGTCCGAGGTTGTGGATGCTGTTGATATTTCAGACAGTGGTGGAGAGACAGGTCGTGCGGGAGGAGAATCGGACCTGTTAGAGCTCTGGGTGCTTTGGGTACTCAAGGTACTGATGGTGTCAGGTGAGGGACCTCTTTGAGGCGGTGGTTGATCAGGACCGTGGGCGGTTTGCAGAACAGGTTTTGATACAACAGTACTTCTCACTGACTGCATTACTGGTCCTGAGTAGGCACTTATGGGTAAGGCAGTAGTGGTGTTAGCAGCTGCAGGTTGTGGGGGTGTTATCTTTCTAACTTTTGCACCCGACTCCATAGGGACAGAGCCATAATTGGCCTGCATAGCTCCAGGCTGGGGCAGTCTGTAGGGTGGGGGTAACTTACCCCCTTCCTCGCCGACTCTGGAGATAACGATAGTCAAGGCAGGTTTGGGCTGAGGGGTTTCTGATGATGGGGGCTGCTGCTGTTTTCTTACAACACTGACATTTTGAGATGCGATTGGTTTAAAGCTATTGTGATCTGTGTAGTGGGTCTGCTGCTGGATGGAGGCACCTGTTGTGTTGGATGGGCTATTAAGGGTGCGGTGCTGCGTACTGGCTTCATAACTAGGAGGTTGTTTCAGAGGTGGCTTGATGCTATTAGAGTCCTTCATAAATATGTGTTGTTTGCTGACAAGGTTATCATTGCTGAGCCCGGAGGCCGGACCAACTTGGCTACTGTTAGCCGCTGGTGTTGCTTGGCTCTGAATGCCGAGCTGCTGGCGATGTAAGGTACTCATCTCATAACTCGGAGGAGGCTGGGATTTGTTCATCATGGCATTGATAATGTCCTGATCTAGGAGTTGAGACTGGGGTGTCTCGTGCGGTAAAATGTTGATGTGCGCCGAGCTAAGATACTGCTCACTTGGTATGCCTTGCTGCTGCAGATGCTTGGCTGTTAGATGATCAATCGGGGATCTCTTGTCGTAGTGATTCTGACTGACGTACTGCTGGCTGCTGCAGCTGGGCTGTGGCTGCGATATCTGACCTTGTGAATACAAACCCTGATGATGCATGTCCAAGTGGTTGGACTGCGTTAGGTAGGTCTTGGCTGCCGGATTCTGAGGGGAACTAGTCGTCGTGTTGTAGACTGGGTATAACTGCCTTCCAACTATATAAGTTGTCGTTGTCGTTGTTGATGACGATGAGGATATTCCATAGTAGCACTGTGCGCTCTCTGTTTTGGTCTGCCTCGTGAAGCGATGCTCATCAGGATTCAGAGAACTGGGCGAGGCACTTGAAATGCCCGAGTCACTGCCTGTAGAGTATCTATTGGTGTTGATGCTGCCTTTGTTATGTACACTGCCATTGGAGCCTTGTGAGGGTGAGTAGTACGTTTGGTTCTGTTCTGTTTGGGTTCCTATTCTCCCGATGCCTGCATTTACACTTTGGTTTGTGCCTACCGATGTACGTATATCAGTTTGAGTCCTGTCTACGCTGATGCCTTGTCTGCTTCCTGGTCCTTGCAAAACTAAAGACCTTCCTATACTGTCTCTGTTCTGCCCTTGTGTGCTGGAGCTGGGGGTGACTCCAATACTACCCGGTATGTGCCTCGTGGGTCCTACAGGAACCAGTCGATGGGTAATCTGCTGGGGCCGACCGGGTGTGTACATGGGTTGGTTGGTCTGGGTCAGCCGGTACTCCCCGCTGGGAGAGGGGATTGACCCAAAACCTATGTGACCCCCGGCATGATTGGACAGTGCCGGGGATGACAGGGGCGGGGGAGTCTGTCTCTCACCGATCACAACATTGGTTGTGTACTGTCTGGCTGGGTACTGTGGCAGGCTCTTGGAATTCTCAAAGGAGTTGTTGCGGCTGACTGGGTTGGAGGAGATGCGGGTGGAGTCGGGTTTGAGAGCGGGATGATTGTAATAGGGTGTGGCATCGGAGCGATAGGTGTCCATACTGGGTGAACTGCTGCCAGATCGATCCTCAAAACTTGGTTTCCGGTGAACGGTGGTTGATGCTGAAACAGAAATATAGAAAGCGCATTAATTAAAGATTCCCCAAAACAAACAAACACCCCCAACAAACACAAACAATTACACTGAAAACAATAAAATTAAGAAATCGCAGATTCTTTTTAAAGAAAAGGTATGCCTAACCCAGTTTAAAAGACTGTCAGTTTAAGGGTCCAGTACCCATCCTTACAGATTCCAACAAAACCTGGTGTTGGAGTCTAACTGGATTGGGATTGTCAGGGTTAATTCAATGTCTTGTTTCTCACCTGATGAAACACGGGCACCCCCGTTTGTCATGAATTTGGCACTTGAAACCAGCGTGTCACTGCCGATGTCTTTGGAGTACAGTATATTGATGGTGTCCACCGCAGCCTCAGCGCTCCGATTCTGGCAAAGCTTTAGTGCCTTACTAGCAACCTCCTGCCGAGCATAACAGATGAAAATACCCCGTTAGAAATAATTAATTGCACTGATCATGTATAGAGTGCCACGTTAGCGAAAGAATTGGAAGTCAAAAAAGTTCACTTTTTCAAAAATTATATTTATAATTTGTTTCCATGTGTCCTGTGGTGCTACATGCTCCTATAATAATCAATTCATGAACTCCTATCCTACATAAATCCTTTAACCAGTTCGCGCAAAGTTTCCCCCAGATTCAAAACGGATGACGCATAAACACGTCACGAGCAGGGCCGGAAATGTCTGTCAGCAGCGAGCAAGGCCGAAAATGCGTGGGTGTGCTTCCCGGTACTATCGGCGTGAACACAGCTCGGATCAAGTTTCATTAAAAATAATCCCGCGCCTTGGCTCGGTGATGTTAAAATAATTTGGCGCGAACTGGTCACAATCTAGAAACTTGTAATTTTGGGAGATAAACCCATCGATCCATTGGAATGTCTTCAAGCATCCTTCCTGAATCCTTTACCCTCCTACATTGTTTGGTTTGACAGCACAAATATGCACAAGTTTCCCGAGTCGAGCCTTTTGCCTGTGTTCCTAGAGGGAACACAATTCTTCCCACAGCTTCAATGTACAAACTGTACACACAAAAAGACGGTTTGTGCATTTTTGTGTGGCTGAACAACTGACCCAAATAGTGACTCCCAGACAGGATGGTTAACCATAAACTTCCCAAATCTATCCTAATCTATCCCCTGTTTTGGCGGCTTTTGTAAAGTTGGTCCTGCATGTCTGGCTTGATTGGATTTTGATGGACTTGGGTCAGGTGGCCTTAAGCACTGCTGGGGGGAATCCGATTGATTCTGTCCATCACGGAGTACTGCCGTTATACCCAGCAAGATATGGGATCAAGGGACACCCCCTTAGTCCCTCATACCTTTACACTCTCTAGACTATTGCTACCTAACACACCCCCCTAAAAACCTAAAAAGAATTCCCGAGAAACCACAAAATTCCGGAAGAACAATGACCACCACAAAGGATTGGGGGAGGGGGGGGGGGGGGGGGGGGGGGGATTCACTGTCCCATATCTCGCTTCATAGGTGCTGCAATGACTGGCAAACGAAACTCAGTCATGCGTTACAGCATTGCCAACCCACAGTGGGAAGCTATGAATAGCTTGGATCTTAAGCCTTCTATTCAAATAGGCCCCAATAATCCACATTCCACTATTAGCATTACAATAGAGAGAGAATTTGTCATCTTTCTGCTAAATCTTTGCCCATGGGGGTGCAGACTGTGGAACATTTTGAGAGACAACAAAACGTACAATGTAAGCTTAACATCTGACACCTGTTGATGCAGGAGCATCCTGTGAAACATGTACAAATTTTGTGTCGTTCTTAATTATTTAGTTGAAAATTATACAGTTTTCTACAAAGTTAAAGGTCCAATTTGAACAAAATGGCTAAAATAACCATGTATCCGGGATCTTTCTCTGAACTGATACACAAATAAACCACAAGGGAAACTGACTCGGTAAATTTGTACACATTTCAAAGTGAACAAAATAAATGCCATCTAACAAAGAAACTGACAATTTGGGAGACTGCCAACATAGCTCAAGATAGCTCAGTTAATAATGACTGAACTAAATTAGTAATGAGTTAGCAACGAGTTTTTGAAAAGACTTTTTGGAAAAGGGTTTTTTACTTTCTAAACAAGAAAGAGAAATGAATACAAAAAACGTGTTGGTGTTGGTGACTGCTCATTATGGAGGTATCCTGAATCCGTCATAATCCTGCAGTACCGCTAGGCTTACAATCCTCAATTTACAATCCTCAATCCATCAAAATCTCCTAGTTTTTATTACGGAGGTCTTCTGAATCCGCCCAAATTTTACAAAACAGGGGTATGGATTTTGATGGATTCAAGAAAGTAACGGTTAATCATTCAGTGCAATAAAATGGCCCCAAATTGTCGGTACTTTTAAACCTAGCAGCAATAGTTGAATCCTCACCTCCTCATAGCCCATACTAACAAGTTGCTGCAGCATTTGCTTGTTGGCAGTCGTCGTCGCCGCCGCTGATGCACAGCTTGCTGTGCCTGACACTGACATGGGTTCTCCGATCCCATTCCCGTTAGGCAGTCCCAGACTGTTCCTAATCTCCCGCAATTTGTTCTCGTAATTTCCAAATCGTCTGCGCCCCCCGGCATCCCGTCGTAATACCTCCCCCTGACCGCCATTGCTGGACGGGTCCGGGTTGACGTGCAGGTGCTGCAGCGACTCCTTGATCTCCATTAACATTTGCCGGTTGTTGGTGACCATGTTTCTTGGTCGGGTGCCCTTCTGCATTTCTCAAATCGTTTTTTGTTTGGGGGTACCCTGCGGCCCGGTGATTTGTCTTTGGCAAATGGTATCTAATCTCTACTATGGCATTCTTTCTGCAAAAACAAATCAGACAAAATCCTGTTAACCGTGGTTCAGTCAACATAGGGCACAATTAAATTTTACCAAAGAGAGGTTTGAACCTACGACCTCAGGAATACATTTCCAGTGCTCTACCAACAGAGGCGTTTAGCCTACAGATGTCGACATCTTTGTTCAAAAATACACAAGTACATGTATGAGCTAGTACTACCAACGTACATTGTAAGACCATTGAGGAATCGTATTCCTCCATGGTAAGACAAAGTTCAGTTGGTGGAGCACTGGAGTTGCATTCCAGAGGCTAAAATCTCGAATATTGAATGCAGGGCCCACTCACAACTCTCGACTTTATAAGTTTACCCTAGGACATAGAATAGACTGACCCTAACCCTAACCATGTATACCCCAATACCCATATAATACAGGGCCACTTCATTCTATGTCATAGGGTAAATAAAGTCGAGAGTTGTGAGTGGGCCCTGCTGGGCCCTGCATTCTATAGTTAAGCCATGGAGGTAGGAAACAAGCCCTGCCGATTATTATTTTTAAAAATATTATTATTTATGTTCAAACTTAAAATGTTCTTGAAAATACTTGCCGTCATTTAAATACATTCCATTGGAACATCAAATAACTATTTATATAACACCTGTTAACATTTTTTTTTCCAGGAAAAGCAAACTCTTCAAATATTACAGCCATGACTGCAATGTTTGGCATTTACAGGTAGGATACACCATTAATAATTGCTTGAATTATCATGAATGGGTGAATTTATTTTTGGGAGGGGGTTGTATTTTATAGTAAATATTGTTTAACTGACCCGTTTGAAGTTTTACAATCATTAATGCCGAGGAAATTTAAAAAAACGGCGTTCGTTTTCAACTGCCGTCAGGCAGTGGTTCTTTTGTTGTTCTTGGTTTTTTTTCCTGATCGCCGTCCAACGATTTTTATAAAATTCCTTTTTTTTAGCACAATCCTTTTGCTGGATGCCTACAATCATTATTTACTTTCAAATAAGTAAGATATTTCTTAATTATTCGGTAGTAATTTTTTTCTCGATATCTGCAAATGGTGTATCCTACCTTTAAATGCTGTCCTAATCATTCATTGGTACTAACATCTAACCCATCAACAGTCATGTGGGACAGTTTATGTGAAATATTTGGGGTAATTGTGCCTTTGATGATACAAGCATGAAATTTGGGACACACTCCGAGTATTTCTAGCCCCACACATGGGCTATAGTGTAATTAGTTCTCTTTTGTCTTTTTTCTTTATCCTGTCGCTATTACAGCCCAACTTGGGGATCCCCATACAGGCCAACTACCCTTGGCTCGATCGAAATATTGAGATATGAAGAAACAACATTTTTCTACTCTCCATAGACTTTGTTACACTTTACAAAATCACTGAAGTGGCATCATCAGGATTTCCTTTCAATATTCTTTTTAAAATTAGCAGCATCATAATATATGTATGTATATATTGCTTTCTAAAAAGGATTTCCCCAATTTCTATCCTGAAACCTCGCTTATTTTTCATGTTTTATGCACTTTGCGCGAACGGGAAAATAACCCTACACTACAGTGTTTTCAATCTATACTAGTTGGCAGTTTGCCCCTTCGTGACATCATAATTCATATACCAACCTCACTACGGTACTTACTAACTTTACATATCATTAGGATTGTTTAAAATTAACATATTTTAAATTATATTTTAAATTACAACAGGCGGCCTACGATTGTCAGTTAATTCTTTAAATTACATTTTGTTTACAATACATTTAAAATGGGACTGGAAGTGAACGAGGAATCAAATAAAAAAGATTGTAACTGGTACTCGGCTCCATAGCTAGCCATCCGTTTGTGCACAAATTTGTAGGTTTGCTTGTCAAGTTGTCATCCAAAATCGAAAATAATTCCATTAAGAATTTACCATTCAACATGTTCAACGGGAGTAGCGACCACAACACATATACTTACACTGTATATTAAGAGTTCATAAAATATCCACCGTTTTCTCTTTCCACTTCACACTGCCTCCTTTCCCAGAAAAATACAGGAATCTACTCCAAATCATGATTTTAACCGGTGTGTCTCCATTCGTCTCCGCATCATCAGCACGTTACATACACGAGTGGAAGCCATCTTGGTTTACAATACAAACTCGTTCGCAGCATGAATGGAATTCGCAGATTTTCACCGCCAGAATGTTCCTCACATTGTCTTCCAGTGGGTTTGCAAGACAGACAAAGAGATTTATTTCCTGTTTCCGCTTTTGTTTTGCGCGGGCCGTCTTTCTAATTACCAATATCCTTGTTACATATTCGAGAACTACCGTAGTAAATTGGTAAAATTGCGGCCTTCACACACGTTCGGTGACAACATTATGCAGTTTCTCGCTTAGATTCATGGGAAATTCTTGACGGTAGGGAGAATTTAGTTGCGATCATGACAACATTCGCAACGGTCACAGCAAAATGGTCGCGCTTTAGTACAGTGCGTGTGGGAAATCTTTAAGAAAATGTGTCTTTTGCGGCCAAATTAAAATATTGGCCAAAATATCAGTTTATTGTACGTTTTTAAAAATAAAAGAAGCTAAACCCAGAAAGAAAAAAAACCAATCTTTACCACATTAAGTTCGTTACCAAATTCATTTCCATCAAGTTGACTAATGACGATCAAAAATGATGTATGCAAATTTGAGTATTCTTTTTGTCTTCAACCTTTTTTTTATTAACAAAATTCAACATTTCACCACTCACAAAGAACCTTAGTTTTAATTAACGAGACCCAAAGATTCCGACCCTTAACCCAGGCGGCCCACGCCACACACAAGTGGTTGTGGTGATCCCCAGATAAAATTCTCCCCAGGTATCTAACGGGAAGCAGGTCAATGAATTTCTTGTCAGGAATGTCGGTGTTGAAACCTACAGGTGATTGATTGACACCGCGTGGACACCCGCAAACCCTCCAAAGGCATTGTTCGCATAGTTCAGTGGTCACGTGACCAAATCGTTGGCCGCTGCGCATTAATTGGGCAGCCAGAAGAGGGCGTATTTTTTACTTTGATGAAACCGTACATGTACATGTGTACAATCGGGGAGACGATTTTGCGAAAAATGTTGCGACCAATTAGATCGACTTTACATTATCGACTGGTGTAATTTTAATTTCTTACAATTCACTTGGAAGAATATATTACCGACAGGAACAAAAAAAGAAAAGAAAAAAATATAAATCATTTATTTTTGGAATAACAAAAGTTTACAAAATACGGTTGCTTCTTTTTTGGATGAGTTAATTCATCTCAAGCAGGCAGATACAAAAAATGCTAGTAGAGTGAATGACTCACTGTTTTATTTAAGATGTGACCACAAAGATACAGAAAGAAGCCTGTACAAAATATTGTACAAAGGAATTTCTTACCAAAAATCAGGTATCTATTTAGAAATGTGGCATGAAGCCTAGAGTGGTCCAAAAGAAAACAGTCCTCTTGTTTTACTGGAATACTGGCAGCATTTATCAACAGAAAATGGTTTTTAACTCCCGAATCTATCTGTTACCGCTCAGATTAGAACTTAGAGATACAATTCTATGGTCAGTCGAACCATTGCTCAATACAGCTTCTACTTCTAGGGTGTTTTTGCTAGGAAATTTTCCAAAATCGTAAAAGAAAATATTTTGACAGGAATCAAATTTTTCTTAATCCCTAATCTTTTATAACTTCTTGGTATCTTGAAAGGTTGGGTGAATGACCTTGACAACTTAATGACCCCAAGGTCACATGGATACCCATGGTTTTTAGTGGCCCTATCCTGTTTGTTTTTTCCTTCAATAAAGACGAGGATCCCGCATGAGAAATAAATCATTGATTGAAACCTTTGTTTCGAGTGCAGTTTGGCTTCAGGTGATTTAAGACCGGTACCTCCCTTAACTGGAAGACTGTTATTCAATGCTGTACTGCAATTGGAGCATTTGATCCTCCAACAGATGTCCAAAGTTTTCCTGTTCGGTTTGGACAAGCCTTAGCTGAAATTATAGTCCAAGTTTCGCAAACACCCTTATACCCGTCATCGAAGTCCGAGATTGTTAATGACAAAGACTGCTTCGCCATCGGTCCCACAGACTAACTGGTCCCCTTCTACGTCGACGCTATTGACCGGCATGTTGTTGGAGGGCAGTACGTGGTTAATATCCACTTGATTGGTAGAGCCACTGGCCAGCCAGGGACTAGGAGGAGGGCTGGAAGACGTCTTGGAAGGTTGCCCTCCCAGACCGAGATTAGTGTAGATAGAGTCACCTTGATAACACAATAATTAAAGAGATGATTCTTGTACATCACTGTTTATTATTTCTACATATGTGACCTGGCAAAATTAAAAAGTTGACATTAAGTTGACATTATTACATTTCTAGAAAGAAGAAGTCCTAAGCTTTCAAATGATGTATTGTGTGTTGCTGTAGCTTATTCCTAGGCGCCGCTATACTCTTTTAAAATAGCTGAAGTCATGCCCCCTTGTTTTGATAAAACGGAATTCAAAGTCCGTGAACGGTGCCAACTATACTATCACTTAGTGCAATTCAGCCACAAAAAAAAAAACACTTTAGAGTTTTAATTGAGCTATACAATTTTGGGATATGATAAAGAAGGGCTTTTTGTATGTAAAAACGTTAACAACTCAAAACCGACCTCCCACTTGAAAAATTGACATTTTGGCCAATAACTCGTTTTAGCCGTCTGCGACTTTCCGCTCATTTCGCGGTGCCAGGTCACATATTTTCTCACCTGTTCTGGAGTTCTGAGCACCTGCAGCCATCTGAGATGCTGACTGTGATCCTGAGCCGTTCCAGTGCAACACAGCGCCATCCTCAGAACAGGTAAACAGGTGGTCCGAGCATGTAGGGTGAAACTTGACCTCCCAAACTGACAAAGTGACAAATTGGTTTGAAAATATCAATGTCAGTTAAGTTTAAAATGAGAACAGTTAACTCCCCACAGAGGGATAGGAACAACAAATTGTATGTTTTACTTAATTCTTTAATCACTCAGACATTGTTTTGTTTGGAAATTCCACAGTTTACAAGTTGATCATTCCAACAGTCATACGTCCTCCGGCGCGAACTGGTTAAAGGTAGTATACACCATTGGTAATTGCTTGAATTATCATGAATGGGTGGGTTTGGGGGGTTGTATCTTATAGAAAATATTGTTTAAATGACCTGTCCGAAGTTTTACAATCATGGATGCCGAGAAAAGCACGAAAAACAGCGATTGTTTTCAACCGGCGTCAAGCAGTTATTCTTATGTTATCTTTGTTTTTTCGCGATCGCCGTCCGGCGATCGCAAATGTTTCTTTATAAAATTCAATTTTTCAGAATAATTGGAGGATATCCAGCGCAATTATTTTGCTAGATGCCTAGAATCATTATTTACTTTTAAATGAGTAAGATATTTCTTAATAATTCGGTAGTAAATATTTTCGATATCTGCAAATGGTGTATCCTACCTTTAAGCAACTTTTACATCTACAAACTGGTGGTGTTTGAGAGTCGGGATTGATCTCAGTTTTGACACATAGTGGCTATGGCACTGAAGTATCCGATATTGATGCCATTTACGGAACGGATGTTACAGATGCAACAACTCACTTGGTCCTTCGTGGCCGTCAAACAGCGTGACAGGGTATTTCTCCCTTCTCATATCCCACATGTTTAAGACGCTGTTCTGACTGCCAGCAGCTACAAGATGGGCCTGGGTAGGATGACGATCCACGCAATGTAAGGCCGTCTTCTCACCAGTTCTAATATAAATGGCAAAGGAATTAAATACATAACAAGATCCAACTGCTTAGCACATACAGAATTTTCTGAGCAAAATAGCCTCTCTTGTCATCTGTATTTGCTGTTCACTGGTACTCTTTGCTGGTACTGGTACATTTTGCTTAGCAAGAAATATGCTAAGCAGTATTTTCTGCTTAACAACTCCATGAAACTCCCAAAGCACACTTCTTTGAACTTACAGAAGGAAGACCCTTGTTGGTTGTGAGTCAGGCTGTCGCAGGTCCCAGATCTTCATCTGACCGGTTGCATTGACGGTCACCACTTGGTTGGATTTCAGATAGGTGACGGCATTGATAGTACTGCTGTCAGCTTGGTCTGAAAGAACAATGACAATAACAGTCACAAGTCGATCACAAGTCGATCACAAGTCGATCACAAGTCGATCACAAGTCGATCACAAGTCCACCACAAGTCCACCACAAGTCCACCACAAGTCCACCACAAGTCCACAACAAGTCCACAACAAGTCATCCAGTCCTAAGTCATAAGCTATTCAAATGAACGGTGAGTCCATTTATTAATTATGATCTGACTTGATTACAATGGATCAATAAAATGAAAAACAGAGAAGACAATCTATAAACTGAACAAAATAACAGTTAACTCCCCAGCATTTTCAAAGCTTCTTTCTACATCATCTACTAATGCTATCACCATTTTACCTATTGTTCTGATAGGATGCCTGCAATCCAACCGTAGTACATTAATTCTGCCATCCTCTCCTACTGTGGTGATGTCAGTGCCACTCACTGCCATACTGGTACAGGGACAGGCCTTAGTGCGAAGCTGATGAAGCCCCTCCCATTGCTGAATACTTCGAAACTTCTGAATATCAGTAGGAAAATAGATACTAATTATTTAAGAGTGGGAAATATCTTTAAATGTAGGCTACACCATTGGTAATTGCTTCAATTATCATGAATGACACAATGACTGTTAGCTCAGCTCCGCTGTTTCAGAGGCATTTTATGTCCTTTACCTTGACTCCCGGCATCAACTTGAATGCCTGGATTGACCCCGAAGACGAAGACGCCAGAAAGATCTCTGAGTTTATGAACTGCATAAAAATAAGAAAACAACAAAGTCTTAGGACCAAATTATAAAAGCTTTTGGTATTTAAAGCATTATTCATGACTGGATTTGAAAATCTAAGTAATGTGGCTGATGTGCGACTTCAGAATGCGCGCAAGCACCTGAAATAAGAAATGGGTTTCAGCAAGAAATCTGCATAAAGTTTCGAGTCAGAGTAACTATAGAAGGCAGAGCCACTCAACTACTCTCCGCTTTATTTACCCTAGGGCATAGAATGGAGTGGCCCTGTATTCTATAGTTGTACCCCAATACCCATAGAATACAGGGCCACTCCATTATATGTCCTAGGGTAAATAAAGCCGAGAGTAGTTGAGTGGCCCTGCATTCTATAGTTGTACTGAAAATGGGAGTATAAATTAATGAAAGTTATTAAGAAATGGACTGGCAAATCGTAGTCGAGTCAGATTCTAGTCAAACCACAAGTCATTACACATCAATGATCTAGTGTCAGCCAGAAGCTGTTTAAATTAGCAGACACATCCCTTTGGCATTGTCTATACTGACTGCAACCTGAAATGTCTTATTGTGACATGATTTTCGATCAACTTGTTTTATACAAGAATTTGACCTAGAAATTGGCGAGATTAAATTTTTAAAACCTTTAAATCTGTCACATCGCCTTCAAGTTTCTCTTGGCAAACAAGCTGCAGTTCGTTGTCTTATTGTGACATGACTTTTGATTGACTTGTTTACAAGAATTTGAACTAGAAATTGGCGAGATTAAATTTATAAAACCTTTAAATCTGTCACATCGCCTTCATGTTTCTCTTGGCAAACAAGCTGTGGTTCCTTGTCGATACCCTCTCCGTCCATCTCAGCGTCTGCAGCCATGGAGGAGTAGCTATCATATGCGGATGAGAACTTGTCATTTCTATCCTTAGTAACGTTACTTGGTAAACGCCACAGGCATATCCTGTTTTCCTACAAAAGAAATGACAGTGAGAAGAATTCATATGGGAAAAACATGAAAACACGACAAGACGCACACAGCAATGACAAGACAATGAAAACTCCTCCACAGCCCATTCTAAATTAGCAAAATGCAGTACGATAACTGTAGAGTAAACAAGATTTATGCTAAACGGGATTTATGCTTAAAAAGGGGAGATTAAACGCCTAAATCGCAGTCTCCCCCATCTTGACAATTATTTTTATTTCACGAAACTGATTGAACACATGTACTAATAAATAGACTGAACGATACTCACATCATTATCCCAACTTCCTGTGACAAACGTTTGTGACGGCTGCAATCCTTGTAGATCACCTGGTTGCCAGCGAACCTTGTTCACTTTTTGTGACACAAATTTGACGGAAATGAAAGACATTTTTTCTTATGATTTAATATACAACGCAGAAAAACCACCTTAGTTTCAGATAGGAAGATCCCGCAATTTCTGTATCTGCATATTGGTGGCGCTATTCATGGCTCTGCAGTCCGCTAAAAAACTCTGCTGCATGCATATGCTGCGCGGATCGGATGCAGTATTTTGTTGTGGATGTTGTAGAAATTAAGTTTGTGATAAGAATTTGTTAATCACGTTCCCCCACCCTCAACAATCCCTTTTTCTAGTAACGACATTTAGTTTGACAAACACGCACCCAAATAACTAAGCCCGCGTACCCAAGCTCTGCCGCCACAAAAAGAGCAACTATACCAAGTTATAAAACAGATCTATGTCCACCCCAAATAATCATAGTTTACTTTGTTTAACATCTCCTTTTGTTATCTTTTTATACATGTATATTGTGGCATGCTTTTTACGGCAGAGTTAATTTACACTGCACTGTGTTTGCCACTAGCCATAACTAATGTCATCTCCCCCTTCGTGACATCTGTATCATCTGATCCTCTTCATCATCAATGATGTCACTCCCAGAACTGTCTCCATCCTCGACTTTCTTCCTCCCCACACCCCGAGACCAGTTTCTTTCGAGAAATCTCTCCACTTTGACCAGCACGGTCTTGTTTTCCCTGCTCTGGTCGACTTTTCGCAGATGGAGGACCGTTTCATCTTTCCCCGGTTTGTTGACGAGAGACTGTTTTCGAAGGATGTGTTTTTCGCCGGTCTGCGGATCATAGGTCTGATTCTGCTCCACGCTTGGGAATTTATACGCTGCCCATGGGATGAATTTGCTTGTGGCCGGCTTTCGGTGGGAGCTAGTCGGGTAGGCTGGCTTCGATTCCGGGTTTGTTTGCGGTCGGGTTAACGAGGTGCGACGGTAAAGACGTCCGTACTTGTGCACAGCCCATGGGGAGGAGGGTGGGACAAGGGGACGATGTCTGACGTCAAACGGAAAGCGTCTGTCGAGTGGAGCGGAAATTGTCACTCTGCTGCGACTCAGCGGTGATGTGTACATGTACATACCGCCGATGGAACGGGGCGGGTAGGCAGATTTGACAAGACGGTGTCGCAGTTGGTGCTTCGCTGGTGTCATCGTGACCGCCTGAGTTGCGTGCGGTTTGTGCGTATGCTCGCGAGGATTATCAGAATACAAGTAGGTCCGATTCCTGGATTCTTGAAAGGAAACTATTTTCGAAGTATTGAGTTTTGAAGCTGAGCGAGGTATTTCATCGGACTCATCATGATGAATGTTACCCATTGAGTGATCAGCGCTGTGTTCCCATTCCGCCTGAACCTCTTCGTTTCTCTTCAGTGATTCTTGCGTTCGCCTTGAGATCGTTAAACCTTCGAACAGCAAGTCCACCATCTTAACAGGAGACGCCGATGACTCATCACTGGCGTCCTCGTCGTCTGACGAATCGCACTCATCATTCTTGATTGCCGGTTTAAGAAGAGGCTCGGCCCTGTTGATCTGCTGGCCGAAATGGTGGACAGAGAGGGAACCCGATGCGTTGCCTCCCAGCACGATCGCCTCACGCCGCAGCGTGGCCGACCGAGTCTCTTGTCTTGACAGCGGTGATGATTTCGGCTCCACCGGTGCGTCTCTGTGAGAGCAGAGTTCATTCTGCACAAGCCTTTTCTGACGCATCAGGTTGCTGAGTGCTAGTTTCCGTTGTCTCTCAATGGCAAGTAAGGTGTTAGCGCTGGCCCGTTGAAGGATCATATTGGCATGCTTGGAGTGTTCCATGTATGACCTCTTCGCGCAGTATTCCTTGGTCTCAGACATTCTCTTATTGAAGAAATTATACCTTCCTCAAATTAGAGGGGAATAAATCTGATTTTCGATACCATAAAAAATGATGCAAACTCTCTCTGAAAGCAATAGCTTTATAACTTCGAGACGATGAAATGTTCTCCTGTCATAGCTGAGTTCTGCAAAACTTATTGGTAAGACTTACAGAAATTCGGCGTGCGCATCTTCTGACCGATGCTCGATGGAAAGAAAATAACCAGAAAGATTGCAGGAAAGAGTTAGTCGACAAAAACTCCTTTGAAGTGTGCTAAGCTTCTATTTCAAACGTTAGTTTTTAGACCTAATTATTAGGTCTAACAACACGGGCGCGTGTCACGCAATGAATGATGTGTTTCACTTCAGGCATTATCCCGTCGCATACGGTATACGAATCACCCACTTTGGATCATATTTCAGACTCTGTGAAATTGATCCTCTCGATTTTGGATCGATTAGACTTAAATTATGAACGCACGAGAGTGTAATTTGACCAAGGATGTTTACTTTACCAGTAGGCCTGTGAGCGAGTCTCTTTTTGGCTGCTTTATGCATTGAATGAAGTCAAGTAAACATATTGAGACAACAAAGACAGTGTAGACACATAATAAGTCAACACTCGGAAAGCGTTATGACGTACTGCGTTCAACCATCCTTCGCCTTACTGTATATTGCCATGTGTTTCATAAAAACAACTAGTCCTGGTGCAACACAGAAGGCGCCGAAATACCCTTGAAAATGGCAACACAAAATTTGGCCATATAGGTTAATTGGACACAAACATATTGCATTTTCAAGGATTGCATGGCCATTTCAGTCATGGCCAATTAACTGAAATTTAAACGGACAAAGTTGTCTCAGTCTGTATATAACTTGTTTGGCCACGATGACTTCCCGAGGAGAAACTACTCTAAGCCAACAAGTTTAAGTCCGAGATACTTTAGATCAAGGTTGGTCACAGGGCATCAGAGTTCAAGGCAAACTTATACTTGAATGAAAGTCGATCTTGTGATTAATATACTGAATAACGATAAACGATGAAATTAACTCTTTAATAATAAACACTAACTACGGAAAACTTATTAACATAAGTTATGGAATTGGAAATGGAATTGGAAAAAAAAATAACGGTTACTAAAAACATAGGTCTAATGTAGATAATACACTAAATTTATTGGTGTCTACAGTGACAAGCCAACAAATTGGATCGTATCAAAAAAGAAAGAAGAAAAAAATAGTTGAAGGAAGGTTATAACATTCGTATCGTTCAAACCCTTTTCAATGGCGTAATCACCAGAAGATGACATTGATGACGACACTAGCACCGAAAAGGACCAATGCGTTGATGAGCAAGACGATCTGCCATTTTCTCTTCTCGTCGAGTGACGCATACAGCTCTGGTACCTCGGCGTTTTTTGCCTCCGGAGCGTAGCCGCAGATCCAGTAGATACCCCTCCGCCAAAGTGGCACGGCCTTCTTGTCGACTTTTGCAAGCAAAAAGAAAAGTAGACATATCTTACGGAAACCTCTGATTTAAATAATTTTAAAAGTTATGTGTTGCCCTCAAAACTGGTTTCTATATACGCTGTTATTCTATACATGTAGTGTGTTTGTTCTTAATGTATCCCTTACCATTTATGTTTTCATTCATTTCTTTCATTTCCATGGGTTTCTCATTCACTTTCCCTTCATCTTCGTCCTTTTTCTCATCCAATCGTTCGCTAGTCTTTTTTGGCGTCCTCGAACCCCGAGTAAAAAAGGTCATGCCCATTACCTGCAAGAAGGAACCAATAAAGTCACGAAAACGTTGGTATAGATTATGTGCATGTTTAAACTTCAATAGGGTAATTACAAAATAAGGGGGGAAATGGATTTATAAACTCATACGTGTGACCCAATGGACAGGAAAAGGTGAATCCCAAATTTACAAAAGGACCCGTTTCCGTTTAGTTTAGGTATAAAGGGTGTCAAAGTGTTAAAAGCCGGATAAAAAGTCACAACCTAAACGCAGCCAAAATTTCGAAATCATCTACAAGTCTTAAATCTAATTAAATAAAAACCTACACGTTCTTTAGGGAGTTTCTTGGTGAGAAGGCTGACACCAATAGTAACCGATATGGACACAGCTCCCACAATGCAGTTGTAGTACAGGAAGTGTATCCTAGCAACGAATGGCGGCCGGGTGTCTACGTCACCGCATGCAGGTGATGGGTAGATGATGTCAAGGATCATCCGAACGAGGCCAAGAAGAATGCCACAGCACAGGCCCCAAAATGCACCCTAAGTTGATGAAAAAGGAGAAATCTTCACAAAATTCAACCGTTTGCCTCAAGTTGCATATCAATCCTCAGTACATAAGATTAAGAGGAAGGCCATCTTTAAATACATTTTGCCGAGGCTTGTATTGTGTGCAGTAATTGCAATCAATGGGTCAGATAGCAAGCACATGTGTGTTGTGGCAAAACGATTCAAAAGGTAAATTTGGATAAATTAAAAAACGAGTTTGCTGCTGCCCAATTGTGCCGAACATTAGGCCTATCTCAACACGTCAGATAGCAAGCGCCAACCTTTTCATTGATGCGCCCCCAAGCCACGCCCAAGACGAAGCATGTGAAGACGGGAGGGGCAAAGTACGATTGGAGGGACTGGATGTAAATGAAGAGTTGTCCTCCCTGCGCCGCCTGTACGATGGGAATCCACACGATGCTCACAGCCAATAAGACCACGATGAATAATCTGCAGACCAAGAATCGCGGAAGGATACAGAGCTGTGAATAATTTCCAATTGTTGGGCACTAGTCGATAAGGTAAAAGTGTAGACATCAATATTTAAAGGGGCAGTATACCTCTGAAATTTCGTCAGGTCAGTTGTCAAGCACCATCCTACAGATTGTAAGGAACGTTTGCTGCTTTAAACAATAAACATGCACAGCACAACTGACAAATGGTATACCATAACTTTACAGATTTAAAATTAACTTTATCCCTGCGTTATTTCGTACCTTCCAACTATCATAAGTTCAGCATTGTTCGCTCTGGGTCGAATTCGACGCCAGGGGTGCGTTCCACTTACGCGAACTGTTTGTGCGAACGTTCGCCAACGTTTTGAGTTGGCGTTAGTTGAAGTGGAACGATATTTTAAAAACTACGTTTTCAAAATGGCGGCGCCCAGTGAAAGTGACATCGTTTGGTTCGCTGCTTTTTGTCCAACTCATTATTTTTTTTTTAAAGATCCCTGTGAATGCTCAAAACAATCCACCGTTTATAACGAAAAGTATAAAACGTAAATAAAAACCGTGAAAAGAACCCTGCTGTCTGCTAACCGCTTTGCCATCATTAAAATACGTCACTGGCCAACAGCGAACAGCTCGGAATGTCGTTCGCCGTTTTCGCTAACGTTGGCCAACATAATTGGCGCACATTGCGTTCCACTCACGCGAACAACGCTAACGTTGGCCAACGTTGGCAACGTTCGCTGGAGTGGAACGCACCCCAGATGTCCATTGTGAAGATGGTGCTACCGCTGTTGAAGATGGACGTGAGAGAACTCATGAGGGCGGCCATCATGACTGCCACCATTAAACCACGAAGGCCTTCGAAGAAATTAGAAAGTAAGTTGCTTTGTACAATTTACCTGAAATCCCTAATTTTTTGACATAACCTGAATTCAATTTTTTTTAATGAGCGTGGAGGCAATGTCAGTCGTGATTAATATGTTGCGCCGGGCATGGGGGTATACAATTTTATACTTCTATGAAAATACAACAGAGAATATTGGATAAAACGTAAAATACTGTTTATAAACGAATCAGAATAATTATGTTGGACCCTATTTATAGACTATAGTATTATACAATGGGATTAACAAACAGAAATAGAGATTTGAGCTAGTCAGGTAAGCGACAGTTTTCAAATGAACAACCTTCATTAAACAACTTAAGAGAACACCCCAATTAATATCCTTAAACAAAAGTATTATTGTACCAAAATAATTGCTAATAATCTCGACATAATACCCGTTGGTAAGAGCTCCAGGACTAGCCTGGGATAGGCTATGTTGGAGCACCCCACATCAGAACCACACGCAGCCTTGCAGCTCTCGGCACTAGCACAGGCTACATCGTCTGCAAAATAATCCAGCAAATAACTTGAGTGATGATATTATACATGTACATGTACAACGCGTGAATATAACGCATGGGTGTGTCCTGAATTGCAACATCAATTGTTTATAGACGTAGCAGGGACACCAAAATTAGACCGCATTTTATAGACTGATTACCCGTACGTAAGTTTACCCAAAGCTCTGCAACAAGATTAACTTTTCTAAGATAAGTCTTAATTTTACGCAACACCGACACATAAGATATGTACATAAGAAATATACACAAGATATACTACATAAGATATACTACATAAGATATATACTACATAAGAAATATACATAAGATATACTACATAAGAAATATACATAAGAAATATACATAATATATACTACATAAGAAATATACATAAGACTATACTACATTCCATCTTCCAAACGAATACAAATTGGCGTTAACACCCAGCCTACCTGTGAACAACACACGGGCGATCATACCAGGGATGACGATCATAAACAGTGGTAGTAGCTTCAGATAACCGGCTAGGATCGAAGCACCTTTGACGTGACTCATGTTCCTAGCCGCTAACGCTCGCTGCACAATCACCTACCATGGACAAACAAATTCCATGATTCTCCCCTGAAACAGCTTTGAAATGATTCGACAA
Organism: Crossaster papposus; assembly: GCA_037893245.1. NCBI lineage: Eukaryota > Metazoa > Echinodermata > Asteroidea > Velatida > Solasteridae > Crossaster > Crossaster papposus. Next base: position 457,185 of record JBAIAA010000650.1, on the reverse strand, counting down.
GCTGTAAATGTGTACGTGTACCGCGAAATATAGCTCCTCTTGCACCAAAGTTTAGAAATGAATTTGATCAGAATAGCCTTTGTCAATGACACATAATATGTTGTTGTTGTTTTTATTCCCTACGACAATGTCTTAAATTTTAGGTGACATTTTAAAATAACTTTTCAAAAATTAAAATCGTAAAATAATGTTTAAAAAGATATATAAACGACTAAGCCTTCGCAAACCCTTTAAAGTATAAACAATGGTTTTTTTCGAAAATACCTTTCTTAAAAATGTGACGAATAGTCTTAATTTTGAAATGTCTGGCGATTGAAGTTTAATTACAAAAGGTCTGGCACCCAACACAAATGGTTGGCATTCAACGGAAACACAATCTAAGCACCATCTTCTGCTGCCCCTGCAATGCACACCTACCTGGTCGGAGCACCAGTACCACACGCCAATGAACGTGATACCTATCATAGCCCCAGGCCACGGCTGATCCGAATCCAGAGGGTGTCGCATAATGTTAAAGGCGTCGGCACGCGGATAGCCACACGTGGCGTTGATGGGGTCCTCTAGCGTAGTAGATGGAATAGCCTGGGAGTATTTGATCATTAATTGTTCCATACCGCCCACCTTGATATAGCCTATGAAAAAGAAACATAAATTCACCCAATTCCCTCATGACACAAACAGAAGAGCCTGATTAGTAAACCAGTCTTATCCTTATTTTTAATTTCCTTTTAGGTTTAAATATAAGAACAAAAAAGGAAGCTACCGACTAACTGGATTTCGACAAACATAGGCCTATTATGTCTACCATTACAAGATCGAGAAATAGTAGCACAAATAAATGTACCAAAACAAGCAAATAGAAGATGTGGACACACAACTTACTAATGACCATGAGAACAGCACCACCAGCGACCATGATGAAAGACTGCAGGGCGTCAGTGTAGATCACGGCAGCGAGGCCACCTATAACCATAGAGCAAGACCAAGGAAATTACCAAACGGCAAACTATATACCACCAGTCACTTCAATCGCTTATGCACAAATATATCAACATTTCGATTGATTTAAGTTTGTCTAGTACCTGAAATTGTTCGCCGAAGCACACCCTGTCCTAAGCTATTCTGCCACTGTACACCAATCCGATTCTGAACTTACGCTGAAGCTCCGAGTAGCCATTACTGGAACACGCTTGAACGCCAATACACGTGTGTTCTGTGGCTCTGAGCGCGACACCTAACGAGAGCGCATTGTGTGAAACACCAAAGCCAGCTTTGAGCGTCCCGGTAATGGTTGAAACTGATTATTTTTTTACCAATCTGCCTGACAGGGATTGGTCTAGCTTGACCAAGACAACTGTTTATACACAGCACCAACCTGTGATAGTATATATTGCAGTCACGACCAGTAACACGATTATTGCAGTGTAGAGATTCCAGTTGAACGCCAATTGTATGAAAATCGCACCAGCAAAGATATCGACCTGAAAGACCAAGACATTTTTACCAAACTTTCTTTCTCACGAACACGTACCGACATTTAGTGACAAAACATACAGGCGGCCGGCTGTATTGTTAGTGTATAAGCTCAACATACATTCTAAGGGATCTCCCCATTACGAACACACAACGTTTTCTCTTTCGAAGAGGTTCAATGGTGTCTCGTAACTTACCGATATCTTGGTGAAGATATAGAGGAATAATGAGAAGACCGCCATAAGAATCCTCAGGCGCTGTCCTCCGTATCGCTTATGAAGATACTCGGGCATTGTGTAAACCTAAATAATCAACATAATTCATCAAACTACAACATACATTTACCTAACTTTTAGTTCTTAACTAAAGCCCATCGATCCCCACCATACGCCCCAAAACGTTAAAACTCGTCGCTACTATAAACCAATCGCAACTGCCAAATTTCAAGGCACTGATAAAATATAAAGTATGTGGAACTCAAACAATACAAGGCAGGTAAAAGCTGGGCTGCTCTATGGGTGCGAAGCATGGACTTTAACACCTGTCCTGCAAAAATTACTAATTGGTACCGGACTTCACGTTTTAGATAGTATAGTGCTCTTAATTGTATTGATCTCTTTAAGCCTACTTAACCAAGTTTCCTTACCCCAGACGACAAGTAGACAGGAACGAATATCCAACCAAGAAGGATAATATTCCACACAGCCTAGGAAGAAAAATATAGAGACGGCTTAATCGAAAATAATCTAACGGAATGTTCCCACCGACTGGTCTATTTGACGATCCATAAAACTGTCCAAAATCGCATTTAGTATTAATTGTATATAATTCAACGCCTCAACAAATCCAGTAATAAGTTAAACAAAGGAAATAAGTTAGATTTGGCTATTACCAACAAGAGAACCTAAAGATAAAGTTCCAAATGATGTGACCGAATTTTTTTGTCAAAGCTTACCATGGTTTCATAGAGGCCAACAGCGAGACCGGACGCAGCACCCGTTCCGGCTAGACCAATGAAATGCCCCGTGCCGATGTTGCTGGCAAATAGGGACGCACCAACCTGGGTGGGTGTACCATCGAAAGGAAGGAATCAAAGTAAATGCAGAATACTTTATTTTGTCTAAGTGTGTGGACGCTGCAATGCTGCAATCAAATGGACATCACAAAAAACAAAAATGGGAATATTGTCACTTACCGGCCACCACGACATCGTTTTTCCTGCCAGAAAGTATCCTTGGGCATTGGTTCTGTTTGATCTGTACATTGACTGACGAAAACAACGACTGGAAGATATTATGATCACATAAATCACGACATGTCTTAATTGTAAAACGTGTGAAAAAGTAAGTGGCATGTCTATAAAGTGTACTTACCCATAAACCGACGACCACCACGAAAAAGAAGTACACGCCAATGATGACATAATCTGCAGGTTGCATGCGGTTGACAAAGTTATCGGCCATTTTGATCTACTAGTACTACTGCTACTGCTAGTGCCACAACTTACAACCCTGGTAGGTTCAAACTACTGCCAAACCAACTTAAACTTTTGAAGTAGGCGGCCCGTTGGGTTGATGCTCGTATATCGTTCCCCGCCGTATGTGAGCCCGTGCCAAAGTGTAGATGAACAGTGGTTGATATAGCCCTGAACTATACGAGTAGAACAGCTTGCTGTTACCACAGTGTGATACATTCCAACGTTTGTGGCACTGACAGCTGTCAAACCTATAAAGTCCCCGAAGTCTGGAAGTTCCTTGCTCTATGGTATAAGCAAGGACATCGCCAGTACACACTCAACCCTTAAAGGTCAATGTGCACTTCGTCTATCCATGGTCTACCCGTATCGTACAGCACATTGAACCATAGAGAAAGGAACCTTTTGTTTCTTTCTCTATGATTGAACCAACTCAGGTAATTACGAGAGGCAGGAACTAAGTTTGCGGAGCGGTATATATATGGGACAAACCATAAACATTTATAGACAAATACAGCACGCGCAGAAAAGTGAGAAAAATACCTAAGAATGAACCGTAAACTATCCAAACTGGCAGTAAATTCAGGATTGCGGCCTTGTCATACCAATTAATCCAAATAGTTATTTGTATTTGCACAGACCTTGAACAGAAGGTTCGAGGGGCTTCAATCCCAGTGCACTCAAATTGCTTCCATTTTTATACTGACCCCATGACACGGCCGCAACTGAGGTATTATCATCACTGGAAGCCATGATAAGACTCGGTCGTATTTACAATACAATTATGACGAAGTGTTAACAACATGTATCGAAATGCGTACAAAATAGTTGTATGCTAACTTGCTAAGTCATAATCTTGATAAGACTGCCAGTGACCAACAAAAAACTAGCCCATTCACATTCAAAAGTGGATTTGCATGTTTTAGTACAAAATAATTATCAAATTTTCAATTATCCATATTTTGCAAGTTTATTAGTCACAGGTTGATGCAAATAATAAATTGTTAATTAAAACTGACATTTCTTCTTGCTTCCTCCTTGCCTATATATACGCCACATATCTGCATCAATTTTGGATCTAACACTTTATGTGCCGATCAAAAACTATAGGCTAATGCTTTTAGGAAATCAGTAAATAAAACACATTTTTAATAATTATAACTAGTTTAATTCATGTACATTTCAGGTGATGACGACACACTACACAATTAACCCTTAATTGCCAATACCTTTCAACTTTAGAATTGTAAAAGGTTATCACAAGGTGTCAAAAATAATACTATGACCGCGGGCCAATTGCTGACACAATTACATTAAAGGGCCTACAAAGTAAGCCAGCCTGAGTTTGATATAAAATCTCAACGGGTACACTTTTCATTTCTTTTACCAAACAAAGACATTAATTCCGATTCCAATACCGATCACAATGAGTGCATTGACCGCCACAAACTTCCGCCATTTTGGATTTTCTTTGATGGATGCCACGTTCTCCACAGATTCGTCGACCTCTTGCGAGATACCGCACACCCAGAATGCAGCTTTCTTCCAACGCGGAAATGACGCGACTGCGAACGAGAAAACACGAGATTTACATGACGTACAATTTCGTGGTTGTGCCATATTTTTGTTAAAGTCGTGACCCCACAAACTTCGAAATTAGTTTATTTTGCATTCTGACTCTTGAGGGCAGCACACACCTTGCTTGTCAATCTCGTCGTCCGAGTCTTGCTCATCTTCTTCCTCTTTTGCCGGCAGCGTCTTCCGGTCACTTGCCGAGAGAGTTAACGGCCGCTGACCACGTGTGGACCACGTCATTCCGACCACCTGTTATGCATATGAATATTCATATATATAATATTCGTATAAATATTCATACTTAAAAATAGTATTAGTATATACTATATAATATTTAATTTACTATATACTAACAGTATTATATTTATACTCAATTAAAAATCCTATGAATAGTCATTAAGGTACATGTATTATGGTTGTTCAATATGAATTGGAGGTTAATTTAAATAGATACATTTGAAGATTTTTTTTCTGAAGGTGTAATAACGCAATGACTGTTTATGTGCGCTTTCCTCCTTTGGAGGCGTGGCATGACAAGATCCCATAGAAAAGCGAACACAAAGCCATTACGCCATTAGGTCTTTGTTCTATTTCTTTTCTAAATGCAGAAAGCAACTCGCATAGAGTAGTTTTGTTTTTTTAATTTTTTTACTTATTTTTCGCAGGACGTATCTTACTAATTCATCTGGTAGTTTCTTTGTCAATAAGCTGACTATAATCGTTATAGACAGCGACGTGAACCCGACGATGATGTTATAGTACAAGAAGTGAATCTTGGACACCACGTCCGGTCTGGTTTCTGGACTTCCACAAGGTGGTGCGGGGAAGACGATGTCAAGGATCATACGAATCGTGCCCAAGCTAACACCGATGACGAGGCCCCAAAAAGCACCCTGAAAAAAACCCAACAAATTACAATCACAATTATTTCAAACAAAATAAAGAATGTCAAAATAAACCCACGACGGATGAAATGGCGGTGGCATGATGTATGTGACAGTATTTTAAGGGATACAAAGTACATGTGATGCATTCATATCGTCATCTTTTGATATAATTTCTTATTTTCGGTAATTTAAGCTTGACTGAAATTCGTTTACTTCGATCTATTACATTCCTTGCTGAAGGTCACCCCAACTATAGTTTCAGCAAGTTTACTGCGACGATAACAAAGAATTACATTGCATGGTGTGACTAAATGATTGGAAAACCATCACATTTCGAAACCGTTGTTTGGTAAGAAAGCATGGTACACCCTTTTATACCATTCTCCCACCCCTGATCTCATTAAAGGGCAACGATCTAGGCTATGTGTGTCTCATGCCACGCCCATATGGAGAAACAGCAAAGAACGGGCAGACAGCAGTATAGAACTACATTGGTGCGTTTCGACACGCCCCCTTAATGGCCCCACCCGTCATTCCTCTTTGAGGAAAACTGCAGACCTTCTCTGTAGTTCTTTCCCAGGCCACGCCCAAGGCGAAGCAGGCAAAGATGGGCGGAGTAAAGTAGGACTGCATGGAGTTGATGTACTGGAAGATCTGGCCCGATTGCGACGACTGGACGATGGGGACCCACATGAGGCTGACCGCCAACAGAAAGACCACAAACAACCTGCAATGTAAACAAAACAGTGTTTTAGTAACCGACTTAATTACAGCTGCATTTTATCCATCTCGCTGTATTTTGAGACAACTTACGTAAACTCATTTTCAATCATGAACGTTACGTAGATGACCGTAATATTTTCTTACTATTCGTCTCAAATCTGCTTTTAAATTTGTGAAATATTGGAACCATTCTCACCGTCCAACAACCATGAGTTCTCTGTTATTCGCCTTAGGTCGAATTCGACGCCAGATGTCCATTGTGAAGATGGTGCTGCCGCTGTTAAAGACGGACGTGAGTGAACTCATGAGGGCGGCCATCATGACGGCCACCATCAAACCACGGACACCTGAAATTGAACAATAATCAGTAATTATGATATAAAGAACTGCCATGGTATACACACACGTGTCAACGGGGAAAGGGTGCAGTTGCTTACACAGTTACGTGCGTAAACTGCCAGCCGTATAGCGTATTTTAGACGCACCGTTTCTTTCAGGAAGATATCGCTGGTCTCCGTAGTCCTCCTATATGCATTCATGGGTTTCTGACTACACCCGTACCATGGCATTTGAAAAGAGGCAAACTCGCCAAAAATGTCGTGCAAAAAGACACTTTGGCCGTTTTCCAAGTCCCAGCTTAGGCTCTGTTCTGTCCCCATCATCATTACCAAACTGCATAAACTAATTATCCAGAGACGGAGACGAAATTGGGTTTGGAAAACGGCCTCAGTGAGTAAAATGGGTCATGGGTAAAATGGTACCAAAGTGCCGTTTACGACATAAACAAAACAGGCCTACAGGCTATTATTCTGGGGAGTGTACACATTATGCGCATGTATGGAGGCAAGGACGATAAACACTGTTTCGTAATCACTCTATTCAGTTGATATCGTGTTTCAGATTGAGCTTCGCCTTGTCCGTACCACTAGGCATCAGCTCCATCACCAGCTTCGGATAAACGATGTTGCTGCATCCTACTGCACTGTCACAGATTCGTTTACACTCGGCTGGGTCCACGCAGGCAACTTCGTCTGTCAAGATAGCAAGAGAACACAAATCTTCAGTTTCTAAGAATCAGTCGAAGAATTGTTGTAATTTGGCATACATGTTGCACAAGACAGAAGTAACAAGGTTTTTGTACCTTTTCAATTAAATACCAAATTGAATGAAACTTCATACCCTTGCAGTGACTTCTGTTTGGTATTTTTTAAGTAGTCCATCAGCCTTGGTAAAAAAAAATGATCAAAAGGAGGAATGCTCATAGCGATTTTTTGCAAGATATGCACACCTAGAGTTAAAAATTTGAGATAGCAATATATACCCTAAAAACAAATTGGCTAAAATAACCAACTGATTGATAGATAATGTCCAACCAATGATATTTGTCATTTTAACAAAAATATTGGTCAAAATAACCAATATTTTGGTTTAAATTGACCAATATGTTGGTTGAAAACATATCTACCAATCAATATTAGTTATTTTCAACCAATCTGTTTTTAAAGCGTATATATAGCGTGAGCTTTTTGGGTGTTTTCACTTTTGGTTGTTATCACGTCTATGTACTGAAATAATTATTTTGGCGGCCATTTTGTTTTAAAGGATAATAACACCCATAAACTGCCACCGCTGCAATAGTATCACATAATTTTCCAACTATACAGGGGTACATATACCTTACCAAAAAATCACCATGAACAATCCTCTCATTTGATACCGACCAACTCACATCATGTTTCATTGGTAAGGGCCTGATCAAGAAGTCAAGCTTTCTGCACAATATAGGGATTCGTTCTTTGAAGGTGATACCTGTGAATAGTATTCTTGCTATCATGCCCGGCATGACAATCATGAAGATCATGGTGAGTTTAAGGTAACTGGCGAGCACGGATCCCGCCTTGGCGTGGGTGACGTTCTTAGCCGCCAGAGCACGCTGAACAATAACCTGGATACAATAATTGGCGGGAAAGAGCAATGCAATTGATTAATATTTAACCCGACACATCCGTTGCCATAAAAAACCCAGGAACAGGTATTGATTCGCTTGTCTTATGTACATTTCCTTATTAAACAAAAGTCTCCAGTTTATTACGCGTACTGCACTATGTTCTGAAAATGAAGAAATAGTACTAAGGTTTCATCTGAGTAACTCGTGTAAATGTGGAGCTGTCAATATTGGTTAAATCTAGAGACGAGATTGACTGATGAAATTACGGGCAGAAAGAACCAACTGTACTGTTATGCATGTATACATAAAGTATTTCAATGTTTGTGTTGCATGGGCAGTCGAGCCACATAAAACACGGACTCAAGATACGTATCAGATATGTAATTCGATTAAGAACATCGTTTAATTGTGTTCTACTACAAAAGTAATAGTGTTCCTTCGTACACCGTACACCGTAAAGACCTCGCCATTGCTCAATGAGAAGCTCTGCACAACAGACTCGACCCAATTCAGACCGTTGTATTGATTGAACATCATACAAATTCATGTACATACAGAATTAGCTTTTTCAAGAAAGGCAGTGCACACAGAAAATCCCGTATTGTACATGCACCTGTAAAGTAGGTACACATTAGGCACAGAGCTATACAGCAATGTGCACCTGTTTCATGTACCGCACAGTGCTGTGGGGACTAACAGTCCGCATAGCAAAGTGCGGTACAGGGAAAATAAATTGCTAACAGGTGCACATTACTGTAGCTACACGCTTACAGAAGAACTTTACTGTACATTAATGTAAAGGTATACGGCATTTTCGGTATGCACTGCCTTTCTCGCAAATTCCACATTAAAAGTCCAAATTAAAAGGTTTCACTGGCAAGTAGGTGACGTCATTTAAAATGTCCAACCATACGTCAAGGCTTGAATTATAGACGTCGCCAGGATGAACATACGTACACTGCATGTACTCTTTGTTCTTGATGAACTAAAACACCTAAACTTATGAAACCCAACCCGCCGTTTTAAGATTCCGCTTTCAAAAATCTCGGCCGGGAAATGCGCAAAGTTTTTATGCGAGATTTTATGAGATTATAATGTATTTAATTTACTGAATTTTGCTAACACGCCGTTAAAAAAAATCAAATCGACCAGAGAAATTAAAGAGTATGAAAGCATATCACCATTCCAATCATAGTGACTGAGCCGGTTTTACCTGATCGGCGCAGAAGTACCAAGTACCCATAAAGAACAGACCGATGACCGCACCTGGCCAGGGCTGGTCCGAATCGATAGGGTCCCGCATCATATTGAAGGCGTCTGCCCGCGGGTAGCCGCACCCCGGTGTCTGGTTTGTCAGGGTTGTGTTGGGTATGGCTTGCATATACTTTACCTGCAGTTCTTCGTAGCTCCCAACTTCACCAAAAGCTGTTAAACCAAACCGATCAATCTGGTTAAGTTGTCTAAATTTTGAAAGCACTTGTAGAAAAAACAAATCAGCAAGAAATAAAACCATTGCAGAAACAACAGACAACAAACGCAAGCTGGAACATTTACTACTGAAAACATAACAAAATCACGAATTCCATCTTTTAAACAAAATAAATTTATTGATCTCTGACCCAAAAAGAATGATACAAAAAAAGTATCCGACATCTTGGCTCAAAGAAGTGCAATGATTTCACTGGTAAATTTTACTTTTAACACATGGCAAATATTTCGCAAAATTGTTCATATTTTACTCTATGATTTTACGCCGAGTTGGTTGCTCTTCTTGCAACCATTGGTTGGACATTTTAGCAAAATGAGAAGGGGACGTTGTCATACCAAGACCCATGAGCACGAATCCACCAATGACCATGACGAATGAACCCAGCGTATCGGTGTACATCACTGCCCCGAGACCACCTGAAAAATACCAACAATATGAACAAAGTTCACCATCAGCAAAAAGATGTTTAATATTTACGTGTATAACCATCCGGAGAGACAAAGAATACAAAACTGGCGCAGTTCATAATTTGTAGGCCTAAACTAAAGAATAAAAATGTTTACAATTTTTCCCGATAAGAACCGTCTTACTTAAGTATACATTTGAAAACATTTTGTAGTTCATCAGACCCAAAAGATCTAAGATTCCGCATCAGATTCTTAGTGATTAATACTCTTATGATTTAGTACATTTCGCTGTAGCATTTCAACGAAAATGAGTCAGCCAAGCGCTATAAACGATACGTAATCATAGACCGAGCATGTTTTTATGCCCACAAAATGTATTTTTGTTGCGCCATAAAGGCCGGTTCATACTTCACGCGAAAGCGATTGCGATACGAATTTGACGTCACAGGGCGTTCGCTGCGAACATTCGCCCAAGTTAAAATGTGTTCAACTTTTGCGATTTTGCATCGCGAAAACTCCCCCTGACGTCACAAATTCGCGCCATGTATTAACCGGCCTTAATTGGTAATGACATGCTATGTTATACCTATGATTGTGTACGTAGTAGTAAACAGCAACAGTACCACAATCGAAAAGTACATATTCCAGTTAAATGCTTGCTGGATGAAGATGGCTCCAGAAAAGATATCGACCTAAGTGAAAACAAGAAAAGGATTTATTTTAATTGAAAAGATCTAGTGATTGATAGAAGCTTACAAACACGTGATTATTTGTCTCGCATTTACTTACCGATATCTTCATGAGGATGTACAGAAACAGCGAAAAGACGGACACGACGATTCGCAACCTCTGACCTCCGTAACGTTTCCTTAGATACTCCGGCATCGTGTATACCTACAAAACAATTAAACACTGAAATCAACACCAAGATCAGCACTTTTTTAAAGGCAAGTCAATCTGTATTTATCCCACAAAGGTAATTGGAAGCTCGCATACAATACAAATATTAAAAACATTAAAACAGTCACAATACATGTACACTTTTAAACAATTACAACGATTACAATTCTTAAAATGTGATTACAATTAATCCATAACTAAAATAACATAATTCTTATCCATGCAATTTAAAATTAAAAAAAGTCAACGCTGAAATATGATCGAGTGCTATAAAGGTGGTATAAAGGAGGATGGATGTCGGTTTATGGCCGTATACGGCACGCTCATCCGACCAGGGGCCAATTTCACGAAGCTGCTAAGCACAAATATTTGCTTAGCACAAAAAAGTCTTGCTCATTAAAAACAAGTTATCAGCCAAAATTCTACGTGTTTTTCAATCTAAGCAAAAATCCAGCTGATTATCAATCAAAAACAATAAAGATCACGTGAACATTTGGTCTGTAACCTTGTTTTTACCAAGGACAAATTTTCTTGCTAAGCAAATTGTTGTGCTTAGCAGCTCCGTGAAATTGACCCCTGATCTTGGGATCATTTGATCCACAAGCCGTTTATGGAGCAGATGATTTGTGTCATCCAGTAGCATTATATAGTTAGTTTGACGGTCACTTGATCCTTTTTTGCCAAACCCCACTGACGGCCGCGATTCCCCAAGACCCTTTCTGCTTCTTTTACAATCTATGCGGTCTTTGTCACATTGCCTAACATTTTCACCCCAACAAACCAGGCAGTAGCTCCAAACACTAGCATCCACAGTGTCATAGAACGTTGCTAAAATTCTACCAACAACACCGAACGAATTATTTTAGTTTCCCCAGAAAGGACATGCGAGAATAATTTTGTTTCACAATTAAATCTACATGTGCATGTCAACCCAATTAACTGTCCAATGAGAGCTCAAATATATTCTAGGTAAATCAACATCTTGGTCTGGGTAAAATATACATATTTTATAGATAACTTTTTTTTCGACGAACTTCTTTTGGATTTGTACTAGTAGCAATGGGCGATGTTTGAATGATCATATTTTATTACTAGAAATAACTCATATAAAAAGCACATAATAACTGCCATTAATTATTCAAGAATCGTCACTTTCCTCTTACCCCGGCGGAAGTGTAAACGGGAACGAAAATCCACGAGAGCAAAAGCACATAGTAGATTGCCTGGACACGACAAAGCAAAAACAAATTACAGCTTCAACTGTCAATGTATACTTTAAACCATTTGTCTCTCTTAAATCATAACGTCAAGGGATTCGCCAGCCCATTATACACATTTTTGGGTAATTGAAAACCCTAACAACGCGGTTACTGGGAAACGGTTTCGTAGTTGTAAGGAACAAGACACAAAATTAATTTCATGCCTTGCAAGCGGATATGTGGAGCGTGGCGCCATGCTCAATCATGACGTATTATGGTTTGACATATCTGTTTGGGAATTGATTTATAGTGGATTTCAAAGCTGCTCGTGCATTTTTCGTTAGGGGCTTATGGATAGCACTTAATTTTTGTTGGTATATATACTCATCCAGCCGACGACAGCAAACCTACCCATTATTCACTCAACCCATTAATACGCTATTGCGGGTGGAACTGTGCGATCAATGCTTGTCCTGACAAATACACGTAGTTACTGAGTAACTTGGTGACAAACACGCTCTATTATTAACCCTAACTCCCTCACCATTGTTATTGAACAATACAATTCCTCCAAAATCCTCCAACTTCCTTTGTTATGTAGGAAAAAAAACCACGAATAGGCCTATATTCTTCTTCTTTCGTATGATTATGTTACTGCATACATCGGTTTGATGACAATAGTGGAAACAGGGTGGACCACGTAAAGGTTGTCATTTCACTAGCCCAGCAGTCCGAGGTGAAGAGACAGAGGAGAAAAGTCAGGACCCAGATAGACAGACCAGCGTCAGTCTTCATCTGCACGAATTGCGAGAGGGACTGCCATTCCCGGATTGGACTATACAGCCATACTCGACGCTGTCCAAGAACAACCAACCAAAGCGCAACTCCATAGTCTCTCGAGACTGACGGATGCCTACTACTACTACATCGGTTTGATGACAATAGTGGAAACAGGGTGGACCACGTAAAGGTTGTCATTTCCCACCCCTGCAGATAGACCTATATTGCAAGTGGACGTTTTAAAATATACCTTAATACGAATATAAAACCCACTGTATTTACCAGTTATTAAATTTTTCAAAATTCTTATGTATGAGGCTATTATGAGGCTAAGTATATACAAATACTTATATAGTCTTGATATGGTTTCAGAATTTGTCAGGATTTTTTAAAAATATTTTTTTGTATCTTGCCTGGACTTCGTAGATACCGACTGCCAAGCCCGACGCAGAACCAGTTCCTGCTAATCCGATGAAGTGACCAGTTCCGACATTACTGGCGAAGATCGAAGCGCCAACCTACAAATAATGTCCAATCCATGAGAATGTTTAGGTATTGAGGAACGAGAATTACAATATTGTTTGTTGTGCCTCAATCGGACATCCCGTTAATAAATTGTGCCTGTTTTCAATCAGTATATATGCACGTAACTTGAAAATGAAAATTAAAGATAGGAAGTCCTGCAAACATTCATTAACAAATCACAAATTTAAGGTACGTACCGGCCACCAAGTCATTGTTCTACCCGCAAGAAAGTAACCTTTCGCATCGCTTCGCTTGGACTTGTACATCGACTAAAAATGGAGAGAAAAACAAACAAAATCTGATCACAAATAATCTCCCAAATTGGCAAATTAAGAATAATCATAAGCGCTTTTGGCCGGATAATCGGGCATATATTTAATTCCAGTAATTAATCCTGTTTAAGGACACGAACACTCGGGCCCCGGCAAGAATTCGACTTTTTCTTTTACCCAACGACCCTTGCCATTTCACGAGTCAGTCGTGTAACATTCGGGTAGTTTGTAAATAACTTAAATCAACCTACCAATCTGATAACCGATAGATAACACTGACCCATTTGGGAGTGGCCTCGCAAAATGGTAAACATTTTTGTTAAATAGTTCGTTGTCAGTATAATATGTATTACTGACAATGTATAATGTCCTATAGTTTTGAAGTAAAACAAACCATTAATTCATCTTCGGAAAAATAGCCTGTATACTCGTGCAGTATTCAACAATAAAGTGTTCCGTGTCTACCGGAGAATATACTTTAACCACTGATAAGTATTAACGGGAAATGCTTGTCAAAGAACCTAAACGATTAAACATTAAATTGGCTACTTTAATTACTTACCCACAAGCCGACTAAAGCAACGAATACAAAATACAAGCAGATTATCACGATGTCGAGTGTGTCTACTGTCTTAGTGACAGCCATGTTCAAGTTGGGCACTGTGTTTAGATCCAACTCTTCCGACTAAATCCTCTATAATAGTACCATCAGAAGCTTGCCGGAACAAACGAGACAAAGTACAAACTAGATATGCATCTGGTTTGGTGGTCAGGTACACTTTGTAACAAAAAGAACAGACTTGTTTGGTTTTGTGCCGATCAGTTCAACACAATACGATACAGGTACTCGAAATGTACCCAGATAACGTAGCTGAAAATCGCGCATGTATTTACAAGCGTTGCTAGAGGGTGGTTCGGCTGAAGATAATTGCAATATTGCTGCCATACGTGCTTGTGTGTGTAGATCAAGTAGGCCTACATCAAGTGAATATTTCTGCTCTAAGACAGGACGCTTAAAGCAATGAAGAGCAAAAACAAACGCAGTCGGTGTCACGTGGACATAATCACTCTAGCTGATTGGTTAATTAGAGAGGGGAATTTCAAAGGTTAATTTGTCAATCGAATATTTCACTAAAGGATGTTAATTTTATACCACAAGGCGACGTACGTATCCTGAACGTATACAAGCGAGCATATGCATATTGTTATTTAATATAATGTACACGCCGATATATTTTTATGCGAGGTTCTGCGACAGTAATTAGTCGGAAAGTTGTCCACGCGAGGTCTTGTAGATGACGCTTATTTAACAAGAATTGTATTTATTTAATTACACATCTGGGTTATTTTGACAGGCGTGGCATTAGGTCGCCACAGTTAGTGGCTTGTTATGGTTTTAGCCAACCATCTCTTATGAGCAACTTTCAGAGCAGTCTTCCTAAATTCCTTGGCCATCAAGAAGTAGATGATAACATCCCACCAACTATTGCTGACGCAAAGCCAGTTGATGAAAAAGTCGGCCAAGGGCGAGGCCTCGGTTTTCAAGAAGTAGTTTCGGAGTGACACGACGATGTAGGGCGTCCACGCAATGCAGAAGGTCCCGGCGATCAGGCTGCACATTTTCAAGGCGCGGTGGTTTTTTAGTGCCGGACTGTCCGAGCTTTTTTGGTCATTGGGCGCTCTGACTCGCAACTTGGCGCGGTGGCTGGTGTGTTTTCGCGCCACCAGGTACAGTTTGGTATAACATAAAATCACGATGATTGCTGGGATAAAATCCGTTTGGGCACCCAAAACGATCAGACGAACCAGGTAGGGACTGGTGCCGATCGACCACTTGACCAAGCACATCATGGCGTTGTTGTTGTAGAAGACTTCCACTTTTCCTGTGAAGAGCGACAAGGTGATTACCAAAACCACAATAGTGGATACTGTGGTGATCCCTATCGCTCGTCTTCTAGGGATCATGTTGGAGTGACGGAGGGGGTACAGCACAGCAAGGAGACGGTCGATTGTGATGAGAACGGCAGCGTTGACGCAGCAAGAGCAAATCCAACAGTTTACTACGTAGCTGGCGTGGCAAAGAAACTGTCCATACGGCCAGAAATTGAGAGCAGCCGGGGCGACTGCGAACAAAGTAAAGATGCCGTAAACTAAATCTGCCAGAATGACGTAGGACAGGTACACCTTGGAGCTGGGTGAGAACCGGCGCGAGTCTACGAGTCTCATGACCGACAGACTGAAGATGTTTCCAATGACGATCAAGAGAGAGGTTAGTACGACGAAGCACGTTCGCAAACCGGTGATCACCGGGCTGTGCGGATCGTCGACCGGCGGTACATCCTCGCTGGAGTACGTCATCTCGATCACATCCCCCGACGAATTTAAGAGAAAACGTTCCGTCGCATTGCTGTAAGATGCCATGACTTTCTAAAATATTCAGGACGTGATGAAGAAACACATATCCCAATAATCTCTACACGGTCATGAACGAATTTCTTGTCCGTGCGTTTAGATTTTCGCTCATATAGCTCGATATGAAAGCCTGTTTTGGACACGGCTCTATTATCTGCAACGAAACCTACACGGCGTTCCACGGTCGTGATGACCGTGCAGTTTCATTAGTACTACAGCAAAGATGAAGAGAAAGGCTATATACTGGCCGAGCATATATGAAGCGTATTACCTAGATTAATCAAAAGGTTGCCGGTAGATGTTCACAAACCCCGTCTCGGCCATCGTTAACGAGTTGTTTTCGTTCCACGGTTCTATAATTAACGAGGGAGATGCACGTCGTAACAAGTGGATCCGCCACGAAAACTAGACGAGCAGTGTGGTTTGTCGATTCATCACGTTCAATGCAACATAGACAGGGAAGGCTGCAACACATGTATTAAATTCTCCCAAATGATGAATGGTTGTTCGAGCTATGTTGTGACATTTAGAGTTGCTATATTAGACCATAAAGAAATAAGGCACAGTGTCCGTGTCTTATTTCTCCATGATTAGACTTTTCAAATACAACTCAAAATGGAGTTTCCCCCTCTTGTGAAAATTACGTTTAGGAATTTCTCTTTCTCAGGAAGTCGACATTAGCATTGTACGCAAAGTTTGTACAGAAAAACTCCGCAGGATCAAACAAAAAACATTCTACACATACCGAGCTTAATTTCTCCGTCAGACTCGGCTCCGAAATCCCAAAGATATCGATTATTAACATCTTTGACAAGGAATTTCGAAGTTTAAATAAAAGACATAAACGCGGTTGATGTCAACATTATATTTTACAAAACTTACTTCTTATACATGTACATTTACCGACTAAACGACGCAACGTGCAAGTTAAGGCCGGATCACTTCACGCGAATGTCACTGCCAAGCGAATTTGGTACATGTAATACTAATAGAGAACGTCACAATGAAACTTCAATTGTTGACATCATAAAATTCGCTTCGCATTCGCTTTCGGGTGAAGTATGAACTAGCCTTAATCAGCATGTACTTGCGCTACTTTTCATTCTAAAACAGTTATCCATATATACATAAAAAATTGTTAATATAATTTCCTTTTAATATAATGCCACCTTGTCAAAAATGTAGTTCTAAAAATAAAAAAATACATGCGCCGGAAAGTATTTCATCGAATGAAAAAAAGAAATGGTGGATGTGTACAATAGATTTGTTTCTCGCCAATACAAATTCATACACATGAATTCAAATAAAATACACATACATTTCAAGATATTACACACCCTAACTACTCATAGATACTTTAATATGCTGCATTTCACCTTGTACACGTACAACCCACTGCCCCTTAGACTATATTTTTTCAAAACCCTTGCCTGGTGTTCCACTTCGTTTCAACATGACTAAATGTTTCTGAAACAGTACATGCACCAAAATATGACTAAAGTCCTCTTTAGTCACGTGTCTAATGTCTCCTTAACAACGCCGAGCCGACGGGCGGGATTATTTTTAACGAAACTCGATCCGAAGCGTGTTCAGGCTGATAGTGCCGGGAAGCACACCCACACATTTTCGGCCTTGCGCGCTGCTGACATACATTTCCGAACTTGAACTTGGCGTGTTTATTCGTCATCCGTTTTGAATTTTGGGAAATTTTTGCGTTTATATACGTCATCCGGCGCGAACTGGTTAAAGGTAGGATACACTATTGGTAATTGCTTACATTATCATGAATGGGTGGATTTGGGGGGTTGTTTTTTTATAGTAAATATCGTTTAACTGACTTGTCTGAAGTTCTACAATCATGGATGCCGAGGAACAATTATAGGATATCTAGCGCAATCATATTTGCTGGATGTCTACAATCGTTATTTTCTTTCAAATAAGTAAGATATTTCCTAATAATTCTGTAGTAAAATTGTTCGATATTTGCAAATGGTGTATCCTACCTTTAAGCCAAAACAAAGACAAAGCCTGAGTTTCAAAAAGGCAAATTTCTGCCATTTTCTGCGTTGTCACCAGAACAAAATCAGTGTTAACAAGAATATATCATACATGACCAATTCACTTTAAACTCTATGCAGCTAATTTTTTAAAAGCCTGGCTAATTGTGCTTCGATTTCTTGATCGGCTCCGTCCTTTGTTTTTTCCTGGCCCGCCGGTAATGAATGCGAGGCTGTGGGTGTGTCTGAAAGCTGACGAAATGAAGAATAAAATTGATGAATACAATAATTCACCATTAATCAGATAACTATAAATTGATCCCAGTATGAAATTATGATTGAAACACCACTCTGTAGCGCTTGCAACTCGACATAGTATGGTGGCAATGATGAGAAATGCAAATCATTATCATGTATGAGGGAACTAGACCAATATGGCAGGATGAGTTATACTGCTTAGGCCATATCCAAATGAATTGACTACACCCCGGCAGTAATGCGTTTGGCTATAGCTCAATAGATGGATGTGCAATGCGCCGTATTATTGGCCGCATGAGGGCGCTGTAAGACGCCATTTTCTGGGTACCCAACGCAGGCAAAATTATTGAAGTAGTTTTAGTAACTTTACTTTTATCTAAAAATTTAATATTATAACAAAATATATTTTTGAGCTGTAAGAATATTTAAACTGACGTGAATTATCTCCTAATCACTTTTAATCATACCCCCAAATACCATGAGCACAGCGCCCTCTACGTTCAATAATACGGCCTATTGCAAGCCGTAGCCTATTATTTGGAGCGCCACTTACCTTGCCGGATACTTCAATGCCGATCTCATCAAGGACCTGGTTGACAATCGCGTCTTGTTCCTCCTCGTCCCCTGACTCATCAAACATGGCTTCCAAGGTATCATCCACTGAGAGCAAACAGAATGGAAAAATGGTTAGTTAAGTGTCTCATGTGGGCAGCTTTATTTTCCATCTTGTGAAATGGCCTAGGATAATTCTATTCCTCCTTGACGAAATGCCATGTTACTTGCTAATGCTGATATTCACTTAAAAATAATCCCGCGCCTCGGCTCGGTGAATGTTACAATAATCCCGGCGCGAACTGGTTAATTAAGGAGAAAGGCCGACAGAAAGAACGATAGACCGACTGAAAAAAACCAGACGAAAGCAATTGACTTACTGAGTTCCTCCTTCATGGCCATCTTGTCCGATTCCATCTGGAACGCCTTCATATCCTGCATCATCTTCTCAGGGCTCATCACTTTATTCATGGAGCCCATTGCCTGTACGGGAGACGAGGCACAATCCAGATGAATACTTCAAGACAATGTTATCATTGCACATAGAGGTTAACAGCCTCTTTTTTTCCAAAACTCATTCTAGTTTTAAAATGTATTTTTTACTTTTTTTTCTTTCTTTTCTTGGCTTACCTTTGTTGTGTTTCCTATTGCCGCTGTCATAGCTTTGTTTGACTGCATTGTCTGAAAAACACAGAAGATGATAACATTTTTGAGTTTGACTTTGCAAAGACAATAATAGGCAAAACATCAACCCCTATCAAATTCACCTGCGCCAAATAAAAATGTAATGGGTTCTGACCAACTCCTTTCCAATGTATTTTACTTGCACTCAGTGATTTGTATTAATGCCATTTTGGAAACAAAAATCTTCTATTTTCTTACACCCAATATTTCTGCCCATTTTGGTACATACTTTTGTATGTACACTAAAGCCATTTTCGAAGCCCAGCTTTGGCTCCTACTCCGGCTCCATTTTTATTGCCAAACTGCATAAGCAAAGACGAAGACAAAGACAAAGACGATGACGAAGTTCTAAACATTCCTGGTTCAGGCTCAGTAATTTTGACCAAATCGGTATATACCTTTGCCTGTGTATTGACTGATGAGACCCTGGCACTTGCTCCATACATACCTATACTTACACCCAGTAATGACGCTAATTTGGGTACACATACCTTTGCCTGTGCATTGACTGATGAGACCCTGGCACTTGCTCCATACATACCTACTTATACCAGTAATGACGCTAATTTGGGTACACATACTTTTGCCTGTGCATTGACTAATGAGACCCTGGCACTTGCTCCATACATACCTACTCACACCCAGTAATGACGCTAATTTGGGTACACATACCTTTGCCTGTGCATTGACTGATGAGACCCTGGCACTTGCACTTACATACCTACTTACACCCAGTAATGACGCCCATTTGGGTACACATACCTTTGCCTGTGCATTGACTGATGAGACCCTGGCACTTGCTCCATACATCCGTGTTTTCTGTTTTCTTAGATTTACCAGTTGTTTAGCTAACACTGTCGCAGCCTGCAAAGAAAATACAATAAATTTGTTAGAGCACCACACATTTTGGGGGATCAAGTCTGTGGCGTCATTCCTGAATTTATTACTTTGTAAAACCAATGTTAAAAAACGGCGCAACGTTTTTAGAAAAAAAAATATTTAGAAACAGTTGCACCTGCGACAAAGTGTCAGATGTGCAGATGAAATGATGAAAAAAGGGAAGAACAAAACAATAAACAAAACCATTATTTTTGAACTCACCTGTTTGTTTCCTTGTTTGGCTGCTTTTTTTATTTCCAGTGTCTAAAAATAAACACAAATCAAACAAAACAAACATGACTTATTGAATAAAGCCGAATACAAAAAATAATTGAGGGCCAAACTATACAATTTTAACTGGCATTGTTTCACAGCTTGAAACCTTTCACCTTTTGTTCTCCAAATGTCTAGACCAAGCATGGCAGTTTTTTGGCACATACACTGTATATGACCACACACGTTTGTTTAGGGTGTAAATCAAGGATTTATCTTGTTCTTTGCGACGATTTCCTTTGTTTTTTCGACGGCTCTCAATGGTTTTGTACACGAATCTCAATCGAGGACGTCCTCGATTACACACCTAACCACCAATCACCAACGTGGCGTCGGGGATGTGTCCTCAATTTTCACCATAAACAAGATCTCCTTCTTGGTCTTGGAGTAATTTACACTATTTAAAGCATGTTTCTGTCAACTACTGGCTGCTAGACTCACAAGTTTCTGTTCTTCTCGTTCTAGTTTGGCTCGGTCTCGGTCCAAGCCTCGCTGAGTGTTCTTCAGATCTCTGTCTACCTTCCTCATTACTTCTGCAATATTTAAAGGGCCTCAAAATGTATTGCTGTTGACATCAGTGTCATTACCTTGAATAATCATTCATCATTCAAAATGGTATTACTAATACTATTGTAATAACAGATGGCTCAATCTTTTATCAAGTTAAACCTAACTCCATGGTTAAACTCATATTCTGAAAGATTCATACTGTACATGTTTGTGTACAAAAGTTGGTGCTGTCAATGATGACTGTCATATATATGATGACGAGTATGATTTTGAGTAACATGCAATTTTATACGGGGATAGCCGATCGATAGGCTTGGCTACAAAACTAGTACACTCAAGAGATAAACAATGGATAAACGTACCTTTGTCGTCTGGCTTCTTTTTGAACATTTTGTACCAAAAGAAAATATAAACTGAATTTCAGTCCGGAAACGGGAAGGTTTAACAAGATTGTTTTGCATGCAGTGCATGATCAGGTGCTCCTGAATCATGAATGACCAACAACAAATAGTGACAGCGCCCTCAAGGGTATTTTTTGCGTGTATATAATTATTGGCAACCTCGTTACCATGGCTACGATCTTGCTGCGCAATGTTTTCCCACCGTGCCTTGCGCGATCTTAACCCAATTGTTTAATTTAAATATCATTTAAATTAGGGCTGCAGTCGATGTTTATTTAACAATTTCTACTATTGAACAGTATTTGGTTTCGACAATGTGACCGCTGTTACATTTAATTAACCACTAATTGTATTAGGATTACAACAAAAATTGCGAAGTTGTTTATAAAAAAAATTCCAGTATCTTGCGATCATTTTTAATTTTTTTAATACACTATATCTTCTCTTTTTTTGCTGTCCACAATTATTATTATATTAAGCCTAATAAAAAAGTAATATACAATAAAAAAAATTCGGAGCACTATCGGTGTATTAATTATTAACATCCTAGCTTCCTTAAGGTACAGTACTTCATTCCGCAGCAGTTAAACTCATTAGCGTGCGACGTCTGGTGGTACCAACAAGTGAACATTGTTACATCCCATTTTTTATTTAGGACCGATCAATATCATATTATGCCCGTTTCTGGGTCATTGCGTTTTCTGGGTCACCACAGTTATTACTGTGCTGTTCTTGTATAATTATGACATGCAAAATTAACACTGTGTATCTCTATGTAATCAGGATTTCTTTGAAAAAACTCGTACAGATATTTCCCCCAAAAATAGACAGTTTTTGTATACAAAATACAAATACTGTGGCGTTTTAATGGCACGTATGCGGTATACGTTAATTGTTTATCAGTCTGTTAATAATCTAGAAGTCAAGAGAAACATACCGTACCAATAAAGACTAGGCCTATAGGGACTTTCTATGAGTGAGCTGAGTTCATCGATAGCCTTACGATTTGGAATTATTTTGTAATACTGTCTAAAGAGTAAAATGGCACAGTGAACATTTTCCACTAAAGCCCTGCTTTGACATTATGATAAGGCCTGGTGATAGATGAATTGGGTTAATTCTACCTCCGTTAAAGGTGAGAAGTCGCCATGCACACCAGTATCAGGATCCTCAACATTGATGTATTAATATGCTAATGTCTGCATAATCGTGGAGCTTGGCTTGAAGATTGGTTATGCTGTATGCGTGTGTGTGTTTTATTTTCTCGCCAGCAGCGTGAACTTAGCTTCATGCAGATAGTAAACCTGCTGCGGAATATCAATAATCGACTTTTAATTGGCACCCGTGAACACTCTCACAACTGTTTGTATTTTCACCGTGTTATTATGGACACTAGGTATAACGCTAAAGACACGGTTCCAGTGATCCTGATCAGGTACAAGCACACAGAAGCCGGTGTTGGTTCATCCAACAGTTCCGCTAGTATCCCACATGCACACTCTTCTATTGGCTCGGTATTGTCACCGGCGGGTGTCCAAGAAAATACGACGAGGAATACTTCAGAAGAAAGAAAACCATTTACAGTGAGGTTCACGGAGTTTGGGGATGCCACTACGTACCACGGTCTCCGCTACGTTATCAATAATAAATACTCTCGTTTTCGAAGGTTTGTATAACACTCGAAACAAGTTATAGGACCTATTATAATAATTCGGCGATAGCCATTTTCTGTGATGGCATCCGTGAGCAGCTTTGCGCGAGTCGCGCTCAGGTGGTAAACGCACGGGTTTATTAACATATAGGCCTAAGCCACATTGTCAAAAATATAGAATGATGGTATAATGAAGGGAGGATCGATGTATGATCGTATTCACCATCTAAAAGTGTGTACATAATAAGCCTTGTAGGAAGTCATTTGTGAACTACCATACCAATTTGCAATCATGCTGTTGTGGGTGACAAGACTTGCATAGCTGTAGACCTTACAGTTTGGATTGGATGAACGCCGGAGGAAGTGAAACACAAAAGTGCTCTTTTTTAGGTAGTTTAAAATATCTTGATTGGTACACACTGATCATTATACTTTATAAGAGGTAAATAATAAACTGTGTGACCACACACACAACAAAGTTGCTAAAAAATGATAACGACCAGGTCACCTCAGAGCACATGGCCTCAATGGTTTAGCCTATAAGGCTGAGATACTATGCAGCATGAATTAGTTTATCGATTGTTTACAGTCTATCCTACTTTTGCATGTTGGAATAATAAACCTTTACTCTTTGAAATGTCGGTATCCTCTTAAATTATATGTACTGTTTTTATCTTAATAAAAAAACCGACAGTCATTTATTGCAATTGGTATGTAGATTGGCATATTTACTATATTTTACTTTTAAAATATTACTTGCAGGTCGTTACTATAATCTCCCTGCTCAGACCTGTTGGCAGCTGTTTGTTTACCAGCCTTCGTGTTGTGGTTTTTAAATTTTGTAGACCGTACATTGAATTTAAGCTTCAAAACACCAGAAAGTAAAACGTATAATTAGGCCCAAGTCAACTCCAGCATAACACCTAGTGCATATTTACTCTACTACAATACGCCAAATATGTTAAAATACAATAAGTGTGAAGTAAGCTTTCTCAGGTAATAATTTTAAATGATGAAAAAGATAACAATTTTTGCTAAGTTGTTTTTCGCCAACAAAGATTGAGCAAATTTCAGCAAGCTTTTGCATCATTCTGATTGTAGACTACCTTTGTTTTCTTATTTCAATTAAAAAAGGTTCCAGGGCACAAATAATGGCTAGACAGCAGAAAATACGAGGTATATATAATAATGTTGATATACGTTGAAGTCGGGGTCCTCATCAGAGTGCACTGTAAATAAAACTACCTGACATTTTTAGCTCTTAATGCATATTGATGCGCTATACCGACCTATTGTGTCCCCGCTGTATTGCGGCAGTGCCACTTACCGGGTCTAATAATGAACGTATATAGTAGGGGTTCTTGCCTATTCACTGCACAGGAAAGGATACAGGAATCATCCCTCCTTCCTGGATATAATTACGAATCTGTTGGAGCTAATTGGAAACACGATTCGGTCAAAAAACGTCAGATTTGTTGGCGCTGGTCACTCACTTTGTAGCATGTAATTGTTATGCAGTGTGCACTACTTGAAATGCGGGTTTTATAATGTAACCCGTGAACAGGTTGATATTACATGCACCTCTTCTAGATGTAATGCTTTTCGTGAACTGGGCCGTGTTTTACAGGATGTCTGCATCTTGTCTCCTTTTTCTGTCATACAACCAATCACAATTTAGTTGTTGCAGTAAATGAAACCCACGTGGTCCACCTTCCCAACTTGAAATGTTGTCAGTTGTTCTTTTTGTAACATAATGGCCAGAATACTTCATTTGAATCATGTTTTCTCCATGTATTATAGATGGGGTAATTAAACCCTACACGGATACTTCGTGGGGGTCCGACCACGCCTTTCCAATTGAATATTTTGTCAGTTATTGTTTTGTGTAATGTACTATCAATCATACTATACTTTTGACAAAGTTTGGCCCATAAATTAGATGGGGTGAAATCAACCGGCTGTGGGGGCGCTGTTGGGGGCACTTTGTGGGGGGTCTGACCACACCTTCCCAACCAGATATTTGGTCAGTTTTTCTTTTTTTGTATTGTACTATCATACTGCTTTCTTTTGACAAAGTTTGGTCCATAAATTAGATGGGGTGAAATAAACCGTCTGGGGCGCTTTTCAAGGGTGTCTGGGGTCGAGACCCAACCTCTAGGGGGAGGCTGACCAACTTTTTGTGAATGACTTGGACAACCTAAGTAACTTTAAGGGGTCCAACCTTCTGGGTGAAATGGGGTGAAGTCTTATGGGACTATCTTAGACTATCTCCATTATAATGGAGATCAGTGCCTTCGACCAATAGATATAGGAGCGCCTCCGCAAAAATGGCTGCCATCAGACAGGAATATCGCCTCGCATATCTGACCCAGCATGTTTTAAGTGTTTCTATTTATTAGCCCAATTTTAAAATTATGTTGTGTTCAGTAACTTCAAATATATATTTAAGATGGATTTCTTGCCTCATCCTCCTCCCCAGATTTGTGTGGCTCCTCGTAGTGCTAGGAATGACAACCTGGCTGGGGGTAAGCATCATCCGTGCAACGCTCTTGGTGCTCCAGCATCCGGAGTCAAGCGCCATCTTTGTCAACTACGTCCCAAAGATCTCCTTCCCAGCCGTTACCATCTGCAACATCAATCTCCTACGGAGCAGTACACTGAACGAGTCTGTCCTCGATACGCTGGCTGAGATCTACTATGACCCCTCGGCCACTTACGGTCAACCAGATCATGGCACTGGGGTTGACTTTGGTCCCGTGGATGCCTTGTACCATTACCCCAACGGGAGCGACTCGATAGAGAACATCTTCAATGCTTCGCATCAGATCGAGGACATGTTGTTTAGGTGCAGATGGAGGCACGAGGCGTGCTCCCCGGCAAACTTCACGCGGCGCGTGACTGACCACGGAGTATGCTACACCTTCAACGACCCTCCGGACGAGAAGGATATGCTGGTAGTCTCGAACCCCGGAAGCAGAAACGGCCTCTTTATGAGACTCAACATCGAGCAGGATCTGTACACCCACGGGGAGAGCACGTCGGCTGGCATCAAAGTAAATATTCAATGGGCAAGTATTTTGCCTTACCGTACCGAACTACATAATACCCATCACTGGACGCATTCAAAGTAACTGGTATTCTTGATCTTGGTCATAACTATGCACACTGCAAAGTGGCAATTTACACAATCCATTTTATTCCATCTTATGAAAATCCAGTGGCAAATGTCATAACCGTTTAATTAGACGATTACCATCGTTTACCTTCACACCCTCATCTAATCTAAACTGTATTCAATTACTGTAAAAAAATAAATAATAATACATGTAGTCCAGTGAAATAGCCGATCTACGTGTGCTATAGATCATGTATACAAGTCCTCACAAAGCACACTACAACTCACAAGTCAATTGCAAGTCATCCAGTCTTAAGTCAACCACAAGTGATCCGAATTGTTGTTGACCGTTGTTTACACAATAATAACGTAATTTGTGATGCATCACAATGTACCTCGACTGACTGTCAGGGTTGTAGTTGAGTCCCTGCAAGTCCTTTCACAAGTCCTTTCGTGAAGCCAGTCACAAGTCCCTTCATAAAGGCAGTCACAAGTAACTGGATGAACAATGACAAAGGAATGATTTTGTCAAAGCTGATTTGAATAGCTTGTGATTTGAATTAGAACTGAAGGACTTGTGATGGACTTGCAGGGACTTATAGGGACTTGCAGGGACTTATAGGGACTTGTGATGGACTCGACTACATCCCTGCTGACTCAAGGCTGGCCTTCTGGCGCGTTCAGCTGCCACAAATATAAGTATTGTAAGTCACGCCGTCATTGCAAGATGCTGGAAATTATGATACATTTCTGACTGTCTTTGTTCCGTTTCACAGCTCATGCTGCATGCACAGGGCGAGTTCCCCATCGTCAAGGAATTCGGGTTGTCTCTGACTCCAGGCTACGAAATCTCTATTTCTGTGCGAAAGCAGTTGGTAGGTGTCGACATGCAGGACAAAACTAGACTCAGGATTTCCCGTTGCGTCTTGATTCAAGATTTGGCAAAGATCTCTAAAAGGTCCTGAAACCAATTAAGACGTCCGAGGAAAGAGTGATAATGCCCGAACGAGGTCAGGACTATTTTGAAAAACAAATTGTCTTGAAAAGTAACAAACAACAAGCAAAGTAAAATAAAGAGCCAACGTCGTGTTTTAACTAAATGTAAGTTACTAGGTTTATCTTTAATAAATACGAGTAAATCAAAACTGATTCAAATCAGCGATCTCCGGAACACTATCCATACCCACCTGGCGCTGATCGGGACCGTGTTGGTCCGATTTTTCAGAGGTCGCACATCATCATGCACTTGTCATTTTCTTTCCTCCACCTTTTATTGAATAATATCTCACCAAAAACAATCAAATATAAATGCTCTTTTGTTATTGTTAATAATTCTTTCTGGTAATGAAACCAATGATTCCTCAAAAGAGCCCAACCTCGAAAGCCTGAAAAAACCTGTAGAGAGAGGACAATCAACAAGAAGAAGTTTTAGAGGTTGGAGGAAAAGCCCAGACAAATATTATGGGAAAACCCACGGCATCAACCCAACCCACATATTGGTCCAGGCGGGATTGGAACCCGGGTCATAGCTAAGCGGTGGAAGGCGAGGAAAGAACTGCTTGGACTTAACAACTTGACCTGACTGTATTATTCTTGATTATTTGTAAGGTGAGGAGCCTGAAATCACCATTCAAGTCTAATTGTACGACCTCCAGCCATTTGAGAGAGTTTCCTTACAAATATTCCGTTCCGGCCTGTCACTTCGAGTGCATGGTTCAATTCGTTGTCTACCATTGTGGGTGTCGCGACTACAGATGGCCAGGTAGGTATTATGATGATATTGTCGTGTCGTGGCTGGAATGCTGCAAAATATTTAATTCGTTAGTCAAACATCATTATAATAGACCACAAGTCGTTTAGACTCAAGTCACAAGCCATTAGGTCATTTAAATGTTGTTCATCCCTTGCAACTGAGCTTGTCATGTATTTTAAACCGATTCTTTGTATTTCTAATGAACTCAAATACAAAACCAGTTGATTGATTTTGTTGGGGAATCTTGTTTTTTAATCATCGAGCTCCTCTGAAACTCGGGCGTCATCTTTAGTTCGTTGACCCTCATATCAAAATATTGTAGAATTACGCAACTGATGAATGAACGTTTTCTGACAACAAATATCACATCTTTGCATTTGAAAATGTTAATCTTTGTGCATATTCTCCTCTTCAGTAAAAGCACCGATATGCTCTGTTGAAAAGCAAGTGACGTGTGTTTACCATTACGAAGGTGAGAAAAAAATTGTTTAATTAAATTGGTAGTCGTAGATAAAACTATACACATATTAACACGATCAACATCAGGACCAAACATATAAGGAATGCGGACTGGTTGTTGTGCAGTGGTAGTTAATTTTTAACAATAATATAACCAGCTAACTTATTAATCCAAACCATTATTTGAACGCCGTGCTAGTGGACTGACCGTCACTGAAGCCTGACGCTAAAAACATTCCTGTCATTTAATACAATTAACTTGTTGATTTTTGTTAAAGATGAATTTGTCTGGGACAGCAATAAGTGCAGCTGCCCGATGTCTTGCAAGACGTTGACGTACGAAAGCAGTATATCTCAGTCGCTCTGGCCGGCTAAACATATCGAAAGAGGTTTACGAGAGAAATACGGCTTTGCCAGAGATTTTATCAGGTATGAAAAAAGGTTATTTTAAAGGCCAGGGTTAGGTGTTGTGATTTTGGTTGATTTGTCGTTTGGTGATTTCCGCTGATTTATTATGGGGACGTCTATAATACAAACAAGTTTACAGATAATGTTGTTCACTAGCCTGAAAAAATACACTCGAAGACGGTCAGCACCAACAAACCTTAGGCCTATCTCTTTGCTTCTCGAAAGGGACAATTACATGGATGTGTACGTTTTCATGGAAGAAATATCGTATACGGAAATCGAACAGCAAGATGCATACTCGTTTGAAGACTTTGAGGGTAAGTCCGGTGACTGGTAAATATTAAAGTGGCATTAATTCGGCTGGGGTCAGTTTTTTCACATCGGCGGCTCTGATGCATGAGTGCTTGGAGAAATCAATCCTGGACATAAACTATACAAGAAATAAGAGATGTGTTTGAATGCTTCTTGATCCACTGTAGCGGTCTATCGCTTCCTAAGTTAGAGCTGATAGACCATGAAGTAAAATGTGACCTGTCATCACAAAATGAGCGTGGAGTGATTTCCCAGTACGGCCAGTCAAAGTCAAAATTTGAAGGGGTGGTCGATTTTGAGATTATATGGGTTTTTTAAAGACTAATTCCCCAACAATCAATTCCCAATTTTCCAGGACGATCAGATAAAAACAAAATTAGTTTTTGAGACAGTTTTGACTATGCCTCTCTATGCCTTTCACACAATTTCTCGCAAGAAATGCTCGTTTTCTCATAATCTCTGTATTAGGACTCCAGACTAAAACAAAAAAATAAAAAACTTATTGAGTATCAAACCTCCAAGTGTTATATACCATTGGAAAGCTCTGTTTCCACAGAATTTAGAAATACCCATATCTCAATTTTTGATTTTTCCGACTTTATGCTCATTTTGTGATGACAGGTTGTAAATACGTATAATATCTGTCATCTCCGGTTGACAGGTCAAGTTATCAACGGTCACTATTTTCATTGACAGGTGACATAGGTGGCTACATGGGTCTACTGTGCGGCATGAGCCTGGTCACGTTAGTAGAATGGGTCGACTTCATCGTTACAAGTCTCTACAAGAGGTTTGGCTGCTCGAAAACGATCAGGCCTGCCGATAACAACTTGAACACTGCTTGAAAATTAAGATTTTGCAAAAATCACATTCTGCAATCTAGTCTGTGAAACATCTGCCCGTATAATGTTACGAAAAAAGTTAACGGTTTGCCAAGGAAAAACAAACTCAACGGTTATTTGGGGGTGGTGGAGTGATGCATGGAGTAAATTGTACTACACTAGTGGTGGAAGAAGGTGATGGTTGGGGGGGGGGGGGGGGGGGGGAACCAGCTAGGCCGCTGGGGCACTGCACACAACCTTCGCCTCAAAACCAAGCAAATATTTTATTTTAAACCACGCATTGTGTGTGTAAAGTTATCTAAAGCTGTTATTTCATTTAACACGAATATGTTGCACTTAAAATCAAAAGCACATTTTAAATTTGTGTTTTATTTATTTATTTATTATCCAACTCTCACGGCTAAAAAGGTCGAATTGCGGTTCGATGTACAGTAAAATAAAGACACAAAAAATTATCACAACATATTTATTATTGGAATGAACATTTTGCTTTTCAATACAAGAATGACACGTATCAAGTCGAGACACAACACAGTGATAAGCCAAATGTACATGTATCCGCACCTGACAGTCAAACATTACAATTGTGTTGACATTCCTTTGAATTCGTGCAGTTGAGAATCCTGTACCAAACTTCACCAAAATACCAATTTTCCTCACACCATGAACATTCTTTCAACCCACATTCGTGACTGTTATATCCTAAAGTGTTCCTCTTCACTTTTCTCAGATATAAACCTTACACAATTCCAAGGCACTTGTGAGATATCACAACAAACAGTCGATTTACTGTTGGTTTTTGTAGCTCTCATATCTATGCCAAAGCATTTGTATGTTCATCATTGTGGCGGTAGCCTAAACCCCGAGACTGTGTGACGTCAATTTGGGACGTCGCGGGGAGTTATCAAGCTGCGAATTCGCAACAGTTGATATTTCAACTGTTTTTGACGACGCACGAACCTGTGCTCGATCTGTACACGACAGATCGATCAATTTCGATGCGTTATCTTTAAATACTTTTAAAACGATCCCATTTATGAGAAAATTTTACGCAATTACCACTGTAGGCCTACATGTACATATAATTTATGTCAACCTCCGTCTTTTATTTCTCTGGTTATACATTTGTACACTGTTAAGATGTATGTTTTTGTATATTTGTACGACTGTTTTTGTATGCGATGCACCCTTCGAAATAAAATAATAAATGAAATAAATGAATGAAACTTCCGTCATTTTTTTATTAGCCGCGTCGCCTATAGCGTTCTTTTTCTTGTGCCAATTTCGACATCCTGTAACATTCTCGGCAAGCACAAGAGATAATTGTATGCGGTATTGTGCATTTTAGTAGACTACCAATACATGTACATACACAACTCCTGCACAAAATCGTGCTTGTTCTTTATTTGGATGGATCACCGTCTTCTCATAATGACACGCAGCCGATCATAGCTCAGCCGATCAAGGTAGACCGAGGTTGTTTTTTCTCCCAAGTTTATCAGTTAATTATATTTTCGCTATGAAATGTAATGCCTTTCAGGACGTGACAAACGAGAAAATGCACAGCGCAAACTAAGCAGTTGAGCTACAGAATATTGTGACTTCTTTATCAATGTCAAGTTCAATTCCAGCATTGTATATCTACTGGAAAGGAATGTTTTTTTATTATCACTCAAGAATTGTTTTATACAAATAAGGACGGCTTTCATATAATTGACAATGCATTCAAAAATTACAACGATCGAGAAAATAATAAAAAATAAGTCTCTGCTATCTTAGATACATCTACATGTATATTTCATTTGAATATAAAATTGCTATTCTTCAAATACTTACAAACTATCTCTGCACTTTAATATATAAACTGTACTTTTATTATTTGGACGAAAAATATATTATTTTAAAGAATTAGCATTTTTATCTGGAATACACTTATGTAAATGTAACCCACTCCACAAAATTATGTTATATTCATGGTGAAAAAGCCCACAAAATAAGCTTTCATAATTTATTTGGTATATAATAGAGCCCCATAGCCCCTCCCTTTCTGGGGATATTTGCATATAATTAATTGCTTCACTGGAGTTAAAATTACACCACTGAGAAAACAGGCTTTGAAATAGCTGGATCTGTTGGAGAACAACAGAAAGCCTACGGTTTGTGCTTCCCAGCATTAAATAAGTTCTACATGTATTTTGTTCCGAATTTCAGGTTTCTAAAACGGGTGCCAATATTTTTAGCACTTCTCAGGTCACAGGTGATAAAAGCCATTTACAAATGACTTGGCTGTGGTCAGCAGTACTACACTTGTCTGTGGAAAACTGCCTTTAGCTGCTCTTACAGGTGCATGAGTACTTTGGACGCAGACAAATTAATTGGCTGTGGCTTGAAATTGCACACAGGTGGCTGGGAAGTGGCTGCAACCAAGTAGTTCAGACATGGCCTTTTTCTTGAAACTTCTATTACCAAAACATAGCGGCCTTGATTTTCTTGTACAACCCGTCTACATCTTGCAGACTTTGATTCGCCTGCATATGGGCCTGCCTGATCCGTGCCCTGTTGTAATCCACCCTGTCTTGTATTCTCTTCTTCTCGCGGAGCGTCAGGGGCCCGGCTTTTTCTGTCAGTTCCCACAGGTGAGGGCACCTGTCCGTAATTTTGGCATCCATTCGGATCAGGTCCGCATCGGCCGTTGGGTTGTCCCTGAGGACAGCCTGGCATGCTATTACTAACTGGGGTTGAATTAAAAAATAGATCACACCAAGTCAGAAAAAAAATGACAAGTTACACTCGGTTCAGTCAGGCATTTTAGAATCGCGCCGAACCAAATGAGTGAATCCAGTCTGTCAAAAGTCAAACGTCTGAAACAATTCGGGGCGACTGGGCACGCTAGTTGGCAAAAGATTAGACTTGATTTCAATTTGGTTTTGCGCGACTCTAGAATATCTGTCAGAACCGTGTGTGTCTAAGCTGAACAATTTGGTTTTAGAAAATGGATACATGTACACAGAAAGGTTATTAACGAGCATTAATCAAAGCAAAGACTCAAGCTTACCTCCGACTGGAAGGTGCCCATAATCATCTTGATGTTTTCTGATTTTTCCTCTTCGGAGATGATCTCTCCCTTTACTACGAGCTCCAGGAAACCTTCCTTGTCTTCAGTCTAAAAAGCAAATAGCAAATAGGCAAAAAAAATGTCTCCTTAGATCAAAGCACTATGCATAATTATTACCCTTGGTCATTGGGCCAATGAAACATTCCAAATACAATCTCAGCTCCCTAGGGAGTATACACGTACAGTGCAAGGTAACTGAATTGATCACAAACACCACCTCTACTCTCACAGGTAACCATTTACCCCTGGGTGGGGAGAAGCAATGAGTGACAAAGTGCCTTGCCCAAGGGCACATGTACCAGGTTGGACTCGAGCCCACAAACCGAGGCCAAGGCACTCCACACTTGCACTTTCTTTGACAAGGACTACTTTCAGTGATAGGATCCTGAATCCATGCCCTTGTCTCGCCTACACATGATGAAATCTACACGAGTCCACTCTAAGCTGAACCGGGTCCGAACAAAAACAGGTAGGTATTAAAGCACAGCACACTGCTCACACTTACAGGGGGATATGCACAGGTTGGGTGTAGAGTGTGAATTTTCTACCTAGGGTAAGGCACCTCAACCCTGGACCTAGGGTTGGATTATTTGCCAACTGTGGTGCCAACAAACAACTGACCAAGAAACAAAATAGAGCTTTGGTGTCTTTGAGATCGTCGTTTATGTTTATCCCAAGTGACCCGCTGTATCTAACTCATGCGCGGTAAAAAAACAACCAAAAAACAAACAAACTAAACCGCTATTTTCACCTTTAGTTCCAGATTCTGCTCAGCCATCACCGCTTTTAATCCACCGATGCAATCCTCAATTGAACACCTGGGACCTTCCACAAGCCCTGCCTGCAGACAATCCTTCTTAAACTGCCTTACTGCTTGGTGATACGCTAAGGTCGTCTCGTGCACCCTGCTTAGGCTCCAGTTGCTCTGCTTGAACAACTTGTCCATCTGCAGTAAATTAGCAACACAGTAAAACTTGATCAAGTTGGGGAATTTGTCTATCGCTTGTCACAAAGTGCTAAGCCTACTGACTGATCTAAGACAAAATTAAACGGTTTGTAACTCGAGGTTGAACCCTGAGACAACTCAAGGTTTTCCGAGATACTGTTTACATACAATGAGCTCATTATCTCCAGGTCAATGTGCATCAGGCAGCATCTTCAGCGGCTTCTTCCAAGCCACTTAATCTGCCATAATCTCCTGCTAATCCCCTGCTGCTCGCAGGAACTTCAAAGGTGTTCTTTTTGAAAGAACATTTTCCTGAACGGAACAACCTATGCACTTAAACCTCTCTCATCCATTCATTTACCAATTTAACTGTAAAAAAAAAACCACCAAAACATGTGGACCAAAATTATTGTAATAACAAAAAACTTGTATCCAAATCCCCCACAAACGTTGCCTTTTGTTCACCATCATGGCCACTCGCTTCTTTAGTTTGGAAACATACGATCTTACCTCCTCAACTTCTGTCTTATCCAGTGGCTGGAAGTCATCGGGGTTAGCCTTCTTGACTCTTGACCGGCTCTTCCTGTGTCGTTTGACCTCGATGGCTTCCATCTTCTGCAGGGCTTTGTCCTTGAGTTT
The DNA here is from genome assembly GCA_037893245.1 of Crossaster papposus. NCBI lineage: Eukaryota > Metazoa > Echinodermata > Asteroidea > Velatida > Solasteridae > Crossaster > Crossaster papposus. Next base: position 422,327 of record JBAIAA010000650.1, on the reverse strand, counting down.
GCGTTCTAGAAGATGGCGAATCAAGGCCTGGATGGCCGTGTGGACGCCCCCGTCTGAGTTCTTAGCCGAGACCGCAACACTGAAAAATCAAGTTACACATTTTAATCTACATTCAGATAACTAAAAAGCAGACTTTAGTTGAGTCCCTGCAAGTCTTTTCACAAATCTTTTCACAAATCTTTTCACAAATCCTTTCCCTAGTCCTTTCACAAGTCCTTTCCCAAGTCCTTTTATAAAGCTACTCTCAAGTAATTGGATGAACAATGACAAATTAATGCTTTTATCAAAGCTCATTTGAACAGCTTGTGATTTGAATCGGGACTGGAGGACTGGTGATAGATTTACAGGGACTTGTGATAAACTCGACCCCATCCCTGCTGGCTATTGGACTAAATAATTGATAAATGGTTAAAAATGACTGTTGTTTTACCATTATTGCATGAGCTATTTATATTTACTTACCTTCCTACAAAACTGTGTTGCTCCGCTGCTGCTTCGAGCAGCTCTACTTCTTCCGGTAACTCAACTTCTGGCTCATGCTCATCCTCATACTTCCAGACATTTATGTCCTCCTGTCCCTCTCCTCCGTCACCACTCTCTTTCTTTCCACGCATTACGGGAGACTTAGCTCCCCTGGGGTACTCCTTCTCCGCATCTTTCTTTTCCTCCTCGGAGCTTTCCTTCTGAGGCGTATTTTTTTTTTTATCGTTGAGGATGAACTGAGCTTGTTTTGTGTCGGTTTCCTCCTTAGCTGGGTTGTCTTGTTGATTTTCTTCAACTTCTTCCGAAAATTCCTTCAAGGCCTCTCGTTCCTCAATCTGCAAGATAAAATAAAAAAAAATAAAAAAATATAAGAAAGCATACATTTTTGTCTTTCTTTACAAAGGTATATAGAGGAGAAAAACACATTCTGGACTATGAGCAGATATAGAAAAGTGAAGATTTGTGTCAAATTCAATCAATCAGAATACTGAGGTAAAATAAAAGCTGTGACACCCTTTCAAACTACATGTTTACCCTCTGCAGAAAATGAACTGCTTCTTTAAATTGAATACATAGAGAAAAAAGATACTACTGATTGCAAAAACCATCATCTACTTGGAAAATAAACGTTACTCGTACACTCAAAATTGGCACAAATAATAAGATCCAAGATAATAAGATTTTTAATAGTATTTCAAAAGTAGCTCTTGTAACTCATGGTTTGATTTTGTCACAAATTTCAAAGAAATATGTGAAATAACCACTTACAATATCAAACTTGTTTCCAAGTAACAACACCGGCAACTGCGCAGGGTCAGCCTTCTCGTATTCTGTTATGACCTTTGACACCTTGCCGTTCTTCTCCACCCTCTTTGTCGAGACGACAGCGTGATTGTGGATGTCTTGTCTCCAAGTCCCAGCCAGCTCTATGCTCTCCTTGTCAGCAATGTTGACGACAACTTGACATGGGCATGAATGAGAGAAACATTTGAAATGATACTAAAATATTATTTAATACAAATCTTTCATCTACGTACCTTTGACTATAAGAATTTCTCTTTACATTTTTAATACATAAGAAAGACTCAATGCAATGTAATTCAACATCATGCAATGCAATTCAACATCCTGCTAGGTTTGCAGGAGGAAGGGGGAAGGGTTTTGGGGTTGGTGGCAGAGGTGGGAGAGGGCACCATTTGTCTATGTCGTTGGTTGCATCCTGGGATAGTATGCGCTACAAACAGGGATTTGGTGCATTGCAAACGATTCCCCATTTATAATAAATTAACAAACTGACCTGTGATGACCGACTAGACTGACTTACCAATTGCTGCATCCACGTCCTGATAGTAGCTCTTCCGGAGGTCCACTTCCTCACTGCCAGGGAGATCCCAGATGGTCACTGATACAACAATGTGCTCTGGCACGTTCAATTTCTTCACAACATTCTCTGTATTCAAACAAGTTCAAGTCAGATAGGGGAAGATTAAGCTCAATTATTACCTCAATCTATCAGCCATCACTAAGCAAAAGCATGTCCTAAAAAGTCAAATTTAACTTGCAAACTGAGAAAACACTTGGAATCTTTCAGACCAGTATCATATGGTCTTTCCAATAAATATTTGTTACTCATTAGACATAATAAAGTAGTGATGCATCACATTCACTTTTTTTCAACAGCAGCTCAAGACCGACTTTAGAGAATTGCCCTTGAGTTATTAGAAAGTAAGGCCTAACTCAGTATATGTTTTTATGTTCCGTGGCCAACTTGAATTTAGCACAGCAGAGGGGAATAAACTTACCTGGATGTAAGCATATAAACAAGCTAACATCCAGGTCTGTTTTCCCTCCTCTGTCTAGTGGAGTATCGTGGCCGAGCGGTTAAGAGCTGGGTTTTCTGTTCCACAGAACGTGAGTTTAAGTCCCGGTGTCGACACGTGTGTCCTTATGCAAGGCAATTAAACCACTATTGCTTCGTCCTTCGGATGGGACGTAAAGCCGTAGGTCCCGTGTATAATGTATATATTGAACCTGGACACGCACGTAAAAGAACCCAGTCACACTTATCGCTAAAGAGAAGGGGTTCGCCCAGGTGTTTCTGGCATTTTGTTCATCCTCCTACTGGTTTCTTCAGGCTTGCAAGCTACAGTGCCTTGGGCGCTTTTGAGGAATCCTCGGTTTCATTGCCGAAAAGGAATAATAATAAAAAAGGGCGTTCTACTGAGCATGTACAACTGGAACGTGAAACAAGATTATTGTCACTCACCTATACCGACTGAAGTGGTTGTTCTGTAGCTGTAATCAAACTGATTCTTAAAGTAGCGCATGAACACACTGCTTTTGCCAACCTCCGGGTCACCTGAACAACAAATTAAAAACTTGCCAATTACATTCCTACAAATTAAGTAAATTGTTTAAACTACGAATAGAGCCTAATACCACAAATCACAAAGTGATTTTGTTTTTATTTGTAATAAAATTAACGTGCGTTTTCTATTCTCACATGATATATATCTAAATATTCTCTATCATGAGTATGGTATTATTAAATGTGTTCTTTTTATCCCAAATTTAACTGGATACTTTTCAAAGTTATTCACTTACCTACAAGTACAATTTTAAAGCTGGGTACATCACCAAAGCCTTGAACTGCCAAGTCTATTATTGAACACAAAAGGGAAAACAATTAGTTTGATTGTGCTTTGTATGCAATTTTTGACGAGAAACAAATACAGTTACAGCTGGCGTGGATGACAGATGTATTAAACTTGACCAGCGAGTTTAAACAATTTTAATATTCAGTCAATAAGTGTTTTTTCGAATAATTAATTGAATAGGTCTGCTATTAAATTATTCGACAATGATCAGCCCTAGTGACTTCTTTAGTTTTATGGTTTTCTAAATTTATTGGATCCTACATTTATAATTAATTGCAGATTTAGGTCTACTCTACTGGGCCTATTTTCATAATTTTTTGTATTCAATTGGTCCACTTAAACTAGCTTAAGTAAAAACTACAGCTAGTTACAATGTCCATGCTAATGACATCGAGAGATTCGCATGTATGTGAAGTTTCGGCCGGTTTACTGTGTACTGACGCGGGGAGCCCAAATTTGTCTTCAGCGCTACAAATCACAAGCGAATTTCTCGATGTCTCACGGTTAAGTAACGGACTCCAAGTAACGTTACTGCGGTGTGTGGCGCGGCGGCGCGGCCAAAATTACGGAAACTTAATTGTGGATTTCGGATTCACAAACTTCACCACTTTACTTAACAATACTTCCATCTCATCACAGCATTGAATACATCCGTTGTGGCAAAGCTATGCCTTCCAAAATGTGCTAAAACCATTATTATCACCATTGTTTACAAGTTCTTACCGCTGTTGTGAGTGCAACCGGCGCCCATGTTGAATATTAGTTCCGGAGTGCGAATGATTACAAAAGTGTGTACTTGGTAATCCGACATTTCGAGGGGCTGAAGCTTTCGTATTTTTACGGTATTTCTTTTCGTTGATAGATTTCAACTTGTCGCCAATACTATTTTAATTATTCTCCTGCGCCACTTGCATTCATTAAAAAGTAAAATTTATTTCAGAAAATAATACCGAGAAGTTTAGAACTATGTTTTTTGACGCGCAACGATTTGCGTTATGAGGCACCTGTTTCCGTGGGAGCTGAGAGCGTTTACAAAATGACGTCATGTAATTAATTGTTTGTGCGTAACGTTCATACACCTGCCGACTCGACAAGCGGTACCAGGCATACTATCCCAACTAACTCGCGCTGTGTACTGGGCAACTCACGGGAGTCTAGTTCAGTTGTTGATTCATTGCTGTAAAATAAATCTAAACGAATTGTCATATGTACTTTCGGGCAACTCGACTGTTACGACCACGACGCCATACAAAAACAGTCATTCAGCTCAGTCACTCAGTTTAATCGGCATTATCAAAACTGACATTTGTCGATTGACATTGAATAATTCGTACATTCGTTTCTTTAAACAAATGGTTTTGTTTTTTTGCTCGAAATGCAGGAAAATCAGTGAGTGTAACGCTGAATTTATTTATACGACTGGATTAAGCGTTCATTCGATCGAGCCTCATGGTCGAGCTTAGCGTGGGATCATGTAAATCCCATTTGATGGGCATGCAAGTTAATCGAGGTTTAAAATTATTATGCGGAACTCTAAAGGTGTTCTCTAACTTGTTGGCACCCTAGCATAATGTTTCTATTTCGTATTATCCCGGTATCTCAGAATATGAACATCGTGATTTACTTGCAATTAGGCAAATCATTACGAAATAACGAAAAACAACTTTTGAGTGGAAACAAAATATTGTTTTTCGAGGCTCCGAGGTCAGTAAACGTTCAATTCAATAGTGCAACAAACATTGACACTGCATTTGATAATAAATGTTGTGTACATGTACGTTTCATGTCAACTCTGACACAGATTATTAATTCATCCCACCGGATATAGTATTAGTAACTCACCATGTCAATAGTTTTTAGGACGATCATAAGTTGCGGTTCCGCTCATATTACGGTGCAGGTGACCTTCTTCAGAATGTGGTACACCGTTTGCAGATATCGAAAAAAGTTACTAACGAATTGTTACGAAATATTTTACTTATTTGAAAGTATATAATGATTGTAGGCATCTAGCAAAATGATTGCACTAGATATCCTGTAATTGTTCAGGAAATTTAATTATCTATAACAAAATTCACGATCGCAAAAAACCCAAGAACAACATAAGAACCACTGTACGGACGCCGGTTGAAAACGAACGCTGTTTTTTGTTGCTTTTCCTAGCATCCATGATTCTAAAACAAGTCAGTTAAACGATATTTACTATAAAATACAACCCCCCACATTCACCCATTCATGATGATTCAAGCAAATTACCAGTGGCGTCCCACCTAGTGTAGGGGTACGTTGACCCATGGAGCAATAATTGCTCCATGGTTGACCGCACAGATATACATAACAACGTGCGGAAGAACTCGGAAATTGTTTTTGAAATAAGTTTGACAACATGACCAGAATAGTCACGCACTTTACGGTTATGACGTGATTTGCTGTAAACACAAACAACCACGCAGTGGCATTGGCGTGATAGCGGTGGGATATAACAGTTTTCCTGTTTGAGTGGTGTGGTGATTTGGCCAGATAACTATTTTGGGTGTTTTCGCCATCCAAAAGTGAAACTCAAGTTACCTGATAAACGTGTCAAACTGTCCCTGAGCTTTGAGGTCTCAGTCATCCCAGGATTCTAAAAATGTTTTCCAAAACTACGGGGCACTTATATAGGCAAACAATTAAGGCTTAAGATGTTGTCATAATTTCCGAAGTTGACATATTCCCGTGTCGGTATAGCCATGGCATGTGAGTAAACTACCAATGAAAAAAAGAGAAACAGATATTTCCTATACTTTGTACACACTAAACCAAAACAGAGGAAATCAGCTTAAAAAAAGTAAATTTAACATGCCTGTATAGCCGAGCCACCTTATCACTTAGCTCACAAGATTTACTCCGTATAGTGTGACCGTCCTCACCGCGAGTCCCCCACCCCCACCCCTTCCTGCCCGCTTTATTATTCCCCACCAGTCCGTCGACCCGTACCGGTACCGTTCCCTGTCTGCCTCTCAGCCGGTTCTGGCTATACCGGTACCCCCGAAAGCCAGCTTGGCTGTTACACTGTAAACAAAACCAAATTGTTTGATAATTTTGCTGGAAAAGAAATGCTGGCAACATTAATTTATGTTATTTAATTTAACTGTTACTGTGTAAATATAATCACATGCCTTTAATTAAATTGTTTACATACAGGTGCTGTAAACAAACGACCTGTACCTATTAACAGGTCACGTACGAACAATACATGAGTCATTTTACAACTTTCCCTTTTTGCTTCCGCGGCTCAATTATGATTCACAGAACATTTGACGGCATAATCTTTTATCCGGATATAGTACTACCGGGAAACCGCAACCAAGCTCTCACCTTCATTGATAGTGCTTCGGCGCTCAACTATAATACCTGGGTCCCTTTGGTGAAAATAACACTATAAAAGGGTTTCGGCCTGCGTGGGAAAATTGTAGAAAAAAAACACGCTGCACGCATCATGCTTGACTCGTTTATACTGCCTAGTCCTTCCAGCATAATACGGGCTTTGTTTCAAACAAGGCGGATTGTTAGCTTGTGTATCTAATTATCTTTTGGTCGGCTTTTGCTATCTGTGGTAGCTGGGAGAAAAGTGTTCTATACGTGTGGGACTTTGTGTCATTTTTGCGCCGAGTTTAAAACAGGCCGCGCCGCCGTCCGTCGTCCGCTCATCACCATACAGTCCGTGAGCTGAGCTGAACTGAACACCACAACGGGGGGACTGCAATCTAGTCGCCGGGCGGGTGACTTTTATTAGAGTTGGTGTGTCAGAATGAAAGGATTGGAGTCAACTTTGTGGTGCGGACTGCGAACTGAGAGAATGCATCCCTGGTTGAGAGCTCACCTCGATGAGGTAAGTGAGGTTAGTTTTTGCCGAAAAGTGAACAAACAAAATATCGGTTGTAAGGTACATTATAGGATCATTTGTTATTTGTGCATCATTTTTTTGTTATTGCATTTGAAGCAAAATTGCTCAAAATCGTATTGGTTACGTGTTGAAATGTCAGCTCAGTATACATTTTGAGTGAGAGAACGAGACAAAAGTAACAAAAACCCGTAAAAACAACGGTGGCTGCTGGTGCACAGTTCTTTAACCACATAAAATTATTGTTTTCTTCCGAATGATATAATAAAATGAAATAATTTTACAAGATATTTTTTTCAATAACTCGGTGCCTTTTCTGGCGAATGGCTACATTGAGTGTCCATAATACGTGCCTTTAACTTAAACCAAGGTTGGCACAAGATGTACGTGATTGACACTTGCTTAAAATAAAAAGTATCCCTTAGTGATGTCCGTTAAACAAAATAAATGAGAATCCAATACCAACGAAAATGGTATCTTAGTAGAGGTTTATGTTTCAAATTTAAAATACAGTAAAAAGGTCATTTTGACCCAGTCAGCCCACAAAAGGACAGGGCAAATTTGGATTCAGGTTCTATGTAAATCTGATTCAAGAAAGTGTGGTATCAAACTTTCAATTAACATGACCCAGATCCCCTTAAATGGTATGTCTTCACATGGAGCAATAAACTAGTCTATGGTCTTCAGCATGCAAGGGTGTCTTAATCATGCGAGGGTGCCCTCAATCAAATACACGGCACTAGTAATTATCCCCATCCCGCCGCACTCCTTTGATATTGCTGCTTACATTACATAAACACCACAGCTGTATTTCTTATAATTGGCCGTCACATGAGGCAACTTTCACAGGCAACTTTGAGGCACCCCAAGACGAACACCAGGTGGGACATTAAAGACACTTTTGTTCAACGAATTTTGCAACTTCCTCGACATTATGCAAAACTCATGTTTGCTTGTCAATTTATCCTTGGAGATTGCTAAGTAACATGCCCGCAAGGACAAATTCGCCGTTGGCTTGGGAACATTTAGCATACGACGAGGTGCGTGTTTCAATATGAATGTGAAGCAAGCAGACATGACTGTGTGCCCCCAAAAAACAATTATTCTAAAAACACATGAAGTGTGCCATGTTTCTTTGTTCCATACAGGGTGTCGTTTTGGATCTAGACATTCAACCGTCCGGTTTTGCCCGCATAATATATTTGTTTAAGCTGTGCCTACCCCAGTCAGACAATCACGCAAAGTCAATTGACCATTTAGCATTAGTATTGTTTCATGGTCACGGTTTAAGTGTGCCGTTTGAGAACACTCGACCCTTGAGAACAACATTTTCCGCTAAGCATGTGTGTCGTTTGAAATGATGCATTGGGAAGGGCGTAAGACGTGTTGCGCATAGAAACTACGATGGTAATTAACTTGACAGGTTGTTTAAAGAGGAAACCATGTTTGACTTAACTCTGCTTTTAACTATGCCGGGTCCAAAAAAATGGGACGGGATCACTTAAAACTTAAAAAATGCCTACGTTTATAGGCATATACATTGAGACAACACACAATTTTCGTTTTTTTCATGCACTGGTCTTTCAACCGCACATTTTCAATTAACCCATTGATAACTCACTTATATCCTTATCGTGTTCAAATATTTTAGTCATTAGCGGATCAATTAGTATGCGGTTTTTTTCTTCGCCACTAGATCAAAGCGATAATAAAGAATATTACCTCAAGGTCTTACATTTTGTTTTCACCACGAGGAAGATTCAGCGTGGCGTTTATGCTCATTGGACAAACATTCCACTGTATACAGATAAAACCCCGCCGTACCTCGGCTGGGTATTATTCCAGTATTGATAACCAATCTTTGACATCCTTCATAAGATTTCCGTATTATACCGTGAGCCGAGTAAACATCGGCACGGACTCTTATCACCAAAATCACCCCACCGCAAACGTCACACGATTCTAATCCTGCACCAGCTAACATTTTTCATGATACGAGCCTCAGGCGTGAAAACTCAACGCGAAACCAAACTTTCGAAAGTTTACGACCGTTGTCCCGGTAAAGGCTTATATCTTCATAAATGACGGCAAACTTTGTATTGCCTTTCCCCGCGCCCGGCCCCCGTGCTAATACAAAGCAAACATCAAAGTGTAAACTCGTTAAACAAAAAAGACCGAGCATGTTTGCAGAGGACCTAGTAAAATTTCGAAAGGTGAACCGGACCAATTGTTCTCTAAAAGCGAAGTTGATGTTTAACTTTCGGTAAACACTACGAGGATGCTGGGACGGGTGATAAGGACCCTGGGTTTACAGTCCAACCAGATTTCACTGGTTCGGTGTACAGTCATGTCTAGTCTATACGCCCCATTCCTGTAGTTTCTTTCACTTCGCTAGTTACCTGGTCTTTGCGTGCCTGTGCTTGGATGTATGCGAGTTTGATGTGAAAACTGAAATTTCTCTGGTAAGATACACCACATTTTAGTACCGTTGTTACAAACATAATTTCACATGTGTCACCGTGACGACACAATTACAGAGGAATAGTTTTTAACTTTTATTATTTGTTGTTTGTGATTTTGTTGTCCCCAAGTAATGCAAGTCAGAGTTTTGATAAGTTGTCGACAAAGGATAGTCAACATCGGATGTCGGCTGCAAGTCAAAAGTAACGGGAAACGAACATAATGTAGCGACATTGACTTTTGATTGAATTGTGACGATCTGTAATGACTTGTCTGCAATGAGAAGAAGGTATACAGTTTTAGAAGTGGAAGGAAAACCCAGAAAATATCTTGGGGAAAACCCACGAAATCAGGCAGGGATTGAAAACCGAATTGGCCCAGCCGGGATTCGAATTCAAACCAGGATCACAGCGGTGAAACGCGAGAAAAGAACCGCTTCGCCAACCTTACTCGATCCCCTGGCTGGTACGATGACAAGTTATTTTAAGGCATACTAGTAGTAGTACCATAGTTCATGAATTACAGAACTACAGAAACGTATACATACTCTATTAGAAATTAATGGTAAATTGAAAATAAGTACATGGAATAATTTGTCATATGCAATTTCCAAACAATTTGTACAAACGATGTTTGAATGAAAACGGGCAAACCTTAGTTATATTTTTATTTGAAACGAACCACGTAAATGTATCAAATATTTGTGATGTTTTTATCGAACCGACAGTGAAATCCGGTGTTATGATATGAAATTTAATTTGAGCCGTAGGGCAAAACCATTGTGAAACTTATACTTCCTGTAACAGACCGTAAACAGTTTGAAATTCCATACAAACACTAGGCTAAATTCCAAAGCAGTGTATTATACTTGTAAAAAAGTGTTCTATGAAAAATAAAAAGGGCATTCCCAATTTTCGGATTTAAAGAGAAATTTTCTTTCAAAGTAACTGTCAGTAACTGTGATGCACCAATCATAAAATCTTGGGAAGTACCTATTGGTATATTGCTAAAAAGTATTCGGTTATTAAGTAATGCATTTGTGCACTTTGAACTTTCGTGGAATGAGGAACCAGTCACCTTTTTCGTGTTGTATGACACACATTGCATGACGTAACGGGCTAAATTTAGGTGGAATATTGAAATCATTTCTGGCGCTTGGCTTTGGAAATTCAAAAGTAATTAAACAAACCCATCAACAGTTGCGGAGAACCATATAAGCAGATGTCATTTGAACAACTTAAGTTGATAACTCGTTTCTTATAAATTGGTCTAAAATAATTTTAGTTGTTAATTGTTGACCATTATTATGTCGCAATTAAGAAATATATATTTGCTGGATATTATGGAGCTGATTGCATTATTCAAAACCAAACACGGGCTTTTCTTAGAAATGAAAACATTATAGTTCCGTTTTTAGACGGTTTGTATAAGTACTTTTATGTTTACTGACATTGAGCCAAAATCTCAACTTTTTGTTATATGGGTGCGCGCGCATTGAGTCATCACCAATGTGAACTTGCCCTTGTCGGTAAGGAAAAAAACCCACACTTTGTTCCCCTTTTCCCCGCAAAACGCCACTTTTATTTTTAGGTCTTTGCTCACCTGGTACCGGGCCAAGATTATTGGGAAACTTTGTCAAGTTTGACTCTATCGCGTGGTTGAGTCATTTCCTAATAAAGCAACAGCGCTTCAGCTTATAGCCTTAATCGGGCAAGATCATCACTTTGTTTTCTTCTTGTGTGTGGATTTTGTTGGTCTCTGCGCACGCAGCGCTAACGGCAGAGCCTACCTGATCACCGACGCGATTTCACTATTCCATACTTCAAAGGTCAAGATTATACTAGTTCAAACAGTCAGCTTATTGTAATTCCCGTGGTATTGTTCAAAGTCACGCGGCAGTGATATCAAACTGTGCGGCCAAGTGTGAAGTCACTTCTTTTTTTAATCGGAAAGGGACAAAAAGAAAGGTAAACTTGGGGTGTACAAATCACGGTCCTGTGTGCAAATAAGGTCTTCATTTCGTGAAGTGTTAGCTGAGTAACCGCCCAGCTTGGACAGGGACCGCAAGGCGCCTTGTGCTAGGAGGATTGACTCAGTGGGGTGAATGGAATGGACCCATGGCGTGTGTTTTCTTTCCCGAAAGGGGTCGGGTGTGGGTGTTTAAACTGTTAGTGAACTTTACTTTTGGGAAGGATGAAACTCCAATTAAATATTGCGGGAACAAGACTTGTGATGCACTAGTATCTCAATGCACAAACTAGTGTATATTTTATACAAACTCCTTATATTAGCGCTTTGGTTGACATGGCTTTGTAAAGAGAACATTTTAAAAAAAAATGCAATCGAACACAACGATTTTTCTTGTTTTGAACGCCGGTTAAGGTTCACAGGGAAACTATTTTTTGGGGGGCATTTTAACATTGGAGCACACCAACACCAGTTACTTCATTATGTAGTGACCACGCTAAACACCCATGAAACCAACCTTTCCAATATGTGCTTACGAGATTTTTCAGATTATGAGATTCTTTAAATCGGAGCGGGGGATTAAGGTACATTTTCCATGGTATCAATAGAGGATTAGAAGACCACAAATCGACAAGCAGGTTCGGCTCTTTTGTTGGACGGTATTCTTTGAAGTTAAGTTGTTCTTGTTTGCAATTAGAACTGGGTCTAAAATTGTTCTTTCTATAATAAATGAAACATGCATCGATACTGCTGGAATGAATTTGAATGAACTTGAATAACATGCTTGAAGGCGTTCAAGTTAAACTTTAGATCTATTTTGGCAATGTTTTTGAAATAGTGAATTTACAGCAATGGCGCCTATACACACAGTGATAATTCTAAAATATGAACCAACCGATAACACGACATTTATAATGAGCTATACAATAATTCCATCGCCACAATCCATCACCCTGTTTTCATTTTCAAAAAGATGTCATTAACAATATTGTAAGGGTTGATCCAGGGATTTGTTTTTTAATGGTAGCCATTATACATCACAGATGGCAGTGTGTAATGCCGGATTGATCCCGCAAATTTCTCTCCGTTAAATTAGGGGAGCTTTGCTTTCCCTGGCAAATTAAATGAGTTCAGAGTCGTAAAACAAAAATCAAACGTAAAAACAAAAATGCTTGAAAAATACGTATTGAGTTTTGTTTTGTGGATTTTGGTGGTAATTTAGGACATAAACAGCCTAGAAGTAATTCTCAAATTTCGAAAATCTACAACATTTTGAAGCATTTTTGTACATCAACGAATTTCTAAAAGTTTAAATCGAAAAATGATGCAGATGAAAAATGTACAATTTTTTTTCGTGAAACTGTTTACACACGCAGTGAACAGCCGTACCTGCCTGCGAGGGCCGCTCCAAACGTGTGACGTGGTTGTCAATGGCATGTGAAAGTTTTCTGCATTAGTCGCGCGAGATCGGACAATAGACCCACAAGTTGCCCAATGTATAGTTAGTTTCGGTCGCTGGAAAAAATTTCCCCTTGTTCCGGTTACGATTTGACGAGGTAGCGCAATTGTTTCCTTCGTTAGCGTCAGAACTCAAACCCAGGTCTGTTGCAAAACCTGAAACTGGTGGATGTATTGAATGCAACAATGTGTGTATATATACAATGGGCGAATTGTCGGCACTTGATGAGAGGAGAGTGGTTGAACAACTACATATTTTGGTCATTGGGAAAAGGAACTTTGGAAGCGAATCGCGCGTCACGTCGTCTTGTTCAAATCGATGAAGACATGATTCAGGAGCAGGTAGGCGTATACGTTCAAAATACCCCTACTATTTTGGAAAGTGAAACAGTTTATTACAACGTTGTTTTGCCGGTGTCAACATTGCAACAGGTTGATAATATAGACATAAATGCTGCGCTTTAGAAAAAAACTTTAATTTCATTTTAATTTCAAAATTTGCGTCAATGATTAATTAAAGGCGTATATTTGTTTTCACTTTAAACAACATGGTTGTGTTTTGTTACAAAATTAACCCAGAAAACTACAGGTTTTGCTGGACAATTGGAATTATGCATATTGGCTATAGTAAATTTAAGTTCTTCAATCGCCGGACAGGTGTGGTTGTGTACTAATTTTCCACGCTAACACAAACAACGCTATAGTATGGGTGAAAATAACTAAATCACTCAATCATGATGCCTCGGCGTCATGAATGAAATTGATTAATAATACTTTGTTGGTAGATCAGAGGAAAACGCTCACAAGAAACTGGAATTTAAACAAGTTTTACATAATTTTAAACCCTCGTCTTGATCGCAAAAGTATATAAGAAGTACAATAACTGACCAGGTGTTGTTAAAAGTCGGTCATTTATTATTGGTTCTTTAACGTGTATTGTTATTATATTTTTATTTTTAACAACAGCAGTCTTACTACACCCGGTGTACCAAGATGGGTTGTGATGACGATGCGAACGGCTGGTTGGATCTGGAGGAGGCGGAGTACCAGACCAAATGCATCTATATTGTGAATGACAAGCTGTGCCAGGGGGAACAAGACGAATGTCGGGACGCCGCCTCCTTGCCCGCAAATCTTAAATACGTGGAGAGAGATGGACAGGTAAGGTTTCACCGAGATGTAAATTTAGAATTGGTTCAATGTATAACTAACATACTATTTGTTTACATTTCATGCTACTTCGCTGCGCTCACACGCAGGTAAATAATACAAAATGTGCAATATGCTAATCATTGTAATATTGCATTGAGACAGCATGGGAGGTAGACCTGTACGCACATTAATGATGTAGGTTAAAAATACAAAAAGTAAACAATGTTTACATCGAAACTACAACGATCTAAAAAAAATTAACACTAGAATCTGTGTATTATCTGAATTTCTATTTTAAAAATAGTGAATCGGAATCAAATACACCCTGTGGAAAAATACAGAAATTACAATTTACTGATGGACTTTTCAATTGAAAGTTAAACTGATATTTTGTTTTTGAGTGATGAAAGGGAATTCCACGTGGGTTAGCTATTTGGGACTTTCCCTCCCGATCTCCCCGACTTCAAAAGACCCTTTGTTGGCAAAACTCGGTGCCAACATTGCATTGTGCACCGCGCCGATAAGTGGACCGTGCACTTCCTTGTAGCCGAAAGCCCTTGTAATTGGGCAAAATTAGAGAGTGAGTAAATAGGATAAATTTGTGAGGAAACGACTTATTGTAAGGTGACTCTTTTTATATAATCAGGTCTGGGTGTGTCTCAAATCAAGGACAATATCGGCACATAATGCATGAAAGCGATCATAATATACTGCTCACACTAAAAAGAAAGGCCCAGACTTTCTGAAATGTGAAAGGGGTTTATATAATTGTGAATTCGTATAAGGGGTGAAAAACAAAAACAACCAAGACTACGTGTATAGAATTAGAACTGTAGACATCGCATGATGATGCAATATATCCCATGCTAATTACAAGTCAAAAGCTCACTTCAGTAAGCGAGATGCTGTAGACAATCAGAAGAAGGAAGACCAAGTGACTTAAGATAAAGACCAAGGGACACAGAGATCGGCTAGTAAGAATTTACGGTGTAATTTATTGTGCATGACCAGAATAATATACTAGAACTATATTATATGTGCGCGGATTGATACTCAACTCAGTGATTACGTCATTTCATGTGAGCGTATTAATCACCTTTGTTATGACAGCTCCAATAAAAGTATCATGTTAACGTTATTTCCCCTGAAATTTGGCATGCTTGGAAAATAACAATGAAGTGGTGTAATTATAACGTGATACACAAAAGAGACTTTACCCAACTTAAAGGGGCACGCTGTCCTGAATTCCCCCCAAAATATAATGTTTACTTAATATCATATTTTAAACATGGTTGCAAGGAAACCAACCTAATGTCTTACCGAGAAAAGACGGGGGGGGGGGGGGGGGGGGTTACGTCAAACAACAGCACTAACGCAGTGATTTATTAAACGTCCGCAAAAGGCAAACACTTTCCAGCTGAAATCAGACTACACCCAAACAGCTCAAGTTTCGGGGGTCACTTTTTGTGACCCCAAAACTTGTTATACACAAGAATAACACAACACGCCCAGTTTTTTAAGGATGGTTATGTGTATGTTTATATCCTACTTTTAAATGATCTTTCCGATGAACATAATTTAGTTTAAAACGCGTTTTGGAGCCCAATCGGGCGATTCGTACCCCTTTAAGATGTAAACCAGTTGAGACGGTGCGTTTTCTACCCAGACACGCACTTCTTACTTTATGGGCGTCGTCGACTTTTGTTTTCACACGGGGAACTGGGAAGTGAAAGCCGAATAATGCAGCTTAGTTTATCGAGGGCACAAACTACACAATGACCGGCTTATTTTTGTATCGTATCGAGAGTTCCCGAAAGTATTGAAGACCGTTTTGTGTCCGCCCAAAGAGTTCAGCTACAGGTTGCCTATAATTTAACCAACACTCAACATTATGTGTACCGTTGAACACCGATGCGCACTTATTGTATTTCAGAAATCATGTTTACATCACCGTCAAAAGTGAAACCATAATTATTGTGTTTGTGGTTTGTTTAGGCGCAAACTCATTGAGATGGTATACTTGCATTTACATGTATATTTTTGTGAATTGAATCAGTCGGATAGGTGCCCGGCCGGCAGGACTTGGGGTTGTTATCAGTTAAAAAGAAAAGAAAAAAAGGGGAAACGTGACCGTTGTAAATGTACTGGATTTCTCTTTAAGTTTTATATTTTACTGTCAGTTTCTTCATGTCTCGATTGTGTGCATTGAGCATAAGCGCGACAACCGAAATAATTACTATACTACCCTCATTGTTTTACACTTCTTTTCTTCAATTAAAGGTAGGATACACCATTGAAATTGATTGAATTTTAATGAATGGGTGGATTTGGCGGGGTTGTATTTTATAGTAAATATCGTTTAACTGACCTGTCCGAAGTTTTACAATCATGGATGCCAAGAAAAGCACGAAAAACAGCGTTTGTTTTCAACCGGCGTCGAGCAGTTATTCTTATGTTATTTGTGTTTTTTTCGCGATCGCCGTCTAGCGCAATCATTTTGCTTGATGCCTAGAATGATTATTTACTTTCAGATGAGTAAAAGAGTTTTTAATAATTCGGTAGTAAATGTTTTCGATATCTGCAAATGGTGTATCCTACCTTTATCCTACCTTCAAGAATGGTTTTCATGGACATAAATTGCAGTAAATGTTTCAGTACTATGGTACTCGTGCATTAGTTCGTTGTCCTCATATTCAGGCAGATTGGTGTAACATTTGATATAACTGTTCTCGTGATCCATAAAAGCATGAGATTTGTAATGTTTCATGAGAAAGATATTTGGCAAAAGTACCATCGCAGAAATTTCCTTTGAACAAAATATAAGTAGAATAACAAACATGGACAAAGGGCGGACACCTCGTATGCCAAAACTTGCTCGTTATTTACAATGTTCCACTCTGCCAAATACAAGTGTGTACATTTATATAGCGATTGACATGTATGATATAAGGATGTACTATTTATAGTCATAACAAACATATAAACACTGTTTCCATTACCAATATCTGGTTGTATCTCCATTCCCCAATTGAACTGCCCATTGTTATTTATTCAATACTTTAATTTTTAATACTAATTATTTAAGTTCGCATCCGGGTGATAAAATTGTACATGTACTCGATCACGGGTACACAATTGCGCATGCGTTATTAATCAATTTAATTTACAGTCGGCACACATACCCTGGGGTTCCAATACAAATTCTGGAGTTATAAATACCTAAACGACGGGCTTCTTATAGATTGAACTCTCTTCTGCAAGTATTTCTTTTTATTTCCTGGTTTTGATAAAAGTTTTAAAAGGCCGATAATTATTTTCAAATTGTATGTAATAATATGTACGCCATTTTGCAGTGTTAGCAAACGAAAATTAAAAAAAAGAATAAAAACAAGTAATGTTTCTTCTTCTTCTTTTTAGCAGATTGTGGGCGTGGTTGCCCGAGACTACATCCCCAAAGGGACGCGCTTTGGACCCTTGGTAGGGCAGATATACAGGGAGGAGGAGGTGCCCAAAGAAGCAAATCGCAAATACTTCTGGAGGGTAAGACTACATGTAATTTCCTATCGTCAATAAGTAATGAATATAAGAATATGTATTCACCCATAATATTTTTCTTTACAGTTTAATGTCTTTTACTTTAGGATTTTGGAGGATGACAAAATAATGCATCCATTATTATTTCAAACATGGCACCCCGAGATTTACTTCTAAAGAAAGTTTCATCATGAGTATTGTTAACTTTGCAGTTTATCAACCGTTACTGTATGACGCTGTGTTGACGTCATGCATATGATAGTCATTAGATTTTATTACCGATCATTTTTGCTGGTTTCGAGGTAATTCTCGTACTTACTGACTGTTTGACTGACTGACTGACTGACTGACTGAATGACCGATTGGTCTATTTTTGGTGTATACAAATATGTTTAAATGGAAATCTAAAAACAAAATGCCATATTAATCAAGTTCGACTGTATAATAAGGTTATTGTGATCATTTATCACATTTTACTCGAGAAAATTGAAAGGAATTTCGATTTCCCATACGATTTGTTTGTTTGGAGTATTTCTTTCCCGAAACATCCCGGTCATGACACGTATAGTGAAAGTTGCGGCTCTATTTTCACTGTGTAACCAACACAAAGATTGCATGACGTTTGCAAAAGATAGTTTCCCGGATGTGTTGTTGGATAATTTCCTATATTGCTTTGACACCGAGTGGTATTTCAATCACTGATACTCCGGGAAATAATATTTCTGTGAAAATGCAACGTGCTTTCTCAATTGTGTCATTGTATACGTAGTGTCCTGTGCGGCATTTGTTTGGCTAAGTCTTCACAAGTTCATCGCAAATCCGCACGTTCTTCGAGGTCAATCACAACTCACGCAATCATTAAAATGATATCGGACTAATTATTCATTCCTTTGTTATTTCCGTCCGTGTTTCTCGTGGGCCGACTTGTGAATGGAATTGTCATTTCCTTCTAAAAACCGGAATCAATGGTCTTAACCATAACATTGTTCCTGTACTGCGCGAGTTCACGCGCTTTCTCATTGATCCAGAGTGTTTATTCAATTTCTTCACCATTTGGTACAGATCTACAAATCCCAGAGGTTTATTCACTACATCGACGGTTTTGATATACACAAGAGCAACTGGATGAGGCACGTGAACCCAGCCAACTCGGCCTGCGATCAGAACCTCGTGGCCTGCCAGTACGACACGGACATATACTTCTACACCATCAAGCCGATCCGTCAAGGAACGGAACTTCTGGTGTGGTACTGCAAAGAGTTCCAGCGGAGATTGGAACAGCCTGTCGTCATGGAGACGGCAGCTGGGGATGGCGGGAAAGGTGAGCTTTCTCGAATACATACTCTTTTGAAAAAGAATTTGTTTCGGGGGGGGGGGGTGTACTTTCTGCACATATTAATTTAGTTAATCGTTTGTATAAATATTTGGAACCCCATTGTAGAGTATTGATTTTTCCATTAGACATAATCACATGGCGGCCTATATGCTCGCCTCATTAGGACGTTGTCGTGTTTGAACACTGGGCCCTCCCTCTCGTCAGGCTCTCGCTCATTATCGATAAAAACATAAATACCACCTGATTCTATACGATTCGCCTGTGTTATTATTATTATCACCCCCTGGTTGAGTCACTCATTAGTTGCAATTAAATTGTTTCTAATTGCATAACTGCGAGAAAATTGGTGGACTATCAGCAAAGTCAATAAAATAAGCCAACATAGCCACTGACTGCGCGCCAGTTTCGTTTTCATTTCTTTTTTTTCGACATATGTTGTCAATTTGTAGCGTGGGAAAAACAAATTAGCATAGGAGAATCTACAATATGCTTCCAAAGTGATGCCAAAATAAACTGGCAAAAGTTTCCTTTTAATTCTATTTGTTGTACTACTTATTATTACTATTGTTATTATTTAACTAAAACTACTTTGCTTTCTTCCGCTTGGAATTAAAACGTTTGTACTGTTTTGTTGAAAACGAAATACCAAACAGAAATATGCATTTGGGCGCACCTTATATACAGCAACACAACTTTAGTCATCCAAGTCTACAATCACTAAATGGTTTCTCTTTTAATCTTCTTAATCTTATCTTCGTATATTGCAGGTGTTAGCTCTCGGATGAACAATACATCCCCTGTTTACGACCCCAAACACGACGAAGCTCTAGACTTCAGCATGCCACCACGAACTACCTCCTCCGGCAAAGCACCGGCAACTGCGACCACAACCGTCCCAAACCTGTCCTCGACGCCACCCCTTACTATTGATTTCCCGGAGCAGTTGACGACCAAACGGTCAGCCGGTGTACTGGTCGGGGCCATAGTAGCCAACCCAGCCAAGGGTCCGAGATTTGGTCATCCGATGATGAGTCCCAAAACTTCTCCCGTGCAGACAGGTGCTGCCGGGGCAATGCCCCAGAACATGGCCGAGTTGAAGCCACAACCTGCCCACCAGATCCCCAAGCACATAGTCGAGGCTGCCAGCAAAGCCGGTGTGCTTATCCCCCAACCCATATCCATGCAAGTTGGTCGACACCAAGGCCTTCCATTCATCATGCCCCAGTATAATGTGTACAATTCCTTGCTGGTTAGAACACCATTGCAGAACGGTATGAGCATCATTCCATCTCCATCCATCCTTCCTATTCACGGGTTTCATACCCGTCTTTCCAAACCAGACATCCGCAATGACCTCTCTAAAGACACCAGTATCCCGACCAGCTCCTCACCAGGAACACATCTCAGCAATATTTTTCACACAGGTGTGCCGAGTTTTTCACTGCCCATGTCATTCGCGGACGCCCAGTCTCAATCCAAATTCAAACAAGAGACGTCGATGGAAGACGGGTCCAGGCAACTGTACAAGTTGACTCGCAAGAGGCCGTCCGGCAACACCGAGTATGGCCACAAATCCTTAGAGTACCAACTGCCCAGGAAGAACGGCAAAATCATGTACGAGTGCAACGTGTGTAAGAAGGTCTTTGGGCAGCTCTCCAATCTCAAAGTGCACCTTAGAGTGCACAGCGGCGAGCGTCCCTTCAGATGCGAAGTCTGCAGCAAGGGTTTCACGCAGTACGCTCACCTCCAGAAGCACCACCTTGTTCACACTGGCGAAAAGCCACACCGGTGTAACGTCTGCCACAAGTGCTTCAGCAGTACCAGCAACCTCAAGACCCACACGAGGCTCCACAACGGTGAGAAACCATACACCTGTAAGCTGTGCCCGGCGAAGTTCACCCAATACGTCCACCTGAAGCTGCACAAGCGATCGCATCTCGAAGAGGGCTACGTCTACGACCCTTCTGAGGAGGCCAACTTGTCTGTCTCCCCTTCGCCTTCTCCTCCCCCCGAGTGCTCAATGTCGCCAGCCAAGAAGATAAAGACGGAGCTCCAGAGTTACAAGAGCCACTTGGTCAGCACTGACGTTGCTGATTATTTTGGACAAATGGGAGAGGAGAGTCCAACACAGTCTTCGGAGAGCAGCGAGGAGACGGAATCTCTCCCTGAGGATTTCCATGCACAGACCTCGAGAAAAACAGAGGAGGATCCTGATCAAAGAGCCATGACAACTTTGCAGGATAGAAGCCCCCCACCTTCCAGGGGTTCCCCTCCACCACTTGTACCCATCAGCAGGACCCCTTTGAACAATAACGACACCCAAGAGGTCAACACTCTCGCGATGAAGCACGATAGTGGAGACAATGATCGCAAGAAAAGTGGCTTCTCAAATGACGCTTCAATCTCCGAGAAAGGTCCTAGCAGGGAAGCAACAGTCATCACCAATAACTCGTTGGCTGTAGGGACAGATTCCCCTCAAAAAATGAAAGAGAATTTTAGTGGAAGCATACAATTTCAATTTGAAAAATGTTCATTGGTACAAGCCCAGTCCCACACAACCAAAATCGAAAACGTTGTACAGAAAATCTTAAGTAAGGCAGTGCAGAACAGCTAGATACGGCAACAATTGCACTTGGTTTTTGGTTAATACCAGAAAATTTACTTCTCAGTAAGTTTCTATGAAAGTTTTTAAAGGTTTCTTAGAAAAGTTTCTATATAATTTGCTATATATATTGTGCAAAATCACACAGACAATAATGGTGATGCTCAGATTGATTTATATTGTATTAACACAACATTCCTGATTATTTATTGTGTAAAAAGTAATATGTTTGATTGATCGTCTTCTGAAATAATCGTCTTCTGAATAAGTTGATATCATTCCATAATTATTAATCAAGAATATACTCAGAGACCAAAGAAAGTTAAATGCCATTTCAATTTAAATAATTTTGTATTCCGACTTTGAACTCTATAATGAACTTTGTATACTCTATATTTGAAAAGATATACTATTAAATATCATTTTTAGCCTATCTGTTATAACAATTGTAGGTATTCAAATTGCCAGATACATATCATGAATCTTTTGGATGCGTTAAATCAGATGTAGGGGTTCCTTTTCAGGTATGTTTTAATTTATACGAATGGTTCTGTAAATATTTTTGATAATTTGAAATGTTTTAGGATTTTCTGATGGATACAAGATAAGTATTCGAGCAATATTAATCCAGCAGTACTATTTGTCATATCTCCAATGGAGGACCGTTTTAACGTAGAATAGCCACTTCTTGCACAAAAAAGAAAACAATATATATAAAAAGGGCGTCATATTTTACCAAAAAATTCATTTAAACCAATTCATTCAGCTGTATTTAAAACCAACAACAATTATACGCAACTCTCATTCCATTTTCGTTTTCCCTATTATTCTGTACATTATGTGTCGTGGTAAATAGCTTACATTTCAAGACATTCAGTCTACATGTATTTTTTTCTCTGTCGTGGGACGGATAGCGTCCATCCATATCTCGTGTATGTTGTTGGCACCTGTTGAACTGAAACAATTAGTGTTCAGCGTTATATACACTGGCACATCAAAATGGAAACGACCTGTGCAGCGTGGAATTTCATACTCTAATAACAAATCCGGCTTAAGTAAAGTGTAAGGAGAGTGACCGGTCAAATGAGAAGGTTTAACCAACAATAGTGAAAAAAGTTATGATTTTCAAAGGAGTCTGCAGTTTCATATTACACCGGATATCGTTTCGACGTCCACTCAGAATTACACGTATATAATTCACTATATACTTCAATAATCCACAATCTTTACTCCAATAATTATTTGAGTAACCGTATGTATATAATTTATTGACATGTGTTTTGCGATTGTATTGCTATACTTTTGAGTTTAAACTGGAAAATAATAAAAATTACCGTGCCTTTCAAATTTCAAATTTTTTATTAAACTTTCTTTCTCAAAACGAATCTGTTTCTCTTCATCTGCTTTTTGTGCTCACTAAAGCTCCTTCGCCGCCGGCAGATCTGAAAGTCATTTTTGTTGGGGTGGGGGGTTGGGGGTGGGGGGTTGGCGGTGTTGGGATTGGTGTGGGATTTGTGTCAGTGGGGTGGGGATTAAATTTCACGCGTTGAAGATAATGTACATTGTTTGACTACCTTCGATTCAGCCTTTGATTGGTCAGGGATAGAGTCCGAAGAGCATTCTATAAAGCGGCAATTATGTCAGCTCAAATCGAAGATGTCTCCGCGTTTAACCAGACAAACTTGATTTTAGTAAAGGGAATTGGTAAGAGAATATATCACAATTTTTTCTCTACTTTTTTCTTTCTTTATAGCCTAATAATGTTAATGTGCGTGCTCTCAGTCTGTTGGTTTTTTCATGAGATTATTTGATTGCTCACTGGCGTTGTATGTCCGGTCATGTTTGACAGTAGCTAGCGGGATTGGGTTGGGTGTATTTTTTTTTAAAGAACATTTTGAAGTTGAGGGCGCTATGTTTGCTTAACTATGTTATAATAAATTTTTGTGTAGTAAAATATTTAAGAAAAGAAACATTTCATATTATATAACTGAATTTGCCAATGATAAACATATAAAAGAATAATCTAAGGCTCACATTTGTCTTTGCCCGACCAATAAAATTGAAAACTATGATGCTGTATGTGATACTGTCAGTGTCACTATGAGTGAAATCTAAATTTAAAACTAATCACTTAAATGATGTTATAGGGACATTATTATTATTGATGTTGATCCGGTAGTGAATAATTTGTGTGGTGCCTTCTTTAGATTTGGTTCAGACTGGGACCTTGAGAGCAGAACAAAAAAAACATGCTAAAGAAGTTCAGGTTACATTTACTCACTCTGTAAAATATCCACGAGGAAAAGGCCAAGGTTCTCTGTATTTTACCAGCAGAGTTTTTATTCAGTCAATTCAAATTTTAGAGTTGATTTTTCTTCAATATTTTGCACATAAGAATAAAGGCAAGTGATTTCACTTTGAAGCCTCAGACTCGACTGGTACATGATGTCAACTATTTGAAAAGATGAAGACCGCACAGTTTGATTTGACTGATGCAGTACTAACAAAGGGTCGGCCTGGTTGCTTCATGCACCAGTCTATTGTCTAGTATTGCATGTTTTAACTAATTTCAGTTTTGGTTCTCGTACACAACATTGAGAGTCCCAAATTTTCGGAATAGATTTGGTTTAACCAGTTCGCGCAAGAGGACGTATCTAGTATATACACGCAACGTTTTCTATAGATTCAAAACGAATGACGCATAAACACATCACGAGCAAGGCCGGAAATGCGCGAGTGTGCTTCCCGGTACCATCGGCCTGACCCCGCTGAGTTTCGTTACAAATAATCCCGTACCTCGGCTCGGTGCCATGTTAAAATATTTCCGGCGCGAACTGGTTAAATCAACATTCCCATGGACACTAAATTTCACTCCGCATTTTAGTACTAGTAGTGGTGACGTCCTTCGCGATTGATGATGAGAACCAGCAGTGCGCCCAGGACGACTGCAGGAACGATGTTTTGGATTGGTTCTGACAAGGCCAGGATAGTGTAAACTGCTCCGCCTAGCACGCCAAGCAAAATGAAAGAACTGCAGCGGTGCCAGTTGTAGTTCCCGAATGCAAGGAGAACGCCAAAGGTTATCTCGATGACACCGATGACTGCTCGGTATAAATCTGCCGGTGGCTTGTAACCCGTGTAAGACTGGAAAGGGAACACAGTGACGAACCTTCTGAAATTTGACACCTGTGTAGGAAAGCAATCCCAATAGCAGATTAAAAACACAGGGTTTGTTTAAATGTCAATGTTCAGATGATTGATTTATCACAAATGATCTTAATTGTTCATACATGTACATCCGATTGTACGAAAAACAATTTGGGAAGGCAAAGGCAAAAGGGGACTTTGCCTTATAACTTTAAATTTATGCTAAGAATACAATTACATTAACAAAAACATAATTACAGCTAAATATTTTATCAATCAAATATATAAATACAAGCTATTTTTTAACTGTTATTAACTATAATTATGAAAATTATAAATTTTTTTTCAATATTATTAAAGCCATATAACAGCATGAAATGTGCCCCCACAATTTATTTTGAAAAAGGAGGCCGTTTGGTAAAACAAATGGTGGGATTGTGTAAATATAGCCTAGGATAGACTCCCTGGTTTGGGTCCTATTAATTGCCCTAGATCGTGGACGTGGAGAGATGCCATTTGTAAAATGGCTACTTGCAGCCGGGCTCGGGAAGTATCACTTTTCGGGAGGCGAGTTTCTTTTGGTGTGAATATTAAAAAAAGTAATTGGCTAACCCACTAAAAATTAAAAAAGAAATGGAAAGATTAAAAGACCAACACAATATCTGATTGTTGTTCGACTTTGAGAAACCCCAGTGAAGTCGGTTTGCATGAAACTTGGTCCTGAACATTGTTGATTTTACACTGTTTTCAATGGGACTTGAATTAGGCTATAGTAGTGTACCCTAAATCGCTTTTTTAAAACATTTTGGACATGATCTGGCAATACTAACCATGGAGGAAAGAAAACAGCGTCCAAAGCTGTGTAGGCTTACATGTATTTGTATACATCGTGGTATTGATGTATAAGGCCACGAGAATGAAAGTTATAGATTTGCGTCCACCGCCCGCATGCCTGAAAAGCTACCGCACACCACAACATAAATTTTCATTATTTAACATTTTTTCATTATTAAAAAACCCAAAAAAAACCACTTTTTTTTTTGGATTACATAAATTCTGTTCAAAATCGCCCCATAGTAACGAAAATATGATCTATGAACAGCTATGAACGCAGTATCATCATCTTGCCAATATCTCGCGGCGGCGTCGTGGTCATTGTTGAAATATTAGGGCTAAACAATAAAGAAGTTTATTGACAATGACATTGCATATACTGACACTATTACTAATACTGATATTGATCGATGGCATGATCGAAATGTGAAATTTTATGATTCATCACTGCGCCTCCTCTATATTTATTCCATATTGAGAATCAGTGTGCGTATTTGTGTAAATACCTGTTCACATAGTACACGGGTGCATATGTATAAACTCTCTGGCTACGCTACTGCTGGTATATGTAAAACAACAGTCATTAAACAATAATGAATAATGAATAATGAAAAAAAGCCTCATGTGTTTTCAAAAACGTCCGGACACAAATCTATAACTTTCATTCTCGTGCCTAGTAGTATGAGTTACAAACCGCAAAAATCAGGTCATTTCTCCATGATCATACGAGCTATTTCAGCCTAAAGGCATTCAAATCGGACAGTTACTCACCTGGGTGCTAAAGGCAGGCTCGACTGGAACGACTTTCGTGACACCGCCAGCAAGGAACATCAAACCCACAGCGATCGACAAATAGTACAAATTGCTCGCCATCGTTGCAATTTTTTGGGGGACACGAACTAGAGTATGTAGAGGGCGCCCTATAACGAAGCTTTCCCGCGCGCGCTCAACGGCAACGTGTACATACTTTGGGGGGTGTTTAGGGGGGGGGGGAGGGGGGGGGGGAGGGTACAATTTCAATATAAATTGATATAATTTAATACCATTTTGCTGATTACATTTTCTTATTTGTAAACGATTTTTCATTTCCGGAGTTTCCGTTAATGTGGAATAATTTTCCCGATAATTAATTTGCAGGTTGGGTAAAAGCATATTGTAAAAGTTGTACTATTTGTCAATTTGTGTGCATTTTTATCATTTGAAGCAGCACAAGTTCGCAAGATCTTAAGAATGTTGCTTGACAACCAATCTAACAAAGTTTAGCTCTACGAATGTTGTATATATTCCAGGAAAATAACATTCTAAGATTTCAAATTTCGAACCAACTACTACTCAAAAATGTGTCTTGGACGCATTTTTGAACTTCAAAATTACAAAAATGTGAAAAGTAATAATTTCTATGCATCAAGTAACCAATTCACCAACAACAATTATATATTTAACTCTCATTCCATTTTCGTTTTCCCAATTATTCTGTACATTGTGTGTCGTGGTAATTAGCTTACATTTCAAGGCATTCAGTCTACATGTATTTTTTTCTCTGTCGTGGGACGGATAGCGTCCATCTCGTGTATGTTATTGGCACCTGTTGAACTGAAACAATTAGTGTTCAGCGTTATATACACTGGCACATCAAAATGGAAACGACCTGTGCAGCGTGAAATTTCATACTCTAATAACAAATCCGGCTTAAGTAAAGTGTAAGGAGAGTGACCGGTCAAATGAGAAGGTTTAACCAACAATAGTGAAAAAAGGTTATGATTTTCAAAGGAGTCTGCAGTTTCATATTACACCGGATATCGTTTCGACGTCCACTCAGAATTACACGTATATAATTTACTATATACTTCAATAATCCACAATTTTTACTCCAATAATTATTTGAGTAACCGTATGTATATAATTTATTGACATGTGTTTTGCGATTGTATTGCTATACTTTTGAGTTTAAACTGGAAAATAATAAAAATTACCGTGCCTTTCAAATTTCAAATTTTTTATTAAACTTTCTTTCTCAAAACGAATCTGTTTCTCTTCATCTGCTTTTTGTGCTCACTAAAGCTCCTTCGCCGCCGGCAGATCTGAAAGTCATTTTTGTTGGGGTGGGGGGTTGGGGGTGGGGGGTTGGCGGTGTTGGGATTGGTGTGGGATTTGTGTCAGTGGGGTGGGGATTAAATTTCACGCGTTGAAGATAATGTACATTGTTTGACTACCTTCGATTCAGCCTTTGATTGGTCAGGGATAGAGTCCGAAGAGCATTCTATAAAGCGGCAATTATGTCAGCTCAAATCGAAGATGTCTCCGCGTTTAACCAGACAAACTTGATTTTAGTAAAGGGAATTGGTAAGAGAATATATCACAATTTTGTCCCTACTTTTTTCTTTCTTTATAGCCTAATAATGTTAATGTGCGTGCTCTCAGTCTGTTGGTTTTTTCATGAGATTATTTGATTGCTCACTGGCGTTGTATGTCCGGTCATGTTTGACAGTAGCTAGCGGGATTGGGTTGGGTGTATTTTTTTTAAAAGAACATTTTGAAGTTGAGGGCGCTATGTTTGCTTAACTATGTTATAATAAATTTCTGTGTAGTAAAATATTTAAGAAAAGAAACATTTCATATTATATAACTGAATTTGCCAATGATAAACAAATAAACAGAATAATCTAAGGCTCACATTTGTCTTTGCCCGACCAATAAAATTGAAAACTATGATGCTGTATGTATTACTGTCAGTGTCACTATGAGTGAAATCTAAATTTAAAACTAATCACTTAAATGATGTTATAGGGACATTATTATTATTGATGTTGATCCGGTAGTGAATAATTTGTGTGGTGCCTTCTTTAGATTTGGTTCAGACTGGGACCTTGAGAGCAGAACAAAAAAAACATGCTAAAGAAGTTCAGGTTACATTTACTCACTCTGTAAAATATCCACGAGGAAAAGGCCAAGGTTCTCTGTATTTTACCAGCAGAGTTTTTATTCAGTCAATTCAAATTTTAGAGTTGATTTTTCTTCAATATTTTGCACATAAGAATAAAGGCAAGTGATTTCACTTTGAAGCCTCAGACTCGACTGGTACATGATGTCAACTATTTGAAAAGATGAAGACCGCACAGTTTGATTTGACTGATGCAGTACTAACAAAGGGTCGGCTTGGTTGCTTCATGCACCAGTCTATTGTCTAGTATTGCATGTTTTAACTAATTTCAGTTTTGGTTCTCGTACACAACATTGAGAGTCCCAAATTTTCGGACTAGATTTGGTTTAACCAGTTCGCGCCGGAGGACGTATCTATACACGCAACGTTTTCTATAGATTCAAAACGAAGGACGCATAAACACGTGACGAGCAAAGCCGGAAATGCGCGAGTGTGCTTCCCGGTACCATCGGCCTGACCCCACTGAGTTTCGTTACAATTAATCCCGTACCTCGGTTCGGTGATTTTAAAAATAATTCCGGCGCGAACTGGTTAAATCAACATTCTCATGGACACTAAATTTCACTCCGCATTTTAGTACTAGTAGTGGTGACGTCCTTCGCGATTGATGATGAGAACCAGCAGTGCGCCCAGGACGACTGCAGGAACGATGTTTTGGATTGGTTCTGACAAGGCCAGGATAGTGTAAACTGCTCCGCCTAGCACGCCAAGCAAAATGAAAGAACTGCAGCGGTGCCAGTTGTAGTTCCCGAATGCAAGGAGAACGCCAAATGTGATCTCGATGACACCGATGACTGCTTGGTATAAATCTGCCGGTGGCTTGTAACCCGTGTAAGACTGGAAAGGGAACACAGTGACGAACCTTCTGAAACTTGACACCTGTGTAGGAAAGCAATCCCAATAGCAGATTGAAAACACAGGGTTTGTTTAAATGTCAATGTTCAGATGATTGATTTATCACAAATGATCTTAATTGTTCATACATGTACATCCGATTGTACGAAAAACAATTTGGGAAGGCAAAGGCAAAAGGGGACTTTGCCTTATAACTTTAAATTTATGCTAAGAATACAATTACATTAACAAAAACATAATTACAGCTAAATATTTTATCAATCAAATATATAAATACAAGCTATTTTTTAACTGTTATTAACTATAATTATGAAAATTATAATTTTTTTTTTCAATATTATTAAAGCCATATAACAGCATGAAATGTGCCCCCACAATTTATTTTGAAAAAGGAGGCCGTTTGGTAAAACAAATGGTGGGATTGTGTAAATATAGCCTAGGATAGACTCCCTGGTTTGGGTCCTATTAATTGCCCTATAGATCGTGGACGTGGAGAGATGCCATTTGTAAAATGGCTGCTTGCAGCCGGGCTCGGGAAGTATCACTTTTCGGGAGGCGAGTTTCTTTTGGTGTGAATATTAAAAAAAGTAATTGGCTAACCCACTAAAAATTAAAAAAGAAATGGAAAGATTAAAAGACCAACACAATATCTGATTGTTGTTCGACTTTGAGAAACCCCAGTGAAGTCGGTTTGCATGAAACTTGGCCCTGAACATTGTTGATTTTACACTGTTTTTAATGGGACTTGAATTAGGCTAGTAGTGTACCCTTAGTTATCGCTTTTTTAAAACATTTTGGACATGATCTGGCAATACTAACCATGGAGGAAAGAAAACAGCGTCCAAAGCTGTGTAGGCTTACATGTATTTGTATACATCGTGGTATTGATGTATAAGGCCACGAGCATGAAAGAATGAAATGCGTCCACCGTCCGCATGCCTGAAAAGCTACCGCACATAAATTTTCATTATTTAACATTTTTTCATTATTAAAAAAAAAAATAAAAACAAAATATGATCTATGAACAGCTATGAACGCAGTATCATCATCTTGCCAATATCTCGCGGCGGCGTCGTGGTCATTGTTGAAATATTAGGGCTAAACAATAAAGAAGTTTATTGACAATGACATTGCATATACTGACACTATTACTAATACTGATATTGATCGATGGCATGATCGAAATGTGAAATGTTATGATTCATCACTGCGCCTCCTCTATATTTATTCCATATTGAGAATCAGTGTTTGTGTTTGTGTAAATACCTGTTCACATAGTACACGGGTGCATATGTATAAACTCTCTGGCTACGCTACTGCTTGTATATGTAAAACAACAGTCATTAAAAAATAATGAATAGGCCTAATGAATAATGAAAAAAAAGCCCCATGTGTTTTCAAAAAAGTCCGGACACAAATCTATAACTTTCATTCTCGTGCCTATGAGTTACAAACCGCAAAAATCAGGTCATTTCTCCATGATCATACGAGCTATTTCAGCCTAAAGGCATTCAAATCAGACAGTTACTCACCTGGGTGCTAAAGGCAGGCTCGACTGGAACGACTTTCGTGACACCGCCAGCAAGGAACATCAAACCCACAGCGATCGACAAATAGTACAAATTGCTCGCCATCGTTGCAATTTTTTTGGGGACACGAACTAGAGTATGTAGAGGGCGCCCTATAACGAAGCTTTCCCGCGCGCGCTCGACGGCAACGTGTACATACTTTGGGGTGTGTTTAGGAAGGGGGGGGGGGGGGGGGGTACAATTTCAATATAAATTGATATAATTTAATACCATTTTGCTGATTACATTTTCTTATTTGTAAACGATTTTTTATTTCCGGAGTTTCCGTTAATGTGGAATAATTTTCCCGATAATTAATTTGCAGGTTGGGTAAAAGCATATTGTAAACTGTTGTACTATTTGTCAATTTTTGTGCATTTTTATCATTTGAAGCAGCACAAGTTCGCAAAATCTTAAGAATGTTGCTTGACAACCAACCTAACAAAGTTTTAGCTCTACGAATGTTGTATATATTCCAGGAAAATAACATTCTAAGATTTCAAATTTCGAACCAACTACTACTCAAAAATGTGTCTTGGACGCATTTTTGAACTTCAAAATTACAAAAATGTGAAAAGTAATAATTTCTATGCATCAAGTAACCAATTCACCAACAACAATTATATATTTAACTCTCATTCCATTTTCGTTTTCCCAATTATTCTGTACATTGTGTGTCGTGGTAATTAGCTTACATTTCAAGGCATTCAGTCTACATGTATTTTTTTCTCTGTCGTTGGACGGATAGCGTCCATCTCGTGTATGTTATTGGCACCTGTTGAACTGAAACAATTAGTGTTCAGCGTTATATACACTGGCACATCAAAATGGAAACGACCTGTGCAGCGTGGAATTTCATACTCTAATAACAAATGGCACGTGCACTTCTCATATTCCTTTCCTAAAAAATCAGCAAGATAAGCAAATTTTGATTGTACACAAAATTAATATCCTTTCTTTGGATTTTTTCATCAGAATGTCCGTAGCCTACAGATTTAGTAAAAAACCGGTCAAATGAGAAGGTTTAACCAACAATAGTGAAAAAAGGTTATGATTTTCAAAGGAGTCTGCAGTTTCATATTACACCGGATATCGTTTCGACGTCCACTCAGAATTACACGTATATAATTTACTATATACTTCAATAATCCACAATTTTTACTCCAATAATTATTTGAGTAACCGTATGTATATAATTTATTGACATGTGTTTTGCGATTGTATTGCTATACTTTTGAGTTTAAACTGGAAAATAATAAATAATAACCGTGCCTTTCAAATTTCAAATTTTTTATTAAACTTTCTTTCTCAAAACGAATCTGTTTCTCTTCATCTGCTTTTTGTGCTCACTAAAGCTCCTTCGCCGCCGGCAGATCTGAAAGCCATTTTTGTTGGGGTGGGGGGTTGGCGGTGGGGGGGATTGGTGTGGGATTTGTGTCAGTGGGGTGGGGATTAAATTTCACGCGTTGAAGATAAGGTACATTGTTTGACTACCTTCGATTCAGCCTTTGATTGATCATGGATAGAGTCCGCAGAGCATTCTATAAAGCGACAATTATGTCAGCTCAAATCGAAGATGTCTCCGCAAACCAGACAAACTTGATTTTAGTAAAGGGAATTGGTAAGAGAATATATCACAATTTTTTCCCTACTTGTTTCTTTCTTTAAAGCCTAATAATGTTAATGTGCGTGCTCCCAGTCTGTTGTTTTTCATGAGATTATTTGATTGCTCACCGGCGTTGTATGTCATGTTTGACAGTACAGCTAGCGGGATTGCGTTGGGTGTATTTTTTTGTAAAGAACATTTTGAAGTTGAGGGCGCTATATGTACCTTTACTGATCGCATCCGACGCACGAATAGTCTCTCTGCGACTATGAAACAAGATACTGTACGAGACAGAAGAAACCCCCTTCCCCCTCCTCTTCTATGTGATGGTTTCTCAGGAATTATTTTTTACGTTTTAGGGGGGGGGGGGGGGGGGGGGGTGGGTAAGGTAACAATAGTCTAAATAATGTATAGGTATGGGTATTACTAGGGGAAGTCCCTCGTCTCATATCCTGCTGGGTGTATACTCTGCAAATGTCACATCAGTAGAATTAATCGCGGCGATTGTCAATGAAAGACTAGGTCACCAATACATCTAGGCCCTACATTTTACAAAGGTATTTTATTTATTATACTACAAGTCAGCTTGTCCATTTACCTTTGCACAGCATTTTAAATGTGTCAAGCCAATACTAAATGTCCGGACCTCATACACGTAAATGTGCTACAAAAATAAAGCCACACAACTATTACATATAATTTATTAGTACAAAAGTCGTAAAAAATGTTAGCTAAAAATCTGCAGTTAGTAACATTCTATTGTTTAAATGTGTAGATGGAACTGCACCTTTAAAGTTGTCCAGATATAAAAGGAAATGTATGCAAATTGAAAAGCAAAACAAAAAAAAACCATGTTTGCACATTTCTGTGTAGTAAAATATTTAAGAAAAGAAACATTTCATATTATATAAGTGAATTTGCCAATGATAAACATATAAAAGAATAATCTAAGGCTCACATTTGTCTTTGCCCAACCAAAAAAATTGAAAACTATGATGCTGTATGTATTGCTGTCAGTGTCACTACGAGTATGAGTGAAATCTAAATTTAAAACTAATCACTTAAATGATGTTAGGGACATTATTATTATTTATGTTGATCAGGTAGTGAATAATTTGTGTGGTGCCTCCTTGTGATTTGGTCCAGACCGAGACCTTAAGAGCAGAACAAAAAAACATACTGAAGAAGTTCAGGTTACATTTACTCACTCTGTATCGAACAAAATGCTCCAATATTTTAACGAGGCAAAGACCAAGGTCCTCAGTATTTTACCAGCAGAGTTTGAAGTCAGTCAATTCAATTTTTAGAGTTGATTTTTCTTCAATATTTTGCACATAAGAATAAAGGCAAGTGATTTTACTTTGAAGCCTCAGACTAGACTGGTACATGATGCCAACTATTTGAAAAGATGAAGACCGCACAGTTTGAGTTCACTGATGCAGTACTAACAAAGGGTCGGCCCGGTTGCTTCATTCACCAGTCTATTGTCTAGTATTGCATGTTTTAACTAATTTCAGTTTTGGTTCTCGTACACAACATTGAGAGTCCCAAAATTTTCGGAATAGATTTGGTTTAACCAGTTCGCGCAAGAGGACGTATCTAGTATATACACGCAACGTTTTCTATAGATTCAAACAAATGACGCATAAACACGTCACGAGCAAGGCCGGAAATGCGTGGGTGTGCTTCCTGGTACCATCGGCCTGACCCAGCAGAGTTTCGTTACAAATAATCCCGTACCTCGGTTCGGTGATTTTAAAAATATTTCCGGCACGAACTGGTTAAATCAACATTCCCATGGACACTAAATTTCTCTCCGCATTTTAGTACTAGTAGTGGTGACGTCCCTCGCGATTGATGATGAGAACCAACAGTGCACCCAGGATGACTGCCGGAACAATGTTTTGGATTGGGTCTGACAAGGCCAGGATAGTGTAAACTGCTCCGCCTAGCACGCCAAGCAAAATGAAAGAACTGCAGCGGTGCCAGTTGTAGTTCCCGAATGCAAGGAGAACGCCAAAGGTTATCTCGATGACACCGCTGACTGCTCGGTATAAATCTGCCGGTGGCTTGTAACCCGTGTAAGACTGGAAAGGGAACACAGTGACGAACCTTCTGAAACTTGACACCTGTGTAGGAAAGCAATCCCAATAGCAGATTGAAAACACAGGGTTTGTTTAAATGTCAATGTTCAGATGATTGATTTATCACAAATGATCTTAATTGTTCATACATGTACATCCGATTGTATGAAAAACAATTTGGAAAGGCAAAGGCAGCCAAAGGGGACTTTGCCTCATAACTTTAAATGTATGGTAAGAATACAATTACATTAAACAAGAACATAGTTACAGATAAACATTTTATCAATCAAATATATAAATACAAGCTATTTTTTAACTGTTATTAACCATGGAGGACCTCCATGTATTAACTATGATTATGAAATGAATTTTTGTTTTCAATATTATTATTAAAGCCATATGCAGCATAAAATGTGCCCCCACAATTTATTTTGAAAAAAAATTATTTTGGTTAAAAAAAATAGTGGGATTGTGTAAATATAGCCTAGGATCAACTCCCTGGTTTGGGTCCTATTGCCCTAGTCTAGATCATTCATGGAGAGATGCCATTTGCTCCATGGTTATGGTAAAATGGAGGAAGGAGTAGGCCTGAGCTGTATTTGTAATGTATGCGTTAGCCGTTACAAACCGCAAAAAACAGGTCATTTCTCCGTGATCAGACGAGCTATTTTAGCCTAATGGAATTCAAATCCGTAGTTACTCACCTGGGTGCTAAAGGCAGGCTCGACTGGAACGACTTTCGTGACACCGACAGCAAGGAACATCAAACCCACAGCGATCGACAAATAGTACAAATTGCTCGCCATCGTTGCAAAAATTTGTGGGGAAAACTATTAAACTAGAGTATGTAGAGGGCGCCCTATAACGAAGCTTTCCCGCGCGCGCGCTCGAAGGCAACGTAACGTGTACGTGTACATTCGGGGTGTGTTTAGGGGGGGGGGGGGTATAATTTCAATATAAATTGATATAATTTAATACCATTTTGCTGATTACATTTTCTTAATTGTAAACGATTTTTCATTTCCGGAGTTTCCGTTAATGTGGAATAATTGTCCCGATAATTGTCAATTTCTGTGCATTTTTATCATTTGAAGCAGCACAAGTTCGCAAAATGTTGAGAATGTTGCTTGACAACTAACCTAACAAAGTTTTAGCTCTACGAATGGTGTATATGTTCCGGAAAAATAACATTCTAAGATTTCAAATTTCGAACCAACTACTGTACTACTCAAAATGTGTATTGGACGCATTTTTGAACTTTAAAATTACAAAAATGTGATAAGGAATAATTTCTATGCATCAAGTAACCTTTACAACAATGATGGTTGGTAAATGTTTGAATAGTTGCAATTGCAAAATGTATGCTATCCCTTTAAAAAAAGTAATGATTCAGTTCAGAGGTTCACGTAAAAAATTATTTCCTGGGTTGCAAATCTGCCACACCTGATATATGCGCCGACATCGCCCCACATTACACCCGCGAAAAGGCGCGCTTTTCGTTGGCC
The DNA here is from genome assembly GCA_037893245.1 of Crossaster papposus. Classification (NCBI taxonomy): domain Eukaryota; kingdom Metazoa; phylum Echinodermata; class Asteroidea; order Velatida; family Solasteridae; genus Crossaster; species Crossaster papposus. The sequence continues at coordinate 386,254 of JBAIAA010000650.1, read as the reverse complement.
GTTTGCAGACAGTCACGCCCCCACAACCACCATATATGGCGAGTACCGTAGATATGGATCTGCTTCAATGAAATTTGCATATTAATGGCGGCGCATTCCTAGATATATTATTGCGCACGCACACATTTTACTACAAGACACACGACGACAAATTTTCCCGGCTGTTTACGTTGCAGTTTCACGTGAAATTAATCGCTAAAGATGATGAAGAATCGCTTCGGAAAGGGAAGGCATCGAAGTAAGTATACCATCGATGACATTCGTGTAAAATTTAGAATTGGTTAGAGTGTATCTTGGAAGAAATGGGCGTTTTGATTCAATGTTTTGATTGTGTTTTGGTGTGAAATTGGTGTTTAGTATGTATGCAGTGCACACGAGAGTCTGCCTAAAATGCACGTACACGCTTGTCGCGCGTACCGGAACCGGCTTTTTTTCTCACGTGGCCCAGATGTGACGCAGCGTGTTTCCATCATCACTCTGTGCCCGAGTTCTTTACTAAAGTTATCTACTTATTTAAAGAATTTGTGATCGGAAAATGAAAAACAAAAAGATGATTTAAACAATCGTGTTTGTAAAAGTGCCTGACTAGGAAGTAAAAAACAAATAATTGGTGAATTATCAAGTGACTGGTGGTGGTGATCCATGATCAAACCTCGGAAGGAAAACTGTTTTCCTTCCTCCATGATCAAACCATAGACATGGATTTTTTAGGTTTTTTTCTCCATGTCTATGATCAAACCATAGAGCAAGGAACTGTTTCTTGCTTTATGATCAAACTCAGGCTTGCAAAATTGGAATTGCTTTACATTTTGAGTCACGCGGGAAACCGCAAGCAAGAATAAATTTTAAACAAAATTAAATTAAACAATTACCGTAAAACGGGGTGAATAGGGACACTTTTAGCAGTTAAAGCAGTGCACCGTTTTAACCACACGGCCAGTGGCAAAGATTCTTGTGCTATTTACTGTCCACTCATGTTGACTTTGCATTGACAGCAAGAAGAAATCTCAGCAGTGTTGGATTAATTTTATATATTTTTTTATTTGACTGTTCCTATTCACCCCGACTCGGGGGTGATTAGGAACAAAGTATGAAACACTGTCACTGCTCCTAGTCTACCCCTAGCAGGGGGGGATAGGGACTCTAAGGTGTTTTTTAAAAACAACACAATGCCTGCAGAAGCATTTTAACAATTTATAAGAACTTTTAATGGTAAAGATCCACCTTTATAAATTTATAAAAGAATACAAAACTTCTTTGTACTTTATAGTAGCTTTTGTAGTATACTTCTGGCTTTGGAATGTTGGCACAATGGTTTTAAAGGTAAAAATAATAGAAAATAAACTCAGCTCTGTACTTCTGACTTTGGTACATGTACTTTGGCACAATGGTTTTAACAAAAGTAACAAAAAAATATAATGAATAAAATTAAAACTGCTGCAAACTGCTTACTGGCTGGAATGACCTGAAATATACAAATCAAATAAGTTAACTAACAAAAAGGTATGAATAGGAGTAATGTTGGGGGGGGGGGGTGTTAGGGAAAAACCAAAGGAGTGAGAACAAACACAAACAAACTCCTGGCAAGGAAAAAATCTGAAACAGATGACAAATTGGGGAACAAAATAGAAGTTAATCATTTCCTAGTTGGATGTTGAGCCCACGTGATTGAATAGTCCTAAGACGATTTATCCAAACTTTCTTCCGGCTGAGGCGGACTGAGTCTCTCCGATGGCAAGTGATTCTATGCCCTGTAGAATCATACCACAGATGTCAATCTCTATATAAATCTGTATATAAATCTGTCCCTATTCGCCCCGCTTGTTAAGCAAACATCTAAAAAAAAATATAAAAAAAATAAAAAAATATAAGGACTAATGCAAATGATTTTCTTCTCCAACTTCACATGCAAGACAATATTTGTGAGGTCTTGGATGTGAAATCTGATGGTTATCTCCAGTGGGTCCGAAGATAGATGCAAAGTTTTGACCACATCGCGATTTGAGACATATTTAAAGACGTCGGAATTTCTTCCATGCAGGGGTAGGAGTTAGTTGTTTCCCGTCTTGTGAGCCATGGTTGGACAGCTGTAGGCCTATTGTACATAAATAGAAGAAATGAAAAGGATCTGCATTATTACTTAGAAAAGAAAAAAAATCAAAAAACTTTTCTGCTTTTTGTCCCTATTCACCTCTGTGTTCCTATTCACCTCGTTTTACGGTATCTACTTACTTGTTGTGGTCATACCGAATATATCGTTAATGTTTTTTAGGGGTTTTTTTGTATTTTTTTTTTTTGGGGGGGGGGGTTGAGGGTGGAGGTGAGAAGTTATTTTTTATTTTTAACAGTTAACAGTTTATATCCATGATTAGCCTATTTTATTTAAAGTAAAAGTTGCAGTATATGCAAACTGTGGTTTTAAAAATGTGGTCCAGCACACACACACACAATTATCTAATTCTCATGGATAGAACTAGAGAGGGGAAAACAGAAGTTTTCATTTTTTAAGTTTATAAATCTTTCTGCAATTACTGTTTTTATTCATGACCCCAAAAATATAACAAAGTAGTTACACTACAGCCATTTTTGTTTTACTTGCCTTATTACTTATTTGTAGTGTCTATCATTGTGTTATATTTATTATCTTGTTTATTTAATACTGCAACAGTAAAACAAAGTACAGTAAACTCTTTCCAATAGGCAGGAGAATATTGCCAAAAATATATAATTTCAGTCTTCTAACATTAATAATAGTATTGTAACCCAAGTACCTCCCCTCACCCCCCCCCCCCCCCCCCCCAAAAAAAAAAAAAAAATTAAAAAAAATATAAAAACATTTTGTTTTTATTTATAACGTGTGAACCACAAATATTATTTATTACTTGCCCTATTACTTATTAATAGTGACTATCTTTGTGTTATATTTATTATTTTGTTTATTACTGCAATAACGCAAAAGCTTGCTCAATGGTTATGCTCAATAGTTGCAGATGTTAAAGAATAAATTAAAAAATCAGTGAACATTATGCAAGTCAATACAAGTACATGGGTGCAGCTAGCAGACCCAGAGTACAAAGAAAACCACAGGAAATAGTAAATGTCCACATGGCAAAACCACATGATTATGCGAGAAATCCACTGAAAAAAACTAGCCAGCTCTAGCCATAACCACCCATCCATTCACTGCTCACATTTATCAGCCTGTGCTGCTTATGGACCTCCGCACTGACCACAACATTAACATTATCACAGAGAGAATAAAAGAGATGGGGTACAAGCTGAATCACCAATATTAGCCTGAAATATAGATGTATCACTGTTCGCTTATTCTGCACAGGTAAAATGAGATACAATAATTAGGAAAATGAAATTTTTCCCTTTTATTCATTTTGAGAAATGAATGCAATGTACACACTGAACCATTAAAAAAAAATGAAAAATATCTTTTTTTTCGGGCATGATATTTTTGTATAGACTATTTTAATATAAGTGCAAGAAATTAATAGTATGGAAAGATGTGAATGCCCGTCATTAGTCGGGCACTTAATTAATAAATGTTCAGACTTTTTAAATTGATGTTCTCATCCCTGTTATTTAAAGAACTTTTCCCGTTCTAATTCCATTGGAAATGCAAATTAATATAGAAATATACCATTTTGAGGAAAAAAACAAAGGCGAAAGTTTGCACTTTGCATTTATACCCACCTATGCATGACTGAAATGAAACATTTCTCCTCAAAATAACTCTATTAAAGGTAACATTCAATTTGGGAAACTTTTAAAAGTAAAACAAAATGATTATTCAAAATAAAACTTGCATTTCAGAATTTCTAATACATGTAATATATAGGTTTCTTGTATTGTAACCCAATGTTAGTAATGATCGACATTATAATAAATTAATGTACAATGTATTATTCATTCAGCTGTGCCAAAATTACGTACAACATGATCTACGGAAAAGTTTTTACTTTTACTGTTCACTGGCAAGCAAACATTTCTTGAAATGATGGGAGATTTCATATTTACAATCTAGACCCAAAATTGACAAAAGTGCTAATGCGTACAACGAACATGTGCATATTAGTTGTACCATGGAGGAATAAGAAGGTTATTCCTCCATGGTTGTACATGTGCATAAGTTGCTCCGAGAGGCTTGGCATTAGTCCAAGATTCACCTGCTTCCAGGCAGTAACTATGTGATTCATTATGTAATTATAAAGCTGTCTGGCTGGCAGTGAGCCAGTAATCATTACGCAGTGTGCACTATGCCAGTGTAATCCCAAGTGCTACTGTATACACTGGAGATGTATCCCATGGTCCCACGATCTTGTACTTGTATGGGTGCCAAAGGGAAGAATTTAGCAGTTTTTCTGATGGAGACAAATGACCTGATATTACTTAGGCACTAGTGTTTTATTTGACTTTGACATTTATTTATTTCCTTCTAAATCAAGTGCTGAGACTTGAACCAAACATTACTTGTTTTAAACTTGAGAGCAGAATTTTGAGTAGCTCAAGTTATCGTAACAAACTCGGAATCGCAAGTGTGTAGTTCAGCTCATTTTCTCCGAGCAATTTGAGGAATCAGAGGATCAAGCATGCACTGCATGCATGGGCATTTTAAACAAAACCCCTCAAAATCTTTGTGGGGAAGACTAGGAAAACTGTGGAAACTACACAGTGATATTGCTTGACATGCATATTGAGGATTCTCCAGATAGTGTTCAGGAAAGGGGGGGGGGGGGGATATGAAGGGGAATCCAGATTCGGGGCATGCTGTATATTATAACTATCCTTCCCTTTATATTAATGGCCCCATTTTGGCTGATAAGGGAGGGGGTGTTGCAACCCCCACCCAGATTTGTCACTGCAGTGCCGATAGAGAAATTATACAAGCATGGGATTAGGTTGAGACCGGGTTTCTACACAAGTCAGGAAAAGTTCACATGGCCAAGTTGATTTCATTCCCTAGTTTTGAAAAACAGTTTGCCAAATCTACTCTCTTGTAATACTAATAATAGGAGTAACAAGAATGACTAGCCAACAATGTGTGACCTTTTGACCTTGTGACATCAATTGAACCTGAACTATACTGTAATCCTAATGCCCTGTCCAGACAGGGGGAAATAACTCATTACAATATAAACCCTCTGCCTTGCTGGCACTGGTACGATTGCTGATTACAGAACTAGTATTACTCAGTGTCTCCAACTAAATTCCACCACAGACTAGAAGATTTCTGACCAGTTCCGTCAGAAGATGTACAGTCAGTGTTTCTAATCGGTCGCTCAACCATCTTTGGGCAACAGGGAGAAGCGAAAGGTTAACGAGAAGCGTAGAGAAGAGTCTCCAACAACAACAAATTCTACAAAACAATTTTGGCCTTCAAGAAGGAGGAATGGATGTGTAAGATTCTTGACGTTCGTCTCGTGCCACATCTGCATAGTTGACTCATTCCGGAGTAATTTTTTGGGAAAACGCTTCTGAAGATTGTCACTTGAAGTTGACAAACAAGGATCAACATCTTATTAACTTAAAGGCAGTTGATTTAGCAATGAGTGTTGAGGATTATTCGTCAAGTGACACACTTCTAACAGCAGGTAAAACTGGCAAATTAAAATCACTAAATTGGACCTGGGTCATTTGAGAGTCTCTGCTAGAGATTGCGTAATATAAACTTGACTTTGGAATGTTACAAATTATGTAGTCTGCTTTCCTAGTTGCTGACAGATGAGAACTGTGTTTTGGGGGGTGTGAGGTGGGTGTATAGGGGTGGGTGTGGGGAGGGTTTTGTTTTATGGCACCCCTCTTGTGCACCAGGACTTATTACACACATATGGCTGATACAAGACCTTAATTGGGAGTCCCATTACATGACCATTAATTGTATTTATACTCGGCAATTAAGGGATGATATGGGATCGAGAGACTCCCCTTAGTCCCCTATGTCCCCTATTACACTCTCTAGATTATTGTTACCTTACGAAAAACCAAACAAAAAACCTAAAAAGAATTCATGAGGAACCACAACATTCTGCAACAGTGCAAGCACAATGACCACTACAATTTGTGTCAATATATCTTTCTTCATGTGTGCATAATTCTCTAATGGTACAGGTACTACCAGCATCCATCAATCTTTTTCTTTGTTCATCTACCATGTCTCCCTCCATTTCTTGTGGTCAGCAGCTAGAAGTCCAAATATAAAATAAAAAGCTCTTTGTTTCCCCTTTGAAACAAACTGACCAATATAATGTCAGGTGTTTTATTTCTTGGTTGTGCAGCTGCAGTTATAAGCTGTGTGCATTCTTAACCACAGGAAGTGGGCAGATACTGCACCAACTCAGCTTAACTTTTAACCAAATAAAGATTTCAGTACTAATCTTTTTGATGGTGGGGGGTTTAGTGAAAATTAAGGAAAAAGGTGTACTTCAGTTGCCATACATCTATATTTACAGCACAATTTGAGATGAGCGAAACTTTACAGCAAGCTGTGTAGCAATGGCATAGATTTTGTACATATATTATCTTGCATTTTTAGTAAACTCACTTCTAGACAGCTATGGTCAGTGAAGTGATATAAATGTTGTTCGTCAAATGAACAACTGTACTTTAGTGACTTCACTCTATTCAGAAAATAATATTTATTCTTTTTAATTTGAGATGAGAGAAACTTTACAGCAAGCTGTGTAGCATAGATTTTGTACATCTATTACATGTATCTTGCATTTTTAGTAAACTCACTTCTAGACAGCTAGGGTCAGTGAAGTGATATAAATGTTGTTCATCAAGTGAACAACTGTACTTTGGTGACATCACTCTATTCAGAAAAATATCTATACTTTTTAAATAATGTAGGCCCACCTCCCCTACATTTTATTATATTGTTTTGTTATACAACACTGGCCACCGACCAGATGGGATAACTAGCATCACTGAACATCAAGGGACTTCATTTCTTTCATCTTATAACTCATGATACTTCTCTATGGTTTAAGTCAGAGAAACTGGGTTCGCGACCTTGCCCATCAAAGAATGACCATAGAATGGTTGGCATGCAATTAACCACACCTGCAAATAAAGGCAAGGACCCATTACGTGTGCACTCCTGTTTGGCTCTTGTGTGAATTCAATGTGTCCAACCAGCCTTTGCAAAGGTGTGCTGACTATTAAACTACAAAGAAAAGGGGGGTAACCACAACTATTCCTTAAATGCCAAGAATGTACCATTAAATGAACACTGGGTGGGCAGGGAAAGAAAAAGAAAGTCAGACTTGTGAAGCTCATAAGGTCACAGCAGTACAGTTTTTGTGGGTGTGATCCACATACCTTAATAGGCGTAGATTTCAAGGGAGATTGGATAGTAATCTGGATTATCCGGATGAGTCCGGAGTAAATTTGACTAAGAATAACAAGTAACTAGGGATTTTTCTCAATCTTGGTCAAATATTTATCATTCTTAGTCAAATGTTAGAGGATTACATCCCCCCCCCCCCCCCCTCTCTATCTCCCTAGAAATCTATGCCTATAAGTGGCATCTTTGGGGAAATGTGGAATTAGTTCATTTCATGAAGGACAACAATAGATTCTCCTTGACTGTGTGTCATCATGTCTCTCATCGGGCTCTTAGCTTTATTGAGTTGGAGAGCTGTGATCTAGCTATTATGAAGTTTTGAGCAGAGTACAGGAGATTAGGCTATCAAAATAATGTACAGCGCATGCTTCACAACAATTTCATAATCAGTTGGTTTTTTTCCGACTATTCCTGACAACGGGCAGAGTATCCAAAAATGTTGAGTTCCCTCTGGTTTATTTGAGAACCACACAACTCGCGATCGTTAAAGAGATTTGCTACATGGTGTTACTGCAAAATACTTCTCTTATTTTTTGTATGCGAACGTGTAGTGCCTACTGTGTATATTTTGGAAACTACAGAGTTAGAGTTTTCCCCTAATTGTTTTTTTACTTCTTTAAACATTTACGTACTGTGAGCCATGACAATGTATTTCCTGGTGTGGAAGTGATCATGCCTTATTTTTGTACCTTGTGCTCATCTGAACAGTACTTCTGAATGGACGTACTAACCCAACTTCCACATTTTGCTGGGCTGCACCCAAAAAACCAGGACATGATATGAACAAACTTACTTCTCACACGGGGATCAACGTAACATCCTGTGGGTCTTTCCAAATAGGAAAATATTTTCAGAGTTAATTGTTTGCTTTTATTAATAAGTAAAGGGTGTGTACTTAAACTCCAACTTATTTTGTTGTGAGTAATCTGATTTAGCCTTTTAATAAAAAAAATGATGTCATGATTATTGACATCATATACCGGTTCTTGCTATTAAAAAGTTTGGGACGCTTTAAAAAGGCATGTAAGTGCACATTTGATGAAAAAAGATTCGCCAACATTTTTTTGGTTAAAGATAGTTACACACAAAAGTTAACTGTTCTTTGCGTATATTGTATAAGAAGTCACTGTAGTGCAACAGGTTATTGAATTCAAAGTATTTGCGGTGCTGACAGATTTTGTGAAAATGCTGAGAAATTTCTTTCATCGCAGACTGGAAGTACAATGGATAGGTATTTGTAAAAGGTGTAATTAGGCAGTTTCCCAGGCACAGTTGGGGGTATGGGTGGGAAGTGTTTGAGGTTGAAAGAACTTTACGCATGAAATGACTTTCTCTGTGAATGTAAAATCTACAGAATACATGTCCACAAAACAGAAAGTGAAACATTGTTGAGTTTTGTACATAGTGTGACGTTAGCTTTTGCCAAGTCTTTTTTTTTTTAAGGTTCGGATACAAAAGTTTGGTCCTTTTACATGTACTTTTTTAGCAACAATTAATTGTTAACATATTGCTTTTGTTTTTTCAAACAAAAAATCTGCAGGTAGACAGATCATAGTGCGGAGTGTTTTATTATCTGCTTTTCTTTTGTCCATCTTTATCTTCAGAGTTCCAAGATGACTGGGAGAGATCCAAGGAGCCAGTCTTGGAAGGCGTTACCTTCTACGCCAAGTACCTGGGCATGTGCCTCGTCAGTATGTCTAACGATGAGACCCATACAGCATTTGCCGTCAAAAAAATCATACATAATGTAAGTATCTTGTGATATGTATTCATTGTGTGGAGTGCCCTGGCCTTGCTCGCTGCTGACGGACATTTCCGGCCTTGCTTGTGACGTGTTTATGCGTCATTCGTTTTGAATCTGATAAATTTTTTGTGTATATGTCCTCCGGCGCGAACTGGTTAAATTGATAAATTCAAAGTCATCCTAAACAAAGTCATCACAAACAACAGAGATTGGAATGTAATATTAACAGGTGTGGATTTGTCCTGGTACCACCACTTTGTCGCGATCTTCTTGGACATTTCTGCGAAAACTTGATGTAATTGCACACATGTACCGTACATTCAAGGCCAGCAACCCCATCCTAAAGTACTTCATCACTACCTCGCATAATCCATGTTAATTTATTCACAAGAACAAATTACTCAGTTAAAAAACTACTACCGAAGGCTAGCTCCTAGAAAAAAAGTCTTTGTCCATTAGAATCAAATAGAAACTGGCATTTTTTGAGGTATAAACAGGTTTAATAAATTAGTTTCTTCATTTCTGTAGGCGAAGTACCACAGCAAACTGTTGTTCAAAAAGGTTTCCCTGACAGTAACCCCGAAAGCAATCATACAGACAAACCTTGAAAGACAAGAGGACGTACAAGAGGTTTTAATACACAGGTAATTATAACTACATCTCTCTCATTGTTCCCTCGCTTCCGTCCCCTCCGCCATTAACCTGCCGTTTAGAAAATCTGCAGGTTGCCTCATCATTAAAAAATTTTTTTTTTTAAACTAGCAATTATTTGTCAAATGAGCCGTAAAAGAATTACCAATGCCATCTACTTCTACAAATAAATTAAGTGGAAAGGACACTGCACTTTCTGCATGTAACATCTGGCTTAAAAGGATATTATTACCACTATCGGGAATCATATGATAACGTAGGAAGCCCCACACTTTTGAAGAGATATAACATTTTGACTTGCACAAATTCTGACCTGCAGTGTATCTTGATAATTCCTAACATCATATCCCAATTTATTTTTGGTACTTTCTTTAATGGAACTTTAAGAGTTTGTGCAATATTTCTAATATTTTTCCAAAGGAATAATGTTTTCTGAGATTTTTGTACATAATATAGGCTAGTTTGTGTTTCACCAATCGATTAATTAATGTCTTGTTTAATTAGGAATATATGAAGTAGTTGAGAATATTTATTAATTATAACAGTTTTTTTTACAGTTTTTGTTTGGCTTTTCACTAGCTGCATGGTCAATGTTCTGCCGTCCACCGGTCAATTTTAAGTGTCTCCCCCCCCCCCCCCTCCCCCATCAATTTTCTGTCTCCATTAATTTTCTGTCCCCCCCCCCCCCCCATCAATTTTCTGTCCCAGAAATAGCTGCTCACTCCTAACAGACAGACAAACATAGTGTTTGTACACGTATACACAATTTGTTACATGTAGGGCATGCGTGACGTGACGTATAGCGAGTGCACATCACCCCATTCTAGTCTGCCTGACCGCTAAATGAACCCGGGAGAAAAAAAACATTGTTTACACACACAGCTTGTACGTATATGAATGGGCATCAAACCACCAATCATTATGCGCGGGGCCTGCCAAAGGGTGCGTCGTCGCATATTGCTCTACAGTGAGAAACGTAAAACCGTGCAAATTATGTCCTCGGGGACATGTGTCGCTTAAGCCTCCCATTCCCAGTTGTTCAAGGTTAATACATATTCATGAACTTCACCATTCCGAATTAATATTCATGAACTTCACTGTACATTTCATCGGGGCATTTGTAAAAAATGTCACTTTTATACAATTGAGCTTTTTATCTCGTCTCCTACAGATATTGTAGAGACGTTGAAATAACCTGTCCATTTGTATAGGCCGGAAAATTTTCCCAGTTAAAATATACATGTACCGGTACACAAAATGTACTCGCATAAGTAAAAACGATTAGTATTTGTGATAACGAGGATAAACTTACAATGCATACTAAATAAATATGCACATATCCTCCTAAGTGAAGCAGCATCGTGCTACTTGTGCATGTAGGAAAAATGCTCAGACATGTGCACCTGTATAATTCCCTAATTGAGTAGAGTCTGTGCATTATGTACATATACATGTACATGTACACTTGCATGCATGTCTACTTGTTAGCCAGGGGTATTTATGTCACTGCATCAAATTGCTGCTCTCCCACTCCCAGTCAAAACATGACCTGTTTTTTAAAGTTCATGCTAGACTTGTCCTAGTACACTATAGGTGTCGGATCCAGAAAGGTCACATGCAGACATATGGTTGCTTAACTTTTTTTCATTCGCATTGTTTTAAAATGTTCAGCACAATTAACTGCCAAATTTGTTAAAAGTCAGTGGTTTTTTTTGGTCATTTTTATCAGGTTTTACTAGATAGATTATATGACAGGAAATGTTAGAATGTGTAGAAATGGTCAACTTATTGTTCTTGTAGAGCGTATATGGTGTTGGGATTTGCAAAGATTGGTATAAACCAAGTAAATCACACTGAGGGGTGTGTGGGGGGGGGGGGGGGGGGGGGTTACAGCATAATGGTCTTTGACATGCTGAGTAAAGTAACTAATATGATTATCAGTTTTCACTGTACAAACAATTGTAAAAAAAAAAATTAAGGTAGGATGCACCATTTGCAGATATCGAAAAATTTGTATTACCAAATTATTAAGAAATACCGGTACCTTACTTATTTAAAAAATATATAATGATTGTAGCTAGGCATCCAGCAAAAGGATTGCGCTAGATATCCTATAATTGTCCTGATTTTTTTTATAAAGAAGCCACATAAGAACAACGTAATGCCCGACTCTGGTTGAAAACGAACGCCGCTTTTTCTTGCTTTTCTCAGCATCCATAATATAGGTCAGCTAAACAATATTTACTATAAAATACAACCCCTGCACCCTCCCAATTTTACACGTTCATGATAATTCAAGCAATTACCAATGGTGTATCCTACCTTTTAAGGCAGGTCCATGCTGTGTATATACACCTACACAGTACATGTACGTACATCTCCAATCTTACACCCACCGTCGGCAATTTATTACTGGTACACGTAGCTATTCAGAATATGCTTGCCACCAACAACATAAGGCGGGGAGGTTTCTAACCCACACTATATTAAACTCCCACGTGTTATTTGCTTCCCCTTGCAGAATATCCTACTGTGCCGCGGACAAAACCTTCGATAATAAAGTCTTCGCCTACATAGCCAATAACGGCATCACTGAAGCGTTAGAATGCCACGCCTACCTCTGCTCCAAGAGGAAAATTGTGAGTTGTACAAATTAGAACTCTAATAATTTCAAGATTATATTAAAAACATATTTAAGATTGCATTTATTGAGCAATTGATGGTTCTTCGAAACCACTTTTGTAGACAGTCACTGCGCACTCTGCCAATGTACTCCTTATAGTCGAAAACAAAAAGTTAGTTTCTGTTTGAATTATCTGTGCTTTGAAGATAAATTCAGTTCATTTGAAACATTTGAGGAGAAATCATTCAAATTGAACATGTAATGATTAATGCTTTATTGTATTACCTTTACAAATTGAAACAATGGTTCCACTCTAAACAAAACAGATTTTGAAATGAATAACCCAAACCCCGCCATCTCACTCAAGATTGAATTCCCCACCTTGTTCAGCGGTATTGTCTTAAGACAATACAACTTAAGACAGTGGCAACTTCCAAGATTTGAAATTTGTTTTCTTTGACGGGTATCCTTTTTTCAACCAGATAACCGTTTTTCAATCGGGTACTTGTTTATTTCAAACGGGTACTTGTTTTTTCAAACGGGTACTTGTTTTTTCAAACGGGTACCCGTTTTTTCAAACGGGTACCCGTTTTTTCAAACGGGTACTTAGTTCCCGTAATACCCGCAAAAGAAACCTGATCTTCAGTAGACTTTGATCAGTCCCTGCCTAGCAAATTTCTCCGGCCAATTATTTTGACTGCTTATTCACAGTATTATATTCATAATTTAGCTAAATCTTTATATCGAATGTTTTGAATTTTCAGGCAGAGGCGTTAACTCTTACGGTAGCTCAAGCTTTCAACATCGCTTTTGAATTGTGGGAACAAGACAAAGACGAGCTTGAAAATGGGTCTGATGACAACAAGATTGTACTGCCAAGTATGATTTATTAAAAGAAATTTAAAATTGTTTTTTTTTTAATAACAATTGTCATCTTATCATCTAGAGGTGCTAACTTAAGCTATGTGCATGTTTCTAGTTTTAGATTTGTAAAAATAACAATAAGATGTAAAATAAAGTGACATTCAAATTTCTTGACAAAGCAATCAAGAAACTAAATATTAATTGAACATTCAATTATGAGACTTTTTCAGACTAACAAAGCTTTGTTTACATAAAGGTAAACAAAGTTTTTGTGATTCCCTTATACCTTTTCCGTTGCTAAAATTAAATTTAGAAACTTTATTTGTCCACAGCATCACCACTTCAAAAATCTGCCCCTCAGAGTATACCTAGTTCAAAATCAACCTCCAACGGCAATGGAAGAGACGAGGCTTGCTGGTCATCAAGCATCTCGCCTGCACTACCGCCCTCCCTGGATCCTCCACCTTCAAGCACAAGGAGGGGTGAGCCAATCTCGATGTTCAGTCTGTGCAATGACCAATTAGTCACCCAAATGAAATGGATTTGCTTGTTAAGGTTATTATTATTAACCCTAACGGTCCTCAATCCTACAAAATCAATATGGTTTTGCACACACCCTAGGGAGTTAGGGTTAAGCGAATTGAATTGAATTGAATTGAATTGAAATTAAGGTTAGTAAAATACACCAAATCCACACAAACCTAGCGATTACAAAAAAATGATTTAAGGAGAATACTAACTTTAAAAAAATGTTCCCCCAATTGTGATGAAGCATAGTGCAATAACTGTATGTACCTTTGTAATTCATGGGGAAAACTAAACAATACACAGACGATGAGCAGAGTGTACTCCATGAAATGTTGAGTTTCCCCGGTTCTTTTCAGAACCTTGCAAACTCTCACAAAAAGATTTGTCACGTGGTGCTACCGCAAATCTTCATCTTATTGCTATTTTCGCCATGCAAATTTTGAAATCTTAAAACCCTAACGTTATCATGGAATTTAATCGCATCATAATAGGTTTCTCATTCCTCAGAAGCAATAAGTAAAATACGGACAGAAAAACCTCGAACAAAAAACACCCCACAATTTGAGGACTTATTAGTTAATGTAAGCCATTGTATTACTTTGTGTTACACGGTTAACCGACCGTTCAAACGGTTACACGGTTACATTTTTCCTGTTCAGTTAACTTTTTTTTTTTTTTTTTTTCAAATAAAAGAAACCCCACTAATTGTGAACTTTGCGTGGGTTTCGTTGGAGCATTGAGCCACATTCACTAATTAACTAATAAATATCTGCATGTATCTCCCTCCAGTACTGACAGTGCAGGCGGAAATGAATCCCATATCGGCATCTGCCCCCTGCACGGTCCCAGTCCTACCCCCTCGACGGCCAACAGGCAAGCCTCGTTTCTCCCCCTGTATGGTGAATGGTACACAACACGATAGCGGGGTGGATTCCTCATTGGATTCCAAAGAGATGGATGCCACCGCAAAACTTCTAGAAAATTGGGTGAGATTTTCAAATTAGCAGAATAACCTCGGCTTCAGTGCTCATAGTTAATTTGATTTCCACAATTTCAAATATCATCAAGAACACAGAAGAGTCTTAATTTACATTATGTAATTAAATCGAACATATAGTATGGGTAATATTGTGGAGGGGCTCATTATGAAGCAAAGCTTATAAGCATGGGCCCCTAGCATGCACATGCATTGAGGCCTGAGAGAGGAATGTTAATAATAGAACCAAACTGGAAAACTACTGTAAATAGGACTCAATGCATGGCATGTACATGTACAATAAGGAAAGTTACATAATACACGTACACTCGGACACTAACAATAGACAAGGACAGAGGACTAGACAGAATAACAGTGCTCGCTTTGCACCTAGGGTTGTAAAAAAACCAGAAAAGTCCCCTTGTCCTAGCTCTGGTAACCTCAACGTAACCAGTTCGCGCCGGGATTATTTTAACATCGCCGAGCCGATGGGCGGGATTATTTTTAACGAAAATTGATCCGAAGCGGGTTCAGGCTGATAGTGCCGGGAAGCACACCCACGCATTTCCGGCCTTGCGCGCTGCTGACATGCATTTCCGAACTTGAACTTGGCGTGTTTATGCGTCATCCGTTTTCAATTTGGGGAAATGTTTGCGTTTATATACGTCATCCGGCGCGAACTGGTTAAAGGAATAAGTGTGGTAAAAACATTTTTAACAAATATTTAAACTGGCAAAATGCTAATCGATTATTCAGTAGACTTTCGATTATTCGATATATTTAAAATAGCCCTAGTGTGGAGTCTTGAGACAATAGAGCACACGTTTTATTTCATCCAATTTTACACAGGTGTGGTTATAAAAATCACATGTACATTTGTATACAAACTCTCAGGACATCTTTTCACCTGTTGAAAGATATGTCTTGCTGATTAACAGATGCATTCCATTGGAATAAACATGATAGTTTTATTGGCTTTTTTACACCTTTTGTTTGCAGCATATTGGGGACGATGTTGACCTAGACGAAAGCTTTGCAAAGTAAGTTAATTCCTTTGTTTACAAAATAATTGCCCCAATTTAGCTAGATCTGTTTATTTTCGTTAGAATTAAATTACCCACTTGTTATTTTCATCACAGGCAACCCCCACACAACTCAACTCCCACACAACCAGGACAAAAATCAACCATATGTCTACTCTTGACTCTGAAAAACAAATAATTTATTTTGTGTAGGTGTGGATCATATATGTTAGAAATTCTGTTGCTTATTTAGTGCTGTTATTTCTTCTCTTATTTTTTGTAATGAAAAAGAGTATTAAATTCAAAGCCTAAAAATTGTAAAACTAGATCCTTTAGTCGTGGCAAGAAGATTTCTGTTGACTGAAAGGCACAAGACAGGGGAAATAAAACAAATGTTATTTGAAGGGAATAAGAAATGGTTCTGGAAAGCCTTGTTATATAAATTGTGCTTCAATAGGTCTCTCTCAAGTGATGTCATTTCCTACAGATCATCCACGTGCAGCATTTTGAGCATCAACTTGCATAACGCGCATCGACCGCACCGCACTTCAAACACATTTCCAGCAACAAGTGCGCGTGTTTAGAACATTTTGTCCACGTTGCGCAACGCGTGCTTAATTGCGTAAAACACGAAGTTGCATTCTCCGACGAAGATGGCTGCCTCTGAGAGATCTATTACTGTAAAATTAAAGCCCAATTGGGTATTTTTTTAATATTCTAAATTGGGTATATCTTCTTAAATTTCTTTAGATTGGCAGAGAGCCGTTCCAATCCTCAACTACTGGATATCAATGTACGGAGAACACAGTTTGATGCTGATATCATCGTTCATTTCCAGGGAAACAAGACGGAGCGCGATCAACTCCTTGAATCCAGGTCCAGTGATAACTTTCAATTAGACTTTCCCTCACCTTGAAATTTGTCACTGAAAGGCAAACAAACTAAATGAATAAAATTACCGTGGGTTGTAGTGAAGTCCGTCATAAGTCGAATCACAGGCCAATCACATGTTGAATCACAGACCAATCGCAAGTCAAATCACAGACCAATCGCAAGTCAAATCACAGACCAATTACAAGTCGAATCACAGGCCTATCGCAAGTCGAATCACAGGCCTATCGCAAGTCAAATCACAGGCCTATCGCAAGTCGAATCACAGGCCTATCGCAAGTCGAATCTCAGGCCTATCGCAAGTCGAATCACAGACCTATCGCAAGTCGAATCACAGGCCTATCGCAAGTCGAATCACATGCCAATCGCAAGTCGAATCTCAGGCCTATCGCAAGTCGAATCACATGCCAATCGCAAGTCGAATCACAGACCTATCGCATGTCAAAACACAGGCCTATCACAAGTCGAATCACATGCCAATCGCATGTCAAAACACAGGCCAATCGCAAGTCGAATCACAGGCCTATTGCAAGTCGTATCACAGGCCTATCGCAAGTCGTATCAATCACTGGCCAATCACAAGTCGTATCAATCACTGGCCAATCACAAGAGTCAAATCACAAGTTGGTAACAAGTCAAATCACCAGTCAAATCACCAGTCAAATCACAAGCCAGGTCATAAATCTCAGAAGATAAACAAAGACAACAGACTGCCGTTGTCACTTTAATAATTGTGATTAACTTTTGAGGACTTGACTACAAGTCTACTATTAAGTTCAGATTCTGCTAACTATTAAATATGGATGTACAGAGTCTCCAGATTTTTTCATGAGAATCATATAACGACATATATAAAAATTGGCAATTTTTGTGTACATCAAAAGCTGTAAGTATAGCTGCAATTTTGGAATGAATTTAAATAATAATCCCTTGTCAAGGAAAAATTGTGAAATTGTAAAATAAAAAAACAAAACTTTGCAAGCTAATATTGCAAAAATAAAAAGCTATTTAAGGGTCTTGCAAAATTGTTCAGTTTGCATCAAGTGTTAATCTTGTAATTTATAACTTCTTGAGATTATATTAATCTTAAGATTAGCATGCCAAGCATGTGTTTTCAGCCCTGCATGTTTCACTTGAGAAAATGATGGAGATTTTACCTTTTTTGGCTCAAAAGCTATATTTATTTTAGTTTGAGTGAAACTACAGTTTTAACCAGTTCTCGCCGGAGGACGTATATACACGCAAAGTTTTCCCAAGATTTAAACACGTCACGAGCAAGGCCGTAAAGGTCTGTCAGTAGCGAGCAAGGCCGGAAATGCATGCGTGTGCTTCCCGGTACCATCGGACTGAACCCGCCTCCAATCAAGTTTCATTAAAAATAATCCCGCGCCTCGGCTCGGTGATGTTAAAATAATCCCGGCGCGAACTGGTTAATAGCCCTTGCATTGATGATGTCATCCAATGTTACCACATGACATTGCAGTTAAGTGGGTGTCGACGCTCGTTATACATTTATTGTGATGCTCTGTGGTAAACCGTGCATAACGTCATTAATACCTTGGGATTTTTATGATTCTTTCTTTTGGTGATACCTGTATGGTGCTATGCATAGAGGTCCATATACACCTGTTATTATCCCTCGAGTTTTAACTACCTTAGTCCCAGTTCATTTTTGAGGATGCAGGAAAGATTCCCTGCAAAGTGTTAGAGGTGATTTCTTTTCCTACATATCTTCAGTCTTAATTAGCCCCCCCCACCCCCCCCCCCCCTCCCCTCCAATTTACTTATATTTTTTCCTGGTTTCATTAGTTTACCCCGAGTCGCAAATTGAAGGGAGATTTCATGATTTTCGACACTAGACTTGGGGACAATTCCAGCTCGCAAAGTTGCTTAGCACAGAATTAAGTCGCATTCAACAAAATGATTGACTATGGCTTGAAATAACAAACGGGTCTATAGGAAGTGACTGCAGTGGCTTCCATAGATGTGCATAGTTTTAAGCCGTAGTGAAGTAAATCAGATGTGGTTAATTTTTTCTTAGCAAGTACTTTAATTGCTCTAGTGTTATTGCTGTGACTGGTTATTTATTTGGCCAACTTTTTTCTAAAGAAATGTTTTCTGCTCAGCAATAATATTATGCCCTGGGGCCAATGTCATAGAGCTGCTAAGCACACAAATATGCTTAGCATGAAAATTTGTCCTTGGCAAAAAAAACAAGGTTACAGACCAAATTTTCACGTGTTCTTTATTGTTTCTGATTGATAATCAGCTGGTTTTTGCTTAGCATGAAAAACATGTAGAATTTTGGCTGGTAACCTGTTTTTATTGAGCAAGACTTTTTTGTGCTAAGCAATTTTTTGTGGTTAGCAGCTCTATGAAATTGGCCCCTGGTCACTTTCATAAACTGCTAGTCAGAATCTGGCTAATAAGCGCATAAATTATAGCTTAGCAAAATGTGGCTGCATCTGAATTACTTGGCTATGGCTGAAAATAATACATGGGTCTATGGGTAGCGGCTGCAGTCGTAGCCAAGTAATTCTGACACAGCCTATGTCACAATACCAGAACTGGTCAAGAGAAGACAACCGTATAAATTAAAACAAAATGGTGTAAATAATTGCATGTAATGTACATTAATTATATTTAAATTAATCAAAAGAATGAATGTGGATTACAAAGAGTCAACAAAATGCTATTCAGATAATTTCTTGTGAAAATTGGAATTTCGAATGAAAATATAATCTTTGCTTGTCAATAATTTAAAGGGGGGACGGGGGTTACAGAGACCTAATCGCCAGCAGCTACCTGTATTTAACAAAATGTGAAAAATGTTGATTTTTTTCAGTTCACCAAATTGTAGAAATCTGTAATATTTATATTATAACATAGAAAGGTGGGGGGGGGGGGGGGGTTGTTTTCATAGATGCTGGAAAAACGAGAACAAATTATGTTCTTACAGTCTTGTTCCTTGACTGACATCCGACGAGACAGCCATTTATAGACATAAGGGAATTATCAGGTTTGGAACCCAGACTATAGTTGGCTTGCACCCATTTACGGATGTGTAACTCTATTGCAAATAAAATGTGGACTAACTAAATTAAATATATGGGGGTTAGTGTTTAAAAATAGTCCGGTTTCCGCACTATTGCCGACAAGCAATCGTTTCAATATGATACAAAATTCCACTTTTCTTGAAAACCACAGCACATCAGGTGCCATGAGTTTACAGGATGCTTGAGTATAATTATTTAATAAAGTAAAGTATTTCATAATAATTCAGTAGTTTTGGTTTGTTGAGGTTTTAAAATACTGCTTTTGAAGATAGTTTTTTTCCAGATATTCAACTACAAAAGGCATTAACTTAAGGTCAGTTTAACTACCATAGTTCCTGATAATCTACAATTTGTTATCACAAATAAGTAACATACAAGTTCGTCACATCTTATGCACTGTTTATTCTATTCATAAGATGGAAGTTGCATCAGGGTGATATCAATTTAATCTGTATTGGATTCGAACCAGCCATCTGAATCGGCTAGTTTGGCGGTCCTGGCAAAACATCTGCACTAAAAAAAGGTTGTGGGTTCGAGTTCCACCCAAGAAGGTTTTTTCTTCTCATAATATCTCGAGGCAATACTGGGCAATATGTTAGTAAGGAAAAAACTCCAATATTCCCTCCTTTTTTTTCTTCTTTCAGTGTGGGCATTAAGTGTCTTCCTAGACCCTATATAGCTAGGTGCAAAGTGAAAAGAAAAAAACTTTCAACTTTGTTTTTGTTCTGTCTCCAAATGGTCACATTGTGTACTGAGCACAGAAGCCTCCGATTTTTGAATCTGTTTGAACCAAGAAAGAGTTTTCTTGTCAATGTCACTCAAACGTGGCAGAGAAAAAGCAGAGAAACAAAACCAATATTCATATTTGAGGCTGCCATTTTTATTATTATTAATGCTACTGACTGAGTAACAATAAGAAATACACTTGGTTGTTTTAAAGCTGTAAACAGTACAGGGGTGTACTTTGGTTTTTATTAAATGGCATTTTGGGAAATCACTGTTTCAAAGTTTCACTGTTTGATATTTTTTGGATTCTAATTTTTTAAGAAGAAATGTAACTTTCAGACTGTTCTTTATTGATTTTTGTGTTATTGATTTTTTTGAGGGGGTGTTGTTTAGTTTTATTTATTTGCCCCAAAATTTTGATTTTAACAAAACTTTGATTTTAACAGTGATTAATAAAGCTTGTTTTGACTTTTGAAAATTATTACAACAAATAGTCCAAAAGAAGTAAGTTTTAAAATGACAAGTTCAGCTATTGCTTTGAATCCTTATTAAATTTGTTTTTAAGGAAATGTATGAAATGAACATTAATGAAGAATTGTTTGGAGAAGTGTTGTAAATTGCAAATGTTAGAATGCTGAGATAACATAAAACTGCAAGAAAACTTTTTTTAGAAGGTTTATACTTCAAAAAGCACACAGTTAGTGTTTATCATTAATTTTGTTCACCATTGTCACGTGTTCCATTTGAAAAGTTGAAAAAGTTGCTGCCATTGTTTTTTGACCATGTCTGCCATTTTTGGTGACAATTTCGAAGTTTTAGTTTGTAACTTTTGTGTTTGTTTTCAATTTAAGAGCCCAAGCCCTTAAACAAAAATACTAAGGTCGTTGAAAGTTAGCGTGAAAGATTCCCTGAATGTTACAATGTAGTATGGCTAGTATTTCCTTGGGCCTTTTTCCGACAGCCAAAACCTGGGCGGTTTTTTGTTTGAGTTGACTGTTTAACAAGAGCTATGTTTTACAATTTTGTGCATTTCGTTTTATTTATTTTACTATAGTTTGCCGAAGTATGAATGTATCATGAAACGAAATAAATAGTTACGTAAGGATTTAATTAAATTCCAGATGGAGTTTAATAAACTGAATATTTGTGTGTGGAAGTTGTTTTCTTCGAAGTAAAATTCTTGAATTTAAGATTTAAAGCTTTGCATGGTGGAGACTAGACTCAGAAAGATTTGCGGTAACACCATGTGAAAGGATCTCTTTTGAGAAGAGGTGGAGTGGTTTTAAACCACTGGTTCTTATCAGGACCACCCAACCTCTTCCCAAAAGAGATCCTTTAACATGGTGTCACCGCAAATCTTTCAAAATTCTTGAATTTGTAAGTAATACGTATAGGCATATTGTTCATTAACTTTGCCAAATATTAATTAATTCTGTATGCAGGGCCCCAATGGAAACCAGTTTTAAATGGTTTGAGTGTAAAAACAAATCCTGAGTAAAGAGATGTAAAAAATATAACACCAATTCATTGCGTTTCTCTTTAGCCTCTTTTACAATAGCTGAAACGTTGTCCCATTAAACAAGTACGCCGATAGAGGGCAGCACTTTCAATGTACGGTGGTAATACTGATAGCATTTTCATTGTTCCCATGAAAATACAATAATCACCGTGAGAAAGACGGCATCAGTTCACCAGGCAAATTTTATAGATTAACTACAAAACATTCCAAGGTTCTTGACGTCACCATGCTCGTTATGAAATTTTTTTTAAATGTGGACATTGCGGGTGTTATGCAAACCAACTAATTATTGATTGCGGGCACTCGACCAGGGAAAGTGCAGATTTGAGACGAAGATTTGAGACGACTGAGACGAATGTTAACTTTACTATTTTTAAATCAGGGACAGAGGTTCTTGTGCAGTTTGTGAATTGGATACAGATGAACTTTTTTAAACACTCATAATTTAACAAAAAGACACTTCAGCTGAATATGCTACTTCTTGTCAATTTTATTTTAGGGTAAAAATTAATATTAAACATATCAAGACAGGGGAGATGATCCGGAGATCGACATCAGATTTACTTATGTCGAGATGAACAGTTTTTAGACTAAAAGAAACGCATTTTTAAAAAAAAATCAAAAAAAAATCAAATTGATCTTATTGGTTAGGCCGCCTCCGGGCGTGAACACTGACCTTGGTCACGAGTGACACATTTGGAAGGTTAAATCTGAAGCAAACACAATAAATTATTCACAATACAATAGAAATGTTATCGATTCCTTCCAAATCAATAGAAACAGATAATTGATTGCTTCATTGTTTTTGCATACATCTGTTCATCTGCGTCCGCCTTGGTACACTTTTAATTATCAGTAAATCATTCCGGTAAAGGAAAAGGAACAGATCCTTGGAGAAAAATATAATAAATTTGCCTTTGGAGCGTTTTGGAGCACACAAACAAGGTAAGATTTTACACTAGTCAAACTGGTATATATTTTTACGGAAAATCCTTTTCAAAATATCGAATCGAAAGGTGCCCAGAATATATACCGGTAGGCCTACTCGTATTATGAGTAACTAATATAGACACAGTGCTTAATAATAGTGTAATGTATTTTATCGATCGAAAAACAATGATTTTGTGTACATTTTGGAAGACAAAAATGGCGCAATAATTTACGTGTACAACAATTAAACTCATTAATTAAACAAAAAACATATCTCTAGATCTTTAAGTTCGCTAACGCGGTGTCCTTATAACACAAATTGAATTTAAACTAACGTAAATTTTAAAACAATTTTATTCAATTCATGTCTGGGAAAAAACTGCTATAGAAAAATCGTTGTTTTTGATACAATTTGATTTCTTTGATAGTTTGCCGAACGGCGTTGTTCTTCAGCTCAGCGTCGCAAGGCAAAATTCCGCCGATCATGGCCCGTCTAAAACCCGCCAGCGTGGGCTGGTTCGCGCTGGTAGCTATGCTGATTGCGATTACCCGTAAGTACACCATTATTATAAAATGGCAACTTAATTCATGCCATTTACATCATTATTAAATCACATTGTGTCTACTCTATATTTTTGTGTCGGTAATAACATCGTAAATTTGACTTAGGCAATAGCTTTGCTTCAGTTTTGTCTCCAGTGTGCCAGCTATAGTTGGACAGATGAATCAATTTACGCCGTCATGCCAATTAAGAGGACTTTTAAAGGAATTTACTGTTTTTCTACATTATAACAACAACAACGTTTTTACGGTGGTGGTGGGGGGCGGGGGGGGGGGGGGGGGGGGTGGAGACTTTAAAATGTTGTATTAAAATAAGCTCAAGGAACATAACCTCGAAACTTATAAGATCATGTTACTCTGTAATTAGAAAACAGAATCAAATCAGACAAACTGTGCCTATGAACTTGTCTTAGTGACAGTTTTTCTAAAGTTATTTGCTCGGCATTACACAAAATTGAAGTCAAAAGTAATAAACATCGGCTGTTTTCGGAGACAAAATGGTATGATTAGAACTTCTCTTGTCCCTGCAAGAAAGCAAATAAATCAAAAGTCGCATTATTATTGCTCAAGCTGATTATCCTTGATCCTTATTTCTCCATGATCCTACCACCAGGAACCGCGGCATCAGTCGACATGCAAATCAAGTACGCATGCGAGGGCGATATCATGCGTCTTGACTGTGAAGAAAAGTACATCAAGGTGTGGAGCGCACTCTACGGCCGTGCCAATCCAACCATCTGCCAGGAGGACGTGATGGCACCCCTCCCGCATCCCTGCCGGGCCGACAAGTCTAATTTCGAGACCATACGTCACTGTGACGGCAACAACACCTGCGAGATAACAGCCGAGAATTCCGTTTTCGGAGATGTTTGCGGCAGCATCAAAAAATATCTTCAAGTGGAATTCTACTGTCGGACCGAAAAATCATCGGATTGCAACCCTCGAGGTATTAAAAAATAAAAGAAATTATACATGGTTTAAAATTTGAAAAATTATGTGGCTTTACAACCCATTTCAAAACATCCTCCTGAGAGCGGTATGATTTTGTTTATTGCGAGTTAAAAACTGCTCCTTTAAGACATAACACATGTCAGAATGTGGAGGGCGCCCTTTTGATAAACATGCTTGATGGATTAATGGATCGATGGATCCGAACTTGAAAACTTCTTATCTGCAGGTGAGTTTGTAACTGTACTATAAATAATATGATAATTTTAGCACTTTTCGATATTGGACCGGTAGGAATGGAGATTGCTCACTATATAGTAATAGTATAAACATTGGCGATTGTGTATGTACGGGCCCCGTAAATTAGAGTGTAACTAGTTAAGGTGTTTTAATTTATTATATAGACAGTATTTAGTAAACTATAATTCTATCAATTCAAAATGATACCATATTTTGTAATTTTGAACAGTTTCTTATGGTAGAAAATGTGATTTTCTTCTGCGTTTCTCAGTTGTCATCTTGCGTGTTCACAGTGCGTCGTAGCCTTGGCTTTAGTTCAGTCACTGAGATGCTTGTATTGGAGGAATAAGAAGGAAACACATAATGCTCTTGTGCTAGAATGATTTTCTCTTGCTGTGTGGTGTGTTTAATATGCAGGGACAAACAACAACATTCTTAAATTCTGAAATCCAAGACTAGCAGTATTTATCGACCTAATTTATTTCAGACGCGCCAACGTACCACACCAAGTATGCCTGTGACAACACCGACTTGGTGTTGGAATGCCCCAACCCCGGGGAAGTCATCAAAATCCTCGATGCTAACTACGGTCGGCAAGGCTCCAATGTCAACTGCACATACAGGCCTGGTGTCGACGATGTCTTCTGCGACGATGATACCGGGGAGTCCTTTGAGCACGTGTGCTTGGAGTGCCGCGGTAAAGCGGACTGTACCGTGCCTGTCAGCCCGCAAGAATTCAAAGATCGCTGCTTGAATACCAACAAGTATCTGTCTGTGCAGTATGTGTGCATCTCAACAGAACCGGACGAAGAAGAGGATGAAGAAGAAGGTTATTTAATTAAGAAATTAAAAGTGGTATTTTATCCAGTTTGCGCCGAAGGAAATACTAACATTGACCGGGCCCAGGCGCGAGATTGTTTTTCAAAAACCTTGATCTGAGGCGGGTACAGGCTGTCATCTGTGGGTAGCACACCCTGATATTTCTGGCCTCGCCCGCTCTGGGCGATCGCTTACAGATATTTCCGTCCTTGCTTGTGACGTGTTAAGCCGTCATTCGTTTTGAATTTCAGAAACAAACTTAATTTGCGTATACGTACATGGCATCCGACGCGACTTAATTACCTTACGACTAAAACAGGGCTTGGCTTTGATCAGACAGGAACCGTGATGTGACTGGGTCTTTAGTTGAATACAAAAATGCAAAAGTTAAAAATAATTTAATCACCATTCGTTTTTCAAGTTCAGGCTTGTGCCCAGTTTGGGCCCTTGGGCAAACCACTAACGGAGATATAAAATGCAATTCTTCTTTTTTATTTCTTTCTTCTTTCTTCATTGCTTTGTTTTTCTGGTCAAATTTGTCTTTATAGAGGAGGAAGAAAGAGATACTCCACAGGGAAGTGATATTACTGAAGATGATAACCAACCACCACGAAGACCTCGACGTAAGTTTATTTTTAATCTTTAAAAAAAACACAATAAATGCAGACTACAATATCCCAATTTTCTGACTGATGCACACATTCCTAGCCAGCTGTATAAATAAAAAAAAGTGTTAAGTGTCTCCAAAATCATTTTGAGGTAATTTATTATTAATTGATTTAGACAATTAATACTGGTTTTTCTTCTTTACTTTGTTGCATTCAAACAACAATATTTCAAGAGATGACAAGAACTACATGAAAAAAGTATCCAATATTTCTCATCTATATCTGAGGATCACTGCAGCAAGGGATTTACCCTTTTTGTTTCGAAATTAAAAAAAACCTCATTTTGTTCATCATTACAGCCGAACCAGAGGCAACTACTACCGCAGCAACAAAAGGACCAGGTGAGTTTAATTTACAAAAATATTTGAGGATTAATGAAAATTTCTCTAAAACATTAGAGAACAATTGCAGAGCTTCGTCCAGACAAAGTGAATGATTCTATGAGGAACTGTTCCGGAACCTGTCCAGGATATGAATTAACACGGCCCCAATGACAGAAGCATTTATCCGCACTAGAGCCAATATCAAATATTTTGAACAATTTTTCTGGAATCTTCCCACATTGAAGTTATCAACAATGTTTCACTGAGACTCATAATTTCTGCAATGAATACCATTACAATGTAATGTGTACCTACAATTGGTATAATAATATATTAATTGGAATAACGGTAACTCTAAATGTATGTAAATAGTTTGCTGTTAGGCTTCAATACTCAATAGATTAAATTTGATTTATTTTTAAAGATTAACTTGGATTATGTAATAAATACAAATTGGGGCCACATCGGTCGTTTTTATTGAAGCAACTTTTCATATATTATATTTTATGGTGCGATTGTTGATGCTCATGGAAATGTTTTTCTTTTTCCTTGCTAGTGAGGTTCTTCTTTCCCAAACCCGGGCAAGGTAATATATTTTTGCTATTTTGAAATATGTTTGCTTTACGTTTAAGGTAGAATACACCATTTGCAGACATCAAAAAAAATTACCAACGAATTATTAAGAAATATCTATCTTATTTAAAAGTAAATAATGATTCTAGGCATCCAGCAAAATGATTTAGCTAGATTTCCTGTAATTGATTCGAAAAATTGGACTTTATAAAGAAAATTTGCGAAAAAACACGAACAACAAGAAAAACTGTCCGACGCGAGTAAAAAAAAGATCACTATTTTTCTTGCTTTTTTTTCGGCACCCACGATTGTAAAACTTCGGACAGGTCAGTTAAACGATATTTACTATAAAATACTACCACCCAAAAAAAATCCACCCATTCCTGATAATTCAATTATCAATGGTGTATCCTACCATTAAATTATAAATACAGTGCATTAAGTATAGTTTTTCCATTGACTATTTATCATATTTTTTACGTCAACGCCAATTCTACTTTTACTGTTAGCTATTTCTGGGAGCATTGGATCTTCCAATGGACAATCAAATAGTCAAACATTCACCTGGAACGGAGGCTTAACCAGGCCAGGTAAGAAGTTATTTACCATTTTCATTTCTCATATTTCAACACTGTAAAGAAAATTTATACAGTTACTTCTACTGAATTTGAAAGGAAATTAAAACACTGCATAATGTTCTTTCACTTTTCTCTTAACAACTTGAACAAAAATTACCCCCTCCCTAAAAAATTGTAATAATAATAATATAAAAAAACACCAACACTTAGGGAGACAGTCACATAGGGATGTACACAAACTTATAACGGTCCTAACTTGTTTACCCTAACTCTTTTCTCTAAGATCTTCGAGATTTATGCTATTTAGACCCCAATCTGTCGTTCTAGAGCAAAAATAACTCCCAAATATTGTTTCTTAAGGTAGCTAGACACTAAGTATCACTGTTTCCTTATTACCTAAAAGCTTACGCTAATTTGTCTCCCTAAGTGCTCATTTAGTGAATTAAACATCTGCCTTAAATAAAGGCAGCTTTAGGATAGAAAAACTCCACACATACATTTTGATAATTTTCACACCAAAGATGAAGTTTATGCCCCTCTACATGATGGTGAAAAAAGCTCAACTAATATTTAAAGGTAGGATACACCATTTGCAGATATCAAAAATATTTACTACCGAATTATTAAGAAATATCTTACTCATTTGAAAGTAAATGTTGATTCTAGGCATCCAGCAAAATGATTGCGTTAGATATCCTGTAATTATTCTGAAAAATATAATTTTATAATGAAAAATTTGTGATCGCTGGACGGCGATCGCGAAAAAACAAAGATAACATAAGAATAACTGCTCGACGCCGGTTGAAACAAACCGCTGTTTTTTGTGCTTTTCTCGGCATCCATGATTGTAAAACTGCGGACAGCTCAGTTAAACGATATTTACTATAAAATACAATCCCCCAAATCTACTTATTCATGATAATTCAAGCAATGACTAATGGTATATACTACCTTTAATACTCTATGTGATAAGTGATAACCAAAAGGGTTGGTGTATATTTTGGATGCTTATTTTATATCATTAGATGCAGGATCCGGCAGCGTAGGTGGAAGTATCGGAACCAGTCCCGATGAAGGATCTCCGAAATTCTTCTCCTTTCCTAAGCCCGGCCAAACGGGTCCAGCAGGTATGGAAAATATTTGCTGTTCAGAGACTTATTTTGTAAGAATATCATTTCTATGGGATTAGTATCTGGCTGTTGTTTTTGTTAAATATTCAATAAGATTCTTTTTACCAAGGGGTGAGGTAAGGACTATGCAACATTCTTGGAAAAACATTCCAGAGAGTTAAAAAAGGGGGAAAAAAATGCCAAGCAATTCAAATGCAAGCAAAGTGGATGTTACTCATAACGAAAATCGTCATAATTTCAAAAGTCCTCAGATTGAAGGTGGGGAAATTCCTTGAGAACATGAACATTAATAATCCACAATTACCCTCTACACCAACAGGTAAAACTCTAATCAAAGGAAGCATTGATTCAACAGGACCTGACGGTTCAGAAAGAAGCTTCACATGGGGAGGTAATCGGTCAATCAATCAGTCAAGACTATTTTTGAATGTATTGTAATGATAACTGATTACACATTTATATTTTAACCTTTACTATTGCATGCAAGTGCCTTTAGATAAGAACATTTTGCACTAATTTTGATATTTACTTAGAAGTAGAGTTTGCCAGAGTTGTATTTGAGTCCCTGCAAGTCCATCAGAAGTCTCTGCAAGTCCATCACAAGTCTCAAGCCAAGTCACTAGCTATTCAAATAAGCTTTGACAATAGCATTCCTTTGTCATTCTGTAACCAGTTACTTGTGACTGGCTTAATGAAATGACTTGTGAAAGGACTTGCAGGGACTCGAATACAACTCTGGCATTTGCCAACAAAGTTCAACAATGGTAAAACCCCAAATGACAATTGTTTTTTGCATTTTTCTCAGGTGAACCATTTGAAGGATTCGCCTCTCTCTTTGCACCTATTGGAGGTATATTTTACAAGATCGTTCACCTTTAATTTTGAATAATATTAATTCCTTACAGACACTAAAATGTAAATCAACGATAAAACGTACATCTGCAAATTTGTATTCTTGAGGAAACATCTCTTTTTTCTTGTGTTTCAAATGCTCCTAATTAACCCCAATTAAATTCCTAGTTTGACATGTTGACCTAATATACCCTATATTATACCATAACCCAAACACTAAACGTAAACCACATCCTAACCCTAGTTTTTGGGTGTTTTTTGATTGACTAGATTACAACTCTGAAACTAATAGTACTGAAATTAATCAAAATTAATTATATTTTTTTAAAGCTGCTCCTGGTTCTACTGAATTGATTATGAAGATCATTGTGAAAACTGACTCTAGTGGACAAAAGTATTTCACCTGGCAGTCATCACAAACAGGAGCAACACCTGGTAATTGTTTTTTAAAAATACCCACAGACTGTTTACACGATTTATCTTTCAAATTCAACAAGCTTCTTTTTAACCAGTTCGCGCCGGGATTACTTTAACATCACCGAGCCGATGCGCAGGATTATTTTTAACAAAACTCGATCCGAGGCGGGTTCAGGCCGATGGTACCGGGAAGCATACTCGCGCATTTCCGGCCTTGCTCGCTGCTGACAGACATTTCCGGCCTTGTTGTGGCGTGTTTATGCGTCATCTTTTTTGAATCTGGGGGAAAACTTTGCGTTTATACGTCATCCGGCGCGAACTGGTTAAAAGAAAATGTGATCCACTCCCTTCAAAAAGGAAAGCACAGGTCTGTTATTCTAAAGTTACACTCGAGGTAATTTATGACTCCAAGGAGGAAACGAGGATTTTAAACTGATAATTTTGGGAGAAAAAGTGCATCACTATAATTAAACCACAGAAAAATACTATAAATGTTTACTGTAAACTCCAAAATAGTTTGTTAACCCTAACTCCCTACACAACAAAGGAAGTTGGAGGATTTTGAAGGAATTGTATTGTTCAATAACAATGGTGAGGGAGTTAGGGTTAAACTGTGCAAACTGAAAGGCTTTTGATTTCCAGTGTTCCACTGTTTCTTAAAGACAACACTAATACATTTTAACTTTTTTAGACCGATCTCATAATTCTTATCATCCTTTTTTTCAGGTGGTACTAAATATCTGATGAAGATTGACCTGACTAAGTTAGCTGAGTACACGCAGCAATTCACATTTGCTCAACTGATTGAGGAGTTCAACCAGGGAATCACGTTCTACAACATGTACAACAGTAAGTTTTTACTGCCATCTGTTTTTTTTCGCAACAGTTTCTTTTTAAATGATATTTAAAGCTTTGCATGATGAAGACTAGACTTATAAAGATTTGCGGTAACAGAATCAGAATGTGACAGAATCTCTTTTGAGAAGAGGTAGGGTGGTTCTGATAAGAACCGGTGGTTTAACACGACGTTTCTTTTTAGTTTTGTACTACTTTGACTGCTTTATGTATTTGTATTTATTAATTTTTATCTTTCTAATAATGAAAACAAAGATCCCTAAAATCCCTATCGTTCACATTTTCCAACACTTTCATTTTGGACAGAACCATCTGACGTCAGTCCACCTTTCCAGTTCAGCGTCGGCAAGGGCCTAACGGCCTTCTTCCCATCAATGTTTCAACTGATCACCGAAGTGGATGCCACAACAGGAAGGACAGGTTAGTGTCCGACAGAACCCAGTAACTTGCAGTCATATTTCGTCATTTCACCAATTTAGGAGTATTTCAGGGTGATGTAAATTCTGAGTTCACTTGATAGTTTATTTAAAACTACCTATTGTCTTATATTTGTGCACATTCCCGCCGTGAATATGGCCACTGATGCCGGCACGGCGTTAAACCCAAAACTCAATCACTCACTCACTCAACTACAGAATAGAAAAACATAAGGCAGATAAATAATAACAGATTTTCAAATGCTACATCTGTGAACTTCTCCTGAAACAATATCAAGCTGATGAAAGAGCCTTGATTTTTGTCTTCTTTTTTCAGTCACAGTTCCATCGTCTGCATCCTCCAGTTTCCAAGTTCTTCTTGATGGAGGCAACAGGCAAACCATTGAGTATCTCATGTCATTCACCAACATCAACGAGGAGTTACGATGTAAGATGCCGTCAACTTAATGAACAGCGTCTTATCCTCAACTTTAATACACAAACAACCCTAGTTCCCTACAAACAGCCATTCACAAGTCACTTCACAAGTCAGTACACGAATCACTTTACAAGTCACTTCACAAGTCACTTCACAAGTCACTTCACAAGTCACTTCACAAATCACTTCACAAATCACTTCACAAATCACTTCACAAATCACTTTACAAATTAGTTCACAAATTAGTTCAGAAGTATCAACAGGAACAATAACAAAAACACACTTTTGTCAAAGTTCATTTAAGTAGCTTGTAAGTTGCCTAGGAACTGAATGACCTTTTTACACAAACAAGCCTAGTTCCCTACAAACAGTACTTTACAAGAGTCCTAAGCACAGGCATCTTCATGAGTCCAGTCGAGATGAGCTAAGCTGTGTAAAGATACAAATATCTGTGAGAATAATTTGGCAGCTGGCTGTTGTTGCCAGCCTTCCTTAGTGATGCAGTAATGATGAGACTAAAACAAATGCTCAGGACATGAGCTAAGTTTAAAGGATATTAGGAGGGAAGGATTAATTGATCTTTAAATATACTTTTTAAAATGTCTTAACTTTGCTGCGACTTCTAGGAACAGCATCAAATTGAAGTAACGTATTGAAGAACCTTTATAGAAATCAAAACCATCCTAGGCATTCATTTGGTGGTACACGACATAATTCTCATATGCCGGTGTAGTAATCATACTGCATACTTCAGATTACTCAAGTGATATAGTATCAGGTGACGTTAGGGCTTATCACTTTGTGTAATTTTCTCTTGTCAGCTGAACTGCTTGATCACAATCTGATGATACCACTGAGGTACTTCGATGAAACGACAAAAAAGATTGAAGACGTCAAAATCCCTTTCTTCGTCAACTACAATGGTTTTACAGGGTCCCTTTCAACTGTATTCAGTAAGTAATTTACTGTAAATAATTTAGTTTGTGAAATGCTTTTTTAAGGAGAAAGATAGTTACTAACTACAGCAGGGCATTTCCGTGAAATACAAGGTATGTCCGACCCAGGATGTACATGCATAAGGACGTTAAGGTGGGGCACTGTGGTCCAGTGGTTACCGTGTTTGTCTCCTGTACGATGTTACGTGGGTTCGATCCCTGGCAGGGAACATGATGCTTGTGTTCTTGGGCAAGACACTTTGCTACAATTGCCTCTCTCCACCCAGGAGTAATGGGTACCTGTGAATGTAGAGACCACATGCGCTGATCTTGAGCTGCTGCAGAAATGGTCTCGTTCCTGGTGAACAGGGATAATAGTTGTAAAGCGCTTTGATACACCCACATTGTGGGAGTCTAAAGCGCTATATAACTCCTTTTACCGTTACACGGTAAAAGGTTTTATACACAGCGAAAGCTCATGCGGCCTCCCTACGCTCTCATGGCATTTCTTTGACATTCACACCCACACCTAATTTAGCACTAAGTGCAAGGTCAACAAACTGTTCATGTCAAGCTATCGCCATACAAGAGTTAATTATGCAAAAGGTAAAAGGTCAGCAGTATGCAAATTTCTACAGTTAACTTTGGGCCAATGAGAGTCATGGGTTCCGCGTGGGGAAGCGGGGCTTTTGGCGGGTTCGAATTTTATAGCCACTCTGTCACAGCCGATTCCAGAGTCAACATCTCAATTTTTGTTAAGCAATTTTTATCCCACCACCACCCCAATGTCTCCACCAATTTTTAGTTGATTCTCAATATAGTAATCGCATGTGGCATGCGGTCATGTTGGTGTTGCATTATGATGTACATCTATTAATAAATTAGATTCTAGCAATTTTGTTTTTATCTTTTGTTCACAATATAGCGCTCGCATGTGTCATGAGGCTATGTTCAGGGTACTCACAGAATTCATCAATGCTAGGGTTTATGGTGACATTCCGATATATACACTGTAGCGCTCGAAAGTTTCCCGAGGCTAGTATAAGATGTATACTGTACTTATAGATGGCTTTGATTGGCTTTGTATAGTTTATAATCAGGAATAGCGCTCGAACGTATCATGAGGCTATAATACGTTCACAATATGGCTGTACTCAGCATTTCACTGCTTCCAAGGTATTGTTTACTCATGGAATTCCCTATAGTGTTCGCACGTATCATGAAACTATTTCCATGGGCTGTACTAATAAATTTATCTTTGGCATTAAATATTATGTTTTTCCCCTGCCTGGCAATTTATGTCGGATTCAGACAACCAGTAACACAAGTCCTCACATTTAGCGGGCTAATAATCAAATCCGGCAGTAAATTATATTTTTGGCAAATTGCTTTGTTGTCATAGCGCTCGCGAATTTCCCGAGGCTAGATTTTCCTGACCGAATTTAACATCGGTAGATGGAAGCAACTTTGTGGTTGCATGTGGTTGCCTCTTTGGCAATGGGCATTTGGTTGCCCTGTATTGGTGGGCCTGGTGTTGCCCAGGGGATTGGTGTTCCCCTTGACCGGTCGGGCCTGGTGTTGCCCATTATAATGGTCGGGCCTGGTGTTGCCCGGGGGGCCTGGGTGGCCCAAATTGTGGAATTGTTTATTTGTTGAATTGTTTCCTTTTTGCTACCGGTATGCCCTTTCACTGGTATCCGGAATAAAACATACTGCCATTTTTCGAGGCTGTGGCATCACTCAATAACTTGTCTCCTTTGTGGTTTATTTGAGTCGAAGTATAAGAACTAACATTATTAAGGTGGTGGGTATCTTTAGTTTGGTCTGTTATTACTTTCTACTCTTTAGACATCACATATTAGTGTTGATCTCTTTCACTTTTTTTAACAGCACCTCATTAAATTGTTCAAATTTACAGAAATGTTAGCAGACAAATTGTGTTTAACCTACAGACGGAGATAATGACCATTGATGATGAGTTTGTTTTTTGACAAACTTTTTGAACAAATATTGATTCAACTATTTAAAACAATAATTGTTTATATAGATGCAATGCAGAAACCAACAACCCAGTTTGGAATGAAGTTTCAAATTGTCGGGGAGGATGGCGGCCGAGAACTCATCAACTTGCCTTTCACCATTGTTGAGGACCAAGGAAAGAAGATGCTGTTCTTGAGTAAGTTTGACATTTTCCTGTCGTCATCTGTTCACTACAACAGATACCAAAATGGTGCTTTAATATTTATTAAGGTGGACCATTCTTTTCACTGTCTTGCAAAATATTGAATTTCTAAAACAATGTCTGCTTTCAGCACTGCCAACTTGTGCTGCCTATAAGATGTATGGATTTGTTGATGACAAGGAATATCTTATCGACCCTGATGGAATCAACAAAGGAGAACAGCCCTTTGTTGTCAATTGTAACATGGAAAAAGGTGAGTTTTTCGTATGTTTTTTTGCATATTCACCCGTTTCTCTTGTCACTTGAAATACGGAATGGAATTATTATTTGAATCGGGTTTTGGTTTTCAGCATTTTAGACACTGGTATTCAATGAAATAACACACATGTATTATTTCTTTCAAGAGTTTGTTTCTCCAATTTAGTTTAATATAAATGCGATTATGATTTTATTTTTGATATGTGTTTTTTTATTTTTTTTATTGCAAGTTAACATTCTTGACTTCTTGTGAAGCCTCTGAAATTTGTTTTCCCTTTCTTCAATTTATAGGAGAGACAATCATCAACCACAATCGTGAGGAGTCGATCGTTGCCTCCTACCCAGCCGGCCAGAGCAGACTGAACATTGACCTCTTGTACGACGGAGCCTCGGCAGCACAGCTTGACGCTCTGAAAACCGTCTCGGAAACCTGCGAGCAGGAGCTGTCACACGAGTGCATCAAGACATCGGCTCACTTTGTGGGCGGAGATGCCAAGATCTGGTGGCAGAGCTTTGACGGGAGGAAGAGAGAGAACTGGGGCGGTGTGGAAACCGATGTCAAAAAGTGTCACTGTGGATTGACTGACAGTAAGTTGGCGCATAAACTCAAAATCAGATATGTTTTTCAGTCGGCTAATCTCAGCATTGTGATAAAGTTTTCCGATATTTACTGTTAACAAAAGAAATGCCATCTTTAGTGTTTTAGAAGCTGTGAATAGTTTTGATACGGGACATTGCATTCTTGAAAACCTGATCAAATGGAAGGCTTGCCATTTAAAGTTAATAAACTAAGCCGGTGTTAGTAATGGGCTTTTAGAGCTGTGGTTATGTTTACTTATGTATCAAAGCGTTGTAATGGGCAAATCCCTAGACAATAGCTCTCGAAAAGAGATTTGGGCACAATCTTAAAGATGTCTAAATAACAAGGTTAATCAAGGTTAAGTGCTGGTCTAGTCACACTAGTGTTGTCTAAAGTCTTAGGTGAGGTATGCTTTTGCCATCTTAAGTGCTAGTTGAGTCACGCTAGTACCATCCAAAGTTCTAGTTGAGTCACGCTAGTACCATCCAAAGTTCTAGTTAAGTCGCACTATAGGGCTAGGTGAGTCTCACTAGTGGCTGAATTGTCAGCCTTAATTGCCACTACTTGGAACCACCTGCAACACCGATACAAACTAAGCACCTGTGTGTTCATGGTTTGCCCACTCCAGCATGCAGAAACAAGGGAAGCCTTTGCAATTGCGACAATGCAGAAGGAACAAGCGACTGGGGAGCTTTGACTGACAAGGACACCCTTCCTGTCAGCAGGGTCGTCTTTGAAAAGCCTGCTGCTGCACAGGGTCAAGACAAACTCAAAGTCGGAGCCCTGAAGTGCAGTGGAGATCGCAGTAAGACAATGTTTAACCTAAGTTTTTCCTCAGAATAGTTAATCTGGAGAAGATTGTGAACTACACATTTCTCTTTGTGCGTGCCGTATAATCATGTTAAACAAAGTAAAAATGTTAATAGAATTTGCAGTGGTAACCCGAGCTGTCGGATTAAAACTTGAAAAAAGAACTTTACAGAAAGGTGTTACTTTTAAGTTTTGAATTATTTCTTGTACAAAGAAAGAAACAACATTTTACAAAAATTTCAATTATTTTGTTTTCAGGTTCAAACACCTTGAAGTTTTTCATCATGCTGATGCAGATGCTGGCTCGAGGTTAGTTCATCAACTAGAGTAGATTTTAAATTTAAACAAATTAGAAAAACACAAAAAACTAAATGAGGAAACAAATCTAATAAATCTTTGTGTATGACAACATTTCAGACACCGGAGGTAAGATTCTGAAGACTTGTGATGAGTACAAGAAAATCGGTTACGAGCTTGATGGCGTGTACCTGATTGATCCTGATGGGAAGGGAGGCGAGACACCCTTCACCGTTGTCTGTGACATGGAAAAACAGGAACAAGGTAAGTCTCTGTTTATTGTGGAGGTTTGTTCTTTACATTTAACCAGTTCGTGCCGGTATTATTTTAACATCATCGAGCCGAGGCGCGGGATTATTTTTAACGAAACTCGATCCGAGGCGGGTTTAGGCCGATAGTACCGGGAAGCACATCCACGGATTGCCGGCCTTGCTCGCTGCTGACTGACATTTCCGGCCTTGCTTGTGGCGTGTTTATGCGTCATCCGCGAACTGGTTAAACTGATAAAAGGTGTAGTTATGATTGAAGTCTGTAGGCTATTAAGTGCTTTTGTCACTCTCTTGTGGCTGTACAGATGTTATTATTATTATTAATATTATTATATATTTGGCCAAGAATCACAACAATAAAAATACAATACAGAGAATATAAAAATGTTACTCTAAACTAGACA
The DNA here is from genome assembly GCA_037893245.1 of Crossaster papposus. Lineage (NCBI taxonomy): Eukaryota > Metazoa > Echinodermata > Asteroidea > Velatida > Solasteridae > Crossaster > Crossaster papposus. Next base: position 348,813 of record JBAIAA010000650.1, on the reverse strand, counting down.
AACAGCTAGTACAAACATATAACATTAACATTTTAAAACTGAAGAGCTGTGAAATAATTTGTACTGATCGTCCTTCCTTTCTCTCGGACAGGTGTGACCATTGTCCATCATCAGGTCAGCAACCAGCGCACCATGGTCAATGGCTTTGAGGAGCCAGGCAGTTACAGCATGGACATCAGTTACGGGGCCACCTTGAGACAAATCGAGAATCTAAGATATGTGTCAGGAGTCTGCGAGCAGTCTGTCACCTACGAGTGCCAGGCGTCGGCGTTCCGCAGGGGTGGTGTTCAGTATCACTGGTGGATGTCGTTTGATAATGAGAAGATAGACCCAAGTAAGTTGCATGGCTTCTTTTTACCACTTGTAAAAGTCAAGTTCGCAGAATAAACTACATGTAGTTTGGATGTAGTTTGGATGTAGTTTGGATGTAGTTTGGATGTAGTTTGTATGTAGTTCACGTGTAGTTCACGTGTAGTTCACGTGTAGTTCACGTGTAGTTCACGTGTAGTTCACGTGTAGTTCACGTGTAGTTCACGTGTAGTTCACAGGTAGTTTACATGTAGTTCACACAACCTGACCCAACCTCACAGAGAGGATTTAGGGGGTACTTCCATTGTTCTCTCTTTCACCATCTGCTTTGTAATTAATTTCTTTTATAGGGAAACATTTTACAAAAACCGGGTAGCATTATTCCCTTCGTTGAGAAGATAGCTCTAATAGGAGCACGCCTATGTGCCACAGTACGCACACACAAATTTCAACTTGAGTATAAGACAATTTGTTTTCTGAAGGTGCACAAACTGTAGTGTCGTCGCCTGGGTGCCCGATGTTCCATGGAGGTATATTTAGCAGAGATGTCCATGTTCACTAAACCTTTGACTTGTCAAATACTTATCCTGACAATGATTTTAATAAGCTCTTTCTCTCTCTTTCCAACCATGCCAGCGTGTCTTGAAAACTCCAACTGTAACTGTGACAAAGACGACAGCATCTTACGCAAGGATGTCGACGTCTTGAAAGACAAGGACAAATTGCCTATTATGCAGCTGCGTTTTGGTGACACAGGAGACACTGCTGAACTTGGCTACTACACCCTCGGCGCTCTCAGATGCTGGGATTATTCTGGGAAAGCTGTCGTTGCCCGTGGTAATTTAAGCTCCCATTTTAAACGTTGAATTCCATACAGAGTACAAAATGCTGCTTCCGCAGAAATTGTTTTTGTTGAACCTCATATTGATAAATAGTTAGCCAAGGACGTTTTCCATAGTGGTCGGTATGATGAACAAACTGCCATAAAAATTGTCTTATTTTCTTTCAGAAAAATTGCAGTTGCTTTTGAATTCTTTCCAGAAATAATTGAAAACAATGTAATTGGTAAACATTGAATTTGAAAGATTGCTTTGTTTCCCAAGTAGAGGGTTGTTACTGGAAGGATTTTAATTTTATTCTTAAGACATTGGAAGAAAACCACAAGAAGTATAATCAAGATGTTAGTTTCTTTTTAACCAAATACTTCTGAGACTTATCTGAGAAATGTTTCTAAGAGGCTTGATTATCCTTCTCAGGGGAGGTGAGCTCTTGCGATGCTATCAAGAAGGCTGATCCAGCAGCCCGGAGTGGCAACTACTACGTCAAGGTGAATGCAAAGCTGGAGAGATTCCTCGTTTATTGCGACATGTCTGGAACTGAGGGTAAGTTACTACACACTGTCACAAACTTGTTTAAGTGAACAAGGAAAAATCCCGCTCCTGCCACTTTTCTTTGTTCACTTTAAAATGTATGTACATTTACCTATTCAGTTTCCTTTGTGGTATACTGGTGCACTGTCACAAACTGTCACAAATGTAAAACAAAAATGCTAACATGCCCTGCACACCCATAATCTGAATGTTTAATTTTATATAAATTCCCAGTGGTAATTATGTGAGTGTAAATACTTCTGATTCCGACCATTCTATTTTCTGATTCTGACCCATGCCACCGGGTGGTATAGGTGACTTGTGCGTCTTGTGCATGGGTGAAAGCGCCCGCCTTTCACCAATGTGGCCCGGGTTCGATTCCCGGCCCGGACCATATGTGCTGAGAGTTCTGCGTTGGTTTAATCCTGTGCCACAAGGATTTTTTTCCCTCTGAAATAATCAAACACTTTCTATCTCAGGCTGTGCTCCATGAGTCGATGTTGCCGGTTGCCAAAGGCACCATTACGCGCCAGCAACTCGACCACGTTGTAGAGGCGTTCATTTACAATACAGCACTCTAGCTACAAGTAAAGATGACTAGCCTTCCAAATTATTATTATTATTATTATTATTTTGTAGGAATCACCATCATCTACCCCGATACGGTACGAACACTAGAAATTGACGGCTTCTACGAAGAACCGGGAACCTGGGCTCGTTCTATCCGTTATGGACCGTCCGAGAGACAACTCCAAGCCCTGACGACTCTGTCGGCCTCGTGCAAGCAGTTCATCAGCCACGGTTGCCACGGCTCCCTGCAATATGACGATGCGACGGGGAAGATGTATACCTGGTGGGAGTCCAGGATAGGAGATAAGATGACGTACTGGGGAGATACCAAGGAAGGATGCCAGTGCTTTGCTGATAAAAGTAACAAGACAAGATTTAATTCACAGTGCTGATTTCAGTTGATTTGATTTACAAATTAACATCCATTTAACAATGTCACCTTAAACACATGGAGAAAGTTCAAATATTACAATGTTTTGCAATTTGCAATATATCTGAAATGACAAGGAAAGAGTTTGTCGTCAGGATTTTTACATAATTCATTGATTGTGAAAGTTGAATTGTTATGCAACATGACCAAAATAAAGTTTGCTTTATAGACGATTTAAACTTCTGCTTTGCTCTTTTAAGATGAAAAGGACGAGCAAAACGAAGCTCATTTTAAAACATTGCTAACTTTAAATTACAGCCTGTGAAGGAGCTAACCAGAAGTGCAACTGCGACATCAACTCTCAGAGTCTTAGTTCTGACGCAGGTTTCTTGACAGACAAGTCGGTGCTTCCGGTGTCGGCCATACGATCCGGAGATGTCAGCGACAATAATGGCTTGGAATATGGAACGGCTAAGCTGGGTCCCTTAATGTGCCAAGGAGGTAAGGCCATGTTTGAATTGTTAGCTGTGGCTGTGACTTCGGCCGTTGCTACGCTGTTGCTAAGGGAGGACGATGACTGCCCATAGCAACAGCATAGCAACGGCCGAAGTCACAGCCAAAGCCAGCAATTCGGACACAGCCTAAGTTGGCTCAGTTGATTTATTGTTACAAAGAAAGTAGCTGGCATTCGGTATTCTTTTTGTCGACAAGAACATCTTCAGGATTTCTGGATAAACTGCAGTTGCAAAAAAATTGATAATTACACAAATTAAACATGCTCTCCATATATGTTTGAGATATTTTAAACAAAATCTTCAAGAAATAAAGCTATGCTTTATTCAACAGATTCTTGAAGGCACTTGTTTGGTCCTCAAAAGTTTGACTTTAACAGATTTTGCTTGATATATTTCCTGTATTTAAAAGTACAGTTTTCAAGTTCCGATAGTTCTGTTTAGATTTGTAGGTAATAAACGCAGACAGATATTGTTTATAATAATGTTAATTTTGAGTTGACATCCTTTGTGACATTTTTTTCTCATTTTCTCTATTTTAGCACAAGAACTTGATTCAGGTATGTCCTAAGTCATTTTGTAAGCAAAGGTTACTCAAATGACAAGTTAGATTTTAATTACTAATTAAACTTTGATGTTCTGTGATATGTACTGTTTGGGTGTTTTAACCCAAGGCCCCAAGGGAAAACAATTTTTTGATAACTGATGGGGCTGCCCTAGTAAAATAAAATGGTAATAAATTTATTTAATTTAAATAAATTGGCGGGTGTTGAAGTCTGAAAAAGAGAAAGCATAACAACTTCAAAAATGTGATGAAAATTTGTAAAGGCGTGGAAGCTTTGCATTTTACTCCTGTGTATGGCCATGTCCTAAACGGGTGTCTAGAGCTACGGTCGACGTCTACAATAGCTACAGCTACGTCTACGTAGGCGCTAAGGCAAATGGAATTCGGACGCAGCTCCGATAGAGCCTACGGCTAGTTATTGCGCCCCCAAGCGATGTTTGAATTAGTGTTTGCAAAATTACGATGTAAGAATTTACAACAATTATCGTCTGCTAGATGTTATGCAATGTTTGTTTACAGCCAGTCAAAATACCTGATGATATTGACGCATTTGTCGATCTGTTAGTTTCAATTCAATGCACTATCGTTGAAAAATAAACGAAAATTTGCTCCAAAATTAACGTTAGTGCTGCCGCCATTTTATTTTGCCTGAGCTAGACAACTTCTTTTACGGCTAGATTTTTGTGACGTTGTAGCCGTAGCTGTAGCTCTAGACGGCATTTCGGACAGCGCTACAAAATGGCCGACGCAGACAATAGCCGTAGCTGTAGCTCTAGACATCCGTTTCAGACACGGCCTATGTCACACCCTTGACTGCAACTATAATTTGTCATTTCAGAACCAGATTGCGAGTATGTCAAAACAGAAAATGGAGGACAGTATCGGGAAATGACCGAAGAACAGACGTTTACCGACTTTAAGTTCAGTGTGCAAACCACTGGTGTTGCCGTTCTCAAACTGGCTGTATTCAGTGGACGTTCCAGTGCTTACTACAAAATCGGTAGAAAAAAAAAAAGCCAAATTAAATTTTCTAATTTTTCTTTTTGGGGGTGGGGTCATTCATCTTCAAGAAAATGTTATAATATTTATTGTATATGGAAAAACGACATCAAACAATGACCAAACAGTATATACAAGGAAATCAGATTGTCACAGACCAGCTTTCTTTGGCTGTTCATGTTTTAGAGACACAGCCTCACAGAATTACAATTCATTCCAGCATACGTAAATATTGAACTTCTAACTTTGAAATTTTATTAAGCACTCTATTGCATTGTATAACACTGTTTTTATTCTCTTATGATTCTGTATAAAATGAACTGTGAAAATGCCGGCGGGGCCCAGGCCCTTAAACTGCAAGGGAAACGGCCGGCCTTGCGCGGGACCCATTCAGACAGGGTGCCGTGTGTCTGGGGGATCTTTCGTGGCCCGCCCTCCACGGGATTCTCCTGGAAAACTGCCTAGAATCAGTCTATCGTTACACTTCTATACAATAGTTCTTTCATTCTTTTTAAACGTTCTCATCTTTTTCCTTTGTGATAATTGTTCCTTCTGACTCCAAGTTTTTATATTCTCCACAGTTCACTTGATTGTTTTTTATTACTACCTATTGTCTTATATTTGTATACATTCCCGCCGTGAATATGGCCACTGATGCTGGCACGGCGTTAAACCCTAAACTCACTCACTCACTATAAATGTGACCCAACTCAACAAAATAAGTCGCAAGTCGCCAGAGCTACTTTTGAGTTAGGGTCTTTCAACAGCATTCGGCACAATATGAACCAGTGAAAGCAAACAATTTGGGATGTCAATCCGAGTGATATACCAAAATAAAGACCAAACGATGTACTCTCTTGAAAATCGTATAACTCAAAACTTGTCTTCATTTTAAGAGATTCGGTCACAAACTGAGGTAGGTTTTTTTTCTGGATGAATAGATCAAATCTTTCTCCTCTATGCTTTACCTTCAGAAATTGAGCCAGGGAAGAACGTCAACTTCTATCGTTGCAATTATGCGGTACAGGAGGACTGCGGTGACAAACAGACACAGTCCTTCTCATCGGCCCCGGCTAATGCCGACAAGCACCGCAAGTTTGTCCTCACGTTTGCACCGTACGGACTCGAGTTGACCGAGAATACGGAGAGCGTGACTTTCCAGGACAGAAGGAAACGAACCTTGAATGTCAAGTATTTTGCCTACAAGACATCGGGTGGAAATGGCGACTGGTCTTTTGACAGCATTTGTACGGCGAATGTCAAAGGTCTGATGTTGCTCTTATTATTATTATTATTATTATTAAATCTTTCTTGTAATGAAACCAAGGTTTTCTCAAAAGCTTGAAAGCCTGAAGAAACCTGTAGAGAGAAGACAATGAGAAGACATAACAGTTTTAGCGGTGGGAGGAAAACCCCAGAAAAAATATTGCGGGGAAAACCCATGCAGGGACTGAAAACCAAATCACATGTTGGCCCAGGTGGAATTCGAAACTGGGTCACACTGGTGGAAGGAGAAAAAAAGAACTGCTACGTCAACCTGACTCTCTGACTCTTTTTTTGCCAGTCAACAAAAAAACGAGGAAATATTGTTTCATCCCTGTCTTTCTGTTCGTTTGTTGTTGTGTTTGTCTGTACTTTGGTACATGTACATCAAGACTGAAAGTGGCTAGTCCGTACAGAGAAGGAATGTTGGATGAACACTAAGGCCATAAAACTTTATAGCGTGTATGATGACCAACTGTACTTTGTGTCTTTTCTTTTGGTCTTTAACTTATTAATTTTTTGTTTTTTCTCTCCATGTGCGGTTTAGTTATTTGTAGTGGTGTTGATAGCTTGAGCTGTACGGCACCGATGAAGCCTTACATTGAGAAAGCCTTGTATGGACGGGCAGAAAGAGATGTTTGCCCAATACCAAATGATCCAGAGGATGATCTAGACTGCCAAGTAATCGTCACAAAGTCATTAGAGAAAAACACCCTCTGTATAAATCGGGGCAGTACTTGCTACTACCAAGCTTCGGACAACCTCTACCAAAGTGCTCTGGAACCAGCCGGATGTAGGCCAAAGAAAGGATACCTTCATCTACGGTACTCTTGTCAGAAGGAGTCTCCACAGGAAAGGACTCTGGGCCCGTGTCGAGACAACCCCTGTCAACATGGAGGCACATGCAGAGAGTCGAACGATGAAGTGTCTTATTCTTGTTTTTGCCACGAAATGTTTGCCGGAGTTAACTGTGAGATAGGTATGAAGAAGTGGTGAAAAACAAAAATAGGACAAAAATATACCTTTATTATACCCTAACCCAAAACCTAATCCCAACCTAAACACTAACCCTAGTTTTTGAGTAAAATTCATGAATCCATTTTTGTGAAAACCTTGTAGAGACCTATTCATCTATAGAAATATACCCAGTGGCGACCTTTTACTCCCATATTTTCCCCATTGTGTTCAGGGTTCCACAGGGTACCAAATTTAGAAACACAAATTTTGTACACGAGAACACAATATGTGTTTGCTTTTAATTTCCTTTCAGAAATGGTGATCTGCAGTGCTCTTGGTGATCCCCACTACAAGAATTTTGCCGGACATAGGTTTGACTTCCAGGGAAACTGCGTGTACGTCTTCGCCCGTGACTGCAAGGAAGACCCGGATTTTGAGGTCCAAGTCGTGAATCAGTCTCCGGTGTTTAACACTGCAGTGTCTAGTACTGTAGAAGTTATAATTTTAATAAATAACGTAGTAAGTTCAACAGATAGTTTTAGAGTGTTTGTGTGAGGAGGACTTTTGGTAGTGATTTTAAAAACGCCTATTTGCACATTTTGTCGCAACAACTTTGTCGTGCGGCAATATTGTAGATGCTCGTGTGTGAATAAATATGTGATTTGGCGTTCAATCTTTCACAAATATAATAACTTTTAATGCGTACGGTATATGAAGATTACGTATGCGGCGTTTAGTCTCGCTTGACAAAATCACTTTTAATTTGATAAGTTGCACAAACTTTGTCGAGTAAATGTAAACTCTCTCGTTTGTCTGTGTGTATTAAAAAAATGGGCGGCATGTGTAAATTGGACTTTATACTGACATTTTAGGTCTACAAAATTTAGCAAGCCTTTACTCCAATTTCAAGAAAAAATATTTCTGCTATTTCTCTTTCTCTGAAGAAAATTCAACTTAAGAGAGACAAGGAAATTTTTGTTGATGAGGAAAGGATCAAGCTTCCCTTGATAGATGAAGATTTCACCATAAGAGATCGTCCTACACACGTGGTAAGCTTAATAGACGAACCAGTGTTTTTATCAAGCAGCTTAGAAACCAGGAACATCAATGAGTAAATTAACATGCTCAGGCTTTCAAAAAGGAGGACAAATCTAGGACTTTGGAGGACAAAATCAGGATAAATCAGGACTTTTGCAGGTTTTTAGAAGTAGTTTTTATTGATACTCACGCATGTCCACTGCATCAAAGCTTAATTTGGCATATTTTGTATTAATTTAAGATTCAAAATAAAAATTTATTAATTACAGTTACGTAGTTAAAATCAAACCCGAAATCCCTAAATACATTGTATAAAATATTGTCTGTCAATGATTTTAATCTTTCTATATATATATCTGGATAAAAAGGTACTCTGCTGTCAGATGCTCTGTTATATTCTTCAAAAAAAAAATTGTATTACTCCGTACCCTAAACAGATAACAAAAAGACTTCGGTATTTTCTTGCATTTGGTGTAAAGGAGTTGCATGTGCCAAAGTATAACTTGAAAGTGACGTGGAACCGCATTGACATTGCGAAGGTGCTGCTTCCCAAGGACGACATTTCCAGGGACATCTGTGGACTATGTGGCAACACCCGTGCATTTCTACCTGCTGGCAGTTACCAGTTAAAAGCAGGAGCGGTAACGGTTTTCCCTAGTATAAATTAATGAGAAGCTAAGTTAAACTATTATTAATATTATTATTAATTTCTTCTGGTAATGAAACAAAGGAGTAGCTCGTAAGCCTTAAGAAACCTGCAGAGAGAAGACATTGAGAAGAAGGTACAGACTTAGAGGCGGGAGGAAAACCCCAAAAGAATATTCTGGAAAAAAAACCACCAAATCAGGCAGGGACTGAATACCAAATTCTAGGCAGGATTCGAACCCAGGTCAAAAGCGAGAAAAGAACCGCTACACCACCCTGACTCTGAGGCCTGAAAGTCCCAGTCAACTTCATCAGTGAGTCTGCGACTCACTCGGTGGATAATAAGCTTGCTCTTTGAGTCCGGCAAAATGTGAAGTCGCAGTCGTAGATCATGTGCTAATGTGCTCGTGCTAATCTATAGGCAAACAAGTGAAGTGACTAGTTGCTAGAAGGTCAAGGTTGAGTAAAATAGATCAGAGGAGGCTGCGGTAAAGGCAATGGGCAGAGCTGGGGTACAAGGCAAAATTCTTAGGGGATGGTCAAGAAAAAAGGGTTGCAACCTCCGAGGGGCACTTTGTTCTAGCTTCTTTTGGCAAAACATCCGTGTTACCGGTACTGCTGCATGGAGCCCATGTATCTTTCTTCGCCACATTCGACAGATCGAGACGAACCCAGTTGTCTTTGGCAACAGCTGGCAAGTTGACACAGCCACGTGTGTAGCCAACACAGATCCCACAAACACACAAGGTCTCGCCCACACCATCAGTCCTGGAAAGCTTGCGATTGCTAAAAGATTCTGCAAGGCTATCTCAGCTACCCCTGCTTATGGTAAGTAGTAGGTAATAGGTCTCTCTCAAATGACGTCATTTCCTACAGATCAGCCTCAGCATTTTGAGCATCAACTTGCATAAGCTGCATCAAACACACTTCAAGAAAAGAAGGGCGCAAGTTTGGAACATTTTTTCAAATTGCACAATGCGTGCTTGATTGCGTAAAAAACACAATTGAAGTTTTCCTACGAAGATGGCCAATACTGCTTGACAATACCCATCCGCTGCATACTTTGTTAGTTTTTAACAAGTCCGGCAGATTACGACAACTCAAATCCAAGACAAACCGTCATCGCCTGTCCTTTGTACCAAGTGCAGTTTCCCGCTTCAATAACGATTTTAGCAGATAATGTGTTTTTAAAGAACATGAACATGTACATGTATTATAGTTTTCATTAATGTTTTAACGTGTATACTGTATGTTTATATACTAATTTTCTGTATTGTAGGTATTTGAATTTTTATGTGCAAAGCGAGAAGGAAAATTTCATGCTGGCATGACGAATAAATAAATTGAATTGAATTGAATTGAATTGTTCCTGGACAATATTTGTTAGTTCAGCTGTTTGTGACGTGTAGCTGCAATCAAAAACGTGCCCCAAAGTTCAAATATGACTCGCTATATTGCAATTAAGAATCTGAGAATATTGTTTTCCCAGAATATTCACAGCGATTAGATTCTGAGCCCTTCAGCAGAATAGAAATGCACAAATGACAAATGGTCTATTGTACCTTTAAGTTAAGTGATTTACATACGAGCCATTCACTAACTCTGGAAAACTCTGCCTTTAGTGTCTAAACATTATGTCAGGTAAAACTAAAAACTACATGAATTTGATATATGTTTTTCTACAGTTTCAGGATGTCCGAATACAGCAGCCACTGCCGATGCAATCAGGCAGTCGTGCGAGTTTGATCACGCTAGTGGCCTCGAAGAGAAGGCCTGCAATATCATCAAGGATTTTCAAGACGACTGTGTAGAAGATGGGGGAAGCGTTATCTCGGGGGAAAAAACGTGTGGTGGTAAGTCCTCTTTTAATTTTGTTCTCTTTTAATTTTGAAACGATGATTTATGTGTAAAAGTTGGTTTGCTGCATAGCTAATTCTACTGGTGTCCTCGCATGTTACAGGTTCGGACTTGTGCTCCACAAAAAAAGACATTTTAAGTTGCAGACCAGAAATGTAAGGTTGAAAATTAAAGCTCGTTTGGTAGAAGACAGGTATTGTGCTTTGGTAGTCGTAGGTTCAAGTCCTACTCCACCCATTTCTTCCGTTTAACCTACTAGTTGATTATGACTTCATATTCACAGCTGCGTGCCCAAAACACCTGACGTTCACAAAGTGCGTCATGCCGTGTGGCACCTGCTCGTCGCTCCGCCTCTTTCCCAGCACCTGTAATAATGAACCCTGCTTCGCTGGATGTTCCTGCCCGGATGGAAAGTACGACAATGGCAAGGCTTGCGTGGAGTTAGAAGAGTGTGGATGTGCGTACGAAGGAAGATACTATGAGGTGAAGAAGATATGCCAGAAACAATTAATGTAGTAACAAGAAATTTAGTCTGTCCCGAACCAACAAGGCTCGTCAGACTGGTATTTACTGCGGTTTCATTAGCAGGAGCAACGGCTGTGAACATTTCTATTTCTCCCAGATGGGACGCTAGTATATTGCGGGTTATTTCATACTAATGCCGGTATCCGTTTATACTCCTAGATGGAGAGGGGCAAGTGGGAGTGAAGTAGCTTGCTGAAGGACACAACATTTGGCCTTTGGCCTTGTGATGGGCGATTTGCAAAAACATTTTTTACAATATATAAACAAATGGCCAATATACTCCCACATTTTTTTTCAGCTTGGATTGAAATTTCTGGATGACACCTGCACTAAGGAATGCACCTGCCAACGAGACAATGTTGTTGAATGTGATGATCCATTAAACAAGCTGTGTCCCATGTATCAAACTCAACTGCATACCACCTGTGCGCTGAATGACGGTGTCTATGACTGCGTTTGCATCAATGGGTATGAACCAAACGCAGATGGAACAGCATGTCAAGGTAAGTTTAAAGGAAGAGTATACCTTTTGTAAACTATCCAAAATGTAACCAACCAAATTATTTCCAAGTGAACAAAAGAAATTGGTAACGCCGGACTTGATTGTTTAAAACTTACTTGATGTAAAGATATTAATGACTCTAAACTCCCTGTGAAATTATTCCTTCTGGCATGCTATAATGTTGAAGAAAATACATAAGAAGTCCAAAAATGAATCTCGGAAACACTTCATTACGATTTACGACACCACATTACAATTTGTATAATATCATAATATCAGTTTGTTTCTTTTCTTTTTGTAGCAATGCAAATGAGGGATTTAGTGTTCCCACAAGGTAAATAAATGTCATTTCCATTTTACTAATAATTGAACTCTCTTCCATGATTGTTGGCACTAGGAACAAGTAAAGAGAATACAAATCGACGGTGCACTACCATTTACAGAGCGTATCTTATTTTATATACACCTGCTTATTTTGATACACCTGTTCATCACATTAGAGGAATGTAGCGAGGCTTGGTATTATGTCTGAGCAAACACTGCCTTTAGATAACACACAGAATGGATCAATTAGCCAAGTCCTTACCTGCTCTTTTTACTTTAAAAACCATGGGTCAATTAAACAATTTTGTTAATGACAATTTAATAGCATGGTATGAGAATATATTATTTACAAATTTTATGTTCCAGGTCGTCGACGTCGAAGAAGGGATGTCAGTGGTACGTAGAATCAATTTAATCTCAATGTGATAAAGACGACCTAATTTCTGTCTGCATTTGATTTCTGTTTTTCATGTGCCTGACCTAGCCAGTCATAAACAGCTTTGCCTTTATAGCTGTGACTTCTGAGAGAAAAAAATTAATGACTGTCTTTGCACCTGTACACAGACGTACTACTTTTCCATGGGTCAGCTGATTTTCTCGGTTTTCACTTTGCACTTATAAATGCCAGTGAAAACTGAAAAACAATGTACAAAGACCCGTAAACATTGGAATTTCCTTATTTTTTGGGTTTAATTCCAAGTTGTATGCCTGTGCACAGAGTACTTTCATTTCAATTAAATATCCACCTGTTCTCTTCCAGAAGCTGAATGCAGTATGGAGTTAGGCATGGCCTCTGGCCACATAGCCGACAACCAGATCTCCTCATCCTCAAGCAAGGATGGGAATAGTCTAGCTAAACATGCGCGTCCTAATCTGAGCGGCTGGACGGCACAGAGGAGGGACACGGAGCAGTGGCTTATGGTGGACATCGTAATACCAACAGAGGTACACTTTATTATTATTAATACAATTTATATTAATATGGGGTTAATCATCCTTAAATAAAGCTGAGAAGGTTGTTGTTACAAATTAGCTAAACTCCAAACTATTTACATTGCTACTGTTGAAATTTCAAACTATTGCAGTTAATACTATAATCAGTGCTCATTTTTTTTAAAGGAGAAACACATTTTGTTTTGTTATTCTTCAAGATTACTGGTGTGACGACTCTTGGTGATCGTCACAAAATTGGGCCTAGGTACAAGCAAGCTTGGGTGAGTGCCTATGGGGTGGAAGTCAAACTGGATAGCTTGGATCCATGGATAAAAGTCAGAGATTCCCAAGACCATGAACAGGTACGCAATAATTGTTGTTTTTAAGTCGGTTATTTTTCCGTTGAAAGAATAACAAACTTTACAGGTCACTTTACAGGTTTTGTGTTGTGTAAAGGCCAGTTCATACTTCACGCGAATGTCTGTGCGAAGGAAATTTGTTAAGGCAACAGAGAACGTCACAATAAAACTTCAATTGTTTACGTCATGAAATTAGCTTCGTATTTGCTTTCGCGTGAAGTATAAAACCGGCATTTAAACAGCACTCTCAAGCAGAAACATTTACAGATTACAAATATTCTCATTTAACTCACATCGGCTTTCAGGCACGTGGAACATGGAAGTGCATTTTATTGAAAAATCAGCGCGTAATATTTATCAGAAAATGTTATTGTAACAAAAATTAACAAATCTTTAGCAGCTAAAATTCAAGTATAAAATTCATTTGTTTGTATTATAAATAGCTGAGAGAATAAATTAAATTGCATACTTAATACTCATATTCTTGTGTTACTATCCTGCATCATAACACCAATTTAACATTTACAGCATAGGTCTTTAAATCACGTTTTTTTATTTCTGTTTTGTTGCAGTTTTACGGAAATACAGACACAAACACTCCAGTCACAAACCTGTTTTTCGAGCCAGTGAGAGCACGCTTTATTCGCATCAAGCCCATATCATTCTATGGTGGAATTAGCATGCGTGTGGAGGTGATAGGTTGCAAACGTAAGTAAAGAACATGGCATAGAAAGCATGTATGTATACTTTGTAGGTATGTATACTTTGTAGGTATGTGTACTTTGTATGTATGTATACTTTGTAGGAATGTATGTAAAATTATCGACTTTTAAATTTGTCTGGTTCTTATATAACGCCCTACTTTCATTCACTACTTTTTTTTCGCTCCAAGTAAGCATCGAGATAAAACTATCTCCTGAGCAATGTTAAGAGCTACTCAGCTTTGTAATGATCAAGACCCACTCTAAGGCAGGTCAGGGGTGGTAATGGTAAAATTGCAGGCCCAAAGGCTGAGGTCTGGTCCAGGTTTCAAAGATTAATAAGCTGTGCGAGCTCTGTCTCTTCTTTTAAAGTAGGTTCGCATTTTCATTTTAAATTTGTTTCTGGTAAAGAAACAAAGCATTCCTCCAAATTACCCCAGAAGAATATTCTGGGGAGAACCCACAGATATTGGCTGAGACTGAAAACCTAAACCAGACATTAGCCAAGGCGGGATTGGAACCCGGGTCACAACGGTGAAAGGCTACGCCAACCTAACTTTCCTTTCACTGCTCATTTAAGTTTTTAATCATTGTTGGATGATGTGATGACTTTTGAAATCTTGTCAAAACGGAGAAACTGTGCTGTAAACATGTTTTTTAATTCCAAGTATCGTAATTTGTTACGTTTCCAGAACTGTGTGATGCAGAAATTGGGTCCTTCCCTGTCACTCGCCACATCGCATCCGACAACTGGTTTATTGTCAACACTGGTGAACCAATCAGCTGCAAGGGCCACGTCACGGCTTGGAAAGTAATCCACGCACGAGAAGAACCACTAGAGGCGTGGGTCTTGAGACCTCTCAGGAACAACCCAGATGGCTTCATGCTTGTCGGTAACACCCACATACCTGCTGGTCCCCTCGACAAGGAAGTGGAGTACGAACTGACAGGTGATCAGCGCATATCTGTGCGCACCGGTGATGTCATCGGGTTCCTGTACGAGAGGAATCCCCTCTATTCTAGTGAGGAAGGGGAAGAGACGACGGATTACAAGTGGCTGCACATCCGGGACATCACCAAGTTTGAAACCATGAAGCCAGGCTTCTCTCTGCGATTCACTGCTGGAGAGGGGAAACGTGCTTTCTCTGCTGTTGCCGTTCTTCAGTGTGAGTGAACTTTTACAGATTTTTAAAAAGCTCAAAAAAATGACCTGCAGTCATACAGTCTTTTGTTTTCTTAGAGACATTACGATGTCATCCAACAGGACTTTTGTACTCTTAGAGACATTATGATGTCATCCAACAGGACTTTACTCTGTGAATTCTGAAACTTTGACATATAGATATAGCTCCATCTGACTGCCTGATCGTGTTTTTTAATCTTCATGTTGTCCTCTCTCAAAATCCTGAATCTGAGTATGGTACATTTTCACTGTTAACTCCTGAGTTAGGTGGTGTGCAAAATTGTATTAAAATTGGCGGATGCGGACTGTTAGAATTAGTTGACTTTAAATTTGAATTGAAATTTTCAATAACCATAATTGTTTTTCCTTAACATTTCAGCATCCAATGGAACACCTGTTCCCCCAGGTATGTACCCAGTTTTATGTTATCTACAGGTGTCTGTAGTTTATCACCTAACAAGGCAATAATCGATTGTGTTCTTGAGAAAAAATTGTGTCGTTGACTTTCAAGATCTCAAGTTTAAGATCTTGCTAAGAAATTGTTTTACTTGGTATTTCAGTCCAGTGTGCTGGTGGATTGGGGCTGAGCAGGGACAAGATGTTGATACCAGACGAAGCGTTTTCAGCGAGCAGCCACGTAAAGGGGCACAAACCACCGCGAGCCCGTCTGAACACTCTCTACAGCCACGGTGGGATGAGAAGTGGATGGACACCAAGACGGCGAGACAGGAAACCATACTTACAGGTTTACTATGAGCATTTTTGTATTAAACCTTTGCTTCGTCTTCGGTTTCGCCTCTGAATTCCGAATCACTGAGAAGCAAATAGAAATGAAAGCAAATGAAAATAGTCAAACTTTTGGGTTTATATCAATCGAGTGAATGTTTCTGAAGCAAAACAGGCATCAGAATGTGGCTGGAAATCTCGCAACTGGGAATCTAAAATCGCCTTAAGCCAAAGACTAAGACAAAACCAGGGATTCGAAAAGACCCTAAACCCGATCACACTTTAGGCAGAAACTATCCACAATACGTCACTTCGTGGTGCGACCGACGAATTGTAGCAATGTTTTTATGACTCAACTTGCAAGTCGCAGAGCACTTAGAAAAGTGGAAGAAAAATGCATTCCAACAAAAACTTCAAACTCACGGTTTAACATCACACGTCAAAGAGAGGGTGAAAACGGTTCCTGATATTGTCCGCAAAATTTGATCAAAAGTTTTTACTGAAGAAAGTTCTTCTGGGATCTAAATAACCCTCCAACAACTTATGTTTCACCTTTTACCGAGAAAATATCCTGTGTAATATATTTTGTTGGGAAGGTTGATCTTGGAGAACAGCGACACCTGTCCGGCATAATCACCCAAGGCAGGCAATCCAAGCAATTGCAAGACTTGAAGAACTTTAAGAAAAACAACGGACGGAAGAGGAGAAAAATGCGACGACAAAACAGACGTGCACGAAGGAGACATGCCTGGGTTACTGCCTATTTTGTGAAATACAGCTTGGATTGTGAGCATTGGGATTACATCACGTCACCCGATGGACAACGCCAGGTAAACTGATAAAAAGTAGTTTAAATTACTCAGATGACCAAAAAACAAAGCAAAGTCTGTCTTGAGCCAATATGGCTCATTAGACTGATGTTTAATTCTGGTTTCAGTTGCATGAAGCGACTGGGAATATTTCTATTCCTCCTGTGCAGGATGCTAGTCTATCGCAGGGTACTCCCCACTAATGCCGGTACCCATTACTCTTGGGTGAAGAGAGGCAAGTGGGGTGAAATGTCTTGCTCAAGGAAACAACAAATGGTCTGCAAATTAAACCACGAGACCACACTCTTCCACAGATGACCACAATTAGTTTATATCCGAGGTGGCACATCAACCATGTGACAAGCTGTTCCTAATGGAAATTTATGAGTAACATTGTTCTCCAACACTTTTAGATGAGAGAAAAACTACAAACATGCGAGAATGTTAACTTGGTGGCTGGATTTTAAAGCTTGATGATGTCTTGAGCTTGACGACAGTCGCATCAAGCTTGGTGGCCCACCAGGCTTGTTTTACAAGTTGGGATACGTATATTTAGAAAGACCTCTAATTATCTTCTTTTTTTTCAGCGCTTTGAGGGCAACGTGAACCCAAGCACCCCAAAGATAAACTATCTGGAGGAGCCCATAACGGCAAGATGTATCCGCATTCATCCAAAGAAACAGCGGAAGGCAAAAATTGGGTTGAGACTGGAACTCCTTGGATGCTCAAGTGAGTTTTTTTTGCTCTGACAAAACAAATATGGCAAATTGGGGCATAAGATAAGTACTTTGCGGAAACACCATATGGTGATTCTCTCTAATGAGATGTGTGGTTCTGAAAAGAACTAGAAGGAACTCAATGTTTCGTACAATATGGTCTGCCCGTCGTCAGGATTCAAACGGTGAAGCAGGGTTATTAGGAGCCTGGAAGCAATGAAGTTTACGAAGGATGCAACTTAAATCTCAAATGTACGAAGGATGCAACTTAATCTCAAATTGGGGCATCGCAGTCAATTTGTATTTTATCTGTGGATGGTCTTTGGTGTGTGGCCTTTGTTGTTGCAGAGGTCTGCTGAGATGAATATTAGAAAACCCTTTAAATCAGGCTAAGGGCTAAAAACCCAATCCTTACGTCAGCACAGGTGGGATTTAAACTCAGGTTGTTGAAATAGAAGACAAGGAAAGTACCTCTCTATAGAACCGTCTCTTTTATACGAACCTTTCTCCAATGCCCAACATGAATAGTAATTTTAACTTTTTGTTACAGTCGATCCATGCACCAGCAGCCCATGTGAGCAAGGAGGGACCTGTAAGCAGACGTCGGGTCTGAATCCAGACGGTTATGTCTGCCAGTGTCCACAGGGATGGACAGGAACCAGATGCGACATTGGTAAGGCCAATTGATTTATTGACCGATTGATAAATGATTGATTCTTATTTCACAGGTGTAAACTTCACAGGTGTAGCCTTCACAGGTGTAAACTTAACAGGTGTAAACTTAACAGGTGTAAACTTAACAGGTGTAAACTTAACAGGTGTAAACTTAACAGGTGTAAACTTAACAGGTGTAAACTGAATAGGTGTAAACTTCACAGGTGTAAACTTCACAGGTGTAAATTTGTCCCCTCTGAAGAAAGCTATTAACTGATTGGAAGATAACCAACATAGGAAATATTGCTTTACTCGGTACAGTTCCGGTATGGTGCTTTTGTGGTCACAGGTTCGAATCCCACTCTTGTCAATTTCGTTTTGTTCACTCAAGCAATTTATCAACAAGATTTATTGTTGGTTTTTTCGCTCCACTCTCTTAATCCTGCATTTGTTTTTCTCTTCCCAACTCTGCATGCATGGTGGAGTCTGGCCCAATCGCTTTATAAGAGAGATGGGCACTCTTACCTATACCCAGCACGATATAAGACCGAAGGACTCCTCCCTTAGTCCCGCACACCAATACACTCTAGACTATTGGTACCTAACGCACTCCCCTAAAAACCTAAGAAATTCCTGAGAAACTACAACATTCCGCAAGCACAATGACCACCACAAAAGAGGGGGGAAGGGGGGGGGGGGGTCGTCTGTCTCATTTCTTGCTTCATGTGCTCTTACCTGTGAACCCCTGTCGTCTCCTTTATCTTTTATCTTTTATCTTTTATCTTTTATCATTATCTTTTTATTTTAAAATATCATGCATCACGCATCGGAAATCTAGCAGCTCTAAACATTCATGATATGTTTCTATTGTGTGTGATATTAACTGCCTGTGGCTATGAATAGATGTATGTGGCTATCAATAGATAATTGTATAGCATGTAAAATAAACCATTTATTTATATTTTTATTTATTCCATTTCTTTACCCAGGGTGTGCCCAAACAGTTTAAAACTGGTTTTCATTGGGGCCCTGCATACATCATCAAATAAAATAACAGTACATATAAATACAGGGATATTTACACATTGATACTAATTCTGATTTACGAGATAGGCGAAAACCCGCAAAAAAAACACCCTTTTGGGGGAAAAAGAGAGCGGAAATTTCTATCCGGCTCCACATTATAGTGGCAACCAAGTTATAACTCCGTAGATCAGCGCAATTGGCATAATATCTAACCATTACTCTTCAAATGTTGTAACAGTTGAGGGAATGTGTCGTAGTGCCGGTGATTCCCATTACCACACCTTTGACGGTCGCCATTACTACTTCCCTGGTGAGTGTACATACACGATGGCCAAAGACCTCACAAACGAAGACAAACCAGCATTTGACATTCTCACCAACAACGCTGCCGCTGGGCGTGAGATTTACATCTCAACCAACGATATAGTGAGTAGGAATTTCACAAGTTTTATTCATTTATTCTTGCACCTTTTCAGTTGAGATTATAAGGTTTGCATGGTGAAAAGGCAAAGATAAGTTGTTTGCGGTAGCACCATGTGGTAATTATTTTTTGTGAGTTGTGTGATTCTAAAAAGAACCGGAGGAAACTCAATGTTTCGGACAGTATGCTCTGCCCGTCTTCAGGAGACTTTCTTCAGTTCTCCCGACGCCTCTTATTTTTCCTAAATATATGCCCAAAATCTTACTTTAATTGATGAGGACAATTCTTAACATACCATCTAATGACACAATGTCAACATTTTGTTGAACGACTCTATCATACTTTGTAAAATTAAAAATATTATTTTTCATTTTTAAGATGTTTGAGTTCAAACAAGAAGGTGTTGTACATGTTGATGGAGAAGCTTGCAAACTACCAGTCAAACGGAATGGCGTCTCTGTTGTCCATAATGCCTATACCGGAGTGGTAAGTCGGCCAAAATGTACTTCATTTTGACCACCTTTAATCTGTTCCTACATTACATTATATTAGCAGATTGTAAGTGTGATTGTAATTTGTCGAAGTATTTTGCCCAAGAACACAAGCAGCAAGCTCTCTTCAGAAATCAAACCCATATATGTGACCTGTTCCAACGAAACCCGGACAAAGTCAACTTTTTAGTTTTTCAGATTTTGCTTTTTTCAAATTCTCTAGGTTATCAGCTTTAAAATGATGTATCATTTACATATGTACCCCCCACCCTATCTTCCCTGGGGTCTGGATTTAGTGATAAACAACCTAATTATGAGATAAACAGCTTTGAAGTTCAGAAAAGCGTATTATTTCTATACACAAATGTTTCACAAAATTGACAAAAAAACACACTTCTGGTAGAGGGATTTTGTTCAAATTTGAGGAGATTGTAGATTAATAGTGAGTGACTTAGGAAAACCTAAAACCTCAAAATGGTAAAATCCATCCCGAAATGACTTCAGGAGTACATTGTGACAAAACACATTGTGCGACTTTGTCCGGGTTTCGTTGGAACAGGTCACATATCATCTTCCATGAGTCGAACACCGCAACTGTTGGGCCACATCGCCACTCTGCATTTACGAAGACTGTTTAACAATTACTGTTTTTTTTCTTTCACTTCTGTAACTAGTTGTTGCAAACGACATACGGTTTGACTGTGGAATGGGACGGTCACCATCGCGTCATTGTCACCCTACCAGCGACTTATGCAGGTGTAGTGGGGGGGCTGTGTGGCGATTTCAATGGTGACAGAGATGACGATATTCCACAAGTAAGATTCTGGATTCTTACTCTAAAAACACACTGTTGATTAAGCTCTAAGTTTATCAAACATTGATCGTGCTTTTATCACTTAGAGCTTGCTAAAAATATACCAGTGATAGGCAAATATTCCATCCTATCAAATGTTTAGTTGTGGTACCTGTTGCTATATCAGATTTGAACTACCCAGCCGAACTCGTGACGACATCTGCACTAGAAAGCAGAAGGTCGTAGGTTTGAGTCCCACCCAAGCTTTTTGTTTTTCTCACAATCACTCTGGACAACATCGAGTATTTATAAAAATACTTTGGTGGGGGGCAAAACCTACGTTAAAAGTTGTCGATCATTCACAACCCTAATGTGGTGACAACACAGTAGTTGTATATTTTTAGTTCATTTTTGTCTAATATTACTTGGAGATTTGGTGATTACTATTACCGTCAAAAAACAAAGATGGCTGAAAAGATGAAAATGTGAAAATAATTCAATAAGAGATGACAAGATTGCCTCTATCTGTAGGTGTTTCTAAAAAAAAGTTATCCTTTCATATTTTGTTTTTGGTTGGCAAGGATGCTTCGGAGATGCAGTACGGAGAAAAGTTCGCCATACCGGATAATTGTGGGGACTGTGAAAAGTGTCGGCTGGACAAACCTTACGATCGCAATCCCGGCAAACAGGGTGAAGCTCAGGAGTTGTGCAGTCCCATCAAGAATTCAGTTGGTAAAAACTTAATCCATTCAAAACTCAAAACTCCTGAGCAGTGTCCGTACAGTGGTAGTACGCTCCATGAAAAACACAGGGAGCCAACGATCAAGAAATGGCTGGCTGTGTGCAAAGTGAACGTGTATCCGACTAATGCCTTAGTTGATTTAGTTGGGTCACTGCAAGGGGTGACCCTTCCGCACCCCTGGTATATGCCAGAGCCCCGTTAAATGTCTTAAATTCCTGAATAAGATTAAAACTGCCACAAACTTCTTACTGGCTGGAATGACCTGAAATATACAAATCAAATAAGTTAAGAGGGCCTAATATTTTGATCTTAACAAGATCTTATTTTTAAAGACATCTTCAAGATGTCTCTATTTCAACAGTGTAACTATAAGGTTGAATTTGTAGGGGGGCACCCTGGGTGCACCAATTTGTCAAGGCGGACCATAGTGTTTGTGTGTTCAAGATTTAAAATGAGGAGAAGGGCGGGGGGGGGGGGGGGGGGGGGGGGTTCTAGGGGGCACACCCAGGGAAACGGATCTCCGATGGTGGTACATGTACATCCCCCCTGCAGCTGTAGTCACACCATAATTGTGTAATATTTATTTACTCCAAGTCTCAAAGAAACAAATTTGCCAAAAAACCAACACACAAATAAATTAACAACAAATTAATTGCAAACTAGCTGTGATTACAGACAGCGGTGATATTGGGCACATATATAGCCGCATTTAAGTACACGCTAAGATTGTAGGCTCAGAAGAGTCATTGATGTTTATATGTGTATACATTGTAGTATTGTTCCGGTAGTATCGTAATATTAGTATTAACCAATATAATTAACCAATTAACAAACAAATTAACCAATATTGGGTAAATGGGGTAATATCGGGTAGTAATAACGATGCAATGCCAGAAATATCGGTAACATTATCCCTGGTAATATTGGGTAAAGGGGGTAATATCGGGTGGTAATAACGGTAATAACGGTAATATATCGGTAATATTCTCCCTGGTAATTTCGGGTAAATGGGGTAATATCGGGTAGTAAAAAAATGCAATGCCAGAAATATCGGGTAAAATAGGTAATATCGGCTAGTAATAACAATGCAATGCCAGAAATATCGGGTAATATCGGGTGGTAATAACAATACAAAACCAGAAATATCGGGTAAAAGAGGTAATATCGGGTGGTAATAACAATGCAATGTCAGAAATATCGGGTAATATCGGCTAGTAATAACAATGCAATGCCAGAAATATCGGGTAATATCGGGTGGTAATAACAATACAAAACCAGAAATATCGGGTAAAAGAGGTAATATCGGGTGGTAATAACAATGCAATGTCAGAAATATCGGGTAATATCGGCTAGTAATAACAATGCAATGCCAGAAATATCGGGTAAATGGGGTAATATCGGGTGGTAATAACAATGCAATGTCAGAAATATCGGGTAATATCGGCTAGTAATAACAATGCAATGCCGAAAATATCGGGTAAATGGGGTAATATCGGGTGGTAATAACGTGCAATGCCAGAAATATCGGTAACATTCTCCCGGGTAACAGTGGGTAAATGTGGTAATATCGGCTGGTAATAACGGGGAAATGTTCGTCTACTATTTCCCCGTTATTACTCGGTGATATTACCCGTAATAACGCGTTATTACTCGTTACAACCCGGGTAATATCGGTATGTTACCCAGTAATAACTAGCGTTATTACTCGTTACAACCCGGGTAATATCGGGTAAAATGCCCACTGGGTAAGGTTGAATTTGTAGGGGGGCACCCTGGGTGCACCAATTTGTCAAGGCGGACCATAGTGTTTGTGTGTTCAAGATTTAAAATGAGGAGAAGGGCGGGGGGGGGGGGGGGGGGGGGGTTCTAGGGGGCACACCCAGGGAAACGGATCTCCGATGGTGGTACATGTACATCCCCCCTGCAGCTGTAGTCACACCACGGCTTTGATTTTATTCTAGGTCCCTTTGTGCGCTGTCACGGCGTGGTCAGCCCAGATGAGATCTACGATGACTGCCTTCAAGATGTCAGTGAGTCTGACTCGATGAGTAGTGTTCCACGCTGTACCCAATTTGCCGAGTATGCTGATATGTGCGCACTGAATGGTGTGGTCATTACTTCATGGAGAAAGAAGAATTTGTGCGGTAATTTTAACTTATTATTAAACGAACCGATATTTTATTTGATCAGAAAATCATACATTTTTCATGCACAGGAATTATTGTTTACATAAATCACATTATTCTATATAATTACAGGAAATGAAACGTGCAGACATTTGTAACAATCTCTTAATAATATAAGTTATCCCGCAAGTTATCCCGAGTGGAACACAGAGTTAATCTCTGCATCATTTTTTTTAGGCATTACATGCCCAGCGGGAATGATTTACACCCACTGCGGGAGTGCTTGCCCAGCCTCCTGCGGCGACCCCCATGCACCGAACACCTGTACCAGCCCCTGCGAGGAAACCTGTCAGTGTCCGGAGGGCCTTCTCAAAGAGGGCGACAAGCTTTGCGTGCCGCCGTCAAAGTGCGGGTGCACAGACAACGGATGCTACTTTGAGGTATTGTGTTCTTATTCTACAAATCGACTTCACTGTTGAAACATATACAAAGCTGTCAAATCTGTCATAAATGTAGAGACTTCTAACACATTGAGCATTTGTTTAAACAAGAACAAAAAGGTAGATGTTTATCTCCTGGGAAGAGAGAGGCAATTGTAGTAAAGTGTCTTGCCCAAGGGCACAAGCTTCGTGTTCCTTGCAGGGTTCGAACCCACACACCACCATATACAAGTCAAAGACTGTAACCACTGGACTATGGCATTCTACCACCGTAACCACTAGACCATGGCATCAGATATGCACAGTATGTAGTACATGTATAAGAAATCTTTTCAAGATTTGTAATAACATCTATACTGATCATCATGACAGACTATTCAGTTCGAAAGCGTTTTGAGATGCATACCCAGAAATCAGACAGCAATGAACAAAATACCTTGCGCATCTCAGCGTTCCGCAGATAATAAATCACAACATTGAGCCAGCTGTTGGTCATCAAGAGGACATCGCATAATGCTTCCACCGTTAACGGAACGTCGGTCTTCAACTTGACAATTATTCGCACGACATCTGGCACCCAGCCAATGAGTAAAGCTGCCGTGATGATCACTACGGTGGTAAGAGTTCTCGCCATGGGCTGTTGATAGCCGAGAGGATTTCCCGGTGCTACTCGTCGCGCCTGCCTGCGAGCGATAACCAATATGTGGACGTAGAGACCCATGATGATCACCATTGGAATCAACGTTGACAGAATATTAATCAGACTTTCCTGTTGCCCTTTCCATGTGCATGAATCTGCCCGCAGACCGTCAAGAAGTCCGGTAACAATGATAGCTATCATGATCACACAGCTGACTATAAACTGCGATCGACGTACTGTCAGTAAACCCAGATATCGTAGAGGGTAGACGATCGCAACGTAACGCTCCAGAGTCAACATTAACAAGGCCATCAAGGCAGCATAGAAGAAAGTTTCGTTCATAATTTTAGATACGATGCACGCGGCGTGGCCAAATGGCCACTTCCCTGCGATGTATTCTATGGTTGTTGGTATGGCGGTGAAAATGCCAAGACCACAGTCGCAGATGGTTAGAGCCGTCATGAAAACTTTGGTTACATCATTGATGCTGGCTACATGTCGGAGGACAGCAAGACACAGTGGGTTCAGTGAGAGGATTAAGACGTCGGTTACCACCATCAGTACCATAAGAAATGTAAAGCAGGGGTGGCTGTAAAGCTCCGTCTCCATGTCAAAGTTGGCGTCATAACCACGGCTTTTGTTTCCCTCAACTTGAGATTCCGACTGCATCTTTGCTAATGAAATTAATTTCTCCGCAACAGTTTCTTGGCTTTGGATATCATCCATCCAACTAAACGAACCAGTTAAGATCCTTAAGGAGTTTACATAAGAAAGTTTGTTGCTGATCAAAGATAGTCAAAGCGAATCGCAAACATCCCATTTGCACTACTCACAAATATCCTTCAACACTTTAATTAGACCAAATGTCTCCTTAATCCGGTTCAAACAGGTAGATTGGATGCTTTTTGATGAACATTCGCTGTGCCAACAAATTACTAAGCAGTTGTTTTCACCGCACCATCTCACAAAGAGAGTACGGTAAAATCCACAGCTAAGCCTGAGGATGTTTAAGACAGGAGGTTGTTTAAGACACAAGGGTAATGAGTGACTTGCTTTGCAATCTGGTTACTAGATAGTGTTCTGTTACTAAACAAAGCATCTCAACTGATTTCTCTATGGGCATGTTTGTTTTCACCGTCCGAAACAATGTGATTAAGTAGGCACTTTATTTTGCCGGCCAGATGTTAGACAAGCTAGAAAGTGTCTTAAATGGATCTTGTACATTTTCAAGAATAAATTGCATGCAGATCAAAGAGAGCGAACACTTTCAAAGGTTGAGACGGCAACACGTTTCTGACTAATCATTAACCATCTTAATAGAGAAGGATGGTGCACATTCATTCATCATGATCCAAACACCATATGGCCTTTGCTTTTATGAAGAGAGGGAAAATAAAGACGTATGACATTTTAGGGAACACATTTATCTTTGTACAACATGCATGTACTTTGTCCCAACATTTTAAAATCTTTTGATACAATGTACTTATGATTGTTTGTTTTTTAGGGGTTTTTTTGACACAGATTTTAAGGAAACGGACAGCAATTCTAGTATTTTTTAAGACTGAGTAAAAGTTGCTGTTTTTTTAACCTAACAGTCCTGAATCCCCTTATTTTATTGAAATTTGCACACGCTAAGGAGTTATATTTTGTTTAATTCATTTACATTGGCTGAACTAATCAAACTTTTAAGCAGTTGCGAAAATCCTAAATCACTAGTATTGATCAAAAGTTTGTCAAAGTTTTTGTCCTGAATTATACTTCTTAAATTACTCTTTAATGTAGCGTTTCACGACTTTCTACCGTTCTGGATGCAAGGAGAGAGGTTTCTGTCGGTTAAATGGTGAAGTGACATATGAAACGAGTCAGTGTGGACAGGATGCAACTTGCGAATCGAAGGACGGCGTGTATGGATGTTTCTGCAACGACGGTTTCTCTGGTGACGGACTGCAGTGCACTAGTAAGTTTATCAGGAATTAGAAAGAAGAATAATAATAACCAGTTCTTAATAGCATTCTCGCCGTGAATATGGCCACTGATGCCGGCACGGCGTTAAACCCATCACTCACTCACTCACTTGAAGCACACAAGTACCAATAAAAAAAAGAACCATTCAAATATAATGGCTTCAATGCTCGATGCAAGTGTAAAGAGATAGAAGATTTTGCACTAACTCTTAAAATGAAGTGGATTTCTGAGAAGGAAAAAAACCGCTCTTGTCATTAAGAGAAATTGCCGTCTTAAATAGTAGTCATCTCTGCAAATATTTTCTAATGACTTCAAGTTCAAATGATATCTTCTTCTGACAGATGTTCAAGATGATAAGGCCTTGCTCACATGCGAAAGTGACGTCTTGAACATCGACTGCGGGGCGGGAAAGCACATCGATATAGTGGAAGCAGTTTACGGCCGAACGGACGATTTTGAGAAGTGTCCCACCAAGAAGCAACCCCAGGGAGAGTGCTTGTCGCAGTCTTCGATGAGTGTTCTCATTGCCAAGTGTCAAGGAAAGGAGGAATGCGGTGTGGAAGTCACATCTGAAGTATTTGGAGATCCTTGCTACGGTGTCAACAAGTATCTAGAGGTATATCTTAGAATTTCAATTTATTAATTACTTTTGTATTGCGGACCTTTCTAACTATTTGGGTGACTGCATTATAGGTATTTTAGACTGCATTGTAGGTTTTTTACATAAAATAGTTTTATGCTTGCGTTTTATGTAATTTTTTTTCAGTATACCAAGAAATAACCAAAAATAACCCTTATTTCGGAATTATTTGCCGGGATCTGATGAAATGATGTCAGGATAATAAAAAAAGTAATCTTGTGGAAATAGTCACCCTGTTAATCAATGTCCTTGGGTTGCAGGTGGATTTCCAGTGCACTGCGACTCCTAAGCCAAAGAGTGTATCCGAGGAGGTGATGAAGAGGGTGTGTCAAGGAGACTCTATGGAGATTGACTGTGGAAACTTGTACATAGAGGTAGGTTAATGAGCACATTGTTGATCACATATTATTCATGAGTAGAGATGATGCAAGTCAGTCATAAGTTCAATACTGCAATCCATGAAAACTCAAATGCAAGTCATCTAAACTCAAATTAAATCACATGGTACTCTTTATGGAAGTTGGCCTTTGATCTGTTCCTCTCTTAAACATGAAAGCAAACAAATAACAGACGATAAATAAATAAGTACTATAAATACCTTGCAAAGAGCTACTATCATCACTTTTGGTGGAACCTATAGAGGAAAAGGGACAAATTAGGTAGATTACAGGTGTAGGGAAACCTTTAAATTAAAGTCTGACAAATGATCAAATGCTTGCCTTGCTGTCATTAAAGCATCTGTCTGGAGAATGGTTTAAGATTTTGTTTGCTCATTTCTCAGGTCGTCGATGCTGTGTACGGACGTGTGACTGATGGTCAAGTCTGTCCCGGTGGCCACATTGAGAGTGTTGACTGTATTGCCACGACCTCACTGGCGGTCATCCAACAACTATGTCACGGAGAAAATAAATGTACTGGACTTCAAGCAGCCAGTTATATGTTTGGTGGGAACCCCTGCGGCAGGACTCTCAAATATTTGGAGGTAAAATTGGAGTTTGAACAGACATGCTTGAAACGTCAAGCAGGAACACGTGCAACTCATTATCCGGAGTTCTTTGTCTATTTCTCTTAAAATTCGTACATATTCCTGAGTATTAAGACTGTGCCCCAATCTTGTGTCCAGAGGGCGAGGTCTTTGCAAGTTGGAAATATGTGGCAAATGCTGACAAAAGGCGTAGCTGTTCTCGTTTCAGACACAGATGAAGATAATCTTCAGATAAGCTATCTTTCTTGACACTGTTCTTCGGTTTGGCACCATGTTTTTACTAGCTAAATCTTGTTATGCCCATTGTCATAAACATATTGAGTATTTTAGACTTGTTTTAGACTTGGATGTTTCTGTATTTCATTTACACTGTCTTCAAACCGTGTCACAGGTGAAATACAGGTGCAGTTCTTCAGTTGTACAAAAGGCCAATCTTCCTGCCAACCCATGCGCCGATACTCCCTGTCTGCATAAGGGAGAGTGTGTGACAGTGAGCACCTCTATTGGATACAAGTGCACCTGTCCTCATGATTGGACAGGGCCAAATTGTGAATTCGGTAAGGAGATTGAAATGTGTATCTCAGGTTTTTTGACACTCTTGAGACCAGATAATTTGTAGACCTGTACATTTTACTTACAAACACGCACTTTCGATTTGCAACAACTTGGCTCAACCACAGAAGAGATTTGAATTATGGAATCCCATAGATCAGACGAGAAGTGGAATCAAGTTCTGTGAGACTGCACAATCAAGTCAGAAAAAAAAAACTTGGTTAAAAAAAAAAAAAAAAAGGAATGTTGGCATTACAAAACTTGTTGATCGTTTGTAATTTCTGTCTGAACAACAATTTGTAAAATTGTGTATTTGTATTTTAGGTAGTTTTTAGTAGAATTGAAATTTTTTTCAACACTTTCTTGAAATCAGCATCTTGTTTTCTCTGACTACAGAGGAAGTCAGTTGTCGTGCATCAGGAATCTCCCACATCATGGATTTCAACGAGCAGCACTTTGAGTTCTTGGGCGACTCAAAGTATGACCTAGCCATGAGTTGCCTCGAGAACAAACATGATTTTCAAGTCATGATCAAGAAAGCTCGAATGCCGACTGAGAACAGTGTTTCAACTATTAAAGCTGTGCACGTTCATTATGATGGCAAGGTAGTAAACATGCATCGTTTATACGTCAACAAAGTCAATTAATTTGGCATAATCTGTCAGTCCCCACATACTTTCACTAGTCCAGTCACAAGTATTAACTGGATGAACAATGACAAAAGAATGCTTTCTGCTGCTAATTTGAGACTGCTGATTTGAGACTGAAGGACTTGTATGTAAGGGACTTGTGTTTGACTTGCAGGGACTTGAAATGCAATAGTAGAACAGCATTCTGTCTGTCAAAAACAATCACCATCAACATTTCCTATTTGATTCTTCCTCCTTTAAAATATTAATAATCTGGGAATTCAAGTTATTCATGTTTTTTTCAAATTAAATAAGACGTTCTACTTTTATAAAGCCTTATTTGATCGTCAGAATTAAATGTAATATCCTTGATGTACCTTTGACGTCAATCTACTTCAAAGCTCAGTCCAACAGGAATAATTTGTGTCATCATTTGTTTTGTTTCCCTCAAGGTGATTGAACTCAAGCAAGAATACAAAGTCTTGATGGATGGCAAGAAAGTGTCCGACACGATGAACCTCAACTTTGGAAAAATTAGGCTCTGTCGAGTCGGCAACTACTTGGTGAGTTCCTCTTCCAGTAGCCACAGACTTGGATAAATATTCATTTAGAGTTTTCTTCGTACAACTTACTAAGAGGTTTAGGTTATAGTGAAACACCTTTGGCATGTTGTTCCATTTCAGAAACAAAAGATTGCAATATGAGTTATTTGCTGCTTTTTTTTTCACTTCGATTGCAGCTTCTAAAAACCGATTTTGAGATGATCGTGGCCTGGGATGGTTTTCACCGTGTTCAAGTGAGGATGCCAGACAATGTGGCCAGACAGACATGTGGGCTGTGTGGTACCTACCACGGAATCACTACAGAAAACGCAGGATTTATTGATAGGGATGGAAACAAGGTAATTCTTATCACTTCAAATAATTCATCAGGATTGGATTAATTGTAACTTGCCTTGATCTCTTAATCACTGGCGCAGGAGGGGGGGGGGGGGATGCTAAAAGCTCCACACCAGTCTTCATATTGTCCTTTTTCAAGCTGCTTCGTGTTACACATGAGATGTTCAAGATTGTGTTTGCGTCTCAAGATTTTGACTTGCGACAGCTTTTCCCAACGACCGTTTTTGCTGTTCCAGTCATCAATATGTTTTAGATAATGATAATTGCAACTTCAGAGATGGCATAGTCTTTCATTTTTAAGGGTAAAACTCAAATTCTCAGCAGACTATTTCCTGGATTGTTGATCCCCTTCTACGAGGGGCGATTAATATGTTTGTGACCTAGGATAGGAGAAGTCAGTTTTAGAAAATCAAACACATTTATTAGTCGATGCCCACTGCCCACTGAAATATGTCGGTCAATAAATTTGATTGATTTTTCTGGCAGGTCGACGACATTAAAGCCTTTGGATCCAGTTGGCGTGTCGCTACTGATGCCCCAGCCTTTGTCCACACCAATCTCATCAGCACGCATCCCTGTCATATATGGCCATCACGGGCATACGAGGCAGCTGGGTTATGCTCGGAACTCAAGAATGGACAAGGTTTGTTAAAGTTTTCTTTCTCCAAAATAACAACTGTTTTGAGAGAGATATCCCTTGATGCAGGTGTCCTAGAAAATAGGGAGTATATATCCAACAAAGCTATCAACAGTGTTAGACCACAATTGGAACAGCAAGTTTGTGGTTGGAATATAGTAGCTGCCATCTTTGTAATCTTCTTTGCAAAGTCCTTTAAAACTGCAAACGAGCATTTACTGAGTCCGCCCTCTCGTGGTTACTTTATTGTTAAAGTATCACGACTGCGCGTGTCTCTATATTGTGACGTCACAAGAAGACAATAGAAAAGACACCACAGTTCTACTGCCCTCGCTTGGCCAGTTGTTGTCAACAGATTAGTCTATCACTGCAATATAGTTCCATGACGAAGCATGTTAATTATAGAGGTCAGGGAAGGAATGAGAACGAGAGTGCAGGAGGCCTGCCTTGTCTCAGGGACTTTCATTGGAAGACCAGTAATCCACTCAATCAATTTTGGACTTGAACAGGTGTATTCAGAAGCTGCTTTGGCATAGTTGACCCGGGTACCTACTACCAAAAGTGCATGTATGACATGTGCGCGACGCTACCAAACCAGGAGTTGCTGTGCCAGGCCATGGCTGAATATGCAGACGTGTGTCTGGACGAAGGAATCCTCATCGACAACTGGAGATCTGGTCTCAAAAATGGGCAATGTGGTAATGGTGTTAAAAACATAAATTCTTTGGATTGTTATGATGCCTGTCGTTGGGGATTTGTTTATTGATGACATAGTTTATGTTAAGGCAAAGAAAATATTTCATTTCACTGTCCCATCTCATCAGTCACCAAAACAATCTTCTTATCATAATTATTTTCATCTTAGTCTCTATTGTGTTACAAGTTCTATTCCAAATCCTGAGGCATATTAATGACTGCAAAAACATTGTTTAGTTATGACCTTGGACAGAAATAATAAGATGTTAGATAAAAATTCTAAATGCAGGGACTAGGCCGTTCATTTCATGTTGCAAAGGTTACTAGAATTACTTGTGTTTACAACATATTTTTCGGCTAATCTCTTTTCTAGAAATGGCATGCCCCAAAGGACAAGTGTACAGTGCCTGCGTTCAGTCCTGTCCCAAATCCTGTGGTGATCCACATGCTGGAAAGGAACCTATGGACAGGTACGTGAACATTTAAACAAACTTGACACAAATATAGGTCTCACTATCAGCCACAATGTCTGTAACAATGAAAGTTTTTAAGTATTCATACTTTCCTACTTTTCCTATATTTTCTTGAAATTCCTACTATTGCCTACTTTGTTGTCACACAACTCCCAAAAATGGAATCCACAAATAAACCACAAGGGAAACGATGTATTAAAAATGAGTATCATTTACATATATACCCCTATATTATCTCCCCTGGGGGAAGGATT
The DNA here is from genome assembly GCA_037893245.1 of Crossaster papposus. Classification (NCBI taxonomy): domain Eukaryota; kingdom Metazoa; phylum Echinodermata; class Asteroidea; order Velatida; family Solasteridae; genus Crossaster; species Crossaster papposus. The sequence goes on along the minus strand of JBAIAA010000650.1, from coordinate 316,514 downwards.
TAGTGATAAAACCCTGACAACCTAATTATGAGATAAACAGCTTTGAAGTTCAGAAAAGCGAATTATTTCTATACACTAAAATCCACAAAAAACACACTTCTTGGTGACGGATTTTGTTCAAATTTGGAGATATTGTAGAATAATAGTTTGACATTCAGGAAAACCCAAAACCTTAAAATGGTAAAATCCACCCTGAAGCGACTTCACGAGTACATTGTAATAAAACACATTGTCCGCATTTCGTTTGAACAGGTCACAAATTAACAATGGCTTTGTCTCTCTAGGTGTTACGAAGGATGCAAGTGTCCAGAGAGTGGACACTTACAGGATGTTGATCAGTGCCTGACGCCAGAAAACTGTGGCTGCAAGCGACTTGGTGTTTATTACCAGGTAATGCGTTCTAAAAAATAAACAGTGTTACTAGAATTCTTTACTAGAAAGCAGGTGGGTGTAGGTTCGAGTCCTACCCGGGACTGCAAGAAAGTGCTCCTCTTTAGCTCTATTTTGGAACAGACAAGTTTAATCATTATTTAACAATGTATATATTTGTTTCCAAGCATAGTCAAATACTCATTTGCGGTTTCTTACATTAAAGTAAGTTGTTCTTTCTTCTCTTGTCAGGCAGTGAGATATTTTCAGACTTTTTGAATCCAATAGGAAGACAGTATTTCAGACATTTCATCAATTTTGAGATTTCTTTTAAGTGGACAATCTCATCCCTATCTTGTGTATAGCCCGAGGAGAGAGTGGTCAATGAACAATGCACCGGTCAGTTCATCTGCCTACCAGGAAGCCACTGGAATGAGAACCCACTGACCTGTGATGTCAACGCTCACTGTGGAGTGGTGGAACACAAACAGGACTGTATTTGCAATGACAATTATGCTGGGAGTGGGAAACAATGCTTTGGTGAGACAATTATCATGTATAAAGCATCCTGGTCTACACACATGCCAAGTTTGAAGCCAATCGGGCCTACCAGGCCAATCTCTAGATTTCGGATATTGAAATCTAATTAGAGTTGTCGCTATCATATTGACTAAACGACTTCTTTACAAAAACTTTCCGTCTTAAAGCCGTAAATATTTTGTAAACTTACTTCAGTTTAAAAAATGTAATTGTTTATATTATTATTGATTTATTTAGCCATCACAAACGTGAACAACGAACTTAAACAACAATATAGAACACTACTTCCAAATGGGCTTGGAGCAGCAAAAGCCAATTAATTACTATGATCCGTAGACCTGCTACCCCACATCTGGTTGTAAAAACAAAAACATGTACATACTTAAAAAAAAAATACATTTATCAATGAAGGAGTTTAGTTCTTTCTGTACTCCTACTTTCATTCATCAAGAATGACGCAGTTCTAGATTATCTGATAATAAAAAAAATTAAAAGATGTCTACCTCATTCAAAGCTTACAAAACAAAGTAGAAAACATGTAATGCTTTTGTAAATGTAAGACCTGCTTCTCAGAGGTTTAGTTGTATTGGGGAATTGGGTTACAGATATTATTCTGCAGTCAAAAAAAAAGCTTGAATTCTGATCACTTTTAATTCAAGAAAGAAATGTTTGGTTTTTTTTTTTTTTAATTCAGATGCTACGCAAGTCATTACCAAAGTGGCCTCTCAGGGTGAAAGTCTTCACGTCGATTGTGGAGATCAGTATCTGAATCTCGTATCAGCAGACTACAGCTTCACCGATCCAAGCAGTGTCGGTGCCACTACAGATCCCGATTGCCGTGCTTTCAATGTCATGGACGTCTTGGCCAACCACATCTCGAAGGACGGCAAAGTTCTTAAAGCTGTAGCTTCTGCCTACCACTTCGGTGAGACCTGTCAGCAGACCGACAACGTCTTGACAGTCAGTTATAAGTGCACGTCGCAGCCCGTTGTTCGAGAGGTGGAGCTTGGCAAGGTGGTGCACATGAGGGGGTGCCAAGACAGGGAGATCTCGCTGAAGTGCCACAAGGGGTCACGAATAAAGATCTTGAAGGCGGAATATGGACGTCATACTGGCAGCGAGGTGTGCCAGAGTGCTTACAACAAACCAATACTGACCACTAGTTGTCGAGCCTCGACAAAGCGAGTTGAGAAGAGGGTAAATTCATTTATTTTATATCATGTTACTTTTTACAAATATTGATTTTTATCTGCGAAGGAATCCTCAAAATCACCTTCCACTCTATAGTCTACAAGCCTAAAAAAACAGTTAAGAGAAGAAAAAACTAGAGATATTTTAAACATTACAACAACCCATGATAACAATTCTCCTGATTAGCAAACACAATATATAGCACCTATTAAAATAAACAGATCTTATCAATTACATTATTTGCATTATCTGCACCAGCTTTAGCCACTGGAGGCTCCTTTTTTAAAGTTGAAAGTTAACCTTTTGATTTCAAATCAAATCAAACAGGTTAAGAGAGCCTTATTTTTTATCTCAACAAGATCTTCGTCAGAGACAAAATGGTTGTGTACATGAAACAAACCTATAAAGGGGGACATATACAAGCATGACATGGTTGGGAGAAAAAACACAAAAGAGGGATGCAGAAGTTGTATACCCATCAAGATATGGGACCGAGCGACTCCCCCCTCAGTCCCCCATACCTATACACTCCCTAGACTATTGTTACCTAACGCACCCCCCTAAAAACCTCAAATAAAACCACAACATTCCGCAAGCACAATGACCACCACAAAGGGGGGGGGGGGGGGGGGGGGGGGGGGGGGGTGGCATTCTCTCCATCCCATATTATTGCTTTATATGGAGAACTTGGGTGGAAAAACCAACAAACAGCGGATTGACCAAGGAATAAGTACGTAGGTCAGAGTGATTTCATTTGTAATTATGATTTCAGGTGCGGAGGCGTTGTGATAATCGCGAGGAGTGTCGCATCCAGGTCAAAAAGCGTCAACTGAGAGTGGACCCATGTAAGGAGACACCAAAATATCTTGACGTCACCTTCAAGTGCGAGGCACATGAGCCAAACTAAAGGGTAAGTGTACAAATCTGACAACCTTATGTACAATTATCTTCCTTAATTTTCAGAGTAAATCATGGATTTCATCTGTACTTGTTGTTCATCATTAACTCTTTCCTGTTCATTATTATTTTTCAGATGGTGATGAAGTTGAAGCAGAGAAGCACAACGAACTCTTAAACAACAGGTCACTCAGACACAACAATAATCTCTCTGTCATATTAAGGAAACTCTTTCCAGAATACAAGTAATTAGGTTAGAATGTAAAGTAAAATTTTAAGGTTTACGTCAAGGTTTGTCAGGTTTTGACAGGGCACTCACGATTAAACCCCGAGTTACTGTGTGTTTAACTTTGCATTTTTTCTTTACAAAAATTGTTTTTAAATAACAAAAGAATGTTTCGGCCTTCAGTAATCTTGTAAAACACCATTTTGCTCAACCCTAATTCTTCCACAGCAACAAAGTGCAGCAGGTGGACCTAATGAATCTATCACAGTGAGCAAGGCTGACACTTTGACAAATGATACAATCTGATGGGTGTAGAAGGCAACTCACAAAATACCCCTTGGGGTTAGGGTTAAAAGAAAGAACATAAAAATCAGTTACTAGAAAGCTAACAAATAATACATAATTGACTAGTCGCACGACTCAGCAAGCAGGTTTTGATACTCCTGCATCAAAAAGACAAAAAGGCCACAATCGAATGTGTTTATCAGCAAAAAATAAAAAAGTCTTATTACACAGAACACTATTTCTGGGTAGGACTTTCAAAAAGAATAAGGGTCTCTTAAAATGTACCATGGGTGATTATATACATAATAATGTATAAAAGTAATCGGCGAACTGTATTTATTAATTTCTGGGTAAAAGGTATTTATTTGAAAAAAAGAAGTAAATTAACCATAATTTTTAAGCCAATTACAGGTCAATTTATATTAATGCACATGTTTATCTTGCGTACAAGGCAATTACAATATATTAATGGCATTGCTAACAAATTAGAGTAAGCAGAGTAAAGGCAGAGTAAAAGTAATTTGGTCATTCATAACAATATTTAAGTTGAAATTTTTGGGAAAAAAGTCTAATGGTGTAATATAATTACCAATCACATATTTGTTTTTACTAGATTTTTGTTCATAATAATGTGACCACAGTGTCTGGTTGTAGTTATATATGGTTCAGTTTTTAATGCTTGGGTTTTTTTGTTCTGTAGATATCTACTTTGGTACCAAATGACTTGCCCCCAAAAAATCCTCAGTTGCTGTAATACATTTTAAATATAAATTTGGTTTCATTTCAAAATAAATTGACCTATTTTTATTAACACCTGTAGTGAAAATTTAATTTGGTTAATATTTTGTTCAGTTATTGACTTTATTATATTGTTGTAAAAAAGTATGAATGTTTTATTTCTTGTAATTTATTCTCCCCTAAGATTTATTTTGTGAGCCCTAAAGTGAATTCCAGTAGTATAAGTTCTTGGTGTAAGCATTCTTTCGAAAAAGTTTGTAGTGGTTAAAGATCTGATTAATAAAGAATGGATGCATCTGGTGGCGTTACTATACATTGCACGCTCGTTTGTGTCCTTATTATGAAGTTTCTTATACAAATAAGAGCAGACATGGACGCAAAGACGAACATTTCTCAAAAGCTAAAATCGGGAGACAAACTCGGCTTCCAAAACAATGTACTTTCTACTCATTGCCAACTGCAATAAATAATAGACGGTGGCGTATATAGGCCTATACTCGCAGTTGCACGTGACTGGTGGAATTACAAGGATTTATTTATTAAGCGTAATATAACGCCACAAGTATTACGTAACACTAAGTATCGTTCTTATTCCTCCTGGCTCCATATAAGGGAGCACCGCAACATTATTGTTGAAGTTCATCAAACGACGTTTGTGTATAGATAACCAGTAGAAAACAAAGGAAATGCGAGACAATTAATTTAAAACTACAGGCGTCTAATCGATTGCAGTGAAGATGTATAAATCTGCATATTTAGTGTCGTGGGCGGGGTGTCTCGCCGCGGTTGAGTCAGGGACCCGGACGTCCGACTCTTTTGTTGCATGATTAATTTGTATTTGCTGGTCCAACCGGGCGAGCATGCCCCGGCCCTCCACGTTGCATGCCCTGTCCCCTCCAGTAAGATCGAATAATTTAGGTATAGCCTACATATTCTAAACACTTCAATACAATATCGTTACTTTTATTTTCAACAAAATTGTCATAAATATATAACTTGATTTGATGCCACTTCGGCCTACAGACATGAACACAATGGTTGAAAATACCGTTGGCCTACCAATTTTAATAACAAAATTAGGAGCTCAATAATTCTCTATCATTTGTTTTAAAAGTGTGTTATTTAGTTAGCTAGTTAGTTAATTATTTAATTGTTGAAAGTTCATCTAAAGATCGAAACCTTGGGTCCTTGCAGGAAATCAGTTGAAGATCACACTCTTGACACTTTGATCTCAGTGACTTTTTTCGATTGTTACTATTAATGCAGTTGCCGTCATCTTCTTTGGAACTAATTTTATCATAACTAAACTCATCTGTTTTGTGATTAACATACTGTTATTCTAGCAACATTTTGTTTTTCTATAATCGTCACTAGGCCAGATATTATTTGTTACTGTCTGTGGTTTGTCTCTGTACTCGTTTACTCCAAAATATTTAATTTAGACAATTAGCAATAGTAGGCTCAGGTGTAAAACTAACGTGACAATTTGTTGAATTGGTTCAACTTCTAAGCCATTGTGTCTTCAGCAACGTGTGACCGCAAGGTGTCGCTCTTGAGTCAGTCGTAGCATCTGAAGTCCGTCATCTCTGCCTGAATTGAAAGAGAAGAAAACTTTATGAAATCGGGGATTGTTATCATACCTTGTGGGAAAAAAACTAATAAAGTTTTTAATATATTACGATTTCAATGTGTTAACGCGGCGAAGTAAACACGAAATAATTAGCTAGGCAGCAATGTTATTTTTAAGACAATTACCATTTTCTAAGTAGGCCTATCTCAAGTTATTTTGGTGTAACAATTGCATCACTTTTGCCCTAATGTCTGTCATTGTCATGGTGTTGACCTCATTCGCGAAATGCATCAATGTGCAGCATGTAACTGTCTCTTTGTGTACTTTTGTGCTGACAGAGGATCGTGATCTTGACCTTGATCTTCACCATGACATCAGTCGACGTCAATCAGTCGCCTACGTCATTCTTACGTCATAATTATAAGATGATGTCAATAAAACAAGTGAAGGTATTTCATGTATGAGAGAAAAACATCTACATGCCTATATAATTAACCGTATTTAGTACATTGCTATTATTTTCTTACACCAGGACTACGTCATAAATAGTTTAGTTTTTGGATTAAAAGCCCCTGCTTCGAAGCTCCGAGTCAAAGCTTCAAAGTCCATGATCATTGATCTTGTGGGATGCTCATCTTAGATCGCATTCAGGATACACAGATCTCTGACCCTTGATCTTAGATTTATTGACCCCTGATCTAATCATGATTCCTAGCCAAGCCTACAGTCGTCGTCATTGTCTGAACTCGATTTTATCCGAACTAAGCCCCATTATCCTCGTCACAAGATCTGATTCTGTATACATAGGCCTAGGTCTTTATTTCCCCCTGTAACCCATTGGTATTTTCCTCTAAAATATTCAACTAAAGATGATTACCTGTTCTAGGCCTATTCTAGTCGAGTTTAACCTTGACAAAAATATCATTTTTTATATTTTTTTAACAATAATTATAGTTTAGTTATAATCACCTTTGATTGAGGTATCTCGACCGCAAAGTCCACCCAGTTGTTTAGTAGATACACGATTCGAATTATTTGCGGCAAGTATTGGCTGTTTCATGGTGAGTTTATGTGTGCAAATGTTTTAGGGAGTTGTGGACGCCTAATTAAAATCAGGAAACACACAAATTAAAAATCACCAGAAAGAAATATCCTATTTATTTTAAGAGAACGGTCTAACAGTGGGGCTAAAACCTTTCAAACTTTGCAATTTGTTTCACCGCCGTTTCCTTCCTGTAAATTTTATCCCAATAATTTGGTTTCCTTTAGGCATATATCCGAGTCAATCTGAGTAGGCTATTTCTTGATACGTGTATGCCTAGATCTTTATTTTCCAGGCTATTAATCCCGGATATTTTCCTATCAGATCATAATCAACTAAAGATGATTACCCGCTTTATACATGTATATTATATAGTCGAGTTTCACCTCAAAAAGAAATCACGGATTCTCCATTTTGTTAATTGAAATTTTTCTTGCAATATAATTAAGTTATTTAAATTTGATCGAGACGTCATCACAAGGCCAGATCTTATTTTATTCCAACATTCTAACATTAGCTCTGTTAGAAAATATTGTAGTCCTCCTTTTTATAATGAATTTTGTCTTCATTTTTGGAAAATTATAAAAGCATCTATATTTTGCAGGTTTATTTACTATATAGGTTGACAATTAGCAATAGACTCAGATGTAAAAACCAATGTGATAATCTTGGTATTTTTAACTTGGTTCCACTTATTTCATAAGCCCTAATTGTAAGTCTTCAGCAATGTATAACCGCAAGGTGTCGCTCTTGAGTCAGTTGTAGCATCTGAAGACATCTCTGCCTAAATTAAAATAGAAGAAAAGGTAACTTTATGAAATCAGGGATTTTGTATCATATATTACAAATTCCTAAGTAGGCCTATCTCAAGTTATTTTGGTGTAACAATTGCATCACTTTTGCCCTAATGTCTGTCATTGTCATGGTGTTGACCTCATTCGCGAAATGCATCAATGTGCAGCATGTAACTGTCTCTTTGTGTACTTTTGTGCTGACAGAGGATCGTGATCTTGACCTTGATCTTCACCATGACATCAGTCGACGTCAATCAGTCGCCTACGTCATTATTACGTCATAATTATAAGATGATGTCAATAAAACAAGTGAAGGTATTTTATGTATGAGAGAAAAACATCTACATGCCTATATAATTAACCGTATTTAGTACATTGCTATTATTTTCTCACACCATGACTACGTCATAAATAGTTTAGTTTGTGGATTAAAAGCCCCTGCTTCGAAGCTCCGAGTCAAAGCTTCAAAGTCCATGATCATTGATCTTGTGGGATGCTCATCTTAGATCGCATTCAGGATACACAGATCTCTGACCCTTGATCTTAGATTTATTGACCCCTGATCTAATCATGATTCCTAGCCAAGCCTACAGTCGTCGTCATTGTCTGAACTCGATTTTATCCGAACTAAGCCCCATTATCCTCGTCACAAGATCTGATTCTGTATACATAGGCCTAGGTCTTTATTTCCCCCTGTAAATCCTAGGTTTTATATCTCCAATGTAATCAATTAAAGATTATTGCCCGTTATAGTCGAGTTTTACCCCCAAAATAAAATATAGATTGTTCTTCCTTTTTCAATTACTATTTTTCAAGCAATAATAATTTAGTTGTTTACTCATTAGCCGAGTCAAGATCTTATTCTTTCTGTATACATGTAGTAATAGGTCTTTATTTTCCCCTGTAACCCATTGGTATTTTCCTCTGAAATAATCAACTAAAGATGATTACCCGTTCTAGGCCTATATTATAGTCGAGTTTAACCTTGACAAAAAAACAAATTTTAATTTTTTTTAAACAATATACTTCAGTTATAATCACCTTTGATTGAGGTATCTCGACCGCAAAGTCCACCCAGTTGTTTAGTAGATACACGATTCGAATTATTTGCGACAATTATTGGCCGTTTCATGGTGAGTTTATATGTGCAATTTTTTAGGGAGTTGTGGACGCCTAATTAAAATCAGGAAACACACAAATTAAAAATCACCAGAAAGAAATATCCTATTTATTTTAAGAGAACGGTCTAACGGTGGGGCTAAAACCTTTCAAACTTTGCAATTTGTTTCACCGCCGTTTCCTTCCTGTAAATTTTATCCCAATAATTTGGTTTCCTTAAGGCATATATCCGAGTCAATCTGAGTATTTCTTGATACGTGTATGCCTAGATCTTTATTTTCCAGGCTATTAATCCCGGATATTTTCCTATCAGATCATAATCAACTAAAGATGATTACCCGCTTTATACATGTATATTATATAGTCGAGTTTCACCTCAAAAAGAAATCACGGATTCTCCATTTTGTTAATTGAAATTTTTTTTGCAATATAATTAAGTTATTTACATTTGATCGAGACGTCATCACAAGGCCAGATCTTATTTTATTCTAACATTCTCCAGGAAGGTTACCCTTAGCTCTGTTAGAAAATATTGTAGTACTCCTTTTTATAATGAATTTTGTCTTCATTTTTGGAAAATTATAAAAGCATCTATATTTTGCAGGTTTATTTACTATATAGGTTGACAATTAGCAATAGACTCAGATGTAAAAACCAATGTGATAATCTTGGTATTTTTAACTTGGTTCCACTTATTTCATAAGCCCTAATTGTAAGTCTTCAGCAATGTATAACCGCAAGGTGTCGCTCTTGAGTCAGTTGTAGCATCTGAAGACATCTCTGCCTAAATTAAAATAGAAGAAAATGTAACTTTATGAAATCAGGGATTTTGTATCATGTATTACAAATTCCTAAGTAGGCCTATCTCAAGTTATTTTGGTGTAACAATTGCATCACTTTTGCCCGAATGTCTGTCATTGTCATGGTGTTGACCTCATTCGCGAAATGCATCAATGTGCAGCATGTAACTGTCTCTTTGTGTACTTTTGTGCTGACAGAGGATCGTGATCTTGACCTTGATCTTCACCATGACATCAGTCGACGTCAATCAGTCGCCTACGTCATTATTACGTCATAATTATAAGATGATGTCAATAAAACAAGTGAAGGTATTTTATGTATGAGAGAAAAACATCTACATGCCTATATAATTAACCGTATTTAGTACATTGCTATTATTTTCTCACACCATGACTACGTCATAAATAGTTTAGTTTGTGGATTAAAAGCCCCTGCTTCGAAGCTCCGAGTCAAAGCTTCAAAGTCCATGATCATTGATCTTGTGGGATGCTCATCTTAGATCGCATTCAGGATACACAGATCTCTGACCCTTGATCTTAGATTTATTGACCCCTGATCTAATCATGATTCCTAGCCAAGCCTACAGTCGTCGTCATTGTCTGAACTCGATTTTATCCGAACTAAGCCCCATTATCCTCGTCACAAGATCTGATTCTGTATACATAGGCCTAGGTCTTTATTTCCCCCTGTAACTCCTAGGTTTTATATCTCCAATGTAATCAATTAAAGATTATTGCCCGTTATAGTCGAGTTTTACCCCCAAAATAAAATATAGATTGTTCTTCCTTTTTCAATTACTATTTTTCAAGCAATAATAATTTAGTTGTTTACTCATTAGCCGAGTCAAGATCTTATTCTTTCTGTATACATGTAGTAATAGGTCTTTATTTTCCCCTGTAACCCATTGGTATTTTCCTCTGAAATAATCAACTAAAGATGATTACCCGTTCTAGGCCTATATTATAGTCGATTTTAACCTTGACAAAAAAAAAAAATTAATTTTTTTTAAACAATATACTTCAGTTATAATCACCTTTGATTGAGGTATCTCGACCGCAAAGTCCACCCAGTTGTTTAGTAGATACACGATTCGAATTATTTGCGACAATTATTGGCCGTTTCATGGTGAGTTTATATGTGCAATTTTTTAGGGAGTTGTGGACGCCTAATTAAAATCAGGAAACACACAAATTAAAAATCACCAGAAAGAAATATCCTATTTATTTTAAGAGAACGGTCTAACGGTGGGGCTAAAACCTTTCAAACTTTGCAATTTGTTTCACCGCCGTTTCCTTCCTGTAAATTTTATCCCAATAATTTGGTTTCCTTTAGGCATATATCCGAGTCAATCTGAGTAGGCTATTTCTTGATACGTGTATGCCTAGATCTTTATTTTCCAGGCTATTAATCCCGGATATTTTCCTATCAGATCATAATCAACTAAAGATGATTACCCGCTTTATACATGTATATTATATAGTCGAGTTTCACCTCAAAAAGAAATCACGGATTCTCCATTTTGTTAATTGAATTTTTTTTTGCAATATAATTAAGTTATTTACATTTGATCGAGACGTCATCACAAGGCCAGATCTTATTTTATTCTAACATTCTCCAGGAAGGTTACCCTTAGCTCTGTTAGAAAATATTGTAGTACTCCTTTTTATAATGAATTTTGTCTTCATTTTTTGAAAATTATAAAAGCATCTATATTTTGCAGGTTTATTTACTATATAGGTTGACAATTAGCAATAGACTCAGATGTAAAAACCAATGTGACAATCATGGTATTTTTAACTTGGTTCCATTTCCTTCATAAGCCATAGGCCCTAATTGTAAGTCTTCAGCAATGTCTAACCGCAAGGTGTCGCTCTTGAGTCAGTTGTAGTATCTGAAGACATCTCTGCCTAAATTAAAATAGAAGAGAAGGTAACTTTATGAAATCAGGGATTTTGTATCATATATTACAAATTCCTAAGTAGGCCTATCTCAAGTTATTTTGGTGTAACAATTGCATCACTTTTGCCCTAATGTCTGTCATTGTCATGGTGTTGACCTCATTCGCGAAATGCATCAATGTGCAGCATGTAACTGTCTCTTTGTGTACTTTTGTGCTGACAGGGGATCGTGATCTTGACCTTGATCTTCACCATGACATCAGTCGACGTCAATCAGTCGCCTACGTCATTCTTACGTCATAATTATAAGATGATGTCAATAAAACAAGTGAAGGTATTTTATGTATGAGAGAAAAACATCTACATGCCTATATAATTAACCGTATTTAGTACATTGCTATTATTTTCTCACACCATGACTACGTCATAAATAGTTTAGTTTTTGGATTAAAAGCCCCTGCTTCGAAGCTCCGAGTCAAAGCTTCAAAGTCCATGATTTTGATCTTGTGGGATGCTCATCTTAGATCGCATTCAGGATACACAGATCTCTGACCCTTGATCTTAGATTTATTGACCCCTGATCTAATCATGATTCCTAGCCAAGCCTACAGTCGTCGTCATTGTCTGAACTCGATTTTATCCGAACTAAGCCCCATTATCCTCGTCACAAGATCTGATTCTGTATACATAGGCCTAGATATTTATTACCCCCTGTAACTCCTAGGTTTTTTCATCTCCAATATAATCAATTAAAGATTATGGCCCGTTATAGTCGAGTTTTACCCAAAAAATAAAATATAGATTTTTCTTCCTTTTTCATTTACCAATTTTCAAGCAAAAATAATTAAGTTGTTTACTCATTATCCGAGTCAAGATCTTATTCTTTCTGTATACATGTGGGCATGATCTTTATTTCCCCCTGTAACCCATTGGTATTTTCCTCTTAAATAATGAACTCAATTTGATTACCCGTTCTATGCCTACATTATAGACGAGTTTCACCTCGACAAAAATATAGAATTTTCTATTTTCTTAGCAATATAGTACAGTTATATTCACCTTTGATTGAGGTATCTCGACCGCAAAGTCCACCAAGTTGTTTAGAAGATACAGGATTCGAATTATTTGCGGCAATATATTGGCTGTTTCATGGTGGGTTTATGTGTGCACATTTCTAAGAGAGTTCCAAACGCCAAATCAAAATCAGGAAAAATACAAATGTAAAAAAATCACCAGAAAAAAATACTCTATTTATTTTAAGAGAACGGTCTAACAAAGAGGCTAATACTTTTCAAACTTCGCAATATAATAGTCGAGTTACACCTCGAACAAAAATCACGGATTCTTTTTTTTTTATAAATTGCAATTTTTCTAGCAATATAATTAAGTTATTTACGTTTGATCGAGACGTCATCACAAGGCCAGATCTTATTTTATTCTAACATTCTCCAGGAAGGTTACCCTTAGCTCTGTTAGAAAATATTGTAGTCCTCCTTTTTATAATGAATTTTGTCTTCATTTTTGGAAAATTATAAAAGCATCTATATTTTGCAGGTTTATTTACTATAGGCCTATAGGTTGACAATTAGCAATAGACTCAGATGTAAAAACCAATGTGAAAATCTTGGTATTTTTAACTTGGTTCCACTTTTTTTCATAAGCCATAATTGTAAGTTTTCAGCAACGTATAACCGCAAGGTGTCGCTCTTGAGTCAGTTGTAGCATCTGAAGACATCTCTGCCTAAATTAAAATAGAAGAGAAGGAAACTTTATGAAATCAGGGATTTTGTATCATATGTTACAAATTCCTAAGTAGGCCTATCTCAAGTTATTTGTGTGTAACAATTGCATCACTTTTGCCCTAATGTCTGTCATTGTCATGGTGTTGACCTCAGTCGCGAAATGCATCAATGTGCAGCATGTAACTGTCTCTTTGTGTACTTTTGTGCTGACAGAGGATCGTGATCTTGACCTTGATCTTCACCATGACATCAGTCGACGTCACTCAGTCGCCTACGTCATCCTTACGTCATAATTATAAGATGATGTCAATAAAACAAGTGAAGGTATTTCATGTATGAGAGAAAAACATCTACATGCCTATATAATTAACCGTATTTAGTACATAGCTATTATTTTCTTACACCATGACTACGTCATAAATAGTTTAGTTTGTGGATTAAAAGCCCCTGCTTCGAAGCTCCGAGTCAAAGCTTCAAAGTCCATGATCATTGATCTTGTGGGATGCTCATCTTAGATCGCATTCAGGATACACAGATCTCTGACCCTTGATCTTAGATTTATTGACCCCTGATCTAATCATGATTCCTAGCCAAGCTTACAGTCGTCGTCATTGTCTGAACTCGATTTTATCCGAACTAAGCCCCATTATCCTAGTCACAAGATCTGATTCTGTATACATAGGCCTAGATATTTATTACCCCTGTAACTCCTAGGTTTTATATCTCCAATATAATCAATTAAAGATTATTGCCCGTTATAGTCGAGTTTTACCCTCAAAATAAAATATAGATTGTTCTTCCTTTTTTCAATTACTATTTTTCAAGCAATAATAATTTAGTTGTTTACTCATTAGCCGAGTCAAGATCTTATTCTTTCTGTATACATGTGGGCATGATCTTTATTTCCCCCTGTAACCCTGGGTATTTTCCTCTGAAATAATCAACTAAAGATGATTACCCGTTCTAGGCCTATATTATAGTCGAGTTTAACCTTGACAAAAATATATTTTTAATTTTTTTTTTAACAATATAGTTCAGTTATAATCACCTTTGATTGAGGTATCTCGACCGCAAAGTCCACCCAGTTGTTTAGTAGATACACGATTCGAATTATTTGCGACAATTATTGGCCGTTTCATGGTGAGTTTATATGTGCAATTTTTTAGGGAGTTGTGGACGCCTAATTAAAATCAGGAAACACACAAATTAAAAATCACCAGAAAGAAATATCCTATTTATTTTAAGAGAACGGTCTAACGGTGGGGCTAAAACCTTTCAAACTTTGCAATTTGTTTCACCGCCGTTTCCTTCCTGTAAATGTTATCCCAATAATTTGGTTTCCTTTAGGCATATATCCGAGTCAATCTGAGTATTTCTTGATACGTGTATGCCTAGATCTTTATTTTCCAGGCTATTAACCCCGGATATTCTTCTCTCAGATCATAATCAACTAAAGATGATTACGGTATCCGCTTTATACATGTATATTATATAGTCGAGTTTCACCTCAAAAAGAAATCACGGATTCTCCATTTTTTTAATTGATATTTTTCTAGCAATATAATTAAGTTATTTACATTTGATCGAGACGTCATCACAAGGCCAGATCTTATTTTATTCTAACATTCTCCAGGAAGGTTACCCTTAGCTCTGTTAGAAAATATTGTAGTCCTCCTTTTTATAATGAATTTTGTCTTCATTTTTGGAAAATTATAAAAGCATCTATATTTTGCAGGTTTATTTACTATATAGGTTGACAATTAGCAATAGACTCAGATGTAAAAACCAATGTGACAATCTTGAAATTTTTAACTTGGTTCCACTTCTTTCATAAGCCATAATTGTAAGTCTTCAGCAATGTATAACCGCAAGGTGTCGCTCTTGAGTCAGTTGTAGCATCTGAAGACATCTCTGCCTAAATTAAAATAGAAGAAAAGGAAACTTTATGAAATCAGGGATTTTGTATCATACCTTGTGGGGAAAAACTAACATAATACGTATTACATTACGATTTAATGTGTTTAACTCGTTGGCAAAGTAATTGCTAACTCGATATTACGAAAATTGTTACAAATTACTAAGTAGGCCTATCTCAAGTAGTTTGTTTTGGTAACATGTGTGCATCACTTTTGCCCTAATGTCTGTCATTGTCATGGTGTTGAACTCAGTCGCGAAATGCATCAATGTGCAGCATGTAACTGTCTCTTTGTGTACTTTTGTGCTGACAGAGGATCGTGATCTTGACCTTGATCTTCACCATGACATCAGTCGACGTCACTAAGTCGCCTACGTCATTCTTACGTCATTAAAATAAGATGATGTCGTTAATACCTGTCAAGGTATTTCACGTATAAGAGAAAAACATAACATGCCTATATAATTAACCGTATTTAGTACATTGCTATTATTTTCTTACACCATGACTACGTCATAAATAGTCTTCAGCAACGTGTGACCGCAAGGTGTCGCTCTTGAGTCAGTCGTAGCATCTGAAGTCCGTCATCTCTGCCTGAATTGAAAGAGAAGAAAACTTTATAAAATCGGGGATTGTTATCATACCTTGTGGGAAAAAAACTAATAAAGTATTTAATATATTACGATTTCAATGTGTTAACGCGGCGAAGTAAACACGAAATAATTAGCTAGGCAGCAATGTTATTTTTAAGACAATTACCATTTTCTAAGTAGGCCTATCTCAAGTATTTGTTTTGGTAACATGTGTGCATCACTTTTGCACTAATGTCTGTCATTGTCATGGTGTTGACCATGACATCAGTCGACGTCACTCAGTCGCCTACGTCATTATTACGTCATAATTATAAGATGATGTCAATAAAACAAGTGAAAAATATTTCATGTATTAGTTTGTGGATTAAAAGCCCCTGCTTCGAAGCTCCGAGTCAAAGCTTCAAAGTCCATGATCATTGATCTTGTGGGATGCTCATCTTAGATCGCATTCAGGATACACAGATCTCTGACCCTTGATCTTAGATTTATTGACCCCTGATCTAATCATGATTCCTAGCCAAGCCTACAGTCGTCGTCATTGTCTGAACTCGATTTTATCCGAACTAAGCCCCATTATCCAAGTCACAAGATCTGATTTTGTATACATAGGCCTAGATATTAATACCCCCTGTAACTCCTAGTTTTTTTCATCTCCCGGCAATATAATCAATTAAACATAATTGCCCGTTATAGGCATATGTCTTTATCCTCCTCTGTAACCCTGGATATTGTCTTCTGAAATAATAAATTAAAGATGATTACCCCTTTTAGGCCTACATATAGTCAAGTTTCACCTCGCAAAAATATAGATGGGTTTTGTTTTCATTTTTCATTTTTTTTTTGCAATATAGCAGGGCAATATATTTCAGTTATTCACCTTTGTTTGAATAAGACACATGGACCGCCAAGTCCACCGGTTGTTTAGTTATTAGTTATCATGTGCACGAACGTCTTTATTTCTGATACTGAGGCAGAAAAAGGGTCGGGTTAAAAATGGTTGGTCACGGGCCCACCAATAATTATGGAGGATGCCTTCCCCCCCTATGCTCTGTATAAAAGGAGGGCCAAAAAAATTGTAACTGAGCAAAAAGTTTAGTTGAGGGCGCTGTCTGTGACTAGCAATCTAGCAATCCAGTGACGGTACCCTGCCTTCTTTGTATAATATGATTATATAAATATTCAGACACCAGACTATCGATGACGCACGGTCACAACACAGTAAATCAGTGTGCAGAATAAACCCGAATTTATATCCGGAAAGTGACATCATTTTAGTACCTAAAACACGGTTTATTAATATTGCCTGTGTTGAAAATAAGTAAGTAAAGATGTACAGTTAAAGACGAAGTCGGTTTAATGATTCGATGCTTCTGTACTTTTGTAGACATTCATAATATCGTTGTTGTTTCCAATTTTGTTCAATGTTTGTTTTGATCTGGCAGTCGACCATTTTTTTGTCAACAGAATCAGCTGAGTTCGTGTAGAATCGCTGCCACCCTAACTAAACGTTATCCAAAGACGAAGTGCTACGACTACGAGAAGGCTGTACAGTTTGTGAACTAAAGTTTCTATACTTTTGGTGCCAAGTTAAAGGAGGTCCTTTTTTCTGAGAAGGCATAACAACTCGCATAAAATGTCTTCGGCAATGGAGAGTATCCTTTTGAAACTGTAAACATAACATTAACGTATACCCTACATTTAATATTTTTATTAATTTTAATATTTGTTTGTTTTTTATTTTAGGGCAGATTGTTGAGCAAACCACAACGTACCTTTTTCACAGATATTTATTTTACCGAACAAACCTTAGATTAATGTTTTATTTTAGTTCGTGAGAGATTGAAGTTTTACTTTGAACTTGACATATCGAGTTGTGTGACTAGCAGTTCATTTATATGAATATCATGATTAAAAATACCCCATTTTCATCACAGACATACTGACCGTGCAGATAAAACAGCACCATCCTCGCATTTTCTATACAAATAATGCATTATAATTTCATAGCGGCTGCTATATGTTGTTTTGGCTAACTAAAACAAAAAAAAGTAATCTGAGACTTTTTTTTCACCCACCATGCTTTGCGAAACACGAGAATCTTACCAGAAAATGGATTGGGGCAACCTCAAGGCTCAAACGTCCACAACTTGCTTAAAAAATTGATGTAATATCTTAAACTTTGCAAGTTACAAGCTTGTAACCATTTTGAATTACTGTGGTATGTGGGCCGAATCATGAGTAAAAGGCCCTAAACAATTTTTTTAGATTTTTAAGCATTCATGGGAACTTTCTGGTTTCACACCTGAAATTACAAAGTACAATCTTTCCTTAACAAGTTTCATTATTCAGAAAACCTTTTTCAGCTGAAATTTGCTGCAAAGCAAATGGATCGCAATTCCAAGAAATGCGAAAAGGAAGAGAAGGTGGAGAAAGGCAAATTAAAGAAGGTCTGCGTTTCTTCTTTTTTTGTGATTAATTTATTTATATACATTTATATTTATTTATTGATATATACAGCTGCATGCGTGGGGCCAGAACTCACACGAAGCCGGGATTTTAAAAAGACCAACGTTAGCGAATCTGGAAGGCGGGTGCCGAAATAACAACACAACGGTCTCGGGCCCAATACAATTTTTGCACATGAATATAAATAAAGGAAATTTCTCATGCCGGATTTTTACTGGTTCTCTAAAATACTTTGCATGCTGAATTCTTTACAGCTAAACTAATGGCAAATTGTTATGTGTAACACTGCAGAAAACAGTAATACTAAATACAATTACATGTACAAGTTTCACCAAAACAAATTAATAGATTT
This sequence comes from Crossaster papposus, assembly GCA_037893245.1. Taxonomy (NCBI): domain Eukaryota; kingdom Metazoa; phylum Echinodermata; class Asteroidea; order Velatida; family Solasteridae; genus Crossaster; species Crossaster papposus. The sequence continues at coordinate 297,976 of JBAIAA010000650.1, read as the reverse complement.
AATATTTTTTACTTCATACTTGTTTCACAGGCCATTCAGAAGGCTAACATGGAAGGGGCACGCATCCACGCAGAAAATGCCATCCGACAGAAAAACCAGAGTTTAAACTACCTGCGCATGTCGTCCAGGATCGATGCTGTCGCACAGCGTGTACAGACAGCAGTCATGACACAGCAAGTCACCAAGTCCATGGGAGGCGTGGTTAAATCCATGGGTGCTGCCTTAAAATCTATGAATCTGGAGAAGGTAACGAGCTCAATTCTTGGTGTCCCCCCCCCCCCCCCACAAAAAAAATGACAATTTAATTGTCCGTGGTTTCTGTATGTAATTCTTTTATGTCTTGTGGAAAAGGGTAATCTTCTCTAACACAAATTTGACTGCTTTAAAGGGTAGAGTGAACAAGTATCTACTTAAGGGGATCAGTTTTTCAGTCTAAACTTTTCCTGGTGTGAAGCTAAGAGTAGATAGAATGAACACAGAAAATAACTTCTTGAATTTATTAATTATATACTTATGGAAACTTTACTCTAATAACAACATTCCTACAAAACTTATGCACATCATTGGGCTGCATTGGTACATTGTACGTGTCAGTGTTGTAGTCGAGGCCGAGACCGAGAAAAGGCTTTCGAGACCAGCCCTCTGGGACCAGGTCTCCGAGACCCAAGACTTTGCTTTGACGAGACCGAGACCGAGACCTTCAAAGAAGGTCTCGAGACGGTCTCGAGACCAAGACCAGGTCTCGAGACCTGTATGAATGTATTTCAGAATGAGCATGTTTTCCGCAATAATTTTCCACAAAGATTTGGTCAGTTTGTCAAGCTTTTCATTACCGGCTTTTTTATTTTCGGATTCTCTCGTGCATTTAGTTCATGTCTCACGGACTGCGATTTATTATTCTGTCGCACAGGTTACGCGTATCATGGACCAGTTTGAGAAGCAGTTTGAGACTCTTGATGTTCAGACCGAGGTGATGGACCAGGCAATGGCGGGATCAACGACTCTCAATGTCCCTGTGGCACAGGTTGATAGCCTGATGCACGAAGTGGCCGATGAAGCTGGGTAATTATCTCTGATCGTTAGATTAAACATCCAAAAGGAGTTAGGGTTATGGTTTCCCTGAAACTACTGATTTTAGTCGTAGCATGTAATTAACCCCCTTTTGAGGAATCTACTGTATTAGTCACATAGTTTGGAGAAATGCTGTCATCTTCTTTATTCCTTGAGATTGTTGATTCTCATAAAATGTATGGGTTTCATTAAAATGTTAATAAGGTACGTCTTCCAGTATACCTCGTAATTTTTCAAGACAGAAATAAGCGATATCTTTACAAGCAAACCCAAATTACAAAACTGTACACATTTACTAATTTCATTTGTTTGTGTGTTATCTTCCTCAGCTTGGATTTGAATATGGAGCTGCCAGCTGGCCAGACCAATGCCCTTGCCGGAGCCAGTGCAGCATCAATGGAGCAAGACGAACTGTCCCAAAGATTACAACAACTCAGGAATCAATAATTCCAAAACAAATTTCAACATTTTGCTTGCGGGCATTCAGTTGGGGCTTAAGATGGTGGGATCATTGCTTAAATTCTGGCTCTTAATTTGACACTGATCTTACAGAACCAGGCCCACTTATTTTCTTTTACATGTATTTCTTGTTGCTTGTTGTTAATGTGTATAAAGATATTTTAAAAACATTTGCCCTGTGCTGTGAGGCGCACGAATCAGTGCCGGTTTTTATTTGGCGTTTTATAAGCCCCGAAACCCCAAAACAATACAAAAATTATAATATTTAACGAAGCATAGGCTCTGATGGGTACATAACGCAGCTCTAAAATGACAAATGTACTTTATAGAGTTACAGGAAAACTGGTCACTTGTACTTGTAGAATAAAAAGAACAGTGCAAATTTATTAGAACAATTTTGCAACAAAAATTATTTTGAGCCACAAATGTCTTAAGTGTGGTAGATAGTGACCACTGGTATATTTTTTTGTATCACAACATGTGGTTAGATTAACAATATCTTATTTAAAGTAAATGTGAATTTATTTTATCTTTTAGTCCTGTTCACATTTATTTAGAACAAGCTATTGATCTATGTACATAATTGACAAGAGGTTTTAACCAAATTAATTTTTTCATATTAGGTATTAGTTTGGTTATTGTTAGGGATGTGGAGGGTACATACATGTCGCTATATATACACATTTAAAAGGTAGAATTTCGAAACATTTTAATACCAAAATATTAAGAAATGTCTTACTTATTTGAAAGTAAATATTTATTCTAGGCATCCAGCAAAATGATTGCGCTAGGTATCCTGTAGTTCCGAAATTTTTTATTAAAAATAATTGCCTTCCAGCGATCGATCGGGGAAAAACAAAAGAACGACTGCCCGACGCAGGTTGAAAACGAATGCAGTTTTTTTTTCTTGCTTTTCTCAGCATCCATGATTGTAAAACGTTGGACAGGTCAGCTAAACGATATTTACTATAAAATACAACCAAATCTACCCATTCCTAATAAGTCGAGCAATTACCAATAATGTATCCTACCTTATAGTAAAGAGGTAATGAATGACAAATACAAACTGTAGAATTACCACGTACAACCACTCAGATCTCCCAACTTTATTATTTTTGATAAATTAGCATAACTTACAACTGATGCTGTAAATTGAAATTTGTAATTCTGGTATGTTTGCTTTATCATAGATAATTTAGATATGTATGTATTAAATTTCATTGTAAATATTTCTCTAAAAGTAGGCCTACATAAACCAAAAACAGCAACAGGAATATTACATACATGTAATTAATAGGTCAAGAAGCCTAAAGCTTTGAAAAACATTTTATGCACATTCTCAACGAAATTGTAGTTAAATAAAACAAGAAAATAACATGATTGAATGATGGTTCTCTATCTGCTAAAAGATTTGCATGGACAGGCCTTGTTTTTTTTGTGGAAAATATAATAAACAGAATGTAATTACAAATCCTTGTTGATGTGTTTGAATTAAAATGTTTAAGTGCCTACCATCTCGGAGATTGCATTGATGATGTATAAATTCCCCTATGGTATATCATATTTTATATGGTTAACCTGTAACATTTCTTTGTTTTAGAGGTGGTGATGGGTTTTTTAGGTTTTGTGGGGGGGGGGGGAGGGGGTTGAAGAAAAAAAAACATTAAAAAAAGAGAAAATCGTGTCCTATTTTAGATTAAATTTTTCGGGAGTATACAAATTTCGGGAATCATTTAAGTAGTTGCAAAGAGTAAACAATAGTGTGAGCGACAAAAGTTGTAATTTTGCCAAGTCGGCGCGCGACAACATTACATTATATTATATAGCGTGCACCGTAAAGTTGGTAGTGCGCCCTCACGAGGGCTACCACTTCAATCAACCATGGCGTCCTTCATCGGATCACGCGTGACAGAAGTAGAGAACAAACCCACTGAAAAACCGGTTGATCGTGAAAAGGTAACTTATTTTCAGTATTTAGTTAATTGTGACAATTTATAGGCACTCGCCATGCAATTTTCATGTAAACAATCAGCTCTGGAAGTCTGAATTTTTATGTTTAACCGGGCGGTAACGCGGGGTATCTCGGTAACGCTACCCAATTTGTGCACGTAGAAATGAAACAGCGCCATATCCCGCGGCCTTGTGCCCCAAATTACCGCGGTGGTAGCAAAAATGCAAATAAACAGGCTTTAATTATACTATTTTAAATTTATACAATAATAAACATGATTTTGTTTATTACAAAATTAACTGTATGTTTGTCTTGCATTAATTTTTTAGACATGTCCACTGCTGTTGCGAGTATTCTGCAACTCTGGTCGTCACCATAGAGTGGAGGAATTTGAGCGTGGAAGAGTACCACCAAATGAACTGCAGATTTACACATGGTAATTTAACATTTAACGTTCTTACAGTTCGCGCCAGAGGACGTATATACACGCAAAGTTTTTCTCAAATTCAAAACGGATGACGCATAAACACGTCAAGAGCAAGGCCGGAAATGTCTGTCAGCAGCGAGCAAGGCCGGAAATGCGTGGGTGTGCTTACCAGAAACATCAGCCTGAACCCGCTTCGGACCGAGTTTTGTTAAAAATAATCCGGCGCGAGCTGGTTGAATAGTAACCAACATAATGCAACTACAGTTAGAAACATTGATCATGCTCCAGAATTATCTCTCGTCTCATGTAGCAAGGTACTTGTAGTTTTGTTCTTTCAAGATATTTAACAAACTCTTCTGATGTTCTTGAAGGATGGATGCATCATTGAAAGAGCTGTCGAGTCTGGTCAAAGAAGTCAACCCCGAAGCAAGACGCAGAGGAACCTTCTTCAGCTTTGCCATCGTCACTCCGGACAACAGACGTCCAGGCTATCATCTGAACAACATCGGCATGACCTGCTCTGGACGGAAGGGCCCAGATGATGCAGTTGCCTTGGCAACGTCGTCATTTCAAATTGGAGATTATGTGGACATTGCAATTTCGTTGCCGACAAGAGGCGGCGGTCCTCCACCTTTGAGAAGAGACAACTGGGGACGGATGTAGATCTTAAGTTTTCGTACTCTAAATGTAGATTTTCTTCTAAATGAGACGGACGTTGTAGCTAGCTTGGTCTCTTTTTCAGCCAATGAAAGATATCTTCTGCCTTCTCAGTATTGCTCAGCTGTTACTGGATTGTCAAAGCTTGCACCGTTTTTTCATTTATTTTTAACCACTGACTTTTTACAATGTTAAATGCACTTGCAAGTTGTAGTATAAATTCAGAGTTGTTATAATTTTGCACCCTAATTTAGAAGTCCGTCTTCTCAAAAACTCACTGGATTTGTTTTCGCTTTAACCTGTTTGGGAAAAACTATGCGTCCACGTCCAACACAAACTGGTCAAGTTCTGGTATATACAAGCAGAATATAGCCCTTGTTGCTTTACCACATGTCATGAACACTACTATACAATAAATACAATCCTGGGGGGGGGAGGGAAAATGGAGGAATAGTTTATTTTATTGATACTCGTTTTAAAAATAAAGGAAGCAGTGAAATTGATGTTAGAAGAGTGCATGAAGTTTTTCTTTTGTTTAATTACATCGTTGTATAAAAAGCTTAATCTTTCATTTAAAAGCCATTTATTTTATAGCAGTGGAATTCCAAGCTGATGCTAAACTCGATGTTGGAATATGTAAATTTTCAGAAGATTCTGGCAAATTGCCCAACGCAAAGCCTCTTGAGAAAATAGTATTTATTGGTACATGTACTCGCAAGGCCACACTTTAAAGAAACAAATTTATTTTGCTTTTGGAATGTTACTAATGTTCAGACGAAAACATTTAATAAGCACCCAAGATCATCAGTTCATCAATTTTCATAAAAATATACTACACCTTGAAACAGAGTTCAACAAGATTCTGTTTTACTAAGATACATTGTCTATTAAATCCTTTATTGTAAAGTTCACACTTTCCACACACAAATATGGAGAAAAGCCAAGAAAAATTCATGATTTTTTCATGACAAAAGAATGTCCTTTCATCCAGGTGAACAAACCTGTCTGGTTTGTCTACAAATAACCACTGCTCCACCTATGCCAGTGAATACATTTATTTAAATCACTGAAATTTGAGATTAAAAAAAAAGGTTTTCTTGCCGATTTTAACTGCCAAACTGTTTCATTACTAAATTACTAATTCTTTGAAAGTATTCCCAAACCAGATTAGTTTTTTTATAATTGTACACACACTGCAATGCCCATACCCCCTCCCACACACAATGCAGCTACGCCTTTCCTCCCTCCTGTTTGTTTGAGCGTGTGCAGAAGCGTCACGAGAATACGTGCACCCGAGGCTCCTATGGGGTGACCCAAAGCAATAGCGCCCCCATTGATGTTAACCTGGACAAGAAGAAACAAATCAAACAACAGTTTTAAAACAAGATGGTGGTTTGTTTTTTGGTTTTTTGGGGGGTGGGTATGAAATTTGGCCCTGTCTAAAAAAATGGTTTGTTGGAAGTTACAGCTTGTCGAAAACAAAATTGTTGCTTTTGCTGCAAAGCAGTTTAAAGGTGGCTTATAAAATAATTGTTGATAAACTTTTTGATAGATTTACGGGGCAGGGAAGGGGATGTTACGCGAGTTTACAAAAATGTTTAATAATTACATAAAAATGCAAAATGACCTTTACCTTAGCCGGATCTAGTCCCAACTCCTTGACCACAGCAATAGACTGGGCAGCAAAAGCCTCGTTCAATTCAAACAGATCCACATCTGGTGTTGTCCAACCTGCCTTTACCAACTGCAAGTAAAATTTCGGAGAGACACACAAGACGTTAAAGAAGTTTCTAGAAATACCAGTGGTTGCCATGCCAGCAACTACTTGTTCAGAACACAAATAATATGAGCAAACTGATGAGAAAGCACAAACAGTACTTGGAACTTTACACACATTTTAGAAAAAATAATGGTCGTAGGTAAAAGCGATAATTTAGAGTTATATAGAATCCTGACGAGTTATATTTGAATATACAAAAACCTAATGCAGGTGACGGGCTCAAATCTCAAAAGATTTACTATAAAAATGTTTTCTTTAAGACAAATTTCTCTGGTTCAACTCTCTGACTCTTGGCATATTGTCACTCCACCGAAATTACATTTGATCAAAAAGCTGAAAAAACCTAGACTTACAGCTTTTTTGATTGCAGGTATAGGTCCAGTTCCCATGACGGAAGGGTCCACACCTGCCTGTGCCCAATTTACAATGGATGCTAACGGGATGATCCCCCTCGTGTCCGCTTCACTTTTCTTCATCAGGACCACCCCAGCAGCACCATCATTTATACCTATTTAAACAAAAAGGAAATTATTAACCATAATTTAATCCCGCTATCAAATAGACCATGTGACTTTGCCACCAAAACGTTGTCTTTGGCTATCTCCTGCTGTAAAATTGACCGTCTAGCAGAAAAAAACACCATATTTTTGGGTTTTTTTAACCTCTTTTACTGACAAAACACTGATGGGATTGCCAATTTGAAAAAAAAGTCTAAGAAACAGATAAATGGTCTGAAAGGTCAATTTTTTACTATAATGATGATGTCTTCCTCTCGGAATCGCTGGTCTGATTTCAGATGTAATTCTGACAAATCTAATTGTTGTTTTCGATTTTTGATAATTTGTTTGTGGCAAACGTCTATAAACAGAACTCTTGCACACATTTTGAAAAACTCTCAAGTTCCGCTGACGAATCAAATTTAGGACACTTTTTACCTGATGCATTTCCTGCCGTCACTGTGCCTGTTCCATCTTGAATGAATGCTGCTCTGAGTTTGGCAAAACTCTCAATCACACAACCCTGCCGTGGAAATTCATCCTTCTTTACAACCGTGCTCCCTGTCAAAAGAAAACAGAAAATTCACTCATCATAAAAACACCTGAACCCATTTCTCAAGATGAAGTACAGCAATGTGCAGCCCTCGATAAAATGAATTTTTAAGTTTAAAGTTTAAAGTTAAAAAATAAGTGGCATTGTGTCAATGTTTGTTTAAAAAAAATTGAGCTAAAATACCTTTTTGTAATATTCAAATGACAGGATCTGATATATTGTAACAAACGTTTCAGGTCAACAAGTCCTACCTACCCTTCCTAAGGGTAATTGTCACTGGAACAATTTCCTCATCAAAGGCTCCTTTTCCCTGCGCTGCTTCACAGCGGAGTTGAGACTTCAGGGCAAACTCGTCTTGCTCCTCCCTCGAGACGTTCCACTGCTTGGCAACGTTCTCCGCTACAACAGACAAACAATATGAAGTGATTTATTCAGAGTAGATATTTTTTAAACCGGCAAATGGAAAATAATTGATAATACAATTATACATGTATGAGAGAAAATATTATGTAGCTCTGTTTGTCAAGATTAATTGTTAGAAAAAGAAAACCAAAAATAAAATCTACCCATGTTTGCAAAATCATTTCAAATTGGGGGATTCAGGACTGTTAGGATTAAGTGAGAAATTGTAAAGGGTGTGTGAGTTTGTTTTTTATTTGAAATAGGGGACGTAGAACAATAGAGGACAATAGAGTCCCCTATTTGAAAAAGGTCCCTGATTCCGATTCGTGTACAAAACCTGTGGGAGGTCTTCTGAAAAAGTACAAACAAAAGAGGGACAATAGGGGGTCCCCGATTGGAGGCATATACACACTTGAGTGGTTTTTTTTTTTGGAGGGGGGTAACATATATAACTACATTTTAGGGGCTGAATGGGTGGATGGCACATGTGGTCAATGGGGTGTGGAGGGGATTGCACGGCAGGAGAAAAGGGCTAGGCATCTTCTCTGTCAACACACCTGTTATTCCCATGTGATACTTGTTGAAAGCATCTTTCAATCCGTCAGACAATAATGTGTCTGACAATGAACAATCACCAAACTTGACGCCATTTCTCATATGGACTGTATGAGGTGCCTGTAAATAAATAAATAAATAAAAATGAACCAAAACATAAGATTAAATGAGTAGAGGTCTACCTTATTATTTTATTTATATTTCAAATTAATTAATTAAATGTATAGAGCAAATTAACATCCTCAAGGATAAAGTTTCAGCGTAATTATACCTTGCTCATACTCTCTTGTCCACCTGCTACAACAACTGTTGCATCACCACATTGTATGGCTTGTGCACCAAGAACAACAGCCCTGCAAAGTAGTCAACAGAGAGGTCATGAACAAGAAAATGTTTTAGTCCAGTAAATATAATGACAGTTTTATAAAAAACAAGTTCAGTGTTGTACTATTTTTAATTCCAGTGGAGATAAAATTGATAACAGTTCTAAATCCGGCACTAGCACAAAGATAACACTAACAATATTCCTAGACAAAGCTCTATTGATTGTCATATTTTTTTTTTTACAAAAAGCCTCCTGCCTAAAATAGGATCCATTCAAGTCTGTACAATCAGACCACTGATAATAAATTTGAAGTGGTCTAATTCAAGCATCGGTCAAAGGTTTATCTTTTTAAAGGTTCAGGTTTTTTTAGGGACAAGTTTATGTACACTGCCCACGAGATGACTGGGCAGGGGAGGGGTCAGAGGAGGGGGCAGTAGATGAGGGAGCAGGAAGGAAAAAGGAAGGGGAAGGGGGGGCGGAGAAAGGGGCGGGAGGGAGGGGGGGCGGAGGAAGGGCGGCGGAGGAAGAGGCGGAGGGGAGAAAGGCGGAGGGGAGAAAGGGGGGGGGGGGCGAAGTAGGGGGGCAGAGGAGGGGGGGGGGGGCGAAGTAGGGGGGCAGAGGAGGGGGGGGGGGGAGGAGGAGGGGGCAGAGTGGGGGGGGGGGGGGGGGGGGGGGAGAGGGGTGCAGAGGAGGGGTGCAGCTTTATTTCCTGGCCTTGAGGAGGGATACTGAGTTCAACGAAAGTTGGGCAATTTTACATACCTCAATCCTGACCCGCACACCATGTTGACGGTACATGCGGGTACAGTGACTGGGATTCCAGCATTAACACTGGCTTGTCTTGCTGGGTTCTGACCCTCTCCAGCTGTTAAAACCTGACCCAGAATGACCTCTGACACATCCCCAGGATTGACCTTTGCCCTCTGTAGGGCCTCTTTGATGACAATTGTGCCGAGCTGGTTTGCAGCCAGAGTTGAAAGTGCCCCATTGATAGAACCTTTTTAAAGAAAAATAAATATTTGATAATGTTGAAGCGTGGTTGAAGTTCAGACAATCATTCAGGCAAATTTTGCTCCCTTTTTAGCTGACAAAATTAAACATTTCCTACATTTTTATGAGACAAAGTAGAGGTTCTAAGTATTACGCCAGACAAGTTTTAAGTCTCAAATAAATATGTACAGGCGATTTTTGTAAAATATTTTGCACCAGAGGGTAAAGCCACATATTTTGTTAGAGCATTGGAGGAATAAGAGCCTCCATGGTTAGAGTAAGACTATACTTGTCCATCTGTTTGATCGATCTCAGTCGGATGAAGACTATGGAGAGATTTTAAAAACAGTTTACCCACTACGAGTACTAAATGTATAACTAAGTACACTGAGTAGGCCTACATTAAAAAAGTGGGTACCTGCAAAATTTTAAACTTCCTGTCATATCATATCACACTCACAGCCAAATAAATTCTGCGGAATCTGCGCATACTGATTGAAAAAATGTGGATTTGCTGGTATATCACATAATCAAACATAAAGCTTTACTACTCATCACAGGGGTTAAGATACTGATGTGATGCTCATGGACTTAATACATACATCATGTACCCAATTAAAAAAAAAAAAAATTACAAAAATCTAACAAATAATTAAATTTAAAGAGAAAATAAGCAATCTAATACATTTATTTATATTTATTCTAACAAAATTATAGGCCTATAAATTCGTTGTTCTTTTCCAATTTTTATTTTTTTTAAAATGATGAAAACAGCTCCCTGATTAAATTACTTAATTAATTTATTAATTATAAACTAAAGTAACTCTGAACTTCACTAAAATCTCTTCAAATCATTTTAAATAGAGCATAAAGAATGAAATGTTAAATTTTGTTTACCAATTGGGGTGCGAACAGCAGACACTATCACCACTGGATCTGCCATCTTCTGCGATGAGGAAATTCGCTTGAAACAAAACCAAGGGAGCAACTTGACCTGGCCCGAGCAACACAAGTATTGAAGTATTAACCGCACGAAGCACTACGGAACTAATGAATGGCGTGGCTGAGCTTAGCCTTGGTCAAGGCGAGTTCGTCGTTATCCGTCCGTCGTTATCCGTCCAGAAATACACTGTGCGCGCGCCCCGCATATATGCTGCTAGCTTGCGCCCCATGCAAAGATACAGCGCGAACAGCGACCTCATACGGCCACTATTTATGCAAATCTACTGAGGCTACTTTTTCGCCTTGGATCATTGGGTTTTTGAAATCTTATGTTTTTCCTATATTTTGCGCCACATTTGTGGCGCATGACCTCGTATGCGAATACAGATAAGTATAGGCGGGGCTAAGATGTGAAGTGTCCAATCACAACGCGGTTGAAACCCGACGTCATCAAATTTGATGCAGCATGACATTTAAGACAAAATGGCAGATATTCAGCGTCGTCTTTCGTCCGAAGATCTGTCGTGTTGTTTGAATTTTGCAGCGCAAATATTATCCCTCGAAGATTTTAGACCCGAGCAGCGAAAGGCCATTAGAATCCTTTCTTCGTGGTCTTTGTGAATTTGCCGACAGGTTATGGCAAATCCGTCATTTTTCAGGCAGCCTGAGCCCCATTTTGCTCGGAGCTCACACGTACGGCCAGGTACTCAGCGTCAGTTTTCAGCGTGTTCGGTCAGTTTCTTATCGCCGCATAATCGGCATTAACCCAGGCATGCTGGTCTGTGCGGTATCGCCACATTGTGGTCCAAGCATGGTCCAAGCATGGTCCAACGCTGTGGGGAGGGGGCATGTTTACGGCTGCAGAACCAACCTTCAAAGTGATCGCAATATCGTAATTTAAACAGGGACAAGTGTCTTATATCCCCAATAACTCCTCAGATTATTTTCTTGGCAAAATTCAGCCGGCAAGGTTTTTAATTATCAGTTCCGCGTTTTACCGAGCCACGGTTTTCAGATCAGCTGGATTAGATTTGTGCGACATATAGGGCCGAGTTCGACACGTTTCAATAGAGTCGCGGCCTTCTCCAGTCACCGCGGTTGAAAACTCAAAACTAAGCAGCTAAACACAACTAGTTTTAATGTCAACCATAACAATGTCAACATTCAAAAAAATACCCAGCAAAACGAGCGAAAATAACTGCGACCCTCACCAATCAAGCAATTAAGACAGTTCAAATCTTCATGTGTAATTCCTACAAGCCTTCGTAAAAATCACTCAACTTTCTCCGATAAAATATGTCAACGATGGCGGTGTTCGTAAACACTTGCGAGCTAGCTATGACCTTTCACCGCTAGCTCAAATTATGCAGTTTCTACGCAACGATCGACCAATAAGAAAACGACTATAAAGGTCAGCTTAATATATTAGCATAATGAGCACCGCCCCCAAAACCTAATGATCCAAGGCGTTCGAGTATCCTCAGTTAGTTTGCATATAATAGTGGCCGCGTGAGGTCGTAGTTTGAGCTCCGATTACCGCTGCGCTGTACGTACGGACGGGTAACGATGAACGCCTTGACCAAGGCTAGGCTGAGCTGTGTACGATCGATCGATAAGCCCAGTTTATTTACAAACCCAGCTGAATCACGTGCAGTATGGAGTGCCGAAAAGACAACGTTTCACGGGGATAGCGGATGCAGGCGAAGCGTGCATGAAGAGGGCGTGGCATGACATGTTACGCGACTTTTCATGTGAATCATTATCAAACATTCAGTGTGAAGTAAAACACCATTGTTTTATCCCGATATGTTACACTATTGTCTAGGCCTAGCACATACGCTTACTATAAGGGATCAATTACTGGTAAATTTACTCGTGGACAGGTTGATCAATCTCTATACATGTAGATTCGCATCTTCATAACAGGTGCAACTACGAGTATTTGGGATCATGGGCAACTGACGACAAAGCAAACAAGGGAACAAATTAATAGTTATTCTCTATACAAGTCAATGATAATATGAGTAATCCCTGAGATTTGCAGCCTGATGAAAGACTGTCTTATGTAGACAAAAGTGGTGGGCATGCAGTCGTGTTATAGTCTGTATATTTTTCTTGGTAGTATACTCCGGTTCTTAAGAGTCTTTTTATACTAAAGAGACCTATCTCGGTTATTGATATACTCGTCTTGTTGATATACTTCAGAAGTGACGTTGTCAAAATATATAGTCTCGCTAGGTAGACTTGATTCTCGTTCATCTTGTATCATCAGTGCAGGTATTTCTTGAAGAAAATCTACTCAACTATTCAGCGTAAAATAATATGGAGGTTCAAATGACGTACGTGATGATTTTCTTAGAGAACAATTTCAAACTATGCGCCTGCTGTTTTACTTGCTGATTTGTGCCGTTGAAGGAGAACATTATTTTCTTTCTGCAAATATCTTGAAGAAGCTATGAAGACTACATGGCTCTCTTAACTTTAATCTCTCCTTCATGACATAATGAAAGACCAGATCATCAGAACCCACCCACCTCACACCTTTAAAAATGAATTAAATTGTTGTTTTAGGTATACCTTTTGTTAATTCAAATTATGTATTGATCCGTTTTAATATACTTTTAATATTTAAATGGTTTGCTGGGAGTCTTACAATAGCAAATGTTATAGTTGTAAAAGCGTGAACAATCTGTTAAATTATTCGGTTACTTAGTCATTAGTTCAGTTTTTATATTAGGTTACTAACCCCCCCCCCCCCCCCCCCCCCCCCCCCCCCCCCCCCCCAATTTCACAATGGCTGCAGCAGAAATCAGTGCAGAACTCCCAAGCGACACGTCTCTCACAACACAGTTAATTAATTTCTGGAATACCGCATCAATAGAGAATTCCTATTCTCTTACGAAGACAGCAGGCGTGAATTTGTTTCCATTAACCATGCTTTCAATTGCAAAGTTGACTTTAGGACCTAATTAGTTCAAGCGGTATCTCAATTGTACAGCCTACAATTTATATGGTGACAATAGATCGTATAAGGCAGTCAGACATAAGTTTAATAACGTTGACACGTGCGTGGTTCATCTGTCAATCAAGACGCATGTACACATTCTATGACTAGCGGACTATCTTTACAAACAATTAATAGGCGCGTGCCTCCAACTTAATTTAAAAAGATCATAAACAGTGAAACGGAACTTCACTGGCCACGTGCCAACTTTACCTATATATAATACTACGGCCCAGGGGCCAGCTCACGCATTGTTACTCTTCGACATTCTTACGAGGAATTCACAGGTGTTCATCTCTTTCATATTCAAATTACTACAAACATATACATTTTACTACAACGCCAAATGGAGTAGAATCAATATTCTAAGTCATGTTGCTAAAACTAATTCGGCCAGAGAAATGAGGTTTTTTTCATGAAGCCCCGACTTGGGTCCATTTTTCAAGCAAAACCCATTATTTTTAGAATTAAAAAATGTACAGGTACAAAAGACTAAACATGGACCTAAAATCTTGTAAATAAAACGAAACCAAATCACAATGCAATAAGAATTAGGCCCCCAAAAGTCTGCATCCGAATACATATAATTTCAAAATAGGGTAGGTATAGGTGGGTATATTCTTGGCAATTTCATGAGTGTGTTTATTATATTAAACGTAGATGACTGCTTGTAGTCAAGGGTAAAATGTAAAGTAATTGCTGGGTAGGTAGGGTAGTCCCCTAACAGGAAGCAGAACCAGTGTTATATTTTGTTGGCCTTATGAAGAGATGCATAGTAATTCCTGCAACTTTGTGGTAATGTTTTGGCAATTCCCAAATGTATTTTTTAAATCACTAATTAATCGCGGTCAGTGCATTGACAACATGCTGCATATTCCTAAACCAGTAAAACAGGCAATACTTTAGTCTTGATGTCCAGGTGTTTGCAATACTACAATTCGATTTTCTATGACAGCGGTTTATAATGGAGAACTGTTTTCATTAAAAAGGCTTGCATGATCTTTACCAGGTAGATCAAAATAAATTCAATAAATCAATAAATCAATAAATCAATATAAATAAAATGTTACCCTGGTCAAATAAGTTCAGTAGTAAAAATAACCTTTTCAAAGGGGAACTTAGTTTAACTGTGACTTTACCCTTAGAATAAAATAAAATAAAATGTATACTCTTAAACAAAAGTATAGTTGGAACTGAAAGCTTAATGTTACAACTTGTCTTGGGTTTTGATTGAAAGAATCATGGTATACAAAAACAGCCAGGTGCGAGAGATGAATAGTAAGAACTCAGGAATTCGGGCACACGGCCAACTCGGATTTTGCGCAGCTTACAAAAGGGCAGTGATGAGCATTGTCACATTTTTTTTTAGGTCGTGTCCGAATTGCTGGCTTTTGGTTTTGACTAAGGCTGTTGCTATGCTGTTGCTATATGGGCGGTCATTGTCCGCTCTTAGCAACAGCATAGCAACGGCCGAAGTCACAGCCAAAGCCAAAAATTAGAACATGGCCTAATTCCAACAAGGAAGGGCCCAGCTTGCCTATTTTAGACTGAAGAGTGTAAAATACACGAGTGACAGAAATGGTGTTTTAGAATGCAGAACATGTGCTTAATTATTATCTGACAGCATGACTAAAATTATGTGAAATGTGTAACTATTTTTTTAAATGCAACAAGTAGGTCCGAAAATTAAGGTAAGTCACGTTAAAGAACAACAACATATTTTACGCTGGTTTAGGACAAGACAAGTAGCAGAACATTACCTTCAAAACAATAACAATGTGTAGGACTATGATTTTTGTAAATGCAACCATGCAGCCAGTAAGCTGTAGGGCCTAGGTCACGTAAAAAAAAAATATTTACGCTGATTTATGACAAGACAAAGAGCAGAACAATACCTTCACAACAATAACATTGTGTAGGACTATGATTTTGGTGAATGCAACCATGCAGCCAGTAAACCGTAGGGCCTAAGTCACGTTCAACAAAATATATTTACGCTGATTTATGACAAGACAAAGAGCAGAACAATACCTTCACAACAATAACATTGTGTAGGACTATGATTTTGGTGAATGCAACCATGCAGCCAGTAAACCGTAGGGCCTAAGTCACGTTCAACAAAATATATTTACGCTGATTTATGACAAGACAAAGAGCAGAACAATACCTTCAAAACAATAACAATGTTGTAGGACTATGATTTTTGTAAATGCAACCATGCAGCCCGTAAGCTTTAGATAGGGCCTATGTCACGTTAATTTTTTTTTATTTACGCTGATTTATGAAAAGACAAAGAGCAGAACAATACCTTCAAAACAGTGACAATATGTAGGACTATGATTTTTGTAAATGCAACCATGCAGCCCGTAAGCTTTAGGTAGGGCCCAAGTGACGTTAAAAAAAATATACGCTATTTTATGACAAGACGAAGAGCAGAACAAACCAAGTTATTTACCTTCACAACCATAATGTCATAAATTACAACCCACCACAAAAAAACCAAAAAAACACAATTTGTGCCACTTACCTCTCGCATCCACGTTTTAAAAACTTACCGAAGAAGAACTCTCACTTCGTCTTACAGATCATTCGACAACATCCAGCACATTATAATTTCCAGGAGAACACTCTTCTTTTGGTTCAGGAGAACACCGTTTTGGCTCCAGTGAAACAGGCCTAAACGTCGTCAAGATTTAAAGTCTGTTCAGTCTCTCCACGTCCCGAGAGCAAATTGTCTTCGCACAGACACAACCATGGTTCTCATGTTGGGTCAAGTTATCCGAGTTCGACTAATCCTTTCGGCTGAGGAAAGTTAATAAGAGAGTCAGAACTAGTGAAACCTTAAATTCAGAATCTTTTTAAAAGTACGACGACGATTCTTGCAAGCTGCACGCAGCAGCCGCAGCACAGTCAACAGCGTTTCGTGATGGAATTTTCCACAGAGGAAGAGAGCCTCTTCGGAGCGAAAATGTTCCATTCGAGAAAAACTCACGCTCCACTAAGTAACTGAAAACGTTCCTTCTAAAATATGGCAAGATAAAGTCGAAAAATCCACATTGTGTAAGTTGTTTTTGACATGAATTCCAAACGAAGAACGATTAGCATCCTTGCGACTTGCTAGTCGATGGCGGATTTCACATATCTGAAAATTCGCTCGTGCCTACCGCCCAAAATTCCACAGTGCAAATTTGTCGAAAAGCAGACGAAGAGGTGAATCGGTCAACCGGACTACTCAGAGATCCTTGGGCATTTGAAATGGCACAAACTGTTCTTACAGAAGATCTTAAACGAAATTAAAAACAAATATACTCCGAATGAGAAAGAATATTAATCAGGGATAGCTAAATTGAGATTCCTTCCCTAATAATCGATGACAATGGGTCAGCAGTGGGGCACTATTTCCATTGACCTCTGCTCTGTAGACGCGTATAGATATATTTAGCAAGTGCGGGGATTGTCAGTGGTTCTCGTGATTGGTCAATGTATTTCTTGACGAATCGTTGGGATTGGACAAGCCAGATGCACCAGGTGTTAAGCTCATTGTGCGACATTTGTGTACAAGGGCTTGGCATTACGCAATACAATACGTGGCTATACGTGGCTGCTATGGAATAAACCCGGCCCGACCACCCGTGAACGGCATGGCATTAATGTGTGGGGGACAGATAAAGATAATTAATGACAGGATTGAAGGGTAATTTAAAATATAATGTACAATGAAAGAAAATAGAAAACAATCACCAGGCAAATTCTATTTTATTTTTTCAACGGTTACACTTATTTTCTACCTCACTGAAGTCGAACAAAATCCCCACCCTTATTTTACAAATAAATGACTCAATCTACAACGATTATAATATACATGTACATGTTTAAATACATGTTACACAACACCACACATTGTACCGTGCCACTGTGTTATTGAAGAAATAATTACACAGTTAACGCCCCGAGTTTGGTAGGCGGAGTTCAAGGGGGTGGGGGGGGGGGGGGTGGGGGGGGGGGAGGGTGAAATTTCTTTTCACAATGAAATTCCTTTTCACAAAAATCATAATGTTCATTAAACATTACATTTAACATTGCCTCAGAAGCAAAAGACCCAATGCAATGTGTAAATGACATTGTGCTTTGGCTCCCATTGGATAGCGCACATGTAAACAAAAAGTGTGACGTCATTACGTCTTTATAGGCTATTAACGGATTACAAAGGTAACTTTTTTTCAGCAAGTCAAAATCACAGAAGCATACATATAGGGGTGTAGCAGAAGATGTAAGGGGGGGGGGGTAAAGGGGGTAGGGTAGAGTGTAGGACGAGGAGGGTGTAGGGTGTAGGGTGTAGGGGGGGGGGGGGGGGGGGGTGGGTTTTTTGGGGGGTGGGGGGGGGGGGGGGGGGGGGGTGGGTAACTGCTTTGTGAAACTTTCTTAAGCTGGCCCCACTCTGTTTTAAACAGATGAATATGAATCTCTACAGAATTTTGTGTAATCTACTAATGTACATGTACAGCGAAATACTACAAAAATAACACCATTAAAAATATAATACACGTTTAATCAAAACCTCCTTAACCAGATCTAACTAACAATAAAAAGACAAAAACTAATCACGATTTAAATCTCACACACCCCACAATGTTAATGATTTACACTAATTGTTAACAAAACCATCATTATTTTTAGCTTTAAATAATGTCAAGTATATAAAGGCATTGTGATTATAAATGTTTTTCCATTAGGAAATTATTTGGTATCTAAACTATTTTCTATGACTTCAGGTGAAAAATGCATTTATTTATGTAAGAGAACTAATGTATTATATGTATGAGAAATCATGTTTACAGTGACCTTAATGCTGAACATATTTAATTATCTGCTAAATGTTTATGCAATAATGGGACTATCAAAATAGAAAGCATTTCAATAATTTTGTTTATGTAAATAGTCTGACCTCTGTCATTAAAAGGTTAAACATAGGAAATAATTCTAGTCTTAAACATTAAAACAATTCTACTTGGATAAACACAACAAACAATACAAAATACGAATATGCTTACAAAAATAAGCAAAGACCCAATACTTCACTGAATGTCTCTAATTTGGGCTCAGGTCAACTTTGTATGCTTAACTAATAATGCAAGTACTCTCCGGCTTCATTAAAATTGCTTGTTTTCAGACACAAAGATGTGAGTCGGAAGCGAGAAAAATGAAAACATGGCAATGGCAGCCAGTAGAATGATCACAAAATTTATGTTCAGGAAAACCTTCGTGCATCTGCTCTGCTGAATGTCCACAGGCTCATACTTGGTGCAGGTGTCGCGGCGGCGTTCAGGCTTTGGGGTGACGTCGTAGCTCGCGTAGCCGCAGAACCACTCGTAGCAAAGCCGCGTGTTGGACTTGCTTCTCCAGTGCGTCATCTCTTCTGTAACTTTCAAAAAACAATCACGAAGGGAAAACGTGAAGTGAGTTGGACTTATAATGTAAGGGTACATATTTGCTGTGCATTTTGGCAGGCGGAACCAAAACTGTTTGGACTTCAGGTACATCAAGTCAACACAAGAAATGGAGATGATATCACTGGATCAAATTATTGAACAGTATTTTCGACTGCTGTAGTTTAATATTAGTAATGATTTTATTGCACAAGTATATACTTATAATTGTATGTGCTTGACGTCAAAAATCAAATGATGGCAAATGCACTTCCTCTATCATGACAAACCTACCTTCGTAAGCATCTTCCTCTATAAGAAGCTGGAATGGGTTAGTGTGGACAGTCTTAGATTTTTTCTCGCAGCTTTTTGCCGCGGCAGAACTGTGTCGTCTCCAGAACGTGGTGCGGATGAGCTGCAATCATAAACAGAAAGGGTCAACAAATCTAACAATCTTTAAATCCCCTTTAATTTAAAAAAAAACCAAAAACATATGCGGAGGATCAGTGATTTAAATTGAAATTTTGGCATCATGGGCTGTAGTTAGGGCGTCGAAATATGCAAAGCATCTACCAATCCTGTTTGTGAGAATTTGCCTCGCTGCAAAATTTGCATTTCCAAACTCTTTGTGTATAGAAGTAATTGCCTCATACAATATTAAAACAACAAGCGATTTCCCCAGTGGCAAAGTCTATGTAGAGTCAAGAAGTATTTCCTAACAAAATTGTAAATGTTTCTCAGTTCCAGATTCATGTATTTTCAACTTTTTGCACCGATTGACCTTTATTGAGATGATAATTATATGAAAAAAACACAGCGTCAGGTTGCACATTCTTACCTCCACTCGCTACGCACCAGACTTAAGAAATATTTAACCAGTTCGCGCCGGGATTATTTTAACATCGCCGAGCCAACGGACGGGATTATTTTTAACGAAACTCGATCCGAAGCGTGTTCAGGCTAACAGTGCCGGGAAGCACACCCACGCATTTCCGGCCTTGCGCGCTGCTGACATACATTTCCGAACTTGAACTTGGCGTGTTTATGCGTCATCCGTTTTGAATTTGGGGGATTTTTGGCATTTATATACGTCATCCGGCGCGAACTGGTTAAGAAATGTCATACTTAATAATGTGATTTCTACTTAATCCACTAAAACCCACTTGTCTGGAATCTGGTTCAGTTGTGCAGAGGCTAATGACGACATCAACAATCACCGTCACCACAAATATGATCAGAGTGATGTAGAAGGTGTGAAATTTCTTGAAGAACATCGGACGAGCATCTTCAGTTCCACAGGTTGGCTCCGGGTACACAATGCTGCATACTATGTGTGCAATGCCCAACACTACACCAATCAACAGAGCAAAGAAAGATCCCTGCAAAAAGAAAGGACAGAAATTTGCAGAGTTGTAACGAGTCACTGATTTGTGTGACTCAAGTTGAGTTAATTCGAGTCATTAGGTCAAGAAGGTCGAGTCGAGTCACAGTGTGTAGTCCAGTCAAGTCACAGTATGTAGTCGAGTCAAGTCATGTATTTAGCTCGAGTAAATTTGAGTCACAAATATTTGAATACTACACCATAAATAAACACGTTACATTAACACAAGGTGGAAGTCTACGACACGTACGTTTGTTGTATCATGGAGGAAAGAAAACAGACGGCCGCTGTATATGTATACCATGTATGTACTTAACATAAACCGGCACTGGCGTAAGTCATTGCAATTTTGTTTCGCAAAGTCTTATTAGCCTTCACTCGAGTCGAGCCATTCTGATGAGGGATTCGAGTTGAGTCGAGTCATGTACCGGCAGTGACTCGAGTCGAGTCATTTAGCCATCAGAACTCGAGTCGAGTCGAATTGCAAACAAATGTGACTCGGATCAGAGTCGAGTCGAGTCGAGTCATTACTAAAAAAAAGTACCTTTTCGTTTGCCCTTGGCCACACAATGGCCAGAAGAAATACTGCTGCAATAGATGGAGCAAAGCCAAACTGGACCTTCAGGATACCAGTGAAAACGTCAGTCATTCCCACACCAAAATGGACGGCAGGGACCCAGGCAAAACAGACCAGCAGCATCACAAGGATAGAAGTCCTAAAAAGTGAAAAACAAGGAGCTTGGGTAAGAAAATACTCCTGAATGCAAATGAGCGATGAAATATTCTTCTACAACACTTATAGCAGGAAAGATTGTTCCATCCTGACGGCAATTTTTTTGTTCTATATTATCTCAATGTCGAAAAGACGTAAATCTGGGACTGATGAGAAACATTTCCAATTTTGTTAGAAAATGCACTCAATTCTCCATAGACTTTGTATACAACCATAGAAATATTGGCTGAATACTCCCGAAACAAATCCCGATCTGTCATTACTAGTACCACCCCCATCCCCAGATTATCAAACAGTCCGTAATCCAGAAGTTTAAATCTTTGAATAACAAATTTCATTAGCAGGGGATGTAAGGGAAATAGCACATTCCCGTATCTCCTTTTGGAACGGATCTTCGGAAAGACGATTCCAAGCTTCTTGATCACCCCGGGAGGCAGCCACCACTCTTTGATCAGTTGGCTTAAGACCGATGTGTCCTTCCGAACCCCAGCCAACAAAAGCTGGTTTTGTTCAAGTACAAACTACTGTTTTGCTTCAATGTTTTACCTGGCAGCAGCCATGGCCCATCGGTTCATTAACCGTTTGTTTACACCTCCCACGATATCGACAGTGATGATGGTAGCAGCGCTGTTGAGTACAGAAGACAGATCAGCCATCGCAGCAGCCAACATGACTACCAGTAGGACACCGTGGAGCCCTGGAAAACAAACGAAGGTCATTCAAAGGGACAGTTGATCGGCTTTCAACAACCTAATATCCTTATTACCCTCAACCCCCTAATCTTTACTTTTGTCAGAAATAAAGGGGAAACCCTATAAGCCAGTTTGTTAAGAGACTGTAGCCCTAAACCATATTCAATATATATTTTAGTTCAAAGTCCCTACCTATTTTGCAGCACTGTGTTGATTGCGGGGAAAACAATTGCAAGGTTTGTAATCAAACCGAGTGAAGGGTTGGATAATAACGAATACTTGCTCGATGTCTCTTTGTGACAAGTATAATTGTACATCTGGAATCGTCTCAATTTCCATATCATTGTCTTAACTAAAGGACAAAAATAACGTTTTTGGTAATTCAAAACAGATGAGGAATAAACATGTCACGAGCAAGGCCGGTTATATCTGTCAGCAACTGGCTTGCAGTGAGCAAAGCCAGAAATATCGGCCTGAACCCGGCTCGGATCAAAGTTCATAACAAATAATCCCGCGTCTGGGCCCGGTTAATATCAAAATAGTCCCAGCATGAACTGGTTAAGTGACTGAATGCTTACGTACCCTGTGGCAAAAGACGCATGATGAGCATCGGGAACGCCATATTACTACAGCCTTGGGGGTTACCACATGCTGCCAAGCACTGCTCCTCCGTTGCACAGCCAACAGCATCTGATAAGGTCAATCATTTTAAAACACCTGTCATCTGCGAGTTCAGTATCACATGCCATTACTGTGCCAACATTTGAATGTTGTCTCCATACATAACTACGCTCTTATTGCAGTGGTACAACTGCAAAGACCAATGTAGCCATTCTTTCATTGAAGACAATGAGAAGAAGGTACAGTGTTTTTTTGAGGTGGGAGGAAAACCCCAGAAGAATATTCTGGAAAAACCCAAGGATTCAGTTTTTGAACCCGGGTAACAGCGGTGGAAGGCGAGGAAAGAATCGCTACGCCAACCCGACTCCCCAAATTATAAGCTTTTACTAAGGGTTCACTAATGAAAAGGTTGTAAGCAACTGGCTGAGGTGCTTAAATACAGATCGAAATATTAGGCCCTCTTAACTTATTTGATTATGTGCTTAAATACACACGACTTAATTGCATGCATGTGTGGTACATGTACCATCAACATGAAAAGGAGTATTTCTCTGTAAACAAGGAAAGAAGATCTACACCTACTAGCATACAGGCTGCGGCTGATCATTCCCGGAATCACAAGGAGAAACATGGGCAAGATCTTGAGATACCCAGCAAAGATGCAGCCTCCTTGGGCATGTGACAGGTTCCTAGCAGTCATTGCCTTCTGAACTAGCAGCTACAAGATACAATGTTATTAGGGTTAAACTTAAAGGGGCAATATACCATTTGCAACTATCCAAGAAGTCACCAAACAAAATACTGTTGAATAGCATATTTGTTGTAAAGATAATAATGATTCTAAACTCTCTGTGAAAATATACCGTCTGGCATGCTGTTATTTTGAAGAAAATAACAAAAGAATGAAATTCCTAAATGTTCGTCTCAGAGAAGCACTTTTGGAAATTCCACAAATAGTGCACGCGAGTATTCCAACGACAGGCGGCACACGCGTTGGTGCTACTCATGGTTCTTTCAGTGCGTGACACGCGCTTGAGCTGCAATCAACTGGCCAAGAACGCAGCAGCATTGAGCAGCAATGACACCTGTCGGCGATCTGGTGGTAGCTGCATCGGATTCTGTTAAAATCTATTAGCGTGTGTAATCCTTTAGCACTTATGGTACATTGTATTACATTGTATTACATTGTATTTACTCCCCAGCGAATCCATGAAACCACAGATTGATAGAGCAGTTTGGGGCGGTATGAGGACCAACAGATAGAGCAGTTTGGGGCAGTACGAGAAGTAACAGGTAGGGCAGTTTGGGGCAGCACAAAGGCTCATCAAAGAGTTACATTTAAATTCCTACCTGGTCTGCGCACCACATCCAGAAAACATTGCTGCTGTAGCCGAACAGAAAGGCAGTCCATGGCAAATCAGGCTGACTGGGATCTCGGAGCATGAAGAATGCATTCTCCTTAGGGAAACCACATGCCTGGCCCATCTTCACAAAACTGTCGTTTGAAATAGACTGTGGACTGAAATATTTCTTCTTTAACCCGGGGTATCCACCGACTTCCATGTATGCTGTGAAATTTGTTTTTAGAAAGAAAACAAATATAGGCTATCTTTGGATACAGACTATAAAAGAATCCTGTTTTGGACTTTGCAATGTGAGAGATGAGATCTAAATATCTACAAATATGTTCCACAAATTTGTAAATATTATAAAACAGGATTACTTTACCATAAGCTGCGAGAATGGATGAGCCAGCGATAATGACAAACGTCTGTACAACGTGCGTAGCAATAACAACCCCCAATCCTCCTGAATAAATGAAAACACAAAGTAATCTTATTGAAGAATGTCACGCTGGATGCCTGTTTCAAATAAGTAAGATATTTCTTAATAATTTGGTAGTAATTTGTTTTCTCGATATCTGCAAATGGAGTATCCTACCTTTAATTCTAGCTGTAACAGAATGCCATTTGAAATTGTTGATGCTAGGAATTTACCTGGAATTGTGTACAAAGCCACCACTAGAATCAACGGGACGATCACCACGTAAATGCTCCAATCAGGGAAGATTGATTGAAGAAATGCAGCAACGGCAAACAGATTCACCTGATGGAAGAAAAATGAGAAAAGTTATTGAAAATAAAAGTATAACGAACACTACATTATGGCTTTAATATCATGCCTGCATCACAATGTATGTTATTAAAAACCGTACAGTTCTTAATCCTTACATTTTATACAAAATTGCACACCCCCTAGAGAGTTATATTCTGATCTGTTCAAATAATTGTTCAACAAAGCGCGTAAAAAAGAAGCAATTAAAATATTGAAACTTATCCTGTGTTTCTGTTTCTGACTGTTTAGTTTAGAGAGGATTAAGTTTATAGATATAATTTGGTCAAGTTGTGAGATGCAATAGTTTTGTGAAATGGTTGGTGTAACTTGAATTAATTAAACACAAACGAGTGAAAATAGTTCAGGGGAAAAGGTGGTTGGGTGAAAAGGTTGAGGTTTCAAACAGGGTTTAAAGAATTACAACAAAATGTTTTGGGTGACTCACAGACAACCTGACTCCAATGTAGAGCACCAGATAAATAATGACCAGTAGGATGCGAATGCGTTGGCCACCAAACCGTCTGTGAATGTACTGGGGAAGGCTGAACACCTTAAAACATAACAAACAGTCATTTAATTGATGGAAAGTTAAACTCGTTGAAAATCTTTTTTTCTTTTCTAAAGCTTTTGGCCTTCAAATGTCCTACAGGCCATCTTTTTTTCTAAGGCTTGGTAAACCTGACATTTAACATCCAAGTAAAAACTTGGTGCATATACTGTTCAATTAAGACAAGTGCAGATGCCATGCTCAGTCTTAATTGCAAAGTTGCAGGTGTTTGCAGGTGTTATTATACTCACATTGCTCGTGATGTAGACTGGAACAAACACCCATCCAAGTACCAACAGAAAAGGCAGTGCCTGAACAAAGTAAATAAAAGTCCATGAAATTGCAAATATGTTGTTTATATGTTGTTATTAGAATATTTGTAAACAAACGATAAACATGAAATTTGGCAGACAGTTAGACTATAAATGGCAGTCATTTTGAAAATTTGAATTTTGTTGGTGTTATTCTACCTATATT
This sequence comes from Crossaster papposus, assembly GCA_037893245.1. Lineage (NCBI taxonomy): Eukaryota > Metazoa > Echinodermata > Asteroidea > Velatida > Solasteridae > Crossaster > Crossaster papposus. The sequence continues at coordinate 272,371 of JBAIAA010000650.1, read as the reverse complement.
TATTTTCAAAGGACAAATCTGCAATGGCCCTATAGCCAAATAGCTTTCTAAATGACATACTATGACGGTGTGCCAAATACCATGCTTTTATCGTTTGATTGAACAATGTTTCCACCAATCTGACAAGTGAATGTTGAGACATTACAAGTATTTCCGTGGCTGCAGTTGCAAGGCCTGTGAGCGCTCCACCCCCAGTTAGTGAAATAATCCTCTCGAAGCTCATGCTACTGGCAAAGAGTGAGGCTCCAATCTAAGAAGAAGAAAAAAACAGAAAAGGAAGAATATTAAATTTAGTTGAAAATTGGCAATTTTATTACCTTTCTCGTTCTGCACAATAAAAAAATTAGAAATATCAATTTTGTTAAATGTTTACTTGTAGTTGCATAAATGCACAACTTGAATTCAAACTTTGCTCTGAATAGATTTTGCCAATTTTTTATTATTATTATTTTATTTTGCACAATTATAAAGGGGCATAACATTTCATGTTTTTGAAGCTCTTCTTTTTGTGTTAATTCAGGATAATAATACAGAAGTCTGGTTAAAGAAAACTGCAATGCCGTGAATATGTCTTTTTCATTATTATTCAAAAGATTTTAATGTAAATGTTGTCTCTATCAAATACGGACTTAAAGTTTACCCCAAACCACGTCACATTGCGATTTCCCAGGAAATAGCCCTCCTTGCTTCCACGTTCAGATCTCCAAAGCTTCTGAAAAACAAAATAAAATATTTTAGTAAGACAAAAATGTGGCTTGAAATTCTAATACAAATTCACAAGGTGTGTATATTAATACAGGGCAGACACTCGCACTAAAACTTTTAAGTTGTTTCCATAGTTATGTTTTATAACTGAAACATGTGAATATGCATGTCCAGCCAAACTAAGCAAAATTAAATTGATGCCCAATGTTGATGAAGAATTTAGGAAATTGACTGCAGTGGTGTTTGAACCCGTCCCCACTGAAATGCCGAACAAACACTCTAAACACTGAGCCATAAATGTACACTTATGCTGGCCGCTCCGAAAAAGAAAGTAATCAAATGTATTAAAAGTCATGCAAGTGTCTCAATAAGATAGCTACTTTGAAGATCTAAATGAATGCATAATGGAAGCACTTAGTAAATAAAAAAACACAAAATCACTTACAAAAGCTGCCACGGCAAGTGTCAAGACTATATAGATTACGATGGTTACTATGTCCCAAGGTACAAGAGTGAGTTTCTCCATCTTAATTTACCTGAGACAAAAACATAAAACAAAAGATACATCAGTAGTTGTCTTAGCCTTACAAACAGGGCTGTGTGAATGGCTGTCTCTTAACTGGCATCTTATTAAGAGAGTCATTATAGCCTTGTTTGTAAGGCTATGGTTGTCTATCCATAGTTATAGATCAGTAGACACGCCTTTTAGATAATGAATGCTGGAAAGAAGCAACATGTATACAAACGAAATATTGTATTTATTTTCATATAAACAACAGATTAAAAAACCAGCAGGCATTCAATTTGAAGAAAAAAAGGAATGGAATAAAAAGGAATGGAATAAAAAGGAATGGAATAAAAAGGAATGGAATGAAAAAAATACTTACTGCTCTGGGCAAAAGTTACTCCATAAATGAGCATCCAAATCCAACAGTGTATTAACACTCAAAATTATATTACGTCCTTGAATTACTTGCCTGGTTATCAATCAAAGTAAGCTCCACACAATAAGGCTGCCGTCATAGTCTGTTGGCTAGCTGGTTCTCATGAAAAGAATTTTGCATAAAGTTTGGGATCCACAATGCCACACTTGAATGCCATCAAAATAGATGTTTGGTATAGTGACCTGGTTCAGTATATATTTATGCATCACAGCTTTATGTGTTTTGGATCTATTACTTCACTATATGAATCCTTCTGCACGAAGCAATTAGCACAGAAAAAATTACCCTCCCCCTCAAAAACGAGCAAACAAACACCCCCAACCAATCAATCAACCAACCAACCAACCAACCAACCAACCAACCAACCAACAAACAAACAAACAATCAATCAATCAAACAGATCGTCATCATAATAAAGTAATAAAAATAACCAATAAAATAATTTCGCCAATTTTCACTACAAAAACCTTAACAAAATAGACATCGGTTATTTTCAAAATACAGAATATATAATTTTTGCACAAGCGAATGGGGTATATATCCTTCCTCATATTGTAAAAACGTTTAAAAAGAATACAAGTTAAACAAATGTGGGTTTGGAGTCAAATCTATGATTTTCTCTTTATGAATGTTAAAATCCTGAGGGAAAAACAAGGAACCACAACTATAAGTGCATTAAAAAAGCAAGATGTTTCTGACAAAGTTGATCAAATAAAGAAACCCTTCACGTGATTTCATTTTAGCTTAAATTTATTTCACTCCAAGAACTCCTAGTCTCCTACAAATTCTATAAAATAACAATCATACATAGTGCTATTACTTGAAAAGCATTAATCAAACATTTATCTAAACTGCAGATGCAACTATGAAGTACAGAAACGCTGATTAAATCTGTTATTATGTTGTCTCACTGAAGGTAAGTCATTGCAAAAATGATGAAAAGACATGAATCTGAGTTTGAGAAACATTTTATATTTTGTTAGGCAGTAATTTTAAAATGCACTTGACTCTCCATACCATGTGCACAGCCACTGAAGTGGTATCGTGATACTACATTCTTTCCAATTTCATGTTCATCCATTAGCTAATTCTTGTATCCCAAACAATCCTCCAGATTTACAATGATGCTGCAACAGATGATTAACAAACACACATTCAGTGTCAATAAGAACAAGAAATAGATTATAAGGCAAAGTCTTCAGAAATAGATTTAATAGAAATTGCTTCTCGTTTTAGTTAAGTTCCTTTTTCGCTCGTATTTTGACCTTCAAACAAATACACTATTACGATAACCTTTATGGTAGCACAGTACACCACATTACATGCAAATTTATCAATGGTGAATTTGAACATGAATTCACTGTACGATAAATTCTACAATACTTATCGGATGAAATTGCAAGTAGAAACCTATAAAACTTAGTTTGTAAACTGGGTGCGACACTTGCTGATACGTCAAGATAAAATACAGAATCAGCCATCATAGCTACTAGGTGCACGAACTTAAACATTCAATTCTTCAAAATTGGGCCTTGCGTTTGCAGAAACAGCCATAGTTCGTTCAAAACCCTCAAGCTCAATAAACAGCTGAGCTTACTGGAGCACATAGGTAAATGCAATGCTGGTTACCAGCCAAAAGTGCTTGGGATGTAATTGCCTGCAAATGGTTCTCCACCACATTTTGGTTATGGGTAATTCCGTACGTGGTATTTTGCTTAAATATTCTTATGTTTGCTATGGAATCAGGCCTGGTTTTTCTAGTTTGTTTTGTAGGTACTTTGCTTAATATGTAAAATCACTCTTGGAGATAGAAGGGTCATAGAATGTGTCCTAAATTGTAAAACAGATGTCAGATGCAATAGGGACACAAAAACATTAGACCCCTAATTTATGGACTGATCCTTACGGCAACTGCCACGCAATGGTTACATCATAACCCAGGCCCACTTAATGGTAGGATACACCATTGATAATTGCTTTAATTATCGAGAATGGGTAGATTTTGGAGGTTATCTTTTATAGTAAATTTCGTTTAACTGACCTGCCCAAGTTTTACAATCATGGATGCCGAGAAAAAAAAAGCAAGAAAAACAGCTTTCGTTTTCAACTGTTTTGTGATTTGTTTTTATAAAATTCAGTTTTTCGGAAAAATTACAAGATATTTAGCGCAATAATTTTGCTGGATGCCTGGAATCATTATTTACTTTCAAATAAGTAAGATATTTCTAATAATTTGGTATTATCATTTTTTTGATATCTGCAAATGGTGTATCCTACCTTTAACCTATCTTTTATCAAATAGGAAGGGATCATGATTGCGTCTAGATAACTCCGCATATTTGCTGCAAAGGTCGCCTCTTACTTTGAAGTCACTCATACAAGTATGCATGTACACCAAACACATCTTAAAACAAACTTGAAGCGAGCTTTTAATTTAATCGTTCCATAGGAAAAAAGCTGCCATCAATACAAGATGAAAATGAGTAAGATAAATAGGGTACACCTAGCTTGCTGACTGGGCACCTTGTCTTTTCTTGACTCCGTAGTTGTATACACGTGCCATGTCTGTGACAACAGGTTAAGGATTATACTAAATTTGCACGAGGGACTCAATACCTGCAAATAGTCCTCCTTGTCAACTTGGTTCCAATAATGGTATTGATAAACTCCCTTCAAATGTTTGCCCATCAAGCTTTGGTGGCAGATAGGCAGTCATCTTTTAGACACAAAAAACGCCACAAAGTTGAAAGGTGGAAAAAAACATGGAGTAGTTAGAGTGCTTATTAACCCTAACATAGCTTGCCATATGGTGTTAAAATTTGCCAGGATGGGTATGGTTCCTAGTAAATTACACTATGGAGTTTAGGTTAACCCTAACCCTCCCGGCTCGTTTGGCTAAGACATAACCTCAATCCTCCTATATCCTTCTGTAGTAAAGAGTTAAAAGCTCAAGGAACCTGGATCCTTCTAAATCCTTCTCAATTCTGCTAGTATGGCTATTGCCCTGAATCCTTCTAGATCCTCCTGCCTGCTGGGGGATGTTTTGGGGGGTCTGTGTAAACTGATTACTTATCCAACAAATTACCCTCAAACAAATGGAAGTGCCCAGTACAATGACCTTTTCATACCAGGACAAGGGCCACAGAAATTCCATTGTATGCACATGTGTTTCCTATTGATGATACATAAACATACATTGTCCAGGGACCCTTTCAGCACTGACCCACTGACCTTGCAGTATACACTTACCTTCCAGTACACACATTTGCCATGCACACAAATGCAAGCCCTAAAAATAACCAAGTCAGAAGCATGCATTCCCCATGCCATTACAATGTACACAAATGCAAGCCCCCTCCCCCATAACCTAGATCCTTCTGGATCCTATTTTGGGCAAGCTGCATACAACCTCTATCCTTCTCTTTCCTCTTGTGTCAAATACAGCCCGATAACCTCAATCCTTCTCAATCCTTCTCAATCCCTCCCATAGCAAAACCCCATCTGCCCTCAATCCTTCTGGATCCTCCTCCACTGCAATGTCCTAATAACCTCAATCCTTCTAAATCCTTCATTTTGTACAAGAGGCCGGATTTAGAAGGATTTGGGAGGGTTAGGGTTAATGAGGTTTCAAGTGCCTTGAGTTTGAAAGGATACTGACTTCAGTGGTGGTGTACTGATCCCTAAGAAAGTCCACGTCTTCGTCTACTTGTAGGAGACTCTCCTTAGCTGCGCTGAGGTTGCTGGTTAGTAAAGATTCTGCATCCTCAATGCTGTACTCTAACATTACATTGGCCTAGGAGGAACATAGGAAGAACATAAGAGGAACATAGGAGGAACATAGGAGGAACTTAGGAAGAACATAGGAGGAACATGGGAGGAACATATGAGGAACATAGGCAATTACATCAGAGAATTTGACCCAGCTGCTCCCTCATTTCCCATTTTTGACACTGATTCCCACGGTGTCACACTAAGTACAGAAAGGGTTTGCCTTAGAAAGAAAAGTTTAGACACCAAGATACATGTACACTAACCAATCAGGGGTAAAAGTCAACTAAGCTAAAAATTGCAACTAAATATGCAGATATGTACAATGGTAGACTTCTAACTACTACTTACCCCTAACCACAAGCATACTCTATCCGACGGAGGTATAGATGCCTTCGCATACACTTGGTCCGCTAGAAGGAATTGTGTGTCCATCTCCTCCCCAGATCCCTGAATTCATCGACAAATACAAGTTCTCTATTACACCTAAACATCCCTTAATTGTCTATTAGTTGGTCATTCTCTTAATACTAATAATTTGTGGCTTGTTCTGCTTCATTGTCATGTTTTGGTTTGGTATCTATTCTTGTACCTGTTTACTTCTCATGTGTTGTACTATCTCCAGCGTAGTTTTAATGTCTGGAATTTGGGATCTCAATCTAAGACGGGGAAAAAAAAAATACATTGACAAACAAATACATTAGACAAAAAAATACATGAGACAAAATTTTATATAATTTATGTTATTATAATGTACTTCATGATTTAAATTTAGTTTGCCCAAGATTTATTTTAGATCTTTAATTAAGGGTGATCTCCAGTAGTTCTTGGTTTTTATTTTGTCCATAAAGGCAGAAAGTTACAAGCTGTTTATTTGAATAATTGAATTCAAAGGTGTCACATATTTCAAACTGTATCGGATATATACGTTTGAAAACTATAAATTGTTTCATTTATAAGATTAAAACTGCTGCAAACTGCTTACTGGCTGGAATGTCCTGAAATATACAAAAGAATAAGTTAAGAGGGGCCTAATATTTTAATCTTAACAAGATCATCTTAGGAGATAAATTGGCTGTGTACATAAAACAAACATAAAACAGGGGACATGATGCACAACATGGTTGGAAGAACATTTGTTACACAGTGTTTAGATATATATATATTTATTATAAAGACGAACCCAAGTGATGTAATCATTACCTCTTTTTCTTTTGAAGTAAATTGAGCTCCATAAACTTATATTTATTGTGCTGCTCGTCTAAACGCTGGACCACTGCCGTTGGATCTGCATTTTCTGGCTTCAGCATAAATGCACCAACATCCTCCTGCAATAAATAGAGCAACACAACATTTGAACATATAACTTAGAAAATCTTAATTTCCATACAATTCTGAGTTGCCTTCCAAAGTCCACACGTATCAGATTGCATCATTTGTCAAAATTGTCAGCCTTGCTCACTGCGAGAGATTCATCAGGTCCACCTGCTGCACTTTGTTGCGTGTGGAACTGATTATTTCGTCTATATTTCATACTTCGGGAATAATTTTCATTGGCTTAATAATCTAAACTCCCAAGTGGCTCTTGATTCTGAAATGCTGAATGGTAAAAATTAGCAACCTATGAAAACTGGTGTGCAAATGAATAGATGTTTTTATCGGATGACGGAAAATACTTAGTAGTGATGTAAACTGAAAAAGTTAATTTTATAAAATATAAATATAAAATTCCTGGAACGAATGTTGCAACATGACGCTGTTTTTTCCTTTCTTCATACATCATCTCAACGAAGGTCCATCAGTGCAAAAATGTTGAAAAAACATGAATCTGGGACTGAGAAACATTTCAAATTTGTGTATGGAAATACTCAGAAAATTCTCGATAGACTTTGTACACAACAAGTAGCGTCAGGATACTACAATCTTGCCAAATTCCCCTTTCGACCAATATTTTATTTTCAGTTTGAGTCTACTAGCCCTTTAAAATGACATTCTTAGTTTAGTTTGATGCTTTGACAATGAGATGGATTTGAGAACAAAACAAAACCCCTTTAAAGTTGAACGTGCACCTGTCTCCCTCAGCACTAAATACTACATTTACTTAAAGTCACCCGACTATCCTCAGACATTTTCCTTGGTCACGACAACATTGTCTCCCATCAAATTAATTAAAATCCAGAATACAGAAGCATTACGGTATAAAATATATCTTAATATTTTCTTTAATATAAGAAGAACGAATACGTGTACAAACCAGGAATATTGCTTCGGGAATTCCCGTGTGAGACTTCGATTTCATCTTCTTGACGGACTTCGTTCCTTCCTCAACTAGCGCCATCATGGCCGTTTTCTAAACCCCAGCTTCGTCCCCGTATTGCTTCGTTCATGTAGTTTGGCAATAGTGATTAGAGACTAATAGTAATGGAGTCTAAAGCTGGGGTTTGGAAAAAGGCCATATGCATGCAGCGCTGTGTCATTAAACTTGTCACCAGTCCCCTGTCGGTCATCGCGTATATATTGGGCGGGGCTTTGTTTGTGCTTGGGAGAAGGGGGGGGGGTGGTGAGGAGGGAGGATACATTTTTTTGACCACAGGAAATTTTGAAATTAATATACCGAATGATGATAATTATTTTAGGTACTTAACGTTGTCTATTTGCGTGGAAGCATGAAGAAAACGGAACAAATTGTGCATTTTTGTAAAAAGAATAAAGCTAGAGCCTTCAATTTCAAAATAATTGAAAAATATTTCAGGTTTTTTTCTTCAATGATAAATATACAAGTTTTAATCCACGCTGAATGATATAGGTTTCTCTTGTGAAAATGATTTTTACTTTGCATGATGAATGAAAAATAGAAAATATTGGCCGAAATTGCAGGTTTATCTCATGCATGAGTTTGAAGGTCGTGTCCGATTTTACAACATAGCGGCTCTATTCACTTCCCATAGATTCCTGTGTGATGTAAAGCCACAGCCAAAGTAATTCAGACAACATAACCTTGATAAAGATAAACTGTAGTCTGGTAACCGTTCGCGTCTGCTCTAAATCACTACATAAAAAGGCTTAACGATAGGGACACCATACCTACAAGGAAAGCTGATTCTTTGTACACAATAAAATTCGCTTGTGTATTTATATTTGCACTAAAATTGCAGTAGGCTAAACTTGATGTTGTAATTGTGTACACTCCCTAAAGGTTATTTTCCCAGAAATACAGAACAGAAGAGAACAGAGCAGACGTAATCATGGCGTCAAGTGCAATGCTGAAGGTGAGATTGAGAACTAATGCATTTTATGATTTTTACTTACTAAAGTGAGTGGTGTGTTTAAAGTAAGCCCATATCTTATTCTTTAAATTTTCAGATGTATGTATAGGCTTAGTTTTAAAAATAAATTTAAGACATCCGAATAAAATGAAATCAAACAAAAATGTCACTTTACAGGCCTTAAACGTTAGCATAACATTAATCAATGGAAACCAATTATTTCAATGTAAACAAAGGAACATTTTGCTATGTTCATAAACAAGTAACTAATTCAATTGGGTTGTTTAATCATGGTTTAATAACGTTGACTAGTTTAGGAAGAATTAATTAATTAATTATTTAGAAAAGCAACACCACCCTGTTAATTTTGAAGATTCTAAATCTAATTAACCTTTTTCTATTTTAACAGGATAAGATGCAGCTACAGTTTGAGGATAAGTGGGAAGGAATGCGTCCTACCGTACTGAAACTTCTGAGACAAGAGAACGTCAGCAGAGGCGAATGGCAGGATCTTTTTTGGTAAAAAACAGAAAGAACGTAGTATCCTATTCCTAACGCTACTTCAGCATAGAGCAGTAGTTTACAAAGTTTATGGAGAGTAAACAAAAAATTCTAAGTATTTTTTACTAACAAAATTGGAAATGTTTCTCAGTCCACGATTTATGTCTTAACCCTAACTCCCTAGGGTGTGTGCCAAATCATACTGATTTTAGAGGATTTGGGAGGGTTAAGATAAAAAACAAACACACGTCAGGTTACAACATTCTTTCCAAAACCCAAGTCCTGAAAAATAGGGCCCAGGTACTAGTTAGGTACTGACTAGGGTCCAATTTATAGGGCTAAAGCATAACCTCAAAATCTGTCACAGTGGATCTAGAGTCTGAAACTGCCCAGCGCGTCCCTGTTATCCCCCAATTGTGGTAGTGGCCCCAACTATAGTTGGGCTGCCCAAAATATATTGTTGGGGCAGTCCCAACAATAGTCGGAGAATTCCTAACTATAGTTTGGGCAATCCTAAATGTCCTAACTGTCTGTGGTCACCAAACTCAGCCGGATCCATCTCTGATATTGTTCAGTGAGGACCAACTCTCAATAGTCTTGGACTTCTACGTACTGGTGTTGACAGCTAAATGCATCAAAGTGTAGCAGACCTTTCCGAGCAACTATAGAATGCAGGGCCACTCATACTCTCGACTTTATTTACCCTAGGACATAGAATGGACTGACCCTAACCCTGTATACCCCAATACCCATAGAATACAGGGCCACTCCATTCTATGTCATAGGGTAAATAAAACCGAGAGTAGTTGATGAGTGGCCCTGCATTCTATAGTTGTACCGACTTTTCCACATAATCCACTGCACTGCATCTCATAAGATAGAGTGGTATTACATGTATATCCAAGTTGTTTCAAATAAAGCCCCTGATTTTAATGTCCATTATGTCATTCTTTATTTCAGGGATATTCATTCAGTGTGTCTGTGGGACGAGAAAGGGGCCTACAAAGTTCACTCTGCACTTGTAGATGACATCAGGGAGTTTGTACAGCAAGCAAAATCAGTAAGTATTCACATAAAAATATGTCAACCGTTCAACAATTATATAGGTTTCAGGTGAATATTAGCATTTTTCTTTCTTGTGAATATTTGTTTTATTAGTGTATCTTGCAAATTATACTAATGCTACAAATTCAACATCAGCTACTGATTTACAAGACACACTTACACGAAAAAAACAGGCTTACGAAAAACATGAGCTAAAGACTAATAAAACAAATATTTACTGATTTACTTCTAACTGGACTTGTGATTCATAACCGCAACACTGATCTGTTCTGTTCTGTTTTGAATGTTTTTATGCTACATCTCGATTGAAGTAAAGTTCCTTTTTATTTTTTTCACAGAGAGTTCTACACGATCAGGAAGACACTACATTATTAAAAGCCTACATCAGTGAATGGAGTAAGTTCTTCACTCAGTGTAATTATCTTCCTAAGCCCTTCGGTCCGCTGGAGACGGCGTTAACGCAGATGAGCGCCGGCACACAACAGAAGAAGAACGTTCAGAACGAGGACACCGTAGTCAGAAAGGTCTGTCTGTTCATTTCATTTATTTATTTCGTATCGAACCCTTATCCTCTCCGATCCTGCAAAGTTCAACATTAGATTTCTCTGACTCAACCCAATTTGCTTGTTAGTTTTACTGGAAACCCTTTTACATCATCTAAACCCTCTAATCTACAGGAAACATTTTTGCGTAAAACTTACACTGGCTAGCTTTTCTTAACCCTAACCCTCCAGGGTATTTTGGCTAGATACCCTGCCAGAAGCATCAGATTGCATACTTTGTCACATTGACTTGTGTGCAGATTGCAGCAAGGTCAAGCAGTCACCACAGATGCACTGTGCTGGGTCTGGCAGGGTTAGGGTTAAAAAACAAAACTTGTTGATATTTAAGTATTTAGGAAATTTAAAAGCATTTAGCTATTAGTGCATATAAAAACAAACATATTTTCCCCACCTCCAATTGGGACAGTATAAATACAAGTTTCGCACATACCAAAACTACAAAATGAACAAATAGTTTTACGTGTCAGTTAGAATTTGTGGACTTTTGATAAAAATTAATGATTGTTTTCCTCTCAGCTGATGCTAGAGAGTTGGAATGATCACATCTTCAACAACATCAAACAGAGACTGCAGGACAGTGCAATGAAATTAGTGCTTGCTGAAAGAAACGGAGAGGCCTTCGAAAAACAACTCGTTATCGGAGTACGGGAATCGTATGGTGAGTTTGATTCTTTCAAGGACTTAATAATAATAATAAGTGTTTCTAAGCGTACACTTTTTGGCATTCCCCATTCTATTAAGGGTTTGTCGAATAAATAATACAGAAAGTGAATTTTGTTTTTGAAAAGGGTAGCTACTTATGGACTTGCATAAGCAAAAATTGAAAACAAACAAATAAAATCTTTGGAATACTTAGAGAAACCACCAGTGTTGGGAATAGGGATAAAAATGTGCAATGCCATTGAAACCCATAGCTATGATTTAAATTTTGAGTGTAAATAATGTATTTTGTGGAAATACTTACGTTGTGGTACCTGTTCTGACTGGAGTGTGACTGGACTTGTAAAAGGACTTGCAGGGACTCGAATACAACTCTAAACGATAGGTTCAGACTGAAAGGGTAGCTGGCTCCGTTTTGGCACTGACAGAGAAAGGTTTTTAATCTTTGTAATATTTTAATCTTTGTAATATCAACAACGCAAATTTTCTCTTTTCACAGTAAATCTGTGCTCCAATGTTGACGACCGTTTGCAGATTTACCGGGAGAACTTTGAGAGGGCTTACCTAGACGCCACTGAAACCTTCTACAAGAGAGTGGGGCCAGATTACCTCCGTGAGAACGGCGTACAAAACTACATGAAATTTGTGAGTCAATTATTCAAATTTTATCACCGATAACGCTCTCACCAAAATGTAGTTGATTCTTAAAAATGTACTGTAAAATGCAGTTTAGATTTTCTATATCGAGAGTTTTGTCAGGAGAAATGCTGGATACTCTTAGATAGGCAGTTGTGTAAAAAAAAAATGAAACCTGTATATTAATTAGAATTTCTTCAACTTTGTCTCCAACTCCCTTTTGTTAACTCTAACGTCACCCAATACTACAAAATCTTACCTGAGTAAACTGCAGTATGCAGTACCCTAACTACCCTGGGCAATGAGAATTGAGTAGTATTTTTGTAGTACAGTGTACTGTACCCCCAAATGAATGCCTAGGACATCATGGTAAAACAAAAATACATGTGTGCATATAGGACTTGTTTGAAATTTACACAGCGTAATCTCTGTGATTTATTTTTTTTGGTCCGGATAGGCTGACAATAAGTTGAAGGAGGAGGAAACGAGAGCCCTGAGGTACCTCGAAACGTGCAGAGGGAGCAACTCAGTCACTGCAGTAAGTTTGGATGGTTGGATTCGGTGGAACCTTCTTAAATTATTTAGGGTTAAAGGACACTTTATTTAAAATGGATGGATACTAGAGTAGGGTAAAGGTGACATTAGCACACAAGTGATAGTACAACAGTAATAGTATTTTGGATATTCCATTTATCAATTTATAGGGGAGTCAGAATTGCGCAGGTTTTTTTTCCTCGCCTTCAACCGCTGTGATCCAGGTTCGAATCCCGCCTGGGCCAATATGTGGATTGGGTTTTCAGTCCCTGCCCGACTCCATGGGTTTCCCTAGAATGTTCTTTTGGGGTTTTCTTTCCATCTCTAAAACTGTAATTTCTTCACATTGTCTTCACGTTACTCTGACCCATGGGAGATCAGTGAATTCCACTAAATGGGCAACCCATTTAAAATAAGAAATAAATTAAACAAAAATTAAACAAATCCTGCACTCACACTATCATGTATTGTGCATATGTTATTTGTATTATTTTGTTCACTAGCATGAGAAGCTACAAAGAAACGAAGCTATCCTTGACCAATAGTTTCTTGTATTCCTTGTTGCAGTTATCAGACTGCTGTGTTCAAGCTTTAGTGAGTTCCTTTAAAGAGGAAATTCTCCGGGAATGCGCTCCGATGATCAAAACCAACGAGACAGAAAGTGAGTGGGAATAATTATATACGGAATTCTTGAGTGCAAATAATAAAGGATTTGATGCTTAATCACTTTATAGACGCAGCAACATGTACCATTTGTCAAAAAAGGCTGCCCAGTGCAGCACGATCCATCAGGTAAAAAATCTCAAGGCTAAACTGCCTCAGAGCCTCTGGTCACCCAACACAGCAGGATCCATCTCTGGCATTGTTCAATGGGGACTAGCTCTCAATAGTCTTGGATTTGGCCAATTATATGCACTGGTGTTGACAGCTGAATGCATGAAAATGCACCAGGCTTGTCCACCTGATGCACTGTGCTGCGTCTGGCAGGGTTAGGGTAATAACTTGTTAATCCTTGTACAATACCTGTCCATACCTTTGATACAGTTTTCACATGTGATCCTCTTACTACATTTTTCGCTAAGAGAAGTCAAACTTTTTCGAAGCTGTCTGTCCTTTTGTTTTACTTTTTCTATGTTTAGAACTCAACCTGATGTTCAGGTTAATGGATAGGGTACCAGACGGCATCAATCCTATGCTGAGGGACCTGGAGCACCACATAATGGAAGCTGGTCTGGCGGACATGGTGGCAGCAGCCGAGATCATTGTCACAGTAAGGAACCAGACTATACTCTCTAGGTTTAACCAACTTAACTTCAGAACAATAAAATACTACTGTCATTGTAAGTCCATTGTAAAGCATATTCTGTGTTGATCATTCGTGAAAATAACTGTATATTTTCATTTTTATCGTAAGGACTCGGAAAAGTACGTTGAGCGGCTATTGGACCTATTCAACAAGTTTAGCGCACTCGTCAAAGATGCGTTCAACGATGATCCACGATTCCTAACATCCAGAGATAAGGTAACTGGGGCAGCTTGCTATCAAATGAACCCAGAACAGGCATTTCTACTGCAATTCTATTTCAAATATATTTATTAAAGTCATGTACATGTACACTTATTTCTTGTATTTGGCCATCGCTGGTTCTAATGTTTTTTGTTTTGATGAGTGAGTTTTACATTGATGTACAAATTGTTAATTTTCAGGTTATAATTAAAGCTAGGTCAGATTAGAAAGTTGTTCAAGAAATCTGTTATCTTTTTCCCCTTGTAGGCCTACAAGCATGTTGTCAATGACACTAAAGTCTTCAGGTTGGACCTACCTGCTAAAAACAAAAGGTATGTGGATAGAAATATAGACTGCGTTAATGGTAGGATACACCATTGGTAATTGTTTGAATTATCAGGAATGGGTGGATTTGGGGGGCTGTATTTTATAGTAAATATTGTTTAACTGACCTGTCGGAATTTTTACAATCATGGATGCAGAAAAAACCCAAGAAAAACTGCATTTGTTTTCAAATCGGCGTCAAGCAGTTTGTTTTTTGTTTTTGTAATTCAATTTTTCGGAACAATTACAGGATATCTAGTGCAATCCTTTTGCTGAATGCCTAAAATCATTATATACTTTCAAATAAGTAAGATATTTTCTAATAAATTTGTAGTACACATTTTTGATATCTGCATATGGTGTATCCTACTTTTAATAAAAATTCTGTCCATGTAGGACTAAACTTATGTGCGGAAATGTATTCCTTTATCTGGCTGGTGTCACAAATTAGATGAGTTGCCACAAATTAGATGAGTTGCCACCGGTTTTGAGATGATTATTGCAGCAATGAAAGTAGTGCTTAGTTTTTATACCATCACACATATTTATATACTGTATGCAGAGATTTGGACAGCATCAAGTTGATTTTACACTTTAAAGCTTCCTGGTCATTAATCCAATGTCTTTATCTCAATTCCTCTGCTCCTCTTGCACTCAGTATGGGCAGCAAGACTCAACCAGAGTCCAAGTGTCCCGAGCTTCTAGCTAATTACTGTGATCTCCTGCTGAGAAAGACGCCGCTGAGTAAGAAACTGACGTCGGAAGAGATTGAGGGCAAACTGAGGAACGTGGTAAGGCTATCTCGCATCTACTTTGCTCGTGTCTGTTACCATCGTAATTTTTTGTGTAGGAAACTATAAAGAAAACAATGTGAAGTTGACTTGCTGAAAGTCCTCAGATTTGAAAAGAGAAATCTTGTCATCTGTTCCATTTTTCGATTGTGTTGGAATTTACTCGTAGCTTTTGGTGCTGAAGTACGTGCAGAACAAGGACGTGTTTATGCGCTACCACAAGGCCCACCTGACAAGGAGGTTAATTCTAGACACGTCAGCGGACAGTGAGAAGGAAGAGAACATGGTGGAATGGCTCAGGGTAAGTTACAAATAAAATGTTGGCATTATACATGTAACTAGCAGACTAGCACATGGGCCAATTTCATAGAGCTGCTTAAGCAAATTTGTTTGCCTAAGCACAGAAACCCTTGCTTATTAAATCAGGTTAGGAGCCAAAATTCAATATGATCATTATGCTAAGCTAACAACAGCCAAGTACCAATCACAAATAATATACATCACATGGAGTTGTGGCTGGTAAGCTGGTTTTAATAAGCAAAAATGTTTTGTGCTTAAGCAATTTTTATGCTTAAGCAGCTCTATAAACTTGGCCACAGCCTTATACATCTAAATTCTAAGAGCAGAAGAGAAATAATTTTTCTTGTTTATAGTTGCAATTGTTAATAAAAAGTAAAAAAAAATAATTAGGTAGTCACAATTGCAATAATTTTTTTTGCATGTAGGAGGTTGGTATGCCAGCTGACTACGTCAACAAGCTGGCAAGAATGTTTCAAGACATCAAAGTTAGCGAGGACCTCAACCAAGCGTTCAAGGAACTCCATCGGAACAATTATGACAGTGTAGCAGGTATTCCATTCAATTTTCTCGGTTATTCAATTTTAAGACTGAAGAACACATGTATTGAAATTTCCTGGGGTTTAACTTCACATACTTATTTGAAAATGTAACTTTTCTTTCATCCAATTACTAAAAAATTAAGCGAAATTAATTTTGACATTGATCATGAAAAATAATATAAATTAAATTGATCCTTGTATTCAGAACTGTTTTTTTCTTAAAGTGGAATCTTTAGAAAAAATATTATTGTAACTGTTTTTTTCTCCAGACAACATTAACATCAAGATTCTGAATGCCGGGGCGTGGTCCAGGAGTTGTGAGCGAGTTCCAGTCTCCCTCCCTCTGGAACTAGAAGACTTCATACCCGAGGTGGAGGAGTTCTACCGGAATAAGCACAGCGGAAGAAAACTGCAGTGGCATCACCTCATGTCAAATGGCATTGTAAGTTGCGACCTCTGACCTCGGGGCCAGACTTAAAAATGGAAGTTACAGATAAGCTGTTGACATTGAGAAGTGTGGTAAACTCCTGATTTCAGACTTGTAAATAACAAGTTGACTTTATTTAAAGTCTGTCTAATAAAATAACCTTCATTGGTGTATCTCTTGCAGAATAGTAAAACAGCAAAATTAGTGGTAGTCTGTATATATGTATTGGTGTTTTAGACTCAGACTCTAGAACCTTTCAGTTTTAGAAAATGGGTTAGGAAAGAGACTTTCTAAGTTCTTGGATCTCTGTGCTCGACTATACTTCAATTTTAACTTTGCCTTTGATTTTGCTGTCCCAGATCACATTTAGGAACGAGATTGGCGTGTTTGACCTGGAGGTCACAACCTTTCAGATGGCAGTCCTGTTTGCTTGGAACCAACGACCCAAGGATAAGATCACACTGGAGAACCTGAGACTAGCAACGGAGCTTCCTGACAGCGAGCTGAGGAAAACATTATGGGTAAAACTAGAACCATTGAAGTTTGCTAGAGAACACTGTACGTTAATTATTAAATACCAGAGTGTTAATTGAGTAAGGTCGTGTCTGAAACGGGACTTAGAGCTACGGCTATGTCTATTGTTGTAATGGACGAAGACATAGACAATAGCCATAGACAAGAGTTTTTTAACACAGCCGAAATAAAAAAAAGTCTGAGTGTACTATCTGAATCATTGAGACATTATCAAACTAGGTTTTGGGACCCCAATGGAAATAAGCCTGTAAAATTGGTATTTTGGGGCTATGCCCGGTTAAATCAACTGTTTTTGTTATATGTATTTTTTATCTGTCGTGTTGTTTTTGGGTAAAATGAAAAAATAAATAAATTAAATTCTTGTCAGAACCAAGTCATCTTCAAAGACAATGTTAAATAGTGGCCTCAGTGTAAACGTAAACCCTTTAGCCCTAACCCTCTGGGGTGTGTGACTATTCATATTGAAAGGAATGCATTCAGCAGTGTCAGGGCTTATACTATTTTAACCCTAAATAAATCTTGAATTTTTGGGACTTGATCCTGCTGGCCTGAGGTGAATAAATGGCGATTGATTATGATGGACTTAAGTCAGGAGGCATGAGTATAGCTTGTCACTTGACATGCGATTTGATGAATTTGCGAGAGTCAAAAGCAGGGTTAACTATAAAATGTCTTCTTTTTCTTCCCCTACCTTGGCAGTCCCTTGTAGCGTTTGCCAAGATGAAACGGCAGGTAGTGTTGTGCCATATAGACCCCAAGTCGCCCAAGGACTTCACTGATGCTACAGTTTTTTGGTTCAACCAGCAGTTTGCAGTCATGTAAGTCTTCAGTAAAAAGAAAAAAGTTCAGAAAATGCTTTGTCTTAGAAAGAAGAAAGGAAAGAAATACACCTTCTGTACTACATCCTAACTCTCAACTTTCTAGTGCAGACAATTTATGATATTACAACTTTTATCATCGTGTTAGTTTGTGCGAACCATTTTTAATTATGTCAAGCAAAGAATGAGTGAAAATGTGCAACATCAACTCGTTCGTTCGGCAGATTTTAAAAAACCTAAGAACTAAACCTACAATGCTTGTTAACTCTCTGGCAGAAAGAACAATTTATGATATTACAACTTTTATCACCGTACTACTTTGTGCGTACCAATTTTAATTCTGTCTAGCAAAGAATGAGTGAAAATGTGCGACATCAACTCGTTCGTTCTGCAGATAAAAACAAATATAAGAAAACCTACAATGCTTGTTAACTCTCTGCAGAAAGAACGGGAAGCCCCAGAAGCGAGGCAAGATCAATCTGATTGGACGATTACAACTCAACACGGAGAGAAGTGCGGAAGAGGAAAAGGAAGGAATTGTACAGCTAAGAATACTCAGAACACAGGTGGGTGTGCACCGCGTTTAGTCGTGAATACGTCTTGCAACTTGGTCTTAAAAAAAATATTTTGTACGGTTACCTGACTCCTCGGCATTTTTTTTTCTAAAATGTTTAGATTTTTTATTCGTCTCAGCCGCTGAACTGCAAAAAAAAATATTTTTTAGGCATTACAGTAGACAGCAAGAATTTAAATATTTTAAACCCGAAGGCAAAATAATACTGGAATATTTTGAACTCTGGTCTTAATGTGCACCACAAGAAAGCTTATGGTACTGCTAGAATTTATAAGTTTTTAATTCATACAAAAAAAAATTGAAATCACAAGTTTTGGGTAATTTCCACTTTATTTCAATACTCAAGTGCACTCAATACTTCTGCATCCGGAATGGTTTATATCAAAATGCAGACTTGCGGTCAAGTAATTTCAACTCTAATTGTGAGACAGAGATTGTAGATGTAAGATTTCTTACAATCTTTTGCAGGAGGCCATTGTGAAGATCATGAAAATGAGGAAGAAGATCTCGAACGCTCAGCTTCAGACTGAGCTGGTTGAAATCCTCAAGAACATGTTCCTTCCTCAGAAGAAGATGATTAAGGAGCAGATCGAGTGGCTGATTGAGCACAAATACATGAAGCGGGAAGAGAACAACATCAACACCTTCATCTATCTTGCTTAGTGTTAACCTTGCTGATTGGGCAGCTGTGTCTTTGCCGTCCCACAAACTACCAATCCGGATGTACGTAACTTCCATCTTGTAAGAAAATGTCGAAGAACGCCGACTCTGATTGGTCGACTCAGACAAGTGATGCCAAGTTACCAACCACTCAGAAAGTTGCTCTCATAGCACTGCAACAACAGGGTGCTTTTGATTGGCTGTTAAATTGTGCTTCTCATTCGTAATGACCAATCAGATGTTTAGTTTAGTTGATAAACGTCTAGAAAATTACACAGGTGCTTTGTCCTTTGAGTACGTGTACAGTGTATATTAAACTGTACTGTGTTTAACCAGTTCACGCCGGGATTATTTCAACATCACCGAGCAGAGGCGCGGGATTATTTTTAACGAAACTTGATCCGAGGCGGGTTCAGGCCGATAGTTTCCGGGAAGCACCTCCACGCATTTCCGGCCTTGCTCGTGACGTGTTTATGCGTCATCCGTTTTGAATCTGGGGAAAACATTGCGTGTATATACGTCCTCCGGCGCGAAATGGTTTAAGAGAGTACATCAACGTACATCAAATACGAGCGGCAATATTAATAATTTCCTTCCTCATGGGTTAGTACAAAAGTCGAAAGCTTTTAAAGTATTTGTTGGTTTCCCATATGAAATAACGCACAAGCGTCATAAATTAAAAATACGCAAGGCAAGCGTAGACCGTTTGCAAACTAAATTAGTGGCACACAAACGGTAGGAAACTTCCAACATCAAAAATACTTGGGAAAGAATCTGTTCTGCAGCTTTTAATTATTTTTTAAAATTTATAACCGTTTAACTTCTTGGCGTCTGTATTACATTATTCACAGACAAATGTAGTGTCCGGGTGGTACTAACAAGTTGTTTTTTAATTTGGAGAGAAAAAAACCTAGCTGTCAGAATCCCAGCATGTATTGCAGCATGTACAAGTGTTTATATCAGCATTGTAGGACTTAAACCGCCTTGAATGTTCAATGAGATACTCGAGACATGAAATCATCAACAACTACAAGTTCTATTTTAATATTTACTAAGAAAACAAGACAGTTCGTGTTATTTGGTTTACTTTACAAAGCGCACACACAAGTTAGAGTGTCTCAACTATAAATACAAACAAAAAGCAACATGTGTTGTGTGATGGCATTTTTAATGCATTGTTTACCTTTCTATTAACCCTAATCCTCTAGGGTGTGTAAATAAAAGCACAAAATATAAACACACAATTCAAGTTGATAAATTTATCACTATGCGTGGTAGGTGCATTCTGTGAAGCATTGCAACGAATGCGCGTTCATATTTGGAATACATACGAGTGTTCCAAACAAAAAAGGATGTTCAGAATTGTTTGACATGCTCCCTTCTCTCCACAAACTTCTGGAACTACCAGTCCAAAATCAGGTTTATTGCTAATGCAGAATTCTGCCATAAAGAGTTGAAGGTAGTTTAAAGGTAGGATACACTATTTGCAGATATCGAAAACAAATTATTGGTAAATAATGTTTATAAATAATAAACCCCTTCAAATCCACCCAATTACCAATGGTATATCCTACCTTTACATCCACCCATTCCAGATAATTTAAGCAATTACCAATAGTGTATCCTACCTTTAACTGTCTTCCCATAAAAGACCCAAACTTGCTGTGTACTCTACAGTATACCTAGCTGTTGACCATTATGCAGCAAGATATGGGGCAAAGGGGTTATTGTGTTCCTGAAATCTCAGGAATTCTTTTGAATTTCTAGGGGGTGTGTAGGGTAATAATATACTGTAGTCTGAAGTGTGTGTAACCTTGTGTCCCATATGAGGCATGGTATCTCTTTTGTTTTTGTACACACAGTTTTAAACTTTAATTTGTCACCGTGGACAATTTTGCTCTGTGGCAGGGCCTCGGAGTGTTGCAAAATATATAAATTAGACTAAATAAGGTGGTTGTTTTTTACCAAAAATTATTTCGGCGGCAAGTGGTTAACAAACTTATTAGGATAATTTTGCCCAAGCAGGACAGTTGTAAAGGAGACATTCAAATGTCACGTCGCACATATTAACTTATGATGACTAACAACATAGGGATGTCGTTGTAATAATTTGTCACTTGACGTGATTGACTTGTGTCAACTTCATTTCAAATCTTTGAATATAAAAAGTAGAAGAGAGGATGACATCATTTTTGTATATGAAGTTTGAACCAAAGTAATAGTATAACCACACGGTCTGTTTAACTTGTACAGAAATTATTAAAAACTACAAATTACCAAAAAATGTGGGTGTATTTTATTTATTTTTTGCTGTTATTTTTGAAGCCAGGTTTTACAATGGTTTTGAAATATCTAAATCTAAATAAATTTTACTTGCATTTAAGAAAACTGCTGGAGACCGTTTGTCTTAAAATCAAATAAGTTAAGAGGGCCTAATATTTCGATCTTAACAAAATCTTCAGAGACAAAATGGCTGTGTACTTAAAGCAAACATATAAAGGGGGACATACAAGCATGATGCACAACATGGTTGGGAGAAGAAACACAAAAGAAAAATGGAACCACCACCAATCTTAAAAGCACGAAATTAATATAGAAATTTCCTAGGGGCAGCAAAGTTAGGCTTTGTTACAAAAATGAAACTGGTTCCCTGTATCTGTAAGCTAAGCATTCTGTCTTTATCAAGCATAACAGATTTCTAATCCTCTACACAAAATATATACAAAGACTCTCTACAACTTCGGAGGTCTTTTTGGTCCATACGCATTTTTTTAATTATTTTTATTTTATAACACAATTCACGAGGTCTTTTCCATGTTTATTTGTTATGCACAACATGCTTCATCCATAGGCCGTTTTCCAAACCCCAGCTAAGGCCCCGTCCCCATCCCGATTGCCAAACTGCATAAACAAAGCCAAAGACGGAGATAGAGCTGGGGTTTTCAAAACGGCCATAGTTTCATTGACACAATATTTGGCTGGCTCATTCGGATGACACCCGTGGGGGTAGTTCAATGCTCTTCACCCTCTGAAGCATCACAGACGCTTGCTGATTGAGCTCAGAAATGCGACCCTAGAAAGCGAGACAGAGGATTGATTAATAACTTCTCTCGTGGAAACGAAACATTTCGCCATGCCAAATGGCATTTAAATCCGGTACTAAGTTGTGAAGTCAAGGTGCTAGACAAAATTACAGAGCCGTATTTCAAAACGGCATAAATGCGAGTTCATTTTTCCAAAAAATAGTGAAACTCGTCAGGGCTGTCCCGAATATGCAAATATGAACGTGCATACATGACTTCGATGCCCCTTTAACCAGTTCGCGCCGGGATTATTTTAACATCGCCGAGCCGACGGGATTATTTTTAACGAAACTCGATCCGAAGCGTGTTCAGGCTGATAGTGCCGGGAAGCACACCCACGCATTTCCGGCCTTGCGCGCTGCTGACATACATTTCCGAACTTGAACTTGGCGTGTTTATGCGTCATCCGTTTTGAATTTGGGGGAATTTTTGCGTTTATATACGTCATCCGGCGCGAACTGGTTAATACCTTTTTTGATGACACCTATTTATTAGGTCCATTCTTTTAGCAGGGTAAAATCTCTTTACAGTTCTGCAGTAGTACACAGTACCTGCAGCAAAACACTCCGGTGGCTATAATATCCATCACCGCATGCAACTTTTGACCAGCGAGGAAGGCAGCTGCAGCTGGCAAGGGTAAAACTTGACCGGCAAATTTCCAATATTCGGTCAAGTGCATTTTCAAGTAATATTGTTTTCGAAAATGCCCTAGAGCTCGTAGTGAGATTTTGTAAAAAAAAACAAAAAACCTTCTTGTATCTTTTGGGACTTACATCAATAATGGCCTTGTGTTCCACGACTTTGGTGCAAGCAATTAGAAGGAACTGCTCATAATCCTTGTATTCCTGCGCCATCTTTGCTACATTCTCATGATACCTGTACGAGAAAATTACAATAATTGTGACCGGCTCCACAAAAAAGGGTATTATGTCACACTGTGCATTATCACGTAATGACTCGCTCAACGTTTAGAGGGTGAACATTTGTTTAACCCTAACCCTCCAGGGTATTTTGGCTAGAAACCCTGCCAGACGCAACAGAATGCATACTTTGTCACAGTCCAGCAAGGTCAAGCAGTCACCAGATGCACTGTGCTGGATTTGGCAGGGTTAGGGTTAATGAATGACATTTTTAATACCTGGAACCCCACTCTAGTCAATTTCTTTTTATTTACCTTTTGATGAGTTCATTGAGCTCTGCCTGTGCCCTGTTCTGGTCGGCATCTCCTACTACCTGCATCTGTTGTATCTTCTGCTCCAACAAGCTCTGCTGCTCAGCAAGCTGATGATTCTCCTTCTTGACTTTCTGTGGGTAGGGGAGAGGGGAAGGGGGGGGGGGGGGGACACACAAGAAAGTCAATTTTAACCAGTTTGCGTCAGAGGACGTGTATACATGCAAAGTTTTTCTGAACTTCAAAATGAATGACGGATAAACATGTCATGAGCAAGCTCGGAAATATCTGTCAGCGACCGGCTCACAGCGAGCAAAACCGGAAAAATAAGGGTGTACTACCCTGATAAACAATGCTTAAAAATGTTTAAAAAGAAACAAATACAGGAGAGAACCAGGAGAAAATCCAGTAGAGGAACTCTAAGTCTTTCTTCTTCGGGTTCAGGCGGAATTCTGGTGTTTATGACTTCGGACAAGCGCCCTCGAACAAAGATACCGACAATTTGGGAGCCTGCCAAAATAGGACAAGATAGCTCAGTTGGTTCTGGAGGTCGCAGGACCGATGTTCACTTTGAGATTTTGTTGGTCTCAACGTACCTCTTTAAGTGTTTCCAGTTCCTTGGCTCTGCGCTGCAGCTTAGTGTCCAACTTGCTCACTTCATCCTGTTTGCTCTCAACCATCTCTGTCAACTAAAAAAGATTACATCCAAGTAATTGTTTAAATTTAAGGTTGAAACATCTGTGCATATTGGCTCGCTGCACACAAGGGTACATAAAGTTTAGGCAGAACTCTACGATGCATTGTCTGGAGGAGTTTGTTGACTCCAGTTTCTGGCCATGTTGTGTCCTTTGGCAAGCCACTTCACTCCAACTTGCCTCTCTCCACCCAGGAGTATAAATGGGTACCGACATTAGCTAGGGAGTACCCTGCGATAGACTAGTATCCTGGACAGAAGGAATAGAAATATTTCCAGTCGTTTCATGCAACTGAAGCCGGAATTAAACATCAGTCTGATGAACCATATTGGCTCCAGACAGACTTTGGTTGGCCTTCTTGTAAGGATGTGTCGTCAGGTATCGTACACCAACCACCGACTTGAAGATTCTATGTATATCTTCAAACTCTTTTTATTTGAGTCATATAGAAGAGAACCACACCTAGAACGAGATGATTAGATGATTAGATTGCGAATGGTTTATTGCAACGGTTATCGTTCCAGGTTTACCTGCTCTAGTGTTTCTTCCTCAAGAAGCTTCTGACTTGTCAGCTTGTGCACCTCTTCATTGACTTGCTTCTTCAGTTGGATCAGGGCAGGCTGAAGATAAAGGAAAAGTCAAGATTACTTGTGATGTCCTTGTGAAGTTTGTCTCCCTTAATATGTCATTAGCAGCTGGTGTGAAGGGGTACGGCAGGGAGACAGGGTTGTGGCATTTTGTGATGACGCATACAAGTTCGTGGGTGTGCTTCCTGGTTCCATCGGCCTGAACCTGCCTCGGATCGAGTTTCGTTAAAAATAATCCCGCACCTCGGCTCGGTGATGTTAAAATAATCCCGGCACGAACTGGTTAATAGTTCTCGGTTCCAAGTGCTTTATGAACACAAAATGCCAAAAATTTCTCCCTAGTATTACCCTGCAGAAAAAAACTATCAACATTTTCCTGCAAAATATAATTTCATTGATCCAATGTACCTTGATGGTACTGGTGAAGTCCATGAGCGAGGCTTTGTTCCCAGGGGCATTATAGAAGTTGATCCTCATCTCGTAGTCTATTCCGTGGGCATTCTCCGCCGTGGCGGGTATCAGGTTCAGACTCCTAGCTTGGCTATTGAACTGGGTTACGTGTTTCTCCAACTGGAATATAAAAAAAAAACAATATGGGAATTGGATCTTAGAATCGACACAATGTCACAAGAAGCTATACTCTTAATTAAAAAAATAAAAATAAAAACACATTAGACGAACAAATTGTAAGAGTTTTCTTCTTATTAATCAACTATGAAAATGACACAAGGCTAGAAAACATTTTTTTTTTTTGGGGGGGGGGGGCAACCCACCATTTTTGCCGTTCATAATAGCATCGTTTTCTCCAATAGAAAACATTCCTTAAACAAGAGTCAGAATTGCGAATCCAAATTTGAAAATGCATCTATTTGAATCAGACTCCTTACAGGGTTGTCCAAGCCTACAATGTGCATACATAAAAAAGAAAGTCGGAGACCACTTTCCAAGGTTCTACTAAAACCGCCCCGTTTCTTCACCTGTTCTTGTTTTTTGGCGATCTGTTTCTCCTTGTCCCATATCTCTTGATCAATCTCCTGATTGTCTCTCTCGATGGCCTCCAGGGTGGCGTTCAGCTGTCTCATCTCAGAGTGAAGACGCTGCACGTCGCTGGCCGACAGCTCCTGATTGGCTAGATGATGCTCTAATCGGCGCTGCTCGCTCATAGTCTGCTCCAACTCCAATTCTGATCTCAAGAAGGGAGGAGGGGCGTAAGTTTGGAAGCTTTTGCATTAACAAAAATCTTCAGCCACATTATGTGACTATCACACCCTATCAAAACTCGAACCCCTTCCTCTCTCGTAGCTTATGAGTTTTGATAGATAAGGAAAGGTAGCTGGCACCGTTTTGGCACTGAGAGAGGGAAGGTTAAATGTCTTTTTTTCAAAGAGAAACCCGTGTTAACGGTCTCTTCCAAATCACTCTACTTGGGGTAAATACTGATCAGATTTCATTGGCATGCTTGGCTGACGAGCAAAATTTACACTGATGCATTTTCCTCCCAAGCTAACCTTTAAAAACGGTGCAATAAAGTAGGCTGCATTTTTTGCTAATTTACCACTCGCGGTCAAAATCGATGGTGGTGTATTCTGTAGGTAGTCTGTAATCAAGGCTTTACAATCAGTGAAATGGCAAGATTCTATACATTCAGCTATTGCCCTCATGTAGTCAAAGCACAGAGCTAAGACTATCTATCGGCTGACCTGCTTGTTGGAGCTGCAGTTCGATGTCTTGCTGTTTCTGCTGCTGGATTTGCTTATGTTCAGCCAGCTCCTGTAGATACTTGTAGAACAGTTCGTTGTCGCGGGCCATTACCTCAGCTTTCTCTTGTAGTGCTGTCAAGCGACACTGTATAAACAGAAAGATAATTGTAAAAGGTCCCTCTTCATCATACATGGGCACCTGCCGCTGCAGCTTGAGCACCTGCTACTGCATCTGGGGCACCTGCAGCTTGGGCACCTGCCGCTGCATTCTTGGGCTCCTGCCACTGCATTATTGGGAACCTGCCGCTGCAGATGGAGGACCTACCGCAGCAGTTGGGGCACCTGCTGCTGCAAAGATTAATTCTTAGTTGGCCCTTACCGGTTCTTGCTGCAACAGCTGCAGTTGGGCAGCCAATCTCTGCTCCTCCGCTGCCAACTGCTCTAGGTTTCCTGTCTGCCCAAGTCTGTGCTCTTCTGCTCATGGAAAGAAAAACAAATCAATGATAGTAAATTTGTACAAATTTCAACATGTAGAACGTTCTTAAAAAAACAAATTGATTTACTGATGTTTTGTGCCAGAGTTTCCTCTCGCTCTTCAAACGTATCTGCTCCCTCCATGAACTCTTGATACGCTCCCTCAACATAACTGAACAAGACCTGTGAAAGAGATAAGAGCAGTTCCAAAACAAATTGAAAAAAAGAAAACTAACATATTTTCAAGGTCTTAACTCTTAAAGCTCACCCTGAATATACCTTTATTGATTTCTGCAAATATTTTAATTTGTTGCATTAAAACTATTTCTTCATTTGTTTCACTGTTATGATGGTTATGGTTTGATTGGATCAATTTGATGAAAAAAATAGTCATTGCTGCATCTGTGGATGAGTAATGTGCACCAAAAAACGTAAAAACAATTTAAGTTTGTGTCTCGCCTCTGAATCAGTTCCTGAATCAAACTTGTCCTGGTCGTCGGTGAGTTGGGCGGAGAAAAGCACCGATTGCTGGTCCACACCAAGAGCATACTGGGAAAGAAAATCCAACACAAAATAAATCAATAACAAGAAAGATCGCCCACGTACATAAAATTGTACAATAGTTAATAAGCCAAAATTTAAGACACAAACTTAATTTTGCTAAGGAGAGTTTACATACATATGAAACAAGAACGCTGTGTCATTTTGAAAACTTTATTTGTTGAGGTCGAGGACCAGAAACAGCTTCAAAAATGTTGGATCAAACTTCATTTTAAATTGCTGCTTATGTAGCATAGCATCCCTCAGCAAATTCAACTGATTCTGCTTCACCTGAGACTGATGAGAAACTGATTTATTTTACAAATTTTAACGGAAAAAAATTGGGGAAAAAAAAGTATTTTCAGGAAGACTGACCCTGACTGAATTAAGCAGCCAATGCAGGGCACCCAGGATGTTTGGCCAGGTGTGTGGGCTTCCAACGGTGAACATGGAACTCTTGGTAATGGTGAACGGATACCTAGGAAAAAAACATAACAAAATAATCATGACTTCCTGTGTAACCTTAACAGGTTTGCATTGGAGTGGATTATGAACAATCCTCAAGAGAAAAAAAGCTATTGATTGAATTGCTGTGTCTTACTTTAACGTCTTAAAGATCTGTGGTATCTCCTCTTCAAACTTCTGGGCCGGTGTGTACTTCGTCTCTAGGAAGTTGTAGAGGAACTGGAAGATCTTGAGAAAGTCTTTGGTGGTTGGCGTCATCAGCATCTTGTTGTTTAGTGGATGGGGGTAGCTGTGCTGTGTTAGAAACTAAAATGGAAACAAAAATTCTCATTGATTTCTCTGTTGGTGCCAAAAAAGAGGAACAGGAGTAATCAGAATTTAGTGGGGAAAAAAACAGACAGTTATCACAGGAAATACAATCGTGAGATGATAGAGCGTTACGTACGTCTACTATGTCTCTGATTTCTCGCTGGATGTAAGACTTGTCGCTGAGGGGTCTTGTGTCTTTCATGATTTCATGGCCAAAATTTCTCCCGCCGTAACCACTTGACTGCCTGTACGAGTGGTTGAAAAAAAAAGATCAGATTAATTTTTCATAAACCCTAACTCCCTAGTGTAATTTACTAGGGACCATAACCATCCTGGCAAATCACAACACCATATGGCAAACTATTCACACAAACTGTTAAACTCTGATTCTGGAGGTATGCCTAACCCAGTGTATGCCTAGCCCATCCCAACAGATACTAGCAAAACCTGGTGTTGGAGTTTGACTGGATGGGGATTGTTAGGGTTAAAGCATTTGATGAAGAAAACAAATAATCACTTTGACTGAGGAACGATGAACTGATAACATGAATTAAGGGTAACAAAACTAATAATGAAATACAAAAATAGCAGTTTTTAAAGTAAATGGCAAATGTTTAGGTTGAACATAGGAAACTCCCAGCCCTCTCCAACCCTGCAAAATCCTTCTGGTGGTTTTAGAGAATTGTTGTTGAACAGCAAGTGTCGATTGATTTTGTGTCTAGTTTGCACAGTATGCATTGTTTATGTTCGGCCATGCATAACTGATCCCTGCGTTATACTTGATACCATTCACATCTTCTGAAAATTATCAGCACTGCCTCAACCCATCGTTGGGAGATTGGCAAGGATTGAGGCAATGGTGACAAGTCCACTGAGGAAGAAAAAACATTTGCAAATATTTTTTTTTTAGCAAAGACTCTATCAAAACTAATTATTTGTGGCTAGACTTTACCGTTTGTTGTTGACGAATCCGTGTTTCTGGGAGACGGATCTCCTGCTACCGGCAGACAGTCTACTGCCTCCTGCTCCACTGTCAGAGCCGAGATGTTTGGAGCTGGCGGCGCTGCTACTTCGTCCAGCTACCAAGGCAGACAGGAGACACATAGATAAAGAGGTCAGAGAGCAAGCAATGTCAGACTCGGAGAGATACAAAAATCACTTGGAATTGATACTCG
Organism: Crossaster papposus; assembly: GCA_037893245.1. NCBI lineage: Eukaryota > Metazoa > Echinodermata > Asteroidea > Velatida > Solasteridae > Crossaster > Crossaster papposus. The sequence continues at coordinate 243,056 of JBAIAA010000650.1, read as the reverse complement.
CTCTCCAATCTTTCTATTTTAACTGTGGGTAAAGTCTGGAGGATGTGTCAGTATCTGGGTAATGTGTTTAGGAAAGCTTTTTTTTTTTTTTTTAACAGCCATCAGGTTGAAAGTGTGCAGTGAAGGAATATCGTGCAGTTGCATACTGCACTGCAGAATAGCTTGAGCTGCTCGATCTCTGCCTTCGGAGCGCAAATTGACTTAACCCTAACCCTGCCAGATCCAGCACAGAGCATCTGTGGTGACTGCTTGACCTTACTGGACTCTGCACACAAGTCAATGTGACAAAGTATGCAATCTGTTGCGTCTGGCAGGGTTTCTACTCAATTCTAGCCAAAATACCCTGGAGGGTTAGGGCTAATTAGAGGAGATTGCTTACCATTGTCTTGCTTGACTCTGAGCGGGGCTAGCGAGGCACGTCCACTACTTACTGAGGAACGTCTGCTACTGCTACTGCTGCTACTCTGCGCTGGACGGTACATGGTTGTCTAGTCACCCTAATTAAACAAAATATGAAGAAAAAAAAAAGTTAAAATTATTATTATATTTTCTTTTCCACATAAATTCATATATTATTTTACATTTTTGCAATGCCAAATGTCTAACCTTTGGAGAACTTTTGACACAACTTTTGAGAATTTGTCATGACATAAGTTATATTAATTATTTAAGGCTACAAATTGTGCACAGTGATTATGTTTTTTGGCATAGATGTATTTTCATCAACAATTTTAATTTCATTATTATTGCATTTCACTTCCTTTTTGAACAAGCCTCAAGGTACTATATCATTTTCAGTCAATTGAAAAGAAATAAAATTCCTTCCCCATCAGAAACAAAAATATACTTTGTTGGTATTTTTTTTAATTACCGGTATTAATAATTTAAAGTAAATATAGGTAAATCAGTCAAAAAATGAAAATTAATGTTTTTAAATTAATACTTCATTACAACAATAAAGTAACTTAAACCATGGCAAAGGGACATGATTAACAGTACACACAATGTCAATAATCGGCCCACCCATTGTGATTTGGCATTTCCCTAGTCTAGTCTTTTTTACAAAATAGCCTAGTTCTATTCGGCCTACATATAGCACTACTAGCTACGGATCTTTCGTAATTTTATACTTCAATATTCAAGTCGAAGACAAATCATTTCATATGTGTATTTACTTACACAAATCTGCCGACTTTTTCCGTAAGATCTTTTTTTTGAAAATGGCCGCCTCGGGATTTTTGTTTTTCCACCAATCGGCGTAAATTACTAAATCTTGTCAATGGAGGGCGCTATTACCCACCACCATAAACTTAAGTTGACGCGCAGCATGCACCACATACACAGCACAAACGATGTCATCAACAGGTGGGTAGGGTTATAAAAAAAGGAACATAATTTTAATAATACATGAAATGTATTGACTATTAGTATTGGTACTTCATAGCATGGAGGTGTTTCCTACCTCCACGTTTAAAGTAACTAGCGTTTGCAATGTTTACTAAGGGGGAAGTGGATAACTTTTTATCCAGACTATTTGATAATGATAGCTTAAGTTAAATTATTTGATTAATAAATCTGGGTATAGGGTCGTTTTCCAAAACCCGGCTTCGTCTCCATCTTTGGCTTTATTCTTGCAGTTTGGCTATGGTGATGGAGCCATTGATGGAGCCTAAGCTATGATTTAAAAAACGGCACTATATGTGAGGCCAAATAAAAAAAAATCTTTCTAACTTTTTGAAAAAAAAGAAAAGAAGAATGAGGTATTTGTAAATTGTAGACTTTATCACAGAATATAGCGCCGTGTCATTATGATTCATTCCAGCATACTCTTTTGCAAACAGAGTAAAAAACAGCTCTATGCTGCAAAAGAGCAAAATTACGATTGGAAGAAAAGTGTCGATGTAAAAATGACTTGGATTTTTAAGTGGAAAAAATACATTTCTGTATGCAACAGCAAAAAAGATGCACGCGAAGACGAGACACTAATTTAGTTATTTATTTGGCTTAATAATAAATTATTTTCACACTTTTTATTTTGATAGGAAAACGAGACTTTGGATCATTTCATTCATCTAATGTTGAAGAGCTGATATCACTTGCAGAGGTAAAATTACAACTGTTCTGCTAAGTTTGTTGTGGTGGTTTTAAGATGTAAAAAGTAGTAAAAATATAAATCATAATATGTATATTAAATTTAAAGTAGTCAAATTCTCAGTGATGCATTTACAACATTTACAGATCCCCAATTATATTATTGGTAGAAGCAAGATTATCTTTCTGTAACATGTTTAACATTAACCCTTCCTCTATGAGAGTTGTTTACTGCGTGTGTCAGTGGTACAAGCCAATGCACTCCATCTGTGTGCATTGGAAAATGGAGGATTATACACCTTAGGCATTTTTGGGGGCGAATATTGAAGTGCGTTGAAGTGTAAACAAGAGCAAGGGGTAAAAGAGTTTTGGGGTTTTTTTCAAAACAGGATGAATATGTGCCCCCAAAGCTACCAGTCGATCTGCCAAAATTTGCTGACTACGAAGCTGACCCAAGCAACGTTCCAGCATTTGGTCAGGAAATGAAGAACAGACATTTTCTCTTGGAGGTAATCACAGTTTAACATTTTGGTAAAAAAAATTTAAAAAATATCAGAAAAATTGTGATCCTCAATAATAGTTATTTTTCAAAACAGATTGTCAAAAATCCTGCCGCCACTTATTTTGTTGTGTAGAAAGTCTACAGAGAGTTGACTGCATTTTCAAAATATTTTCTAACAAAATTTGAAATGTTTCTCAGTTTCAGATCGATGTCATTTCAACATTTTCACAATGACTGACATTCATTGAGATGATAATATGCTGAAATATGCAACATTCTTTCTAGAAATTGTACCGGAAGGCACACAGTTCCACCAAATGTTGACAAATTCTTAGCCCTTATTGCAAATTCCGCAATAGATGAAACTCGATCTGGCGGTATTTGAATAGGAACTTTATTTGTTCTCTTACCAGGATGAATGCACATTTCTTAACCACGGTGCCTTTGGCGCCGTTCTGAAGGACGCCTTGTCTGCAGCCCAAAGATGGCAGGTTTATACCGAGAGACAACCTCTCAGGTTCTTTGATCGGGAAATAATCTGCCAGCTTGTTTTTGTCATCCGCAGACTCGCAAAATTTGTTGGTAAATAAAGTTACATTTGTCATTTGAGGGTGCTTTTTTCTTCATATTATCATCTCAGTGCAGGTCAATAAGTGCAAAAATGTAGAAAATACATGAATCTGTGTCTGAGAAGCAATTAAAATGTTGTTAGGAAATACTTAGAAATTTGCCTTGACTCTCCATAATTATATTATCTACACAAAGTAGCATCAGGATACTACATTCTTTCCAAAATATTCTTTCAAAAGTGAAACTAGAAATTAGCGTAGACTGTATATTTAAAATAATTAAAGTTTAACATTTCTTTGTTATTAATTATGATTATTTATTGTTAAAAATTTATTTGTTTCCCTTGCTTTGTAGGATGTGAACCCTCTGAGCTTGTTTTGGTCCCAAACGTCACGACGGCCATCAACTGCGTGGTGAAGAGTTTGAATTTCAAAGAGGGAGATGTTATATATTGTCTTAACGTCACTTATGGTAACGTCATCTTCTTTTTCTCTTTAATTTAATAACCGTAACCCTGTCAGATCCAGCACAGTGCATCTGTGTTGACTGCTTTACCTTGCTGCACTCTGCACACAAGTCAATGTGATAAAGTATGCAATCTGTTGCGTCTGGCAGGGTTTCTAGCCAAAATACCCTGGAGGGTTAGGGTTAAATTAATTCAGATTAAAATTGTTAAGCAAACATTCTTAGTTTACCCTAGAACGTTTAGAATGTTGAATCTTATGCTGTCGTTATCAATGCTTACCATAAAGGCAATTCTTTTTGGAAAGGAGAAATTGGAGTTATCAAAAGTAGATCTATATTTTTATACCTGACAGCAAACACATAATATATTTATCTTAAGAGACTCTTAACAGGACCTGTTATACATAATATATTTGATAAATTTATACAAAAAATTATACAAAAATTTATACAAAAATTTATACAAAAATTTATACAAAAATTTATACAAAAATTTATACAAAAATTTATACAAAAATTGTCCATTTGCTGTTTCAAAAAAAAACCAGGTGCCGTTAAGAGTCTCTTAAGACACACCGCAGAGAAGACAGGTGCAACTATACAAGAAGAAGCAATCGCATTCCCAGTGACTTCTGGAGAACAGGTACACGATGAGCTGAGAAAAGAAGTATCATTTTGTTAATTTCCTTTCAACTTAATCTTAGAGCATTTATTGTAAGGTGAATGTGCTGCAACCTTTCCTCCATTGTGCATTTTGCCAATTACAACTCATGTTCTGCGCTCGATAAAAAGTGTTAGCATATTTCTTTGAAACTTTTCGTTGCAGATAGTGGAAACGGTTAGAAAGAGTTTGAAGTAAGTCTTTTTCGTATAAATTAAATCTTATTTTATGCAGCTCTTGTACATTTTCAAGAAGGTACTGAGATTCAAGGAGGTACTGAAGATTCAAAGCACTCGCTAATCAATATTTTGTTTGCTTCCTCAACAGAGCTGGGACACGATTGGCTGTGTTTGACCATGTGCCTAGCAACACTGCTTACATTCAGCCAATCAAAGAGCTCATTGACATCTGCCATGAAAGGTATGCGGAAAACCGTCTAGTTTTGCTTTCCCATTCATTTTTAGGATTATACTAATTCCCTTATTGTTTTACTTTTGATTTTATACGCTGAATTTTGATATGTCAGTCCGTTTGATATTGAAATGCAGAGTTATGCGGATACAAATCATATAAATTTGTATATCCAATCATGCATGAAATGCATGAATCACAAATCGTAGCGGAATGCGCAAAAAACTAAGACAAACAAAACTTACCGTCCAAAATTTCACAGGATTGTCTAAGGGGCATGGTTACGTGCAAAGTAATGGGTCAATAATAACAAGGGATTTGCTTTCAATTTGTACAACTTTGTTTTCTACATTTTTTTTCCAGGGGTGTACCTGTATTGGTCGACGGAGCACACGCCCTGGGTGCCCTACCCCTAGCCTTGGATGCCCTGGGTGCTGACTTCTACACCTCCAACGCCCACAAATGGTTCTGCTGCCCTAAGGGGTGCGCCTTCTTGCACGTGAAAAGGGAGTGGAGGGGTGCCATCAGACCCCTCGTGGTTTCCCATGGGTGGGGTAGTGGGTTCAGTTCTGAGTTCATGTGGTCAGGTGAAGTTCTTCAAATTTAACTCAGGGTCACGCGCAAATGGCTTATTACATCTACAAAAATGTTCAACAGTGGTCCTGTCTAGGATTCCGATAGCCACTTTCATAATAACTTGGTTCAATTCTTTTGCCCCGAAGGTCATACCTGTGCTACATGTTGTCAAAACCAACTGTAATATCGCCCTAGACAGGCATGTAACATTTCTTCGGATCACTGGGCTGATTTCCTTGTTTTTCAATTCACACATATGCCATTAACCAGTTCGCGCCGGGATTATTTTAACATCACCGAGCCGAGGCGCTGGATTATTTTTAACGAAACTCGCTGCTGACAGACATTTCCAGCCTTGCTCGTGGCGTGTTTATTATGCGTCATCCGTTTTGAATCTGGGGAAAACTTTGCGTGCCTTATATACGTCATCCGGCGCAAACTGGTAAAAGATTTAAACACTGTACAAAATTTTCTATTTTCTTTTGCTTGCAAGTTGCATGCATGCCAGCTGCGAACAGCTCAGCTCAGATATCATTTTTACCAAGTTTGGAAATGTAATTCATTTTCTGTAGGCCTTCGCGATTACAGCCCCTTCCTGGCCTTACACACAGTGCTCGATTTCTGGGAGGCTGTGGGCGTCGACAAAATCCGTCAGTACAGTCATCAGTTACTATGCAATGCAGGTCAGTAATTTGGTTTGTAACCCTGTTTTTCCCAAGAAAGAATATTCATGCTAAGCATTTTTGTGTGCTTATAATTAGCAGCTCCAGGAAATAGGCCCCTATAGTCATCATCTATAGGAGTTTTGGCATGGTCTGAATCCCCCCCCCCACTTGATAAATGTTAAAAATATTTTTCAATATAAGAAATCTCTGACAACTTTTCCTTGATATACAACTTTTTTTAGAGCATTTCTGTTGTCTCCCTGACACCAAGTGATTAAGTTATATTTTCTTCTCTTTTTGTTCCAGCTGAACTGTTGAATGAGGAATGGAAAACTGCATTATTGGCTCCAGTCGAAATGTGTGGTAAGTTAAGAAGGGCTATTCTAAATGACTATTAACTCGCATAATTCTACATAATTTAGCTTCATTTATATACAAACGAAAACTTTGCCAAGCTAGCCTTTTTACAGTTAGTCTAATGTCTTTTTTTGCTTGCAGGCTCCATGGCTCTTGTTCAGCTTCCATCTCTCGTCGCTGGAAACAAGACTAATAATTACGACGCGGCTGAAATGATCCAAAACAGGCTGTATCATGACTTTAACATTGAGGTAAATTATTCCCCAGGCACTAACAGTTCAGATATCATTGTTGTTTACCCGAGAGAATTAACGATAAAAACTTTCATAAGGGTGCACTTAAGTTCATATTTCATTACTGCCCCTTCCCCTTACTTTTCACCTCGCTTTAGGGTGTTTGTTTTTATCTGAATTGTTTGTTTTTAACTACAATTATTTTATTTTTTTGCACAGGTACCAATAAAAGCAGTTAATGGTAAACTGTACGCCCGAATTTCTGCCCACATATACAACGAGCTACAAGACTACCAACGACTTGCAACAGCCATAAACAGTATTCTGTGACATGAAATGTTTGCTTTTTTTCTCTCCTATGATGAGCAGTTTAACTTGTTGCTGCATACATCGGTTTGATGACCGCATGAAGGTTATCATCTCCCACCCCATAAAATGTACTTAAAGGGATCGTATACGTTTGGTAATTGGAACCCACTGTTTGTTTCAATCCTATATAGTTATAGATATATACCATAAAACTAACCTGTAAAAATTTCATTTCAAAAGGTGGTAGCGATTTTGAGATATTGCCCAAAATAGCATTTGAAATGCCCACAAATCTGTTTACATATTTTCAACAACAATCTTTGGTATGTTTGAAAATTACAATTGGGAGCAAAGGAGGGTTGATTTTGTTAATCTGTTAAAACTTTTGTATAAACAATTTTATAGAAAAATAAATACGACTGAATACAGTACATATACAATGTACCCTGTAAATATGACACCAAATTGGTATCGCAGTAATCGGCCTTGCACTGTGTTATCAGTTTTTTACCGTTGAAGGGGCGGGGGTTGAGGCTCTGCCATTTTTGCCACGCCCACTGCTAGTAATCATGCCATACTTTGTTAGATCGCAAGCTTATAAAGCAAAATAAGGCAGAGAACCCCCCACACACCCCCCCCCCCCCCCCGCCCCTTATTATTATTATTTAATTTTGGTTTTGGCCATTATGTTCCCGGTATCCCAGGAATCCTTTTTAACAAGCATGCACCCAGATGAAAGCCAAGGCAAGTGTCAAGCGAGGGCGCTGCAAGGGCAATATTGTAACCAAGCCTGTCGCACTAGAATCCCATTTTTTTGTTTTGCTCGATCGCTTCTTCATAATTCAAGTTCAATCGTAGAGGAATTGCTCCATGGTCCAACCGACAGAATACGCAACGCAATAATTAATTGTATTTTTACCTATTCATAATTGAAGCCTACTGCATCAGGAATTCTATCTAAGAATAATTTCAAGGAGTATTTTCTAGTCGGACAATCAAGTGAGTTGAGTGGCAGGTCAATTAAAAGGACTTAATTGTCTTCCTTCTTGTTGAAATGAACAAGTGTCCATGTATTGCTTATTTTCCCCACGAACGATTGATTATTCCATATTAACACAACTGCAACTATAGAGAAACAAGAAACAGTTTGAGGTGATATACATTATTTCCTTATAGTTGCATGGAGGTAGGATGGTTGCATGATGACCAGTGGTCATCTGCCCGCCAGTGTCGGAAGCTCGAGCTTTGAAAACTGAGACCACTTTGGTATCCCCATTATACTATAATGTGCAATATATAGCTCCATGCGTAGGCATAGATATAAATATAAGGCCCCCAAACAACCGCGCGAGCGGCCTGCATGCAACGTACGTAAACATTGTCGTCCTGTTACACGGAAAGGCCACGCGTACAATAGCACGTCTCATATTTCCTGGCCTACTTCCAAAGGCTTGGGGGGGGGGGGGGGTGATTTGAGGTCAAAGTTGTAGTTGATTGATTTCCATTCGTAGCTTAACTTATTCCACCGAGGTTACGCAACTGCATTGTACGACGACTAAACGAAAGCGCGCGTGCGGGAAAAGTTTCGTCACAGCGCGGCACGGCACGGCGCGGCACGGCACGGCACGGCAGCCCACACTGCTTGTCGTAATCGCTGATCTTGCGGGAAGATTTAATTTGCATCCGTCACGAAAGCTATCAAAACTGCCCCTCACCGGTGACAACAAAACTGCCCGAGTTATTTTAAAAGCATGATAAAGGTTTAAGGTTGATAACCCTTTTTTTAATGGAGAATGTAGTAGGCATATTCACACGATGGACGCCGATATACCTCCATGATCTGACCACAACAAGCGTGTGCAACAACGAACGCACCGCAGGAAACATGCCGCTGTGAAACATTTTGCAAAAACACGCTGCGCTGTATCGCTCAAGGACGAGCGTTACTACCTCGAAATAAATACATTAAAACAGAAAATATAAACACAGAAAATGGTGAACATGATCTGAGAATTAACCTGCAGGAAATGACTTTCTTCATCGACGGGCATTTTTACGTCTTACGATGTCAAATTCGACCAGTTTGTGTGTTTTTGATCTTGTTTGTGTAACGGAAAAATACATGCGTGTCGGCCATGGACTGGTTCCAGTCCTTAACTTTGTCTATTGAAGCGTGCGGCGGGAACCATTCCAACAATGCTGCGTGTATTATGCATGGCTTGCATGGGCGCGCGGGCGAGCACATGGTTTTCTGCCACTATTCACGGTACCGCGGCACCGTACCAGCACGCAAAGCCTTGTTGATTTATCGGGGCATATTATTGGGGCAAAAACAGCGAAGTTTTTCTTTCGAAAATAGCAATTGTAAGTAATTAAACAAAATACACAGACAGCAAAAATATAACAAGCGTTTTAACATAACAAAAAGTGCACGGCCGGCGTATTGAATCTTGGGCCGTGGTAATTAAAAATCGGCCGCGTTATTTCAAAAGTGGCCGTGTAAAACACGGCCAACACGGCTGGCTGGCTAAGACCTTGCCTGTCATTCTGTATTGCTTTTGAAACAGGGAAAATGCGGATATATATATTTATTCGGCCGACTTGTTTCAATTTCACGAGGGGGAATTTGGCGGTGGTAAATGAACCAAGGGTCTACTTTTGTCATCTCATTACATTTCAGGGCAGGTCGAAAAAGATCTCTGCAACTCGGCCTTCTGTTCTGGTTGATTGGTTTTATCGTCACGTCGTTTTCTGTCAACATATACATGTACACGGCGTTCCGATTTCTGGCCGCCTTTGGTGGCCTTGGTGCGTACATCTCAACATATGTCTTACGTAAGTATCTTTCTGTTGAGATTTTATCCAAATTGTCGTTGTGATTCCACAATGACTGAAGTCTTCCACTCGTCGTACATGTAATATAATGTACTGTCTTTCTTTCTTTGCCAGTTATTGAAGTTGTGGGGAAGTCGTGGCGCAATGCCGTTACCATGGTAGCTGGGATATTCTTCGCAGTTGGTTATTTCTTTCTGGCGACTGCCGCCATGTTCATCAGAGAATGGCGGACCCTCTCCTTGGCGCTTTCCGTGCCCTCGATTGTTTTACTCATTCCGGTCATGTAAGTGTCGAGATGTCTGATAAATACCACAGGAATAATAAATACTAAATTTGTGAGGGTCGATCTGAATTATTGTGTAATTGACATAATTCTTTACATAAACATACCCAGTGGATCGTTTAGGTTTAAATAAACTTCCTGTTGAACTTGTGTCGTCATTAATAAATTAGGCCATGCGCACACATAAACAGCTATATCTTCATATCCAGTAAAGAGAAAATGGAGTTTGGGTAGTGCATCCCTCTTTCCCTGTCCAACATGCATACTGGAATAAATGTTTCGGGTTTGTAGCTGGAATCGATAAAACGTTGTCTTGCTTTTCCTCCTCAACGACTCTGGTGATTTGTTGCTTGTTCCTTTCAGATTTGTGCAGGAGTCCATCAGATGGTTGGTGTCAAAGGGTAGGATTGATGAGGCTGAGAAAGTCATTCGGAAAATCGCTAAGACGAACAAGAAGACCTTGCCGGATGTCTTATTCGACCAAGGGGATATACGTGAACAAATGGTGAGCTTATAGCTTCCGAGTTTAGATTATAGCTTCCGATTTATTCTCCCGTTTTTAGGTTTTTGGGGTTGGTGTTTTTATGACAAATTTCGACGGTAAGACTAATTTGGATGTTAGACATTCTAACATCCAAGAGAGACAAACCGGTGCCTGCATTTAACTACTAATTATCTTTACCACTTTTACAAAAGGAATTTCAGAAGTCGAAAATACCCCCGTCCGTCATTGACCTTTACAGAACCCCCAACGTGGCGGTCAAGACTCTGAACCTGCAGTTCAACTGGTGAGTAAAGTTTAAAAGTGGGCGTTTTTTTGTCTAGATATGCATGTTTTGTTTCGTTTCATAAACACGAATTTTCTTGTAGTGGCAACCTAGTATAAGAAATTCCATATTGTATTTCTGTTGACGGAGGCCTTCGGATCTCAAATTAGTGGTGTAATACTTCGTTTATTTCGTTTATTTAGGATCTTTTCCACTTTTCAGAGTGAAATAAATAGCATTTTTAATTATCTTCTATTCTACAGGATGGTCAACAATCTAGTGTACTACGGCCTGTCGCAGAGCACCGGCGATCTGGGCGTGAACACTTACTGGGCTTTTTTCGTGTCTGGAGCCGTGGAAATCCCGGCCTTGGTGTATGCGATCTTCGGTGTGGAGTGGTTCGGACGAAAGTGGAACACCGCGATACTGGAGTTAATTGGTGGAGTCGCCTGCTTGACAACTATCTTCATCCGTAAGCGCCCAAAAGTCTTGTTACATTACGTACATATTATTATTTGGTAAAAAAATCTGTTTATATACCAAATGATTTCATGGCGAAAACAGACCTCCTTTTCCCCTTTACATGTCTTTTACAGCGATCGGGATTTGGAGAACAGCAGTGTCCATGGTCGGCAAGTTCTGCATTTCGGTCACTTTCAGCTTGATATATCTCTACTCTATTGAGGTGTTCCCGACACCAGTCAGGTACGTACAAGTATTACGCTTTCGATGATACTATATATAACAAGGTTCGTGGAGAGATTACATTTACAAGTCGTCGGCGTCATGTTTTTTTGTGATTTTCGTTTGTCATCAAATAAACACGTCAATTTCTGTAATACTCAAATACTCAAATACTCAAATAACAGCGTCTATTTAATCGGTAATAATTCGCCAACATCGTACCCTAGGACAGCCTATACCTGCAGAAAGTGTGGATTCGTTGTTTACGGCGAGCTTAAACACATTTGGTAAAATAAATGTTGTAGTTCACACAGTCATCTTTTACAATCCCAAAGACGTTTACCTTTCCATACAGAGCTGTTGGTGTGGGTGTCTGCTCCATTGCATCGCGTATCGGAGGCATCCTCTCGCCCATCATTCTCCTCCTCAAGTACACCTCTTCTGACCTCCCTCTAATACTCTTCGGCTCCAGCGCCATCTTGGCAGGTTTCTTAGTGTTCCTTTTACCAGAGACGAAGGGCCAAAAGCTGCCCCAGACGCTTAAGGAAGGAGAGGAGATTGGCAAGTAAGTTAAAGTACAGTGTATTACAGCCCCTTTTTGTATCCCCCACCTATACCTTGTTCTGCTTGGCGTATAACGTTGCATTATTTGGTGGCAGCGGTGGGATTCGAACCCACGCCATCGAAATGGCTGGTGCCTCAAACCAGTGCCTACAACACAGACAGTACATAAATCACATAACGTATTTGAGTTTTTTAGCGTGTACCCGCGGCTAATTTTGAGACCAACTGCTTTCATTGATTTCATCAAAGCAACCTTGAACTCATAAATGTTACGGTACGTCCTTGTTTGTCAGGTGTGGATGTCTGCGCAGGAGTGACGAAGACCAGTCAGTCATTAACCTCTACGAGACCAATGTGAATAAAGATAGCGCAACTACAACTGCAGACCTCGACTCCAGTTAAAAAAGGCGGGATACTAGACTCGACGGGTTTACATCGAGCTTGGACGTATCATGGAGGAGTTCCTTCGTATTCCTCCATGGACTTATGTAGCACGTTAACTTTTGTATAATTTCTACCAGTACATGTACTTTCAAATAATATATCTAAATCTTCCAACATGTACCTTTATTTTCACTACTTCAAGATTACAATGTCCATATCTTTTGTTTGATGTATACTCTGAATCAAAGGTTACCAAAGGTAAACAGATTACGTAGCGACAATGGAGTTATTGTAGTATACCCTTAAATAATCTTCATACCAACTAAACAGTACATTTGACTTCGCCGTTAGAGGTATCGTGATATTATGGCAAAAAAATTGCATGCATACTCTTGCCCTAAACAAATACTCAAATCGAAGCATACAATGTAGTAAATAGCAACGAAGTTGAAAACACAATGCATCAAATACCACACATAAGATACCGAATTCAAACTGCTATCGGAGGTAAAATGATACGAAACAATTGACCTTGCAAAGTAACTTCACGAGTGCACCATTGTAAATACACATTTGTGATTATGGTATCAATGAAATAAACAAAATACTAGTTTCAAGTTTTGCCTTATTTGTACTCGTTTAGTTTGCAAATTATTCCTTATCTAGAAATTTCCTCAAACGTGTTGGTTTTATCTTTTCAAGAGACGCGCATAATTATACCAATCGCCCTCAGGATTGGCAACTGTACACAACTTTAACACAGTAAATAATACATGTAGCATGTCAGTGCTAGTTCAAGGTCTCTCTTTATATATTATGCTTATGACGGAAGCTTGCGAAGGGCGAATCAATCCATGCAACAGAATGTTTCAATTGGTCCTAGTACAAGTTTCATGTAGAACTTAAGTTCAGTCGTCAAGTGGCCACATCTTCCTTCGTACCATGTTTTATAAACTCCAAAGGTTGGTTTTAGTTGTATGTATTTTGAAGATAACGCGATAACAAAGTGCCTGGTCGAACTGAACAGAGGGTCCACTGGGTTTGTTTGTCCTAAGTCCACCGTGTTTATACTCGAGTGATAGGGCGTCGCACAAGTGCCAATCTGAAAAGGCAGCAGTACAGACCTACTATTGGTAGAACAACAGCAGCATCAACAAATTGAACTACAACAAAACACGTAAACAACGTTCATTAATAAGCAAACAACATGAAGCTCGACGACATTATGCCTCTGCTTGGCAACTTTGGCCGATACCAATTGTTGGTTTTCACCTACGCTGCCTTGCACAACATCATCGGTTGCTTCACAGCTCTTTGCAATGTGTTCTACGCCGCGGAGACCGACCACTGGTGCAATGCTTTGCCTAACGAGAATTGCTCCAACTGGGCGGAGTTTCAAGACAACTGCACGGACGTGAAGAAGTCCATCTTTCTGCCTCCTCCTGAAAATGGTTCTGACATCGGGTATCCTTACTCCAATTGCAAGCAGTGGCAGCTACCAGATGGGTACGTATTTGATCCGTACGTACCGCTTAGTGACTACCACAATTTCACTGACGTCGGTGTTCCCTGCAGTGATGGATGGGACTACGACACGTCGCAGTACAAGACAACGACTATCACAGATGTAAGTTCAGTTGTAAACCTCCACTGTAATGCCAATTATTAAGATACACAAATTCTAACAAGTCTTTCTTATGTTCGCCACATTTGTCTAGAAACGTGTTAGTTCTTGTTCTCCACAGTTTGGTCTGGTGTGTGACAACGGGTATCTGCCCAGCCTTGCACAGTCTATCTACTTCGGCGGTTTCTTGGTGGGCTCGTTTATCGGAGGTTCCTTTTCAGATTGGTAAATTGATTTTAAAATGACATCATTGGCAAGAGGAGCTATTTTTGATCACTCAAATCAAATGACACAAGTTACACTGTACGTTTTATGTCATGTTTAGTGTACAAGCTGATAATCTAAAGGTTTTGTGTAGGCCTAACGCAAAGAAAACTTACGAAATCACAACCGGTGTATTTATCTCAAAACAGCTACGTTTACAAATGTAGAAAAAACGAAAATATTTCAAAACAACAGGGAGCAAAGTAGTATTAAAGTGAAGAAAAAGTAAACTAAATCGACATATACCAAACAAAAACAGCTGAAATAATAAAACCCAAAATAATAAAGAATGAAAATGGGTAATTGCTATTGTTAACAAAATCCCGTTTTTGTGTGTCATTAGGTTTGGTCGCAAGAAGGTCATTATATTTTTTCAACTATTGTGGATCGCTACTTTTATCACAACTACATTTTCAGTTAACATATACATGTACATAGCATTTCGCTTTTTGTCGGCCGTAGGCCAACTCGGAAGCTACATGGGACTGTTCGTGTTAGGTAAGCAACACATTTGTATGTTATTTGTCAAACGAAAGATATTTCCAAACAACGTTTTAACTACACCCTTGTATCCATTATCCTTATTGTGTTGTGAATCCTCGTTCAGTCATTTTCTATGGCCCGTTTTAGACATTAAAGGTATAGGATACACCCTTTGCAGATATCGAAAATGTTTACTACCGAATTATTAAGAATTATCTTACTTATTTGAAAGTAAATAATGATTCTAGGCATCCAGCAAAATGATTGCGCTTGATATACTTTAATTACACAAATGAGATTAAACAAAAAAAAATTCCGATCGCCGGCCAGCGATTGCAAAAAAACCAATAAATATAACAATAACTAACCTAGAACAAGTGCCCGACGCTGGTTGAAAGCAATCGCCGTTTTTATTTTTTATTTTTTTCGGCATCCCTGAATGTAAAACGTCGGACATGTCGGTTAAACAATATTTATTATTGCATAGCTCCAATTATAGTAGTAAATGGCAACATTAATTCCTTGCACCTTATTTTCCTGTCTGTTTGGCCAGTTCTTGAAGTCGTTGGGAAGTCGTATCGTGCAGCGGTAACCATGGCGGTAGGGATATTTTTTGCCATAGCCTATTTTTTCATTGCGACAGCGGCCATGTATCTTCGACAATGGCGCTCTCTGTCCCTGGTCCTTTCCGTATCGTCGGTGGTTCTGTTGGTACCGCTGTTGTAAGTTGCAATTGCAGTTGTTTGTTCTTTTGTGATAAAAGACACAATATATGCTTAAGCTTGATTTAATAATATTGGACCTACCGGTGTCGTATATGAAATTGAGCTCCAAAACGATATCTATTTGTATACCCTATGTGCACACACAACCTCACACGTGTCTTGTCAATAATGTTCTTATTCTTCCCACTGAGGTTTAGCAATGGGTCCGTATTTCGTAGTCGACACAATATAGGCCAGCACCTGTTTCTATGTTTGTAGGGCAGACAATGAATGTACAAGGTCTATAATTGTTTCTTCCTTTGGTATCGGAACAGCTTCATCCAGGAGTCCATCAGATGGTTGGTGTCTAAGGGCAGAATCGATGAGGCTGAGAAAGTTATCCGGAAAATTGCCAAGATTAACAAGAAGACCTTGCCGGATGTCTTATTCGACAAAGAGGACATACAGGCAGAAATGGTAAAGTGTCATAGATGCGGCTAGATGCACGCCAGGCGGGTTCAGGTTGTCCTCGGCGGATCATACACCAATGTCCGTCCGGCCTCGCTCTCCCGCTGCGAGTAGAGACCCGGGGAGGGTTTCATGTGCATGGACAATTTGAACGGGTGTGGGTCGCCATCTGGGGTTCCATGGATTGATAACTCTTTTTAGTCAGTATTATATTAATATGCCAAGAATTAGACAGCAGATCCTCCGATCCGATCCTCCTCCCTTCATTTTCTCCACCTCCCCTCTTTTCCCCCACCCCCCATTTTCCCCGGGGGGCACGTGCCCCCGCGGCCCACCCCTGGATCCGCGCCTGTATATATACGTAATGTTGCTCACGAGAATTAAACCCTATCTGTTTTAAATACAGGAATCAAACAAGTCGGCCATACCTCCATCCGTCATTGACCTGTACAGGACTCCCAACATGGCGGTCAAGACACTCAACATGCAGTTTAACTGGTTGGTATATAATAACCACAAAGCGAACATTGTATTTTTTGTTATCTGTATATATATACGTTATAGCTGTCATAAAAAAAATGTGTTATTGGTTATTGTCCACAACTGTTTAGGTTGGTCAATAGTCTGGTGTACTACGGCCTGTCGCAGAGTACTAACGATCTAGGCGTGGACGACTACTGGGCTTTCTTCATATCTGGAGCGGTCGAGATCCCCGCCCTGCTGTACGCCACTTTTGGAGTAGAGTGGTTCGGCCGAAAACTGAACACGGGAATACTGGAGTTGATTGGCGGCGTAGCTTGCTTGGCTACTATCTTTATCCGTAAGTGGTGCTGACAGTTTGCCTTAAGTTCGAGTTAGTTGTGCTGGTCAGCACAAATAGCTGCCAAAATGCGATCTTTCTGTTTCCCTAAGCAATATTTTCTGCTTACACGCAATATGGCCTAAACGTACTATAGTATAATGTGAAGGTTTACAATTTTAGTGATATTATAAGCAGCATAATTTCAGATTATGGGACCTGATGGCCGGTTTGCCAATTAATCACATTTAAATATTAAACATGTGACGAAGTTTCATGTCCTTAACACTAAACCAAAGCTGTCGGCCCCTACTGCGCTTTGTTTCCTAAAGAGGTCAAATAATAACCGAGCACACTCAATTGACATGCTTAAAAGCTCAATGTTGTCATTGTTCATTCCTTCCAATTGTAGCCACAGGTATTTGGAGGGTCGTTGTGGCCATGATAGGCAAGTTCTGCATCTCTGCAACGTTTTCCATCATCTATCTCTACTCGGTCGAGCTGTTCCCAACCCCAGTCAGGTAAAAACTGTTTTGATTTGTATAAGTGTTGATTACGTACATTGGGCCAGTGGCATGAACATCTGTTCAATCCACATGTCAGCTCTCCAGTATATTTGAATAGGTATAATTATTTTGATTCTAACATTGACAGACTTTGAAACTACTTTCGTAGTTTAAACCGTACTTCTGAACTGATAAAACAAGTCATTTTAGTTTAAATTATTCTCAATCAGAACACACATTGTAGAGATACTGATATTGTGAATACATTGTGCTCCAAGACTCCAACTTGAATACACACTTAAAGTCGCTTAATTTTTTTTAGAGAAACCAAAATTCTGATACCAGTTCATAAATGGCACAAACGAGAAAATTGCGATCTTTTGGTATTACGTTCGAGATAGAAGTTTATATAATCTTTATCGTGTTTATTATACAGGGCGGTTGGTTTGGGCGTGAGTTCGGTTGCCGCTCGTGTGGGTGGCATTCTGTCGCCCATCATTCTGAGCTTGGATAAAACCGTGGCCAACCTGCCCATGTGGCTATTCGGCTCCAGCGCGGTTTTGGCGGGAGTTCTGGCGTTCTTCCTGCCCGAGACGAGAGGCCGAAAACTGCCCCAGACGCTTGAGGAAGGGGAGGCATTTGGAAAGTACGCCCATTTTGTCCAAGTATTAAATCAGACATACGTCCGAATTTTGAATTGAAATAATACACAGTAGACCAAACTGTTTACGTCTACTCAATCGCAGATTTGACCAAGAAAGTTACAACTTCTCAACCAACCATCACCTTTAATAAAAATAATATTGTTATATATGTTCTCCCCTTTCAGATGTCGCTGCATGGGCGGACAGCCTCACGAAGAGTCTGGTGTGGAATTTGATGACATGGACGCAGCAAAAGAAGGCGTCTTTGCGATTACCAACGCCGCCTTCGATCACTCGGAGGAGAAAAAGGAATATCGCGACTTCTCGCAGCAATACACACGTGAACTTCGAGAGTCGTCCCACATGTAAATCATGGCTCACTGAAGAACAATAGTCTATTGTGGAAACATTCTCTATGCAAATACATGTATTTAACTCAAGATTAATCTCAATAGTTAGATTGAAAATGAATACATTTATTTCACTTTAAATGGACTTATGCTTAAAATATTGAACCTTTTATTTTCAGTACTTTAGGGGCGATGTCCATATTTTTGTTTAATGTACTCTGAACCAACTTATCAAAGGTAAACAATACGTATTCAACAATGGAGTATACCATTAATCTCCATACCAAACCAACTTACCTTGAGCATGTAATTGATTAGACCCGCTACAGAAGAAATAAAGAATCGTTGTACACGTGTAAAATGGTACGTTTTTCTATATAGTCGCGAGAAAAAGTTTTGCAAAGTAACTTCGGGGCACCATTGTAAATATCCCTTCGTGATGATGGTAACAATGACATAAATAAAATACTTGTTTCAAGTTTTGCCTTAAATGTATTCGTTTAGTTTGTATATTATTCCTTATCTAGACATATTTTCTCAAACGCGTTGGTCTTATCAGAGAGGTGCGTATGGCCTTGTAATACACTCGCTCTGCGTGTTATACTGTCGTGTATAACTGAGTTGCAAGTTCAGTGCCTTCGTACCGAGTCTAATAAACTCCAAAGGTTGCTTTACGTTATTTTATAACCAAAAGGTAAAGCAATGTGATAACAAAATCTAATGATCAGGCCGAACAAGGGATCGTTTGTAATATGACAAGGTCCATTGTGTACACTCATGATAGGGCGTTGCTGCGTTTCAGTTGACCTACCAGTGCCAATCTGTCGAGGCAGCAGTACAAACATCAACAACAACACGTAAACAACGTCGATAAATAAGTAAACAACATGAAGCTCGACGACATTATGCCGCTGCTCGGTAACTTTGGCCGATACCAATTGTTGGTTTTCACCTGCGCTTCGTTGCACAACATCATCACTTGCTTTACAACTCTGGGCAATGTGTTCTACGCCGCGGAGACCGACCACTGGTGCAAGGTTTTGCCCAACGAGAATTGCTCCAACTGGGCGGAGTTTCAAGACAACTGCACCGACGTGAAGAAGTCCATATTCCTGCCTCCTCCTGGAAATGGTTCCGACATCGGGTATCCTTACTCCAATTGCAAGCAGTGGCAGCTACCAGATGGGTACGTATTTGATCCATACGTACCGCTTAGTGACTACCACAATTTCACTTACGTCGGTGTTCCCTGCAGTTATGGATGGGACTACGACACGTCACAGTACAAGACAACGACTATCACAGATGTAAGTTAAGTTCTCACCATGCAACCTTTCACTGTAACGCTAATCATTACGATACGCAAATTATACTACTAGGTACATGTAGTTAGGACTTTGATGATTTAATTTAGTCAAAAAGAACTAGAAAGATTTGTCCGTATTTATTTAGTGGGCGATCTCTATATCTAGGACTCCATGGCAGATTAATTTTTTTACCAATCAAAGTTACCAAAAATGCCGCGCGCGCCCTCTACGGTTAAAATCAATCAGAAGAACAATATCTATGCTAAAATCAGTCGCTCATAGATATACATTTTATATCGCTGCATGGCGCTCCACCCCAGTAATGGCGTCTTCCTTTTGTTCACCACATTTGTCTAGACACGTGTTAGTCTTTGTTCTCCACAGTTTGGTCTGGTGTGTGACAACGGGTATCTGCCCAGCCTTGCACAGTCTATCTACTTCGGCGGTTTCTTGGTGGGCTCGTTTATCGGAGGTTCCTTTTCAGATTGGTAAATTAATATTTATTTTTTTTTTAAATGGGGAAAAAAATGAACCACAACGACATATTAAAAACCAGCTGAAGAAATAAAACCGAAAATAATAAAGAATAAAAAAGAGTAATTGCTATTGTTAAAAGATGCCTACTTTTTGTCATTAGGTTTGGTCGCAAGAAGGTCATTATATTTTGTCAACTGTTGTGGATCGCCACTTTTATCACAACAACGTTTTCAGTTAACATCTACATGTACATAGCATTTCGCTTTTTGTCGGCTATGGGCGCACTCGGAAGCTACATGGGACTGTTCGTGTTAGGTAAGCAACACTAATGTTTTAACTGTACCCTTTGTACCCCTAAAGGTCAAATCTACGATGGCCCTATAATTATAGCCAAATATTTTTTTTCTTATGACAAACTATGATTGTGTGCCAAATGTTATGCTTTAATCATCAAGTGAACAATTATTTGTTCACCAATCTGCCTGTTAAAAACAAATTGGTAATAATTAATAAACAAATCAAAGTAAGAAATTATATCAAATGTATTCACAGCAAATAACGGTGACATGAACATTAGTCTGACATTTATTTAATAGCTTCTATATGATAACACTGAATGACAACATAATTTTGTTGCACCTTATTTTCCTGTCTGTTTGGCCAGTTCTTGAAGTCGTTGGAAAGTCGTATCGTGCAGCGGTAACCATGGCTACAGGGATATTTTTTGCCATAGGCTATTTTTTCATTGCAACAGCGGCCATGTATCTTCGACAATGGCGCTCTCTGTCCCTGGTCCTTTCCGTATCGTCGGTGGTTCTGTTGGTACCGATGTTGTAAGTTGCATCTGTTTGTTATTTTGTGATAACAAAAAAGACAGAGCTGCAGAGAAGCAAACTTAAATTTAAGATCACAATAATTATACACTGAAGCTTGATTTTAATATTGGACCTACCGGTGTCGTATACAAAATTGAGCTCCAAAAGGAAAACTATTGTTATATCTTATGTGCACACACAACCTCACACGTGATTCGCCAATGTTTTTATGCTGTCCATTGAGTTGTAGGTATTCGTAATACATGTACAACAATGGGTCTGTATTTCGTATATAGTTGCTAT
Source organism: Crossaster papposus (assembly GCA_037893245.1). NCBI lineage: Eukaryota > Metazoa > Echinodermata > Asteroidea > Velatida > Solasteridae > Crossaster > Crossaster papposus. The sequence goes on along the minus strand of JBAIAA010000650.1, from coordinate 221,955 downwards.
TCAAACTATCGGCACAATAGGGCAACCAGGCCAGGCCAGATTCTGTTTTCATGTTTGCAGGGTTATGCAGACAGTACAAGGTATATAAATTGTTTCTCCCTTTGGTATCAAAACAGCTTCATCGAGGAGTCCATCAGATGGTTGGTGTCTAAGGGCAGAATCGATGAGGCTGAGAAAGTCATCCGGAAAATTGCCAAGATGAACAAGAAGACCTTGCCGGATGTCTTATTCGACAAAGAGGACATACAGGCAGAAATTGTAAGGTGTCATGAAAGTTTGTTTGTTTTTTTTTTTTTTGTTTTTTTTTGGGGGGGGGGGTGTGGCCCGGGAGGAAAATATTACACACTAGTAACGCAAAGTTCTTAAACATCGGGATAAGAGGGTAAGCGGATGCTGCCAACTTTACCCCATTGCAAAAGTAAAGGGACTTATAAAACCCACGTTCAAAAGCGGATTTAAATGTGCGCTTGATTGGCACCGAGTAATGTTGCTCACGACAATTCAACCATATCTGTTTTAAACACAGGAATCAAAAAAGTCGGCCATACCTCCATCCGTCATTGACCTGTACAAGACTCCCAACATGGCGGCCAAGACACTCAACATGCAGTTTAACTGGTTGGTATATTGCGAACATTGTAATTTTTGTTATCTGTATAAATAATTATACGTTATAGCTGCCATACAAAAAAATGTGTTATTTCCCAAATTATTTAGGTTGGTCAATAGTCTGGTGTACTACGGCCTGTCACAGAGTACTAACGATCTAGGCGTGGACGACTACTGGGCTTTCTTCATATCTGGAGCCGTCGAGATTCCGGCCCTGCTGTACGCCACTTTTGGAGTAGAGTGGTTCGGCCGAAAACTGAACACGGGAATACTGGAGTTGATTGGCGGCGTAGCTTGCTTGGCTACTATCTTTATCCGTAAGTGCTGCTGACAGTTTGCCTTAAGTTGAAATTAGTTGTGCTGGTCAGCACAAATAGCTGCCAAATGCACAAAGCAAATTACTTGCTTAGCAACACAGCCAGGATGTAATGTGACTTTTCTGTTTCCCTAATATTTTCTGCTTACACGCAATATGGCCTAAACCTACTACAGTACTAATGTGAAGGTTTACATTTTTTTGTGATATTATAAGCAGCACAATTTCCGATTATGAGACCTGATTACCGGTTTGCCAATTAGTCACATTTAAATATTAAACATGTGACGAAGTTTCATGTCCTTAACACTAAACCAAAGCTGTTGGCCCCTACTTCACTTTGTTAGGTCAAATAATACCCGAGCACACTCAATTGACATGCTTAAAAGCTCAATGTTGTCATTGTTCATTCCTTTCAATTGTAGCCACAGGTATTTGGAGGATCGTTGTGGCCATGATAGGCAAGTTCTGCATCTCTGCCTCGTATTCAATCATATATCTCTACTCGGTCGAGCTGTTCCCAACCCCAGTCAGGTAAAAACTGTTTTGATTTGTATGAGTGTTGATTACGTACGTTAGGCCAGTGGCATGAACATCTGTTCCATCCACATGTCAGCTCTTCAGTATATTTGAATAGGTATATTTTGATTCTAACATTGACAGACTTTGAAACTAATTTCGTAGTTTATGCCGTACTTCTGAACCGATAAAAAAATTTTTTGTAGTTTAAATTATTCTTAGTTAGAACAGACACTGTGGAGATACTGATATCACCTACTGAGAATTGGTTAAAATGATGAGGCTAAAATCCAGCACAATTTGTAAATACACTGTGCTCCATGACTGCAACTTGAATACACACTTAAATTTTCAGATTCATAATAGAATTGTAGAGGAAACCAAAATCCTGATACCAGTTTAGAAATGGCACACATGCATAAATTGCGATCTTTTGGTATTACGTTCTGTAATCTTTATCATGTTTATTATACAGGGCGGTTGGTTTGGGCGTGAGTTCGATGGCCGCTCGTGTGGGTGGCATTCTGTCGCCCATCATTCTGAGCTTGGATAAAACGGTGGCCAACCTGCCCATGTGGCTATTCGGCTCCAGCGCGGTTTTGGCGGGAGTTCTGGCGTTCTTCCTGCCCGAGACGAGAGGCCGAAAACTGCCCCAGACGCTTGAGGAAGGGGAGGCATTTGGAAAGTACGTCCATTTTGTCCAAATATAAAATTGGACATACGTCCGAACTCTGAATCGATTAATATACAGTAAACATCGCAGTAAATTCAATGTTGAAGTCTTGTCAATCGCAGGTCCATTTGACCAAGAAAGTTACAACCTCCCAACCAACCTCATTTTATATATTCACCCCTTTCAGATGTCGCTGCATGGGCGGACAGCCTCACGAAGAGTCTGGTGTGGAATTAGATGACATGGACGCAGCAAAAGAAGGCGTCTTTGCGATTTCCAACGCCGCCTTCGATCACTCGGAGGAGAACAAGAAATATCGCGATTTCTCGCAGCAATACACGCGTGAACTTCGAGAGTCGTCCCACATGTGAATCATGGCTCACTGAAGAACAATATTCTAGTGTGAAAACATTCTCCATACCAGTACATGTATTTAACTCAAGATTAATCTTAATAATTTGATTGAAAATTAATACATTTATTTCACTTTAAATGGACTTATGCTTATGTAACACAAAATATTTTGTATATTTACTCGTACTTTTGAAGGATTTCTAATCCTTTCTATAAATGAACCTTTTATTTTCATTACTTTAGGGGCGATGTCCATACTTTTGTTTGATGTACTCTGAACCAATTTTATCAAAGGTAAACAATACGTATGTAACAATGGAGTATACCATTGTGTAATCTCCATACCAAACCAACTTACCTTGAGCATCTAACTGGACCCGCTACAGATGAAATAAAGAATCGTTGTACACGTGTAAAATTGTACGTTTGACCTTTGTCTAGTCGCGACAAACAGTTTTGCAAAGTAACTTTAGGGCACCATTGTAAATATTCCTTCGCGATGGTGGTAACAATGGCACAAATAAAATACTCCTTTTAAGTTTTGCCTTATTTGTACTTGTTTAGTTTGCAAATTATTCCTTATCTAGACATTTCCTCAAACGTGTTGGTTTTATCTTTTCAAGAGACGGGCGTATATGTACCAATCTCCCTTTGCACGCTTCCGCCAAATTGAGCCTCGAATTGGCAACTTTAATAAATAATACATGAACATGTAGCTAGCTAGTGCATGTCATGTTGTGTTTGTTGCTAAAATAGTAAACACAACAATCAATTAACCGAATATATTTATTCTCTAAAGTTGCTAGTTCAAGACTCTCCATATGTATTTTAGGAAAGCAGAAGAGTTGGTGTTCGTTCAAGAGAGGGATCAGTTCATAAACAGAATGACTACAATCTTAAACCACGCAACATTCCAAAATTGTGTATAAAATACACATCGCTCAACAATTAAGACAGTGCTGCATATGTTTCTAATACTACTGCAGGTACATGTATAACAATACAAAGGTATATGCTTGCTCGGGTACAAATGTAGAAGGAACTGCCACTGTAAACATCTAACAAAAGAAACACGGCACACAATGGACATTTATTGTTACAGTTCACATTGTAATATTATAGTATAAAAAGAAAGTTTATGGAGGGGCCAGATAACTAAAATTCACTAGCCGCGCTCCGGAATGTATATAACATTCTTCTTACAAATCTTCCAGCTAGAAACACAGCCAGAAACACAATTAGAACATCGGATGACGTTCTCGTCTAACAGCAGGGTGAGGAAATTAGCAAGACATCCGTCAGTTGCTTGGTGAACTCAGTCAGTGGCGTGGTCAGTAAATAACTCCGTTATTCCCCACGGACCAATGAACTTTAACAGTAACAGTACCTTTAAAGTATACCGTTATGCAAATCGGTCTGTCCGCTAGCCGTTGACAATATATTTCAGTCGTCATGTGGTCACGTCTTCCTTCGTACCAAGTTGTATAAATTCCAAAGGTTGATTTGAGTTGCATTTATTTGCGAGATAACTACAACATCAGGATAGCATTGAATGGCCGAACAAAGGGGCCAGTTTGTCCTAGGTCCATCGTGTTTATACTCGAGTGATAGGGCGTTGCTCCATTTCAGTTGGGCTACCAGTTCCGATCTGTCAAGGCAGCAGTACAGGCCTACTATGTAGAACAACAACAGCAGCATTAACAAACTTAACAACAACAAAACACCGCGTTCATAAAAAAAGCAATCTACATGAAGCTCGACGACATTATGCCGCTGCTCGGCAACTTTGACCGATACCAATTGTTGGTTTTTACCTGCGCCGCGTTGCAAAACATCCTCAGTTGCTTTAATTCTCTGGGCAATGTGTTCTACGCCGCGGAGACCGACCACTGGTGCAACGTTTTGCCCAACGAGAATTGCTCCAACTGGGCGGAGTTTCAAGACAACTGCACGGACGTGAAGAAGTCCATCTTTCTGCCTCCTCCTGAAAATGGTTCCGACAGCGGGTATCCTTACTCTAATTGCAAGCAGTGGCAGCTACCAGATGGGTACGTATTTGATCCGTATGTACCGCTTAGTGACTACCACAATTTCACTTACGTCGGTGTTCCCTGCAGAGAGGGATGGGACTACGACACGTCGCAGTACAAGACAACGACTATCACAGATGTAAGTTCAGTTTTAAACCTTCCACTGTAACGCCAATTATTAAGATACACGATTTCTAACAAGTAGTTAGTACTTTGATTATGGATTTTGTCAAAAAGAACTAGAAATATTAGTCCGTATTTATTTAGTTGGCCACCTCAATCGCAGACTCAGGCCGTACGTGTCCAGACCGATTCAGCGCTCTTCTTCAACCAACCAATCAAGGTTACCAAAATGCCGCGCGTGCGCGCCACGGCTAAAATCATGCATGCAGCATGCGCACCGTCATGGCGCTCCACCCCAGTAATGACGTCTTCTATTTGTTTGCCGCATTTGTCTAGACACGTGTTAGTTCTTGTTCTCTACAGTTTGGTCTGGTGTGTGACAACGGGTATCTGCCCAGCCTTGCACAGTCTGTCTACTTCGGCGGTTACTTGGTGGGCTCGTTTATCGGAGGTTCCTTTTCAGATTGGTAAATTGATTTTAAAATGACATCATTTTGATCACCCAAATAAAATGACACAAGTTACAATATACGTTATATGTCATTTTTAATGTACAAAGTGTTAATGTACACGTATTTTGTAGGACTAACGCAAAGAAAACTCAAGAAATCACAACCCCTGATAACAACCGGTGTATTTTCCTCAAAACAGCTACGTTTACAAATGTAGAAGAAACTAAAATATGTCAATACAGCAGGGAGAAAAGTACATGTAGGCCTATATTAGTATTAAAGTGAAGAAAAGTAAACCAAATTGACATATACAAAAAAACAGCTAAAGAAATAAAACCCAAAATAATAAAGAATGAAAATGGGTAATTGATATTGTTAAAAAAATCCCATTTTTGTGTGTCGTTAGGTTTGGTCGCAAGAAGGTCATTATATTGTTTGAACTGTTTTGGATCGCTGCTTTCATCACAACTACGTTTTCAGTTAACATCTACATGTACATAGCATTTCGCTTTTTGTCGGCCGTGTGCCAAACCGGGTGCTACATGGGACTGTATGTGTTAGGTAAGCATCACATTTGTATGTCATTTGTCAAACGAAAGATATTTCCAACAACGTTTTAACAACAGCCTTGTACCCCATTATCATTAATTGTTGTCAATCCTCCTTCATTCATTTCCGATGGCCCGTTTTAGACATTAAAGGTAAGATACACCATTCGCAGATATCGACAAAAAGATACTACCAAATTATTAAGAATGACCTTACTTATTTGAAAGTAAATAATGATTCTAGGCATCCAACAAAATGATTGCGCTAGATATACTTTAATATAAAACAAATGAGATTCATAAAAAACATTTTTTCGATCGCCGGCCGGCGATCGCAGAAAAAACAATAACAATAACAATAATAATAACCAATAATAACAACAATAATAACAACAATAATAATAACAATAATAACAACAATAATAACAACAATAATAACAACAATAATAACAATAATAATAACAATAATAATAACAACAACAACAATAACAACAACAGGAACAACTGCCTGACGCCGGTTGAAAGCAATCGCCGTTTTTCTTGCTTTTTTGTCTACGCATACCTGATTGTAAAACTTCGGTTAAACGATATTTATTATTTCATAGCTCCAATTATAATTGTAAATGGCAACATTAATTCTTTTATTTGCACCTTATTTTCCTGTCTGTTTGGCCAGTTCTTGAAGTCGTTGGGAAGTCGTATCGTGCAGCGGTAACCATGGCGTTAGGGATATTTTTCGCCATAGGCTATTTTTTTATTGCGACAGCGGCCATGTATCTTCGACAATGGCGCTCTCTGTCCCTGGTCCTTTCCCTATCATCAGTGGTTCTATTGGTACCGATGTTGTAAGTTGCAATTGCATTTGTTTGTTCTTTTGTGATACAAAAAAAGACAGAGCTGCAGGAAAGCAAACTTAAATTTAAGATCACAATAATTATACACTGAAGCTTGATTTTAAGATTGGACCTACCGGTGCCGTATAAAAAATTGAGCTCTGAAAGGAAAACTATTTGTATATCTTATGTGCACACACAACCTCACACGTGATTCGCCAATGTTCTTATGCTGTCCATTGAGTTGTAGGTATTCGTAATACATGTACAAGCAATGGGTCTGTATTTCGTATAGTTGCTATTCAAACTATCGGCACAATAGGGCACCCAGGCCAGATTCTGTTTTCATGTTTGCAGGGTTTATGCAGACAGTACAAGGTCTATAAAGTGTTTCTTCCTTTGGTATCAAAACAGCTTCATCCAGGAGTCCATCAGATGGTTGGTGTCTAAGGGCAAAATCGATGAGGCTGAGAAAGTCATCCGGAAAATTGCCAAGATGAACAAGAAGACCTTGCCGGACGTCTTATTCGACAAAGAGGACATACATGCAGAAATGGTAAGGTGTCATGGAAGGTTTTTGTTTACGAATCGGGATAATATGGCACTTGTTTGGAAACAGCTTGTGAGACTCCAATCTCGCACTCCTCAGGAGAAGATTCAAGTAAGTTGTCGGTGTGGTGTTGTGTTAGCAGGCATGGACTATATGTGTATCTGTATAGTTTCTAATTTGTATTTATTTATTGTATTATTTATTTATATATATATATATAATTTCTTTTTTTTTTTTTTTTTTTTTTGGGGGGCAGGAAAAAAATATTGCACACTAGTAACAAGAAGCTCTTAAACATCGAAATCGGTGTAAGAAGGTAAAGCGGATGCTGTTGACTTTACCCCATTGCAAAAGTAAAGTGACTTGAAACCCACGTTAGAAGGCAGATTTAAATGTGCGCTTGATTGGCACCGAATGTTATGGGAAAGTTGCTCACGACAATTCAACCATATCTGTTTTGATACAGGAATCAAAAAAGTCGGCCATACCTCCATCCGTCATTGACCTGTACAAGACTCCCAACATGGCGGCCAAGACACTTAACATGCAGTTTAACTGGTTGGTATATTGCGAACATTGTAATTTTTGTTATCTGTACAAATTATTATACGTTATAGCTGCCATAAAACAAGTGTGTTATCTGTTATTTCCACTGACCTCTATACCTGGACGGATCATTGTCCATATTCTGCTGTGCTAACACTTGAAGTCGGCGCGAACTGGAAGTGCAACATGGCGGAGCCGAGACGTCACTGCTATGAGCCAATGAAATGTCCAGGTGCAGAGGTCAGTGGATTTACTCTGTACATTTTGTATTTATAAACATTACGTAATACGTATCGTACCAACACCTGGACATTTCATTGGCTCAGAGTGACGTCGTGGGTCCGCCATGTTGCACTTCTCTGCATGCCGACTTCAAAATGAAACAATGATGATCTGTCCATGTATAGAGGTCAGTGGTTATTTCCCAAACTGTTTAGGTTGGTCAATAGTCTGGTGTACTACGGCCTGTCGCAGAGTACTAACGATCTAGGCGTGGACGACTACTGGGTTTTCTTCGTATCAGGAGCCGTCGAGATCCCGGCCCTGCTGTACGCCACTTTTGGAGTAGAGTGGTTCGGCCGAAAACTGAACACGGGAATACTGGAGTTGATTGGCGGCGTAGCTTGCTTGGCTACTATCTTTATCCGTAAGTGCTGCTGACAGTTTGCCTTAAGTTGGAATTAGTTGTGCTGGTTAGCACAATTAGCTGCCAAAAGCACAAAGCAAGTTACTTGCTTAGCAACACAGCCAAGACGTAATGCAACCTTTACGTTTCCTTATAAGCAATATTTTCTGCTTACACGCCCCATGGAATCTGGCTTAAACCTACTAGTACTAATGTGAAGGTTTTAAGTGTTAGTGATATTATAAGCAGCATAATTTCCGATTATGAGACCGCTGCTAACTAATCACAATTAATTATTAAACATGTGACGAAGCATTCAAGTCCATAACACTGAACCAAGGCTAATATACTGCACCTTTTTGTCATGCTTAAAATCTCAATTATTTTTCGGTCCATTCCTTCCAATTGTAGCCGCAGGTATTTGGAGGATCGTTGTGGCCATGATAGGCAAGTTCTGCATCTCTGCAACGTTTTCCATCATATATCTCTACTCGGTCGAGCTGTTCCCAACCCCAGTCAGGTAAAAACTGTTTTGATTTTGAGTATATTTGAATAAGTATATTTTGATTCTATACATTGACAGACTTTGAAACTAATTTCGTAGTTTAAGCCGTAATTATAAAATAAGTCCTAGTTTTAGTTTGAATTATTCTCAGTTAGAACATATACATTGTGGAGATACTGATATCGCCTATTGAAAGTTGGTTAAAATGATGAGGCTAAAATCTAGCACGATTCGTGAATACATTGTGCTCCATGACTGAAAATTGAATACACACTTAAAGTCACCAATTTACAGGGGAAAAAAGTACTATAGGACTGATACTGCAGTTATATAGGGCCTTAGACTAGTAAAGTGTGTTTCTTGAGATAAGACTAAAGCGTCTTTCTGTAGATGACATCACTGTTTTGTTCATGAATATTTAGATTTACAATAGAATTGTATAGAAACCAAAGTCCTGATACCAGTTCAGAAATGGCACACACGAGAAAATTGCGAACTTCAAGACTGAAGTTCTGTAATCTTTATTATGTTTGTTATACAGGGCGGTTGGTTTGGGCGTAAGTTCAATGGCCGCTCGTGTAGGTGGCATTCTGTCGCCCATCATTCTGAGCTTGGATAAAACCGTGGCCAACCTGCCCATGTGGCTATTTGGCTCCAGCGCGGTGTTGGCGGGAGTTCTGGCGTTCTTCCTGCCCGAGACGAGAGGCCGAAAACTGCCCCAGACGCTTGAGGAAGGGGAGGCATTTGGAAAGTACGTCCATTTTGTCCAAGTATAAAATCGGACATACGTTCGAACTCTGAATCGATTAATATACAGTATATATCTGCAGTAAATTCAATGTTGAAGTCTTGTCAATCGCAGGTCCATTTGACCAAGAACGTTACAACCTCCCAACCAACCTCATTTTATATATTCTCCCCTTTCAGATGTCGCTGCATGGGCGAGCAGCCTCACGAAGAGTGCGGTGTGGAATTTGTTGACATGGACGCAGCAAACGAAAGCGTCTTTGCGATTACAAACGCCGCCTTCGATCACTCGGAGGAGAACAAGGAACATCGCGACTTCTCGCAGCAATACACACGTGAATTTCGAGAGTCGTCCCACATGTGAATCATGGCTCACTGAAAAACAATAGTCTAATGTGGAAACATTTTCTATGCCAATAGGGCCTACATGTATTTAACTCGAGATTAATCTCAAAAGTTAGATTGAAAATTAATACATTTATTTCACTTTAAATGACGGATTTACGTAAGGACTTATGCTTATGTAACACATTATATTTTATATATTTAATCGTTCTTTTGAAGGATTTCTAGATCTTTTTATAAATGAACCTTTTATTTTCATTACTTTAGGGGCGATGTCCATATTTTTGTTTGATGTACTCTGAACCAATTTTATCAAAGGTAAACAATACGTATGTAACAATGGAGTATACCATTATGTAATCTTCATACCAAACCAACATACCTTGAGCATCTAACTGATTAGACCTGCTACAGATAAAATAAAGAATCGTTGTATACGTGTAAAATGGTACGTTTGACCTTTGTCTAGTCGCGACAAACAGTTTCGCAAAGTAACTTTAGGGCACCATTGTAAATATTCTTTTGTGATGCATGGTAAAAATGACATGAATAAAATGCTACTTTTAAGTTTTGCCTTATTTGTACTCGTTTAGTTTGCAAGTTATTCCTTATCAAGAAATTTACTCAAACGTGTTAGTTTTATCTTTTCAAGAGACGTGTGTATGTACCATTCGCCCTTTGCACCAAAAGCGTGGAGAGATTCGAATTGGTAACTTTACACAATAAATAATACATGTAGCTAGTTCATGTCAGTGATTCCCGTGTATGTTGCTATTAATAGTAAACACGAAAATCAATTAACCGAATATATTTATTATCTGAAGTTGCTAGTTCAATTAAGGCTCTCCCTATACTTATGGCGGAAGCGTGCAAAGGGCGAATCGATAATGCAACAAAATCTCTCAATTGGTCCTACATGATTGTCATGTAGAACTTAAGTTATTCCCTAATTCGTACCTCGACCGTAAATATAGTATTTTCAATTTCCTGCAGACCTGAAAAATAAAACAAATATAATACACGGCACCCTTGGGGAGCACCGAGCTTCAGAGTGGCAATGACGTAGCGGACTACGGTATCTCTGCATCTCTTGAGGAAGAAGGCAACTTACCTCATGGAATCCCATGTGCCTTACCAAGAAGCCATGTGGATTTGATATGTCCATATAAAGGAGATCTTTCTAGGAGATATTTCTTAGTGTAACCGAGTGGTGACTTGGTCATAAATCAGAGAAACACTGAAGGGGTATTGACAAAAGTGTAAAGTGTTCTTGAAGTGTATATTATTTTCTTTACTAGTACGAACAATCTCTCAAGCACTATACCCAAAATGTCCGATATATTTAAAAAAACAAAACGGCAGCCAAAGGTGTCCTGTGACGTCTCCAAACTTGTGCCAGCCAAGCTGTGCAAAACAGCACCGATAAATTAATGGGTACATACAATAGGTTGTAATTGCACTATAGCAGCTAAATTTATTGGGCGATGTACATGTATTTCAGGAGAGCAGAAGAGTTGGTGTTTGCTCAAGGGAGGGATCAGTTCACAAACAGAATGACTAAAATCTTCAACCAGGCAACATTCCAAAATCTTGTATAAAATACACGTCGCTCAACAATTAAGACAGTGCTCCATATGTTTCTAATATACATGTATAACAATACAAAGGTATGCTTGGTATTGAAGTCGGGTACAAAATATAGAAGGAACTACCACTATAAACATCTAACAAAAGAAACACGGCACACTAACAATGACAATTCATTGTTACTCTTCACATTGTAGTAGTAAAAGAAAGTTTATGAAGGGGCCAGATAACGCGCTCCGGAATGTGTATAACATTCTTCTTACAAATCTTTCAGCCAGGAACACAACCAAAACAACGGATGACGATCTCGTCCGACAGCAGGATGCGGAAAGCAAGACGTCCATCAGTTACGTGGTGAACTCGGTCAGTGGCGTGGTCAGTGAATAACTCCGTCATTCGCCACGGACCAATGAACTTTAACAGTATCTGCAAAGTAATACCGTTATGCAAATCGGTCAGTCGGCTACCTGTAGATAATTTATTTCACTCGTCAAGTGGTCACGTCTTCCTTCATACCAAGTTTTATAAACTCCAAAGGTTGATTTGAGTTGCATGTATTTTGAAGATAACTTCATCGCGATAACAAAATGTAATGGTCGGGCCCAACAGGGGTTTCAATTGGCCAGGTCCATCGTGTATACTCGAATGATAGGGCGTTGGTCCGCTGCAGTTGGCCTACCAGTTCCAACCTGTCAAGGCAGCAGTACAGGCCTACTCCCTGTAGAACAACAACAGCATCACAAACCTAAACAACGTCCATTAATAAGCAAACAACATGAAGCTCGACGATATTATGCTGCTGCTCGGCAACTTTGGCCGATACCAATTGTTGGTTTTCACCTGCGCTTCGTTGCACAGCATCTTCACTTGCTTGACAACTCTTGGCAATGTGTTCTACGCCGCGGAGACCGACCACTGGTGCAACGTTTTGCCCAACGAGAATTGCTCCAACTGGGCGGAGTTTCAAGACAACTGCACGGACGTGAAGAAGTCCATCTTCCTGCCTCCTCCTGGAACTGGTTCCGACATCGGGTATCCTTACTCCAATTGCAAGCAGTGGCAGCTACCAGATGGGTACGTATTTGATCCGTACGTACCGCTTAGTGACTACCACAATTTCACTGACGTCGGTGTTCCCTGCAGAGATGGATGGGACTACGACACGTCGCAGTACAAGACAACGACTATCACAGATGTAAGTTAAGTTGTAAACCTTCCACTGTAACGCCAATTATTAAGATACAATTACACGGACTCTAACAAGTAGTTAGTACTTTGATGATTGGATTTTGTCAAACAAAATTGGAAACATAAGTCAGTATTGATTACTAAAATGCCGCGCGCGCGCCACGGCTAATATCACGCATGCGGCATGCGCACAAGCATGGCGCTCCACCCTAGTAATGGCGTCTTCCTTATAATGTTCGCCACATTTGTCTAGACACGTGTTAGTTCTTGTTCCCCACAGTTTGGTCTGGTGTGTGACAACGGGTATCTGCCCAGCCTTGCACAGTCTATCTACTTCGGCGGTTTCTTGGTGGGCTCGTTTATCGGAGGTTCCTTTTCAGATTGGTAAATTGATTTTAAAATGACATCATTGGCAAGAGGAGCTATTTTTGATCACTAAAATAAAATGACACAAGTTACACTGTACGTTTTTGTCATTGTTAATGTAAAAGCTGATAGTGAACAAGTTTTGTGTAGGCCCAACGCAAAGGAAACTTTGCGAAAGGAAACGAAATTCCAAACGTTGTATTTTCTCAAAACAGCCACGTTTACAAATGTAGAAGAAGAGTTGTCAATACAACATAGGGAGCAAAGTATATTATTGATAAAGTGAAGAAAAGTAAACCAAATCGACATATACGAACAAAAGCTGAAGTAATGAAACCTCCAAAATAAGAATGAAAAAAAGTAATTGCTATTGTTAAAACGATTCCTCTTATTTGTCATTAGGTTTGGTCGCAAGAAGGTCATTATATTGTTTGAACTGTTGTGGATCGCCACTTTCATCACAACTACGTTTTCAGTTAACATCTACATGTACATAGCATTTCGCTTTTTGTCGGCTTCAGGCGCACTCGGAAGCTACATGGGACTGTTCGTGTTAGGTAAGCAACACATTTGTATGTCATTTGTCAAACGAAAGATATTTCCAAACAACGTTTTATCTACACCCTTGTACCCCATTATCATTTGTTGTCAATCTTCGTTCAGTCATTTTCGATGGCCTGTTTTTTACATTAAAGGTAAGATACACGATTTGCACATATTAACAAAAATTACTACTGAATTATTAAGAAATATCTTCCTTTTTGAAAGTAAACAATGATTCTAGGCATCCAGCAAAATTATTGCGCTAGATATCCTGTAATTGTTCCAATGTTTTTTGAAGATTTATACAAAACAAAATTAATCGCCAGGCGGCGATCGCAAAAAAAATACATATACAATAACAACAAGAACAACTGCCTGACGCCGGTTAAAACAAAGGCCGTTTTTCTAAAAACTATTCTTAGCATCTCCGATTGTAAAATTTCGGGCATGTCGGTTAAACGATATTTACTATAAAATACCCCCCTCCCCCCCAAAAAAAAACCAACCCCACAACCCACCAAAACAATCAATTTATTTCTGATAATTCAAGCAATTACCAATAGTGTTTCCTACCTTAAACCCCTCCACGTCCCAAACAAAACAAAACATAAAAATAAAATGAAACTACGTTTTCTTTAATTGGTAAAATAAACTAATCAATGTAAATAATTAAATCAATTGTATTCACACCAAACAACGGTGACATGGACATTAATTTTAGTGTGATATTAATTTCATAGCCCCTATTATAATAGTGAATAGCAACATTAATTCTTTGCACCTTATTTTCCTTCTCTTTGGCCAGTTCTTGAAGTCGTTGGGAAGTCGTATCGTACGGCGGTAACCATGGCGTTTGGGGCATCTTTCTCCATAGGCTATTTTTTCATTGCGACAGCGGCAATGTATCTTCGACAATGGCGCTCTCTGTCCCTGGTCCTTTCCGTATCATCAGTGGTTCTGTTGGTACCGCTGTTGTAAGTTGCAATTGCATTTGTTTGTTCTTTTGTAATAAAAGACAAAATATACGCTTAACCCTAACTCCTTACACAACAAAGGAAGTTGGAGGATTTTGAAGGAATTGTATTGTTCAATAACAATGGTGAGGGAGTTAGGGTTAAGCTTGATTTTATAAAATTGGGCCTACCGCTGTCATATATGAAATTGAGCTCCAAAACATAATCTATTTGTATACCTTATGTGCACACACAACCTCACACGTGGCTTGTCAACAATGTTCTTATTCTTCTCACTGAGGTTTAGCAATGGGTCCATATTTCTTAGTCGGCACAATAGGCCAGCACCTGTTTCCATGTTTGTATAGGGCAGACAATGAATGTACAAGGTCTAAAATTGTTTCTTCCTTTGGTATCGGAACAGCTTCATCCAGGAGTCCATCAGATGGTTGGTGTCTAAGGGCAGAATCGATGAGGCTGAGAAAGTCATCCGGAAAATTGCCAAGATGAACAAGAAGACCTTGCCAGACGTCTTATTCGACAAAGAAGACATACAGGCAGAAATGGTAAAGTGTCATAAAGGGTTTTGTTTACGAATCGGGATAGTATGGCACTTGTTTAGAAACAGTTTGATTTTGTTCAGACTTCAATCTCGCACCTCTCAGGGGAAGACTCAAGGACGTTGTCAGTGGGGCGTTGTTAGCGAACATGTACTATATATGTGTATGTGTATAGTTTTTAGGGGGAAATTTTACACACAAGTAACAGGAAGTTCTTAAACATCGAAATCGGTGTAAGAAGATATAAAGCGGTTACTTTTGACTTAACCCCATTGCAAAAGTAAAGTGACTTATAAAACCCACGTTCGGCTGATTTAAATGTGCGCTTGATTGGCACCGAATGTTATGGGAATGTTGCTCACGAGAATGATTAACCATATTTGTTTTAAATACAGGAATCAAACAAGTCGGTTCTACCTCCATCCGTCATTGACCTGTACAAGACTCCCAATATGGCGGCCAAGACACTCAACCTGCAGTTTAACTGGTTGGTATAACCACAAAGCGAACATTGTATTGTTTTTAATCTGTATAAATATACGTTATAGCTGTACCTTTGTTCTTTTAACATGTGTTATCGGTTATTTCTCACAACTGTTTAGGTTGGTCAATAGTCTGGTGTACTACGGCCTGTCGCAGAGTACTAACGATCTAGGCGTGGACGACTACTGGGTTTTCTTCGTATCAGGAGCCGTCGAGATTCCGGCCAAACTCTATGCCACTTTTGGAGTAGAGTGGTTCGGCCGAAAACTGAACACGGGAATACTGGAGTTGATTGGCGGCGTAGCTTGCTTGGCTACTATCTTTATCCGTAAGTGCTGCTGACAGTTTGCCTTGAGTTTGAATAAGTTGTGCTGGTCAGCACAAATAGCTGCCAAAGGCCCAAAGCAAATTACTTGCTTAGCATCACAGCCAAGACGTAATGCGACCTTTACGTTTCCCTATAAGCAATTTTTCTGCTTACACACCCCGTGGAATCTTGCCTAAACCTACTACATGTACTGTGAAAGTATTAAAAGCAGCAACATTTCCGATTACGCGACCGCTGATTACCGGTTTGCTAACTAATCACAATTAATTATTAAACATGTGACGAAGCATTCGTGTCATTAACACTGAACGCAAGGCCTTACTGCACTTTTTATTTTCATGCTTAAAATCTCAATGTTTTCATTGTTTGTTGGTTCATTCCTTTCAATTGTAGCCGCAGGTATTTGGAGGATCGTTGTGGCCATGATAGGCAAGTTCTGCATCTCAACAACGTTTTCCATCGTATATCTCTACTCGGTCGAACTGTTCCCAACCCCAGTCAGGTAAAAACCTATTTTAATTTGTAAGTGTTGATTACGTACGTCGGGCCAGTTGCATAAAAATCTGTTCCATCCACATGTCTATATCTATATTTGAATAGGTATATGTTGATTTTAACATTGACAGACTTTATAATCAATTTCGTAGTTTGAGCCGTACTTCGGAACTGATAAAACAGGTCTTTTTAGTGTGGAGATACTGATATCACCTATACTGAGAGTTTGTTAAAACGATGAGGCTACAATCTAGCTCGATGAATACATTGTGCTCCGACTGGAACTTGAATACACACTTAAAGTCGCCATTTTACTGAAAAAGAACCAGTACTTTGTGGACTGATACTGCAGTTATATATGGCCTTTGACTAAATTGTCTTTCTTGAGATAAGACTAAAGCGTCTTTCTGTAGATGACATCAATGTTTTGTGCACTGAATTTTCAGATTCATAATAGAATTGTAGAGAAACCAAAATCCTGATACCAGTTCAGAAATGGCACACACGAAAACTTTAATACCATTCGGTATGCCGTTCAAGACAGAAGTTCTGTAATCTTTATCATGTTTATTATACAGGGCGGTTGGTTTGGGCGTGAGTTCAATGGCCGCTCGTGTGGGTGGCATTCTGTCGCCCATCATTCTGAGCTTAGATAAAACCGTGGCCAACCTGCCCATGTGGCTTTTCGGCTCCAGCGCGGTTTTGGCGGGAGTTCTTGCGTTCTTCCTGCCCGAGACGAGAGGCCAAAAACTGCCTCAGACGCTTGAGGAAGGAGAGGCATTTGGAAAGTACGTCCATTTTGTCCAAATATAAAATCGATTAATATACAGTATTAATCTGCATTAAATTCAATGTTGAAGTCTTGTCAATCGCAGGTCCATTTGACCAAGAACGTTACAACCTCCCAACCAACCTCATTTTATATGTTCTCCCCTTTCAGATGTCGCTGTATGGGCGGGCAGCCTCACGAAGAGTCCGGTGTGGAATTTGTTGACATGGACGCAGCAAACGAAAGCGTCTTTGCGATTTCAAACGCCGCCTTCGATCACTCGGAGGAGAAAAAGGAACATTGCGACTTCTCGCAGCAATACACGCGTGAACTTCGAGAGTCATCCCACATGTGAATCATGGCTCACTGAAGAACAATAGTCTAGTGTAAACATTTTCTATGCCAATAGGGCCTACATGTATTTAACTCGAGATTAATCTTAAAAGTTAGATTGAAAATTAATACATTTATTTCACTTTAAATGACGGATTTACGTAAGGACTTATGCTTATGTAACACATTATATTTTATATATTTACTCGTTCTTTTAAAGTATTTCTAGATCTTTCTATAAATGAACCTTTTATTTTCATTACTTTAGGGGCGATGTCCATATTTTTGTTTGATGTACTCTGAACCAATTTTATCAAAGGTAAACAATACGTATGTAACAATGGAGTATACCATTATGTAATCTTCATACCAAACCAACTTACCTTAAGCATGTAACTGATTAGACCTGCTATGGGTGAAATAAAGAATCGTTGTACACGTGTAAAATGGTACGTTTGACCTTTGTCTAGTCGCGACAAAAAGTTTCGCAAAGTAACTTTAGGGCACCATTGTAAATATTCTTTTGTGATGCATGGTAAAAATGACATGAATAAAATGCTATTTTTAAGTTTTGCCTTATTTGTACTCGTTTAGTTTGCAAGTTCTTCCTTATCTAGAAATTTACCCAAACGTGTTGGTTTTCAAGAGACGTGTGTATGCACCATTCGCCTTTTGCACCAAAGCGTGGAGAGAATCAATAATGCAACAAAATCTCTCAATTGGTCCTACATGTCATGTAGAACTTAAGTTATTCTCGAATTCGTATACCTCGACCGTAAATATATTATTTTCAATTTACTGCAGACCTGACAAATGAAACAAATATAATACACAACGCCCTTGGGGAGCACCGAGCTTCAATGGCAATGACGTAGCGGACTACGGTATCTCTGCATCTCTTGAGGAAGAAGGCAACTTACCTCATGGAATCCCATGTGCCTTACCAAGAAGCCATGTGGATTGATATGTCCATATAAAGGAGATCTTTCTAGGAGATATTTCTTAGTGTAACCGAGTGGTGACTTGGTCATAAATCAGAGAAACACTGAAGGGGTATTGACAAAAGTGTAAAGTGTTCTTGAAGTGTATATTATTTTCTTTACTAGTACGAACAATCTCTCAAGCACTATACCCAAAATATTTAAAAAACAAAAAAACGGCAGCCAAAGGTGTCCTGTGACGTCCCCAAACTTGTGCCAGCCAAGCTGTGCAAAACAGCACCGATAAATTAATGGGTACATACAATAGGTAGTAATTGCACTAGCAGCTACATTTATTGGGCGATGTACATGTATTTCAGGAGAGCAGAAGAGTTGGTGTTTGCTCAAGGGAGGGATCAGTTCACAAACAGAATGACTAAAATCTTCAACCAGGCAACATTCCAAAATCTTGTATAAAATACACGTCGCTCAACAATTAAGACAGTGCTACATTATGTTTCTAATACCACTGCAGGTACATGTATAACAAAACAAAGATATGCTTGGTATTGAAGTCGGGTACAAAACTTAGAAGGAACTATACCACTATAAACATCTAACAAAAGAAACACGGCACACTAACAATGACAATTCATTGTTACTCTTCACATTGTAATAGTAAAAGAAAGTTTATGGAGGGGCCAGAAAACTAAAATTCACTAGCCGTGCTCTGGAATGTGTATAACATTCTTCTTACAAATAGTCCAGCCAGGAACACAACCAAAACAACGGATGACAATCTCGTCCGACAGCAGGATGCGGAAAGCAAGACGTCCATCAGTTACGTGGTGAACTCGGTCAGTGGCGTGGTCAGTGAATAACTCCGTTATTCGCCACGGACCAATGAACTTTAACAGTATCTGCAAAGTATACCGCTATGCAAATCGGTCAGTCGGCTACCGTTCACTCGTCAAATGGTCACGTCTTCCTTCATACCAAGTTTTATAAACTCCAAAGGTTTATTTGAGTTGCATGTATTTTGAAGATAACTTCATCGCGATAACAAAATGTAATGGTCGGGCCCAACAGGGGTTTCAATTGGTCAGGCCCATCGTGTATACTCGAATGATAGGGCGTTGGTCCGTTTCAGTTGGCCTACCAGTTCCAATCTGTCAAGGCAGCAGTACAGGCCCACTATTGGTAGAACAGCGGCAGCATCAACAATCTAAACAACGTCCATTACTAAGCAAACAACATGAAGCTGGACGATATTATGCTGATGCTTGGCAATTTTGGCCGATACCAATTGTTGGTTTTCACCTGCGCTTCGTTGCACAGCATCTTCACTTGCTTGACAACTCTTGGCAATGTGTTCTACGCCGCGGAGACCGACCACTGGTGCAACGTTTTGCCCAACGAGAATTGCTCCAACTGGGCGGAGTTTCAAGACAACTGCACGGACGTGAAGAAGTCCATCTTCCTGCCTCTTCCTGAAAATGGTTCCAACAGCGGGTATCCTTACTCCAATTGCAAGCAGTGGCAGCTACCAGATGGGTACGTATTTGATCCATACGTACCGCTTAGTGACTACCACAATTTCACTGACGTCGGTGTTTCCTGCAGTGATGGATGGGACTACGACACGTCACAGTACGAGACAACGACTATCACAGATGTAAGTTCAGTTGTAAACCTCCACTGTAACGCCAATTATTAAGATACAATTATACGGACTCGAACAAGTAGTTAGTACTTTGATGATTGAATTTTATCCAAAAAAAATTAAAAACATTAGTCCGTATTGGTTTAGTTGACCACCTCCATCGCAGACCATAACGCGAAGGCCGATTCAGCGCTCTTCTTTAATCACTAAGGATTACCAAAATGCCGCGTGCGCGCCACGGCTAAAATCACGCATGTGGCATGCGCACATGCATGGCGCTCCACCCTAGAAATGGCGTCATCCTTATATGTGTTACCGAGAGGTGATTTTTAGATGAGGAAGGGTCTAGAATCTGGAAGTAATCTTACCAATAATGGCATACCACCGTCCAGACCCTAAATAAATTTTAAAGAAACAGTTATGCACAGTAAAGAACATTGAAGGACAATGATTTAGGAAAAATAGATGTATTGGTGATTTTAATTGAATTTTCTCACACGAAATATACAAGTGAATTCTAATAATAACAATTAACCCCTAAAATTTGTAAAAGTTAGCAACCACTAACTCAGATATCAAGGTTGCAATTCACAATAATTAACCCCAATTTACACAAGGGTCGAATGAATTTAAATTGCAAAACTTTATGTTCAATACAAGTAAATACAGTTAATGTTGTTGACCCCAAATTACACGATTATTCAAATAACCCCCAAGTTAAAAGACAGTCAAATTTTACCCCAAGTTAAACGACAGTCAAGTGGCATGACAATCTGTAATTTTAAGGAGAAAATATACACACATTTTAAATGATTCAACACTGTCAATATTTCACAGTTGGAAGAAAAGGTAATATTGCTAGAAAACTAGTCCATTACATATGTTTGGAAATTCCAAACATCTTTATATACTTCCTATAAGACTTGACAGTGTCAAAATATTATAAATTATTATAAGATACAATACCAATAATCAAAATACATTAAACACAATTTTTACTACTCACAAAGCAGCATGGTGCTCAAACAAACTAGTTGCTCAAGCTCCAGGTGTAGGTGCAAGTGCAAATACATAGGTGATGACGGTAGCATCCACTGTAATTAATAAATATCAATTGACATAATACCAAACCAAACATCAAATACACAAATGTTTATAACGACATAATCAATTACCCTAAATATGTTCAAAATACAAAATGTGGACTACCTGCATCCAGGCGTCAAACTTTGCAACACTAATCGGTATCAATTCTTCCAATGCATACAAGTATGCCACAATTCCAAATCAATGCACGACCACCAATATAGGTGCAATGTTAACAGGAATGCCAAAACATACAACAATGTACAATATATTGCAAAGGACCAAATACTTATTAAAGTTAGATATACTCACTCACCAAGGGTCCACTGCAAACTGCCTGGCTGCCCACACTTGGCTAATTTCAACATTGCCATTCGGCAACAAGCCGAAAACAACAGGCTACAGCCCACGGCCCAATATCGGGCTAGCGTTATGCGTTATTAAAAATGTCATCGACAAGTATATAGACAAAACAGTTGATGGGTTGAGCAGCGCTAAACTGATAGCAGCAACATAGAAGTATGGATACATCCAAGGCAAGAAGCATGAAAGAACAAGGCCCCGCAAGATGCCCGTTTATATACCATTACCAAGTCAAATAAAAGCTTGACCCACAATGTGGAGAACCCCACCTAAGTTACATAACTCCTACAAAGGAAAAATGTAAACTCGAGGAACGAATGCATTCCTCGAGCACCGCAGCAGTGACGATTTTTACACACGAGAGGGCGCACCATATGTTTTTATTTTTATATATACTTGTTTTAAATATTTTCACAACTACGTGATCGTTGACGATAAAGTCGACTGGTCACATATGTTCGCCACATTTGTATAGACACGTGTTAGTTCTTGTTCTCCACAGTTTGGTCTGGTGTGTGACAACGGGTATCTGCCCAGCCTTGCACAGTCTATCTACTTCGGCGGTTTCTTGGTGGGCTCGTTTATCGGAGGTTCCCTTTCAGATTGGTAAATTGATTTTAAAATGACATCATTGGCAAGAGGAGCTATTTTTGATCACTCAAATAAAATGACACAAGTTACACTGTACGTTTATGTCATTGTTAATGTAAAAGCTGATAATGAACAAGTTTTGTGTAGGCCCAACGCAAAGGAAACTTTGCGAAAGGAAACGAAATTCCAAACGTTGTATTTTCTCAAAACAGCCACGTTTACAAATGTAGAAGAAGAGTTGTCAATACAACATAGGGAGCAAAGTATATTATTGATAAAGTGAAGAAAAGTAAACCAAATCGACATATACGAACAAAAGCTGAAGTAATGAAACCTCCAAAATAAGAATGAAAAAAAGTAATTGCTATTGTTAAACGATTCCTCTTATTTGTCATTAGGTTTGGTCGCAAGAAGGTCATTATATTGTTTGAACTGTTGTGGATCGCCACTTTCATCACAACTACGTTTTCAGTTAACATCTACATGTACATAGCATTTCGCTTTTTGTCGGCTTCAGGCGCACTCGGAAGCTACATGGGACTGTATGTGTTAGGTAAGCAACACATTTGTATGTCATTTGTCAAACGAAAGATATTTCCAAACAACGTTTTATCTACACCCTTGTACCCCATTATCATTTGTTGTCAATCTTCGTTCAGTCATTTTCGATGGCCTGTTTTTTACATTAAAGGTAGGATACACGATTTGCACATATCAACAAAAATTACTACTGAATTATTAAGAAATATTTTCTTTTTTGAAAGTAAACAATGATTCTAGGCATCCAGCAAAATTATTGCGCTAGATATCCTGTAATTGTTCCAATGTTTTTTGAAGATTTATACAAAACAAAATTAATCGCCAGGCGGCGATCGCAAAAAAAATACAAATACAATAACAACAAGAACAACTGCCTGACGCCGGTTAAAACAAAGGCCGTTTTTCTAAAAACTATTCTTGGCATCTCCGATTGTAAAATTTCGGGCATGTCGGTTAAACGATATTTACTATAAAATATCCCCCCCCCAAAAAAACCACCCAACCCCAACCCCACAACCCACCAAAACAATCAATTTATTTCTGATAATTCAAGCAATTACCAATAGTGTTTCCTACCTTAAACCCCCCACCGGTCCCCAAACAAAAAACAAAACATAAAAATAAAATGAAACTACGTTTTCTTTAATTGGTAAAATAAACTAATCAATGTAAATAATTAAATCAATTGTATTCACACCAAACAACGGTGACATGGACATTAATTTTAGTGTGAGATTAATTTCATAGCCCCTATTATAATAGTGAATAGCAACATTAATTCTTTGCACCTTATTTTCCTTCTCTTTGGCCAGTTCTTGAAGTCGTTGGGAAGTCGTATCGTACGGCGGTAACCATGGCGTTTGGGGCATCTTTCTCCATAGGCTATTTTTTCATTGCGACAGCGGCAATGTATCTTCGACAATGGCGCTCTCTGTCCCTGGTCCTTTCCGTATCATCAGTGGTTCTGTTGGTACCGTTGTTGTAAGTTGCAATTGCATTTGTTTTTTTCTTTTGTGATAAAAGACACAACAATATATACGCTTAAGCTCGATTTAATAATATTGAACCTACCGGTGTCGTATATGAAATTGAGGCCCAATCTATCTGTATACCTTATGTGCACACACAACCTCACATATGGCTTGTCAATAATGTTCTTATTCTTCCCACTGAGGTTTAGCAATGGGTCCGTATTTCGTAGTAGGAAAACAATATAGGCCAGCACATGTGTCTATGTTTGTAGGGGCAGACAATGTACAAAGTCTATAAATTGTTTCTTTCTTTGGTGTCGGAACAGCTTCATCCAGGAGTCCATCAGATGGTTGGTGTCTAAGGGCAGAATCGATGAGGCTGAGAAAGTCATCCGGAAAATTGCCAAGATGAACAAGAAGACCTTGCCAGACGTCTTATTCGACAAAGAAGACATACAGGCAGAAATGGTAAAGTGTCATAAAGGGTTTTGTTTACGAATCGGGATAGTATGGCACTTGTTTAGAAACAAGGGGAAGATTCAAGGACGTTGTCAGTGGGGCGTTGTTAGCAAACATGTACTATATATGTGTATGTGTATAGTTTTTAGGGGGAAAATTTTACACACAAGTAACAGGAAGTTCTTAAACATCGAAATCGGTGTAAGAAGATATAAAGCGGTTACTTTTGACTTAACCCCATTGCAAAAGTAAAGTGACTTATAAAACCCACGTTCGGCTGATTTAAATGTGCGCTTGATTGGCACCGAATGTTATGGGAATGTTGCTCACGAGAATGATTAACCATATTTGTTTTAAATACAGGAATCAAACAAGTCGGTTCTACCTCCATCCGTCATTGACCTGTACAAGACTCCCAATATGGCGGCCAAGACACTCAACCTGCAGTTTAACTGGTTGGTATAACCACAAAGCGAACATTGTATTGTTTTTAATCTGTATAAATATACGTTATAGCTGTACCTTTGTTCTTTTAACATGTGTTATCGGTTATTTCTCACAACTGTTTAGGTTGGTCAATAGTCTGGTGTACTACGGCCTGTCTCAGAGTACTAACGATCTAGGCGTGGACGACTACTGGGTTTTCTTCGTATCAGGAGCCGTCGAGATTCCGGCCAAACTGTACGCCACTTTTGGAGTAGAGTGGTTCGGCCGAAAACTGAACACGGGAATACTGGAGTTGATTGGCGGCGTAGCTTGCTTGGCTACTATCTTTATCCGTAAGTGCTGCTGACAGTTTGCCTTAAGTTGGAATAAGTTGTGCTGGTCAGCACAAATAGCTGCCAAAGGCCCAAAGCAAAATACTTGCTTAGCATCACAGCCAAGACGTAATGCGACCTTTACGTTTCCTTATAAGCAATTTTTCTGCTTACACACCCCGTGGAATCTTGCCTAAACCTACTACATGTAGGCCCTACTGTGAAAGTATAAAAAGCAGCATCATTTCCGATTACGCGACTGCTGATTACCGGTTTGCTAACTAATCACAATTAATTATTATAAACATGTGACGAAGCATTCGTGTCATTAACACTGAACGCAAGGCCTTACTGCACTTTTTATTTTCATGCTTAAAATCTCAATGTTTTCATTGTTTGTTGGTTCATTCCTTTCAATTGTAGCCGCAGGTATTTGGAGGATCGTCGTGGCCATGATAGGCAAGTTCTGCATCTCAACAACGTTTTCCATCGTATATCTCTACTCGGTCGAACTGTTCCCAACCCCAGTCAGGTAAAAACCTATTTTAATTTGTAAGTGTTGATTACGTACGTCGGGCCAGTTGCATGAAAATCTGTTCCATCCACATGTCTATATCTATATTTGAATAGGTATATGTTGATTTTAACATTGACAGACTTTATAATCAATTTCGTAGTTTGAGCCGTACTTCGGAACTGATAAAACAGGTCTTTTTAGTGTGGAGATACTGATATCACCTATACTGAGAGTTTGTTAAAACGATGAGGCTACAATCTAGCTCGATGAATACATTGTGCTCCGACTGGAACTTGAATACACACTTAAAGTCACCATTTTACGGAAAAAGAACCAGTACTTTGTGGACTGATACTGCAGTTATATAGGGCCTTTGACTAAATTGTCTTTCTTGAGATAAGACTAAAGCGTCTTTCTGTAGATGACATCAATGTTTTGTACACTGAATTTTCAGATTCATAATAGAATTGTAGAGAAACCAAAATCCTGATACCAGTTCAGAAATGGCACACACGAGAACATTAATACCTTTTGGTATTACGTTCAAGACAGAAGTTCTGTAATCTTTATCATGTTTATTACACAGGGCGGTTGGTTTGGGCGTGAGTTCAATGGCCGCTCGTGTGGGTGGCATTCTGTCGCCCATCATTCTGAGCTTAGATAAAACCGTGGCCAATCTGCCCATGTGGCTATTCGGCTCCAGCGCGGTATTGGCGGGAGTTCTGGCGTTCTTCCTGCCTGAGACGAGAGGCCAAAAACTGCCTCAGACGCTTGAGGAAGGAGAGGCATTTGGAAAGTACGTCCATTTTGTCCAAATATAAAATCAATTAATATACAGTATTAATCTGCAGTAAATTCAATGTTGAAGTCTTGTCAATCGCAGGTCCATTTGACCAAGAACGTTACAACCTCCCAACCAACCTCATTTTATATGTTCTCCCCTTTCAGATGTCGCTGCATGGGCGGACAGCCTCACGAAGAGTCCGGTGTGGAATTTGTTGACATGGACGCAGCAAACGAAAGCGTCTTTGCGATTTCAAACGCCGCCTTCGATCACTCGGAGGAGAAAAAGGAACATCGCGACTTCTCGCAGCAATACACGCGTGAACTTCGAGAGTCGTCCCACATGTGAATCATGGCTCACTGAAAAACAATAGTCTAGTGTAAACATTTTCTATGCCAATAGGGCCTACATGTATTTAACTCGAGATTAATCTCAAAGGTTAGATTGAAAATTAATACATTTATTTCGCTTTAAATGACGGATTTACGTAAGGACTTATGCTTATGTAACACATTATATTTTATATATTTAATCGTTCTTTTGAAGGATTTCTAGATCTTTCTATAAATGAACCTTTTATTTTCATTACTTTAGGGGCGATGTCCATATTTTTGTTTGATGTACTCTGAACCAATTTTATCAAAGGTAAACAATACGTATGTAACAATGGAGTATACCATTATGTAATCTTCATACCAAACCAACTTACCTTAAGCATCTAACTGATTAGACCTGCTACGGATAAAATAAAGAATCGTTGTATACGTGTAAAATGGTACGTTTGACCTTTGTCTAGTCGCGACAAACAGTTTCGCAAAGTAACTTTAGGGCACCATTGTAAATATTCTTTTGTGATGCATGGTAAAAATGAAATGAATAAAATGCTATTTTTAAGTTTTGCCTTATTTGTACTCGTTTAGTTTGCAAGTTCTTCCTTATCTAGAAATTTACTCAAACGTGTTAGTTTTCAAGAGACGTGTGTATGTACCATTCGCCCTTTGCACCAAAAGCGTGGAGAGAATCAATAATGCAACAAAATCTCTCAATTGGTCCTACATGTCATGTAGAACTTAAGTTATTCTCTAATTCGTATACCTCGACCGTAAATATATTATTTTCAATTTCCTGCAGACCTGAAAAATGAAACAAATATAATACACAACGCCCTTGGGGAGCACCGAGCTTCAGTGGCAATGACGTAGCGGACTACGGTATCTCTGCATCTCTTGAGGAAGAAGGCAACTTACCTCATGGAATCCCATGTGCCTTATATACCAAGAAGCCATGTGGATTTGATATGTCCGTAAAGAAGATCTTTCTAGGAGATCTTTCCAGTGTAACTGAGTGGTGGTTTAGTCATAAATCAGGAAACAGAAGGAGTGGTGACAAAAGTGTTCAGTGTTCTTGAAGTGTATAGATTATTTTATTTAGTACGAACAACCTCTCAAGCAATATACCCAAAATGTCCGATATATTTAAAAACAGAAAAACGGCAGCCAAAGGTGTCATGTGACGTCCCCAAACCTGTGCCAGCCAAGCTGTGCAAAACAGCACCGATAAATTAATGGGTACATACAATAGGTTGTAGTTGCACTAGCAGCTACATTTATTGGGCGATGTACATGTATTTCAGAAGAGCAGAAGAGTTGGTGTTTGCTCAAGGGAGGGATCAGTTCACAAACAGATTGACTAAAATCTTCAACCAGGCAACATTCCAAAATCTTGTATAAAATACACGTCGCTCAACAATTAAGACAGTACTCCATATGTTTATAATACTACTGCAGGTACATGTATAACAATACAAAGGTATGCTTGGTATTGAAGTCGGGTACAAAACTTAGAAGAAACTACCACTATAAACATCTAACAAAAGAAACACGGCACACTAACAATGACAATTCATTGTTACTCTTCACATTGTAGTAGTAAAAGAAAGTTTATGAAGGGGCCAGAAAACTAAAATTCACTAGCCGTGCTCTGGAATGTGTATAACATTCTTCTTACAAATAGTCCAGCCAGGAACACAACCAAAACAACGGATGACAATCTCGTCCGACAGCAGGATGCGGAAAGCAAGACGTCCATCAGTTACGTGGTGAACTCGGTCAGTGGCGTGGTCAGTGAATAACTCCGTTATTCGCCACGGACCAATGAACTTTAACAGTATCTGCAAAGTAATACCGTTATGCAAATCGGTCAGTCGGCTACCTGTATATAATTTATTTCACTCGTCAAGTGGTCACGTCTTCCTTTGTACCAAGTTTTATAAACTCCAAAGGTTGATTTGAGTTGCATGTATTTTGAAGATAACTTCATCGCGATAACAAAATGTAATGGTCGGGCCCAACAGGGGTTTCAATTGGCCAGGTCCATCGTGTATACTCGAATGATAGGGCGTTGGTCCGCTGCAGTTGGCCTACCAGTTCCAACCTGTCAAGGCAGCAGTACAGGCCTACTCCCTGTAGAACAACAACAGCATCACAAACCTAAACAACGTCCATTAATAAGCAAACAACATGAAGCTCGACGATATTATGCTGCTGCTCGGCAACTTTGGCCGATACCAATTGTTGGTTTTCACCTGCGCTTCGTTGCACAGCATCTTCACTTGCTTGACAACTCTGGGCAATGTGTTCTACGCCGCGGAGACCGACCACTGGTGCAACGTTTTGCCCAACGAGAATTGCTCCAACTGGGCGGAGTTTCAAGACAACTGCACGGACGTGAAGAAGTCCATCTTCCTGCCTCTTCCTGAAAATGGTTCCAACAGCGGGTATCCTTACTCCAATTGCAGGCAGTGGCAGCTACCAGATGGGTACGTATTTGATCCATACGTACCGCTGACTAACTACCGCAATTTCACTGACGTCGGTGTTCCCTGCAGAGATGGATGGGACTACGACACGTCGCAGTACAAGACAACGACTATCACAGATGTAAGTTAAGTTGTAAACCTTCCACTGTAACGCCAATTATTAAGATACAATTACACGGACTCTAACAAGTAGTTAGTACTTTGATGATTGGATTTTGTCAAACAAAATTGGAAACATAAGTCAGTATTGATTACTAAAATGCCGCGCGCGCGCCACGGCTAATATCACGCATGCGGCATGCGCACAAGCATGGTGCTCCACCCTAGTAATGGCGTCATCCTTATAATGTTCGCCACATTTGTCTAGTCACGTGTTAGTTCTTGTTCTCTACAGTTTGGTCTGGTGTGTGACAACGGGTATCTGCCCAGCCTTGCACAGTCTGTCTACTTCGGCGGTTTCTTGGTGGGCTCGTTTATCGGAGGTTCCTTTTCAGATTGGTAAATTGATTTTAAAATGACATAATTGGCAAGAGGAGCTATTTTTGATCACTCAAATAAAATGACACAAGTTACACTGTACGTTTTTGTCATTGTTAATGTAAAAGCTGATAGTGAACAAGTTTTGTGTAGGCCTAACACAAAGAAAACTTACGAAATCATAAACGTTGTATTTTCTCACAACGGCCACGTTTACAAATGTATTAGAAAATTTGTCAATACAACATAGGGAGCGAAGTATATTATTGTTAAAGTGAAGAAAAAGTTACAAAATCGACATATATACAAACAAAAGCTGAAGTAATAAAACAAAATGAAAACAAAATGAAAAAGAGTAATTGCTATTGTTAAACGATTCCTCTTATTTGTCATTAGGTTTGGTCGCAAGAAGGTCATTATATTGTTTGAACTGTTGTGGATCGTTAGTTTCATCACAACTACGTTTTCAGTTAACATCTACATGTACACAGCATTTCGATTTTTGTCGGCTACGGGCGCAATCGGAAGCTTCATGGGATTGTTCGTGTTACGTAAGCAACACATTTGTATGTTAATTGTTAAACGAAAGATATTTCCAAACAACGTTTTATCTACACCCTTGTACCCCATTATCATTTGTTGTCAATCTTCGTTCAGTCATTTTCGATGGCCTGTTTTTTACATTAAAGGTAGGATACACGATTTGCACATATCAACAAAAAATACTGCCGAAGTATTAAGAAATATCTTACTTATTTGAAAGTAAACAATGATTCTAGGCATCCAGCAAAACGATTGCGCTAGATATCCTGTAATTGTTACGATGTTTGTTTTAGATTTATACAACAAAATGTAATCGCCAGGCGGCGATCGCAAACAAAATACAATAACATTAAGGAAAACTGCCAGACGTCGGTTAAAAACAAACGCCGTCTTTAAAAAAAAAATTCTTGGCATCTACGATTGTAAATCTTCGGGCAGGTCGGTTAAACGATATTTACTATAAAATATCCCCCCCCAAAAAAAACACAAAAAAACCACAAAAAACCAACAAAACAACACAATCGACTTATTTATGATAATTCAAGCAATTACCAATGGTGTTTCCTACCTTAACCCCCACCCCCACCCCCACCCCCAAACAAAAAACAAAACATAAAAATAAAATGGAACAACGTTTTCTTTAATTGGTAAAATCAACTAATCAATGTAAATAATTAAATCAAATGTATTTTGGTGTGAGATTAATTTCATAGCCCCTTTTATAATAGTGAGTGGCAACATTAATTCCTTGCACCTTATTTTCCTGTCTGTTTGGCCAGTTCTTGAAGTCGTTGGGAAGTCGTATCGTACGGCGGTATCCATGGCGTTGGGGACATCTTTCTCCATAGGCTATTTTTTCATTGCGACAGCGGCCATGTATCTTCGACAATGGCGCTCTCTGTCCCTGGTCCTTTCTGTATCGTCGGTGGTTCTGTTGGTACCGTTGTTGTAAGTTGCAATTGCATTTGTTTGTTCTTTTGTATTAAAAGACAAAATATACGCTTAAGCTTGATTTTATAAAATTGGGCCTACCGCTGTCATATATGAAATTGAGCTCCAAAACATAATCTATTTGTATACCGTATGTGCAAACACAACCTCACACGTGGCTTGTCAACAATGTTCTTATTCTTCTCACTGAGGTTTAGCAATGAGTCCATATTTCGTAGTCGGCACAATAGGCCAGCACCTGTTTCTACGTTTGTAGGGCAGACAATGAATGTACAAGGTCTAAAATTGTTTCTTCCTTTGGTATCGGAACAGCTTCATCCAGGAGTCCATCAGATGGTTGGTGTCTAAAGGCAGAATCGATGAGGCTGAGAAAGTTATCCAGAAAATTGCCAAGATGAACAAGAAGACCTTGCCGGATGTCTTATTCGACAAAGAGGACATACAGGCAGAAATGGTGAAGTGTCATGAAAGTTTTTTTTTTACGAATTGGGATATTATGGCACTTGTTTAAAAACAGCTTGTTTTTGTTTAGACTCCATCATATCGCACTCTTCAGGCCAGATACAAGAGTTGTCGGTGGGGTGCAGTCAAGTTGGAGGGGGGGGGGGGGGGGGGGGGGTGGCCCAGAAAGAAATATTGCACACTAGTAACAGGACGTTCTTCGAGATCGGTGCAAGTAGGTAAAGCGGTTGCTTTTGACATAACCCTATATTGCAAAAGTAAAGTGACTTATAAAACCCACGTTAAAAAGTTATGGGAATGTTGCTCACGAGAATTATTAACCATATTTGTTTGAAATACAGGAATCAAACAAGTCGGTTCTACCTCCATCCGTCATTGACCTGTACAGGACTCCCAACATGGCGGCCAAGACACTCAACATGCAATTTAACTGGTTGGTATAAACCACAAAGCGAACATTGTATTGTTTTTAATCTGTATAAATATACGTTATAGCTGTGCCTTTGTTCTGTTATCGGTTATTTCTCACAACTGTTTAGGATGGTCAATAGTCTGGTGTACTACGGCCTGTCGCAGAGTACTAACGATCTAGGCGTGGACGACTACTGGGTTTTCTTCATATCTGGAGCCGTCGAGATTCCGGGCCAGCTGTACGCCGCTTTTGGAGTAGAGTGGTTCGGCCGAAAACTGAACACAGGAATACTGGAGTTGATTGGCGGCGTAGCTTGCTTGGCTACTATCTTTATCCGTAAGTGCTGCTGACAGTTTGCCTCAAGTTGGATTTCGTTGTGCTGGTTAGCACAAATAGCTGCCAAAGCACAACAAAATACTTGCTTAGCAACACAGCCAGGACGTAATGCGACCTTTACGTTTCCCTATAAGCAACTTGTCTGCTTACACACCCCTTGGAATATTGCTTTAACCTACTAATGTGAAGGTATTAAAAGCAGCATAATTTCCGATTATGAGACCACTGATTACCGGTTTGCTAACTAATCACAATTAATTATTAAACATGTGACGAAGCATTCGTGTCATTAACACTGAACCAAGGCCTTACTGCACTTTTTATTTTCATGCTTAAAATCTCAATGTTTTCATTGTTTGTTGGTTCATTCCTTCCAATTGTAGCCACAGGTATTTGGAGGATCGTCGTGGCCATGATAGGCAAGTTCTGCATCTCTGCCACGTTTTCCATCATATATCTCTACTCGGTCGAGCTGTTCCCAACCCCAGTCAGGTAAAAACTGTTTTGATTTGTACAAGTGTTGATTACGTACGTTGGGCCAGTGGCATGAACATCTGTTCCATCCACATGTCAGCTCTCCAGTATATTTGAATAAGTTTGAAACTAATTTCGTAGTTTGAGCCGTACTTCGGAACTGATAAAACATTTCTTTTTAGTGTGGAGATACTAATATCACCTACTGAGAGTTGGTTAAAACGATGAGGCTACAATCTAGCTCGATTCGTGAATTGTAGAGAAACTAAAATCCTGATACCAGTCCAGAAATGGCACACACACGAGAAAATTGGTATTACATTCAAGACGGAAGTTCTATAACCTTTATCATGTTTGTTATACAGGGCGGTTGGTTTAGGCGTGAGTTCAATGGCCGCTCGTGTAGGTGGCATTCTGTCGCCCATCATTCTGAGCTTGGATAAAACCGTGGCCAACCTGCCCATGTGGCTATTCGGCTCCAGCGCAGTTTTGGCGGGGGTTCTGGCGTTCTTCCTGCCCGAGACGAGAGGCCGAAAACTGCCCCAGACGCTTGAGGAAGGGGAGGCATTTGGAAAGTACGTTCATTTTGTCCAAATATAAAATCGGACATAATGTTCGAACTCGGAATCGATTAATATACAGTAAACATCGCAGTAAATTCAATGTTGAAGTCTTGTCAATCGCAGGTCCATTTGACCAAGAAAGTTACAACCTCCCAACCAACCTTATTTTATATATTCTCCCCTTTCAGATGTCGCTGCATGGGCGGGCAGCCTCACGAAGAGTCTGGTGTGGAATTTGTTGACCTGGACGCAGCAAACGAAAGCGTCTTTGCGATTTCAAACGCCGCCTTCGATCACTCGGAGGAAAAAAAGGGATATCGTGACTTCTCGCAGCAATACACGCGTGAACTTCGAGAGTCATCCCACATGAATTGTGAATAAGCCACTAATTCAATGTTTCTGGCGCAAACGGAATTGTGTGATAGAAACTGAATACAAAAACTACGTGATACGTGTTGTTAGCGTACTGCAAGCTGGCAGACCGGCCATTGTTTATTTTTACACTAGATTCAGAACAAAATAGTTATGTGGAATATTTCAAATTTTACCTATCAAATATATTAAAAATTGCTGATTCACACCATAGAATATGAAGAAAGCTAAGTTCCAAATGGGCGAAAGCGTGTTTAGGACGTGCATTGCTATCGGGCGGAAGGATTTGTTTATCCGAATTAAAATTTTAAAAAATGACTCATGACGGGTTTGCGCATGCGCGAGTGAAGCATCGAATTGGCTTATATTACACAAAATAGTGATTATTTCCATATTTAGAGATTGGTGTCCCCTTTACACTGTCAAACCATGTAACTTTTATGTACCATTTCACTTAAAAGCGTCAGAATTACTTTTAGTATTATTCGTAGCAATTACTTTATGAAATAAATGCATTTCAAACTATTATTTTATTGTAATCTTGCAGATATTTATGACAAAAAAGACAATGATTTCACGTGTAATAAAGACACCAAATTTGGTGTCCCCGATACACGTGAAACAATGTTTTTCATTACGCTGTATAAAAAAACTAAATTCGATTTGTACGATTCATGTTTTGCTAATTACCACAAACTGAAACTGCAGAAAATAAATGTATGCATTGAATTATTGCATTGGCTCCTTTATTTATGTAATTACCCATTACGATTCTAATCCAGATTGAATAATGTCAAATGATGGACTTTGATTAGTGTGTGAAGGTACAATGTTGTGTAATGATATGACAATAGGCCGTATTATTGAACATAGAGGGCGCTGTTCTCACAGTATTTAGGGGTAGAATTAAAAGTGATTAGGAGATAATTCACTTCAGTTTAAATATTCTTACAGCTCCAAAATATTTTTTTTTATAATATTCAATTTTTAGATAAAAATAAAGTTACTAAAACTACTTCAATAAACGCGTCTTACAGCGCCCTCTTACATGGCGTCTTACAGCGCCCTCATGCGGCCAAAAATTCGGCGCATTGCATACTGCATTGGCACCTTTATTTAGGTTAATACCAAATACGATTCTGATTCAGATCGAATAATGTCAAAGGATGGACTTTGATTAGTGTTTGAAGGTACAATGTTGTGTCATGACATGACATATTATTGTGTTACATAACAATAAACTGGAACCAGTTAGCTTAATGATATGAGCGGCAATTAAGTTTTGCCTGTTCCTCTCGCATATGGAATTCGACAGGTGTAGCGTTAATTTTATTTTATATGAACTCACGTGGTAGTTTTACGCATGCTTAATAGGGTTTAGGCAATAATAGTGAAAATAATTTCCTGAGTCTTATTTTTACATGACAACGGTATATACCCAGCACGATTAGGCAAAGCGAACACCATTATGTCGCTGTACGCTATACCCACTCCAGTTACTGTTACCTAAAGAATTCCACTAGGTATCTGAGAAAGAAATTCACGAGATTCCAGGAACACAATAGCTTCTTGTACGTTAGGGCGTGTCCGAATCTCTTGTCTATGGCTATGATTGTGTTCGCCCATGCGATCGCGAGAGAAGGCTGAGAATAGACGTAGTCGTAACCCTATCGTAAGTTATTGCAGCGCTTGTGGGGTGTCGGTTTTGAAAATTGAGTCCTGGTGGTTCTCCGCCATCTTGTTTTGTTACTGTTAGTGGTAAACGTGGGTTGTTTTCACATATTTTTTGTTTACATTGGGAGGGTTTCGATTCAGCCGAGGATCTTGTTGGCAACGCGCGAGCCGGGAGTGAGGATGAACATGAAGGTAGATAAACAAGTGACAGACGAATTGTATAGGTACTTGTTGTCATTCAATAGCATGAATTATTTTATTTGTACAACACCAATGGCATACATTGTACTTTGCACCATTTCAGTACAAAAGGAAAAAAATTCCCTACACATAGCCTATCTATCGTAATAATTAACTACCATGAAATGTTGACAACAAGACCTGTTTCAACGGTGTTTGAAAGGTGAAAATACCTTTTGTTTTGATTTTTTTGGGGGGCACGGCCGCTCTATCTGCACTAACATGTAACACTCGGTCGCCCAGAAATGCACTTGTGCGATTAGTCGATTTCTGCGCGATCGAGTGATAGCGCAGATCTACCGATCGCGTCCAACATTATTACTGGTTGCGTAAGAATACGTGGCTATTTACATCGTCATCGTGTTGCATAATCATTAAAAGCATGTATACCTTTCTCGATTTTTCTATTCGAGCAAAACATTAACCGTTTTGGTTGATATTATGTAATAAATCAAACTACAGCCGAGTTTTAAAAACATTAACATCAACCTTATTTCTTCATCGGGGTGTCAATTCAGTAATCAGAATCCATTAGAATGTCCGACACGATGTCAGTGATTTTGTATTGACAACAGTCAAACTACTATAAGTTGTTTTTTGCGTTAAATTGCTGGGAAAAATCACGATAATCCTTTTCTTCCGATTCGAAGGCTGGGTTGCTCATCTCGTCGGTGCTGTCGTTGGCTTTGTCGATCTCTTCCAATTCAACGACCGACTCATTGTCGACACCGCCTCCCATGCACCGACTTCTGATGAAATGAAATGACAAACAGAGTATCATTATAAACAAACTCACGAGAGATTATTCAATGTACTCTATTTTACAAATACACATGTAGAGACACACCGGCAACGTTTTCTGATGTGTTGTTTGAAAGAAATATATTATACACCAGATTTACACATATAAATTAAAGCTCACTGGCGGGTTCAATATAAGCTCCTTGCACAAGTACCACCTCGGCGAAAAGAAAAGGGGAGGTTGGGAGTATTATCGACACCATCTTACATGACTTCAATTTAATGCTTTTTTCAAACCCCAACTAAGGCTCCATCTCCGGCTTCATTACCATTGCCAAATTGCATGAACGAAGACAAGGACGTGGACGAAGCTGGGGTTTGGAAACGACACAGGTGTCTGGTTCCCGCTATGGTATTTGTTAATATAAACGCAATTAAGTGAGTACGCGAACTTGAAATAAAGCAATCCCAGTGGTATACGAATATTAAATGACAAGGAACGCAATGTGTACTACCAGCTAAATCGTATTTGCGCCACCCATAGAAAGTCCTGTTCCTAGGTGAAGAGCGGCCACATAGACGTCCGCGCACATAAGCCAATAGACATCCTTCACCCATATTCATCGCAACGGCAATTTGTGTTTTCAATGTTTTCATACAATTCTAAAGACTGACAATGCCACGAAAGAACACAATTATACCACGACAGTATTAACGCTTACTTCCCCATTGCCTCTCCTTCCTCCAGCGTCTGAGGCAGCTTTTGGCCTCTCGTCTCCGGCAAGAAGACCACCAGAACTCCCGCCAAGACCGCGCTGATGCCGAATACGATAGACGGTATACTGGCTATACTATCCCCTATCAGCAGGATGAGTGGGGCGAGGATACCTCCTACACGGGAGGACACGGAGCATAGGCCGACACCAGAAGCTCTACACCATAAAAGGAGTCAAAGATTCGATGGAAGAGGTTAGGCCTTATATACTTTACATACTTTACCAAGTTAAAAACTGTTCTTATTCTTATGCTGTTTTAAACAGCTTTGCTTGCCCACATGACAAATTTCAAAAGATATACATTCAGTGAAGACGAACCAATTTGGCTGAATATTGGCAATCGATCGGCGTGATTACAACATCTAATTGTGGGCACATCTACTTTTGCTACGTCAATCTATATAGCTAGCTATGAACGACCACATAACACCACTGTATGGGCAGGCCACCTAGACGTTTTATCTTTTCAAGTACTCATAGGGCCTTTTCGAAACCGTTGCTTCGTCTTTGGCTGTGGCTTCGCCTCCGAATTCCGAATTACTGAGAAGCAAATTGAAATGGAAGCAAATTAAAATAGTCTAACTTTTGGGTTCACATCAATCGAGTGAATGTTTCTGAAGCACAACGGGCGTCAGAATGTGGCTGGAGATCTTGCAGTTGGGAGTCAAAAATCGCCTTAAGCCAAAGACGAAAACGAAGCCAGGGATTCGAAAAGGCCCTACGTCTCCGAGTTTCCCAGTCACTATTGTAAGCGTACTTCATTTTGTTTCTGGATTTTGAAGAAAGTCTTCGTATAAAGTGAGGTATTTGGCCAAAGCCTCATTAAACTGAAACCAAGTTGTTCAAAGTGATTACCGATACATTGAAACACTCGATATGGGGTGCATGTATACAAAGTGGGTCTTCTTGAAATATTTACCTGACCGGTGTTGGGAACAGCTCGGACGAGTAGAGATATACAATGTTGAAAGTAATAGAGATGCAGAACTTGCCGATTAATGACACCACAGTCCTCCAGACTCCTAAGGCTGCATGGTATTACAACCGATATAATTCGATTCTTAAACGAATTAGGTATTCTTGCACTATGTGTAATGTTGGTCAAGGATCAAAAGATATAGATAATGCAGGTGACGTCATCGGACATTTCGAAACCTTTGCTTCGTCTTTGGCTTCGACTTCTCCTCCGACTTCTGAATCGCGGAGAAGCAAAGAGGAATGGAAGCAAATGAGAATATTCGAACTTTTGGGTTCCTATCAACCGATTTGATGTTTATGAAGCATAAAATGTGGCTGGAGTTCAGTTAAGAGTCGACTTAAGCCAAAACGGAGACGAAGCCAGCGATTCGGAAAGGCCCTATGAAAACGACACTACGCAGGCGCAATCCACGTGCGTGTTGTCCAAAATCAATTCAAACTGCACGTTATTTAAACAGACGATGAAATATTACCCACAAATCTGGCAGTATACCATCGCACTTACGTATGAAGATTGTGGACACGCAAGCCACGCCCCCAATCACCTGGAGTACGGCAAGGTTCCATTTTCTACCGAACCAATCCAACGCAAACATGGCGTAAATTTTGCCAGGAATTTCAACGGCTCCTGACAGAAAAAAAGCCCAATAGTCGTTCATGCCTAGATCGCCGGTGCTCTGAGACAGACCGTAGTACACCAGACTATTCACAAACCTGTTTATAAAATGCAGGATTAAAAAAAAGTCGGACATAAATTCGGAGTAAAACACTTGTAACCACAAATGTACCTTCGAGGAGACACTTTTTCGTCCTAACGTGAATTAGTTATACAGTAAATTAAGGGGACACTTCGATGTCTCCCTAATGCCTCTGCTCCTATTCAAAGGCAACATGTTACCGTTTGTTGGGGTTGAATAAGCTGAAATTAAGTGGTCAAAAAATATAGATTTTTGTTGTGCATAAGCCTATGGGAAGGTCGCCCTAAGGTATCAATATCGGTTGACTTGATGAGTTACGGTATATTTGGACTGTCACGTGTTTTGGGTTGGGGCAGTCATTATAAATTTGATGTCTACTTCTGGAATTCTATTAACCTAATCGTCTTCAGATAGACCACGAAATGAGAAACCTAAAAATTGACAATCAATGTCGTACTCAAAGACAAAATGTAACCCATACCAATTGAACATAATGTTGATCGTCTTGACAGCCATGTTGGGAGTTCTGAATAGGTCAATGACAGATGGAGGTACATACGCATCTCTTGCTTCCTGTGTTAAAATAAAACACATGAGTTAATTCACATTTCTACCTTCCGATTCCTTAATTATATTTAAAATGAACTTACTGATTGCATCGCCTTATACTATGTTTGTGTGTATATGCATGCTGAAGTACAGTATTGGATGCAATTTCTCGATCTTAAAAAAATGGTTCTTTAGCGACTCACCTTCTCGGCTGCAAGATCCTCTTTGTCGAATATGACATCCGGCAAGGTCTTCTTGTTGATCTTGGCTATTTTTTGTATGACTGCTTCAGCATCCTCAATCCTGCCCTTAGATACCAACCAGATGATCGAATCCTGAACAAATCTGCCGACAGATATAGACAAATGGGACGGTGTTCCGTTTTCAAAAAACTTTTAATAAAAGCTTAGACCTGTGTGCGCATTACAACATCACTCGTCCGTTGCATGCACGGCTTGGCTACAGAAAATAAGGGATTCACTTGCAAGACTAGTACGGTAGCTTGGACAAACAATACGAAAACGGCCCAGCAACCTACATAGCAGGTATGAGAAAGGATGAGATGAAATCATGGATGAGAAAGAGCCTTGGGTTTTCTAGTTTTCGTTCTAAAATGGCGACACTGTGCCAAAAGAGCATTGGGTAACCTAAACATAGGGAGCCAGGTTGGCGTAGCGGTTTTTATCTCGCCTTCCACTGCTGTGACCTGGGTTCAAATTCCGCCGGGCCATTATGTAGATTAGGTTTTTCAAGGCCCGATTTCGTGGGTTTTCTCAAGAATGTTCTTCTGTGGTTTCCCTCCCAATTCTAAAACTGTAACTTTTTCTCCAAGAATCTTGGGGTTCATTGCTAGAAATAAAAATAACAACAGATCAACTGACTTAACAGTTTAACGGACTGCGGTCTGACGGTTGGCAGCATCGTTGGTTACCAACGCAACGGAATGATGCACGTATCATAATAATACGGGGAGCTGTCAGTGCGCAAGTGCTAGGCCTGTTTCAGACGTCGCGCTTCTGCAGAAGGGCGACGTCTGAAACAGGCCTAAGTTACGTCACGGGTCGTACACAGGTCAACAAAATGGTGTGCAATAAATACTCACAGAAGTGGGACGAACAGAGGAATCGTCGTCAAGGCGGTAATCAAAGACAGATTTCGCCACAGATTGACGTGCATGGCTATGGGCGTCAAAATTAGGTAGCCAACGGGGTAGCTGATGTTTATTGTAAGGATAACTTTGGTGCGAATAGGCCTCCCGACAAGCTCCAGAACTAAACAGACAAAGATTATAACTTGTATTAATGCACGTATTTGTAAAATTAGATAATCTTTGTCAGGTGACGTCAAGTAACAACTTCAGAAACGTGGAATCGAGGAAAACTGAGCGTAATTTGACAGCGACCTACATAGAAGGGAAAGGTTGTTCGCCATTTTTGGCGTATGTGCGTCTTGTGCCATGTTTCCATGTTGTGTTCACTGACTGGTTTCAATGGCTTTGGTGTGTTCACTGCTGTGTGGATATTACACTCGCCCCCGACAACAATAACTGGATGTGCTGCACCACACTATCAGCCTCGACTTCCTAAAATCTTTATCATGCAATTATGAAAATTTCTCAAGGAAGCATTAGAGGAAAACTTATGAAAGGAATTGTTCTTTTACACACAGAGCTGGGAACCCTGTGTTTAACAGTCTGATCTGCCGGTATTATGGCCTGTACCTAATTTGTAAAATGAGGTAATTATTTATTGTCTCACCCAGTACATACATGGAGATGTATGACCCAATGCTTCCGAAGCCAGCAAGAAAGCGAAACACAACGTACATGTACTCGTTAATGGGAAACGTAGTGGCAAAGGAACCTAAACTGTAGAAAAGGAGGCCCACGAAAATTGTTTTCTTACGACCGATCCTAAACAAAAAGAATAGAAAGAGGAAATCACCAGATATTATTTCCTGTCTTTCTTGTTCTTGGTCAAAGTTATGTCTTGGTAAATACACATCTACCTATAGGCCTATATGACAAATCTGCGATGGCCCTGTAGCCAAATATCTTTCTCATGACATATGCGCTGATTGTGCCAAATGGCATGCCTTCATCATCAAACGAGCAATGTTTGCATCAATCTGCCTGATTTAACAAAATGACTGTGGAAAAGTAAGGTATTACATAACAATTAGGTATATACTTAAAGGACTACAACGGTGTATTAACTTCTTACCAATCGGACAGTGTGCCGCAGACGAGCGATCCTACCAGGAATCCCACAAAGTAGATAGACTGCGCCAGACTAGGAAAACTTCTTTTCTCGCACACCAGGTTAAACTTGGATCAAGTAAGAGCAAAAACAAACGATACCACCATCAACCATCAGTATCCAAAAAACTGATAGGGACCCTCCATGATCTGAGTTATGAAGTCACCAACATCATCCAACGTTTGGACGCACGGTGGGCAACCCACCCCCCCCCCCCCCCCCCCCCCCCCCACCCCCCCCCCCCCCCCAATCGGAGGTCCCTATTGGCCTTTCCCCATTTTAAGGTATGTTGTCACATTAAAGATGCTGTCTCTGTAGAGGAGGGGTATAAGTTATAGTACATGTACTTACATCTGATATAATCGTTGTCTTGTACTGTGACGTGTCGTAGTCCCATCCATCACTGCAGGGAACACCGACGTAAGTGAAATTGTGGTAGTCGGTAAGCGGTACGTATGGATCAAATACGTACCCATCTGGTAGCTGCCACTGCTTGCAATTGGAGTAAGGATACCCGATGTCGGAACCATTTTCAGGTGGAGGCAGAAAGATGGACTTCTTCACGTCCGTGCAGTTGTCTTGAAACTCTGCCCAGTTGGAGCAATTCTCGTTGGGCAAAACCTTGCACCAATGGTCGATCTCGGGAGCGTAAAACACATGGCCAAAAGTTATAAAGCATGTTGTGATACTGACGGTAAAGATGTAACAGGCCAGGAAGAGTTGGTAACGACCAAAGTTGCCAAGAAGCTTGGGTATGAGTTCGTCCAGCTTCATTGTGGCTACAGTCTGAGCAGCAAACCGCACGACAATATAGACCCAACTCTAATGAAAACTCCTCTAAAATGAGACTAGCGGGCTCGTCAGTCCCCAGTGATGACCTCTGAATAGATATTTTTAGCAATGAACAAAGATCACAAAATAATAGAACTTTAAAACTTATCGAAATTGACCATGGCCATCCCATAATATTTTTAATCTACAGATCTGTCAAGTGACCTATAATGACATAATTCAGTACCCTGAACCTACTACAGATAAACAACCCAAAGTTTTGCAGGCAGGATAAGGTCCGATACGATTTTCAGGTACGATGTGCACTGATCTAGATTTGTTTTTGCGGGTGGGGGGGGGGGGGGGGGGGGGGTTGGAATCCCCAAACACTTGACTAAGAATGAAACATATTTGACTTACAATGACAAAGATCCCCCTTTCCCATCATTCGTCAATTGTTTGGGGATACTCCCCCCCCCCCCCCCTCATCTATCCATAAATTCACGCCTATGGACTGATGTGTATTGTTTGTGACCGATATTCAGCTGGTGTTTGCTTAGCATGAAAATAACTGTAGATTTGGCTGGCAACCTGATTTTACTGAGCAAGACTTTGTGGTATGCAACTTTTTTTTGCGGTATGACGTTAGACATTGTTCGTTTCTCAACAGCGCCGCCAGCGGTCAATTTGTAGAAAGTTTTTATGAACTCGAAAAACAACATCCAGAATTTATCAGAAAATAACACAAAATTCAAAAGCAAAACAAACATTGTTTTGGAATGAATGTGTAGTTATATATTTATATACTTAACACAATAAAATATAATTCAAGCACTTTTAAAACCGTTGGAGTAGGTCTTTAATCTTTAATTCTTTAATCCTGCCTTTCCCTGTAGATTCAGGGCCGGATTTCGTGGGTTTTCCCT
Organism: Crossaster papposus; assembly: GCA_037893245.1. Lineage (NCBI taxonomy): Eukaryota > Metazoa > Echinodermata > Asteroidea > Velatida > Solasteridae > Crossaster > Crossaster papposus. The sequence continues at coordinate 178,904 of JBAIAA010000650.1, read as the reverse complement.
AGAATGTTTTTCTGGGGTTTTCCTCCCACCTCTAAAACTGTAACTTCTTCTCTAGGAATATTTGGTTTCGTTGCTAGAATTAAAAATAACAACATTTCAACTGACTCTGACGATCGAACAAAGATTCGTCAACGATATAAGTCTAAAGGAACGGTTTGCCCAAACCTCTGACTGTGCTTCACATTATGATCTCGGAACTAAAACTACTAGCCCAAATCGCGATATCTTAATTGGTATCATTTTTCTTCTAGAGAGATTCTCCTGGTGTATCTAATTTTGGCCTCAGGGTAGTGGAAATATATGCGCGTCCTTTTTTGTATGGGCCACCTTGTATAGATCATAAATGTTTATAATATTAAAAAAATCCGTTGGAGCTATAGGATAGTTACGACCTATAATCAGCTATAAAGTCAGCTTGTTGGCTAGACCCGACCTGCACGACTGGGATAAACAACACGGTCATCTAACGGGCAGTAGTCCAGGCAAAATACATAATTTTGTTTTGTTGACCTCAAACAAATTGCAACAAATTGTTTTTCACCACAGTGCACTTCTATAAGGTCCCTAGAATTACATACTAAAAGTCTACAAAAATCCAAGTGGTGGAAATATGTCTAATTTGCATAAATCGTTAATCCCTGCCGTGTAATATGTTTATTCCCATATTAGGGTATATATTTTAACATCCTTACTTCAATAACATTTTCTAAAGCATGTAAGTGACTAAATAATTATGAAAATATAGTAATGGTCCAAAATGACTACAATTATACCCTATCATTTGCACGCATTTACCGTGTCTCCAGATATCATCAAGTAGTCAGTATTGACGTGCTTTAAATTCACCAAGTTGTTTACTGGCACATTTATCCTATTAAAACCTTATGGAAAATCATATGAACAATGATAAAATTGTGATATTTAGCCCAGCAAACAAAAACTAGGAAAAAATGATGTGTCCCTAAATTGGGCTAACAATAGGTGAAGCCGGGTTGCCTAAGGTGAGAGACGTGAACAAGTTCAAGGAAACCCCCCAAAATTAAAGATTGTTGTTGCTAACAATAATCCTATCTACGTTAAAATGTATTTTGGAGATTTCCTTGAACTTGTTCAAGTCTTCCATGTTAGGCAACCCTTTAACTACTTTTAGCCCAATTTATAGACACACCATTTTTCCCCAGTTTTTGTTTGCTGGGCTAAATATCACAATGTTATTATTGTTCATATGATTTTTCATAAGGTTTCAATATGATAACTGTGCCAGTAAGCAACTTGGTGAATTTGAAGCTCACCAATACAGTAACTGACTACTTGATGATATCTGGAGACAGTGTAATGTGCGCACATTTTATAGGGTCACAAAGTTGTCAATTTGCATAATTACTATGTTCTCATAATTATTCAGTCACCTATATGCTTTAGCAAATGTTATTGAAGTAAGGATATGTAAGTAGAATCACTAAAATAAACTTTTCAAAAAATAAAAATAAAATATATACCCAAATATGGGAATAAACATATTATAGGTTTTCCCGGACGATATCGCAAAATGTGCACATAAATTTGTAACTGGTGCATTCGTTTTCGTGCGAAATAGTATGAACGTTCACATTCCCGTTTTCTATTTAACAATATATAATTCGTTTTTGCATAATGGTGCATCCAGTCGTAAGAAATCATCATACGATTTCCCGAATGTGCACTGAATTTAGTATATTGATAGTTCATTTTAGCGCGAATTTGAATGCACACCCGCAATCATGTTTTCCTTTTAATTTATCAACAATCAATTTCGCTAAATGTGCAGCCGATTTTCTACGCATCTGTATGCCTGGTCAAGCATTGGAATCCATATGTGTTATCAAAAGTAACATTATTGGGAATTAAACCAGGTTTTCTCGTCTTTGAAACTACCAAATAAATTCTATATAAACCACTAAGTTGAAGAAAAAAAATCTTTCTTTGCTCAGCATTTGCCACAATCGCATCATATAGCTAGACTTTACTTTATTCCCGCTAAAGTTTCCAATAATGGCTGCAAGAGGGAGATACAGACGAGTCTCGGACGTTGATCGAAATAGTCTTATCGATGCCTTTGAGGCTGACGACGCGGACTACTTAGATGTAGCAAATAGACTGGACAACAACCACTCATGTCTACTCTTGGTGGACAATTCATTAACGGATAGACAATTGAACTGATAAAATGATAGAGAAGTCATTAACAAAAACAAAATAACCTCAATTCTTCAAAATCCTCATTTGGATAAATTCCTAAGTAGCCTCAATCCTGCAAATTCATCTGAAGCATCAACTTCCAAGTGACCTCATTCCTGCAAAAACCTCCAATTTGCCAAGAGGATTTTGGAGGATTTGGGATGGTTAGGGTTAAAATAAATTTAAGAGCCAGCACATAAATGATCAATAAGTCCCACGATACATTGATTTATTAATGATTTAATCCAAGTTGTATCGTGAGTTATATAGCCATATGTACTTTATTAAAATTGAACGCAGAATATGCGAATTTAAATTATAACAAATGAAAAAGAATATTCAATTCAGGCCGTGACACCATGAAAAATCGATTTGCTGCGAAATAGATTGCACACTCTTAATAATCGGCCACGCATACGTCAAACCGAAGGCCCAATCACGTATTTGTAATCGTTTAAATGAAACGCTAAGCACATTCATTTATTTGAATTAAACAAAATAAAATTGAATGCTCGTTTTTGCGAAAATGAAACTCGGATATACGTCGTTCTGAAATTCAGCGCGAAATTGAATACATATTTTACAAATGAATGTGCACATTTTGCGATATCGTCCGGGAAAACCTATATTACACGGCAGGAATTAACGATTTATGCAAATTAGACATATTTCCACCACTTGGATTTTTGTAGATTTTTAGTATGTAAATCTAGGGACCTTATAGAAGTGTACTGTGGTGAAAAATAATTTGTTGCAATTTGTTTGAGGTCAAAACTTATTTTTCCTGGACTACAGATCTTTAACGATCTTTTGTACAGCTGGCGGGGTAGCTCACCTCAGCTGACAATCTATAACGCTACAGCGGCAAAGTCTGTTTTTTTTGTATAACAAAGGTTGGCCAGCCTTGCTTTCACCCAGGCACAGCCACCAACCTGTGGCTGCTCTTTATGTTTCGCTCTGGGTTTCTAATTTATAATTTCTGTCTAATAATAAGTTTCTTCCTATCCCCATACTACATGTACTCCACAATAAACGATGCGGATCTAATGCCCTCGCAGTTTGCAAGTACATGTACCATTATATTACGGGGAACCCCTTTGTGCCCACACAAATACCTTCCCCGTGGCAGTCGCGGTAAACCAGGTTTGACACGCTTGATTGGTGCACGGACCTCCATGATTGGTGCATGGACCTCCATGATTGGTGCATAGAAAGGTGTACGTGTACATTTTACATGTTACATGTATATGCATACATTCGCAATGATATACACGTCGTGGCACGTTCCAACATTGCAATTTTAAATGTTGGGCGGGGCGGATGCACGACATTCACTGAAGAGACAAACATAGTCATGTGATGTGACTATACAGGTGAGCATTTACAAAGGCCTGCTAGTCCGACATTTTGGGACTCTCTCAATATTGTGTACTAAAGTATTGAAAACACAAGAAAACCGACTGGCACATAAAAACGTTCCTACCTCCTTGAAACAGTTAGTACATGTACCTATAGTCAGTTTACTGTGTCAAACGAAGCACGTAGGCCTATATGTCTCTATTTCTGCACATCTCTCGTCAGTTTGCAGCCTATTCGAAAATAAATCCTCCATTTCCCCCCCCCCCATACTTTTCCTAGTTATACGTTAAGGATGGAAATTAACGTAGCATTACATGTACAAGCGGTTTTACGGTGTAAAAACAGACGGTTAATGATGCTTAGGTGTAATTTTTCTGTCTATAAGTTCGTTTTTTGTGTGTGTTTTTGTTACCAAGGTTGATTTCTCCAGGACCTTGCGATTCTTGTACTTTACACGACTAACGGAAACAAAAAATGGCTTCATGCAGTCCCAAACGATTCTTCGGCTGCTTCGCTGTCTTCTTGATTTCTTACGCCATCGTCCTGGCGTTTTTACTCCTCAACCAACATAAATATATCCACCCCAACAAACCAACGAACCCGGGGGCCCCTGCTCTCGGTCCGGCACTGAAATTGAGAGACAAGAACAAGGTTTTCAAGAGGAACGACACCGTGACCAAGAAGCCTAGCCGTGACAATCACCGAGAGGTCGCTAATAAGTTCCCGATTGAATCCAAACCCTCGAACAATTATTTGTCCACGTTTCATCGACGATGGGACACCAACTGCTCGGCCATATTTGCAGGAGACAAGGGTGTAGTTAAGGCCACTAACCTCATGCTTAAGAAGGAGCGACAAATAAACAATGGCTCGATTGTCGTGCCCGAGGATCGCGAGGTATGGAATTGGACACGCGACTGCGACTCTTATAGGAGCTTGAGGCGCTATCCAACCCAGCCTGGTTCGAAGGAAGAGGCCAGTTACCCAGTTGCATTCATCATCGTTACTCACAAAGAGGCTGCACAGGTCGAGCGTCTCTTGAGGGCGATATACCAACCTCAGAACCTCTACTGCATCCACCCTGACGCCAAGTCTCCGGAGGACTTCCAGCGGGCGATTATTGGTCTTGCAGGCTGTTTCGAAAATGTCTTCATCCCGTCCAAGATTGAAGATGTGGTATATGGTGGATACACCAGACTTCTGGCCGATGTTAACTGTATGAGGGACATGGTTAGCCCGAAAGGTGACGCATATCAATGGAAATACGTCATGAACCTGTGTGGGCAGGATTTCCCACTGAAAACTAATTTGGAAATTGTGCGACAGCTCAGAGCCTACAAAGGTCACAATGATATAACAGGTGTCCTGCCACCACCTTACATAATTGGTAGGACCAAATACAAGCACTTCATTACTAACAAAAAACGGTTCAATACTGGCGTCGTCAAAACGCCCCCACCTCATAACTTTCAAATCCACTTTGGGAACGCTTACTATGCAGCCACCAGGCGCTTTGTTGAGTACACAGTGACAAGTCCGAAGGCTACCGACCTCCTAAAGTGGTCGAACGACGCATACAGCCCGGATGAACATTACTGGGCGACGCTGCAGCGGGCGCCCGGCACACCTGGTGGGTACCCGAAACCGACTTGGGCTTCGAACGTGAGGTTTATGAAGTGGGGCGACATTCGAGAACACCCTGGGTGCCGCGGCAAATACGTGCGTTCTCTGTGCGTGTTCGGCGTAGGCTACCTCGACTACCTCGCCACACAGCCGCACCTATTTGCCAACAAGTTCTTCTACAGCTACGATCCAATTACCATGCAGTGCATTGAGGAGACTCTGCTTAACAGGACTCGCAACCCTGTCTTGTCGGACAGGCTTCCGAATTTCCCAGTCACAAATCTCGTGTGGCAAAACCACACAGCCTCATTACCATAGGCTAAAATAAAGAGTTTACTCTTTGACGTGGCGAATCAAGCAGATACTTAAAAAAAGGAAATTGTATAGGCACAGCTATAGGCGATTCACCAACAGGGAGCTATACCCATGACTTAATTGATTATCCATTTAGTTAACATTTAGACACGGGGGTCTATTGTGCCTGGAATTAATCTCAAACACATCTCTGAATTACTGATAGCCATAACCATGTCGTAGTCGTGACCATATCCCAGTCTTTTCATAATTCTGGTCACCAGTTTAACTGCATCGCAGATAAACAATTATAGTATTGCTTTTGCCAGTTAATTTAAATAACTTGTTGCTCAAATGGAGACTGGAACTTAGGACGGACTTGTATTTTCATTACTTTTTAGCCAAACTCCATAGACGTGCTTCGTGGTGCCATTTTGTTTCGTGGTTATAGTGGGATGACAAGCCCGCGGGAGTGCTGAAATATTTTCTGGAGCACCCTCTACTTTTAGCAGAAATAAAAGCATATTCTGTCGTAGAATCATTCTGAAACCTCGATTCAGTGTTGCCTTAAAAAAAACAGTGTCGATATAAATAGCGAGTTGAGACTAGCCAATTTGATTTGTTATGCCAAAGCTTATAGCTTGAATTATGTTCAAAAAATATTTTCCCTCTTTGAAAAAGTCGAACAATAGGGCGACCACAACAGACATTACTGCCGGTAAGCACAACAATATCTGCCATTGTCACGGCCGAGGTTCGTTGCTTTTTAAGGCAAGCAGTTTTATTCACCTACTGTAATTATATACCGAATGCCGTAGGCGTAAAGTTCTGGCAATACAAAGGACACAGTAGACTTTGTATTCATCTTACAACTTTGTAATTTCCCCACATTATGTCTGCCTTTATCGGTCATGGTCGGCTACACATTCTCTCAGAATAAGTGCGTAATATAAATTCAAGGATAACCAGAAAAAAGTACTGCCTATTTTGAACTTGCCTACTCTTGTCCCTGAAAAGGCGAAAATAACAGATTCTGATCCCTGAAACTCCAGGATTGCTTCTTGTAATACTAGGCTACTACAGTTATTTGGCCAACCATTTAGAATTGATAAATTAAAAAATATATGAAATACATTTAGGATACGAGTTAAATTAACTTCTGGACATAATGTTTCGTACCGTTTGGCACTCATCAGCAGCATGACATAGAATACCATGTATCATCCTTGTACACAGTGAAACCTAAGGGTGAAATCATCTTGTTTGTCATTATAGGGCGCACTTTTTGATCTGCTCTTCGTGATGCACGTGAGCCATTCGAAAGGATCAACATAAATTATCATAAAAATGATCAACGTAATTCAACAATGATAAGGACACAAACATCTACATGTATATAAACTCTTTCTATTCTCGCGGTCGGACATCCGGGAACCTCGTTTATCTTCCCATTGTTTATGCACTTAGCGCAAAGGGGAACCATAGACATGGAGGTTCTTTTTTTCCACTCCTTGTCTATGGGGGAACATTTGAAGTTTAACGCATGTTGTTATGGACGGCTCACCCTTTCGTGACGTCATGCCGACTGCGAGAATGGTAGGTTTTGCAAAAGAAATCTTCAATTAAAACATAAAAAAGCCGTTGGTGTTGACTAGACGAAACCACTAAAAACAATTACTAAAACGTCCTCATTGGCTGTTATTTCCCAACAGAGGGCGCAGTAGGTTACCGAGGCGCCCTCTTGTGATAATTTGTTATTTGTGATGGTCTGTGTGTGTTGGTGTTGCACGGAAATCTGCACAAAGTATGTGCTCAGAAAATAGCTTTTTATGTTCTACAAGTTCTAATGCACTTCGTAAGTTATGCTTAATGTTAATTACACTTTTGAGATCAATGAAATTTGAAAGTGTATATATAACTGATATTGTGATTCACCATTTCATAATTTTGTCACGTACGGTCGACCGTCCATGCCTTGGGTCGACATTAGAATGACACTCAGGATTGTGACAAGTCAATGACTCATCTCATCATGGCTTCATGCCTCTCTGTTTGTGTAGGCAAATGTACATGTTTTGTTGGATTAGTTTTATAATAAAGCCATAAAAGGACTGAGGTGAGATTTTCAAGACTGTCTTAACATAACAAAATAGAACTTAGAAGTGGACATTTAGCCGAAACTTCAGTAAATGCCTAGCCACATACGGCTCGTACAGCACACAACTTTAGTCGAAAGCGTTTGGTCTTACATGTGAGACTCACTGAGACAGATCCTACTTTATTTTTTTCCCAATTTTTATTTTATTAATTTTTCTATCTCAAAATATTAAGAATATTCTTATTTTACTAATTTTAAATCGAGTCAAAACAAATTTAAATTCGTAAAAATATATTATCTTTTTCTGATTTTTGGCTTCGGAGGATTTTTAAAAGGGAGACAAAGTTAGAAAATGTGATAATAATTGGTCTGATTCTGTCTCATGTATTATGATTTAAGGTTGTCTTTCTTTTTTCATGTTTGTTTTTGCAGCACCAGCTTCATAAGAGAGACCCTCGGGAGAAATTTTAGCCAAGTTGAACACACCTTTGCCGGGTGAAGTTGACAAGATTTAACAGTACACACAACACACACTGGCACACACAATTAAGTGTGTATACGCCTCCAATCGAGGACCTCCTATTTTTATTTTTGTTTGTACTTTTCGGAAGGCCTCCCATAGGTTTTGTACACAAATCGGAATCGGGGACCTTGTCGAAATCGGGGACCCTATTGTCCTCTATTGTTCTACGTCCCCTCTTTGAATAAAAAACCAAACTCGCCCACACGGAGTAGTTGCTGGAAACTGTCGCAATGTCTGGCTGCTTGGACGGCATTGAGTGCCAGCGACCAGAATGGTGTGAATTAGGAGAGAGGAGGAACGCACTCACATCGGTGGCAGCTGGCATCTTGGTGAGTAGGGCAGGGTAGGCACTCACCGCGTTAGGGGGACAGGCTCTTTTGTTTGGAAAAGACAGTCCGAGTAGTGGGGACATTTTTGAGTCCCCATAGCGCGTTGGGTGTTCAGTAAAGGTAGAACAAGGTAAAATTGGGTTAGGGTATAATGAAAGAAAATGAAGAAGAGGACAAATTAGGGTGATCCTGAAAATTTTAGAATTTTAGAGTGTTCTGAGTTTGAGATTAGAGAGATTTCAGTTTACACACAAACCCTATGGGTTGTCCCCATAACGCTATGTACCAAAAGAATACGAGGGGTGACAAAGGATTTGGGGAGTTGGAAGATGGTGATGGTGGGGGAAGGGAGATGGTGAAGGTGGGGGGAGATGGTGTAGAGAAGATGGTGAAAAGGGAGATTGTGAAGGATGACGAAAGGGGGGGGGGGGGGTGGATTGTGAAGGATGACAAAGTGGGGTCGGGGGGGGGGGGGGGGGGGGGGGGAGGGAGGTGTGAAGGATGACGAGGGGAGAAAAATTTGCGATTGCCTGACGAGGATCGCGAAAAAACAACAATAACATAAGAATAACTGCTTGACACCGGTTGAAAACAAACGCTGTTTTACGTGCTTTTCTTGGCATCCATGATTGTAAAACTTCGGACAAGTCAGTTAAACGATATTTACTATAAAATACAACCCCCCAAATCCACTCATTCATGATAATTCAAGCAATTACCAATGGTGTATCCTACCTTTAACTCTCTTTTTGTGTTTTTGTTGGTCATGCATGTAGTTCTTTGGTGGTTGGTGGATTGCCATAGACGCAGCAGCCAAATACCCATCTGAGGCAGAACTTGTCCACGCCTATCACGTCTGTGGAGTCGTCTCTACGATAGCCTTTTTTATGTGGGTATCATCTCATAGGAGACAAAGCTCAATAAATATCTGGGATAGGTTTTGAAAAAGTTTGTCTGCATAGGCTAGGCCCATTGAATCGGGTATTTGTTAAAGGCGTCGGGACAATTTACTGGGAATCGTGCCAATATGAAGTCTAGATTTTACCGAGCGATAATATTCCTCCCATTTCATAATTAATATTTAAAGCCACTCGATATTTGTTTTACACAACCTTCTTCCCCGGGTTTCGAAGTAAGGGCTGACTGTTAAACAGCCGCTGGGAACGAGGATGATTCTAACAGTTGAATAGTAAAACCCATTCACCAGGAATAAATGTCATGTGATGCGAGTACCACCAATCAAATGACAAGGATCTGTATGTCAGTTATAACAAATAAATGCTGAATTGAAATGAACTGAATTGATATGTTATGTTATACACAAAATCTTTGAAAACGCATCTTTTTGTATAACTTTTCTACCTTTGCATTATTCTCCAATCATTGTTTCAATTGTTAATTTTAATGTAACTATTTTATTGTAAGTATATCCAAGTAACATTTTATGATTGTACGCGCTTTGAGCCTTTTGGGAAAAGCGCATTATAAATATTAATGTAATTTAATGTAATGTTTCCTCTATTTTCTGTACAGGATTAATGCTGTATCTTCAGGCCAGGTCCGAGGTGACTCGTTTAACACTGGATGCATTGGACAAACAGGTAAAATAAAACGTTACCTTTCATAGCTCGATGCTTGCTTCTAATCTAATAAACATCCACCAAGCCGTCTACACAGTCGAAAACAAATCTCAAGTAAAGATCGTTCTCGGATGTTTATTGATTAATTTTACAGCAATGATTAATTTCACTCACATTGTTATTTGAAATATCAGGCCGTTTGAATTGTTTGATTTGAATATAATTTGTCAACTTGCCAACTTGCCATTTTTTCCCCATTTGTTTGTTTGTTTGTTTGTTTGTTTGTTTGTAGGAGCTCGCCTCTGGTTGTTTGTGGGTTTTCTGTTGGCGTTCGCTGGACTGATCGCAGCCAGCTGGATTCTCTTCGGACCCTATGTCGTCCACAGTAAGTTTGTGGATCTAATAAGTTAGATTTTTTTAACCCTAACCCTCCAGGCTAGAAACCCTGCCAGACGCAACAGATTGCATACTTTGTCACATTGACTTGTGTGCAGAGTCCAGCAAGGTCAGGCAGTCACCACAGATGTACTGTGCTGGATCTAGCAGGGTTAGGGATAAAATTAAAGTAGTAGATTAATATTTTTAGGAGGGAGGGTGGGGGGGGGGGGGGGGGAGGGTGTGGCTGGGATGTTGAAATTCACCCTAACAAACAGTCCTGAATCGTCCAATTTTAGTACCATGATTTAGCACATGCCCTAGGGAATTAGGGTTAAAGACTTTTTTCAAGGGTTGTACATGAGGTGTTAGTTCCCCCCAAAAAACAAAAAACAAAACAAAAAAAACAAAACAAAAAAAATCTTTTGTTTTTATTTGCCTCAAACGCATAATTATTAAAATTAGGGAACTGTAGAAATGAATAATTAGCAAAATTGAAAGTTATTGTTGGAACTTTTTCTAGATTTAGTCAGTTGGAGGGTGGGTATTTTGACAAATATAGAATGCTGCTTATTGCTTTTCTCAACATCCATGATGGTAAAATTTCGGACAGGTCAGTTAAACAATATTTACTATAAAATACAACCTCCTAAATCCACCCATTCATGATAATTCAAACAAATACAATTGGTGTATCCTACCTTTAGGAAGTAAAGTGTTCTGACATGTATGTCCAAATTTTAAGAAATTTTTCTTTTATTTTACAGCAACCTTTGACGATCCTTACCCTGGTGTTGCAATCTTCTTACAGAACTTCCTGATCTTTTTGTCGTAAGTATCATTTTAAAGAGACCACATTATGTATTTTTCATTGCATTATAACCGTGCAGACTTTATTTTCCTTTTATAAATTCCTTCAAAGCCGCAAATTAGAAGAAAAAACTAACCCAGTAACGTCGCGGTTTTGAATCAAAAATCGTATTGACTGAGCTGTCTAAGTGCTTTAGCTAAAGATGAGAATTAATTGCATTACATACCTGTACCTATGTTCTAGCCTCCACCTAGTTGTGGGGACAGGTTCTTATGTTTGGACAAAACGGACCGAGTAGTGGGGACATTTTCCTGTCCCCATAGCGCGTTGGGTCCCCAGTAAAGGGGTCTAGAGGTAGAATTGGGTTAGGGTATAATAACAGAAAATCAAGAAGACCAATTGGGGTGATGTGGAACATTTAAAAATTTTAGACTGTTCCGAAAAGTTTGAGATTAGAGAGATTTCCCTTAGCACACAAACCCTATGGATTGTCCCCATAACGAATGTTTGAAATAAAAATTGTTTGCGTTTGTACAAGTATTGTAGATGGCACTCAATAGTCAACAACCCATTCATTCAGATGTTGTTTAGGAAAAAATAATTCGCCCCTAGAATAAGCCATTTGCGCATGACCCCGAGTTAAATTTGAATAACATCTGGTACACTGACTTGCTCACACAGCTTGGCACAGTTTAACTTTAAATTCTTCAGACCAAAGACGCTGTTGCTATATCACGTGATTCGGGGCAAGCCTTACGCGTCATACGCTAGCAACCTCCAGCTCTGGAATGGTCTGGTGTCTTTTTGCCATTCTCACCCATTGTAAACAATGTATTGGTGCTGAGCGTCTCTTACGTAACTATGCAAAAGCTTGCCCCGAATCACGTGATATAGCAACAGTGTCTTTGGTCTGGAGAATTTAAAGTTAAACTGTGCCAAGCTGTGTGAACAAGTCAGTGTACCAGATATTATTTAAATTTTACTCGGTGTCACGCACAAATGGCTTATTGTCGGCCATTCCTTTGAGATATCCCCACCTATGCACTACAGCATGAGACAACCTAAACTAAACTTAAATTTACAAATTTACATCTCTCCCACACCCAATATTCCATCATGTCTTTCATCGTATTTGCACAGGGGACTCGTGTTCAAGTTTGGTCGAACGGAAGAATTGTGGGAGTAAGTTGCGGGTGATTTTGTCACATTTTTGATGATTCACGATATGTTTATTTGTTGTTATTTTTTTCTTGTACAGATCTGTGTGTATAATTTCTTTGTGGTAAAACAAATGTATATAAAAAGTGATTCTAAAATATATAGTACACTGTAACTTCTAGAGTGTAGATAGGTGTAATTTTTTGTTTTATCAGGAACATTAACTCTAACTCCCTAGCGTAATTTACTAGGAACCATACCCAACCTGTCAAATTCCAACACCATATGGCAAACTGTACGCACAAACTTTTGGAGTCTGATTCTGGAGGTATGCCTAACTAACCCAGTGCAAAAAGACTGGTCCAATACCCATCCTAACAGATTCCAACAAAATCCGGTTGTGTTGGTTTTCGAATATGGTGTCTTTTATTCACTCTCGAACAACAACTGTTTTATTAACCAGTTCGCGCCGGGATTATGTTAACATCACCGAGTCGAGGGGCGGGATTATTTTTAACGAAACTTGATCCGAGGCGGGTTCAGGCCGATGGTACCGGAAAGCACACCCACGCATTTCCGGCCTTGCTCGCTGCTGACAGACATTTCCGGCCTTGCTCGTGGCGTGTGTATGCGTCATCCGTTTTGAATCTGGGGGGAAACTTTGCGTTTATATACGTCATCCGGCGCGAACTGGTTAACGGATTACATGTAACTTTCGCCGTTGACGATTCACTAGTTAACTGTCGCTGAATATCACTTGATCTCTTGAATTGTTCACTAGCGGTTCACACAGTTCACGTAAACAAATGCAATAAACAAGAATAAAACGCATATTTTGAGTGGCTTTTTGGCCTTGTGATAGGCGTTAACATCCCCCCTCCCCCCCAAAAAAACCCAAAAAACAAAACACCTGGGCCCAATTCCATAAAAGCATTCTAACTTAGTATATTACTAGGTTTTAGCAAGATTCCAAATGCCTAGTTGGTTGTTTGCTAGCAATCAACTAAATCGCATTCCATAACACCGTAGTTGCTTGCTTGCAGCTTGCTAGTAAGAATGGTGTGGGGTTTGCATAATCGCCAAAGTACATGGTCAGTTTGAGTTAACAATAGGGAAAGAGTTCAAATCAGGTCATGCTGTGGGTTGTATTGTCAATGCATTTCTCTGTACCCTATTTAGGGTAAGTACATTTGTATTGGCCTAAGCACAGAGTGTTTCAAATCAAAAAAGAGGAAAGAAGCCTTATAATTACTCGACTCAGGAAAATCTGTCCTTGACTCTGCGCGTAAGGATGTCAATACAAATTCCCAAAAGATGAAAGATTGAAAGTGACGTTGAATGGTGCTAAGGATTTAGACATACCCCAAACCTATTCTAATTTTAGCAATTGCAACTAGGAACCTTGCTAAGCGTATAATGGTTTTATGGAATATATTTAGCAAGTAACTAGAGAAGTTAGCAACCAACTAGGCTTATAATGCTTTTATGGAATTGGCTCCTGGTCTTTTGCTAATGCAACTCGGTCCCTGACAAGCATTAGCCAAGCTAGTTGAATACAATCTTGGAAACGTTGGCACCCCATTCCTTCCCGAGAAATTGTGCGAATACCTCCTGCGTGCGCATAATCAACACATCCCATTTGGGGCAAAACCGTAAACCGACCGCAGTTGCGATTTATTCTTTAGTTAACGTGATTTGTACACAAACCAAAAATAATTCAAGCATGCAATATTAGGTTTTATACTGCACGCTTTAATATTTGTACATAGATCATGATTAGAGTCAAGGGGCCGTAACAAAATATATATAATTACGTACATGTATTTATTAGTCTTAATACAAAAGCCTTCTTCATGGAAATGGATGGAGATAAATCTTTATATAATTTAAACAAATTGTAAAATAACAAAACTTTACTGCACTTTACTTTTGTTTTTAATGTTGAGTGACGACAGTGTTTGTTACGTCGAGTATTTTTTGTCTGCTAATTAGCAGACAAAAAATACTCGACGTAACAAACACTGTCGTCACTCAACATTAAAAACAAAAGTAAAGTGCAGTAAAGTTTTGTCATTTTATAAAATGTTGATTTAGCATGGCAGTGAAAGTGCAACACCGCAACATTTATTGTTGCGTCGGCCGTTATAAAAATATTTGACTCGCTGTTGTTGACATACGTTCGAGGGATTGGAACGCAGCCCCAAATTTTGTAGTAACAGTAATATGTGACCTGGCACCACGAAATGAGCGGAAAGTCGCACATTACCAAAGCGAGTTATTGGCCAAAACGTCAATTTTTTAAGTGGGAGGTCGGTTTCGAGTTGGTAACGTTTTTACATACATAAAACCATTCTTTATCATATCCCAACATTTCATAGCTCAACTCTAAAGTGTGTTTTTTTTGCGGCTGAATTGCAGTGAGTGATAGTATATTTGGCACGGTTCACAGACTTTAAACTTTGTTTTCTCAAAATATAGCAGCGCCTAGGAATAAGCTACAGTAACACACAATACATGTACATCATTTGAAAGCTTAGGGCTTCTTTTTTCTAGAAATGTAATAATGTCAATTTTTCTTTGTGCAACTTTCCACCCATTTCGTGGTGCCAGGTCACATATAGTAATAGAATCAACTGAACTTTAGACAAATTTTAGAGTAAAGATAATTTCTTAGGTTGATATCACACTGTAGCTAGTTTTCGACATGTACATATGGACATTTATTGCACAGGTCATTAAAAAGTCTGTTTGAAATAGCTAGATTTATTAAAGGCCCCCCCCAAAAAAAAAAAAATAATAATAGTTAAGTTCTCAAAGGTCTTTAAAAAAATGGATAATTATTACATTTGGAAAATAGAGGTGTATTTTACAAAATTTATAGAATAAGAACTTGTTGTTTAACATTTACCCGAAACACAGCTATTGTTAGTCAGTAAAAGTTATATTTTCTTACAATTTTGATTAGTGGTACATGTGTACACATTTCAGAGTTGGTTTAATTTGCTCAATAAAATCTTTAATAATTGCCAAGTTGTGCTAACACAACTTGTTGTGCAATGTTTGTAAACTGGTGTATATGTCTTGACACTGTTTTGTAACAAAATGCAGAAATAAATCACAAAACCATGGTATTGGCGAGTTAAGTTAGAACTGTTACAGTCTTGGAAACATTTTGTCTTGAAAAATGAACTGTATTCCCAGCGTGGCCAAGAAGTCCAAAGCTAAAACTTAATACTCGGCATAAATATAAAAGTATAAGTATAAAAATAAGTATCAGCTAATAAATTTCCTGTCGAGTTGATCAGCCCAAACCTAATTTCCTACCCATCAGCTTCCAATTATCTCTAAGGACCATTTATAAAGTCCAAACATTTTAATTATAGTAATTCTACTTCTAGCAAGAAAAGCCCAGTAGTGTAGTGTTATCCAAAATAGACTACGTTTCTTCTTGGGTTGGCAATGTGAAAAGAAATTACCATAATGCCTCGGTAAATTACCTTTTTATAGATATTGTGTATTGGGACAAATATCATTCAATGACATACGATCAACCAATCAAATGACAGGAATTTTAACCTGCTTTGTGTGGTTATTTTGGGTCTCAAATTTTGTTCCGGGAAGCATTCAAAAAGTCTTACAAAGTCTTAAATATGCGAACAAATACAATTGATTTGAAATGTCACTACGCGAATCTCTTTAATTTCATGTCGAGCTTTTAAGCAAATCATTGTCATTTCCTGCAGTTTAACCCAAGTTAAAACTTTCTTTCACAAAGTAAAATGGAAAATAATACTTAACCTTTTTATGTTCTTGCCCGTTCTGTGTTAAAAACATCCGAGCAAAAAATAAAAGATAATACACACAATTACTATACATTGCGATTATGAAATCTCTAAGAAAATACAAATCGTAACAATTGAGAAAACATCGTTGCCCGACGATGTTTAAATATATAAAAATGAATTTTTTGTTTTGGAAAAAGAGAAAATTAAGGCACAGAGGTGTACAAAAAAATAATATATTTCCCTTTTTTTACGGTTGAGAAAGTTGACAAAAGCAAGGTCTGATACAACAAGTATAAAACTCACATTAACCCAATGCAAATTCCATCTTGAAAAAAAAAAAAGCTTTTAAGAAAGTTTGTAATTAATACAAGATTAAACAAAACTTAACCAGTTTGCGTCGGATAATGTGAAAACGCAAGTTTTTTCCGGAATTTAAAACAGATGACAGATAAACACGTCAAGAGCAAGGCCAGAAATATCTGTTGGCGGCCAGACATATCAGGGTGTGCTACCCACAGATGCCGGCCTAAACCCGTCTCGGATCGAGGTTCGTGAAAAACAATCCCGCGCCTGGGCCCGGACAATGTCAAAATAATCCTGGCGTGAACTGGTTACGTAAGATGCTCATTATTGCCAGTCTATGCTCATCGTGGGTAATATTAGTTTCTTCTTAACCTGCGTTCCCCTCGTCTTGGGCTGCCTCTTGCTCTCTCCGTGCCTTGATGCGTCGATAGCGAGGTTCGTTGACACAGCTATTCGCCGATAACGTCTTTGGGTGCTGCTCGCCGAAAACCTGACGCAATCGGGGAAAAAAGATGACCTCGTTAAAGGTAGGTATACATGTACACCATTGGCAATTGCCTGATTTTGCTATGCATACGATGAAATGTTTTTCACGAAAGATAAATCTGAGCCAAAATAGAAGAACTTAACCTACCTCTCTTGATATCTCGTACCACTGTAAAAAGTAATCATAGGCCCTGTCATATTCCCCCCTGTCTTCATAGTAGATTCCTATGTTACTTGTGATGCGTGTCATCAGTTTACAGTTCTCTCCATAGGCTTGCTGGCATTGCTCTCTGGCTAACTCGTACCACTTTACAATGGAAACAAACCGAAGAAGTAGTGGTTAAAGGTAGGATACACCATTTGCAGATATCAACAAAAATGTAGTACCGAATAAATAAGAAATATCTTACTTATTTGAAAGTAAATAATGATTGTAGGCATTCAACAAATTTGATTGTGCTAGATTTTCTATAATTGTTTCGAAAAATATAATTATATTAAATAAAATTTACGATCGCCTTTCTTGTATTACGTGTACAAGAATACTTGTGAATGGTGAGTAACAGTTGATAATGGTTACCTACCTGTATTTGCTCTGATTCACCGCGAGGGAACACAATGGCTTTAGTCATGCTGGCTTCAGCCTCTTTACCAAGATCACCAATCTAAAGAACAAGAAAAAAAGAAAAAAAAAAGTTCAGCAATATTGTCTAAACAAAAACATGCGAAACTGTTATTTTCTTTCTGTGGTCGATCCTCTATTTTCCTGTTTTGTTATTTGCGTAGCGAATGACTGGTGGTCTGTCTTCAAACTTAGTGCACCAAGGTCTTTTTCTTTCACAGGGAGCTTCATAGATGAAAACAGTAAAGTGAAAGTGCATACAAATGGGAAAATTTGTCGCCAGACAGCTTCTGCAAAAACGAGATACAATGTGAAATTGATTGAATGAAGGAGACTGACCTCTTTGAAGAGTCGGATGGCCTCGTCCGCTTGGACGACCGATTCGTCTTGGGCCTCCTCGGCAGAAAGAGTCGAGTCTCCCTGGCACTCGCTCCAGTTGTTGAGATTAAAGGACAGACGCATCACCGAGTCAGCCATCTTGTACTGTTGCGGAGAAACGTAGACCGGTCAAGAGAGACATAGACTGGTGCCCATTTAGGGGTACATACACTCTTAGTCACACGTGCATGGAAACAAGACTCGAAAGAGAAACACAAGCCGTGTCTGAATTACTTGGCTGCGGCTTGAAATTGCACACGAGTCTATGGAAAGTGGCTGCTGTCACTACCATTGACTTGTGTGTAATTCAAAGCCACAACCAGTAGCTCGTACACAGCCATTTTGTCTGAATATTTTAATAGCCCATGTATTTGTAGATACCTTGTGCCTCTCTCCTTCCAACGTCTCTCTGATCTTGATGGATCTCCTGCCAAAGTCGATAGCCGGTCTCAACTCCGTTAACTGTTCTCTTGTGATGAAATCGTGGAGTTTACATAGCTGCAAGAAACGTTCGGGGAAAATATTTTGGTAATCGGTACCGATTTTCTCCTGTTCTTGGTGCTTAGCACTTTATTAGCTGATCAGTAAACCTGCATTTGTAACTATTTTATTAACCAGGTTTAACTAATCTTTTTTATTAACCAGGTTTAACTAATCTTTTTTATTAACCAGTTTGCGCCGGGATTATTTTAACATCACCGAGCCGACGCGCGGGATTATTTTAAACAAAATTCGATCCGAAGCAGGTTCAGGCCGCCAGTACCGGGAAGCACACCCAGACATTTCCGGCCTTGCTCGTGGCGTGTTTATGCGTCATCCGTTTTGAATCTGGGGAAAACTTTGCGTTTATATTTGTCACCCGGCGCGAACTGGTTAACAAGGTTTAATTCACCTCGTACAACTCGGTATTGAGCCAATCAGTAAAACTGGATTTGTAACCATTTTGTTAACCGGTTTCAGTAACCAGGTTTAACTACCCAGTTTCTTAACCAGGTTTAACTACCCAGTTTCGTTAACCAGGTTTAACTACACAGTTTCGTTAACCAGGTTTAACTACACAGTTTCGTTAATCAGGTTTAACTACTCAGTTTCGTTAACCAGGTTTAACTACTCAGTTTCGTTAACCAGGTTTAACTACCCAGTTTCGTAAACCAGGTTTGACAACCTTGACAACCCAGTTTCAATAACCAGGTGCCCAGTTTCGTTAACCAGGTTTAACTACCCAGTTTCAATAACCAGGTGCCCAGTTTCGTTAACCAGGTTGAACTCACCTCATCATACAGCAGAGCCATGAGTGCATAGAGCTCTACCATCCTCTCCGGTCTGGAGCCTAAATGTTCCTGCTCCAGAGACACTGCCATGTCTATCAGATCCTTCGCCTGCTTGTACAATCCCGCCTGGATGCTGTCGTCAATGAATAAGATGCAGACATTTCGGCAAGTTGGTCATAAGACATTGGCCCATTTTATCTCAGACAGTACTTAAAGGTAAAGTATTTGCAGCTAACCAAAAAGTGATTGGCCAAATTATTCCTTCCGGCTTAAAATTATTCCTTCCGGCTTAAAATTATTCCTTCCGGCATGAAGTCATTTTGTTGCTAAACAACAGAAGGGCATTACCTAGGCCAATCCAGAGATGCATGCTTAAAAATGTCCATTAGTAGTTGGTGGTGAATCGTGCGAACAAGCATTCACAACGAAAACGCGCATTAGTTACTATCAATCGCCGATTCAGCGCGTGACATGGCAAAGCTGCAATCCGCTAAACATGTCCAGATTGTTAATTTCAAGCCCAATTTTTGAAAATAAAATCAAGATTCTGCAATCTCTGCTAATGATGACGACCCAACGATCTAAAAATGTCAATAAAAGTTGTCTACAAATTTAAAATTGCAATATATTTTATGTTAATTTTGGGCTTTTTCTACTTACAAAAGTTTTGCAATTGTCTCATTCCTGAGGGAGATCTCTTCTTGTGAGATGCCTTGCCGTGACTCCAGCTCCTGGAGACTGGATCTGTAGCTCTCCTCCATCTTGGTATATTTCCCGTCCTTGTCAATCTAAACAACCAATTGCATTTAACATAAAGAAAGTTCAGTCACCAGTATCTTCTTGGCACAGTTGCTGTTAAGTCAAAGAGACAAGTTACAATTTATTTTTTGTATAAGAGCAATCACTAGTCGAGATACGAGTTATTTGCACATTGTTGTGATGAGGACTTGCAATTTTATTGACCAGACTAGGGCCATTTTTCAAACCCTAGCTTAGGCTTCGTCTCTGGCTTCATCACCATTGCCAAAGACAGACGAAAGCTGGGGTTTGGAATACGGCCATGGTTTGCAACTACCTAATGGCCGGTTTAGCTCAGTCAGTAGAGTATCTGACTAAGAATCACAAGGTTTGCGGTTCAAGTCGGCCTCTGCTAACCCAGCGTATGGGTAGCACTTTGGTGCGGTAAGTGAACTGGGAGTTGAAGACAGGTGTGGCGCTCTGTCTCAACAAATGATCTCCCTGGGCTAGTGCTTTGAATGTATGGCTGATACCGACAATAGCCTCCTTGACCTACCGTAATCCACTTGCAATGAGCTATATACTACTAAGTCTGTGATCTATACGCTAATTACCTCTCTCCAGTAGCCCAGCAGTTGTGAGCTGTATTCCTCATCGAAGAGCCTGTCCAACACCGGCCATTCTGTCAAGCATCGAGCCAGTCTCTCCTTGTCATCCGTCTTCACAAGTTGGTAGGGGTATTCCTGCAACCAAGTTGGCCCAGACAAGATCATTATTAACCCTTCTAATCTTCCGCACTTCACAACCACACTTCATAACCCTTCAAGTCTTGCTTGAGGTTAGGAACTTTGTGTAAACCGAGCAAGAAAAAAACCAAACATTAAGTTTTCACCTCGACTTTCCGGTCCATGTTCTGTTCGTGCTCGAAGAAGTCGGCCAGCTTTTGGTGCCACCAAGTGCTGAGCTTATCCGAGCCGCCTTCCTCTCCCGGTTTTAATCCAAAATATCTGGAAAACAATGTTAAAGATATAATATACATCTGTGACCCAGCACATCAAAATCTGGAATAGGTTGGAAAATGACTTTTTAAGAAAATTTAACACGGTAAGAAAAGAAATGTCATAAGCTTTCTAATGATACCCATCGCAAGCCTGTAGCTCCAAATCTATTAGCTATGAGCTTCAGCCTTGTGTTGGAAATCAATAGAAAGCTTATGAAATATCCAATATTACCATAAGTACATTATTTCCGACTTATTCCTGATTTTGATGTGCTTATTTAGTGACATTTGTCAATTGTGCATTTTTATCGTTGAAAAGAGCCTCACTTTTGCCGGACCGCTTTGCTGAGTGACCTGTGGTAGAAGTCCAGTCGCCCTTCCCCGCTGTCACCAAACGGCCTGAGGAACGGCCGGAGGGCCCTGTAGACCGCTGACCACTTGACCGCCGGTAAAGGCTCCCCTCTGGTCTTCTCCTTGCCTCGGTCCTTGGCATCGGAGGACTTCTTAGTCAGGATGGACATGTTGTCCTCGTCACCCAGGATGGATAGCAGCTCCGTCTCCAGGAGACCGTTGGAGGAGCATTCAAGGACCGACAGGGTGGCCACGACAAGATGGCCCCCGTTCTCCTGCTCAAAGCGCGTCAGGACCTGGCCCAGTAAACTGCACAAACAATTAGCAGGCAAATCTGAGATTTGATTTCACTGACTACAGTGTGAATATCAGTGCTCTCTTAAAGCTATGAAGCTCACACACTTGTGTCTTGCTGTATATTATCGTGCGGACCTTCATGAACAAGCTGAACAGCAACTCCTTAGATTAAAACTTTGGGGATGGGTTAACCCATTTTTTTTAAAATCGGGTACCTGGTTCCTAAACTACCCGTAGCAATTCTCGGCTGTGCTCCATGGTCAGATATAGGGTCGTATGGCGGCTGTCTACATGTCATCGACTCGACCACGTTGTAGCCGTGTCCTTTGCAATTCAGCTTCTCAGCTGCCAGTAAGGATGATTAGCCTCCTCCCCGTTATTATTTATGTGAAACAGACATTTTAACAAACCAAGCCCCTAAAGCCATAAACGACAGATGTCTTTTTGTACTCACTTCAACAAGCCATCCGACAGAGAGTTGATCTTTTTGGTGATGGTTCGGAAGTCTCCGTAGACGCGTAGCTCCTCGCAGGCGATGGCAAGCCACAGGGGATTCTGGGAGGAGTACTTACCCAGAAGGCTTGCCATCTGCTCGGCGTCCAGACGTTTGTTGTAACGACCAAGGATCTCTCGTACAATCTCCTGTTAGCATGACAACACAAGGAGTTTTTTAATAATGAGATGGGTCTTTTATCAACCAGTTCGCGACAGGACATCAACACATTTCAACTCTACACATAGCAAGCAAAAACCAAAACAAATCTCACTTTTTGGAGACAATGAACTAATACACTGACTCGGAACTAACTGCTAATTAATTAACCCTGTCTTTTAAGTCTGCAGTCAAAGAGTTACAACGACCAAATATGAAATGACTTCACTCGCCGTTCTGGAGTCTATGTCGAGTGGCGTGACTTCGACCTCGCCCGGTACCACGTTGCGATCTTTGAGCAGACGATGGGGCGGCGTGTCGTTAATCATGGAAAAGATGCAGCGCACATGGGGGGCCAGTTTCCGTGGCAACCAGCTCAAGATGGAGGTAGTTTTGTCTTCATTCACCTACGAGTATAAACAAAAAAAAG
Organism: Crossaster papposus; assembly: GCA_037893245.1. Lineage (NCBI taxonomy): Eukaryota > Metazoa > Echinodermata > Asteroidea > Velatida > Solasteridae > Crossaster > Crossaster papposus. The sequence continues at coordinate 156,224 of JBAIAA010000650.1, read as the reverse complement.
AGTTGCAAATTTTCAAATCCACATCACAGCAGTTTTAGATCACAGTCTGAAAATGTCTCATTCACGAAGTATCATCAACAAAAATTTGCTTGATCAAATTCTCACCTGGTTTAACGCATCGATAAGAATGATGACCGGTTTGGAGTTGGGATTGGACAGGACGCTACCAACAAGCTGAGCTGCCGTCTCAAAATCTTTAGGCATGTTGGAATCCTGGGCAGAAAAGGACATGCATCTAATTACTTTAAAAAAAACAGAACCTTTTTCTTCTTCTTAACCAGTTCGCGCCGGAGGACGTACATACACACAAGGTTTTCCCGAGATTCAAAACGGATGACGCATAAACACGTCACGAGCGAGGCCGAGATGTCTGCCAGCAGCAAGCAAGGCCGGAAATGCTTGGGTGTGCTTCCCGGTACCATCGGCCTGAACTCGGCTCGGATCGAGTTTCGTTAAAAATAATCCCGGCTCGAACTGGTTAAAACTTGTCTTATTAGTAATAATTAAATCATCAGGCAAGAATAGTTATTACAAATGTAGATATACATGTACAAGGTTCCTTACATTATGCCCGGATGCAGTTTTTCCCTTTATACTCACATTGCACATTTTCAGTTCCCTGAGTAAGCGTTTCAGCATTTTCTCGACATCGGTGGATCCTGGAATGGCTCCGACAAAATGGTAGAAGACGTGCCAGCCCTTGTCACCGCCACTAGATATAACAACAAACTAAGAATTAACTGTTTATTTCATCTACGGCCTGTTTTTTTCTCTACATTGCAGAAGAACCTATAGCCAGAGAAAAACTTATCACTAACCCTCTTTAATCTTCCAAATTTTTTCTTGCCGATTTGTAGGATTCTGAAGGAATGAGGCAGATTTTTGACCAACCACAGCACGGCTTCCAACAAGCTTTTTCATTTCTTCCATACTGTCAAATGAAAGCCACGCTGTAATTGGTCAAGATAGACAACCGAGTATGGAATTTTGGCAATCTGGGTGAGCCAAAATCTCGTACATTTCACCATTTTGTTTTACATTTCAGGGATTTGAACCTAGCCATGTCGAGATAGTACATATGCAATACCGGACCAAACAAAATCACCACATGAGTTACTAATCACAAATTAAACTGACAATTTTCTGCCATGGCTCGTTCAATTGGTTGATCTGTGAGGTTTGCTAGAGGTTTCTAAGGAAATAAGGACCTAGATGGTAAGAAGCAGATAAGATTTGAAAGGAAGCGAACCGTACTCGGCCTTACCCTGGTATCTCTCCGCTTCCAGCCTTATTGACCGCTACATCAGCCACCCTAGCCATGATGGAAGATTTCCCTGAGCCTGGCCCTCCTAGCAGGAGGAGGGGTATACCCGTGCCGATGTCCGTCACAAAATCCTCCATCTTGGTCAGAACAAAAATGAGACATCAAGTTTGGTCAAATATAAACTGGAACTGCGTGTTGACGTCATCAATACAGTCTTGTATATTTGAGTCCCTGCAAGTCTTTTCACAAGTCTAGTAACAAGTCCTTTCATAAAGCCAGTCGCAAGTAACTGGTTGAACAATGACAAAGAAATGCTTTTGTTAACAGTTCATCTGAATAGCTAGTGACTTGACTTGAGACTGAAGGACTTGCGATGGACTCGCAGAGACTCACAGGGGCTCGCAGGGGCTCGCAGGTGCTCGCAGGGACTCGCAGGGACTCGCAGGGACTCGCAGGGACTCGCAGAGACTCGCAGGGACTCGCAGGGGCTCGCAGGGACTCGCAGGGACTCGCAGGGACTCGCAGGGACTCGCAGGGACTCGCAGGGACTCGCAGGGACTCGCAGGGGCTCGCAGGGACTCGCAGGGGCTCGCTGGGGCTCGCTGGGGCTCGCAGGGTCTCGCAGGGTCTCGCAGGGACTCGCAGGGACTCGCAGGGGCTCGCAGGGACTTGCAGGGGCTCGCAGGGGCTTGCAGGGGCTTGCAGGGGCTTGCAGGGACTCGCAGGAACTCGCAGGGGCTCGCAGGAACGTTGCCTCATCATTTTTACCTGCTGCAAGATATCGTTTCTGCCGATGACAACGACGCTACGACTCTTCATGAAAGCATCGTGCGCCTCGCGCTGCTGCTCATAAGGATTCAGCTTGGTATTCTCATCCAACGGGTACTGCTCCATAATCCTCATCTTGAAGAACTCAAAGATCTGTTCATGCAAGCATTGAATTGAATAAACACTAAGATGAAAGCACAAGCTTTAAAGGAAGATTATACTATTTGTCGATATGGCTGCAATGTCCCAAATGCCGACGACTTGGCACATTCTTTAATGAAATCAAGATCTTTCAATTTTTTTCAAAATATACAGCATTCACAGAGCTAAAACTTTGTCGGGTCAAGCACCCATCTGGAGATGTTGACGCCTAACCAAAATACACAAATGACGCAACCTTTTATGGAGTCTTACTTTTTACTCTCAGTTAACCAGTTTGCGCCGGGATTATTTTACATCACCGAACCGAGGCGCGGGAAAATTTTTAACGAAACTCGATCCGAGGCAGGTTCAGACTGATGGTACCGGGAAGCACACCCACGCAATTCCGGCCTTGCTCACTGCTGACAGACAATTCCGGCCTTGCTCGTGACATGTTTATGCGTCATCCGTTTTGAATCTGGGGAAAAATGTGCGTGTATATACGTCCTCCGGCGCGAACTGGTTAAAAACCTTAGTTTCCACAACCCTCCTGGCCCTCAGAGAACCTACCCTTTTCTTGAAGCTGTCCAGGTCTTCCATGCGCACTTTTCCCGTGTCAACGCTAATCCCGCCAAACTTGCACTGGTACTTAAACACTCGATTATCCTGGTAAAACAGAGTGTCATTTTATTAATTAACCCTTGCTATGTTTCATGCCAAAATTTGAGTAAAAAATGATGAAAAAAAATTGATAAAATGTTTTGGAGCATGTAGAAAATCAGTCGTAGGTTTTCTTTGCACAGTACAGTTTTATAAATAAATATTTTTTTTCTTCCTTTGTGCAAGTCTTATATCAAGATAATTTTTTACTTTGGCAGGGATTATTTAACCACAATTACACCATTGTTAAATCACACTGTTAAGTTTACAATTGACGGAGACAAATTCCGCAGAAAATGAGCTTTAAGTATAACTTCTTCTCATTGTCTTCTCTCTACAGGTTTCTTCAGGCTTGCGAGCTACATTGCCTAGGGTGCTTTTGAAGGATCCTTGGTTTCATTACTAGAAAGGATAACAACAGGAGCCAATTTCACGGAGCTGCTAAGCACAACAATTTGCTTAGCACAAAAAAGTCTTGCTCATTAAAAACAAGTTATCAGCCAAAATTCTACGTGTTTTTCATGCTAAGCAAAAAACCAGCTGATTATCAATCAAAAACAATAAAGATCACGTGAAAATTTGGTCTGTAAACCTTGGTTTTTACCAAGGACAAATTTTTATGCTAAGCAATTTTTTGTGCTTAGCAGCTCCATGAAATTGGCCCCTGATGTAGAGTACCAAGTCTTGATTGCCACGACCCAAATAAAAACCTCATGGTGGTGGGTAGAATCGAGTACACGTAGTTGACGTACATTCACAACCTACACGTACTAACTACATATGAAATAAATGAACACTTTGCCTAGGAGAGACAGAGATGAACTGATAGATACCATTGAAGTCAAAGAGGAGGAGGAATCTGAAGAGAAGAGGGAGGAGGGGTGTGATGATGAAGAGCCAATCATCTGTGAAAAATGGGAGTTAGAAAAAGGGTGAGTGCAACAAGGTGAGAGTTGTAATCAAGTCCACAAGTCTTCACAATAAAATCACAAGTCCTTATAAGACAGTCACAAGTCTTATTACATGTTCGATGTAAGTCCATCAGATATACTATAACAGGTCATTATAACTTCCCATAAAAGCAAGTTCATACCTCGCGCAAATGCGAAGTGAATTGAACGTCATGCAAAATTCACCGGAGTTGAAATGTGGTCAACTTTTGTGAATTTGCAGCGTCTAAACTTGCCAATGACATCACGAATTCGCATTCTTAATTGCCGTGTTTCTCACCAAGGTCTTATTTGCGATTTGTCTTGTGATTTGTCTTGTGGTTTTGTCTTGGGATCTGTCTTGTGATCTGCCTTGGGATTTGTCTTGAGATTTGTCTTGTGATCTGTCTGGTGATCTGTCTGGTGATCTGTCTGGTGATTTGTCTCGGGATTTGTCTTGTGATTTGCCTTGCGACTTACTCGTGATTTGCCTTGCGACTTACTCGTGATTCGACTTGCGACTTACTCGTGATTTGTCTTGCGATTGCCTTGCGAGGGACTTGACAACAACGCAGATAAGATGTACACAAATCTGGGCATGTGCTAAGCATACACTCATGAGTGTACCTCAGTAATGGCAGAAGCAAACTGACGCACACTATCAGGCTCATCACTGCCTCCGCCATTGCTGGGGGGTCAATAAGTGTACAGTAAACTCGTGCTCAGATTGACAGGTGCTTCTAAACATAAAACTCTTTCAGTGCACACTTTTGTCAATTTCTCCTTCTAGTGAACAGTTTTTGTTATTAACTGGTTATTCACTCCACACAGCAAAACAGCCATCAATAAAATATATAAACAAAAGAACTGATTTTCTAAAAAATAAAAAACAAAATTCCGCATTGCACTGGATTAAACTGCATAACAGCATTTGTCCAGCAGCTGCACTGCACAATGGACCAGAGCGTGCAGCTGTGACACAGGCTATGTTCTACAGCATAGCACAGCTGACAACATTTCAGAGAGATTAGCAGACCACTGCCATAACCACTCCTGGCGTCAAGAGATTAATACAAGCATTTGATTCTCAAACCTCACAAACTGATTTTACTTTTCCATAGAAAGATGTATACACTAACTGATGTCAATCCACAAAATGCTATCTACCTAAGATAGCAAACAATGAGACACATTTTCTAGTTACCAAACTTACAGGAAACCTGTCCGTCAGCATGTCTTTCAGCATTTTCAGTTTCTGGGTTGCGACTGGATTGGAGTCGACGAAGTCATTGTGATATTTAGTTGGCACTGTATCTAGAAAGGTTGCGTCTCGTATTGCAAATATGGCTGGGAATAAACGGGGGAAAAAAAAAAGAAATTTTTCATTAGTAATTTTCCTTTAATACACTACAATGGACTTCAGTTTTTTTTTAGGGTTAGGGTTAAATATACTCCTTTCTAATTGTTTATACTCAGGAGTTAATGACTATGAGGTACATGCTTGTGATGGGTATCATTAGAAAGCCTATGGAATTTCCAATCTTACAATGTAAATATCTCTCAAAAAGTCATTTTCCGACTTATTCCTGATTTTGATGTGCTGGGTCACATATATGTCGGTAAAAGGGCAAAACTGACTACAAACTCTCACAGTTGTAATTGTCTTTCCTGTAGGCGCCGTGCATGATCTCCATCTCCGTGACTGACAGACCGTTGATCCATCGGTACTCATGTTGGACGTTCTCAGGAACATCACTCAAGCCTGGAATCCAACCGCATCGCTCACTTCAAACAGGGATAACAGGTATGTCAAGAGTGTTAGTCAAAACAGCAGTGACTGACGAGTGGTTTGGATATCCTTGCTACATTGTGTTAATCAATTTGTACCACACATTGGTATTAAACTCTTTGCTACCTGTAGCCAGAGTTGTATTCGAGCCCCCACAAGTCCCTGCAAGTCCCTGCAAGTCCATCACAAGTCCATCACAAGTCCTTCAGTCTCAAGTCAAGTCACTAGCTATTCAGATGAACTTTTAACAAAAGCATTCCTTTGTCATTGTTCAACCAATTACTTGTGACTGGACTTGTGACTGGACTTGTGACTGGACTTGTGACCGGACTTGTGACTGGACTTGTGACTGGACTTGTGACCGGACTTGTGACCGGACTTGTGACCGGACTTGTGACCGGACTTGTGACCGGACTTGTGACCGGACTTGTGACCGGACTTGTGACCGGACTTGTGACCGGACTTGTGACCGGACTTGTGACTGGACTTGCAACTGGACTTGCAGGGACTCGAATACAACTCTGCCTGTAGCTGTATGAACTATGATTCAAAACTGGGTTTGGTTAAATAATGTATGTGAGATTTAAGCTAAAAGTCAACTCGCTTCTACAAGAAACGATTAGTTCTGAATAGTTGCAAGTGTACAATATGCTTACTCTACGAAATTGCTTTCTTAATTTATAATATTTGTCCAAACCTGGTCATATTGAGAAAGAACGGCATGATATTGTCTGCGTAGCATCTGTCAATCTCTCCTAGACACATCCGAAGTGTGTCCTGGGAGGTTGTATCTTTCGGTACTCCCTGAAACAAAAAAACATTGATTTTTGTTCAATACCATATTTCTTTCTATTTTAACTACTTATATTCCCATCACTAAATGCTTCATGAGTTGAAGTGAAAAATACATGTTATATGAATTTGTGATATTTAAATTTCTCCCAACCAAATTTTGAATGTCTTCAAACGTCATGTGATTCGGATGCCCAATCCTGTCCTTGGATCCTCACTCCTGTGTCTATTACGTAACTCTTTAACTCAACCTTTTTCGGCATAGTTTTTTTACGAAATTGCCTGAAAGACACTTAATCCTAACCCTGGCAGACGCAATGCAGTGCATCGGGTAAAAAAAAGTCTGGTGCACTTTGATGCATTCAGCTGTAAACACCAGTGCATAAACGACCAGAGTCTAAAATGATGAGAGCTAATCTCTATTGAACAATGCAAGAGATGGAATCTGTTGTGTTGGGTGACCGCAGACTCTGAAGCAGTTTGAGATTTCTGACATAATGGATCTCGCTGCACTGGGCAGCCTTGCTTGTCACTTTGACAAATGATGCAGATTGCATAGGTGTCTAGCCAAAATATCCTGGAGGGGTTAGGGATTTTTCTTAGAAGTACATGTACGTGTGTCTGTTGTAAAAAATAAACCATTTCTATCTTCGATGATCTTACCCATCTCAAGTCTACATCCACTAGGTACAGTCGCCTCTTCTCACACCATGCCCTCAAATCAGGGAATACCTATCCAATAAAACATTTTTAAAAAATATTATGAAATAGATATTACTGTAACCCCATTTTTTTTTTTTTTTTTTAACTATCACATTTCGACTTGGGTATTTATGTTTCAGGGTCAGAAATTAAATTCATTGTTTGGATTAAGCTGTATTGGGCTTGCTTTTACTTTGATATTTAAATTCCTAAGTCCTGCAATGAATTAATTGGAATGCGGTCACCTGTTAATGGGTATTAAACTGCCCAGACTTTTACATACTTTTATGTTTAAAATTCCTGGGTCTTGTGAGGCTTGGAATGCAGTCACCTGTTTATGGGTGACTGCACAGGCAATAGGCCTATATAAAAGGCATGGATGCAGCAGTTTAGGAGGGCATTTCTCTTCTAAGTGTGGCTGGGGACACAAGCTTGGCGGGTAGTGGTTATTTATAAGTTTGCCACCAAGATGGTGGCTTTGTGATGTATTTAGTTTTGCCGTCTTTAAAGGTAGGATACACCATTTATAGATATTACAACATTTTTACTACCGAATTATAAAGTATTTGAAAGGAAATAATGATTCTAGGCATCCAGCAAAATGATTGCGCTAGATATCCAGTAATTGTTTCGAAAAATCGACGGCAATCGCGAAAAAACAAAACAAGAACAACATATGAACCACTTCCCGACGCCGGTTAAAAATGATCGCCGTTTTTCTTGCTTTTCTCAGCATCCATGATTGTAAAACTTCGGACAGGTTAAACGATATTTACCATAAAATAGATTCACGAATACTTATATATTTTTTTTTGCGAGACCGAAATTCCTTAAATATAAATACATGCATTGAAATTCAGTATTGAACAGTTTGATGTAGAAAAAGAATATTGAGTAATATTCACCAAACGGTAAACAAATTAGGCATCATTTTGTTTTTCCTAAACATGCTAAACGGTTAAATTCTGTGCATTTATAGGGAAATGTCAACTTTCTAGTTATTGTGGATCTAGTTAATAGCATTAAGGATTAAATTTAATAAATACAATCGTTAGAGTTTGTAAAACTCTGATCATATATCACAAGAAAAAAATACATGTTACTTGGCACACTGAAATGAGCAACAAATATTTTAAGGCTTTTTATTAGAAAAGAAATGACTTTGAAGAATCCACATCTAAACAATCTTCGTTTTTCAGAGTATTGATTGTTGAGATTCTCTTAGCAACAGTAACCCTTAGTAACAGCTAGAGGTGATTTATTGAATAAATACATTGTGCACACACAATAGCCAGAGCTAGAGCATCAATACATGTACTGTACAGCATGCAGCCTGTACCTGTACAATACAGTGTACAGGGTATGCACACTCTAGCTGTTGACCTGTTACAACAGTCTACACACACAGTTTACTTAATTTGCCTGTGTAAATGCATTTCCTGTGTGCACTTAAAAATGCAGGATTTGTAAATGCTAAATAAATAACATTGACAAAAAAAAGAAGAAAAAAAAGGTCACTCGGACTGAGGGCACTTCACCCCAACCACAAAAAACGTGCCCCAATGTCAACGGTTTTCTAGTACAAGCACCCACGCCTCAATTGACAAATTGACAAAAAAAATCATCTGGACCCATATTAAAGGTAGGCGATCGCAATCGCGAATTTTCCTTTATACAATTCTATTGTTCACAATAATTACAGGATATCTAGCGCAATCATTTTGCTGAATGCCTACAATCATTATTTACTTTCAGATGAGTAAGATATTTCTTAATAATTCGGTAGTACATTTTTTTGATATCTGCAAATGGTGTATACTACCTTTAAAGTTATCCACCCACCAATCACAGTAGTTTTTCTGTAATCCTGTTTAACAAACAGACAGACAGACAGACAAACGAACACCGGCAACAAAATAACCTCCTTGTTGGAAGGAATAAACCAATTAGGTACAACAGGAATTAGGACTTTCTAGACAAATTCTGTCCGCACCTTGGAAAATAAATTGACCTTAAGTTAAAATACCTCTTTAATCAACACCTCCCGTTCTGCATGAAAGTCGCGGAATGTGGACGAAACAAAGACTCGGACGGTCTTCCAGCCGACACGCTTGATGACCAGTTTCTTGCTCTGTTGTCGGACTTCAATCGTTTTGTTTACACTGTCCCATTGCTGGCTGATTTCCGAGGAATAGTCCAGACTACGCGATGCTCCGCAACCCATGATCCAATCAGAGCCGACTTAAACATAGGTAGGGCAAGGGAAATCCTGAAAAGCTGTGTTCGTCTGCAGTCGGAATAGCAAGGAAAGAAATTTAGGGAATAACTGTCCATGTATTTAGGCTTAAAACAACAAAAAAATGGCGTGTTTACGTTAACCCAACTGACCTGGATTTTTGGTGGCCAAATTGCCGACCTCAGTTGTCATTGCCGTTTTGCAAGGTGAATAGTTGATAATTGTACATGAATACTAGTTATGTTTAGACGGAGCAGATATTGCTACAATTATCATTTCCTTAATTCTCATATGGTACGGTAGGCCAAATTAGTTCAGCACAGCAGCCAAATCTAGATGGTGACCGTTTTGAAAGTTTCATCTTGCTTTATATGAGGAAAAGCATATAAACAAACAGAATATCCAACTATGATCCAACCATGCGGTTCACCCCCTTTGGCTGCTGGACTTAAAATATATGTGCAATGCGGTTGTGTTTCGACTCCCCCCGCCCCCCCCCCCCCCCCCTCCTTTCCCCCCCCCCCCCCCCCCTCCTTCCCCCCCCCCTCCTTTCCCCCCCCCCCTCCTTTCCCCCCCCCCCCCTCCCCCCCCCCCCCCCTCCTTCCCCCCCCCCCCCTCCTTCCCCCCCCCCTTCCCCCCCCCCCTTCCCTCCCCCCCCCCCCCCCCGGAAACCCTGTGTTGTGACCACTGGCACTGCATCACTAGCTGCCGGCCATTTCCCCGTAAAAACTATTAAATTCGTTCGCGAGTTTACCTGGTTTACTCAATAACGAAAATATAGTACCTCCTTTCACCTGATCATCCAGAAAGCCTTAAGCAACTTGTACATTATACACATATCATTTCGTTGGATTAAGTACAATTTTCTGAATAATTTACCACTCTTTTTTTACCTGCGCTTGGGTTGGCGACGTAACACCGATCGGAGGTTAACAACAAGTAGTAGTGCGCCCTCTCGCGAACTTGCTGACTCTTTTTACAGACATCTCTTATCTTCGGTACCGCCGGTGTACGTGTATGTACCGGATACCCTGGGCCGGGCGTACGTGAACATAGGGACAATGGAAGTGAAGGCTAAAGACGGCGACATTGATCTTCATATGGAGATCAATCCCATCTCCGTCAAGCTATCACCACATTCAATTGTGCTGGAGTCTAGTACTCGTAGGGCCTGTATTTCCATTAGATGAATACGAATACATAGGTCTCATCAATAAGGTTTTCAAGAAAGTGTTTATGGACTTTACTCAAAAACTAGGTTTTAGTTGTGTTTCGGTTATGGGTTTAACCATGGAGGTTTCCTACCTCCATTTTTTTTACAACATTCGCATTTGTGTAGCCTTGTGAAGACATCTATTTGTTCTTGTGTACAGAATGGTTAGAAAGTCGAGCATCTTTTTCAAAGGTCCGTTTTTCACTAGTCGGCTAAGTTCACGGGCCGTTCTTGCACCTAGTATGATGAAAAGTGACGCCCGTTTGTATTTTATTTTTGTATTTTGAAATTTTCGGACTACACCTAGCATGCAGAAACACAACTTTTAAGGGTTAGCTTACGCCTACCTAAACATGTACAAAATTACATGGCTATATTATTTATTGCACTTGTCTTTATTGGGTTCAGAACCGTGCTGTAATGACAGCCGTGATAATTTAAAATCATACGCAACGCAATCTGTAAGATAATCTACAAAACCTGTCCCTAATATCACAAAACATGTATTATTTGAAGACAAAACTCAACAAATGGGGAAACAATTCTGTGAACCAGACTTGAAAAATACATGTACATTTACCCCAAGTTCCTTTGCTTTCTGTCCCTTTGTAGAGATCGAGTAGTGAACTTTTAATGGTTTGGATGAAATTTAACTCTTAATTTTTGCCATTAAATTATACATGTAGTACTTATTTTGTTAAAAGTAGTTTTTAAAGTCATTTATCTACATTACAATGATGATCAGGTGTCAACAATATTTACATGTTTTATTTTGGACGTTTCAATCTTTAACATTAACAGAAATGAACTAACTTACATGTTCTCTAGTTTTCTTTAAATATAAACAATAAATAGGTTTCTATAGTGCAAAACTGATATAATAAGTCCCCTTTTCAAGTTTTACAAAAAGTAATAATGGAGCATATTGTTTACTTTTCACATTTGTTCGTTCCAAGAAAAGGTTTTCACGTCGTAGTGTAAGCTAGGAGAATCCATAGTATAGTTTGGGAGAGTTCTTAGTATATTAGCTAGGAGAGTCCATAGTATAAGCTGGGAGAGTCCATAGTATAAAAATCCATAGTATAAGCTAAGAGAATCCATAGTATAGTTGGGATAGTCCATGGTATAATTTGGGAGAGTCCTTAGTATATTAGCTAGGAGAGTTCATAGTATAGTTCACAGTATAGTTGGGACAACCCTGACCACAGTTGGGACAACCCTAACGATTGGAATCATAGTTGGGACAACGCCATAGCCAGGGCATAACAGCAATCTAGTAGAGGGTCCTCCATCATCCCATCTTCATCACCACAGCGGATGCTTCTTGAACATGCCCTTCCACTTGTGGCCCTCTGCATCCTGCATCCTCTTATTCAGGAACCTCATCTTCTCATTAAGCTCTTCCATTTCCTGGGAGAAAACAAAATACACTTTTAGTTTATGGTCTATTTCCCCAAGTTTGCCAAATTTAACCCTAACAATTCAAACTCCAACACCAAATTTTGTTTGAATCCGTTGCAGAATTTGGCTGCTAGTCTGTCACTATTAGTATGTATTTCACAATATTTTAACTTGTAGCTCATCTATCTGGTTGTTGCATAGAAGAAAATCATTACATGTATGTGGTAAGTATACATGTATTTATGTGCTTATACTCTGCATTATATTAGCCCCAGGTCCTAGTCTTACCTGCTTAGTTTTATCCTCTCGTCGATTACTAAGCTCGGGAACTGTGCACTCAAGCTGCTGTATCTGTAACAGAAATCAGGTGGGAAAAGTCTGCTTAGTTAGTGCTACACTTTGATGCATTAGGCAGTCAACAACCAGGGTACAATTTCATAGAGCTGTTTAAGCCAAAAATGTTGCTTAAGCACAAAAACCCTTGCTTAATATATCAGGTAAGGACCTAAAATACCATGCGATTGTTATGCTAAGCTAACAACATCCAAGTACCAATCACAAACAATATACATCACATGGAGTTGTGGCTGGTAAGCTGGTTTTACTAAGCAAGAATGTTTTGTGCTTAAGCAATTTTCATGCTAAAGCAGCCTCATGAAATTGGCCCCAGTGCATAAAATGTCCAAGTCTATTGTGAGCTAGTCCCCATTGAACAATGCCAGAGATGGATCCTGCTGTGTTGGGTGACCACAGACTCTGAGGCAGTTTGGCCTTGAGATCTTATTGACCTGATGGATCTTGCTGCACTAGGGGCAGGCTAGTAATTTTGACAAATGGTGCATGTTGCTGTCTCTGACAGGGTTTCTAGCAAAATATCCATTAATGAATGTCTCAAGCAAGTTAGAAGTTCCACAAGGTTGCATTCTGAAATTAAGTAGACGAAAATACTTACCCTCCGCATGATTTTCAGAAGCCTGGCTTTTGTCACTTCACTGAATCCGTTTAATTTGACAGTTCTTGGCATTGGTTTCACTGTAAAAAGGGAGTTTTTGTTAAATATCACACCAAAAACACCATTGTGTATTTGTCGTAATTTATTGATGTTTAACCCTAACTCCTTACACAACAAAGGAAGTTGGAGGATTTTGAAGGAATTGTATTGTTCAATAACAATGGTGAGGGAGTTAGGGTTAAAGAACTGTTTTCCCTAAATCTTGTTCATCATGGTGATTCCAAGTTTGGTAATTTAAGAATTTAACAAAACCTTATAGGGCTGTTTTGAATAATATCAAATATTTGGATATCAACCGAATAATCGCCCATAAATAAAGTTTAATATTAATACGCCCAAGTTTCGAATATGCGAATATTCAGTCCTAATGCAGTTTCGAATATCGAATACTAAATTATTGTTTAAATGAACAACCCTAAAACCTTACCATGTTGGTATCGTTGTACAACCTCCAAGGTATATGGCCTGCCAAAAAGATGCAAAAGACGTAATTAATATCTTTTTCCAATTAAACACTGTAAAACTTTAAATTTTGACAAGAATTGTTTAGTCCACGAAGAAACTGAAACAAGTAACCTAATTAAAAGCAGCATGACCAATTATTTTTTTTCATATTTATTATGAGATATACTTACATAAATTTGGAATTGGAAATCACATGACTGTTTATGGGTATAAGAGAGCCTCTGCTATTCCGTAACTGGAAATAAAAATGAATGCATTGGAAACAAAAATAGTGAGTTTCCCTGTAAATGTTTTTAAAACTCAATTTTACTCAATTTACTCGATTGAAAATAAAAACATTTTAAGACTGAAAATTGCAAAAAAGGTCCGAAAGATATACTGCTTAATTAGCTTTCTATATCATGGATGTCTTTCTCTTTTTTAAAAGTCTCATTTCACTCAGACAAGTGACAAATGTCATGCCTGAAGAAAAAAAACTGGAAATGAAATGTAATAAAATAAAATAAAAGTAATAAATCAAAATGTAAACATTTAATAAAATGCAGGGCTTTGATAAAAATGGAGAAAATGTGTAATACTAATATTTTCGAAGTGAATGGACATTTTGATTTCCCACCTTAAGAACAAGGGTGTCATCGTGTATTTGCAGTGTGTCTCGGATAGCGCGCTGGACCTCAGTAAAGCAGACATTCTGGGGAAGCAAGATGGACGATGCTGCTTGTCTCTCAAAAGATTGTGTACCTGAATTATGAATGCACAAGGGAACATAAATTCAACATTGAAAATACAAACTAAAAAGTCGTACTCGTAGTTTTAGTTGTACTATCGTACCGGATGGGCCTATATTCCGTTGCAAATGAAAGACAAATATGAATCTTCGAATCAACGAGAACTTTAATGAAATATATAAGTATTGTTTTCAAAACGCAAAAAGTGACATGATGGAACTATAAAAAAGTACTGTACCACCTAAATCGATGCGATTTACGACGACCCAAATCTTCACTCCGTGGTTGACATCCATCTTGTTTTGCTCTGATCATCAGCCGTTGAATTTCCAGAGGGGAATTTCCCTTTTAACATACACACGAAGTACGTACGATTTAGTGATAGTTACTGCACGTACAGCGCATATCGAGTTTGTTGTCGTGTTGACGAACGGTTGCTAGTGAAAGAAGTTTGATTTATTGTTTATTATTTCAGGTTGCATTGAAGGATGACAGATTCATTTGGTGCAATAACCTTGTGGGGATTTAGTCCTGCACTAGATCTTCAAGACAAAGGTAAAGTTGGAAGAGTTGTTCGAGAGGAATTGCCGAGATATTTAAAAGCGCGCCTACATGTTTTGTATTTGTTGTACACAAAATCACATGTAGTGCGTTTTTACGTGAACAAAAAGCGCGCCAACTTTAACTTAGGCTGCATTACATTTTGTGTACACGCATTCTCACGGTCGGAGGCTGTTCCACCTATTGCACACGCCGTTGGGCAAAGGGGTCGCCCTCCATTCAATTTGTACAGGGAATTACGTGTTTTCTATGTTTTTGTCCAGCAATAAAAAAATGCATACTTTTTTTCCCGGTGTATCGTGGGAGATTTTGTTACTTTATAAAACAATGAAATTTGAAAATATTTCGGAGTAGTGTTTAATAGATATTAGACAATAACTAATTATTTAGATTTTTTTCACATAGACCACCACACTATTTATTGCTACTCATTCCCCTTTGAGTCCAGAGGGGGTGATAACTAACAGCCACCACTGACCAATCAGAGACAAGAAACAGGGCCGGTGACGTCATGCCGACCGCGAGAATGTGTATGTAATATGTATGTGGTGGTGCCATGATAAGACAAGTTACGATTTTTGACAACCAATCCCAAAGTGACTTTTGCAGCATCTCATCTTCAGAGTATGGATTTTGTAATTTTGATAAGTATTTTTTAAAGAAATGTGATTTCTTACTTCTTTTTTCTCTCTAGTTTTTGCACAAGTTGCAGTGCACTCGCACATCACAGATGTGCATGTCGCCATCCTTTTTTCGAGACATAAAGGTTGTCAAAATTCTAATTTAAGTCACTTATACTAGTGAATTCATTCACCTGTTGTTGCTGAGTGTTTAATGCGCTTTCTGGTTGTTTTTATAACCAGTCCGAGATGTTGAGACATCTGCAGATCTGAATGTTCTGATGATAGGAGCTGGTGACAGTAGGCACATACTTAAGACAATTGCATTATCACATCGACACAAGAAGAAGCAAATTAATGTAAGCATGCCTGGTTTGCGTTTAATTTAAAAGGTAGAATACACCATTTGCAGATATCGAACATTTTAAATTTTACTACTGAATTAATAATATTTTACTTATTTGAAAGTAAATATAATTGTATAGGCACCCAGCCAAATGATTGAGCTAGATATCTTATATAAAATAAATTGTAATGTTTCAAAAAATTGAATTTTATAAAACAAAATCACGATAGTAATGCTTCCCTCTACACCAACTTTGGGAAAATCACCTTAATTATACACCTACCCAAACTTGCACCACAACAATTCTTACCGCATTGTGAATTAACTCTCCAATTTTGTTTTCTCTAGTTTTATGTCATTGAGAACAACCTGGAACTTCTTGGCCGCCATTTACTCCTGACCAGCATAGCCCTGGAGTCACCCAAGCTGATGGGTCTTCAGGAGAAGACCGAGTTATTCCTAGAGGTCTTTGGCAACTCCTTAGTAAGACAACAGACCAGAGACCATATCATCAGCAAAGCAAACGACTTCATCAGGTTCGTAAAATTTGTCAAGTTCTTGAACATTTTAATTATTGTGAACATTTACAATAGTCTTTTTTTTTTAAGTCAACATGTCTGACTTTGTAAAAAGTGCGAATGAATAAAACTGCTGCATAACAGCTTTCTGACTTGAATGACCTGAAATATACAAATCAAATAAATTAAGGGAGATTCATGTTTTGATCTTAATAAAAAAAATCACTTTGTAAAAAGTTATGACTTGTTTACATGCATTATATTGCCACGCATTGTTCTTGCAAAATGGTTACTATTCCTGATAATCAGGCTGATTAAATTTTCCCTTCAGGGTCGCAGTTTTTAATGAAGATTTCAATTTCTATTCATTACATAATTACAATTTAACATTAAATCAACAATTTCCATAATCATAAACCGTAAACTGATTTGTTGTTCTTTCGACTAACTCTATCGTCCTATTCGTCCATTCCGATTTTTTTTTATTTAGACCCTTATGTCGGAAGGATTAATGCTGATTTTTTCCTAATCCTTAGAATGGTGACTGACTCGGATTATTTAGGTCAGAGGTTCCCAGCATTTGACCTCTCATTGCTGAAGTTTAAGGAACGAGATCAGCTGGAGTCAATCTTCAAGTTTTGGAGAGACAGCGACGACAGATCATTCGATATCTCCAAGTGCTGGTGAGTTGTGTATAGATTACAAGATGTTAACCCTAACTCCCTCACCATTGTTATTGAACAATACAATTCCTTCAAAATCCTCCAACTTCCTTTGTTGTGTAAGGAGTTAGGGTTAAAGTATAAATGTTTGCAACATTAACCCTAGCAGTCCTGCATCCTCCAATTTTAATATGATTTTAGAGTTTTAGGGTAAATGTTAGGAATATGTGCAAGGGTTTTACTTTTTTAATGGCATTTTAAATTGTGTATTTTAGTCTCCTTACTCTTATAACTGTAACAACCTATCAAAAAAACCAACCCCCTTTTTCTCTCGATATGTTTTGTGTAGAGAAATTTGCTTCATTTTGGTACCGAAAGAGGTCGCAGGTTCAAATCCCGCTTCTGCCACTTTTCTTTGTTCACTTTAATATGTATGCAAATGTACCTAGTCGATTTCCCTTGTGGTATATTGGTGTAATAATATCAATTTTTTATGAAAAATTTAATACATATCAAGCAGAACTTCAGTTTAAAAGTTTTTTAAACCACAACATGTTTTCTCTGCTGTTATTTCATTCAGGGACAACAGGCTAAGACGTTACCTGACGAACCGTTACGATTCCCGCGTCGGTGCTTATGACTGGGACTACAATATGAAGCTGTTGGACCGCGGCGCTGGCATCATCCATAAGAAAGAATACAGCTACTGGAGAGAGACTGGGTCCGCTTTCAGCGTGAGGGAGGGAACTTACGACGCGCCCAACAAGACACTCGCATCGGGACTCCTCGTCAAAACTGTTAGTTTGAAAATAAGCTGACTTTTTTCCATGGACTATTGTTAATTGATATAAGTTATTGGAAAAAATAGTTCAAAGAACCTGTAAAGTTGTCCTAAAGGTAAAAAGTCTAAGAACCAAGATCACTTTTTTGGTAGTTATTTTTCTTAAGTGTTATTCCCCTAATAAAGTTGTTTCCTTCAAATTAGGTAGTTTTCAAAAAACTGTTTTGTTTCTAGACCAGTGTTAACGTCCCGCAGCGTGGTTACTGGGGCGACATCATTAGTAGTCCCTACCTAGCCTTTGGTATCGAGTGTGAAGAAGCAAGCCTGATGAAGAAGACTAACAACAGCTACACAAAGGTCTGACGGCTGTTGCATGTCTGACTTCTATTTGTATATAAATAAGATTTTTAAACCCGGAGTACATTTTTCAAACTGTGTATCTGACATTCTCTTGTAACTCACAGGGTAAAATTACAGTTAAACAAATATATTTGATAGATTACTTTATGTGCATCACTGGGCATCTTCATTTGGCCATGCGGATTGTGTGCCGGATTTTATCCTCGGGTAACAAGTTTGGTCTTGTCTTTTTAGACGGCACAAGATATCTCAGAATACAACATCTTGGCCATGCTCCACGAGTTGATGACAGGAGAAAGATATGTTCTTCCTAAACAAAGCAAGGAGACAGAGAAAGAGCAAAAGAAAAATTCAGTAGGAGCAACACTTGAAGAAATAACGGAAGAGAAAGAAGATGATGAAGAAAAGAAGGAAGCTGAAAGTAATGAGCAAACGGAGAAACGGGTTAAAGAGAACAGAAAAAAGGATCAACAAGATGTAGAAAATGGTATGCTATTTATTGATGAAGGAGTTCTACCAAACTAACATGGAATTATACAACACGGTAGTTTTGCATTAATAATCAGTATATATGTGATTTTTTTTCTTATTGTCAATTTTCCCGTCTTAAATATTCTAGGTATCGATTTGACACTATTCTTGTAATAATTCGTCACTAAAATAAAAAAATTTAAGAAGCAACATTTTTTAGCAATTTTGTTTTTAGAAGTTTCCAAAAAACGTGTATTATAATCTGTGCCTTTCTTTCTCTTTTTGACAGAAAATATCCCAATAGAAAATGTAACGATTCACTTTCTTCCAATCGGATCTGCACGTGAAGTGCACAAAAAGAGCAAATACAAGAGTTTGTTTAACTTGGTCTACCTCTCGAATAGGTAAGAACTTGGCACTCGGTCTCGGAATGTCTCACTTGGTAATTCTTTTTGTAAATATCTCAATTTCTCCTTGATGACAATCAGGGAAATATCAATTTTCTCAATCGTGTTTTGAGATTCACCGGCATTAATTTGTAATCACCGAGTGTACATGTACTTGCAATGTATCGAAGTATTTAAAAGCTCACTGAAATAATTTTTGAAGTGGTGGCCAGCAGAGTTGAGTTGAGTGGTAGAGTGGAGACGTCTGCACTTTAGCAAGTGGTCCTTGATTCAAATCCCGTCCAAACTTGTGAAATGTTGTTGCAACCAATTTGGCAACAGTTGGTATAGGCCGGCAGTGCACATCCATGGATTACATGTAATTTCAAAGAAAAGAAAATACTTTTTTAAACGTTTTTGACTTGATTGCCTGACTACTATTTTGAATTGACTGCTTGTTTCCAGCATGGTGCACTACCTAACGGAGGACCTGAGCGCAGTCTTTGCAGACCAGTCAACGGTCATTGCAGAGACGGCGCGGTTCATGTTAGAACTCAAAACCGAACAGTGCCAGGAATACCTGAGCAAAGTAACGGGAATGGCAAAAGCCGTGGGCTGTCAGGTACGTACATGTACATAAAGGCTATTTCCAAGCTTAGGCTCCGGCTCCATCACCATTGCCAAACTGCATGAACGAAGCCGAAGATGCAGACGAATGTGAGATTTGGAAAACGGCCTACGACTATCTATAGAACAGTCGGTTCATTTCAACTACAGTGTAGTTTTATAACAATTTATTTAAATTAAAATTGGAGTAGAATGTATATATATATTTTTTTTCCTGCAGATCACATCCACGAGCGATGCTCTCAAAGATTCATTTCTACGCTTCAGATTTGAGAGAAAAACGTGACAAGATAATTGTAAGTCACGTCTCGAAGTTGTTTAAATTCTTGACAAGAGTGTGTGTAAGTGTGTGTGTCAATATTCCTTATTATTTTGTGACCGGCTCTACACAAAAGGGTATTAAGTCGCGCTGTACATTATCATGTAAATGGTCCGCTCAACATTGAGCGGGTAAACATTTCATCAAAATGTGATTTTCATGAATGACATCTTTAATACCTACAGTTTCAGGTTTCAGAATTTGGTGAATAAAGTGGAGAAAAAAACCGATCATTTTGTGTGCAACAGAGCCAGCTATTTCAAAGCTCGTTTTCTAAGTTGTGTAATTTAAACTCCAAGGAAGTAATCAATATGCAAACATGTCATATCTCCAGAACGGGAGGAGCTATGGGTCTCTATTGAATACCAAATGAAAGCTGATGTTGTAGGCTTTCCAATCATGTAAATAGCTCAATTTCACTGTTTTGCGACATAACACCCTTTTTTGTGTGGAGTGGGTCACTTTTGTTCATTACTTAAAAGTGTGTTTACTGCCAGGATCTTTTGAAGAACTACTGGCGAATGATATTGTAAAAACTCACCGTGTTGCTTTTCCGGGAGTAATTGCGGTGAAGAACAAGTACGAAATTTGGCAAAAGCCGTGTTGTTGTGTATTGGTCTAGTTCAAATGCACAATACCGCAGAAAATTATATCTAGCATGTTCATTTCATAATGTTCGGAAAGCACTCTTCTACTACAACCAAAACGACACCGTCGTGCGGATTTGGTTACGGGACATCGTCGATCGTGTGGCTGGCTTTAGTGGCTCTCAAGTGCTTACCGAGAAGTTCCCAGATGTCTAATTTGTTACAAGAAGAAGAAGAAGAAGAAGATGATGACGACAACGAAGAAGACCACTACCACCAAGCGCTTATAAGTACAGCCCGTCTGCTTCGCGACGCAGCTTAAAACGTTTGCAAACGTTCGCTATTTGTTTTGTGCACTTCCGATGGAAAATTGTTCACGTAGTTGGCAAAAGTTGGTAACGTTCGGAACTTTGGAACGAACTCCTAGATGAGCCTTTACTACTTTAATTAAAATAATATGTATGTCAGTGATTTTAACCCGAAATGTTTACAGGAATGTTCTGGACTGTTCCTTTCTAGGACAAACATCAAGTGACTTCTCTACAATAAATGATTTTGTTTTATAAATAAAAAAATGTGCCTGGTTTCTTTATTTTTTCTCAATACAGGTACATAACATTTGGTAATAAATACAGACTTACGCCAAACATAGTCAGTTACCTTTCTTGTTTTTTAATGTGCTAGTACTGCGTGTATTTCCTTGTTCTTCGAGCGATTATACATTCAATATTATGGCGATTATGTCTTCAACGCGATTTAGGTTTCACACAATATTATGTAATAGTTTTAAACATTTAGTATCTTTCTCAGGCATTTGGCACTTTATCAAAGCCATTGTATACCGGTAGTAGTACATGCAGGCCATACATGTCCGTATGATTTTATAAAGTTATACATTATAGTACTGAAATGTTTAACTTACCAAGTCTAATAAAGAAATGTAATTATTCTATATAAACCTGTTATATATATATCAACGATATTTCGGTGATCCGCAAAGGCTACACATATACAGTTTGTACATGTACATTTATTGAAATGTTTTGCAAAATGCTTCAGCGGCAAAATGCCAAAGTGGTTTACAACTTGACTCGAGTGCGTTTCCGAAATTAGTCTTAAACATGTACTTTTTAATCCACGAAAAACACTAACGGTTAAACAACGAATAATTATTGTTATAACAAGTACGTTTTTGCAAAAACATCGGTTGTTTAACTACGAGATAAAACTGAGAAGCATGTACATGTACTTCTAATAAAATTTGAAAAAGAAAAGAAAATGGAAAGGGATTGAATCTGCGATATATTCTAATGGCGTCGCCATTTCAACTGCAATTGCCTTCGTTGGATTTTTTTTTGCGTTTTATGTATAGGATGTACATGTATATAGGCAGATACATGCACTTCATTTTTTTTGCGTGCAAGTAAAGCTTTTCAAAGTGAAAAGCGTGTTGGCTGATTGATACATACATGTATATACACGTTTAATTGCAAAATATCTCTTTCCAATTTAAATGTACAAAATAAGTGAAATTTACGGGGAAATATGTACACGAAAACGTCAGACAAATTACCTAAATTGGTAAAGATACATACACATCTAAATTGTTAACAACCGAACAATTAGGTACTGAATTGTCAGTGTCGGTATCATACATGCATGGATATTTTTGACATCTACAAAATTAGTACAAATATAAACTACATTTTATTTATAGTAGTAAATGCAGTTGAATATTCAAACGATAGTATTTACACTTTGATATTTTTTTTAATGTACAAAGCCACTGAGAGAAAAACTAAATTCCATTAATTTGACACATTTACGTTGGCTCACGGTGCGAGAAACTCCAAATAAAAGTACATGTACCTTAACTTTTGGCCTATTGGCATTTCGCTGAACTGTCATTGTGCCGTTCCCATCACTTTAACAATTTAATCTATCAATCTATTTTTACTGGTTTTTATTTTATTTTTTATTATATATTTTTTTCCCGCCAAAAAAGCATAATTGCACTTAAATTGCAGTAATCCTTCAACAATGCAACACATTTTCCTCTCAATTTAAAAACCACCCCTTATAGCAAAGTATATTTACTCTCCATCTTGCAGCTTCCGGCCAAGTATTATTATTTGTTAATACTAGTTGCATACTAATTGTAATCAACATTGCACTCACGATATTGCACTTAATCTCTAATAACATTTTGTATTCAGACACGATATATATTTTGGTTTCAGCTGCTTGTATGCAATTGGCATTGTATTTTTGTAAAAGGCTTTTTGTACATTGCTTTTCTCTGGTATGGTTTTAAGCTTCCAATGCTTATTTTACACCACCGTGCGTGTGTGCAGCTGGTTTGCTAAAAAAGCCTTCCGATTATTGGCATCATCGAACCACTTCAATACGAACCGAGACATTTGGCACTTCCCTTCTGACCTTCAGACTAATCTGTTTCCTCACTTTCACTTCTGACACCATCGATCTTTGACAACCGTCACAACAACTCTCGCATCAAAACATGGAAACATATACAGTACATGCGAACAAACGGAAACACCTCACCCATCACCCACCTTTCGCCGCGTCTATGTATAGTCTTTACACCAAGTCAGTCGCCACTACTCAGTTATCCAATCAATTATACACCAGGCTTCCCGTCTTTTGTTCACCTTTTTACACCACGCCCTCTAAATGCTTGTTCTCGTTCATTTTCTCTACCTCATATCCAACTCTTTTCTCGGTGCATCATCACGTCACCTCTCCCTCGGTTGTCAACCAAACATACTCTCGACTCATCCATGCTCAACTTGAGCCAAAGGGAATTGCCACCTCTTAATATATGGACCACTTGGTCAGCAAGAGCAGACAAATAAAATTCAAAACGCTTAGGCCTATACCAAATAATCGAAATATATGGTGTGTATATATTGCACGCTGGGTGTGGAATCAAACGTATATTGCACATTGTAAAATGTCCATACAATTTTAATGTAACATTGATACAAGATCATCAAACCAATAATCAGTATGTACTTAAATTGATTAGTTGATGGATTGATAACATCTGGCTGCTCGGAATTTGTTCTTCACATGTTTGTTTAAATACCTGTTTTAAAAAATCATGATCAGTAAAAAAAAGCTATAATGCAACGTGAATTATACATTTAAAGTCACAGTCACACATTACCAGTTACAAATAAATACGCAATTGTCTGTGTTAATGAGGTTGATCCGGGCATGTGAAACACAAGTATTGCGTCGTTGAGAAGGTAAAGGAATTGTATCAATACGATAATGGTACATGACGTATTAAATGTACTTCCAACATTTTTGTTTTTCAGTTTGTCGCTCGTAGCAGACCTAGTGGTGCACAGGGCAACCATGTTGTTCTGTGAGTCACCGAGTGTCTAAATGACTGAGTCACTGAATATCCAGACCTCGATGTCCTAAATGGTCCAGTTCGACTCGACAAGCCTTGTCTTGTTTGCTTCGAATCAGTGTGATCCCCGAAGTCTTGCCAGTAGCTCGTCCAGCTGCCGGTTGTCTCGGCGGAGTAAAGGCACCTCCTCCTCGGTTGAGGATGAGTTGCCGCTCCCGCTGCCTTCCTCTGCGTCTAGGGGCTCCCCTCGCATGACCAGGAAGGCCACGCGCCCGTCTTTCTTCTCCTGTGAAGAGTGGATATAAAACCGCTTGTTTTATAAATCACTTGTTCCCTTCGATGCCTACTGTATTTTTATCTGAAAGATTCTGGACTTAGAACCTACAGTGGAGTAAGTGGAGTATTTTAACTTGATTGAGAATTTACTGGTGTGTACACCTTTCGAAGTTACACTTTAATTTGCAGGATAATAGTTAGCCTATAAAAGCTATAGTATATAGGCTAAGCCAATAACTTTTGTACTTGTAGATTGTCATTTTGTGTTCCCTAATATCCATAGCAGTGTAGGCAGTTAAAAAAAAATATGGCCACGATGAAAACGACATATTGAAGTCTAAAAGGAACAAAATGGCGATTTCAGGCTTTGCCCACAGTGCTACTGATGTAGTAAAAAGTGCAGCTTGTGAAGTCTCGAAAACAAAAGGTTGCGAGACCAGAGGCAGAACTACGAAGAGTCTGGAAGCAACAACGTCAAAACTTTCAAACCTTTTCAATGGCGACGAAGTCCTCGTCTATCTTGCCGTGAGCGAGGCCGTTCTTGTGCAGGAACTCCAAGGCCCTCCTCAGATCGTTCTCGATGGCAGCTACGGCCGACACGGCCAGCGGTGTCTTGGCCTGCGCGATGTACTGCCGGAGCATGAATGAGTGCATCCGCCGCCCCATGAAGGGCAAGACTCGATTCTCCACCTGTTCTGTGTAGACTGTGGCCATGAGAGATGGGTTGTCTAGACAGTACATGGAGACACAAATCAGAGAATATCGTACACGGGGTGCAGCATAGTAGTCAAAAGCCACACTGTTATTTACAGTATATATATATTAATGTAATTGGCATTACAGAGAATACTTTGTAAGAAGGCCCTATGTAGCACATGCATCGAAAATGCATACAAAACAAGTTTGGACACCTTTAATCGACTGTCCTTGTTCACGCCTTTTGGGAATAATCTCATTACCCTCTATTATGCAAGATGACAAACATACTCGTAAAGTTCATTGGCAAGGTTGCTGGTCGAGTTGTTAGTGCGTCTGTGCCACTGTATTGCGGGTTGTGGGTTCGTGTCTCGCCCAAGCAGACTGGCGACTTTTTCTCTTGGTTTACAGACAGCTCACGCTGTACATGTATACAATGTAACACATGGGTGAGGAGCAAATGTTGAAAATATTACATTTAGTACCTTTATCTTTTGAATTACCCTCTCCTTTGGCATATTTAACCATTTCGAAATCTACACTGACGTCACGGGTACACTCTGTCTTCCACGTTGGTGATGATGTGGACGTTCTTGCTTTCTTTCTTTTTCTGCAAGTAATTTCAAGTAGAACGTACTAACAATGAAACAATCAAACGGCGATAACTTTTTGTTTGTTTTATACATGTGTAAAGATATAGAAAGCTCAGCATGTACGAGGAAGAAATTCACCACTATGATTTTGGTTTATCGGTGACAAGCTATACATGTATTCTGAAGAAACCTAAAGGCATTCCTTGGTCATTGTTTATACCATATTGCTTATACCATATTGCTTGTGCCCTTCCTACTTCCGGTTTAGATCCATCTCCAATTTAGATCGACTTCCAGTTTGACTTATCGACTTATAATTGATTTAGGATTGTCTTTGAATGAGCACAGTACAGGTGTAACCAATCAATTTTCGGACGCACCTGTCGAGACTGGAGATGGTGTACAAGTAAGGGTTGGCAGCGGAGTTGACAGGCAGCATGAAGACTGCGGCCCAGGCGTACATCTCCTGAGGAATGATCGCTGTGCCTGACACGGACAGCAAGCCCATGAGAATTATGGGCATCCAACAGAAGAAGTCGGTACCCACGATGATGCCCATCTTGGTCGCCATCTTGATTTCTTCCATGTTCTCGCGCTTTCTCGTGCACTGTCAAAAGAACATTTCCAGAGAGTTGGTCCACTTGCCGGTTTAAAAAAAAAAATGTCCCATGAACCTGGAGGTTTGCTCTTTATGATGCAAAAATACAATTGGAGCAGTTTTAATGTCTGTACCTGTTTGGAAGCCCTTTTGATGGCAATATACATGGAAAAATAGCATATGAAGATGACAAGGAACCCCAGAAGGTTGACTCCTAGGAACAGAACCACCGAGTACTCCCAGCCGGGCAGCTTAGCCCGGGTGAACGGCAGGGCCAGGCACACGCTGGACCGGCCGTAGAACCGGTCGCCAAACGCCGGCCGGAGCACCACGGGCAGCAGGCTGAGGAATAAGGCTAGGGTCCAGAGACCGGCCACGGCGTAGCGGGAGGACTTGGTGTGGAGACGCCAGCGGCTGAAGGGGAAGACAACGCCCAGGAAGCGGTCGGTGGTAATGAGCACGAGGAGGAAGACGGAGGCCTCGCTGGAGAGGACGGAGATGAAGCCCGCCATCTGACACACGATGCTCTCCTGTTAAACAGACGAAAAGTAAACATTGGTTGAAGAAAAATCTCCGGACTAAAAATTCCAGTGGAACCCACGAAAAGTCAAATAGAGGGAATGATCAAGTTCTTTTGTGAAGAAATTAGAGACAGATTGTTCTTCAGACCGTGATGCAGACTATATCACACGTTCTTCCTCCTGCATTGTGATTCAGTTTGCTGCATGGTACTCTCCTTATTTCACCTTTACAAAATAGGATCAAATCTACAAGCCAACGGGTAGAATGGGACTTTTTCCGTTTCTGTCTGGATTTCCCCCGTCTTTTTTTCCAGGTTGGTTCCATTTCTTGAACCAATTCTTCATTATCTTCTCTTGTTGGGTCTTTATGTTTTCAATAGGTCTCCAGCGAATGTGCACCATTTGAAGAGGCCATTGTATTCAAAAAGAAATTGTGGAATCGGGTTGGTGTAGCGGTTCTTTTCTCGCCTTCCACCCCGAATCTCGCCTGGGCCAATTACATAATGTATGTGGATTGGGTTTTCATTCTGTGGGGTTTTCCCTTTCTAAGGTTTTCTTCTCTCTCTACAGGTTTTTTTTTTCAGGCGTACGAGCTCCAGTGCCTAGGGCGCTTTTGAGGATCATTAGTTTCATAACCATGCAGGAAGAAATATTAATAACAAACGGCAATACAATCCCCCCAGTTCCTTTACCTGCCACTCTTCAGCGTGGATCATGTAGTCGCTCCTGTAGTGCAGATCGGCGCTGGCGATCACGATCATATACAGCCCCATCAGCAGGTCCGCCACCGCCAGGTTCAGGATCAGGAAAGTCTGTATCTTTCTCGACTGCTCCCGGTCCTTGCTCCGGCAGCGCCAGACGATGACGAAAGCGTTGCCTACCAAGGCGCTGAAGCCCAGAATCCAGATGAAGACGCGGAGGATGGGGTTGCGCATCAGGTCCTCGCAGGAGGACAGCTCGTCCATGGGCGCTTCGCAGGTGTCTATATCGCGCAGCAGGCAGCAGAACAGGTACTTGTCGGCGTAACTGTAGGGTGTGGTTGAGAGTGTTATTTAACAAGGCCAAGTGGCATTACTATCAAAGGTTTGTTGTCTATAATAACCATTTGCCCACATTATTATTTGACTGGTATTTCAACATAAACAAATACAATGCAGAGCATCAAAGCTACAATTCAATACTACTATTTATCAGGGTTGTAGTCGAGTCCATCACAAGTTCCTGTAAGTTCCTGTAAGTTCCTGTAAGTCCCTGTAAGCTCCTGTAAGCCCCTGTAAGTCCCTGAAAGTCCACCACAAGTCCTACAGTTCCAATTCAAATCACAAGCTATTCAAATGTGCTTTGACAAAAGCATTCCTTTGTCATTGTTCATCCAGTTACTTGTGCCTGCCCTTATGAAAGGACTTTTGACCGGCTTCACGAAAGGACTTGTGAACGGACTTACAGGGACTCGACTACAACTCTGCTATTTATGTAATGTATTTACCACAGACTGCATTAAGGTTATACTTACAGAGTTTGTAAACTATCCAGGCCTTCAAACATCTCCGGGTCCACCTTGGATATATCCGTCCCGCGGATATCCCTATCGAAATAAAGACGGATGCAATTTGAATCTCCGAAGTGGTAATGATGGCCTGCTTTAGAAACGTAGAATTGTTGCAAACTATAGATCAGCACTGCCCCTTTACCAATTAGCTGTAAGAAATGTGTATCGAACTCACAATGTATGTGTCTCTGTAAGTCCGTAAAAAGCTCCACTATCCACTGCTGTCAATGGATTATCCCGGACATTCCTGGCAAAAATTATAGGATAGATATTTGAAATTAAACACATTTTATTCACATTAAAGAATTAGGAATAACACAATCAATTTTGTTTTGTACACCAAAACTTTTGTCATAACTTGAGTGAACACTTCGATCATTCATTCAGTCATTGATTCAACTAAAATGATTTTGTTTTTTCTCCATGTTTCTTTTTTCTATTGTGCGCATTGGGTGTCCTAGGACAGATATGTTGCGCGGTATAAATGTATAATTATCATTATTAATTAAAAACTCTTCAAATGACACAAGAAATAACTTGATTTACTAACAGTGTTTCCAAAGAATCCAAACCCTCGAAGACACCTTGTTGTAAACAACGCAGTTGTAGCTGCCCAAGATCTCTGTAAATCAAAAGTATCAGAGAGATATTATGAGGTGATGATCGGGATGAAAACAAAAATGTGGGAAGATGATTACCTCCACTTCAGGGGTGGTGCGTTGGATTATCACCCCATACTACAAGAGACATTAAACAATGACCCTAAAATACTAAATACAACACCTCGAACACAACTATATTTGTCTGTTCCAAGGTGGATTTTAAAGCAGGGAAATTAATATATTGGAGACAATTGTTGCATATATAGCCGCTCGTACACAATTAAAATAATCTTTGGCATTTTTCTTCAGACTTTTATTTGTAACGGAAATCCAGAAACAAAGTCAAAGCTTCGAAATTAAAGTGTTGTACATGATAATTCGTCACATCTCCTTAATCTATATAATTGTACTCCTCGTCCAGCGTTTGCAATTTGTCAAAATTAAAAGAAAATTGATGACCATAAAAACTTACAAAACGGGGAGCATAACTACGTCCAGAAATGCACCCGACGCTATTTCTGCCAGCGGGTTCCCGCTTAAATTTCTGCGAAGGAAATAAACAATTGAGAAATCATTTTGTATTCATCTGTTAATGTTATCACAATAGTTATCGTTCAATTTATAGAAATCGACCATGCAAGTGTACAGCAGATTCTTACAGGAAACTTACAAAAATTGTAATCGGCGGAGCCCCTCAAATGTTCCGTTCTCCAGCTTTCGGATGTTGTTGTCGGCAAGGACTCTATACGAAACATTATGAGATTTGAAAAATATAAAATATAAAATGTTAAATATAAATTCGATTGAATAAATTGTGTACCAAATTTATAACAATGTCTAGCATGGACGAGTTGAAAGTCTGACTTTTATTTCATTCTTTAAAATTGCCAAAAAAAAGATAGCATATACTTACAATTTGTATAAATTGTTTTGGTTTCTAAACATTCCTGGCGTCAACACATTGATTTCGTTCCCAGAGAGGTCCCTGACAATTAAAGAGAAGGAATTCAAGGTATGAGTGGCATGCGAGTGTTTAAAGGGAATTAATATAATTGGTAATTTTTTAACAAATCAATCTTACAGTTCAGCCAGTTGTTGTAGTTCCAACAACGGTAGATACAAGGTGTACTCAATGGACACGTTCTTATGGTTGATCTTGAGTAGGATTTCTCGGCGTCGCCTGCTGACTCCCAAAACCCCTCTCAACTTTCTAAATAAAGATATACATTACCAAACTTCAATGAATAGCAGAATTTACTACTGTCACGTTAGAATGATGTGGTGTGCGAGTACCATAATTTTTCTGGATTTCAGGGCTGTCGAAAGTACATGTAGATGCATTGAGGCTGAAGCTATTTTGAATCTTTACTATAATTATGCTCGAGGCTGTCCAGTTTGTATTTGAAAGGGTTCTGGTATAGGTTGTGGTGTTGTGATAAGCTAGTTGATTTACTTTGGGTATAGGTAAACTTATTGTGTTTGGTTGTACTTTTGATCAATCTTCTCCAACTGTGACAATAATCCCTGTATTCTATGCGTCATCCACCGAGGAGTACATTCTTACGATATTAAAAAAAAAAAACTTGGCTCTAACCAACTCACAGTTTACGGACGTTCTTTGGTATCAAGCTGGCCGCTACGTCACTCCAACTAACCCCGGTACATGTATAGGATAGACCGGTACACGAACAGCCAGTTGGACACTTTGTCTCTGCATTTAAAGATACAACTAATAAACGTAATATTCCCTTAAAATATTATTGATTGTTTTATAATACAATAATAAA
Source organism: Crossaster papposus (assembly GCA_037893245.1). Classification (NCBI taxonomy): domain Eukaryota; kingdom Metazoa; phylum Echinodermata; class Asteroidea; order Velatida; family Solasteridae; genus Crossaster; species Crossaster papposus. The sequence goes on along the minus strand of JBAIAA010000650.1, from coordinate 125,882 downwards.
TCAAGTCGTTTGACTTTAAAAGTATGGTATTTTCTGTTAGGGTATCTTTTCTTGTATAGAGTATCTTCTGCATCATAGGTTATCTTCTGTAGTATCTTCTGTAGTATATATAGGGTATCTTCTGCAGTATAGGTTATCTCCTGTAGTATCTTCTGTTAGACGCCAAGTATTGCAATCGTATTAACTATAGTTGGGACAGCTATTTCAAGTACGAGGTCAGCCTACTATTTATGTCGTAGAGATATTTGGACGAAGTATTCCTTACCACAAAACAGTTCATCGTCACCAGAAGGGCACTGTTTGATACCGTCACACACGTGCGACTTGGTAACACAGACACGCGAGTCGTGACATCGGTAGTGTCCCGCGCAGGTGTGGTTAGCTATACCAAAAAAAACCAATAAATAATCATATAGTTTATTCCTAACGTCCTATAGGCAATTAGTTTGGGAAACAGTAAACAGTACTACAAAATACTGCTCAATTGTCATAGGCCAATAGTACTGCATACGGCAGTTTACCAATTTGTAGTATTGGTTGACGCCAGGGTTAACCTTGGTTTTCATTATTTGTTTAGAGAATAAATGTGGTAATCGCATAATCACAGTAACCAAGTCTGCCGTAAGTAAAGCAATCACCGGTTACTAAGTCTTGTCACTAAGTCATGAGAGGACATTCGAGTTTATTTGACAATTTATTTACGTGACAATTACCCTTGTCACGTGACTTGAAACTAGATTACGATGTGACATTAACAAGGCAAGCGGAGGTAAGGAAAATGTTGCAGAATGTTGCAGTGTTAAATTTATATGATTGAATATCCCGGATTACGCAAATATCCTTTACGAGATTATATTCTTTGAAATAATAAGGAGACAGTGGCACTTAGGGAGACATCTCCCTAAGTGTCTAGCCACCCTAAAAAACAATATTTGGGAGTTATTTTTGTCCTAGAACGACAGATTTTGGTCTAAATAGCATAAATCTCGAAGATCTTAGAGAAAAGGGTTAGGGTAAACAAGTTAGGACTGTTTTAAGTTTGTGTACATCTCTATGGGATTGTCTCCCTAAGTGCCTATTTGGAGGTATATGAATAACACCACCGATGTCAGAAGCCAGATTTCAAAATGTTGCCTTTGGATACGGTGCGATTTCGTTTAGCCACCAACAAATTGGCTCCATTATGAAGACGAGAATGCAAACAAAAATGATATATATCCTGATATATCGACACCGTTATTTAGACAAACACGTCAGTTTGATGAAATAGGACACCCGTCTTCTTACAGCATCCGATCTCGTCCTCGCCCCAAGGGCAGTCCTTAGTCCTGTCACAGCGGCGATGCAGAGGAATGCAGTACGATCCGGGACACTTGAATGTGTTGTTGCTGCATTCGAAATCGTCTATGGTAAACCAAAAGAGTATACCCCGTCGATATCAAATTATCTAACTTGTTTTTCAAGATTTACATAGCCCATTTTCTGTTGTATATAATATCATAGGTTTAAAAACGAGTTAGAGCCTGATTGCAGATTGGCAATAGCAAGGCTCTGTTTGTGTTTGTGTCATTGACATCAATATGCCGTGCTTGTTAATCATTTCGTGTATATACATGTAGTGACTGTGAATAATTGTGTGGCACCAAAAATTGTCTCTCTCGTTAGGCCTACATTTGTCCAAAACATAACGGTCGACCAACAATTGCTCACCTACCACAAAATCGAAGGTGCGTCACGTCACGACAGCCCGTCTGGTATCCGAATCGGTCGAAATCGTACAGACAGATGTGACGTCTGTCTGCGCATGCGCCGTTGTTGCATTGAATCAAATCCGGGTGAAAATTGCACTGGAAAAATACTAAGAGAAACAAAACAACTTCAATTAGTTTTTTTTACAATTTCAATTTCATGATTAAAACAAAATAGACCCTAAGGGTCTATTTTGTTTTAATCATGAAATTGAAATAAGGCTTGTAATTTCTTGTAAAATTTAGCTACGAAAGTTTTAATGAGAAATCCCTGTACATTTTATTGTTACATATTAATTATTCAATACTATGTATTATTCTTACCACATTCAGTGTTTGGCTCATCCTCCCTGTTGTTACCAGGGCAGTCCTTTGTCCCATCACAGTGGGTGTGGTCTGGAAGCCACGCCCCGTCGTAACACTGAAACCCAACCGTGACTGTCGCTGTGGATTGAAAACATGGAGCTATATTACATTTAGTATAGCTCTAATTATTACAAACGAATTTTTAATACTTCAGTTGGCCTATTTTTTTTTTTTACAATAACACTTTTCTAAACAGTGTTAACACCATTGTTAACACCATGCCTGTAACAGCCTCAACACCTGAAAGATGTTTTTTTCCTTAGAGCTATGATTTCCCCCCGAATCCTGGCTTCGTCGTTGGCTTCGACTACACTGTCTGGCTTCAGAACTATTTGTGTATAGCCCTAAATTTTGCACCGAATTTGAGGTACCCTTTATTAACCTGAATTTGACGTTGCTCAAGCAGAAAAAAAAAACTATTTTGATTTTGGAGTTCCAAAAGTCGGGAGCTGAGTATTGAGGCAGCTCACTCTGGCGACACAGCGGTATATTTGAAAAACCCATGCGCGTCTGACTCTGCGCGTAACTGTGACGCACGTGTTGCGCGTTCTGAGTAAACAGCGCGCCGCGTGTAGAACAAAGCGCAGTCTTGTCATTGGCATTTTGTTTCGAAACGCGTCACAAAAGGATATTCAAAAGAACGTGACGAATTCAGGCCAATGTTTGCCGTTGTTGCAAAGTTATCATAGCAACATTCTGTTTGTAAACAGAGACGTCTTGCGAAGTAATCCCTAGCATAAAAACCGTTTCCCTTTTCTTGAATCTAGCAAGGCGTTATTCCACTTCTCTTTACCAAACAACTTCTCCTCGACAGCAACGTCAGACATGAAACGGAATTTAATGACCGGTATGGTGGGGCTCAATGCTAACGCAAAACAGCCCCGTCGAACGAACACGGTTGTCCCACTGCTACTTGTCAAAAACGGCAAAACGTCGGTGAAGATGATATCGTACAGTGTGTTACGACAAGCCATGGGTATGACCGGGCGCTCTAGGGGCGCAGTTGCTAACCCCGCAGTCACCTCTCGGAAACAAGACAGTAGAAACGGTGAACGGGACAGCTACACCCAAACCGACTCCACGGGTGAGTGCGAGAGAATTAGGTCTACCACAGCCGAGAGATCTGAAGAGTTGGATTTGGTCATCTCTGACGTTAAATCCATCACAAAGGAAGACTACGACGCCATGAGAATCAAAATGGAGTCTCTCAGTGAGGGCTTGGAGGATGAGGAAGTCGAGAATTTGAGAGGTGGAAAGCCGCACATTAAGATAAGTCTCGCCCGTCAAGACAACAACACTCATGATGGCAAGTCTTCCTGGAGAATCGTGGACACCATTCCATCAACGGGGAGCATCAAATCAGAGCCTGACGACACCAGTTTACCTTATGACCAAGCAGAAAGTGAAATGGGAAGGAAGCAGTACGGACGAGGGAGCGACTGTTTACAAATGTTCAGGGACGAAACCACAACACGGTCGAAAGTGCGCTTGGAAAGGAAACGAAGTTCACAAGACTCGGTTAGGGACTTGTGTTCGAGATGCCGGCCATATATCCCGTTTAAGGCTGCTCCCTCAGGAGACATCCCCGTTGCACACTGTTCTGAAAACGGAAGCGACTGTGATGCTTCGGAAGAGAACAACCAACACAGGAGTTCGACAACATTAACGCCGACAACGACCTCAGAGAGGCAACGAAGTGGTGCTGATTCAGCTTGCGTAGATGAGGCGTCGGATAACGCCAATGTTCAGTCACCGTACGAGAAACGTTCCAGCGGAGATAAAAGCAACGAGACAAACCTGCAATGGATGCCACCGCTACCTACTTTATCCCCGATCGGTGGGGACAAATACCAGGATCGTTGCGATGACGGATGCGACTCTGAAACTGATACAACCCCGTCCACTCCGCGGTCTGACGAGACAGCCTACAAGCGACGCCGTCTCAGCGCTTCATCGAGCGGCGACTTCCTGCCGCAGCCTCGCTCCGGCTCGTCAACGCATTACGACGATGACGCGAGCGACGATGACAGCAGCAGTACTACCAGCGCCGACCTGCCTGCTTGCCCGTGGCTGTACCGCGGCACACCAGAGACGAAATCCACCCGGCCGGTCAGCGAGTCTGCAGACACCACGCCGTCGTGGTCTTGGGTGAAAAGTTGCGGCATCAACAAGAGCCCACCTGTCTTCTACACGCCTAGAGATGAGAGGATCTACAAGCTGAAGAGGCAACTGGCTGAGCGGTTTATGGCTCTCAGTGATTTGAAGTCGGGATCAGGGGACACGGCAGGGATGTTTTAATTTGGAACGAATTCGAGTTACTGCTTTCAGTTGTGATAGGTACGTTTAACAACGCAATTTGTCTAACATTTTCTAAATCCTTTCAGCAAACCGTTTATTTGCAAATAAAAAAAACCACAGCAAACTTGAACCAAATATTTATTTACCACAATTCTGCTCGTCTGATCCATCAACGCAGTCTTCCACTAAGTTACAATATAGCTCTTTGTTAATACACTGTCTGCTATCACAGCGGAATTCTAAGTCGGTACATGTCACAATACCTGCAAAATAAATTTTGGAAAGTACATTAGTCCGTTAGTGTGTATATTTCATACAACCTGTCAACAATAACTTGTAGCATACACGAAATTTTTACCTTTACACAAGTCTTTGTCATTTAAGCCTATTCCAATAGAGCTCCGGGCGTAATAGGAAATGACGTTTGAACAAATTGTTAACAATTATAATATGTGTTCGAGTTTTCGTAACCTAGTTTTCTTCTGATGCTATATGTCATAAATATACATTTTCACCATTATTGACACACATTTAAGCATAATATTTGTTACGCACTTACTGCAGTTAGTTTCGTCAGACGCATCCTGGCAGTGCGGATAGAAATCGCAGTAGAACGACAGAGAGATGCATTCACCGGACCCACAGTGAAAGCTGGTATCAGTGCATACACTGTCAGCAATTGCTACACCTAAGGAATGAGAACAGTAAACAATGATAACTCAAGGGGGTTCGAGCCTCTTGGTGGCAGCAAACACATTCGCTGCATTTCGAGTTAAAACGCACCATTGCTGCACGAATTCTCGTCACTGTTGTCCATGCAGTCTCTGCGGTGATCACAGATAAACACGCGGTGAATGCACTCCCCAGATCCACATGTGAACATATTAGTAGGACACCCGGGAACTTCCACTGAAAAGATAACAGCAAAAACATGCCCACTCTTATTCGTACAATTTCAAGCATGAATATTTGAGGTGATTTGTTGAATTTGTATTATGAAATATAACAATAATTGACGCCGAATAAAAGTTGATCTGATTGTATTAACTCCCGTGTTCTGAACTATTCAACAATCTAAAAAGAAACTGTTTCCCATTTTCTTTTTTAAGAATACAAATTGTGATATTTTCACTTGATTTCACCACCTGTTGCCTCCGTGGCGCAAATAGCCCCGTCGACTCCTCTAGCAACCCGCTCGTGCTCTTTCCTCCAATGACCGTCGAAGTATGTCATGACGTCATACGCCTGGTCTGCGCCCTCTCCGCGTGGACCAATCAGAAACCTCATATCGGTGCTGGGATCTAGTCCCCAGACGTACTCGATCAAGTAAGGCAGCTTCTCGGTGATATTCGGGTGTATAGATGTCGCCAGTCTTGAGTTGGCCGGGCACCGGTTCAGGAAGGCGGTACTCCTGTTTAGTAGTAGTTTGACGCAATAGTGGTTGTGTACCAGCGTCCACTTATCATCGCAAACTGCTGGTAGAATGAAAAGCAAACTGTGGTAAACCTGTTTTTACTGCCTTCACTAGTTTAACCAAAATTTGGGCGTGATCCCTGGCCACACGGTATTCTGGTGTTTATGACTTCCGATTAGCGCCCTCGAACAAAGATACTGACATAGGGCAAGATTGCTCAGCTGGTGGAGCGCCGGTCCGGTGGTCGCAGGTTCGAGTCCCGCCTCCCCGATTTCTTTGTTCACTTTAAAATTATAATTGGCACAACGAAGCAAATGTTTACGTGCACAACGTACCTGCACTTGACAACTTTACTAGACCTTCAGGAGATGTTAGCGGTAAATGCCCTTAAACAAACGAACACAAAATAAGCCAGTTGTTATTCAAACTAAACGTCAAGATTTGATAATTTGTACATCGGCATTAACACAGTCACTGTTATGCACACGAATCTGTCGGGAAAATTGAAATGGAATCTGCCAATAAAAGAAAATTCAATCCCAAAGAACGTGATGAAAATACAGTATCGGTTTAAAAAGATATAAAACACAACAACCCATTGCGAGTTTTTTTCGAGTTAAAATTACACTAAATTACACAAATAATGACAAAAAGATAACGAACATAGCATCATAACTGCGTCTACCTTGGAGTTTGGATTTCTCGCATATATACTGGTTGGAGTTTTTAGACGCGCACGGCACGTCATGCCAGTGGCTTGTGGAGTGGAGATTACGTAGAATTATCTGGGAGCACCGTTCAAGGGCGCCACCATCTGGCTGAGGAGCTCCATTCATCACGAGTGATGTCGACCTGACATTAAAACAAACGGAAATTTGATAACATTAAATTCGAGCGATTCACAATACATAGAAGCTGCCGTTGGAGGCGCAAATCCTGCTATACCCGCAGTGCATCATGGGAAAAAGTCGGCATCAGTTTGAAAAACGGTATTCATTTTGCATGACCTCATCAGTTTTTACGTCTTTTTGGACGCGCACGATTAAAGTTCCAATTTTTTTTCTGCAAATAACAATGTTTTAATCAACGACGCTTCCGGATACATTTATGTTTGTGTTGTACCTCGCGTGAACAATGAAGAATAGATATTTCACTACAGTATGATGTACGGAAGTAGTCGACCGTAAAGTTTAAAAGTGGCTCTTTTGAGTCAAACGCTTGGTGGCGCACTGCATTGTGAATCGCCCGAAATGGTACCAATCCTAATCTCATTCGAACACGATACTTTACAATTAAGATTGTACGGTCGGAACAAAATACATTCGATACCCGATATCCAACGATATCTGATATTAAACAATTACACGTAAGACATGATGTTCGATTACTGAATTCGAACTTACAGAAGACCGTCTTCGATTCTTCTTGGTACAAACCAATCCGCATAGCTCATTGGGCTCTCGTCTTGCCACCGATGTTGCTGAAGCTGATGGTGATATCTTAAACCTGGAATACATTTTAATCGATGGTCAGGAAAGAAAACATCGATACATTTTCAAATATTCACTATTTAAATAACACATACCGTGCAGGGATGAGAGAACAATATTTGTTTCCTGACTCCTAACATTCTTAAAATAAAATCTGACCGTATAATCCATCCCCCAATATACAAATTATTCCAATGTTAACCCTAACACGACAATTTTGAGGTACAGTACACAGTACATGTACTACAAAATACTACTCGATTATCAGAAGTCAGTGTAGTAAGAGTATTGTAGTTTAGTCAAGTAGTAATTTGTAGTATTGGGTGACGTGAATGGTTAATCTAACCTAACTCGGCAACAGTTTACAATCCGCTCTCACCTATGTACGTTTTGGAATTATTGGTCAACCAATCAGATGTCATCAAGCGGTGGATGAAGTTCATTTCCGCGAAGTCGTTGATGCTGATTAGGTTAGCGCCCCCGTTGGCGCACAGACGCTGAGCGTCCGTCCATCGGATTGAAATATTGGCCTCTCGGAACGCGTAACACTGGCCGTTATAGTACCTCCAATCTGATTGGCAGACTGTATCTGAGTTCAAGTAAACAAGGGTCAGAGTTTATGCAAATAGTGCAGTTTTGTGAAAGGGAGTGATGATGACTGTTGCAGTTTTGTGGGCGATGAATTTCATGAAACTGCCAAGTGCATTTTTTTTGTGTGAAAAGCATTTGAAGGAGGAGTAATGTACATTGTGTGATAACTTGTGGGTTTTGCCTGTTTTGTTTGGCAAATTCAGTGCTTATCGTTGGTTAAGCTACGCGGCTCCAAAGAATTGTATCGTAAACTGTCTAAGTAAAAGTCATCAAAAATACCTGTGTGTTCACTGTTTGTACTATCCTCAGTTAAATCCACTTTTGGTGTGAATACTGCAGCTCTGTACTCGGCATAAAACCCATTTCCGGGCACAGAGCCGTCACCGCGGAAGCGCACCGTCATCTCGTTGAAACTGGATCTGATTGGCCCACGTGGCGGGAGCCTATTGGTCAGCTTGGCCAGCAGCATGCCTCCCCTGTCGTCTGGCGCCCCGTCGTTGATCTGCACGAACGAGGAGATGCCATAAGGATCCGGCACGTCGAAGGTGACGAACTCCAGCTCGATGAAAGTGCCAGTCTGCGTGGTGATGTGCCAGGCCGAGGAGGTACCTGGATGGTAGTGTCGTGGGTAGTTGACTGACGCGATGGCGGCCTCGGACATGTCGCAGTGTTGGATCCCCTCACCATTGTAGAAACCGATGCCACAACCAGGGATATCTTGGAGGAAAAATAGTAAAACCATGTTCTCAGCGAATATTCTACCTTCCAGGATCTGCCTGCCAGTAGTTATTTGTTTTGTGTAGTGCCCATTCGGGACTTCAACTGTGCATATGCAATATAATTGCAACAAAATCTACACAGGTCGTTTAATGCAAAGGTATGCAAAGGAGTGCAATAAAAAAAAGGTAAATTGTAGCGCAGTTTTAATACTGCACGAAGGTTGGAGCACGATATTGAAATACGGCACGTTCCAAAGGTTTTTGGAAGTTGAGTTCGTTTCAGATCGACAACTTAAATAAAGCTATGTAATAAACCGTTTAAATTGCACTCAAACGGTGAATTTTTTTCCCTCAAAAGGAAAACCACCAAGAACTGGCTTATTACTACAGTAAAACAGATACCTGTGCTTTCGTATTTGGCGATGAAGCCCAACGATTTGGAGTCTAGTCCGGTCCTGAACACGACTTGGATGGAAGACGAGTTGGAAACGATGAGAGACGGTGTGGAACCACACATAGGCTGGCCTGCTGGGGCGTCTTCGTTGGGTCCCCCGTCATCACCGCTCAGAAATATCTGTACAGCGATTACCCGTGATTAGAACATTGCCATTGCGAAAAAACCGATAGACTCATTGAGGGCTACACAGCGCCGCCAATAGTTTTGTGGGGGCTACACAGCGCCACCAATAGTTCTTGTAGGGCTGAGGGTGGAAATTTCAAAACATTCTGTATACATACTTGGGTTTGTTTGTTTGGTAGGTTTAGCTTGATTGCAATTTACAATACATTTATACATGTAGCCAGGAATCCTAGTTACACAGGACAATCTATCATATCCTGCAGTTGGGATTTTGTCGCAAGCTAAAACAAACGATGTGTGTGTTTTCTTCACCACCCACCTTTCCTTTTATTTTTTTTATGGAAACCGGTCAATATAGGTATGCAGTTAAAAACGCATCTAAACCGATGTATACCTGAACGAAGTCGACGCACTCGGAGCTATCCTCGTCCTCGGCAATCAGAAAATCGGTGAAGTTAAGGACGATGTAAGAGCCGACCGGCAGGCTGATATTCCAGGCACAGATGGAGAACGGAGGCAGCTCAGACGGAAAAGCGGTCGTGGAGAAGTTTCCCTTGGACGCCGTCAAGACGTCCTTCTTGCCGCATCCCGGGTCGCACTCGGCTGTCGATCCCGTGCAATCTGAGAAAACCAAACAACCAAGACCCAAAACGACTCGGTTAACAAATGCCCTCTCAAGTTGACCAATTAAGTGAGAAAATACGGATACTTGAGCACCGATGCGCCCGACAAAGATGCAACAGATCTGTAGGCCAGTTTTCCCCTACAACATGTCTCAAAAACTCTTTCTCTCTTCCACAAGGAATCTAGTAGCCTGTTGGTTATAATATTGGAGGATGCCATTTCTATGTACGATTCGTGTTTCATTTGTTCTGAGATGTACCGTTCTGGGATGTACTGTGTTTTGTGTGCAAGATGTATGCCTCATATTAGGTCATGCTGTTTCTTGGCAATCGAAGGCACTTTTGCGGTGTGAAGACACCAAAAGGTATACTTTGGTTCAAACTGTCAACAAAAAGTACCCATGGAAAATAAAAATTTTGTGGTGCAAATTTAAATCACTGACTGCCGTGTTCTTAATCAACAAAGGAACACAAATCGATACATTTCATTGTAAAGCAGTCGCAACAATACTAGTAGTGAAGTTGCTGTAATGATTTGATCACTAATAATGTATCGCACATTGATTCCTTGATCATATTTCCTTTTAATCCTAAAATTTGAAAGGTACCTCACCGGTCATGCTATAGGACGCCACGAAGCCCAGCTTCTTGGGCATGTCCTGGCCGATGGCGCCGATATCCAGTCTCAGCGTGACGTTGTTGGAGCGGCACGTGACCACCAAGTCTCGCAGTTTCCCGCAGAATGACCCGCGTGACATGGCGTGGTAAGGTGTCAGGTGGTCGGTGACGTTCAAGACATCGATGCAGCGGGCGGTGCGCGGCTTACGGCGTAGAGCCATCTCGTGGATAACCAACCTGAAAATCAAAATAAATAAGCAATAAGGGCGTGTCCGAAACGGGCTTCAAGACCTACAGCTACGTCTATTGTCAGCCTGTCCAGGTGTAATTGTAATTGGCGAACACCTTGACAACATACCTAGACAATAGCCCTAGACAAGATATTCAAACGCGGCCTAATTTTCTGAATTATAAAATGTATTATTTATTTATATTATCATTGTAATATTGTTGTTATTTTTAACGTGTTTTTTGTTTGCTTTCGTGTTTATTTTAGGTATTGTAATGATGTAATTTACTTAAATTGTGAATTGTTTTTTTAGTTCAGTGCAGATCCTTTCATTGTTTTTTAATAATAATTGTTTAAAGAGTAAAATTGTTAAGTCTTTTTCATTAATTTGTAATTAATTTGTCATTAATGCAGAACCCTAATAAAAACAAGCTTGTTGCTGTTCGGGTTTACCCTGGACAAATAAAGGAATAACTTTTGTATAACTGATTAAAAAATTCTTCTAAGAAAACAAAAATCATAAATGACTCGGCCCACCGGACGAAGTTTCCAGGCGGCAGCTGAATGTTGATTTGGCACGTGGAACCCTGGTTGTACCACGGAGGAAAACTGAGCGAATGGATGTAGCCGTGCTTGGAGTAGACGTATTCCAAGTCGACATTCCGCGCCCACATCTCTTCGCATCTGACGTCAGCTTCATCTAATTAAAACGATGAGTAAACGCACGACTTGTAATGAAGTCTATACCTAACGCAGAATAATATACCAATAATAGCCGATGATGATATTGTATTATATAAATAAGACGTTTGGTGTTTAGCCTGTCCTCTAAAATGTTCCATCTTTTGTGAATTTCACCCCTTATAACTGTCTTGGTAATGTTAAAAACACCGTCAAATTGTATTCCCATAAGGATGATAAGCTACTCTAGGGAGTAGCTTGATAACGTCAACTCTTCTTCCCAATGAATGTTTCACCATGCTTGACACTGTTTCTCTAATTCTGTGTCCGCTCGCCTAAAGGGCTTTGCTTAAAATGCAGCCACACGACGAACACGTGTTCAGTAGAGCCTACAGTATTCCTTTCACCCGAAGACGTTTATACAGATCAAAGCCTTCTCATAATAAGCCGAATCATTTCTTCTCAAATGGAATTCCAACGTGCCGCTGGATAGTTCTTCACACCAATGAACACCGTTTTGGGCAAAGTCTTCAGTAATTTATTCCGGCGACATAGCGCTTGATACAATCGGCATGGTTCGTTTTTTAAAGTCTCACCAATGCACTTGCTCTCTGCCAGCAGGGAAGGGGCGCTGCCGGAACCCTGGTCGTAGTTCTCCCCGGGCCATTGGTCGCTAAAGCCGGGCCACCCGATGTCGATATCGGGGATAGTGAAATCCAGGCAGCCCTGGCCGTACGGATTGGATAGACAGTCAGTCGATGTATTTCGAAACAAGTCTTGTGGGGTTGTTTTGTCATTGCATAACGCTGGAAAAGAAGAACAAAAAGCAGGTAACGACACTCCTTTTACATGTTTGTTTGCAAGACCCACTTTTGTTTTAATAGGACCTCGGTTTTGTTTATAATATTATCAGCTACTAGAAGATGATATTCGGCCGGAGCGGACATTTTCTTAATATGCAACAAACCCCTTTCCATAGAGGTTTTTGTTAAGTTTTTGTATGGGCCAAACCCAATATTTTCTTCGCATTATAAATATTTCAACGTGCACTGTGTCAAATTAGAGATGCTCAATATTTGTCAATTCATTTTTCACATGGATTCTAAAACAACACGTGTTCTGCAGAGAGTACTGTAATTAATTAATTAAGTACATAGGCCAACGTTTTGAAGCTTTTAGCCAATTTGTTTTATAATACATGTATTAGGAGGGTTATTGCTGCGTACATATTTTTTACAAATAGTCTTTAGTCTTGCAACGAATTATGTGAATGTAAACTCGGGTTGTCGACCGCCTGGGAATATGCAACCATTACAGCATTAGCGAATATTGAACATTTTATTCACGACTCCGACATATAACAAAACAATTACCTGTTATTTTCTGTGCCATTGTAGAAAGATTATATTCAGTACGATATGTGACTAAGGGGTGCCCCCCCCCCCCCCCCCACCCACCTTATTGTCCCTATACCCTATACACACGTCATAATGTTGTTACCTATAACACACACACCCTTAAAACTTAAAAAGGAATTTCTGAGATTTCGGGAACACACTGGCCAACATAAAATGTGTTTGTACAAAATGCAGGTGCACATTTATACTGTTCGATTTAAAATTCTACCTGTGAATAATACATTGGCCTGGTGAGGTGAACGACATGGAATGTTTCGAGAAACACTTTAGGACCAAGTTCTTTGCATCTACAGGGCAGATATATATCGCTTGAAACCATGTAGTCACGTAGACACGTAGACACGTACATGTACATCGATGATTTGTACATTTGTAGTAACTATATGTTGGTATGTTTAGGCAGAAATTAGGCCTAACTTTTATGTGTTAGAAAATAATTGTACATGTAATTAACGTCTTAACGCAACTGCTCCTTTTGTCGCGTGAAGCAATCATCATGCAAGTGCTGATGTTTCTCCAATATTACCAAACCGAATCTTAAAGGCTGGAAAATATACATACGCCTGTACGGCTGCGGCTGCGGATGCGGCTGCAGCCACATCCCATAGACCCGTGTGTTAATTCAATCCGTAGCCAAACAAATTCGGACGCGGCTTTATTTTCTCTTGTTATCAATCTATACTTAAATATGGAAGGGCAAGGCCGTGTGCATGTCTTACTTGTACAGGCGGTGTCTTCCATGCCGTTCAGGCGGTATCCCCTCGGGCAAAGGCACTGAAATCCACCTGGGAAATTGAAACAGGTGTGGGAGCAGCGGTGCTCGGTAGTCGTGCATTCATCCACATCTACAACATCGACAGAAAAAGAATATTCGGATTATTAAGCTTGGTGGCAATGCATGTTGTACTGTGTAAATTAACAATCTGACTTATTTCTCCGTTGCCAGAAAAAAATCTGAAAAGATTAGCATCCTCACAAAATTCCAAAGCTAGTTCGCGCTGGGATTATTCTGACATCGACCGGGCACAGGCGCCGGATTGTTTTTCACGAACCTCGATCCGAGACGGGTTCAGGCTGGCATCCGTGGGTAGCACACTCTGCTATTTACGGCTTCGCTTGTTGCAAGTCTGTCGCTGACAGATCTTTTCAGTTTTGCTCGTGACGTGCTTATCCGTCATCCGTTTGGAATTCCGGAAAATAAACCTTTGTGTGTAAACACGTCCTCCGCGAACTGGTTACCCACGTGCGTATAAATATATCCGTTTTCCATATCCTTTGTTTACAATGTTTGTAATTTTTCTGTATCTCCGTTTCCCATAAAGCTATATAATTAACATGCGACTATCAGTATCGTACCTAGCTGGCAAATGGTTGCCCTGGGCACAGCATCGTTTCTGCACTGGAACTCTCTCCATCGCAGGTCGTCGTTCATGTCAATGTACACGCACCACTCGGTACTGTTGTCCGTGATGTTGGTAGGCCACCGGAAGTTATCGTAGGTCATAGGTGTGCCGTCTGCCCACGCGAACTCCTCCCCGCTCTGGAGGGTCTTCAGGCCGACTTTATACTGGTAATGCCTGTCGTTGACTACAAGTATTTATTTGCCAAAAATATGAAATAAAACAAATTCGAAATTGACAAATTATTATGAAATCTAGTTTTCTTGGCTGTAAGTTTAACAATACATGTAGTATTTTTTTCGCATCCCTTGAAACTGTAGCACCTTGTGTACTGTTATCTTCAAGAAAGGAAGAATTTGTACCATTTCCAACGATCGCTCGACTTCAAAGCCAGTAATTAGGTATGAACTTTTGACTGTTGGTTCTACGATTTTTGGCAAAATAAATTTGGCGAGCTGGACTTTGACGGTCGCAAACGATTCCCGTTTTACATATTGACACAAACAAACAAGCTTCTATGTTCGCCTATATATTTAACAAAATTACAAAAAAAGTCGAAATCCTGTCAAAATTTACCTTTAATCTCGTTCCGTTGGAGCCTAAGCCACTGCTGTGTCGCCAGGGAGTTGATGGTCAGCGGCTGGCTGGCCTCGGCGAAGATGTCATCACACGCCCCGCTGGACTGGGTGTTGACCGAGCCGACACAGAAGCCGTCATAGAGAAGGGACGCCTCCCCACAAACTTGACCCTCTGTCCCCAAGATGAAGAAAAAACATAAAACGAATATAGTCAATGGACAATTTTGGCAATTTTTGTTGTGGCCTTTGCAGCCGAGAAGACTCCATGACTTGTAATTGACAAGTCTCCTTATATTCTAAATCTCCTGAATTTCGGCGACACACTGTTAAATTCAGTTCAAACAGAATTAAGGCAGTCCCATATCGATTGAAGGCTTGAACGCTTGAACGAGAGGTAAATGTGGCTAGTATCATGTCGACTTTGGGTGTGATCCCTTGTAACATGGGGTAAGGTTTGTGGCTTCTGATTAGCGCCCCCAGGCCTGAAGGGAGGTATTAACAAATGTTGGGGCCCACCAACATAGGGATTTATAGCTCAGTTGCAATGGTAGAGCATCGGAATGGTAGAGCACCAAAACGGTAATCCGGTGGTGGCAGGTTGGAACCCCGCTCCAATCAATTTCATTGTTAAATTCTGAACAACAAAAAATGGGATGGACCTGCGAGGAATTCGTGACTTTTGTGACAATAATATTCTTGTCACAAATCACAAGCAAATATTACAAGTCAACATTGTCCAATCACAAGGGACACTTTGATCAATACCAAGGAATTGCCTGTGTCATTTGAAGAGCTTTAATTTGAGTGGACCAGGGACTGAATGGTTTGTGAATGACCACCTGTGATATGATGAACTTTGAAGGACTTTTGATCCACCAATGACTGCAGTACAAGTATTACCAGGGCAACACATCTTGATCATTCGACTCCGGGACTTGTCAAGTCGGATTGAGAATTGCCCGGCGCATCCGAGAGATCTACGTTTGCTGTTATCAGCCAAAATGGTCATGGATAATAGCAGCAAACCGGAAAATACAATTGCCACTTTATATTCCCGTGGGAAATTTAGAATATGCGCTTTTATAGTTTTGCTGTGGCGAAACTTTTGTTGTAACATTCACACTGTGTAGTTTGTATTTTAATGTTATGGGCCAATTTGCCAGTATCCAATTTGCCCTTGTAACCAGCTGCACTGCCTGGACCATCTTATCTGGGACACCATATGCACGTATAGGATATGTATCATTTTTCATCTTTGCACCGTGTCGAAGGCCTTGCGGAAATCAAGTTTTTATAAAGGTAAACCTAAACTCTACAGGTGCCTATAGTTAATTGTACCTACCGGAGAGCCTACATCCAATGATCTCCATTCT
This sequence comes from Crossaster papposus, assembly GCA_037893245.1. Taxonomy (NCBI): domain Eukaryota; kingdom Metazoa; phylum Echinodermata; class Asteroidea; order Velatida; family Solasteridae; genus Crossaster; species Crossaster papposus. Next base: position 109,756 of record JBAIAA010000650.1, on the reverse strand, counting down.
CAGGCAGTAGCCTCGCCAGGATCTCGGTATGACGCGCAGCGTTCTGGTGATGAACGGCCGGTCAAAATCTTGCCTCATCTCTGTGTGTGGGTCGGGATAAGCCGGAAAATCCTGGCGGGAAAACAAATCCGGCTCTTCACAATAAAATTTTTGTTTTATTCTGAATCAGATAATACTTAAGCAGCCCTACACAAACAATATTTGAGTTTTATTTTAAGTTTCAATTTTAGTTTTTATAAAGGTAAACCTAACTTCTAAAACTGTTTAAAGTTTGCTAGGCCGATTTGTTGGACGAATTTAATTCTAAAACCTAAAATTATTTGCATTTTTTTTATAAGTCTAGAAAGGATACCAAAATTATTCAAAGAACATGTTCATTTATCCTTCAAGTTCATTCCGTTAAAGGTTGATTTATTTAACAGGAATGATGCAAATCTCTCTAAATAGCTACTTTCGGTCGCTTGCAATTCTTAAAACCCAAGTTCAAACCAAATAGTATCTTTACCATAATATCTCCTTCCAGGTTAAAGTACGTCCTCCACTCGCTGTTGTCTTTCCAGCTGGTATACAGGACCCTGTAGCTATCAGGCCAATAAAACACCTCCTGGTCCCCTAAGAAAGCGTTGTAGCCTCCCTGAGTTATCAGGCCGGTAATTGTGTAAAGTTCCAGCAGGTCTACCTGGAAAAGTAACGGCATGCTGGCGATGTTTTGATTTCAAACGCACGCGAAAGCTTTCCTTTTAGGATATGACACATGATAATGATATGACACACAAATCAAATGTTTACACACCTGCATGTCGGGTACATGTTTGTTCCAAAGTGTATTTGTTCCTGTTTTTGCTTGTTTTCTCGGCTTGCGATCTAAAGTGCCTTTTGAGGAACTTGCCAATTACCAGAACGAAGTGGATTTTATTTCAACTTCAGGAGTTCTAACCTGTATCCAGTGGCTGTTTCCCATCCCGTTCGGTTTCCAGCAAGCTATGTGATGCAGGCGGCCCACGTCGCCGTCCTGACCGGCGTATTCCGAAGACTCGCTGATCTGCGAGGAGGAGATCTGGCCGGTCTCTATCCCAAGCCGACGCCCACAAGCTGAATTAAAACAAGACAGGGTGGTTACAAACCATTTTTGTTATATTTCTTTTTAAGGCGATAGACTATTTCTTAAAGGTAGTGGTCCTCAGCAAAACGTGTGGGTAGGCACTCACCGCGTTAGGGGGACAGGCTCTTTTGTTTGGAAAAGACAGACCGAGTAGTGGGGACATTTTCGAGACCCCGTAGCGCGTTGGGTGTTCAGTAAAGGTAGAACAAAGTAAAATCGGGTTAGGGTATAATGAAAGAAAATGTAGAAGAGGACAAATTAGGGTGATGCTGAAAATTGTAGAATTGTTGAGTGTTCTGAGTTTGAGATTAGAGAGATTTCAGTTTACACACAAACCCTATGGGTTGTCACCATAACGCTATGTACCAAAAGAATATGTGGTGTTTTCTTTTAACACACTGAACACACAGGTATAGTGAATGTCGCAAATGCGGAAACTAATTTGTATCACGTTATGCTTGTTATGATCTTTATACGAGCACTGCTTGGCTGCCGTAGTTTCTCGCTAATAACGTTTGCCTTAGGGAATGTTACAATTATTCTGGCGGCACACTGACGGGGAAATATCTTCCCGCCTTCTTCTTTTCCGTCGTAAATTGCAACCCACGACACAGTCAGTGTAAACTTATTAATTATGGAGCGTACTCTTTAAGGAACGTAGCTTTGGGAAAATAAAATCATAAAATAACATTCTGTTTGTGTATAGTTGACATATTGGGATAAACACATCGCACACAACTGGCACCAAGCCTATCATCACAAAGACCCCGTAATAGGTTCACAAATCTGTTGGCGCCAACTACAATAAAACTATAAATACTTGTAGGTCCTATGCTAACTAACTCTAATAAATCACCGTTGTTGCAAGGAATCAAATCTCAATCTTAAGATAATTGCTGATGGAGTCAAACAAATCATAATAAGAACAACAAGTGTTCTTTTTTTTAAGTGGTAAAAAAAAATGTTGGTAAGTTTGCCCACAATTTTGAGATTTACAAAATATTGCAAATCGTACAAAATATTACACGAATAGCATTTAATTTAGACGGGGAAAAGGATCTAATTAGACGGTTGGTACTATGTGCCTACGCACCGCAGGCGCCTGTACTTTCCCCATTCTTAATTTCATTCAGAAAGGACACGCACCAAACAAGCTGCAACATCTGGGAGGTTTTTTCTCCAATATGTCACGCATGTATATAACGTAAAAGACAGCGATGAGAATCATCATCATACTATAATTCGAGCAACGTTTGTCTGTCTGTTTGTCTGTTTGTCTGTTTGTTTCGCTACTCCTCCCAAGTCCTTGGTCCGATCTCGCCCAAACTTGGTGGGTGGATGTAAGTTCACCCCAGAATTGCCCTTGAGGGGTTCATTTTTGGAAAGGTCAAGGTCACTGGGGTCAAAGGTCAAATGTTCGTTTTTCGCTACTCCTCCCAAGTCCTTGGTCCGATCTCGCCCAAACTTACGGGTACGGGTACGTCACCCCATCCCCAACTTCCCTTCTTCCGGTCATATGTCAAGGTCACTGGGGTCAAAGGTCAAAGGTCAAATGTTCGTTTTTCGCTACTCCTCCCAAGTCCTTGGTCCGATCTCGCCCAAACTTACGGGTACGGGTACGTCACCCCATCCCCAACTTCCCTTCTTCCGGTCATATGTCAAGGTCACTGGGGTCAAAGGTCAAAGGTCAAATGTTCGTTTTTCGCTACTCCTCCCAAGTCCTTGGTCCGATCTCGCCCAAACTTACGGGTACGGGTACGTCACCCCATCCCCAACTTCCCTTCTTCCGGTCATATGTCAAGGTCACTGGGGTCAAAGGTCAAAGGTCAAATGTTCGTTTTTCGCTACTCCTCCCAAGTCCTTGGTCCGATCTCGCCCAAACTTACGGGTACGGGTACGTCACCCCATCCCCAACTTCCCTTCTTCCGGTCATATATTACACCCACGGGTACTTTTGACTAGTTGAATTAAAACAAGTCCAATACGTACAGTGGTAACCCGGCAACTCACCTCGATATTTGCACCCAACTAATTCGAATCTCAGACAGGAGTCCACGTGCGCGTCCGGGGCGGTCTGGGGATAGATCCTGAATACCTCCGCTTGGATGGGCGGGTCTAAGTCGTTACTCTTGAGGGTGTTGCGATCGTTGTTTCCTACGAACACCTGTTTTCCAAATGCAGTTTGATTCTGTGACGTCATCATGGCGTCATTTAAATGTGATGATTTGTTTGGAACACATGACAAGTTCTGATTGTCATGTGTCATGTAACTTAATGTGTACATACAATTTGTTTCTATATTACATTATACAATCTATAAGTGACGTCAAAAAAAAAGTCATAGAAATCAAAATCATGCAAGGGTTATTAAAGTTATTTTTGATTAAAGTGGGTGGATTGGATGGCTGTAAGGGGATGAAGAGGCCGTTATTAAATAAAACTTATTTTCAAAAGCTAACAAATGGTTAGCCCATCATCAGCGGTTCATCAGTATCATGATTGCAAATAACTTTTCTCTGCAAAATGGCGTTAAATATCATGGTAATTATCATATTTTAGTCCTGAAAAGTCCTGGAAAAGTCCTGGAATTTGGTTTACAGATTTCTGTGGATACCCTGAAACTACAAAAAGGAAACAAGCAAAAATAAAACGGCAGAAGAAATTTGTTTAAATGACATACGAGGGTTGACAAAATATTATAAGTTGCATGGACTGGAAGATGTTGGTAAGGATTTTCACATTGAGTCAGTGCGGGCAATACAAATATACCAGAAATACTAAGATCACAAAACATAATTTATTCCACACGGTATCGTCAGTCAGACTATTGTTTGTTATCGTATTACTACTCATATTTGTGTTTAATATTTCTTCAACAGAGACTACATCTCCTTGCGTCAACATCAATTTTCCTTAACATATAGAACCTGTATTTGGAGTACAAACCACGGCCATAAATCCGTATACACAATGCACCAAATTAACGCACATCAAAAAGAGCTGTCATTTTTCTAGCATGAAGACTGACTCTCTCTCTCTCTCTGGAGAAAAGAGCGGCCCAAAGGATTCCGAGGGAAAACAAACCAGCTGTGCCAATAGAAAGACAAGAAATGTACACTGCTAATGTGTACACGCACAACCAGCAAATTTGGCCTGGGCGTCTGCCCGCTGACGCTAAGTCAACGCACCCACCTGTACTTGTCCGAGACGGCGGTAGTCTAGCAGATCTTTTAAGCTCCTATCGGCAGAGTACCGGATGGTATAGCGCGCGGCCCACCTGTCCAAATTACCGCAGCCCTGAGTGACCACCCCGGAGATCTGGTAAACGCTGGGGAGGTACACTTGAAGCCAAGGCTCGCTGTCTGACATGGACGGCATCCAACCTGACAAAAAAAGGACAAAATGATTGACACTCTGTGGGTTTTCCCCAGGATATTCTACTAGGGTTTTCATCCCACCTCTTAAAATGTACCTTCTTCTCAGTGTCTTCCCTCTACAGGTTTCTTCAGGCTTGCAAGCTACAGTGGCTAGAGCGCTTTTGAGGGATCCTTGGTTTCATTACCAGAAAGAATTAATAATAATAACAGCTATAGACAAAAAAACACTAATTTATAAATGGAACAGTAGCATAAAAGGCGATATCTTCAATACTCATTTCAATACTCAATACATTTTCTTTTCTAATGATCGCATGACAGTTTACATACTGTAGTTTCCTACATACAACAAAAATCCCATTAAAATCAAGGTTCGTCAAATCAAATAGAAGAGGGTTTGGGTATAGGACGGTTCTTTTGCCAGGGGACGAGCGACCTACATACAATCAAAACAAATACACTCAACAGCTACTTTACTGCAAAACATCCTTAAAAAACCGACTGAGTAGGGCACGAAGTTATATGGCCCTAGGTTTGTTTAGATTGATTGGAAGCCCTACCCGATTTGGGAACGCCGAACGGGTCGAGCCGGGCGTTAGCCGGGCCGTGTATTCCTTTCTCGTCCCCCACGCTTGACGAGGCCGTGATATCAACGCTGTGAATATCTCCCCGTGCTATCCCGGCGGCGAAGTCACAGTCTGCAGCAAGTAAACCGAAGAGAAACAAAGCAGATAATGGCTAATCGGGACTTTGCCTTTCGGTGTAAGAGGCTCGCTCGCGATCGGGTCGATATTCCATCTCGGGTTCTTGAAGCTGAAGCATTGCCTTGTGTTTTGACATTGCACGCTGTATCCTACCATTCGGTGCCATGAGACCCATACTCTTCTCAGATTATCGTTCTGTAACCATCTTCATTAGGGTAATTTGAGTTAATACGTGTAAATCTAAAAAGGTGCCCAACAAAATAATTAGTTTAATATTGATACGAAGTATTTAGGTATATAACTCATTTAGGTAACTCAAAGGACATTCCCTTTTTTTCAATGTATACCTAAACTTGTACGCCGACGTAATAGACTAGCATGTATCACTTTTGGTATGAGGTTCAGTTTGATAATGAAACAGAAGGCTATTGCATAATTAAACTTCTCATGGAGCTCTGAACACCTTTGGTTTTCTAATTTTTTGTATAAAGGGAGTGTGTTTTGTTCTTGTGTACTCACCATTGTCTCGGCATCCAAGTACCTCTAGTCGCAAAGCTACTCCCCCGTACGACTCTCGCGGGTTAATCTCTAGATACCTAGCCTTGATGGGAGGGTTCAGGTAGATAGGCTTGACACACTTCGGCTCACCGTTGGCTTTGATAACCTAAACGGACCAGAGATACTCCTGTCACAAGCTTGTCAAACTGGTTGGCGAACCTTCCTTGCCCTCCTTCCTCATTTCCATTGGGTAATAATCCAGTAATGTTCAACAATATTAAAAACAATATACGGGGAATACTGTACACAACGAACTTTTTTTTTCATCCAAATTCAGCAGAACGTAAAACTCACGATTGATTTGATTTCTAATCTCTTGTACTCGTCGTAGTTCCAGAACACGGGCGGCCGGGCCAGGTCGTTGCTGAATCGTAAGGTGAGGGTCTTGACCCAACTGTGCTCTCTTCCTCCGCCCTGCACCAGCAGACCCGTGATCAGCATGCGCTGCAGGAAGTCTATCTCCAGCCAAGGGTCCGTGTCATAGGGGAGTGGTCGCCAGGAGGTGGATTGGCCGATTCGGGCGTGGTCCGCCGTGTGGTTTATGTCCATGTAGGAGGAGGCCAAGAGCTGGGCGTTGGCGATGTCGCCAGATGCCATGCCCAGTGGCAGCGGACATGAGGCTGTTTTTTTTAAACAATACACAATTTAACTGGACACCCGTTTCTTCCTTTCTGCATGAAGCATTGAATTCGCCGTATGTGGGTAAAGCTGTAGGTTGTGGGTTCTAGTCCGGCCTGGGACTATGGTGCGTGCGCCCTTGGGTAAAGGCACTTTGTCACTCATTGCTTCTCCCCACCCAGGAGTGAAATGGATACCTGTGAGGGCGAATATGGTTGGCATAGCTGCTTTGCGCCGAAAACGGCAGCATTAAGCTGTATACTCCCCAGGGAACTGAGATGGCACTTGAATGTTTCGTGGTCCCAATGAGCAAAGATAACAATGGCACAACGCCTTGAGGCCTATCTTGGTAAACCTATGCGCTCTATAAAAAATTACCTGTTATTATTTATTATTTATTTATTATCGAACAAAATAACGCCCCGCTTGAAGAATTATGCCCACAGTTGTTCCCATTCATTGTAGTGATTGGCATACAGCCAGATTCACAATATAGGTTATACAAATATTCTTATAAACCCGTGAAAAGCGTTTATACGTACCCGGATAACTGTTCTCTTCGTATGCGTCACAAACTAAGAAATGAAACCAAACAGTATCTTTACAAGCTAAAACAATAACAATTTACAACCATTTGCATTATCTTCATGCGTTTAAAAATTCTTCCAAATCGGCATTTGGGGAGACAAATTAGCGTAAGTTTTCATTTGGAGGTATAGAAATCTCTCGTAGAATGTTTTTTGAATACTGTTTCTTATGAGGTAACACATTTTCCCATCAGATACACACTCGTTGTTTTGTAAAGGCCGACCGTAAAAAAAGTTACTTTATTCATGTACATGATTGTGGCAGGTACATGTAAAATTATGACTGGCAATGTACACTTAAGCATCAGGTGCTTAAAGTTAATGTGACTCGCATTTCCCCCCAGGCGTCAAAAGAAAATATGTATAGAGAATTCAACAGGGCTTGACTGTCTACTGACCCGTGTCGAGTCTGGTGAAGAGATCATAGTGCTTGGAGCCCTTTCGTTCAGGGTACATCTCCAACATGTATACGCTGAGGTTAGTGAGGTAACAGTGTCCCTCCGGATGGTGTACGTGCTTCTGAATCTGTTGGGGAAAAAATACACACGTGTGACCGGATCGCACGAAATGAGGCTTAAAGCTATGAAGTATACCTTTTTGCAGCTAAAAAGCAGATGAGATTTGAAGGTTTGCATGGCGAAAAGGATATAATATAAGTAGTTTGCGGTAACACCATAGTATTACTCTTTAGTGAGATGTGTGGTTTCTGAAAAGAACCGGATGGAACTCAACGTTTCGGACAGTATGCTCTGCCCGTCGTCAGGAGACTGACGTCAGTGTAAAGGAAGGGGAAGGGGAAGGTTGCCAAGGTTGTAGGCTATAACTTATTGTAGGTGACCCATACGGAGAAATAAGTGTCCTAGATAAATAAATGTCCTAGGGTATAGGAGGCGCCAGATGTCGCTGATGTAGAAACCGATGTCTTGGGGAACCGCGTGTTGTGCTTGATGATTTCGATGGCTTCTCTGATGCGGCGAAGGTACCAGCTTACGATGCTGGTGATGACTTCAGACTGATTCCAGTTGAACTGATGGTCTTCGATGTTGAAGAGCTTAAAAATTGATGATTTGTCAAAGTCTCCCTTTCTGTAATGGGCTTTGTGTTCATTGAGTCTGGTGTGGAGGTCCCTGCCAGTCTTGTCGATGTACACTTTGCCACATTGGCAGGGGATCGTGTATCTCCTGGTCTGCGCTCTGTGCCTGGCCGGTCCAAGAGTACTACCTACTGTGAAGTACTACCTAGGCAGGGGAGAATAATGGACATATAGGGGCCCTAACTAGTCGGCTTTGGGTATAATTTTATGTGACCCTTCGGTCGGGATTGGGTCTGGGGTCTTGTGTCTTGATTTGGCTGGCGCGGCCTTGTTTCCGTTGCGTTGCAGCGCTGTGGTGATGTGTTGGCCGGAGTTCCTGGGAGAGATGTTCTTTATCACAGATGTTTTTTTTCTGCGGACGAGGGCCTGGTTGATGGAAGTCTTAATCTTACGGTGATGGAAATAACTGCTGTGAAGGTATCTGTCGGTGTGGGTTGGTTGGCTAAAAAGCAATCAACCAAAACAAAAGCAACCAACCAAAACCCTGCTCAACAGCTTACTTCTCATGCACCAATAAGCACACGGTTTGCTAGTGTCATTTCGATTATCGTGAACTATATCTACCAAAGTGTACTCTGATATTTTTTGAATGTGGGTGAATAAAACTAGGTTCCAATGGATTTCTAGTGTGAACAATTCTTGTCCCTAAGGCAATTACTCAAAATTAGTTCCGGCAATTTGTGACGCATCTTGTTGAGTTGGTTCACGTTTGCTTGTTCGAGTGAAAGCCAACGCTACTTGAAGGAAAGAAGACGGGTAAATATTTACATTACTTCGCTCCATTAACTGATCTGTGAGGGGGTTGCAAGCACCATCGCCGTGTTCACTAATGTTATGGCGCTATAAATAAAATAGGGCCAAACGTGATAGATGGAATAATAAAGTTCCAAAATTTATTCTCAAATTGGCTTAGAATGCAAGAGAAATACATCATAGGTGGATACATTTCCGGGGGCATGCCCCAGACCCACTTCTATCCTGCAACGCGCCTTCACTCACCCCCTGTTCCTTAACCTTAAAGCTAAGATCCTTTCCTGAACTATGTAATCTGTCGGGCGCTTTGAAATGTATTCTACTACACTGTATATAAATACATAATTCAGTGTTGATGAAGCTTTGCGATGTCGATTTGGTAAGTTAGGAAGGAAGTTTGCGGGTACATCAATGAAATATATTTATTTTATCCGAGATATCCCGAGATCACATTCTCATCACCGGCATAGTTCAGAGCCAGCAAAAGCTTTCTTATAGGCCTATATAAAAAACATATAAGGACAATTATATATCTTTCCGTGTAGTACTTGCTAACCTATTTCCGTATTCACACGTCATGGATATAGTCGTGTCAATGGGCCTGGTAAAAAAAAACCAAGCAGTTGCTTAAAGCAAGCATGAAGCAAAAGTTTATCAAGCAGAAACAAAAGCAATTGCTTAGAAGCACATACATAACTATTTGCTTTGACTATAACAGCTTTTTCTTAAGCTTATCTAGCAAACGCTTAGGTTCTGAGCAATGGCACTAACTGCTTATAATGACAAAAGCAAAGGGTTTTTTATGTATACGTTATTAAGCAATTGCTAATCTGGAAAGCATTTGCTTGCAAGAAACAAGCTTTTGTTTTGCTTAAAAGTATAAGCTTTTTGTAAGCAATTTTTTTTTTTTTATAAAAATGTAAGAAAAAAATTCAAAAAGCAATTGCTATAGTTTGTAAGTATTTGGTCAATGGCATGTCAAGTTACAAATTTATTCACATGTAAATTCACAAGTCCATTTATAAGTCCAGTCGCAAGTAACAATGGACTAACTAACAGCAAGTTATAATAAAGAAACGCCTTTGTCAAAGCTGATTTGTATTGGGTCTGGAGGACTTGTGATGGACTTATACAGAAGCTTGTGATAGATTCAACTGCATCCCTGTTATATCAGTCATGTTATAGCCTCCGTGTATTATGTGTGAATTAACAATATATTAATTAGTATACTCTTTTGTACTAAGTCGTATTGCCTCACAAACTTAATCTGAACTTTAAAAACTTAAATCTAATCCCCCCAAAAAAACAAACATGAGTACAATTTCAAGTTAAATGGAAATCGTCTGCACTATACGCGTTGGTGCAAACTGATGAAAAGATGTCCCCAAACCCCCGAAGTAATACCATTTTCCTTTTAACCCTAACTCCCAAGGGTGTGTGCAAAATCATATTGATTTTGGAGGATTAAGGAGTGTTAGGGTTAATGTATTATCCTTTAATATTTCCACAACACTTCAAATGCACTTTTTCAGTAATGAAAAGGAAATAGAGAAATGACAAAAAAACCTGCAGGACTTAAAATTGTCCGGACAAAATGTGTCACACCTATAACTCCCAAACCTACGGTTGAATACATTTACCTTCCACCCTCCGGGAAAACAAACCTGCAGCAACTCATAACCCCTGGGGTGGGGACCTGTTCTTTCCGAATAAACCTCGCATCTTCCGAAACCATGTTTACCAAGCATTTTTTTGTTTAACTTGACTTGATTGATTTGATTAATGGTCGACAATTTCTCTAATTTCAATAGTGGATTCTAGCGAGTCTTAGCATTCAAGGACATCTTCTTCTTCTTTTTTTTTTTTTTGGGGGGGGGGGGATTAAAGTACTTTCCCAACCCACGGGGGAAGCGACTTTGTTCGTCCTTTCAGAAGTAAAACAATTCCTCGATTCATGCTCTTTTTTTATTTCCTCGACTTTCTTTTCTAGACGTGTCCACGATTCTTCGAAAGGCCATCACAAACATTAAACCTTGACTAAAAAATATAAAACCTCTGGAGAATTTTGGTTTTAATCTGGCGCAGCCGTGGTTAATGATCACAAGAGTGAAGAAACAATAATCTGATTATTTTGAAAGAAGACACTGCAGTTTCTTTAAACATCATTATGAATGGGGGTCATATTTAAAAAAAGAATTCTCAGGCGCGATTTCTATGTAGAAACAAAGAGGTGAGGTTTATATAACGGTACTGACATCGTATTAATCGAATGTTGCCCCCCGGAAATTGAAGGGGAAATCCTAGCCTTGAAATGTAAGAATGGTGGATCGAGTGTCTCCTATATATTCCGCGATTGACTCGCCAAAGAATGAGGCCCTAGTATGATGAGGGAAACAGTCGTCGAGAGGAAACAGAGATTGATCTTTTAAAAGTGATCAATTTGAAGAAAAAAGATAATCTTATTTACTTTCAACCCTCCCCCCCCAAAAAAAAAAAAAAAAAAGGTTTTAAAGGTATGCAATAAATCATCATTCATTCACATGTTTTATAATTTCGAAAAACATGTTATTGTGTCTTTTTTTGTAATTTCTGTGTTTATTATGTACTTATTTTATAATTTCTCTAGTTGTACCTGGTTTTTATTTATATATTACATTTTTCCATGTTACTTGAATAAAGATCAACAGGAAAAGTGAAAAGTGCAGGTAATAGTTTTATAGGTTAATGTTTTCTTCTGTAGTTAAACAGTTTTACCAGTAACAAGACATTCCAGGCTTGCAACCCAGTTACAAAACCTTGTTTCGTATACGTGTCCTAGACTAACAACTATAAAACGTTCACAACAAATTCATTTACAAACTGCAGTTGGCGATTTCGGTGTGACAAGCGCGTTTACACAAGTTGGCGTCGGATAACGTGTATACACGCTAATGGAGTATTACATCGTTTTTGCGCTTCTACAGAGATAACGTGTCATAATAATGTTCCTGCGTATAAAGCCAACAAACAGACAAACGATTTTAGATACCAATTAAGGGGTTTACATAAATACCTCGTTAAAGATAAAGGAACGACAGGTGAAATCGCTCTCATCCAGGCACTGTCTAGCGCAGTCCTCGGCATTACTGATGGACGGCTGGGCTCCCAGTAGGCCGAGGCTCAAATCCATGGTAGCGGAGACCGTGCGGTTGAAGTGGGACAAGCTGTCCGAGTTACCTGATAATTGATGAAGAAGTTACCCAAAAAAGGTGGCTGTTAAGACGAATTGGCAATCGGACCGCAATTGATAAGTTCGGACAACCCGTTGGCCCGCTTGTCTAGATCTTTTGTAAAGAAAACCAGCCGCCTACTGCCCTTATATTCCGTAATTTCTGCTACATTGATTGGTACTGACAAATGAACTTTACTAAAATTCTTGGATTTTTTTTTTAACTCGAAAGCGGGCTGCCGCAGTCCTTGTAGCTTGGTTACTTATTTTGTTGTTTCATACATTTCATAATTACATTATCACATTGATTCGACAAAGCTGATGTGGCACAACTGATACGAAACGTAGGCAACTGATTTCTTTTAAGGCAAAATAAAGATTCCACGTAGATGGATGTATTGACCAGCAAAGCACGCACGTATATTAGTTCGTCAGCCAGGAACAAGTTAATTGTACCTATATGCTTGAACTTGGTCTAACTAAAATAAAAATTCACATTTCGTTTCCATGCAGTAAGTTTGCATTTGATATTATAGAAAGATGTTTATACTGTTTAAATTTGTATGTTAATGACTCGGCTGACAAGTTGATCTTCGTTTTGTGATAATTGCCATCAGAGGCCACGATAAGCAACACGTACTTTTCCCCCTGTCGCCTTGTTTGTATTCAGTTCGTGTGTTTGCGTGGGCTTCAAGGATAATTAAACCGCCGCATGTAATAAGTGTATTTGACTGTTTACTTAACTTACCTCCTTCAGTATTCTGCACGTACATGAACTTTAAAGATTAGCAGTGTTAAAGTACTACTTGAGTGACCATAAGCAGTTATACATCAGGAATTCGTCCAACAAAATTAGAAGCAAAAACTGCGGTGGTGTCACGCGCGCTTGCTCGCCGCGCGCGTTCTCACAGTTGACGCGCGCGCGCACATATTGGTAACCCTATTGGTGGAAAGAGCCCACAGTGCGTGCGTACGAGCGCGTCACGTGCGAGCTGGGTGCCGCCTAATGGACCGATCCGGATTTGACCATAAGCCCCGCCCACCTTAGCAACGGCATGGCGACGCCCAGGGGGGGGGCGGAGGGGGGGCCCTTCGAGGCTGTGATTGCGAAACGCTGGGGTACCGTCCATTCTCAAAATAGGGGGAACAATTTTCTCACGGGAAAAATTAAGAGTTTTTGGCATCCAATCTTAACATCTTGTCTTTTGTAGTTGTACAACGTTGTTATTTACCTTAATTTTTATCATCCAATGACAACATTTGTATTGAAAATGAAAAAAAGCAGTCGAAAAATTTTTACGTTGACGTACCGTTGATGCACGTAGAGATTGTGCACAAATACTCAAACGACGTTGACAAATACCTCCCCTAAAAAGGGCAATAATAATCGATAAATTGTGAAAAATCGTGCTTCGAACCCACTCATTTTTTTCCATTGATACGTTAAAAAAGGATGTAGCAGTGATATACTGAATTTTAAAAAAAATCTGCCTGTGAACCCCTTGCGTTTTATTGTGTTGTTTTCGAACGAAAATAGCAGAAAATGACATCGCCCCAACAAAAATTCGTGTAGATCGTGCCTGTGTACCTGGCTTTGCGGACGTTGCATGAATCACTGAAATCGGGTAGCGAGCGCGGAGAAAATTTGTACGTGTTTCAATGGTGCGCTTCGCGGTAGCGATCTATACGTATAACTGTGTGAGATGTGTGGCTCATGAGCGTGGAAGAATGAATGAGATACATTTCAACGTTGGTGGCGCACTTTGTTGGGCCCCCCCTCCGCCCCCCCCTGGCGACGCCATTACCTCGGTCAAGTTGCACACGCGTGAACATGTATACGTATGATGGTACATGTACATGTACATGTACATGTACGTGTAGGCTAGGCGTAGAACACGTACAACGAAAATATTGATTTAAACTTTAGGCGGGGACAAAATTACTATCAGTAAGTTAGCGGGCGAACTAAGGATGACCATTATTTTAAGGAACGGTATGAACAGTACATGGAGGATGGTTAAGTTGCAGTTGGGGGAAATGAAGCATGCATGCATGTCAATTTATATGGACGGTGTAAATGTAAGTGTTGCTTGGTAAGTCACTACCGCTACTGGAATAAATCGCGTATTTTGTCACAACAGGATTAAACCATAGCCTAATTAATAGACTGCTATACATGTAGAGCATTACTATTAACTCTACATACTTTAGGCCCCTATCCTACCTTAGACTGCACTGTCCTTGACCTTGTGGCTTGTTTATCTTCTTGACATTCCCACCGTTCACGTCACACGATCGAGTTCAACGGTAATTCTCATTTTCGGGAATTTGTTTTGGAATTTAACGGGGAAAAATGATGTCGTAATCCGAGTACCAGCGTGTTATTTACATATTTCATGACCATTTCATGCATATTTTTGACAATTTTTAAAACTCAATACCGAGCCGTATTTTGATTGACAAATACGGTGCTTTTTCGTACCGAAGCCATTTGTTTGTGTACACGTTTGTAACCACATGTGATAGTTTGACCGAGCTAATGGCGGACCACGCCTGTAGCAACCGTTGCTAAGTTGCCTGAACAAAACTCGTAATCTTATTGGTCAATGCGCGCGTAGTGATTGACAGGCCGGATCGGTCCATTGGTCTATCCATAAGGTCTATCCATGGAGGATGGAAAAATATCCATTGAGGATGGAAAAATATCCATTGTTCATATTTTAATCCGCTACACTATACACTGTCAACATATATTAATCAAAATAATGTAAATTAGTCATAAGGCATCATTTTGATTACAATAACACGTGACTATTTCTATAAAAAACACTGCATGTTTGAAATAACCAATTTTATACGGTTTAATTTATCAACAAAACTGCGTGTTTGCTAACTAACCGTCTGTTGGTACTTTCGACCCAAAACGTGGTTCGACACAATATCTACCCTTAAATTGATGGGAAACCGTCTAATAATATTAGTTATCGTAACCAATGTAATTGTATACGCTGCTTCGAAACGTTCGTGAGTGAACTATTAAAAGCCGGTGTCCAAATCCCCTTCATCCCAACGGCAAAATGCTTTTAAAACGTTACCTAGATACCTATGAATCGATTACGAAAACACAACTTGATACAACCCCTCTCACGTCCTTACAGATTTGGCGCCTTTATGATAAAAGAGTTAAGTCCCTTGTTACTTTCTCTCTTTCCTTATCACTGGGTCCGCTTGTCGTATATCATGGATATTTATTGCTAAATGTTTATAATTTACCGTCGGACCTTCATGATTTTGTAATTAAATTTATAAACCATTTCAGAGTAGAACAACATACGTGTTCCATATATCACTTCTTCTTTTTTTCAAGCAGAAACCCTGTTTCGGTTTTCCAATTAGCATTCGATAATAGAGAAAATAAAGTCTATAAGGAAACAGTCGTCGAGTAGGAATATTTAAAACACGCACAGCTGCAAACCGTTCCCTGTAGAAAAATGTGATGATTAACGATTTTCTCTCGTGTGGCACATGGGTGTCGATAACCGTAACAGCGACCGCTGCCTTGGAATGAAATGTATCTTGAAAAGTTACCACCGTATGTTGTAAAACAAAAAAAGTCACGTACTCTATTTTTTTTTTTTTTACAAAAATTATCCTTTAATTGTGTATGTTTGCTTGTGTAAAACAATAATGACACAGAAATAAGAAAGATAAACATTCAGATGGATTCAGAAAACAAGTTCCATTGACTTCCACTCTTTAAAAAAAATTGTTTTACTACAAAAACAACATGGTGGATTATATACCTTATCTACTTGATAAACATTTTGATTGCTTGGTGTCCTATACCAAGTGGACAACCAACAACATTGTTTTGTTTAAGTGTAGAGTTTCAAGATTTCAGTTTCCACAGTTCGTATTTCGTATTTCCCCAACAGGTGAATTTCGTCCGCGCGCCATGCGTAACCGAAGAACAGAATGGTGGAACTATAAATCGGTAATTTTATTGACGCGACGATCGCATGCATGTCCCCTCCTTTTAACTGACGCCAACGTACTACTACCATAAAAGGTAAGCCAAATCACTGTGATATGATTGTCTTATGACAGGTAAAAAATGTATGCGTATATAGCATAAAGGCCAATGAAAATGCACTGCAAACAACACTATGCATAAAATGTTCTTATACACAAAACAGAAGGAAAAACAAAACACATGTCGTGAATCACACACCCTGAAAACAAATGTGACCCAGCACGAGTAAATGAGACACTTTGAGGCAAAAATAAAAATTGAGATTTTGATTTCATTATATAAAGCTAAACAAGCTTTAAATGATGAAATCAAAATCTCAATTTTAATTTTTGCCTCAAAGTGTCTCATTTACTCGTGCTGGGTCACAAATTTGCTTGAAATAACCAACTGATTCGTAGATATGTGTCCGACCAATGATATTAGTCAATTTTAACAAAAATAGTGGTCGAAATAACCAATGATATTGGTCATTTTAACAAACACAATTGTACAAATAACAAATATTTTGGTTGAAATTGACCAATATAGGCCTATTGGTTGGATACAAATCTACCAATCAATTGGTTATTTTTAACAAATCTGTTTTTATGGTGCATCTGAAACAAGCGAAATTACAAATTACTTTTACACTGTGATCAAGTAACAATAGATTCAGTGCCAAGTAACAATGGACTTTGTTAGTGCACCGTTTTTCTTTGTTAGATAGGCCTAGTCATAATTTGGTGTGCTTCGAAACTATGGGGCCTATTTCTAGCTCGCTATAGTAAAAAAGGTACTTCATGTCAATTTGTTTTAAAGTAAAGGCCAATTGGCCTACAGCCGATATCAAGGTAAAAATTCATTATCTCTGATATCAATAATATGTCGGTAATTGAATAGCCCTAATGGTATCCCAGTTTACCAACCTATATAGTAATAATATTGTAATCTTTGAAGTCCCGTTGGGCCGGTATAGATAAAAGTGCACGGCTTGAAATGAAAGCCGCCGCATTACCTTTATGGCGATTGAAAGTGCAAGTTCATTAGGCGAGATCACGCATAATTTAAATCGAGTTAAGAGGTTACGCCTAAATCCGTACGTCGTGGCAAAAATTATGCAAAATAAACGCAGCTGGAAGCTTCCATTCTGTTGAAGAAAACTAATGAATGTTTCTATTTTTACATCCTGATCTCAAATTCTGCGACCCTAGACATACCCTACACAACTGTATTCTCCCTATTATAACCAGCTCATTAATGTCAATTTCCAATCCTCGCCGTGTATAAATTCTCCATCAGAATCGTATATTGAGTTGCAAAGTAACGACAAATTAAGACATGAAATGGTTGTCTAGTTACCATCGTTTGGGTTGACTTACAGAATGGTATGCTGCAGTAATCCCACGTGGTGTCGTTATCTTGGTCGCGATAGTAGCACCAGGGCTTGGTTCTGTTGTTGGGGTTTCGACAATAATTCTCCACAAGATCTAATCATTTTTTATAGGGGGGAACCAAAAGAACATGCGTATCTGTTATATCACCCTCACTGTTACATGTACATAAATGTGCACTTAATTCTAGTACCAATTACCTTAATATACAAAATAATGCTTACACGACAAACGGCTTGGTACGAAATTAGTTTTGGATAACATATCGCTTGAACCTCAGTCATGCACTGTATACGAAACATCTTCATATCCATATTAAATGCCACGTATACGTATTAAAAACAAATCGCTGGGGTAATTATTGATTGATATATATCACCCCCTCACCTGTTGACCGTGGGGTGGGCCATTGGATGACACCCCCCCCCCCCCCCCCCTCCCCCCGTATTATTGTTGCGAGAACCCCTCAAAATACCAAACAATCTTGTTTAAATGCACCGCTTTGGTGTCAGTCTATCTCGGTCGCCTCAGTGATGTACCAAAATAAAGAGCAAATGCATGTTTTTTCTACTTGCATGTGATAAACAAATAACTAAACACTAAAATATTCGGTCACATAATTTGTATACCAAAGCGAAAACACTTTACAGCTCGAAATGTCATGCAATGTAAATTATGTGCAGTAACGACTTCTCGGCTGATTCTGCTTATAGCAAATATACATTTTCGTACTTGGAAGCAAATTCGACCCATTTGGAAACCTACAGAAGTCTTCATATATTATTATGAATCACTAGTGACTGCCTATCAGTAACCAAACATATTGACAGGTGGACCGTAAACCGGACAGGTGCACACTCAGCAGCAGTTATATACCCAAAGTAATTAAAACTACTCTGATAACTGTCGACCCAAATCAATTTACAATAGAAACTCAGATGTTTTTTTACGATAAAGTTCTATACATACGTTCCAACAATCCCGAATGTAATAACCGCCCAGGATTTGTTTAGTGTTATTGGCTGCATGTGTGGAAAGAGTATCCAGCCACTTCGGCACCTTGCCAACTCGGCACCATAGAGATACAGCCAGATATATGAAGCTCAATTCTCAAATAACCCCTTTTCTCCATGGATCCAACAATGATTACAATCACGTTTGCTTATATTGAGACATATCATTAAGACAATTTAGTGCAGAATTGTTTTATTTTTTTTATATAACTACCTTTACAAACTATGAACATTATGCCTAATCTTATCTCAAAATACATTCGTCTATATATAGTACAGAATTATATACTGCACGTTCCTACGGGAAAACATTAATTAGCGCTGTATTATAAACTCAAGACTACATACCACAATTTGAGCCCACATACTACCTATAATGTGTACCAGGGAGTTTACTCTACCATTCCATACAGTCAAACCTTAGATGTAGTGGGTGTTGCACCCACTCATTATTTAGAGGGTTTTGGTTGTAGTCGAGTCCCTGCAAGTCCTTTTACAAGTCCTTTCGTGAAGCCAGTCACAAGTCCCTTCATAAAGGCAGTCACAAGTAACTGGATGAACAATGACAAAGGAATGCTTTTGTCAAAGCTCATTTGAATAGCGTGTGATGTGAATGGGAACTGGAGGACTTGTGATGGACTTACAGGGACTTACAGGGACTTACAGGGATTTGCAGGGACTTGTGATGGACTCGACTACATTCCTGGACTTTGCTCCTTGACTACACAAAATAAATACCCTCTCCTCAGAATATCAAACTGAAATAGAGATTATTATTTTTTCGTGATACATCACTCTTTTTAAAAAATTTTTTTTTAACCCACCTGCATTTGGAAACGTCCGAGGATTGACGGGTTTAATGTCATTCACATCTTCCCACCGAAGACACCGGTAGCCGCTCGCCGTGAACATGGCGGCGTCGCGGTAGTCACTGCTATCCGCGTGCTTCATGCAACCAGCGTGAGCTGAATTTAACAAAAATCAGATCAAATATTCGTTAAATGGGACCAAACAAAATCTAAAATTGTATTTTAAGACGGTGAGATTAACAAGACAAGACAAGTATATGTCTCTGTTTACAGCAATACACATGTGCCCGGCGGTATGCGCACGCATCGTGTTTTGCATACAAATTTGATTAAGGAGTGACGTTTGATCGACTTTTGATTCATGTGACCTCTTATGTCATCTCCTAACCAAATTTATGCAAAGCATTGCGTGCGCATACCGCCGGGCACATTTGAATGTAGATATAAACAAATGGCACGCCGTATATAAGAAAGCTAATCACAATATTGTTTAAAGTTTTTTTTATTTTTATTTCGGCTATGTCTCCAATTCCGGCTTCATCTTTGGTTCTAAAATAAGGTTGGAGCCTGGGACTTAGAATCAGATGGGAATTCTCCAAGCGTTGACCTCGATTCTTTGGTACAGTGTTTCGCAGACCAAACCATATTGGCCATAAATCGGGTCCTAACAAATCTCCACTCGATCGAGGATGAAGATGATCCCAAATTTAACAAGCGGCACTTACCGTCGCATGGAGGTATGTCGCACGTCATCAAGATAGCGGCGTTTTGTTCCTGATTATTGTGGAAACATATTGGTGCCGAGTTGGTCACATCAGTACTATCTACGAACCGGCAGTAATTCTTGTCCATGATATCACTGACTGCAGTTTGTATTTTTAAAAATGTGCAAAAGAAGGGCAAAATGAACATAATTGGCCAAGTTCTGGTTAGAACCTTATTGAAACTCACAAACCAGATTTGTTACAGTATCCAAAGTTTTGTCAAATAAGCCATTAGTGTGCAACACACCTAACAATAAAAGGATGGAATAATTCCCTTGGAAAAGGAATGTTTCTTCCGTGAAAGATGTAATTTCCTTGTATTATGGCAGGCCCCCTATAATGCACAGTCGTACCAAGTGAACCATATCGGGTAAAATTTGGTCAAGATTTACAGAAAGAATTGGACTTTCTATAATCATTGTTAAAATTGTCTCGTCAAGTGTAATGTTTTGGTAAAAAAGTTTAAAACAACATGAACAACTGAAAATAATCTAAATATCTGTGAACTAAATCTAGCGGAAGGTAATTGATCAGAAGATACATATACCGATGTTTCCTTCCACAGTTTGTTCTGCCCTTGTCTGCCTATTCTTGTCTTCATTTTATAACAAAATATAAACTTCGTTAGACACGTACGCTGAGACAATACGGCAATTACACCATTGAACAGCTGTACAGGGCCCAATTTCTTGGCTCTGCTTACTGTTAGCGAAAAATCCTTGCTTACTATAGCAGAACATTCGGTGCTTACTGTAAACATATTTCACGCGTTAGCGAGGAATTTTGGTATCTGAGCATGCGTACAACCCGTAACTAAGGATTCTTTGCTTTACTTACACTGTAAGCACATAATTTTTCTGCTAGCGCGGTTAGCGGAAAATGGTGACCGTAGGCGAGGAATTCTGTAGTTAACAGAGCCCTGAAATTGGACCCTGGTCTACTGCGCATCTTCTATCACATGAGATGCTGTGATTCATTTTCAGACGTCCTCTTTGTCCAGATTCCGATTTCATCCTCTTTCTGCTCCTAGTATCCCCATCTCGCCGTCTGACAAAACCTCGGACGGGTCTTAATTCGATAGGTCGAGACATCGTTCACCTTGAATGCATAATGCTATTGAGTGAGGTCGCATGCACGAGGGAATCGATAGCAAACAACATATTAAGCCCGCGCCTTGGAGCCGATACGATGATACGATGGCATTTCCTTTTCGTATTTGCGACGCCGGGAGATTTATATTTCCTTGATTAGATTCTTGAATATTCCAGTCAACGCCAAAGAATTTTTCCCCAGGGGAAACAAATAACGATCTCGAGAAGTGTCTCTGTACGTGATAAGTTTCCCCGGCTATTTACTAAAAAAACCTATTATTCAAATTCACAAACTCTCCCGCGCTTTCACCAAACTTCCTTTCTTTATGCTTTCACCAAACCAATTTAGTCATTTGCCATTTATTTTTAAATGTTGGTCACTCTATTTAAACAGTGTCGCGAAAATATTTGTCATTGCAGATCAAATTCTTCTGAGCTGTTGCTTAGAAAATTCGTTTAAAATGGCCGGGAAAACCTTACACTTTCATGATAATTTGGACAGAGCAAAGAGTCATGTTTAAAAGACAATACTTCAGGTGACTCCTAATACCTGATCATATACCGGCACGCAAACGAAACATTTGATATTTACCCATGAATTTGTGTACGTACTTCCCTGACGGCTCACGTTAGTTGTTCAAATTTAGCGAGCACTCGAAGCCAGGCGGCCGATTATATACATTATTGGTGCGGTTGACTTTCAAAAGCCGCGTTCGCATTGGACTTAATATTGTCAAATGTTACAGTACGTGATTGTCAAAGTTAACGGTGTTAAATCCTCCGCTAGAAGCTTGGGCCTGTAGATTTTACGGTTGCGGAGAGTAAAATGGACAATTTGACAATGTTACCCCCTGTCCGCATTGGATTTAATTTGGTTAAGTTCTCTGTAGGTTTTACCAAAACAAGTCCAATGCGAACGCGGCGATATTGTTCACTGCCGAAGACGTAGAACACTTTCCTCAACTTCCGCATAGGCACCTTGCCGTCGTCCCAAAGTTACCACCCTTGTTCCGTTAAGCTCTTTGGTAGACCCGATTCCTGATTTGTACCCGATTTGATTTTGAATTTTTTTTTTTTACAAATTTTGAGTCCGAAAGGAATTGCGAATTGCGAATCGAAATGCGAATCGCGCTCGTAGAGAAATAAATCGGTTTGCCATTGAACACTATTTTGCTTGTTGCTTTATCAGCCTCGCACAAGAAGTGCATTTTAAAAGATAGTTGACATAGGGCCGCTCTTGTTTTTAAATAGGTTTTGACAAGGACATGCAAGAAAGTGCTTTGTCCTGTTTTATGTAAGATTTTTTTTCTGACGGTTGCAATGAATACCAAGGTATATATAGATGATTTCCATATGGCGGCATTAGATCATCTTTAAGTGGACTCATGGTCAGGGGCCACTAGGGTGGTCGACACAACGGTCTTCTTCTTTTGTATGATGAACAGCTTAACTTGTTACTGCATACATCGGTTTGATGACATGAGTGGAAACAGGGTGGCCCGTGTGAAGGTTGTCATCTCCCAGCCACCCTGACATAACGGTGTTTTCGTTCCTTTCCTAGCGGCGAGATGGGACAATAGACTTATTTATTTTAATTATTTATTTTCATACAAAATTCGACTATGTATTTTCAATACGCAAAGCGGCTTCACGCAGTCAACTACCCATTCAGCAGACGCGCGGGCCTGTGTGGCATATCTACTTATCGCTGCTTCCCAAAGGAATTTCGTGCGTAGGCGTAGTGCCTGTTGCGCGTACAACCGCCGTTCTGTGATCGCTGAATAGCTCCCTAGACAAGATTTGTCCTTTTGAAAATGTAGGTAGAATAACAAGCAATAGCAGCCATTTTGAAAAAGTTTTTAAAAAAATGTAAGGACAAATCTGCAGTGGCCCTGTATCTAAATATCTTTCTAATGATATACTCGGACTTGTGTGCCAGTTTTCATGCTTGTATTATCAAAGACACAACCCCGTCACCTATCTGCCATACTTTCAGCCAATGAGCGCTAGTAATCGTTGTTTCGTACGCGTCTGTTTCATGCAACAGCGCAGTTTTGGCAAAGCCAAAGGAGTTTACGCGAAGACATTTAAAACTGTTTTGCCGAGTCTAATATCACACATAAACCATCGAATGCGCAGTCAGATTTCAAATCCGATTTATTTGGCACAACATGCAGGCCTTCGGCGTTCGCACCGCCTTAATTGTCACACAGCACGCGCGCTCTTCGAAACAACCTGCGACAACATTGTATAAAATAAATAAACTCCAAGCAGAAATTATTTGATTCCTCGATCTTAATTGTTCGTGCCCACTCGTGGAATCTGTGCATGACTGAAATCCGAAGCAATACGGAATCCAGGCGTGCCCACCAGCAACGTGAAACATGAGAACACGGAATTCAGGCTAAGAGATCGAAATGTTGCCCTCGCATTAAATCTTCCCTCAAGAACGTTCTTTTGTGTTGTGTTTATATACGAATGCATGAACTCACGCCCACGGCTCGTCGCGTCCGTCTTCTTTTGACGAGATTATCATGACGAGAGAGCTGAGCGCGGGGCTGATCGAAGCCTGAACTGCCAAGGGTTGCTTGAGCAGAACGTTCCCCCAGTGAATTTCGTTTGGATGGGGCAACAGGAGTCGCACAATTTTCCCAAAGGAACAGATACTCTATAGAAACGGTGTTAAGCGGGCAAACTTGCATTAAAGTAGTTCATCACACAATTAATAAAAAGGCCACTGCTCAGACTTTTAAACAAATACGTTTTGAGAACTGTTATTTATCTATGAATTTGGTTCGGTGAAGGATTTAAGACTGAGGGTTAATTTGTGAACGCCATGTATGTACCACTTAAATGTAGCTTAACATAAACATTTCCATCAATCTTTGAAAACAAAATTCGAAAACTTCGAAAAGTTGAGGTCCTAACAAAATGATATAATCCCTAGATTTCCCCCAACTAGGTTTTTACCCAAAGGGATATCCGCATGAATCTTACATGAGAGAACCACATCTATGTGATGATTAATGTGTTATATTCCTTTGTACATATTTACTGTTAAATGTACTTCAGGGTACATGCCTATATTACAAACAAAAAATTACGAGAAAAAAATCCAACAACTTGCGAATGACCAGAAGAATGTTTCCGAGGACAATGCTAGGTTTTGCTCTCCCCGAATTTTGCACGTATTCGCCTTGGAGCTCTATACGGATGTCATCGTTAATTCATTTAAACTGTATCGCAGAGACGTTTGGAAGTTACCGTGGGATTATCGATCATTGCCCGACATGATAGATTGTGGTCGGGAAGATTTGGGGTAACATAATTCATCGCGATGTAAAGTTTACTTCAGGCCCCCTTTTTCACTCGTTTTGTTTTTTTTGGTGAGGTATCGGACAGCACTATTTTTCTCTCAATGTCGCGAAGGAAGTGGTAACAAAATATCGCATTTAGGGCAACCCCGAGGTGTGTGAAGAAGACCTAGTTTACTCTCTATTGGCCGGGACAAGTCTTCTTTTTTCGATCAAAAGAAAATATGCCGGCCGATTTTGATGACGCACGTACGGCTAATCTGCTGCGCGTATATACACTGGGACGAAACGGCGCGCTATACGTCGTTGAACCGCGGGCTCGTTATTAATGGACAAGGGACGCAGAATGAAGAACGATCGTCGTTTTGGGAATATTTACGGTTCTATATCATCTGCAAATCTGTATTGCCCCTTTGTTTATGTCACTTGTGATGAAGTGCCCTACCATTGACGAAAACAAGCCGTGTGTATAACACATGCAGGTCTGTTCGGAGTTGAAAGAAACCGGACTGTGAATTCCAGTTAAGAAAAAATAGAGGAAACATCGCTACAGTTAGCACGTCGGTCGCACCACGAAGTGACGTACAATGTATAATGTATATTTGCCGCACCACGAAGTGACGTACCGTGTGCACAAAACCAATGGAAGAACCGTCACTTCGTGGTGCGAGAAAAGTATCATAATACGACACTTCGTGGTGCACCCGAATCCCGTAATAGACATATCTATATGACATAGATACACTGTATCCCTATTTGAGGTTTCACTCTTTTTAGAGTGAAGTTTTCATCCTTTAGAGTTTTGACCCACCCTCAAACCATGTTATATTTGTAAACTATGGACCTATACCAACAGATTGATTGAAGGGTTATAGTAAACTATGCACCTACCGACAGATTGGTTGAAGGGTTATAGTAAACTATGCACCTACCGACAGATTGGTTGAAGGGTTATAGTAAACTATGCACCTACCGACAGATTGATTGAAGGGTTATAGTAAACTATGCACCTACCGACAGATTGGTTGAAGGGTTATAGTAAACTATGCACCTACCGACAGATTGATTGAAGGGTTATAGTAAACTATGCACCTACCGACAGATTGATTGAAGGGTTATAGTAAACTACGGACCTATACCAACAGATTGATTGAAGGGTTATAGTAAACTATGCACCTACCGACAGATTGATTGAAGGGTTATAGTAAACTATGCACCTACCGACAGATTGGTTGAAGGGTTATAGTAAACTATGCACCTACCGACAGATTGGTTGAAGGGTTATAGTAAACTATGCACCTACCGACAGATTGATTGAAGGGTTATAGTAAACTATGCACCTACCGACAGATTGGTTGAAGGGTTATAGTAAACTATGCACCTACCGACAGATTGATTGAAGGGTTATAGTAAACTATGCACCTACCTGCAGATTGATTGAAGGGAAGGTGTCCTAGCATGTCCATCGCATTCTGCCACTGCATGCACTCCACACACTCCGCCCAGTCGGCGCTCGTCGTCCGACACGCCGTCGACACTGTACCCTCGTACTCTCGCCGGTCCGGGTCGTAGCAATCCCACTGACCTGGTCAAAACAAAAGCACGTCAATAATACTTTGGACATTCATCAAAAATGTATTTATCTCTCTAGTCTAAGCCGTGTCAAGGACTACGGTTATGTATATTATCAGCGTGCTTACGTGTAATGGGCGAAAATTTGTTTTATTCTATTTCTTTGCAGAAGTTAACAAAAATGTATGTTCATAGAATGATAACAAGTTTTCCAAAGCAAGGCATAACATTTCTTTATCGGAAATACAAAAGTACAACCCCGATCCATCATTATGCGATAGCCAGTCGTGTGTTTCAATCCATCACGCTGTAACGTCATACACAGAAGACCTCCAAAATGGATCATATGCCCAAGTTACTTAATATAAGAGTCAAAAGTCGTTCAGCAGTCGCACATTGTTTGGTCTCGGAGCAACTTTTCGCCACTGCACTCGACGCAAATTGCGAATGATGGATCCTGTAACCCCTCGTTACACGTGTACTGTATCGAAAACCACAATTTGAAGTACATGTAACAGTGACTTTTCAAAGTTAGTCGTACCTACCTATCATAATGTATTCTGTCTGCGTGTATCCTTTGCAGATACTCCAAATAGAAGTGGCACGTTCAAGTGATGGGACACATTTATTCGCATTTTAACGAGCTTTCGCCTGTACATAGTTTCCAGTATTACCATGCATTATTTAAACGGCATGTTCAAGTGTCACGCGGGTTGTCTTAAAGCCGGATTCGTTTTTTTCTACAGACTGAAGTCACAGTATCTTAAGAAAGTATGCATCATTTGTTAAACAAACACACACACACAACAGTGGGTAAATGCCGTCAATAGGGGACGGGGCATTGTCCGACCGTCTTCCCTCTTTTGTTTGTACTCTAACGTTTTCGGATGATCGCCATAGGATTTGCACACGAGTCTGAATCGGGGACCTTTGCGGAATAGGGGACCCCATTGTTCCCTTTGTCATACGTCCCCTATTTCAATCAAAAACAAACTCACACACACTCCCAGGTGTTTTACGTCACTGGAATATATTAAAGATATCGGTGGCATCATGTTGTAGCAAGATTCCGGAAATGAGGCGTCCGGAAATTGGGCCACTCGAACTTGAATGAAACAATATCTGACGTCTGATGAAGACACTGTCTGGGTTTAGTATCCGACAATTTGGCTGCAAATCAGTCCCACTTGATTCGGCTACAGCCCTTGGACTGGAGCCTATAGGTCGTTAGGGACCAACTCGACCATTATAATTAGAAGTCATGTATATAACACACATAATAGATGCACACGATAAAGGTCCCATCAGATTTCTACACTGTTATCACATTACAATAGTCATATTTAAGCTTTGTACATGCGCCATCGATTACTGCCACTCAATACCACGAGCTGACGACTCAAGATTCCCTGCACAGTATACCTCCTGTCGCTGAATGAGGACAACACAGCATTTAAAGGGATAATCTACCTTGTCAGTTGTGCATTTTTTTGCGGAATTAGGGCAGCAACAGTTTTTTACAAATGAAGAAAAACTTCCTTGACATACTGAGCTTTAATAAACGATTTTCGGTGGAAACTGAACACATAAAAG
This sequence comes from Crossaster papposus, assembly GCA_037893245.1. Classification (NCBI taxonomy): domain Eukaryota; kingdom Metazoa; phylum Echinodermata; class Asteroidea; order Velatida; family Solasteridae; genus Crossaster; species Crossaster papposus. The sequence goes on along the minus strand of JBAIAA010000650.1, from coordinate 82,197 downwards.
GAGATAGGCGATTTCAAGTTATGGTTATACGGTCGTCAATTTGGGGACACCCTCGTTTTTATGTACTCGTGGGTGGGGAGAAGCAGTTGTAGTAAACTGTCTTGCCCAAGAAGGGTTCAAACCCGCGTCGCACGTATCGACCACCGTAACCAGCGGACCGCAGGATAGTTTGGTAACCAGATATGAACCCAATAAATCTTTGACCAATTAAAGTGGTTCGTTTTGATGCGCTCGTTCCCAGAAACACCCACGTTAAAGTTAAGAGCCAAATTCTACCCCATTAACCAAGAACAGACGAGCATCCCTTCCAAACCAACAAACAGTTGTTATCACAAACTCCCAAATGCGCACAGAGAATACAAAAAACCCACTCCACACACTTCCATAAGCTAATGTGCGTTTAGAATCAACACCTTAAACGTGACGCGCTTTTCCTCTCTTCGAGTGTTTTCAAACGTGCAGCTCGTTCGGTACGCGTGGTTAAGGAACGTATACGCCACGCGTTATCGGCCAAGGTATACAAAATCGGAGCACAAGAGTCTAGTAAAAGGGTTGAAGCATCTGAAACGTGCATTCTGTAATGTACCGTGGTTGTATATTGGAAACACAGTCCTTCACGACGCTATTTTTATCGTTTAGGCGCAAGAAATCGCACATTTTCGTGATCAGCTTTCACCACAATCCGGCACTTGTCCCCCCTCTTTCTTGCTGTTTCCTGCTCCTAGAATTTCAGGTTTTCTCGAACGGCCGTGACAGCCTTTATTCAAACGACACTGAATCTTGGGGACAGGTGCCGTCGATTCGAGGTGCAGCGTATAGTCGTTGCCTGCGACTCGCAGCGGAAATGTTACGAATTGGTCACTCAGAAACTCTTTTAGATTTTGAATTTCATCCTTTTTTTTTAATATGGAATTTACATTGTTATATATTTGTTATTACATTGTATCTAGAATTTCATTATGTACGCCATATCACTTCACTCATGTGTTCACGTAGTGGCCCTGTAGTTCGTGAATTGCCATTACGACCGAGGATCCCCTATTGTGTTTTCCTTTATTCCTTTACTGAAACCTAACCCCATTGCTTTGCGCTTATCCTGGCGATCGAGGACAAAGAAACCGTCCTTCGAGGATCTTTTGTTCCCTTTGTTTTCTTTTGATTTTCGATCCTCGATCGCAAAAGGAAACAAGCACATGCATGCATGGGCGGCGAACCAATATTTTTTGAGCGAAAAAGCCGGTGGTTATAATATCCACAATATTTTACCCAAGCCCAACGTATCCAAATCATGTTTACATTATGTTTCGTAGCTGTAAAATATTGTTTGTTTAACATCTTCATCATGAAAATTCTTAAAAATAGGCGAAATTTCGCCTACAGGTTTTGTATATCGTGCGCATAGTGTTCACATACACACCAGTGCCTTTTATGATTAGATAGCGTTCATTATTCACGTTTTTATATCGCATGTGACATAATCCATATAGACTTGCGTTGTGTTACCAAAGATATATAGGCCTATACCAAAGAAATTACTATAGGTTTTCCCGGCTATAGACCAGGAATTATAGACATGCAAATTCACCCACTCTAACATTCAATTTCGTCCGGAAAAAATACCGCTTTTACCATACCAACTTATTCATTTTTTGGCTAGATAATATTCGTCATTACAGATCAAATTCGTCTAAGCTGCGTGTTGCCGAAAACAATATTTAGAGATCGAATTCCTCTTATGTCAATCAATGTAAAACTTATGTTAAATACATTAGTCTGATGTGCTTGATCAAACACACATCAGACTAATCTATTTTACATAAGTTGTAACATGATTGATGTAGGACGGTAATGCCATTCGGCAACAGCTTAGACGAATTTGATCTGTAATGACGAATATTCCCTCAGCCATTGTTTCAATAGAGTTACCAAACGTTGAAATTGAATAATAAATTACTATAAATTGGTTTTGGTAAAAGCGGGTGAATTTTGTTTTCGGACGAAATTGAATGTGAGAGTTGGTAAATTTGAATGAAAAATGTTTTTAAATAGACTGTAAAACCTTAAAGGGATCGTATACGTTTGGTAATTTGAACCCACTGTTTGTTTCAATCCTATAGTTATAGATATATACCATAAAACTAACCTGTAAAAATTTCATTTCAAAAGGTGGTATATAGCGATTTTGAGATATTGCCGAAATTCTGGAGCGGTTTTGTCCACGCAGGAAGAATAATCTGCATTGGAATACACAATCTGAGAAACGTCACTGCAGTAAACGCTTCTTATATTCAAATTTTTGGGGGATAAAAAGTGATATCGTTTCCCATAACCGTAGTACTTCGAAGTGAAAGGTTTCTAAAAAAATGCATTATACCATCCAAAGCTGCTGTTATACTTCTTACCAATTAAGTTTTTATTGCCATTAATTTTTTGAGTAATAACCAAATGTATATGATCCCTTTAACGTTGTAGTTGGTCGATTCAGAATCGATGTTGCCCATCATTATTTAGAACCGGACGCCAAAAATGGCCTTTTCCTCAAGGGACCGGCGCACGCGTGATTGACAGTTTACAGACCCCTTCCATTGACCGATCCAGCTTTTTTATACCAAAGGTCCCAGAGCGACCACTCTCATCGATGAATGTACTTCAAAAATGTTACCATTCCTTTGAGGCATGCAAGAGCCAAAGGCCATGCGCTCGAGGGAAGGGGAAAATAGACAGCAAAACCAAAACCGCTCGGAAATCATGGCCATGCTTAGAAGGTTCGTGTCAGGTCGACAAATCTTAATTAATAGACTCGACGGTGCGAGACGTTCCAGACACGCACCGGGGTTACAAGTGTCGGCAGGCGGTCGCCTTGCTGTCTTCAAAAAGGACCCTCAATAGCGTGACGATTTCCTCGTCAGTCAAATTAACTCTCTTTTTTTTTTAGGTCCAAGCTACATCTGCCATCAATTAAATTAGTCACAAAACAATATCGCAGTCTCTTGATTCTATTTTAAGGTAGACATTTTTTTGGTCGACCATCTGGGGCCAAGGAAGACGTTTCATGTTAAGCAATTTTGTTGTGCTTAGCAGCTCCATGAAATAGGCCTCAGGTGGTATGTCAATTAGAGAAGTCACGGTCCAGTTTGAGCTATGAAGAATACCGTGTAATTTGACTTGTGCAACTTGGACAATTAAGCAGCTAAATCAAAGGTGAAGGGCAGGTTAAAACATCTTGATTATTTTGTGCTGAAGATCTATTAATGCCATTAGGTAATTAGCCGTTTCGTACTGGTGATTCCTCGCTGCTTTATTTCGCGGCTGTAGAGCTTCGTGCGGTCTAAACGAAAACATCTGGCCAGATTAATACATTTTTTTGATTGGAAAGCACAATTTGTATAGACCACCGGTATAATGTACAGCACACTGTTGGTAGACTGCCGGTTATTATGGATAGCACATTTGGTAGACCGCCGGTATACGATTAGCAGGAGGTCGAAGGTTCAAACCCATCTTTGCAAAATGTAATTACCAAATGCTCTTATTTCAACAATGCCTATAATTTCAAAAATAGACGATCGCCGTTATCTGCTGCATTTGTATTCTTGTGTCTTATAATGACACGTGTATAGTCCTAATGAGGTAAATCTTATTATGACTGAATTTTACAAATTTGATGTTTGATTTATATGTTAACTAAGTTGGGAATTTTGCACCCAATTTATTGCCGAATTTGTTCAAATTTGGCTTGGAACTATAGCCAAGACGTTTTATACCATAATATATAAAGCTTAGTGCGATAACCGATTTCACTCGAAAACGAAGTGTCCGCAGGCGCCAGGCGGTCGCCTTGCTGCCTTCAAAAAGACCTTCAATTGCGTGACTATTACGTCGCATTAATTTTAAAAATTATGTAGCCGTTATTGCCAGCCAAAAAGAGGCTATTTTCACCGTTTATTTCCTCTTGTTTCGAACTAGATCCGCTCCCATCTGTGAAATTGCTTTCTGCTGTCAACAGTTTTCGATAATACATCCGGCTGGATAAGAAGAGTCTAGCCACTGAGCGATTTGAGAAATTGCGGACCAATCTACCCCTGGGGTAATATTAGCGTGTTATATAAAAACCGCGTAAACGATGTGCGATGTGGTATACGAGAGACTTTTTAACTCTTCCCCTGTATTTTTCTGTATATAACGGCCAATGTTGCAAACCACTCATTCAAACTTCTGTTTCCAAAACGCCTTTTTACCGCAGGCTGCCTTTCACCAGTGTCAATGCAAACAATGATACGTTACTGAAGTACATTCGGGCGCCCAACATTTCCGTTTACAGGTCGTGTTCCAGTTTCGCTTATATTCTGTTGTGAAGAGTAAATACTCTGTTGGTTATAACATGATATGCTGTAGGTAATTGCACAAAGTGTTAAGGTCTATTTGGAAAGCGTTTCGCGTCTACAGATTTACCCGAGGGGTTTTATTCTTTACATCATACATGTAATATAGTTCATGTACCCGGATAGAAAGATAATAGAGAGGGGAAGATAGTACAGTGGGTATCGATTTTCACGGTGACCTGTGGAACACAATGACGTCATCAAATTGGGTCGTGGGGAAGGGCGCCGCTTTCTGTACGTGTAGATAAACGCGCCTTCGCGCGCTACGCAGAATCGCAGATTCTCCAAAAAGACACCTCTATACGCCATGACTTTTGCAATGCGCGTAACATGAACAATATACACCCTAAAAACAGATTGGTTGAACTAACCAACTGATTGGTAGATATGTGTTCAACCAATGATATTGGTCCATTTTAACAAAAATAATGGTCAAAATAGCTAATGATGTTAGTAATTCAAATGGGCACTTTGGGAGACAATCTCATAGAGTCGTGCACAATCTTTATTGTAACCTAACCCGTTTTTACCTGGAGCTTTTTCCACGAAATTTCATATTTATGCTATTTAGACCCAAATCTGTCTTCTCCGAGCAAAAATAACTCCCAAATATCGTTTTGTGGGGTAGCTAGACACTTAGGGAGACACTGAAATGTCTCCCTAAGTGCCACTGTCTCCCAAGTGAATCAAAACTATCGCTAATTTGTCTCCCAAAGTGCCTATTTGGAAGAATTAGTATAACAAATAATATTGGTCAAAATAACCAATATTTCGGAAAAAAATTACCAATATTATTGGTTGGAAACATACCAATCAATTCAAAATAACCAATATTTCGGTTACAAATTTACCAATAATATTGGTTGAACACATACCAATCAATTAGTTATTTGTAACCAATATGTTTCTACATGGTGTAGGTACATGTAAAAATAGGTCTTCATCCATACATCTGCACTTTAAATCCACACCTAAATGTTCAGAAAGCTGATGTACACGCGCTAATTAAGATATATATATATAATAATAATGACCTCCAAAGCTCTTAGACGAAAATCAGGCCATTTATCAATGCGTTTATTGCCTCTTCGATGTGCCAACTCTTGTTTAGTTTATACGGGATTAATTAGGATGTGACAGCGTGATCACCTTTGTTTTATTTTTAGGAGTCCCGAAGGTGTATGTATGGTTATGTTTAGAAGTAGTAGTGACAAGGAATCTATAAAAATGACCCCCAGTTGAAAGCCCGATAAGGTATAACGACCATGTAGAAATGTGCACCTAATTGGTATACACTTGCCACGAAGTTGTTAGGCTGGTAATTCTGTGATTTAGAGCACCATGCTAAAATCGTCTCCTAATAGTGAGGCCGCGTCCGAATCTCTTGTCTATGGCTAATGTCTTGGTGCTCGACCATTACAAATACACGTGAGCAGGCTGACAATAGACGTAGCCGTAGCTCTGGAAGCCCGTTTCGGACACGGCCTAATATACGAACTCGGCCAGCTGCTCGATCAAGTCTTGCTATGGTGATCTTTAAAGAAATCCCGATGATACTGAGAGTATAACAAGATTCAAATTGCCGGGTGTGATTCTTTTTTTTATACAAGTCTGTTCATATTACTGCTCGATCAAGTCTTGCTATATGATCTTTAAAGAAATCCCGATGATATACTGAGAGTATAATAATTGCCTGCTGTGATTTGCTTTTTTTATACAAGTCTGTTCATATTTGGCTTTTTGAGCTCAATTCCAATTCGATTTGATTAAATTAAAGTGGTTGTTTATATTAGATTGTTCATGCTTTTGCACTTTAGGTAGATTTGTGAGTTTATGGATACGTTTCCTCCGAAGCCGTTATTGCGCTGTTGAGCTTAGAGGTCAGGATACACCATTTGCAGATATCGAATTTGTTTTGCAGCCGTATTATTAAGAAATATCTTACTTATTTGAAAGTAAATAATGATTCTATCTAGGCATCCAGCAAAATGATTGCGCTGGATATCCTGTAATTGTAAAAAAAAATGACAGGATCGCCAAACGGCGATCGCGAAAAAAAACCAAGGAGACCGAAAACAACTGCCAGACGCCAGTTAAAAACAAATTTTTCTAGTTTTTTTCTCAACATCATGATTGTAAAACTTTGGACAGGTCAGTTAAACGATATTTACTATAAAATACTACCCCCAAATCCACCCATTCCTGATAATTCAAGCATTTACCAATGGTGTATTATACCTTTAAGAGGGTAACCGCGTTTTGTTGAAATTCATACTGGCAGTATAGACGTTCGCCGGATTTCTCTGTATAATTCAAGGATTGTCTACAGAGAGTGTAACGATTGTTAATTTGTGTAATATTAGTGCTTATTACTTTCTATTATACATAAATAGGACGAGCTTTTTGTCTGTTAATGCATAGAGAAAGGAACAGCCTTTCTCTATGGTTAATGTAACTGTGTGGGTTTTTTTGAACACATTTGAACACTCCCTTGAAACCTTAGCAAGACATTGGAACACTCCATTGAAACCTTAATGACTTCTACAGGGTGTTGAAAGAAAATCAAACGAATTTATACTTTGGAAAACACTCGTATAAACGCTAGCAACTACATCTGCATCAGGTGGATTCGGACGGGTTTATGAATAATTGTTTTGTTTTTACAAAATACTATTTTTTTGAAAAAGCAAGAAATGTGTGAATTAGACTTACCTGCGATAAACCGCAGTGCCGTCAGACTAAATAACAGTACAGCAACCCTTCGTTCCATCGTCATCGCACCTCACAGACCCCGGCTGGGGTAAACAGATCCCGATCACTCGTCAATCCCGTGCCCCGCAAAACAACTGTCTTTCTTTTGATGTCTCTGTTGCAGGATTCTTCGCAAGGCAATTATGTTACCGATGTTTACCCACTCGTTATACCTGCGAAATTTCTACTAATTTCCTTCCACGGCGCGGATCCGATATCTCACAGCACCATCGATCGTAAGTATCGGATGCCCGGGATTGTTAGTATAGGTGAGTGGAGACGTCGAAACCATTAAAACGAGTTCAAGCGGTCGAGGAAAACTTTAAAAAAATGAGACAAATTATCGAGTCCTTCCTCAAATTTAGACTCTATCTGCGTTTTTGATTAACCCACTCCGATCGTCATTTGGGTCTTTCTCAGTGGAAATCTCAGTAGCGTCGTTGTGTTTAGTTTTCCGGTAGGCCCTAACTGTGCCTAAAATAAAACCAGAAAGTTCAGAAGGGGACGCAAATAGGACACTGCGAACATCCGTTTCGTCCACATTCGTCGAGTTCTTTCCCCCTTCAGAAAAGATAATCGATTGTGATTGTGATTCATACGCAACTGTGCCGAACGATCCTTGTACGTTTAAACACACACTGTGGCCATCTCGCTATGATCTATCAGAAGTCCGGAGAGTTGCTGAACAAATCTTCCTCCCAAACCGTTGGTCCATTACAAAGCGTTTGACGCATAACAGAGGGTTTAAAATGAAACGCCGAATGCCAAATTCGTTGAAGGCATATTACACTATAGACGATAGCAAACACGAGTGATGAACTTCGTGACAAACGGACGAAATGAAACGAAACCGTGTTTCGTTTGGATTCGTCGACCGCACAGCGGCACAAGAGAGAGCGTATGAATACCGTATTTCTAACAGATGGTTCTCCGTCCAGAATTCTGTTGTTTTAAGCACGGTACCGGAGACAGAAATGAAATTAAGAGAAACCGAGTTTTGCTGTAGATATTGCACTGACGGCCGACCTTGTGGAAATTCGTTGCCAGATGCGTGTGCTTCCGTGCATGGATATGATGCAGGTCCCGCCCAGCCGTGGAGAAATCGTGAAGTAGTATACCCACCCAAAAAGTGCGCGCGGTTATTATTAAGATCGACCACCTGTTTTGAGCTTTCAGCAAAGAGGGCGCTATATGGGTTTCTCTAAACTCAAGATAACATCGATTGCAAGATTTTTTTCTCCTCGTTTCAAATGCATACAGCTAAATTAACTACGACTTTTCTGGAGAATTTGTGATAAGATGTTGCCGCTAAAAAACATAAATTAAACGATACTCTGAGATCTTAGACACAACACATTACATTCTTAAAGGTAGGATACACCATTTGCAGATATCTTCTTCTTTTTTACTACCAAATTATTAAGAAATGTTTTACTTATTTGAAAGTAAATAATGATTCTAGGCATCCAGAATGATTGCATATCCTGTTAAATTAAATAAAAATTAAAAAAATGCGAAAAAACAGGAACAAGAAAAACAACTGCCCGACGCCGGTTGAAAACGAACGCCGTTCTTTTTTGCTTTTTGGGGGCATCCATACAAGTTCAGACAGGTCGGTTAGACGATATTTACTGTAAAATACAACCCATTTCTGGTAATTCAAGCAATTACCAATATTGTATTATACGACCTTTAAGCCGAGTATTTTTTACGAAAGCCGCTGCATGCGCTTGAATGACCACAAAACCTCTAAGTAATTCATCAGGATATATTTATAGCCAGCTCGCCTCTAAAACAAATTGTGACAATAGCAATGACCTGAATGTAGATGTATAAAAACAAAGGCTATGAATAAAATATGGTATAAGGCCAAATTAGTATTTGTTCGGAGTCTCTATAGTGTAGATGTTTGAATAAACGGTTGCAGCGTGCCTTATAACTACCCTGATTTTAAAAACCTATATAAAATAATAAAAGTAATACAACGGTCGTGTGTTAGTTGATGGGGATTAGAGTTTAATATTCACTGCAGCCAGCCTGGCTCCCGCCGCATTTAGCAGGGTTATCCTAGCAGCGAAAGACGAAATAATCTTTGTCTGTTTTCTGCAATCAAAAAGATTCGACTTTAAAAAAAAAAAATTATTCACTAACTGTAGTATAGTTTTGTAGTATAGTTTTAAGGTTTGCAGTCATTTGGAATTCAACGGTAGATTGGAATGTATAGCTGATTTGATTTTAGGTTTTTTTCTCTCAATTAACGAGTAAGGGTGTTGTTACATGCACGGTAAAATAAATTCCGTAACTACGATCGACAGAAAGTTGCCGTGCAGCGAGATGCTAGAATTCGACTGTTTTGTGGGGTTTTTTTTACGGTCGGACCGCAGTTGTATTTACCGATAACGCGTATTTTTTTTACGGTGAAAGGTTAGACTGTAGAGTGGCATAGTTGACAGTCTTTTCACCGTACAAAATACGGTTTATCGGTAATTACAACTACGGTCGAATACTGCTTCGTCGGTGTCAACTTTTAGGGGACATTATTTCGTTTAAGGTTTATGATGAATTGGACCATCGGTAAGCAAGTTCATTATGCAAGATAGCGGAATTCATATATAACGACACTGGGTGAAAATCAGCGCATGCATAATACAACATCCATCAGAGTGTAGCGCTGGAATTACTAATGCTTGTTGCATGCATCGCGCGCGCCGGCTGTCGTCTCCGGCACTGAAATTCCAAACCACGGGTCAAGGGACTGGACCACAACTTACAGGAGGACTTGAACGGCGGAGATAAAGTCTCCTGCTTCACTCGAACTCGATCGTTTATTGACTAGGTGAACACTCAACAAGAAGAGAATGTCAGTAGCGTGCTTGGTGTCGCATTACCTTAACCTTAACCAGTTGTCTTCTTGTATGTACTATGAGCTAACGGTAAAAAGAAATTGACGTTGGCGGTTGACTTATCATCTGGCGGCAGTCATTTTCAGCAGGGGCACCAACCTCGCGCGCCCGTGTCACGCTTAGGTAGCAAGCGCGCTCCATGCTCCTTCGACCAATATGTATGCCAACATTGAGCATGTTCGTTTGGGCAACTAGATCGACTAGACTTAACCATACCATTATCTATATTGTCACTCGAACGCTCTAGTTGTCACTCGAACGCTATGTGGTTTGACTAGCTAGTCTAACTGGATCAACCTAGCCCCGGCTTATGGTTTCTTAGTCACCGTCGCGAGTTTACGTCACGGTTTCAAGATGGAGGAACAGTTTTGGGGCAAGCTTTGCAAACGTTAACACAAATGTCTCCAATGATGATAACTCTTTGCAACAGATTGCACTAAATTAAGTGAAGAAAATAATAGAAATAAAACAACTTGTTGGTTCATATCAATCGATTGAATGTTTTTGAAAGTACAACGGGCTTCAATTTCTATTTTGTTTTCTCAGTGATTCAGAAATCGGAGGCGAAGCCGAAGACGAAGCAAAGGTTTTAAAAATTCCCCTTGGACAAGTCTGTCTGACAATTTTTGACTTGCGTCACTAGCTACCAGAGTCTGTTTAGAACATTGGATTGGAATTCAGAAATCATTGTGATAAGAAGAAGAGCTGATATCTAAATCTTCATCTCAAATTGTAGAGTCGGTATTAGCTGCGTGGTTCACTGTCCGCTTCGTTTATATTGCAGACAGTTCAGATGCATACAAGGCCCGCAAGGGAGGGGGGGGGGGACCAAGAAAGCAAACGAGAAGAGAGAAACAGATCGGGCCAATTACGAAGACTTGGAGACAATGTTGATGCTGGACCTCTCGCAGGTATCCCTGGGCATATTATGTTTACGGGGATCGATGAATGCGGCGGCAGTGTACACAAGGTGTACAGTCGGGAAGGGACTTGGTGGTTAGCTATAGTGCCAATTTCATGGCGCTGCTAAGCACACAAATTTGCCTATAGCACGAACATTTATTTCTTGGCCAAAACTTACTAACAAACCAAATGTTCATGTATATTGTTTGTAAATGGTATACAGCTGGTTTTTGCTTAGCATCAAAAGCACTTGAGGTTTTGGCTGGTAACTTGTTCTTACTGAACAATACTTGTTTTCTGCTTGAGGTGTGCTTGGCAGCTCTATGGAATGGCCCCAGCGATACTGTGAAATGGATAGGTAACGCAGGATGGCCCGATAGAGAACTCGATACTTTATAAACCGGCTGGATCATGCCAACACACACGATTGGTTTCTATGCAAAGAAGCTTACCCCAGAGAGGGGAAAAAACTAGAATCTCTTACCCTCGGGTCCTCTGACATATCCATTTTTAAAGGTGAACAGCGTGGGTTAAATTTCACGAGGAGGCATTTCGCTCCGAGCTCATTATATTGGCGAGCACATTCTTTTACGTCAATAATTCAAGACTTCACCTCGGCTGCCATTAAACACTGCCCGAATATCGCATTAAGGGTATATGCAGAGTCATATGCCCGTGGAATGTGTCGGTGCACTCATGGCGTTACATGGTTAACTAATTTAAATACTAGGTCTACTCTGCTTGCAAAATAGGCCAGCGAGATTCTTGCAGCCTGGTGAGGTAAAATCGTCGGAAAAAACAACACAGCAACCAGTATAATTTCAGAAGCTCGGTACATGGGTATTGCTATGCTGTTATACATGTCTGAAGTCTACTTGCCAAATATATGGAATTTGTTTTCCTTTCATTTTTATGTCAACAAAACTGCTAATGGAACAGCGGACTAAATTTTGTATTGTAATATTTGCAAGTAACAAAAAATAGGTGATGAAAACAACCTTGCTTGAATGAAGGTTTATGACCGTATAGTCAACAACAATCCGTATAGATTGTGATTTCTTTTTTAATGCTTTTGGCGCAGAAAGCTTTATATAGGGAGATTAAATTTGCAAGCTTTGGAAACGTGAATGTTCTTGTTGAATTCATTCAAACCTACGGGCTATTGTACGTAGTGACGACGCCAGAAGAGACTGTTTCGCAATTAATTGCAGCTCGCCTTTTTGTTTCGCCATTCGAAGGGGAAAATGAGCATGCTATACAATTTCAAAATCTACAGTTGGTTGTTTTTGGTCGAGCCACCGAACTTTTTATTTTTCGCTGGTGCAGACCGAAGGTGACTAGACGGACCAGATCATGCACTATTGCAAGAGTACATGTACTCGGTGGTTCATCACCGTTTGGTTGGAGAGCTTTTTTCCCCTCTTTCCTGATAGGCTGCCCTTCTTAATTTCAGCCTTCCATGGCAAGATTGACCAGCGCTGTCCCGGACCGACCGGTCAGATGTCAGGCGTGCCGTGCCACCTGCCTTAGTATCATTGGCATCTATATCTATGTACGTACATGTCCCCGCGCCACCCAACCGCACAGCATGTTAGCATTAACCTGCCATATCCTTCTTCTTTTTCTATTAAAACACAATTTTTCATTAAGTTCTGATGTACCTGTCACCGTAGCTATACATCTTATGATCTTAATCAACCCTGGTGGTTTCGCCTCACGGTCTAACTACCATGCGTTCCTTCTGGGAATCTTTTAAGCGGGTCGTGGCAAGTCAGTGTACCCTAAGACTTCTTCGTTTTTCATCATCATCATCTAATGGTGTGTCCATGCATGGAGTCCGTAGTTTTATAGAGATTTCATCCTCGCTCGGCCGGTCCCGAGAGAAATTGACTTACAAAGCGGTCTGCCGCAACCGTTCTTCCCTTATATCACAGTTAACCACGAGCGACGGTGCGTGAAGCAAGGAACGCTCATCATCCGCGTTCATCATAAGTTGATCTGTGGGTTACGCGGGTCTTTCCCACTTGAACAAAATACTGTCAACAGCGTTTGCGAGCGATTTTGAGATATTGCCGAAAATCTGGAGGGGTTATGTCTACGCAGGAAGAATAATCTGCATTGGAATACACAATCTGAGAAACGTCACTACAGTAACGCTTCTCAGATTCAATTTTTTTGGGGATAAAAAGTAATATCTTTTCCCATAACCGCAGTACTTCGAAGTGAACAGTTTCTAAAAATGCATTATACTATCCAAAGCTGCTGTACTTCTTACCGAGTAAGTTTGTATTGCCATTAATTTTTGGAGTAATTACCTAACGTATACGATCCCTTTAAATAATATAACGATTGGCATACAAAGCTTCCTATTATGTCGTTAATTTAGACAAGTTATGAGAAGAACAAAAACTGTGTGGATTTATATGTAACTCTCCAAAAAAAAGGTCCTAGCTCTTAAATTAATCTCCGTGTATAACATCCGTCTAAACTCTGCGCGTTAAATGGCACAACTGCCGCGACAAAACAACGGAAATATTAGTTCAGCCGGCGCCAACACCGGCAGAAAATTGAATATAAAACAATTATGGTAGAACGCTGAGCAATAACAGACGCCGTGCTTTACACAGGTTGTGTTTTCACAGCATTGTTCCCAGCACATCGGTAGGTACGCATCAAAAAGCTTCTTTGTCAAAAGCATTTAAGATTTTTTTCAATTTTGAAACAAGCTGGACCAGAACTGCATACGACACATTACAAACTCTTGCTCACGAAGAATATGTGACCCAGCACGAGTAAATGAGACACTTTGAGACAAAAATGAAAATAGAGATTTTGATTTCATCATTTAAAGCTAAACAAGCTTTAAATGATAAACAAGCTTTAAATGATGAAATAAAAATCTCAATTTTCATTTTTGCCTCAAAGTGTCTCATTTACTCGTGCTGGGTCACATAACAGTTCTTCAACTACCATCCCATCTTAACTGCAACCCCCCCCCCCCCCCCCCCAGGTTATTACAAAACCAATTACATGTATATTTTTTCGTCGTACCTCTTGGACTATATTCAAGAGGAAGCCGTTTTTGGTTGTATTCCCTAAATGTATTTTAGAAATTATGAGCTGCTAAGCACACAACTTTTGCTTAGCAAGAAAATTATTTCTTGCCCAAAACTTACTCACAAACCAAATGTTCAGGTGTATTGTTTGTAAGTGGTATTCAGCTGGTTTTTACTTAGCATGAAAAGCATGGAGATTTGGCTGGTAATCTGTTTTTACTGAGCAATTTTTTTTCTTCTGCTAAGCAAACTGTTGAATGAGATGATGCCAGACTTGTTTTGCATTCTATCCTCACTTTTAATAACATGTTTAATCACAAATTTTAAATTATTCACCATTATAAGACTGGTAATAATTTCTAATTAACTTTAGGTCATTGCTTTCATTTGTATTCTCAAGTTCCAAAAATGAATATTTTTACCTCATTTTCAATATAATATGGTTGACTCGTGAATAAAGCCCATACTCGGCCAAATACCATATCTGAATCGCTACTGTTTTTTAAATTACTTTGCACTTATCCTTGGTCAGCACCGTAAGGAAGATGTTCAATTGACTTGCTAAAAATACTCTCCACGAACATTTTGGGGGATAATGGCGGATAGTATTGAAGCAGACGTGCTGATCATTACCACCAATTATTTTAACCGTACGCCTATGGGTTTTACGATCAAGGCATTATGGCCTATTTCTATATGGTTCTCATATTTTTGTGCCGGCTTGTAGTTGGGCAGGTGGGTCAAAACCAAAGTAAAAACGTGAACGAATCAAAAAATTGCGGTTCCACCTGAATAGATGGCTAAATTAAAATGATGAGAAGTGTGTATTATCTCTAGTTTTGTTTATTGTGAGTTTATTATGATTTGATATCACTCCCGGATTTCACTGCAGACAAATAAACCATTTTTGACAAGATGCAGTTGACTTGGGTTATATCTGTCCGTAGCGGCACACGAACGTTGTAGCTGTAGTGGCAGTAATGAAGGTATACTATAGACACCTATGATGACAGGCGACAAAATGCATCTTTTCATCTTCTGAGATTCCATATGTTGTTGTATTGTTGTACCCATCAGCTTTCAAATAACACAGAGCCGGATTTTGTGAATTTACTATTAATGTTTTTATTATTTGCTATTTTTTGTGTGAATAGGGGTTCCAGATTGTCTTAGGTCGGGAAGGCCAGAATAGGGTCGGTCTGAAATGAGAACCGCAGAAATAAAAAGGGACGCCCTAATATTGTTATATTATCGGGAGGATGGTATAGGCTGTGGTACTATGATGTATATTGGCCTGGCATAATGAGATGGTACATGTATATACTTATTATTGCCCTATACTTATGCCATGTTTATAGACTGATCTATCTGCCCGTGCCGTCGGAGATTGTACATGTATGTATACACTGTCAACATGTTAGTCAAAATACCGTGAATTAGTCATTTGAGGCATCATTTGAACAGACATTAGTTAAAATGATGCCTCATGGCTAATTTACGTTATTTTGACTAATATATGTCGACAGTGTATCATAATGATATAGATTTGTAATGACTCACTGGATTTGTTTACTCGAGTCGAGTCGAGTCATTAGGTCAAGAAGGTCGAGTCGCAGTGTGTACCCTAACTGACTATAGCAAGCACTGGGACTCGAACCCCGGCCATCACACGGAGTGCATTCGCTGGGGGTATTCACCACCATACCACCCACCAACCTGTGGCACGCAAGCAAGCTGGATACCTTCCAAGTGGAACATTGACCCTGGGGGGCATCGGTCACAGAGCAAGCCCGAGCCCGTCCCAAGCCGGCCACTCACTCAATCCCCTCAGCGAATCCACGCAGAGCGATATATTGGTCTTTCCTTATTAATTCAATCAGTACGGGGGCCCGGCGCATGCCGTCCGACAGGCGGGCGAATTAGCTCGATCCATCGGGCTGTCGTTCCGAATTAGCATCGCTAATTCTTACGGAGCTTGTTTGGAATCCTCGTATATATCTCCCTTTGCATTAACCGATCGCTTCGTTGCGATACATATCGGCAACTATAGAGGGCTTGGCTGATTGGGTACGGGCAAAGCCGAAAGGAGAGAATTGTTTACAGTTAGACCATGGTTACTTAGACAAAACTAGCCATCCTGCAGGCGCGGCGAACGGTTTATTAGGGGCCAAGGAACCACTAACCGGTGGCGACGGCCATTAGCAATTCGGCAATAGGGGGCGCCCTTTTATATGCTTTTCCTCAAATTGGTGAACGTGGAGCTAGCATGGTGCATCATGCATACCGATGGTGAAATGAACGTTTTGAGAAAAAATGGCGAGATTATCGAAGCTAATGCTCCAACCCTTCGTGCTACATAATTATGCCGAACCTTCGTCCAAGCGTAATGAATATCTGCGTATATGTCAGAGACAAATATGTGGTAACTTTAGCGCTACGTCTTTGCAGATTATACGAATTGAAATAAATCTTGCAATAAAATGAATAACAAAATGTATACTAACATCAGAATAAAAAAAGAGATATGAGATGTTCCGGAGTATAGTTAAAATGAACAGGGTATTTATGTTACACTGTAAAAGAAATAGACCTACCCTTTTGTACCATTCCCACTGGAAAGGGAACAGCACGTCGTTATGGAAGACAGGCGGAATAAATTGCTGCATGAAGATTTACTACTGACAGTGAAGATGGAGGACCGAGTATTTCTCTTATTACGAACGGGTCAAACTCGTATAAATTAATATAACAGTTATTTCCCCTGTCATACATTTAGACGGACAGACGAGAGAGGATTTAAGTGTAAGAATATGGACCATTCGATGTTGATACGCGTACGGGATGCGGCTCGAAAAAAACCGTCTATTAAATTACCATTTTGCGTTATTTGTCATCTTGTACACTGTCTTCAATTTACATCTCATCTCAAAATGTTGAAATGTACAATGTAAAACTGATGAAATTATCACACAAAATGGCGATTTAATAGGCGATTCTTTTCTCATGCCGCATATGCGTATCTCGTGTGCGTATCAAATCTAATGATCCCTAATAAATACATCTTGCCGAACAGATACTTGGCAGCACAGTTTATCGCATCTTGACCTCGATAATCTGATATTCAGACAGTGCTTCTATCGCGTCATCCGTAACTATAGCACCCACTGCTATAACACATGAAAAATATGGCAGTCAAACAGGCCTTGAAGCTCAGTGGCTGCTACATTCATCTAAGCCATCCAAACACTCCATCGCTGAATTGACTCCAAATCGATAATACGGTTATTCACAACTTCAGGCCAATACATAACTCAGTCGATGGTTAGCTCAGGATGATGATATCAAATCATTTACCAGCGATAACAAAAATGGCATTTTGACGACATTTTAACGACATTTGAATAGCAGTGTCAATATAGACATGACAATCGGAATGAAAACCGACGGGCGGCGAAAATCATGAAAGCCATCGAGACCTTTGAGTGACTTTGGTTTAATGATGCCAAACGCTGCGAACAAACATGACAGCGTGATGGATTTGGCGACTGTGCTGGTGTTTTTCGCGATCTCAGTTCCACAATGATTAAACTCGTGTGACGTGAGGGCATCAAAAATATATTAGGGACCATTAAATTTGATACGCGTACGGGATACGTACGCCGTTTTGCGTTATAATTTCCTCAGTCTTACATTATATATTTCAACATTTGATATAAGAAGTGAATTGCCGGTAGTGTAACAGAAGATGTAACATTAACCGCCTAAGTATTCTGTACGGATATCAAATCAGTATTTTGGTGTGACTCGACCAGCCGTAAAAAAAACACGGTAGAATTGTGGTACTATTTGCTGTACGACGTTCGACCGTAAAATCCTAAGGTCATCATTATAGATACATCTATTTTACTGGAAAATCTTTGTCAAATTAGGGATGGACCGAGATTGGTTTGTTGCAGTGACAGAAATATATAAGCAAATACTACACATGTAACTATATACGTCAACTCTATCTTCTCAAAACAATTAAAGTCGTCGTATATTAAAAATGGTTCATGTCATCGACAATGCTTAATTAGTTTATCACTCGTGAATGCTCTTACGGTCAATTAAGATTTTTGTCAATTCCTTATAATAAATAAATACTTTGAATCAAAATGAAGGCAAACCATAAACAGTTTCTGACAGTCTGAACACAAAGAGACAGTCAACCGAAGCAGCCGCACCAACGAACCCTATCGTTTTCCGGAGTACGGTGCATGTATAGCCGACGTGTCACGTACACAGCTAATCCATCAAATCCTGCCGGAAACGGCACGGCAAACGTGAGCCCGGCCGCGAGGGAAGCGCAATAGTTTTAGTTCATTTAACCACGGAGGTATTCCTCCGTGATTTAACCAATACGACATCAGATTTAATTTTCTTGGAATATATACAGCATTCACAGAACTAACATTTCGTCCAGCACCGTTCTTCAAATTCTGAGTAGTTTTGCTGCTTGAAACGATCAAAATGCACAACTGGCAATGGTATACTATAAAGGTTCATAGGTCAAAGTGAGTCCAGCACCAAAACGCCCAGCGCTATGGAAGGCACAAACCCCATTCATGCGATATAGTCACTGCGCGGCACGTGTATTTTCTTGTCTCTCCAGCTAATACCTGAAGCATCTTTCCATTGCTCTAATTATATTTGCCTTCTGGCGTCGTGAATTCTCGAAGTAATGTAATTAAAACAATGGCCAGCTGGCGACCTGTCCGCTGCACTTAATCAAACGGAGCAATGATTTGTAACATTTTCCTCTCTTTAATACCATGTACCAGACCACTTGTATCGGGGAAATAATTCATTACATTTGACGGCTGTTATGAGTTCTGTTGCGATAATGTATCAAGACAGTGTGTGATATGAAATTGTCACATAGCCCTAATATGTTAATACCGGTTTAGACAGGAGTTTTAAAGTCGAACCCGACCCAAATGAGTGAATTGAATCCGCCAAAAGTCCGATATCAAAAAGATCGACTACTCGAGTCTGAGTCGACAGCACGACTCGGAATCGACTTGATTCTAGTTTGGTTCGGTGCAACTCTGGAACGCCTGTCTTAATTGGGTGTAAGACAATGTGACACGAGCAATAGTTATATATCGCCCAATTATAATCAATTATTAAAGAGATGAGCACATCTGTTGTGAATTCGTTGCTATAAAGGGAATAATTATGCACTGGGCGAGTTTTAAACAAGCACCTTTAAAGCCGGCTGAGCTAGGGCATAGCGGTGATAATGGCCGAAGCCAAATTCAGACCAATATTTCTACTGCGCATGCCGAGTGACGGTTCAACCAATAAAAGGCTAAAAGGGGGCAGATTTTATATAGGAGTCCCTATTTTATGCAAACACGTGTTTAGTTGGAGTTTTATCACCCGTCAAAAACCACCCTATAGGAATGGGTAAACTATGGTGGCCCTGAAGGGACATAGCCGGTCGTGAATATTTTTGGCAACCTCGTGAATACATTTTGCTACGACGTGAATTTAGTTCACAGCTAGTCGTAAAAATATTCACGACGTCGCGAACATAACTATCACGACGTCGCAAACATAATTATTCACGACGTCACAAACAAATATTCACGACTAGTCGCGGTCGCAAAAAAATTATTCACGACCGGTTTTGTCCGTTCAGGGCTACCATAATAAACTGCCCTTGGGTACCTATAAATACTAGATCAAAAGAAGAACCTGTGAAATATTACCGTGCGACTCATCACTGAGTCTGTTTTGGAATAACAGATCACGGTGTGCGCAGCTCTGTTGTTTTTGAAAATAAATCTAATATCGATCACTGAGATAGTTTTCAAGGCCTAGGCCTATATAGTTTATGGCTGATATAGTTGTCAACCGCCGAGCCCTTTTTTGAACTACAGCAAATTGAGTTGCATAACTACTGAGTAAAACCCGCGGATACATTATGCATTGACAAAACAGCTTTCTGTGGGATCAGGCAGCGTAATTGCAGTCGCGTTCAGTTACTCGGTCCGGCGTTTCTAAAATCCAAGTCTTGGAAACCAAAACCCACGGGGTATTTATATTCTGTAATTAAGTTGCCGGCATCACACCTTCGAAAATGAAACTTCGGGGCTATAGTTTACTTCGGTTTCTCAACTCCCTTGTATATAAACTACCTCGTGATTTGTTGAAGAAGAAAAAACAGTATCAGACGACTGTAGTATCTTCCCTTGGGGTGTTGGCTGTCGACCTTTTGTTCTAATACTGATATACCAAAATCAAATTGAGGTCCATTTCCCAAATCCCGAGGAAATGAAATCCTAAAGGAAATGAAGAGGATGGTTTTGGGTTTTATTAGGTCACATCCTCACGGTGGTGTAATGGTACCTCTCTCTTATCGTGCATATATTTTTGGGGGCACTTACTGAATGAAGAAATAAATCTGCCTGAAAAGACAGCATTTTCTTTAATTCTCAATGCATGTTTTGGATGATTATTATACCATAATAGGTCGAGAGCCAAATCCTTTTGCCACACAAGATGACAAATATCGTGTTTTAAAGGAAAACATTGATTTTATTTCAGGGGAAAATGTATTTGAAGGCTTTGCATGCAAGCAGCCACGTTCCTTTTGGTGGGTTGAAACCGTTCCCCCTATGACGCGCGTTTGTTCCTTTAAGGCCACTTTCAGCACCATCCGTTCCATCATGCAAATGTGTTCCCTTCAGGCTTAATACACAGTTCATCTTTCACAATACTTCGCCGTACTGGGAATACAAGATGCTTTACACGTCTTGCTCCACAGGCATTGTAATTCCATACACCTTACCAAAAGATGCTTTATAATATATAGTCGCCACTTCATATAAATCCTGCATCTCGTTCACACCTATATTCTCTTGGGCACCTTTGGCGGTCATTACTGAAGAACACCTTTCCACCCAGCTAGCTGCGCACGTAAAACTTAGTCTTAACATTATTTTCGTTTTCTCGGTAATTGCTGGGAAAGATTTAAATTAATATATTGAATAGAGGGTTGAAGCACTGTTTGTTTTCAACCCTCGTTTGTAATTTGTATTGGCGTTGTGATGATGAATCGTGTTTACCGGTTGAGTAGTCATGCAAATGGAGCCGCGGATTAGTCTTGGTTGCAAGACGTACTATAGCCGCAATGCAGCGCGCACATGCCGTCGATGCGGGCGCCCTCTAACGTACGCCAAAAACCAATGCGTAAGCGTTATTATTCTGTTGACCTTTCTGTTGAATTAGTATATCGTCACTGTCACCACGAAGTAACACTAATGTCACGTGATACGCGCGACCCACTTCTGGCGTTTTCACAAAAGTAACGACGGTAACTTTGCGTTACTTCAAGAAAGGCTGCCGCCAGGAGCCAGTGGATTGCGCGTTTCCCGTGACATTAGTGTTATAAATATTCTGGTGATTACGAGAGGTCACGCGCTGTTCAAACGTGAGTTAGCCAAGACGTCGTATTGCGTATAGCACTCAGCAGAATGGTTTTTGGCGGACGTCCGCATCGACGGCCTATGCGCGCTGCATCGTAAACGGATCGCATACGGTGGCTAGTGACGTCTTGCAACCAAGACTAGCCGCGGATGAGCCGACAAATTATGCATGCACTGCACTTTTACTATCGATTGAAGTTTCTGGATGAACTGAAGTTTTAGATGATTGTCAACTGAGTTGTAACTAAAACGCTGAGGTGATGAATAACTCTTACAATTAGTGTGCCAGGTACGTACTACGTATAGTGGATGATAGGTAGGTGTGGACGATTATAACCTGTGTCCAATTTGCGTAAGCCCAACAAAACGTACTTTGTAAAACCAGCTTACCAGCCATAACTTAAGTCCATTGCATGTACCTATTGTTTGTGGTGTTTTGCATAACAATCACATGGAATTTAATTTTCGGAACAACTACAGAATATATAGCGGAATCGTTTTGCTGAATGCCTAGAATGAAAATTTACTTTTAAGTTTATAAGATAGCCTATTTCTTAAAAATTCGGTAGTCCAAATCTTCGTTATCGGCAAAATAATGGTGTATCCGCTACCTTTAAAAAAATGAAACAAGATAGATAAACATTTAATCAGTAGCTTTGGCGCCTTAGGCGGGATATTCGATGTCCCACTATTTCCTTAGAACTGAGCTTGTATAGCTAGATGGCTTTGGCCATGTTCGAATTGTTGGCTTTGGCTCTGACCTCGGCCGTTGCAATGCTGTTGCCAAAGACCGACGACCACCTATAGCAACGGCATATCAACAGCCGAAGTCACAGCCAAAGCCAGCAATTAGGATACGGACTTACTTTACTCTCTCTCAAATTCACAGACGCACGGCACGGTAGGTGAAAACAAATATATTCAAGGCGACACTTTCTTGTTTTGCCCCATAATTTAATCATCAATCTACTGTAGACTGACATTGCCAAAGTACAGACACACGTGTCCCTGCCTTGCCTCGGATGAAATAATGCCGGTTATTCCAGTTTCACGGCTCACAGGTGTTTTAAATTGAGTTGACTGGGCAGGCGCGCTGTGTGCACCTGTTTGACCTGTGCCACTGATCTATTATCTATCGCGGAGAGCTTAGGGAATGTGACATAACAAGTGAAAGTTTTCATTTGTATTTACATTTTTCTAGCTGATGGCTTTCGGGCATACACAGTGGGTGATTATTTTATTTTTTAAATTTTCTTTCGGCTTATGAAAATTAAGTTCTTGCCAATTTCTACGAATTTCTAATGTCTCAACTTGAACAACAGCTCGGAAGCTGCACTCGTTTTAGGGGCTCTCTGTGCGAGAGGGGGCGCACTAACATTTTCACCGCTGGTTTTCACCGTCACCGCGCACATTATCACTGAGAATTAATGCCAGCAGAGGGCGCCCTAACATCGACTGTCAGCTGCGCTAAGCTTTGCGAACGGGTATTATTATTTATTCGGCCAAATTACAAACACACAAGCAAATCCACAAAATAAACTGTATTAACTATATACAAAACAACCCAATTATAGCTGGCCAGGATTGATTAAAAGTATAATAAAACACTATGACTCGAAAGCCTGTCAATCTTTACTCGAATGGTAACATAAAATATATACATATAATCATGGATGATATAACCCAGGTAAATATTGTAAAAATAAAAACTAGAAATATCAATAACAGTTTGATTCAATGATATTAAGAGTGAAACAAATTTACAAGTTTACAAACCGGCAAACACACAAACACATTGACAAACAGCCCAACAAACACCCCGACAAACAAACAAACAAACAAACAAACAACTCCCCAACACAGAACACCCAACAAACAAACAACAAACAAACAGATATCCCAATAAAGTAAAAGAGAAAACAAAATTCCACAAACATAAAAAACAACAAAATATGATGCAACAGTCAAAAAGTGCAACAGTCAAACAAGTTAATAAAAATAAATAAAAGAATGAGCTATGAGCTGGTTGTAGTTAAGCGATTTATTATAATATTCAAACTATCATCGATTATAAGTTTCAGTGGAAATTGTAAGACTTTTAAAAACAGCTGTTCTTCGTTCCAAAAACGGTGGCCAGTAGTTCGAAATTGAACTGTTCATGTTCTCACCAACTGCACGTTGTAATTCAGCATACAGATGGCCACGACATGATTGACACGACTGAGTGTTATCCATCATCGCTATGTATACGTTCGGCCTTGTCCGAATATCTCGTCTATGGCTATTGTGTGGGTGTTCGCCCCATTACCACTACGCGTGAGTATGAGTAGCCGTAGCTCTGGAAGCCCGTTTTGGACACGACCGGCCCGGCCATTACATCTTGATCGCTTTCGCAACGGTGAACAGTCCAACATGGCCAACCGGCAGCAGCCGATTTTACCCTTATCTCAGAGGTATGCAAACGGTGTCCCCGTACCCGAAAAACGATTCAGTTTACGGACTTCAGAGAAGTATTTCGTCTACTTGATAGTGTTGGTGTTCATCAGCCTTTGTTACAGCGCCTTATTTCTGCTCCCCGAACTGCGGACTCGAACCACGTACGTGGACGCGCCTGAAAAGATGTTCCAACACAGCGTGGACTTGCCCGGGGGAAATAAAGGGGGCGTTGTAGGGCACAATCCCTTGGACAAAACGGGGGAGGATATACATGGCTTTGAAGACAAAAAGAAATTTAGGTTACAGTTGCGGCTAGACGAAACTCTACAGCGGGCTCAGAATGCCCTAAAGCATGTAAACGCTCACGCTGCTGGCATGATGGGTAAGGAAATTGATAACGTTAAAGAGAGGGCCGGAGAAAATGCCCCGAAAGACGACAAGTTACGTGTGGATGTCATCCAGGATAAGCAGAAAGACGTGAAAAAAGAAATCGATCAGGATAAAGAGAAGTTTTTAGCGAAGCAGAAAGAGGAAGACGCCAAACGGAAAGAAGAGCAAAAGGAGACGGATTTGAAGAAGGCAGAGGGACACTTTGAAGGTGTGAATCTGCCGGACGGGGAACCAGACGATGAGGAATCTAAGACACGAAGGAATGCCGTTCGAGAGGTTTGTACATTTGGGAACCACTGGAAATTGTGTAAATTTCACCATTTCAGTGCAAGGAATAGTTGATGAAAGAGAGTGGGCCTTAAACTGCAGTGATGTACATTTCTTGCAACGCAGTTACGACAGTCGTAACGCATTCGTTACTTCTATTGTTCATTGTCTTTACGGCAATACAACATTGATGACCATTTTTTATCTATAATCACCCTATAATCAGACTTTCTGATTTGGTATTTGTTATTGATACGAGCAGAGGCCCTGCAGTGTATTTAAAGGCCGTGGCTATTCTTACGTGACCGTAAACCTACGTACTTTTGCTATTTTTACGTGAGTTCTGGTTGCGCATGCGCAGTCCCTAGTTAATTGTATACCGTCCCTAGTTTTCCGTATACACGACTTTTATACCTTTTTCTATTATAAGACCCTATCTAGATGAGATTATTAACCAATAATTTTGGTTAACCAGTTCGCGCCGGATGACGAATATAAACGCAAAAATTTCCCCAAATTCAAAACGGATGACGAATATATACGCCAAGTTCAAGTTCGGAAATGTATGTCAGCAGCGCGCAAGGCCGGAAATGCGTGGGTGTGCTACCCAGCACTATAGGCCTGAACACGCTTCGGATCGAGTTTCGTTAAAAATAATCCCGCCCGTCGGCTCGGCGATGTTAAAATAATCCCGGCGCGAACTGGTTAATAGAAAAAGGTATAAAAGTCGTGTATATGAAAAACTAGGGACTGTATACAAATAACAAGGGATTGTATCCATTTATTTTGGTGAATTATGGATGTCAACCGCCGTTGGTCTTCATACGTTCCGCGCGTATTGAATTTCCCTTGCCTGTGTCGGGAACCAGTTATATCACGTAAAAATAGTAGGGATATGTCACGTAAAAATAGCCACATTGTTATTTAAAATACTTCCAATAAACTTTTAAAAAAGGAACTTGCGTGAGAAAGTGTTTTATAAATTGTAATCTGTGTAATGTTTAGTGCATACAGTGCGACCATCGGTGGAACTGTGGGGGCCAACTAGGGGGAAGGGGGGGGGGGGGGGTGCACCTATTTTTCATTAGTTGAGGGGGGATATGCCCACCACATCCCCTGCTGAGCACTGTTACTACATGTAGTTCATTACGTATGTCCCTGTAGTACACGTACATGTTTGTACCCTTTCAATGTACATAATTTCTGAGGATCTGAGGTTAAAAACAATTACACAATAAACATGATAATTTAGCCGTTTATAATTGAAACTTGATGCTACATACAGCACTTAGGTTCACGCGTACTATTTTGCTTCGTAGAATCAACGTAACTGCATACACCATATATGTACACTATGTCCTTGACAGTTTCATAGCGTTCTGCATGGAGTACTGTTGATAATGTTGGCACGTCTGCAACGATTCATTTGGATCACAAATCAAGTAATAACACTCGTTAAAACTTAAGGAGTCCCTAATGGTCTCCTAAAGGATCGGCGTTGGCCGCCTGGACCTGGTTTAAATTGATTCCATGGAGGAAGGATGTTGTTTCCAAGGAGGGTCATCTCTAATGGGATATTAAAATAAACATCCACATCAAAGTCAGGAAATCGAGGAAATGTCCTCAATGTGGTTCTTATAAAGCTATCATTTTGTAGTGACGGACACGTCTTCAAAATGCCGGTAATATCATATGGGAAAAAGGGATAACTTGAATTTATTCAGCAGACTGATGACCATTGGTTCAGTCCTTCAAAATCCTCGCTGGTAATGGGTTTGAGGCAGTGCTGATGAATATTCAGGAGCATTGAGGACGAAATTGAGCATATAATGCAGCACCAGCGCTCAGTTATGCATGGCTGAACATAAACAATGCTGGGTACAGCCCACGAACTCGGCACAATGCAACTTGGGTCATAGACTGCAATATGGAAACTTCCATGTGATAGTGATATTAACCTGTTGACTGCCGACTAGGAGTATAGTCTTAGTAACAGGTGTACCGGATTCTGCCACTACGAGTATCCTCGTAGAAAATGAAAGGTGTTTGTATTGTAAATTGAATACACTGGCACCACTGATAACGCAACAAATACGCTGCTGGCAGTGTTGAGGACATACTATCAAATGTAAAACATTCCTGGTTTTTTGGTTTTTTTAAGTACTATTACATGTATGTATGTGCGCATACGTACAATGCTTGGCAAATGGGGCGCCCTGTGAAATTATGCCCGGCGCTCAACGTGTTAAAGGTCAAGTTCAAGTTCTAAAGGTCAAGTTCTAAAATATATTAATCGCGAAAGTAGACAAGACCTGTGGTTTGAGAACCATCTTTGGTTGTTTTTTTTTGTTTCTTTTCACGCAGATGATGCTACACGCCTGGAAGGGCTATGAGAAATACGCCTGGGGAGCCAACGAGCTCAAACCCATCTCGCACGTGGGTCACTCGGCGAGTATCTTTGGTCGCTCGTCGGTCGGGGCGACTATCATCGACGGCATGGACACGCTGTACATCATGGGTCTGAAGGATGAATTCTTGAAGGCCCGGACGTACGTGGCCCACGATTTCCACTTCTCTGCCGTAAGTTGTAAAATACTGGAGTGCAATTCATGCACAAGTAGCCTTCGGCGTGCGTGGCTACCCGGACGCGTGATGCGCGCGCCCAAAATGTTGGGGGGAAAAAAAGCCCATCACGCTAGTCTTTTTTTCGTGCAGCATTTTCGGGGCGGGTTACCGGACAGGTGTCCACCGGACACGTGTCCACCGGACAGGTGTCCACCGGACAGGTGTCCACCAATTTAAAGGGATCGTATATACGTTTGGTAATTACTCCAAACATTAATGGCAATACAAAACTTACTTGGTAAGAAGTACAGCAGCTTTGGATAGTATAATGTATTTTTAGAAACTTTTCACTTCAAAGTACTGCGGTTATGGAAAAAGATATCACTTTTTATCCCCAAAGATTTGAATCTGAGAAGCGTTATGCTGCAGTGACGTTTCTCAGATTGTGTATTCCAATGCAGATTATTCTTTCTGCGTGAACATAACCACTCCAGATTTTCGGCAATATCTCAAAATTGCTACCACCTTTTGAAATACATGTTAGTTTTATGGTATATATCTAAACTATATATGATTGAAACAAACAGTGTGTTCCAATTACCAAACCTATACGATCCCTTTAATAATGCGGTAGTAAAATGTTTTGATATCTGCAAATGGTGTATCTAAGCCGTGTATCCATTCCTACATGTACCTTTAAACATCCACTGATCCAGCTAATGCAGAATTTGTTGCAACCACCCATCACAAATTTGTTGAGTGCCATATGGTGCATCTGCTTGTAATCAGGTTTTTTTTTCCTCTGTTTTATTCTAATATTCCATACTTTCCATTCCCTACAAATGTATTGCCTTTGGTAATTGTCCATTTTAATTAATTTTTATTGTAATCTTTCCCCATTGTGCATTTTGCACTACACAAACCTTTTTTTGTTTGTTCAGCGGCATATTAGTAATTGCTTTTTTTTCTCTGGGTGGGGGGAGGTTGTTTGGTCAGGAAAAATATTTACCTGCAATAAAAAAATGGCATTTGTGTAAAAAAAAAAAAAAAAAATTCAAACAACTGGATTAATTGAACGATATTTACAATGTTGATTTGCTCCAAAAAAATATAAGGAGAGTACAAATTAAAAAAATCCAAAGTTAATTTTGTGTGAAATCATGAAGACCATAGGTACATTGTACTTGTAGAGGAAACAATATTTCCCTGAAATTATAACATGAGAATAAATATCGCTGTTCTGTGTGTTTTTGTTTGTTCTTCAGACGGCCGACCTTTCTGTGTTTGAAGTCAACATCCGTTTCGTTGGTGGCATGTTATCTGCTTATGCCCTTACCGGTGATGAGGTGTGTAACATGTACATGAATGTCATCTATAGTGTGCCCCGTGCACAAGTACAAGTACCTCTTCAGCGAAGAGAAAAAAAGAATTGGGGACTCCATATCCACCTGTTGCTACCTATTCAGTTTTCAGTCTCGGAAGCAAACCTCAAGAACGATGAATTGAACGTGCCGCCTATGTTGAAATCTGTAGACTACTGGATGATAAAAGTTATATAAGTTACAAAACCTCTCAGTGTCTTGAATTGACACGGAGTCTCAGCCTGTTTTGACCATTTATTTTCACTTAAAAATTGAGAATATTTACTACGAAATCAACAAACCAGTATGTGAATGTAAAATCATAAAAATCTAACTGGAACGAAAATATTACAAAAAGAATTTGTTCTTTTCAAGTAAGTACATGTACTACATACCATAGACTATACCTTGCTTTACTTATTCGTTTTTTGAGATGCAGCAATTTTGTTATTTATTTATTTATGTATTTTTTGTTATGTGTTTTTGTATTGGCTTAAACAAAATAGGCTATCAAAAAATGCTGTCAATGTGTTCCATACTCTTAATTAATTTCTACGTCTGTAAGTAACCCATTGGACTTTATTAAAAAGCAATATTGTTTGGTCTGTTTTTGCCCCTTCCTTTGCAGATTTTTAAAACGAGAGCCAAAGAAATAGCCGATAAACTCCTCCCGGCATTCAACACACCGACTGGCATACCTTATGGTCTGATCAACATTAAGAGGTACATGTATGTTTATCTCCAAGGTACACAGATACTTTGTCTCATACACGTTATAATTTCCAGCTAATAGTTTCTGCCTCATGTTAGCGCTTGACTTGGTTTGAATCATGGAGGAATAATTCCTCTATGGTTTGAATATACTGTTTCAAAATTTGGTACCCTGTGGTGACATGGGCCCAATTTCTTGGCTCTGCTTACCGTTAGCAAAAAATCCCTGCTCACTATAGCAGAAAATTTGGTGCTTACGGTAAACGTATTTCACGCGTTAGCGAAGAATTTTTGTCTCTGAGCATGCGTACATCCCGTAACTAAGGATTCTGCGCTTACATGGTAAGCAAATAATTTTTCTGCTAGCAGGGTTAGCAAAGAATGGTGACCGTAAGCGCGGAATTCTGTGGTTAGCAGAGCCAAGAAATTGGGCCCTGAACACAATGGGGACAATGGGAGTCAAGAAGTCTCCACTGGGTATATTTCTATAGATGAATAGTTTGCCACAAGGTTTTAGGGAACATCCATCAAAATGCTGTAATACTCCGGGATGCTAAGCATAGTGAATGTTTGTGTTTTATGTTAAACTGTACACATCGTCGCTGCTTGGCTGAAAATCCATTGAACATTCTGTGTAAGATTATACTCTCTACTAACAGATTTAGGATATATACGTGAGCTGTAGTTTTCAGCAAACAAAACAAATACATGAATACTTATTGGGTCAACTCCAAAAATAATAAAAAATAGTTTTAGGAAAGGAAGACGCTTAGATCAAATTTTAAAAATCATTTTATCTGTTATCGATTGAGGGTATTGGTTTTAGTGTACAATGTCTCATTGGAAATCTACCATATTTATTGCCCCCCAAACAGTAATTTGTCCTCAAAAGTACCGAGATAACAATTTTTATTTGGTATTCATCGAGCAGATTAGCGAAGGTACTGTAAGTAGCATTTTAAAATGAACGAAAGGCAACGTTTTGGAATATGTTTTGCCAATATTAAATTAAGTGTAAATTATATAATTGAAACAAGTGTTATAAAATGTACGGTTGACAATTTGTCGTTTGTGCATTTTTATCGTTTGAAGGAGGAAAAGTATGCAACAAATATATTTGCGACCGCAATCGGCACGTTCTTATCCAGCCGAATGTAGCTACGCGTGTGTCGCGCACTGAACTGACTAATAATAGTTCCAACGGACGTGTGCATCGTTCCAAGGCTTGCGCGCACAATTCACGGATTACAAACCAACTACTGATGGGCATTTTATCAAATACATTTCCGAGACGCATCTTTGGAAATGACATTCTTTTATTTTCTTCAAAATGACACCGTGCCAGACGGAATAATTTCACAGGAAGTTCAGAATCATTAGTATCTTTACGAGAAGTAGGCTTTTCAACAGTATTTTGGTATAACTGCAAAAGGCATACATGTACTTCAGCTTGAATCTAACGTGCCTGTAATCTTTGTCTCGTGCAGCGGGAGCGGACGTAACTGGGGCTGGGCCTCTGGGGGAAGCTCCATCATCGCCGAGTTTGGAAGTCTGCACCTGGAATTCATGTATCTCTCAGAAATTACAGGAGACCCCGTGTATCGTCAGAAGGTAAAATAGTGGGAAGGGTTGATCCCCGCAGCCTGTCGCTTGGGGACCAGGATTCGATTTGCCTCTGTGTTGTCCAGTCGTTTTGAGTTTTGTTGGAGACAATTGGGTATCTTGAGCGCAGCAAAGTGGTCGTTGAAGACCTAATGACGTCATGCTTTGTTTACATGTGACCGAAGACCTAATGACGTCACGCTTTGTTTACATGTGACCGAAGACCTAATGACGTCACGCTTTGTTTACATGTGACCGAAGACCCAATGACGTCACGCTTTGTTTACATGTGATCGAAGACCTAATGACGTCACGCTTTGTTTACATGTGACCGAAGACCTAATGACGTCACGCTTTGTTTACATGTGACCGAAGACCTAATGACGTCACGCTTTGTTCACATAAAACTTTGTTTACATTTGCGCATTTCTATGAGCACTAACGTCTCTACCTCGTCTGGCGTCCTGACTTAACCCCCATTAATAAGAAAGCGCATATGTAAACGAAGCTATTACGTCATTTGGTCTTGGGTCTATTTGCAGACGATTCATAAATGAACTAAACTTAATAATTTTTTGGTTTGCCCGGTTCAATTTACAGGTTGAGAAGGTCAGAGATGTACTGAACTCAATGAGCAAACCTAACGGCCTGTATCCGAACTATCTCAATCCTAAGACCGGCAAATGGGGACAGCGTAAGTACATACATATCAACAAGTCCATCGCCACTAGGAGTATTTGACTCCAAAAGAAATGTTGATCTTATCCGAGTCACAGACTGTCCAAGAAACCACTCCAATGTCCCTGCCATGCATTTATACATGGGCTAGTCGCTAATAGCCGGATCACATTTCTAGGAAGTACTTCGATTAGTTAAATTCCTTCATTGGACAAACACAGGCAGCCGGTAGGGACAGAGATCATCTTCAGTCGAGGCAAAAGTTCTATCAAGTTACGCTCCTCGGTTCAGACAGGCGTTCCACAGTCGCGCCGAACCAAATGAGTGAATTAAGTTCGACGTCTGAAACGAATAATGGCGACAAGGCGCGCCAGATGACGAACGATCGACGACGAATGCTGGGGTTGTTAGAGCGACTCAGGAGCAACTTGATCTCAAGTTTCGTTCGGCGCGACGGTGGAACGCCTGTCTGAACCGAGCGTTAGCAGTGTTGTAGTCGAGTAGTTTCCAAGTACTTTCTGGGTACTTGGTTTACAGCCAAATATTGAGCTGTTTGTTTGAACAAAGTGAGACAAATATTGACAGTAGACAACAAATGAAGTCAGTGTTAGAGAAAAGATGTGACCGGCTCTACAAAAAGGTGTATTATGTTGCAAATAAAAGAAATTGAGTTATATACATGGTTGAAAAACCCACAACGTAAGCTTTCATTTAGAGCTCTAGCCCCTCTTATTATAGAGATATGACGTGTTTACATATTGATTACTTCCTTGGAGTTCAAATTACACAACTGAGAAAATGGGCTTTGAAATAGCCGGCTCTGTTGTACTACAACAGAACGATGCACACAAAATTGTATTTTTTTCCACTGAAACTGTATGTATTGAAGATGTCATTCATGACAAATGACAAATCACATTTTGATGAAATGTTCACCCTCTCAACATTGAGCAGGCCATTACATGATAGTGCACTGCGCGACTCAATACACTTTTTTGTAGAGCCAGTCACAAATTAGATGCATAAAGATAATTTCTAATCAAAGTTTTGGGACAGAAGTACTTGAAAGGTACTCAGTCGAACCTAGTTCAAGTTGCACTGCTTGGGGGCGGGGTGTTAACAAGTTGTACCCCTAAAGTCTTTGAATGTCAATACATGTCTCTCACGGCCCTTCACTGTTTTATTCTGTGACAGAGCATACATCTCTGGGTGCACTAGGCGACAGTTTTTACGAGTACCTGCTCAAGTCTTACATCCAGTCCAGCCTGAAGGACGAGAGAGCCAAGAAGATGTACTTTGAGGCTGTCGAGGTGAGAAGACTTTCTCAAGTATCTGTAGTCAGTTTCTGAAAAAACTCTCCGATGTCAAAGCTACAGTGTATTCTTATTACATGTATTTTTAGCATTAGTATTTGATTATTAGAAAATGCACTCGGCTGAATATTTGAAATTTGCTGGCCAAGTTTTACATGCCAGCAACATGAAGGGTACTGTATGGTCGTTTGTCGTAGATGCGGATATCATATTCCTGTTGTTTTCTGTGCTTGTGCTCATTTGGAAGGCAATATCTTAATATAATTTCAGGAGTCTCTGTAAAATATTTAAAATTTGCTGGTCAAGTTTTACAAGCCAGCAACAGCTGCCTTCCTCGTTGGTCCAAAGTTGCGTACAAAGTGCGCCGGTTGAAATGTACATGCGACGATGGTAGAGCACGTGCACACTGTTCTTTAGGTTGCATTTTGAATCCCACCATAGGTCCTTTTGTACGTTGTACCTTGTACCTTGTAGTTTACACTTCCGGAATTCTTCCACTTGGGAATATAACTGGAAGCCTTGACGAGAGATGGATGCTATTGGGTGTTTTATCTATACAAGTGAGGGTTATCATAAGCTGTTGTTAGGGTTATCATAAGCTGTTGTTAGGGTTATCATAAGCTGTTGTTAGGGTTATCATAAGCTGTTGTTAGGGTTATCATAAGCTGTTGTTAGGGTTATCTTAAGCTGTTGTTAGGGTTATCATAAGCTGTTTTGAGGGATTGCTAGTTAAAGTGTTTTGTCGAGGTAGATTTGGCTATTTGACTGGGCAAGACATTCCATAATTTGACAGTTTCGATAAAAAAGGACTGTATTATGAGGGGTTGATGTGTGGTGAATGATTTCATATTGTTTGTTATGCGAACGTCTGGTCCTATTTACTTTCAGTTTAATGTATCGGTCAGGGTCGACATCGATATTGTTGTTGAGCATCTTGTAGAGAGTAATAAGTTGTTGGTTCCGACGTCTTTGTTCCATCGAGTCCCAGTTCAGTTTATGTAGCATGGCAGTCACAGACGATTTTGGTTTGTAGTTGCTATTAATAAATCTGGCAGCCCTTCGCTGGACTTTCTGGAGAGTTTCTTGATTTGATTTGGTTCCAGGGTTCCAAGCTGGTGAGGCGTATTCCAGATGAGGTTGTACGAGAGTTGTGTAAAGGTTCTCTTTGACTGTTTTAGAACAGTGGTGAAAATGTCTTTGTATGAAGTTGAGGACTTTAGTAGGTTTTGCTGCTGCATGACGTTTTGATTCCAGTTGGCTTCCTATCAAACTTCCTATTCAAATCTCCTTTTTCCCCCCATCCTCTTCCCCGTCAGGCCATGGAAAAGAAGATGAAACAGACATCGCCTGGGGGTCTGACGTTCTTCGGCGAATGGCGAAACAATCGCCTCGAGAAGAAGATGGACCACTTATCGTGTTTCTCAGGCGGAATGTTCGGCCTGGGTGCGCAGTACTCTGACAAGAAGGATCATTACCTGGAGCTTGGGGGACAGCTAACAGAAACGTGTCACCAATCCTATGATAACACAGGTAAATATACAGGGTGGCTAGGCAACCCCAAAACACAGACAGACAGACAGCCCGACAGATAGACAGACAGAAAGTGTTCTTGTTTGTTAACCAGTTCGCGCCGGGATTATTTTAACATCACCGAGCCGAGGGGCGGGATTATTTGTAACAAAACTCGATCCAAAGCATGTTCAGGCCGATAGTGCCGGGAAGCACACCCACGCATTTCTGGCCTTGCTCGCTGCTGACAGACATTTCCGAACTTGAACTTGGCGTGTTTATGCGTCATCCGTTTTGAATTTGGGGAAAAATTTGCGTTTATATACGTCATCCGGCGCGAACTGGTTAAGGTGTGCCTGTCTGTCTGTGTTCTAGAAGGATTCTTCATCTGTTGTTATACGTAGTTTTCGCTTCGCGTAGTGGAAGTATTCTTGACTGATTTTAGTTTTAGTTTGTTTTGTGTAGGCCACTCTGTATATGCCAGTTTGATATTCCAACTGCACATGTACATATCAATATTTGGCGACTTTCGTTTCAGGGTAAACAATCCACTGTATACTATGTTTGCATAGGTAGGATACACCAGTTGCAGCAGATATTGAAATTAAGAAATAGCTTACTTATTTGAAAGTAAATAAATATTTTAGGTACCCAGCAAAATGATTGTGCTAGATATCCTATAATTGTTCCGAAAAATTCAATTGTACATGTATAAAACAAAATTGCGATTGCCATCCGGCGATTGGTATTTTGTTTTTGTATACAAGAACAACATAAGAACCACTGCCTGACGCCGGTTAAAAACGAATTCCGTTTTTCTTGCTTTTCTCGGCATCCATGATTGTCAAACTTTGAACTGATAAGTTAAACGATATTTACTATAAAATACACCCCCCCAAAAAAAAAATCCACCCATTCATGATAATTTAGGCAACTACCAATGGTGTAATCTACCTTTAACTAGATTGTCTTGTTCTAAAGTAAGTTGAACACGCTTGTCGATGCGGTGGTCAACTGAATGGTTTTTCAGCTTCTAACACATAAATTATTTGTTGCTCTTCTTTTCCAGCAACCAAACTAGGCCCTGAGGCGTTCCGTTTCGAGGGTCGTTCGGAGGCCGTGGCCATGCGGCAAAATGAGAAGTACTACATCCTAAGGCCAGAGACAACAGAATCTTACTTTGTGATGTGGAGGCTAACGCACGACCAGAAGTATCGGGAGTGGGGCTGGGAAGTGGTGGAGGTAAGTTTCTTATGCTGCGTTCCAATCGCGTCGTGTTTATCGTGTTTACCGTGAATTTCTCCACGTTCACGAGTGGGTTGCATTCCAAACGCTACCCACCAAGACGCACGCGCACAGTCGAGTTTGTCGTGCAGTAAGGACATTCTTTATCGCGCAAGAACCCGTCAAGAACCAACACGCATGCGCGAGTATTTCATTCGTTATGAAGTTGTGAACATGGAGAAAAAGAATCCACCTCGAGTTCACCACTGGTGAACACGAGTTACCAGGCGATTAGAATGCCATTATACGACTTGTGAACTCGTGAACTCGTGAACACGATAAACACGACGCGATTGGAACGCAGCATTAGACCTATGCCTCGTCCTCTGCAATACCGTGCGCCACTAAGAGGTTGAGGTTGAGGTTGACACGAGGTTGACACGGAGAGTTGATTTTTCAATTTAAATAAATTAAGATGGCCTGGTATATTGATCTCTGAAAGGTAATATACACCTTTGGCAAACGTAACGAAAACTATCAAATTATTATGAAATACCAAGCATCTTGTAAAATCCTGACACCTGGTGTGCTGTGGTTTTCAAGAAAAGTGGAATTTTGTATGAATTTCCAACGATTGCCGGCTGGCACAGAATGCAGATTTGGTTACCACGAATGCAGATTTGTTTACCTGGTGTGCTGTGGTTTTCAAGAAAGGTGGAATTTTGTATCAATTTCCAACTATTGCCGGCTGGCACAGATTGCAGATTTGGTTACCAGGTTCCCCCCCCCCCCCCCCCCCCCCATAGCCTTGTGTGCATTTATATGCCGCGTTTATCCCAAAAGAAATATTGTCGCATCTTGTTGTGAAACATGCGCAGTAGTTGGAATACCGAACAGGCTCATTGTTTCTTGTATTGTTCAAAACGAAGAAAAGCACACTATGATCCCTGGAGATAACCTCTTTTGTTTTTTCTCCACAGGCTTTGACCAAACACTGCCGTGTAGACAGTGGGTTCTCCGGGATACGGGACGTCTATGCAACCAAAGTCAGTCACGACGACGTACAACAAAGCTTTTTTCTCGCCGAAACGTTAAAATACCTGTATCTTTTATTTTCAAATGACGACCTCATACCTCTAGACCAGTGGGTATTGAACACCGAAGCCCATCCACTTCCAGTTATTAAAACCTGGACATCTTGAGACCTTTGGGGGACGGGCGTTTAATGACAATTATTCTTTAAACAAATTCCCTGTTTTTGTTTTTTTAATAAATTAAACAGATCCCAACATTTGGAAGGCGTTCTGGCAAAATGAGACGGAACTGGGCACAGGTATAGTGAAGAAAACTGGAAAATAATGAATAATAGGTCATTTTTATTTTTTTTTAGATTTATTGATATTTCGTTAACCAGTTCGCACCAGGGGGCGTATATACACACAAAGTTTCCCCAGATTTTAAACGAATGACGCGTACTAAACACGTCACGAGCAAGGCCGGAAATGTCTGTCATCAGCGACGAGGCCGAAAATGCGTAGGTGTGCTTCCCGGTACCATCGTCCTGAACCCGCCTATGATCGAGTTTCGTTAAAAATAAACCCGCGCCTCAGCTCGGTGATGTTAAAATAATCCCGGCGTGAACTGGTTAAGAAATAGTATGGAAGTAATGCAATAAAACTGTTTTTAACCAATTTCGCGCCGGTATTTTTTTAACATCGCCGAGCCCACAGGGGGATTATTTTTTACGAAACTCTATCCGAAGCGGGTTCAGGCTGATAGTGCCGGGAAGCACACCCACGCATTTCTGGCCTGGATGGCTGCTGACATACATTTCCGAACTTGAACTTGGCTTGTTTATGCGTCATCCGTTTTGAATTTGGGGAAATTTTTGCGTTTATATACGTCATCCGGCGCGAACTGGTTAAGGAAAAACATTTGGCATTTTCAAAACATGTACAAAACTCAAAACTTCAAAGGCATTTTTCTCAACATTTTACTTTTGCGACATGTTAATAAATGCAAACAGCCCTAACTTGTTAATGGAATGTCCGATTTAAACGCAAGAAACGGCATTATAAAGAGAATTGTCTCTTCTCTACTAATGCCTGAAAAACCTCATTTCAACCTCTGCCCACTTTCGTCTCATTTTGCCAGAACCCCTCACATTTTTGAAAGTTTAATTGTGTGTGACAGTGTCCACTGCTAAAATTGTATTGGCTTTACACAAAAATCTTTGTTAAAAATGTGGAATTTCCTTATGCCCAAACCTAGAAAGTGTAGTGATTAATTGTTGGGAGTATCCGTGTTTCAGTAAGTATAGAGTTTGTACACGTGGCAGTATTTACTCGTGTTTATTATTAAGAGATTATTAAAGGTAGGATACACCATTTGCAGATATCAAAACAAATTACTAACGAATTATTAAGAAAAATCTTACTTATTAAAAAGTAAATTTTGATTGGAGCCATCCAGACTGATTGTAGGCGTATCCTGTAATGTCCCAATTTTTTTAATTTTTTTTTGACGGCGATCGCGAAGAAAAAAACAAGAACAACATAAGAACCACTGCCCGATGCTGGTTTAAAACGAACGCCGTTTTTCTTTTTTTTTCTCGGCATCCATGATTGTAAAACTTCGGGCAGGTCAGTTTAACGATATTTACTATAAAATACAACCCCCCAAATCCACCCATTCCCGATAATTCAAGCAATTACCAATGGCGTATCCTACCTTTTAGGAGGGATATATTAACAGGTGTAATGAAGTTAACAGCAAGCCAGTGGCAAGTCACCCTCGTGGTGCTGTATCTTCCCATTTGTTTCATTTTTTTGGGGGGTCAAATTTGCGTCTCGGACAAGATAGTTGTACATTATTCACAGTCTCTTTCAACCATAAACTACTTTAGGTGATTTATTAGGAACCTTTCTCACTCCAAAAATCTACCCCAAAAATTCAAAATTAATATCATCTTGTGTTGTGCGAAGCTTGCACAGTGCAGAACAGGTAGGTCACAAATATAGGTCACAAATGTCTTATTTTTCTACAGTGACATTTATAACATCGGCAGGGAAATTAGTAATTATATTAAGAAATGTCCTGATCGATAGATTAACTTGTTTTGTTTTTGTCTCCATGCTGTATAACAATTTTTTTCAGGCAGTCTCTTTATGCTACAACTGACACTTTACTGCTGTAAAACTGACACTTTACTGCTGTAAAACTGACATTTTACTGCTGTAAAACTGACATTTTACTGCTGTAAAACTTACACTTTACTGCTGTAAAACTTACACTTTACTGCTGTAAAACTTACACTTTACTGCTGTAAAACTTACACTTTACTGCTGTAAAAACTGACACTGCAAACTAACAAAAACTGACTTAATTCTAACTTAATTCACTCATTTGGCTTTTGACATCTGAACTGGGTGTTAAGTTGTCGCTTTCGAATAAGAATTGATGTTGGTCACTTTTTGAAAGAAATCTTGTTTACTTTTGTTTTGTTTACTTTTGTTTACTTTTGTTTACTTTTGTTTACTTTTGTTTACTTTTGTTTACTTTTGTTTACTTTTGTTTACTTTTGTTTACTTTTGTTTACTTTTGTTTACTTTTGTTTACTTTTGTTTACTTTTGTTTACTTTTGTTTACTTTTGTTTACTTTTGTTTACTTTTGTTTACTTTTGTTTACTTTTGTTTACTTTTGTTTACTTTTGTTTACTTTTGTTTACTTTTGTTTACTTTTGTTTACTTTTGTTTACTTTTGTTTACTTTTGTTTACTTTTGTTTACTTTTGTTTACTTTTGTTTACTTTTGTTTACTTTTGTTTACTTTTGTTTACTTTTGTTTACTTTTGTTTACTTTTGTTTACTTTTGTTTACTTTTGTTTACTTTTGTTTACTTTTGTTTACTTTTGTTTACTTTTGTTTACTTTTGTTTACTTTTGTTTACTTTTGTTTACTTTTGTTTACTTTTGTTTACTTTTGTTTACTTTTGTTTACTTTTGTTTACTTTTGTTCTTTATTTTGTATTTTCTAATTTAATTAACTCTCTTCGAGTGTGCACGTTGTCATAGGTTTTTACAAAATTAACCCTTGCTCTTGTTTACACTCCAAAAATGCCTGTGTATAACACTCCAATGCACACAGTTGGAGTGCATTGACATGTACCACTGCCATGCAATAAACAACTCTCGTAGAGCAAGGGTTAAAGGCATTTTGTACTTGTTGCATTCCATACAAAGTGTTGCATGGTTTTGTACGTACTATAGTCATTTCTCATTCGGTTATTTCTGTGTTTTTGTGTTTTTTTGTACTTCAATTATTAGGTTAGGAAGAACAAATAAAAAAAATAAAATAATAATAACAAAAATATATATATTATTTTGCTGGTATATTAGTAGGCAACTTCTGAATTGGATAGTACAAATGTCTCAATTTGGGAAAGAACAAAAATGGCAATAATTATGTGCTGTAAATGTAAATGTACATACACAATTATTATAAATAAATAGGAAATCAAACAATAAGGCGTTATTCACCCACTTTGTAAAAAAAAATGTATTATTTTTTAAATGCTATATTACACTTTACTTTTTTTCGGGGTTTGGTTATGGGCAACATTTTTTTCTAAACAGGTAGGGTGTCCAGATTTTTATGCTAGGATCAGGGAGGGCAAGCAGCTATAATGAAAAGAAATGGTCTATATGTGAATGGTATAAGATTTGACTGGCTCTAGTTTATACTTGTTCTTGATCAAGGCATTACGGAAGTGTTAAAGGAATCGTATACGTTTGGTAATTACTCCAAAAATTATTGGCAATAAAAACTTACTTGGTAAGAAGTACAGCAGCTTTGGATAGTATAATGCATTTTTAGAAACTTCACTTCAAAGTACTGCGTTTATGAAAAAAGATATCACTTTTTATCCCCAAAAATTTGAATCTGAGAAGCGTTACTGCAGTGACGTTTCTCAGATTGTGTATTCCAATGCAGATTATTCTTCCTTCGTGGACATAACCGCTCCAGATTTGCGCCAATATCTCAAAATCGCTACCATCTTTTATGGTATATATCTATAACTATAATAGGCTTGAAAAAAACCAGTGGGTTCCAATTACCAAACGTATACGATCCCTTTAAATAATACTAATGACTTTATTTAGGTTTTTGTCATTCCTGTAATTAATAAAGTAGATGAATCTATTTTCTTTTTTTTCTTTTTCAAATCATCACTTTTTCGAAATCGTAAGCACAATTCGTCCATATTACTTTGTGTGCAGTATGCTCTGTTTTATTTGTATTTTATAATTTTTGTGTGCATTTTTGCAATGCTTATAAAGTTTTGTAAATACAATTGTGTTTGGTTAAAAAAAAGATCCCGCCTTTGTGGTGGAAATTATTATTATTATTATTTTTTTCGGAATTGGGAAATTTTATCCTATATAATATGCTTTGCTTTTAATTTGATTACATTTGAATGTTTTTTTTTTTTTTGCTGATTAAGCACAGCATTTTATTTTTAATTTCAATGTCGAAAAATAAAATAACTCTACAGGAAAACAGACAACAGACTGAACAGAGCAGCATAATACATGTAATGTGTAATTCCTGCAAGTCCAGTCGCAAGGCCAATCGCAAGTCTAGTCACAAGTCTAGTCACACGTATGACTGGATGAACAATGACGAAAGAATGCTTTTGTCAAAGCTCATTTGAATAGCTAGTGATGAGTATAAAGCGAGATATAAGGCAGAGGGATCCCCCCTCCTTTTTTTGTTTTGGTGTTGGTCATTGTGTTCCCGGAATCGCAGGATTTCTTTACAGACATTTAGGGGGATGGGTTTGTATGAGATATATGGACAATAAAGGGGTCCGCTCTGCTTTAAATCTGCTGGGTATATTATGAAGGACTTTACTACACATATACATGTATATGTACTTCCCTGACCTAAAAGTTGTGATGTACATGAAATAGTGTTTATTTTTGCCATATTGTAAAATTTAAACACTATATTAAGGCGTTTTGTAAAAAAAAAGTGAATTCCAAATGCCAGGTAATGAGGTATGGGTAAAACTGTAATAGATATTTTAATTGTATTGTAATAAAAAAGTTCG
Organism: Crossaster papposus; assembly: GCA_037893245.1. NCBI lineage: Eukaryota > Metazoa > Echinodermata > Asteroidea > Velatida > Solasteridae > Crossaster > Crossaster papposus. Next base: position 40,563 of record JBAIAA010000650.1, on the reverse strand, counting down.
AAACTACATGTATATTTTTGAGTGATTTTTGTATTCCAAATTGATGGTTCGAAAAAAAGTTGGGGGCGTTTTGCAATACATGTACAGTTTACGCCTCGCCCCCGGATCACTGCCACGCCCATCGCTGAATTATGAAACGTTTATGCAACTGGATACCGCATGTTTTTCCCATTGCATTACGCATTCGCATTATTGATTGGTTAATCATCGGCAACGTCATCACCATACCAATGCAATAACGGTTAACAGTTTTAGCCAACCTCGTTCTTAAATTGTTCAGCACGCGCGCGCGCACTACCTGCTCTCTTAAAGTGAAATTAAACATAAATTATGTCCTGGGGACAAGGTTGAATTTTCGCAGCCATCTTTCAAAATGGCAGCGCCCTGGGGTTGCGGTTTTGCGGTTTCGTTTGAAAACAACTAATTATAAACTGATTTTGTGACCTTTTTTGCGGTCTGTTTAGGTTGAAATTATTCTTGCGAAGGTAGTAGTAGTAGTGACACCCAGATAAATATCAAATTGAAATCCAGCCATTTTTGTTAATTTTTAGACAATTGATTTGTTTGATAAACGTAACTCTAACTCTGTGCGGAATGTCATGGAACTCTGTCCAAACATCGCTCAACGAGCACAGTCATCAGCAGACAAACATCCCAGGTAGGCATAATGTAGTGATGTAGTAGTGGCGCCTAGTGCCAGTGGGACAGTAATACAGTGTTGCAATTGAAAGTTAACACTATACTATCATATTACTAGTACTATGTCTATTGGAATGGGAAAAGTTGTGAAAAGAATTTAATTTCCCATTCACATTCTCTTTTCCTCATTTGTTTTGCACTGCATAATCTAGAGTGAACTGGCCACTTTAGCCCAGCACAGGCCACGGCAGCAGTATAAAAACAATTCTGCTCACACTTTTTCTCTTGCAGTTGCACTGCCAAAAATCCCAGGGAATTTATTTTTATTTTACAAAATGTTAAAACATTTTCCTAAAGTGGGTTTAAACCTTTTCACTTTAGTGGGGGCAAGAATTGTACACAAATCACTATCTGGATTATCATGACTATCCACTTGGCTAGCTATATTTCTATGCGCTCGCTCAAGTTAGCAATTTTATATGTACATACACACGAGCGTGAGGGTGCTAGGCCTATTTGATCTGTGTCAACTTAAGAACGGGAACAAAATGTAGAACCATATAAAGTGTCATCAGTAGTGTCATTTTGTAAAAAAAAGTAAATTTTCGTTGTAGACCTAGTCTAGTGCCAGTGGATACAGTTTGAGTACATGCACTATAGCATCAACAACTACATGGTAAAAATGCGAAATTGTGTTCATTTGTATTTTGTAATGGAACCTTTGTCGTTGACTTTTGTGTACTTAACAGGGTTCAACTCAATTACCAGTAAAAAGGACCGAGCCGCACTAATAAGCAACATGGAAACAAGTGAGTATAATGTCAGTAATTGTGAAAAGAATGAGTTTAGGTCAATCAAAGACTAGAATTACGGACTCATGATTATGCCTAAAGTGAATGGTCATGTGACAAAATAGGAAAGAAGATTTTCATAGAACTAAGATTTTCATAGGACATCTGTACTTTTTTGCGTTGCTACAACGTTCTTGGAAACAATATTGACAATCAATATTGTAAATCAAATGTATTAACTGTTTAGTTTTGTGATTTATGATATTGCAAATTGAAGGTAGGATACACCGTTTGCAGAAATCGAACATATTTACTACCAAATTATTAAGAAAAATATCTTACTTATTTGAAAGTAAATAATGATTCTAGGCATTCAGCAAAATGATTGCGCTTGATATCCTGTAAATGTCCCGACAAAATTGAATTTTATAAAAAACAATTGCGATTGCCGGACGGCCATCGCGAAAAAACCCAAGAGCAATTGGCCGACGCCGATTGAAAACTAATGCTGTTTTTCTTGCTTGAATTATATTTACTATATTATTAATACAACCCCTAAATCTACCCATTCCGGATAATTCAAGCAATTACCAATGGTGTATCTGACCTTTAAAATGGAATTCGGTAATTATTCTCATTCTAGTGAGCTTTTGGTGTTGACTCTACATATTGAGCTGAGCATTGCGCCCTCTATTGTTAGTTTTATTTACACCAACAATAAATGTTGTAGTTGAATGATCTATTGAGTTAGCATGAAGACACACAATGGAAAGCCGCATTGATATTATTACTTGGCTGCGGCTTGACATTGCACACAAGTCTATGGGAAGTGACTTGCAGCCGCTACCATAGACTTGTTTGTAGCCACAGCCAGTAATGCGGACACAGCCTACCAATTATTTGATGGAGGTTTTACCATATGTTTTACAGACTAAAATTAGTCCATGGTTAAAATCTCTCAGAAAAAAATCTTTAAACAAAAGTGAGCAAAAAAAAAGCTAGAATCCTAGAAATCCAATGCAAACTCTTTATTTTCATAATTAATGAATTCCAGCTGGCTCGAAATCATGTAAATAATATTACTATTTTTATTTATGCTGGTATCAACACTGTGCATGTTAATAATATGCCAAAGCAGAAACATTTGAATATCATGGCATACTGTATGTAATTATACATATCGCCTGTTATTCATCATGTTCACTGTAGTAATGCCGTACATGCTCTATTCTGTGAATACCTGTGTGCCATGTATTTATGTCGTTGATTGATTTCATTTAACAGAAGTCGGCGCGGTCGAGGACTGGGCAACGCCGGCCGTTTTTGGAGAGCCCAAGTCGAGACTGCAGCACAAGAAAGCCAGAAAGAGCCACCACCCATCCTCGGCCAATGTCAATCAAGGTATGGCTGAATTTTTGAAAAAAAATTGCAACCTGGCACCACCTTTTTCCTCATATTATTATTATTATTATTTATTTCTGGTTATAAAACCAAGGATCCCTCAAAAGCGCCCAAGGCACTGTAGCTCGTAAGCCTGAAGAAACCTGTAAAGAGAAGACAATGAGAAGAAGGTACAGTTTTAGAGGTGGGAGAAAAACCCCAGAAGAATATCCTTGGGAAAACCTACGGAGTCAGGCAGGGACTGAAAACCCAATCCACATATTGGCCCAGGCCGGATTCGAACCCGGGTCATAGTAGTGGAAGGCGAGGAAAGAACCGCTACGCCAACCTGACTCCCCTATCATCTCAATGAAGGTCAATCAGCGCAAACATTTTCTGGACTCAAAACCTGGATACTTTTGGTCGTTATTTGCATTTGCGTTAAAATAAATTTGACTTTCTGAAATGTGTAGATCTGTACGTACCCTGGTTTACCCATTCATATGTGACACGATCAAGCGGAATAAGTCGGATGTCGGCCCCAGTCAAAAAATGAGTTTTCATGTAGTTTTAAAGAGGGAATCTGTACGTTTTAAAAACTGAAAACCCCATGTTGATACGATGTTTTGTTGTCGAGTTATGTAAATTTGTTTAAATACCAACGAAGAATACAGTTCTGATTAAAACATTTTGAGGATTCCCCGACATCCGATTCATTCCGCTTGATCGTGTCACATATAAGTGGTAGCTTAAGTATTATTAAGAAATCGATGGGAAAAAAAGGTGTAACACCTGTTTCAATGTACAGCACCTACAAAAGTACGTGTATACATTCAGCCAATCACAGAACCTGTACGCATGCAGCGAACCTCCCCAAACTATAGGTTGCAAAGTCCAAGAGAAAGATAGAAACCCTGAGTTTTTAACAACAGCAGCCAGTCAAAACTATAATGAGCCAGGAAGGAAATAGTACAGTACACACTCCACAACAATACCCAGTACACACTCCACAACAATACGCAGTACACACTCCACAACAATACCCAGAACACACTCCACAACAATACCCAGAACACAGACAGGGAGCTTGTTATAAAAACTGTGGTGGGGTTAAACAAACAAAATTAGGATGGTCATTTGAAACCTTGTTATTGTCATCTTTTGTTTAGTCACTACATGGGGATCGTTACAATCTTTTGTGCTGCATTTGTTGAGGCACAATCAACAGATCAAATTCATTTTTTATCTATGATGATACCTGACCTGGTTATTTTTTTTTATTTTTTTTTTTATTTTTTTTAAAGAGGTTTGCATGCAGGAAATAACAAGTTATGGGTGTAAGGAACACTGGAAATGGTGTAATTTGCTTTTTTGGCAAACATTTTTCAAAATGTGTTTTATCATTATCAATCATACTACACAGTGTGTCTAGGGCCAGCTTAGCGTACATGTACATGCATATTATGAAGTTAAAGAAAAGAAATTAAATAGTGGTCCATTAGTATAATGCTGAGTTCCAATCGCGTCGTGGTTATCGTGTTCACGAGTTCACGAGTCGTATAATGGCGTTCTAATCGCCTGGTAACTCGTGTTCACCAGTGGTGAACTCGAGGTGAATTTTTTTTCTTCATGTTCATGAATTCATAAACGAATGAAATACTCGCGCATGCGTGTTGGTTCATGTACGAGTTCTTGCGCGATAAAGAATGTCCTTACCGCACGACTAACTCGACTGTGCGTGTGCGTCTTGGTGGGTAGCGTTTGGAATGCAACCCACTCATGAACATGGAGAAATTCACGGTGAAAACGATAAACACGACGCGATTGGAACTCAGCATTATATTTGTGTAAATTGTTTTTGAGTACAGTTTCAAAACTGCCCACACAATGAATACACTGTAGGGTTAAATCCTTTTTGTTATTTGTGTGGGACTGTTGAACAAAGGGCTAATGAAACATTTATAAGATTTTCCTTTAATAATATTTTGTTTAATCCATGCTAAAGTGCATTATGACCACTCATTCAAGTGCATACATGCGCGATCCATTGCAAAAGTGCTTTCATCCATGGTTAAAGAATTATTGATTAAAAATATTTTTTTCTAAGAGGATAAATATTTTGATAATTTTGATGGCATCTGGTCAGCGTGGTCAGAGTATATTACTGTTAAATTGATGTGATCCATATGACACAGGGCGTGTCCTGTCTTGTGTGACCGGTAACCTTGTCAGTACAATAACAATGTGTCATCGGAGACATGTCAGTGAATCACATGACTGACTTTCCTTTATTATTGAAAGGCTGATGCTACAATGTACATGTACATGTACATGTACTTTAAAGGTAGTATACACCATTATCATGAATGAATAGATTTGGGGGGTTGTATTTATAGTAAATATCGTTTAACTGAGCTGTCCGAAGTTTTAGAATCATGGATGCCGAGAAAAGCACGAAAAACAGCGGTTTTTTTCAACCGGCATCGAGCACTTATTCTTATGTTATCTTTGTTTTTTCGCGCTCGCCGTCCAGCGATCGCGAATATTTTATTATAAAATTCTATTTTTCGGAAGAATTACAGGATATCTAGCGCAATCATTTTGCTGGATGCCCAGAATCAACATTTACTTTCAGATGAGTAAGATATTTCTTAATAATTCGGTAGTAAATATTTTCGATATCTGCAAATTAAGCATGTTGAGATGGAAACTGATTGGAAACTGCCACACAAATGTATTTAGACGCTGAATTTGAAGGATTTTTGGCCTCATTGATGAATGTCTTATGTTTTATTATAATTTATTTATTGGGGTTTTTTTGGAGGGGGGGTGTAATTCCACTACCTTTACATACATGGATTTACCATTGTGAACCATAATAATAGCACGCATTCTAAACCATTCAACAAGCTAAAATTTCTATGAATATCTGACAGAAATTAAATAAACATGTACACTACTCAGATATCGGTGGTGTGAAATACGGTTCCCTCTGGAGACTTGAACACAATGGGGACAATGGGAGTCAAAAAGTCTCCAGAGGGTACATTTCTATAGATGAATAGGTCTCCACTGGGAATTTCACGAATTAGATTTTTGGATTTTACTTAAATTACTCAAAAACTAGGATTAGGATGTGGGTTAGGGTTAGTGTTTGCGTTAGGGTATAATATAGGGTATATTGGGTCGAAATTTCAACCCAGGAAAAAAATTATGGTTAAAATGGGAGCATTTTGAAAAACGTGCTCGACTTTCTAACCATTTTGTACGTGACGAGAACAAAGCCATGTCTCCACAGTGATACAAAAATGCGAAAGTGTGTAGCTTTTAATGTACGTGTGTACATGTATATGTTCTTGTAATTAAAACTCCATTAAAAAACACAAAATTATGGATAATTTGGAAAATGGTTGTACATGTATGAGAAAGATTGATGAAACCGTTTATAGTCTGTTTCACTGGCAAATTTGGATGGGTCATAAACCATAATGTGTAGAATACCAAACCTAATCATGGGTCAGTCAGCCGATTTCTGGTTCCGTTTTAGTCCTTTCCTGCTGGGTAGGTCCTGATGATAAGACTTCATTATCGTTGAGTCCTGATTGCTTCATTTCCCTTTTTATAGTAAATTTATAATGATGGTGACATATGTCTGACCTTTGAACGTTAATAGTGCATTTCATAAAAGTAACCAGATACAGTGATTTTGTACCAGTTCGTGAAGGTTTATAAGCATTTTTTGTTATCCCCTTAAACTATTTTCATACAACATGTATTATTCCCAGACCAATTCTGAATCTTTACCAATTTATTTATCTAATACGTAATATATTTCTTAATAATTCGAAAGTAATTTTTTTTTATAAATCTGCAAATGATGTACATGTATCCTACCGTACCTTGCATAAACAAAGCCTGAGACAAAGACAAGGCAAGGGTTTTTGAAAACGGCCTCGGATTGTGCATACGTACTACTTTGCTCTGAATAAAAAGTACTCAAATCCCGTATATGGATATGCACTCTTTCCCTCTGTTTTGGGTTATGTTAATTTCTTGCATCCTGCCAAACTAGGCGGAAAAAAAATGAAGTCTCCAGTTTCACTTTTCTCATAAAATGGCACGGTTAGCAGGAAAAGGACTGCGTGTGCTGAGTAGCATGACGATTGTTAACATTAAAAATGTAGCAGTTATGAAATGCCCTGGTAGGGTAATACAAAAATAAATTTTTTTTAATTGTTACCAGATGTTGGAGATTGAATAACAAACACATGCGCCACACCCTGATTATCTGATGAATTCTGAATCAGTCATTTGAAGCCCGTCAGTTGTGCATTATTAATTTTGTCGCAGATTTCATATGAATATTTGTATGGAAATGTGTGGAGAGGAGTGAATGTTTCATTTGTTTGGACAAGTCGCATGATTAATGATCCCATGCCTCTAGTGAGAAGAAGCCTGCATCATCAGGACTATAAGAAGATACGGGCAATCTACACAATTTATCATTGCAGATGTCTAGTTGAATACTGATTGAGTAGCTGATAAGAGACTAGCCTTTTGTGTTCCGCCAACCCCCTGCCGGTGTGTACATGTATTGATTTGAAGAAAAGAACTTGGGAGTTCACAGACTTGTTTAAATACTGGAATCAAATTGCGGAGTTTGAATTCAAATTCAGTTTCGGTGAGCTGTGGTCGATCCTAGCATCGCACTAAGAAAGTGATACAGAGCTGTTTTGTTATACAATATTACTCTCCCTTTGTGGTCGCTACACTATCCCTTTGTGAAGAAAGAGATAATTCTTTGCTTGCTGTCAACTACATGCCTATACAGCGTCCAGTGCTGTTGATAACAGTTCTTTAGATTGTTGTGATTGTTTTTCATAACAATTTGTCCACAGAGAACTGACCACAATTTTGTCCAGTGTGGCCACTCAAGATTTTATGCTGAATAAGGAAACGACAACAATGGTGTGCTGTGTGGTTTGATAATGTACTGGCTCCACTGCTGTTGACATAACCATGGAGGAATCTTCAGTCTGAGATTGTTTCCAAATGCTCATGACAAGAGAACTAACCAAAGTTTGTGCCCAGTGTTGCTAGTCAAGATTAGCACTGTTGGTTTGTGTTTACACTTTCCCCACAGTTTGCTAATCCTAACCTAATCCCAGGTCAACCAGTGCTAATAGTTTGATCAAACAACCAGGACCCTATCTGCCTAATCCATTGAGCCCACATGATCCAGTAGGCAGATTATTAGGAGTTATTAGTCAGCCTTGACATGTAGGTTGCAATGCAGGAAGGAAGCCTAGCTAGCCACAGTTCACAGTTCGACCACACACTTGCGTGACGTGTTGGACAAATACTCTGTCAACGTTCAGCAGTGCAGTGTACGCTTGCTTCCACCGGACACTTCCCTTATGAAGTTCCTTTTTCAGTGGAATCGATCAGTGAAAATTGACACTTCGACAGTGCAACATAAGATACGCACGTAGTTCAACCAGGCGCGTCTTCTTTTTTTTTCTTTTTTTTTGAGGAAGTTCCTTTTTCTGAAACTTGATTCTATGAGATGTACATTTCACTCTCGACTCTCTACAGCATTTTGTTAAGCAGTTTATAGTCGTCAATGAGCGAGTACTGTCGCACTGCAGTGCCAGTACAATTTCTTCACCGCTCCGTCACCCACGAGTAAAGCTCGCTGGCATTTTATTAGCCACATATTTAATGGGTGTCTACGAAGTGATCCTGCATCGGTGAATTTACGAGGACGGCTAGAGAGAAGGATCATCGCACATTGGACTCGTTGATGAGAAAAATTCTGTGTCCTTTCAAAGTGCTTTGGAATTATGCGAAAATACTGCCTACTTTACCAATGTATGTAAGCCTAACTAGAATGGTTAGCAACTGAGTTCATATCAGCAACTTGTTTTTGAAAACTTCCAAGTTTGTGATATTCCCTGCGTGTGCTACTATCATTTTGGAGATTCTGTGTAGCGTTGTGTAAAATCCAATGACGTTGTGGTGACTAAAAGATAACTTCACCAAGGCTGTGTTTCAGCAGTCCGACCAACCGGTACTCTCAAATCTACCGGACGTTTCTTTGAGAACAATGGAGGATTTCTACCGATACAAAGCCCCATCCGAGGGGCATTCCCTCCCAGGGAAATATCTCAACCCTTCTTGCTTTGGTCTGGGGGAGGAGCAGCTGGATTCCTCGGGTAGTTCCGTAGAGCGTTCCTTGTCTCCGTTGAGTTACTGCAGCGCAGTCAGTGATTTTGACAGCGACTGCAGTTACCTGGATTCTGGGCTGGATCTTACTGGCACGTGTAAGTTGTGTATAGAGGCTTAATGCGAGATCGACATTTAAACCATAATCAGGAAAGAGAAACTGAAGATTACACGAGTCTGAAAAATACATTTGGAATTTCTGGGGACTTTATAACCTGAGAAAGTTTTAACAAATCTAGCAAGTTATAAAACTTGCAGTTTGTGATGAGGCTTTTGTAGATTAATTGATCTCTGCCGTGTCTAAGAGAAGAGTACACATGTGACACGATCAAGCGGAATGAGTCGGATGTCGGGGAATCCCAAAAATGTTTTAATCAGAACTGTATTCTTCGTTGGTATTTAAACAAATTTACATAACTCAACAACAAAACATCGTAACAACATGGGGTTTTCAGTTTTAAAAACGTACAGATGCCCTTTTTGAAACTACATTGAAAACTCATTTTTTGATCGGGGCCGACACCCGACTCATTCCGCTTGATCGTGTCACATATTATGTACATTTGTACAGGTATGCAAGTAATGCAACTTTCCTCAGACCGACTGATTTCCTCACTTTTCACTTCACTTATGTCATTGAAAAATTAATGTACAAGTCTTTTAAAGGTTGGAATTGTCTTGTTTTTTTGTACTTTCAAGTGAAAATTACACATGTACATGTACCGGTACATACACGTGAATTATTCTGGTTTTTTTTTTACATGTTTGGTGGGTTTTTCTTTGTTTAAATTAAAACCAAAATTCCATGCTGTTGTAAGTTTTCAACGAAACTATGGAATCGGTATGACTTGCTGGTTCCACTTTCAGGATCTGTGTACAAGATGAGCAGGATTTCCATTTCCTTTATGAATTGTCACAGAAATCTGTACAGACGTCTGTACAGTCAAACCTGTATCAACATGTAGTATAACCGGACATACGTATGCGGTCGTGTACTGCTGTAATGACCAAGGATCCCTATTGTGTTTCCTGTGTTCCTGTACTGTAACCTAACCCCATTGACTAATCCTACACTTTAAAGGTAGGATACACCATTGGTAATTGCTTGAATTATCATGAATGGGTGGATTCGGGGGGTTGTATTTTATAGTAAATATCGTTTAACTGACCTGTCCGAAGTTTTACAATCATGGATGCCGAGAAAAGCACGAAAAACAGTAGGTTTTTCCAATTCTATTTTTCGGAATAATTACAGGATATCTAGCACAATCATTTTGCTGGATGCCTAGAATCAATATTTACTTTCAAATGAGTAAGATATTAAGAGTAAGAGTAAAGCCACCGCTACCATGAATAATTATTTTAACGATATAAAGTGAAAGCTCTCCGAGCCTAGTAAACAATCATTGAATATTTTCTGCTGGCATTTAGCAGCTTTTGAACCTGAACTCTTCAAATATTGTTACACCGACCTGTTTTAACTTTTGTGTTCATAGATGTTGAAAACAAATATGAAAACAATAAATGCTATTGTAGTCTGGTTCCCTGACGCTACTTTAGATGAAAACAATGTATGTCTGGGAATCGTCAGTTCAGGGAACCTGTCCACCCGGCTTGTATCTGTTCACAGATGTTTAACCAATCGCAAACAAGATGTAGGCTAAATAAATTTGGTAATTGTTATTTTGTTTTATTTTTTATTTTATATTTCTGGATTCTTTTTCAGGTTCTTTGAGTTCCCTGCACGAAGCCCGCAGTCTCCCGATTGCCCAGGTCACTCCGTCCAAGGCCGAGAGCCCACCCAGGAAGAGTTCCCACAATCCCCCATCCACCCTGGACATCAGACCCGCCTACCACTCGGACTACGGCAGCTTAGCCTCGAGCCATGCCAACCACGATTCCGTGGCCGACGAAGAGTTTGTTCCGCTCGACGCGACTTTTAATCAGTCCCACATCGTGGCCGACACGGAACCGACGAAGAACCACAAATGGTACTCGCAGCAGAACCTGCATTACGATGCGAAGCCTGCCGCGCACAAAGCTCTGTCACCGAACAGTTACGCAACCGGTGCCATGCACAACAAGCGGTCGCCGGTAAAAACTGATTTGTACCCGAGCACCGCGTATTCCAGTTACGCACCGCCGGGGGACCTGCACGTCGGAATGGGACTGCACGGCAAAACGTCTATGGATTATTTGGACATTCCCGGACTAGGGTCCACCTACGGTACGGCGTTGAAGTCACATGACCTGACGCACTGGCAGCAGCAACTTCAACAACAGCAGCAGATACAACAGCAGTTAGAACGATTACAGTTATCGCAAACAGTACGTGACACAAAACTAACCCAAATCTACTACCAAAAGAAATTCAATAAATATTTGTGGAACTTGCGAATTTGTGTACATATTAAACTGGAAATAGTCGGAAATTCAATAGGTTTGTTTGTAGTAATATGGTATTTGTTGGAAATCATTTATTCAAATTCTTGCCTGTTCTGACATTATTTGTTGGTATTGCCCTTTAAATAAAGTGCTCCAGACCATGTGGCAAAAAACTGGAAGTCACCATAAACTAACCAGTGTAGCGGTTCTTGTTGTATTTTTTAAGAAACTTATGCAGCCTAACCCGGTTTTCCCTTCAGCCTTGTTCTATGATTAAAATAACCCATAAGAATTTGTAGAAGAAAAAGACAAACGTTAACGACAGTCGGATTCGAACCACAGACCTTTCGATCTATAGCTCTCCTTTTTACCAACTATGCTATTGGCGAGTTGGTTGAGGAAGCCGTTCTTTATAATCCGTTATAGTTCTTTAACGTATTTGAGTTGCCATTGCTCTTTCTCATGAATATACATTCACGCACCACCCAGCTCCTGAAAAAAAAATAACCCGAACCGCTACACCGGTTAGTATTAAGTGTCTTCCCCAAAAACTCTTAAAACAAATCCACATCGTCAACTTTACATTTACACCCGAATGATTCTAATCTCTTCCAACCCGCAGGGTCTACAGTCTACCCACCCCTACCCTGGGTCGTATTCTTCCACCTTCGGAGCGATACCTGGAGCCCCACATTTCGGCTCGGATCATGGCAAGATGGAAGGAGTCATCCGAGCCAAAGAAAACCTACTTGAAGAAAAGAACTTAGTTATCGAGAGGTACGGTTTAGACATTACAACATCCATGTTCTTTGGCCGTGTCAGTTTCAGCCACTTCACATATGTGACCTGTCATCACAAAATGAGCGTAAAGTCGCACGGAGTGATTTCCCAGTACGGCCAGTCAAAGTCAAAATTTGAAGGGGTGGTCGATTTTGAGATTATATGGTTTTTTTAAAGACTAAATCCCCAACAATCAATTCCCAATTTTTCAGGACGATCAGATAAAAACAACATTAGTTTTTGAGACAATTTTGACTATGCCTTTCTATGCCTTTCACACAATTTCTCGCAAGAAATGCCCGTTTTCTCATAATCTCTGTATTAAGACTAAAAAAAAATTTAAAAAAAATATTGAGTATCAAACCTCCAAGTGTTATACCATTGGAAAGCTCTGTTTCCACAGAATTTAGAAATACCCATATCTCAATTTTTGATTTTGCCGACTTTACGCTCATTTTGTGATGACAGGTCACATATAACCTTGTGGGCAATTTAAAGCCACATTTTCAGTCAATTTCACCACAATGTTTTCTTGTCTGCAAGACGTTTACTTGAGTGTGCAAAAATAAAGAGTTTATAATTAACCCTAATAGTCCTGAATCCTCGATCGCTGTAAATTATGTGTTATCCAGCACATTTAGAACGGGAAAAGCACTATCGTAGTGTAGGAATATTTACACGTACAACGATCGACAAACGTCAACCGTCTTGAATTAATAGGGAGACAACATATCATTGTGATTATTCACTACATCCAGCAACTCTATGCTTCCTACGAACCCCTAAACGGGTAATCGGCCTAGTTCTATGTATAACCTTTATGAGTACTCAAAAATTGGTTTGTTTGGTTATTTTTTTTAGACAAAAGTTGGAGCTAGCCCACGCCCAGGAGCAACTGAGACAGAAACAGGCACAGGAAAGGCAATTTATGTACACCAGAGTGCAAGAAGACAAGGGAGATTTCCTTCTCATGAAAGTACAGGTACATGTACTTTGTTTTTTGCTGTACATTTATGAGCTAAAGACAGTTAAATAAAAGCTTGGTTCACTAAAGATTTTTGTTTGACTAAACAAAATTCGAGTGCAAACGTACAACTTGGGAACCACTGATTATAGACGCTATTAAATAGTTCGCGCCGGATGGTGGGTAGCGATTGACGTAATATGCCCTGACTGAAGAGAGAAAAAATTTCCTAAACGACAGAATGTTGGCAAAAACATGTAAATAACGGTGCTAATAAACTAAGTGTTGGCATCTTGTAGTAGTTGCACTATCAAAACAGGAATAATTTACTGAATACAAAAAACATTTTTTTTCAATGAAAAATAATCCCGCTAGTGTGCTCGGTAACTTGAAAATACACCCGGCGCGAACTGGTTGAGAGTATGTTCCCCTTTTTTCCTTCCAACAGGAGTATCAGTACGAGAACGCCACCCTCAAAGCCCAGCTGGCTGAACACTCCTCCATCAAGATGGCTGAGGTAGAAAACCTCCACAAAAAACTGGGGTATGTATACAAAAAGTATATTTCATGACAACATCGATTAATTATCATGTACAGACAACATGATTCCTGTGGCCGTTTTTAATGTGTAGAACTGCTATAAAGTTGTCCTAATACATGTATAAGACTTTCAGGTTTTCCTACTTTTCCTAATTTTGTTGGTTCTTTCTTTACCTTGCTCTTGCTTTTCCTACTTTTTTTTCTTGAAATTTCTTCAATTTCCTACGTTTTTCCATTTTGAATAATGTGCATTATCTATATTGATTTTTACAATTTTTTTGCATTCTTTATAGGGAGACCGAGTACGAGCACGAAAAGTTGAAAAAAGCCTTGAAAGAGGCTAACGAGTCAAAGGTCAAGGAATTAAGAGAACTTAAGAAGAAGGTAAGAGCAATTGACTGCTTTTCTGGTCGCATGAGGGCGCTTTAACGACGGTATTTTCTGGGCACCAACTAGAAATAGCTCAGAAACTATATTTTAATTTAAAAAAATCTACATTGCGAAAATTCATTTCTTTGACCTATTGAGAAGCTGTAATCGGAATCGTTCGAGCAAACGGCCCATGGTCTTCAAAGATTTGATAAATAGGGAATTTGTTTTCAGGGTGCGTGCTTATTGTTTGTGGCTACGCTTGACTAAACAGCACTTTATAACCCCCGGGACACGGCCTGCCACCGTTAACTTTGCACCCGTACACAAGGGGTTTAAGATATATATCCCTAAAGACCGGTTTATACTTCAGCCCTAACTTGTGTATTTCTTGCATCTTATTCTTCAAATTATAGATGAGCCAAAAGGAAGAAAGCGACGAGGAAACGAAAACTAAGTACAATCGCATGAAGGAGAAGTACGAAAAACTCAAGAAGCGTGTCAGCAGCCTAGAGAGATACATGGGGGACCTACCCACGGCCGAACAACACCTCAAGAACACGGAAGTTATATCCTTTGAACAAACAAGCAAAATATGCAGAATATTTGTATTCGCTGTCAGGGTTCCCACAGTCATGGAAAGTCCTTGAAAAAATCCTTGGAAAAACATTGTCCTGGAAAGTCAATTGTTATTGTAAAGAAATGCCAGGATCTTCAAGTGAGAAATTTAAATGAAGACAAAAAGGGAAGTTAATAGACGAAGCTTTTTATTCTCCTTGACTGTTCTCTATCTGCACATCAAGAATCTTTGTGAGAAGGAGAAACTCTTGAAGGAGCGTATCTCCCATCTTGAGGCCACTCTCGCCGAGTCCAGGAACACAGTCAGGAGCCGAGACTTTACCGTCAGTAAGCTGGAAGGCAGAGAGGCAGACTTGAGGATCGAACTGGACAGGTATGGGAGGATCAGAGAGTTTGAGCAAAGTCCCAAGAAGTCAATTACAAGTCATTATTGGTCTGAGAGTCGAATGATAAGTTATTGAAATGAACTGTGAGACTTGCATTCCTTGGTCGTCATGCCATCTTTTGTCACTTGTCACATGTCTTTTGTCACTTGTCACATGTCTTTTGTCACTTGTCACATGTCTTTTTTATTTGTCACATGTCTTTTTTATTTGTCACATGTCTTTTTTTTACTTGTCACGTGTCTTTTGTCACTTGGCACGTGTCTTTTGTCACTTGGCACGTGTCTTTTGTCACTCGGCACTTTCCCTTGATTTGTGATTGACATCAGATTGACATTCCTCGCTGTGATCCGGGTTCGAATCCCGCCTGGGCCAATATGTGGACTGGGTTTACGGTTCGTGCCTGATTCCGTTGGTTTCCTCTAGAATATCATTCTAAGGGTTTTTTCTCACCACTAAAACTAATTCTTTTGTCATCTTCCGGAAGACTCACTGGAAAAATAGGCAAAAAAAGACTTCTCAGGCAAATTTACTAATAAAGTATTTCTGGTTAAAATAGCATTTTGAAAAAAGCTTTCAATCCTCTAACCATTTTGTACACGTAAACAAAGCGATGTCTTCACAAGGATACAGATTTGAGAATAGATGTTTTCAATTTCCCTGTTAGTTTGAGGAGCGAAGCCAGCCGTCTGCAGTCTGCCCTTGGAGCCCCCAGGGACACCGATCCAGCCAGCCTAAAGCTGTTCAGCCGTACCGCAATGGAGGAGCTGGTCCAAGAACGAGACGAGGCCAAGACGGTCGCTGAGAAATACAGAAAGGCAAGACGTTTAACCCTAACGTCCTAGGCATTCATTCGGGGGACAGTACAATGTACTGCAAAAATACTACACAAATCCCATAGGCCAGTGTAGTAAGAGTACTGCATACTACAGTGTACTCAACTAGTATTTTGTAGTATTAGGTGATTTTAGGGTTCATTTGCCTTATAACCTAGACTCTAACATCAGTGGTTTTATTGCCCACAGATGGTTGAGAGCAAGCACAAACAGCTCAAGTCCCAGCAGACACAGTACCAGAAGGCCCTCGCTGAGCTGGAGGAGAGACTACAGCAGGAAGAAGACATCATTACAGCCTTGAGGGAGACTAACGAAGCCAAGGATGCCGACCTCCATAAGATGAAGGACTCTATGTCAGCGGTAGGTCGCTCAACCTGTTTGCCCGAGTTTTGCTTTATTTGACATTATACATTTTGGAACGATTTTGCACTACTTTTGTCCGTGTCATGAGATTCCTTTGCTGTGTTTTTCCCCCCCTCAGTTGGCCAAGCAGAGCCAGGAGTTATACGAGCACAACCTGGATGTACAGGAGCGCAATCAGGCTCTGGAGAGGATTGCCTCCTCGGACGTGATCCAGGCCAGCCACCGTCTCATCAAGGAGCTAGGAGAGTCTGTCGCTGAGTTGCACGGTCTGGTGCAGGTCTGCACACAGACTGCCGAGGGTCAGGAGCCCAACGTGTCGGTGCTGCTACGCTTCAGAAGTAAGACAAATACAGGCTTCCGAAGACCTTTCCAAATCCCTGACTTCGGCTTCGTCTTAAGCTTAAGCAGAAACGCCAGCCACTTTCTGGTGCCTGTTGTGCTTTAGAAAACATTTAATCGGTTGATATGAATTTAACAGTTCGAATATTTCCATTTGTTTCCATTTCTATTTGCTTCTCCGTAATTAACCCTAACCCTCCTCAATCCTCAACAATCCTAATTGCAGTTTTGGATAATTTTTTGAGGATTGAGGATGAATGGCAAAAAGTGATAGTTTCTACTTTTCCTCTTTTTTTTCCCCTCAAAATTTCTACTATTCCAATAAATTCTTAATTATTATTTTTTCTCTCTGTCTCCACCAGCCCCCAATGTAAGCAACCCTGAGCTCCAGGGGGCAGAAGGCGGCCATCTTAGCTCAGACACGCTACACGCTAAGCTGAAGCAAGTCAAAGACTTACGAGCCGAGATCGATCGACTTCGTAGCTTAGTGTCCAACAAATACGCCGAAGACATGGGCAATGAGTGCATCACCCAATGATGAGGACCAAAATGATAAAAACGTTGTATCTTTGGCGAGTGATCCCTTGTAGAATGACATATGGTCCAGTGGTTACGGTGTTCGCCTCGTGGGTTTGAACTCTGCCAGGAACATGGTGGTTGTGCCCCTGGGCAATACTCTTAACTACAATTGCCTTTCACCATCCAGGAGTATAAATGTGTAACTGTGAGGGTCGAGGCCGAATGTGCACCGATATCGGCTGCCGCATTGCCCATGACCTGATGAACGGGGTAATAATTATACAGCGGTTGGAAATTGTGGATATGATGAAAAGCGCTGTTAACCAGTTCGCGCCGGAAGACGTATATAAACGCAAATTTTTCACCAGATTCAAAACGGATGACGCATAAACACGCCACGAGCAAGGCCGGAAATGTCTGTCAGCAGCGAGCAAGGCCGGAAATGCGTGGGTGTGCTTCACGATACTGGCGGCCTGAACACGAACGCTTATGATCGAGTTTCGTTAAAAATAAACCCGCGTGTCGGCTCGTTGATGTTAAAATAATCCCGGCGCGAATTGGTTAAGCATCACAATTCTGATCATTATAACTTTTCGTGCAGCATTGCGACTTTGGGCATGAATGATCCCTGGCTTATATTGCATATAAGACGTCCTATAGTAAAACAAATGTTAGTTTTCTAATATATAACGTCTTCCTGTGTATGTCGTATGCCGAAATTAAAAACTATTTAATTGTAAAATATGAACAACTGTAATTTATGTGTATTATTTGTATATTATTGCATAAGAAAATATCTGTTTATTTATTAAAGAAAGCAACAAGGGTCTCAGAAATGTAGATAAATGTCAGTAAAAAGAAGTGCCTCTTTAACAATACATAGCCAGAGTATTTGCCAAGAAAGCTAAACTTAAACAAGTTCCTCTGTGATATTGTTTCCCGAAAACTATTGCTGTGTTGTATTTGATGTTTGTAGGGACATTTTAAATCTACTTTTGATGAATTTGACAATTCCGATCCATTGCCCCATTAAAAGTCTAAAACTCTTTAAAGGTAGGATACACCATTGGTAATTGCTTGAATTATCAGGAATGGGTGAATTTGGGGGGTTGTATTTTATAGTAAATATCGTTTAACTGACCTGTCCGAAGTCTTACAATCGTGGATGCTGAGAAAAGGAAGGAACGCCGTTTCCAGCCGGCGTCGAGCAGTTGTTCTTGTTCTTGTTTTTTTTCTCGAGATCTTGATTTGTTTTTTATAAAATTATATTTTTCTCAAAACATTTACAGGATATCTAGCTCAAATATTTCATAATAATATCTGCAAATAGTGTATCCTACCTTTAAACAATTAAGCTAACTTTATTAAGTGTCCTTGCATTTTAATGTTACATGTATTTATTGGGGATTGAATCTGTTTGAATTTTCTTAGCTATTACCGAAAACGAATGTGCTTTCAATGTTAAGTACTTCCGGTCATATTTTAATCATTGAAATTGCGTGAATGTATGTTCAATATAATAACAAAAATTGTACATGTACGAATATTGCTATACTAACTGAAATAGTTTTACAAGTAGCGTACAGTGTATTAATTGATCAATTTATTTGATACAATCCATATATTCATCATGTTTTGCAATTTTTGTTTATTAAAAATTGACAAATTAATAACCTGTTTGATAGTAAAATCTTAAAATACATGGTATACACCATTCCATAAACTGTTTTATCTTCAAGTTTAATACACTCATTTATACACACACAAAATGTAAATTGGCACATGTATATTTTTGTCAAAAGATGGTACTTTTTCACGAACTAATTCAATTATTGATATAGCAATTGTAAAATAAACTGGTTGGTCATGTTTATCTAAAAGTAAATTGCTTCTATTTGTCCCTTTCGTTATTTTTGTCTTTTAAAGAAATTATGCAGCAGCTGATAACAGGAACAATATAATTATGACTTGCAGCCAAAAGGTACAATTGTTTTTCCTTTTTAAAGATCGGAGAGAAACCCCCTTTAATGATAATTGATCAGCTGTGTTTATAAATAGTTATATCCATGACCTTTGACCTAGACAAACCGAAGCGCTCTTTATGCCTTGTATTGATCCGCCACTTTTGCAAAAAGATTTCCAAATATTTCGGTACTTGTCTTAACAGTGTTCTGTTGATAATTTATGAACATGTATTTCTTTTCCTACTTGCACATTTTAAGAAATCAAATCTGGTGGTTTTTGTTGAGGAGAATCGCGAACTATATTTTGTTGACTAATGCGGAAGTAATGTTTATTCAGGACGTACTTTGACGGTCGCTCACATGTGTTTTCTAGCTCCGTGATTACTGTGCTCAGAAATTACTGTGTAAAATGCTGTGAAACTGAACTAAATTTGCTAGGAAATTATTGTATTTATGTGCCAGAAGTTATGGAACAGTAACCCGGACAAGGTGGTTGGATTTGAACTCATTCTCAGTGTCTGGAAAGGTGGAAAACATCGATTACATTGAGAGTATATTCTGCGTTTGGTCTGTACGTCTCCAAATGATGGTGTAATTTCGTTTGTGTGATGTTCGTGACTGCACGACCAAAATATAAACAATTGTTGAGTCATGCTTCGGACATGGATAGCCGTTTTGTTGGGATTCTGGTCGTCTGTTTATTTGGTTGATACATTCATCAAGGTAATTTTTGAACAATTATTTTATTTTGTATTCATTATTCTAGTAGACAGGGTAGTTTTATATCTTGTTTTTCATGAATGATGATGGATATGTGGGGGGGGGGGGGGGGGGGGGGGGGGTGCGAATGAGAAATGGTGTTGATTTCTCTTCTTAAAGGTAGGATACACCATTGGCAGATATCGGAAATAGGAAATAGGGGGAGGGGGGGGTGCGAATGAGAAATGATGTTGATTTCTCTTCTTAACCAGTTCGCGCCGGGATTATTTTAACAACGCCGAGCCGACGGGCGGGATTATTTTTAACGAAACTCGATCCGAAGCGTGTTCAGGCTGATAGTGCCGGGAAGCACACCCACGCATTTCCGGCCTTGCGCGCTGCTGACATACATTTCCGAACTTGAACTTGGCGTGTTTATGCGTCATCCGTTTTGAATTTTGGGAAATTTGTGCGTTTATATACGTCATCCGGCGCGAACTGGTTAAATAGGTAGGATATACCATTGGCAGATATCGCAAATATTTACTACCATACCAAATTATTAAGAAATATCTTACTCATTTGAAAGTAAATAATGATTCTACTTTCTAAGCATCCAGAAAAATTATTGCGCTAGATATCATATTAAGAATAATTGCTCGACGACGGTTGAAAACAAATGCTGTTTTTCGTGCTTTTCTCAGCATCCATAATTGTAAATCTTTGAACAGGTCGGTTAAACGATATTTACTATAAAATACAACCCCCCCCAAAAAAAACACCCATTCATGACAATTCAAGCAATTACCAATGGTGTATCCTACCTTTAATATCATTATCGTCAGACCCCCTAAATCTACGCGGTCCTATGTCTGCGCACTCTTTAATTTTAATTTGGCAATGCGCGCGTCTTAAAAATTATGTACTGTCACTAGGATCGTATTCTTTGATGCATGAACTTCCACAACCAACAAAAAAATATGTAAAGTGAATGCTTTAACGGTAAAGTCGGACAAAAAATTGACAAAAATCTGCCTTTTACAGCTAATTACTAGGTTCAATTTTTCATAGAGGCTTCCGGGCCTAGCCTGCTGAAGTCGAAAACATGACCGCACGGTAAACTTTGTTGGTCGCCCTCTGTCGTCAGTATTATAGCTACCGTGTCCTATATAATTCATAATTTTTTTACGGGGGTTTAAGACTTGCGGTGCAACAAAGATACATGTATGTTTCTTATATTATTTTGAAATTAACTTTTAAAATCTGACATCTTGACAATTTTCTCTGTTGATTGGGATGATTAATAGATGACATTGGATGATCTATAAAAATTGTTTACATGTAGGATACCAATTTTAAGAAGGGGTCAATTTATTAAGGCATTTAAACATTATTAGGTGTATTTGTATGTTAATTAATTCAGGCCTAATCAACAACTGAGTTTATTTATGCACCCTTCTAAAAACCTAGCGAACCAACTGCTACTTGAATTGAACAATACAACGCACAACTTGGTCCTGGGTGTACCTTGTATAAGCCATTATCAATAAGATTATTAATATTAGAATGAGAGGCTTTGAATCGCCGAGGTGACAGTTTGTAAGAAAATTGTAAAACAATTGTGTATTGCCTAAAGAACGTAACAAGCCGTTTTAGTATGAATTCAGAGCACGACAATCTTTAGTTTAGTTTGACTGAGAGTATGATTCGTGAACATTCGTCTAAATTCTACTATATTTAAATTAAAACAATTAAATTAATTATTGTAATCATTAATGTACATTTCAAACTTTATTAATACATTTCTCCAATGATAGCAATTACAAACGGGGGTCTACATATTAAATAGGTAAATATGTATAAATTGTATGTAAATTTTAAATATAGGCCTTTGTAAAAATTAACTATAATAAAGGTACAGTAGGATACACCATTTGCAGATATCAAAAATATTTACTACCGAATTATTAAGAAAAATCTTACTTATTTGAAAGTAAATGTTGATTCTAGACATCCAGCAAAATGATTGCGCTAGATATCCTGTAATTTTTCCGAAAAATTAAATTTTATAATGAATTTTATAATTAAATTTTATAATTCGCGATCGCCGTCCAGCTTTTCTCGGCATCCATGATTGTAAAACTTTGGACAGCTCAGTTAAACGATATTTACTATAAAATACAATCTCCAAATCTAATCATTTATGATAATTCAAGCAATTACCAATGGTGTATCCTACCTTTAACTAACTATATTAATTATCTATTAGGAATTCAACCATTATTTTGAATTAATCTTGAAATTACGAAAAGTGTACTGGCATTGTAAAAAGAAATTAAACAAAATTAGGAAATATGTTAAAAAAGTTCAAGCTAATATTTTTTTAACAAATCAAGGAGTAAAAAAGTTGTTCTTGAGTTGCATGGCCCGGACACCGTAGATTTTCCATGAAGCGCCCCACTGCGCAGATTTAGGCAGGATTTTGTTCTGAACGCCAAAACTGTACGCTTTGGAATTCCCCGCTTGTCGCTACAAATAAAGAAAATTTTGCTTTGTTATTCGGCATGGTGGAAGATCGTAAGCCAACAATATAAATTTTGTTGAGGAAAAGAGTGGTTGCTCTTTTAGTTTTAAAGGTAGGATACACCATTGGTAATTGCTTGAATTATCATGAATGAGTGGATTTTTGGGGTTGTATTTTATAGTCAATAATTACTAAATATCGTTTAACTGACCTGTCCGAAGTTTTACAATCATTGATGCCGAGAAAAGCAGGAAAAACAGCGTTTGTTTTCAACCGGCGTCGAGCAGTTATTCTTATGTTATCTTTGTTTTACGGCGATCGCGAATTTTTCTTTATAAAATTAATCATTTTGCTGGATGCCTAGAATCAATATTTACTTTCAAATGAGTAAGATATTTCTTGAAAATTCGGTAGTAAATATTGTTGATATTTGCAAATGGTGTATCCTACCTTTAAGCTACTCTGTTGCAAATCCAGAAATAGGATGATCGAGGATACATGTTGATATTAAAAATTAAGTGTGCAGTTATAAACAATCCGTTTTCTTTCCTCTATGATTAAATTTGTCAACCTGAACTGCATTGTTTAATTGAATTCCTGTTTAATTAAACCGTTAACTGGTCTATTATTCAAACAGTAAAGTCTCTCTTACTCTTGTCTTAGTCTTAGTGGATATGTGGTAGGGGCATAAGAGGAATGTTAGCGGACAATCAACCATTAAGTTTATTGAGGGCAATCGACGGTATCCAGCTATTTGAGTGGAAGGGTATTCTTGGCCCAATTATTATTGACCCAATTATTATATTATATAACCCTAACCCTGCCAGATCCAGCACAGTGCATCTGAGGTGACTGCTTGACCTTGCTGGACTCTGCACACAAGTCAATGTGACAAAGTATGCAATCTGTTGCGTCTGGCAGGGTTTCTAGCCAAAATACCCTGGAGTGTCGTGGCCGAGCGGTTAAGAACCCGGTTTTCTGTTCCGCAGAGCGTGAGTTCGAATCTCGGTCTTGACACCTGTGTCCTTAAGCAAGGCACTGAAACCACTATTGCTTCCAAAACTCCCTTAAAACACATCTTTTCAGACTGGCCTTTGAACACATCTGAGATTTCTTTTATTGACCTGGACCGGCGCCTTTGAATGTGTATACAGAGAAAGTGCGCCTTACAAATGCTGTGTTTTATTATTATTATTATTATTATTATTATTATAATGCACGTAAAAGAACCCAGTAACACTTATCGCTAAGAGAAGGGGTTCGCCCCGGTGTTCCTGGCTCAATTGGGAAAAATAAATAAAAATATATATAAAATCACTTTCGATCTCAGACTGTGCTCCGTAGTCATATATGAGTCGATGTGGCCAGCTGCCAGAGGCGCCTTTACGTGCCAGCGGCTCGACTACGTTGTAGCCGCGTCCTTCGCAATTCAAATTGTATAACTGCTGGGCCCCTCTGAAAAACAGTGTTTCACTGAGAGGGTAAATAATAAATAAATAAAATAAAATAAATAAATTATTAAGCTTGTCAGCCTGAACTGCCTTTTTGTTTTTAATTGAGCTTGATTTGTTCTTCCTTCCAACCCCCAGTCCAATAAGAGATGTGGCCAGCAGTATGCGGAGGCCCAGGAACGCTACGGCATACAGGTCTCCATCGGCCAGGTCCGCTGGTACACCACCTGTTTCAATCGTCTCTTCCTGCGCGTCGGCCAGTGGAAGCCGCGTCTCACCCAGAACTGGTTCAGGATGGGCGCCCTCGTAGGGGTGCTGAT
This sequence comes from Crossaster papposus, assembly GCA_037893245.1. NCBI lineage: Eukaryota > Metazoa > Echinodermata > Asteroidea > Velatida > Solasteridae > Crossaster > Crossaster papposus. The sequence goes on along the minus strand of JBAIAA010000650.1, from coordinate 16,513 downwards.
GATGTTTGTCTCGGTGGGTCTGCTGGTGTGGACTCTGGTGCAGGCGTCCACGAAAGAGTCGCCGGAACAAGTTTTGACTCCCGTGGTAAGTTGTCACTGAGTTTTTTTGGTCTCACCCGAACTTTATAAACAAAGTTCTGAAAGAGACTAGGAATTTCTGTACATAGTATGTCCGTATGTATACATGCTTGTGTCATTTTTATGGTGGCCCTGGAGAGACATAAACAGTCGTGAATTTGTTTGCGACTAGTCGTGAAAAATTCCTTCTGTCAGCAGTTTGGTGAATACCTTCCAAGCTACTAAACAAATATTCGCGACAGAATTCACGACTGGTCGCAAAAATATTCACGACCAGTCACAAAAATATTCGCGACTAGTCGCAAATAAATTCACGATGACTAGTCGCAAAAATATTCACGACCAGTCGCGAATAAATTCACGACTAGTTGCGAATAAATTCACGACTAGTTGCGAAAAAATTCACGACTAGTCGCGAATAAATTCACGACTAGTCGCACAAAAATTCACGACTGTTTATGTCCATCCAGGGCTACCATACATTTTTGTAAAAGTTTTGAAACATTTGACTTGAAGTCCAATTTCAATCAAACTTGGGTCATGGATGCAATATTGTAACCTTTATATTATAGTTGTGTTAGGTGTCAAGTATTGAGGTCAAAGGTTATTTGAGGTCAAGGTGTAAAATAGGGTTATTGCAAAAGTACTGGTACTGTAGGTGAGACACATGGTTCGAGAACCATTCTTGTTTTACGTTACGCTTGCCACTCAATATTAGAAATACGTTACTATTCTACACCAAGTGTTGCAAATATTTAGGTTTCATCCCCAACACTTTGGCAATGATGCGAAATGATTGGATAAGTGAAGAGTACAGACGTTTAATGTTTTTCTCTCAATTGCAGATGCCCGGTGTGAATCTTCCTCTCCGGCAAGTGACGTACTTCTTCACCGTGTTGCTGATCAGTGGTATCTGGCATGAGTTAGGTCATGCTATTGCAGCAGTCAGGTAGGTGTAATTTTTCTCGGCATTTTGAACTAAGAACCATCTTCAATCAGGGTTCGCACCTATCCAGGAAATCAGGGAAAACCTGAAAAACGAGCTTTGCTTTTTCCCAGGAGGAAAGTCAGCATTTAAAAAAAAAAAATTTAAACCCGGAAAAAAAGTTCGCGAATTTGATTGCCCCAAATGAGAAAGTGGTCTCTTGGCCAAACAGCGTATCAACTGGATGATTGGGCTATGGTGGCTTTTTAGCGTGGAAATTCCTCTTCAACCAGTTCGCGCCGGGCTTATTTTAACATCACCGAGCCGATTGGCGGGATTATTTTTAACAAAACTCGATCCGAAGCGTGTTCAGGCCGATAGTGCCAGGAAGCACATTTCCGGCCTTGCTCGCTGCTGACATAGATTTCCGAACTTGAACTTGGCGTGTTTATGCGTCAACCGTTTTTGAATTTGGGGAAAACTTTGTGTTTATATACGTCATCCGGCGCGAACTGGTTAACTCTCTTTGGCCAGGTGTCAATAGTGTCTTAATTTCACCATGTTCACTGCAACAACATTGAAGATGTGTCAAACTGGATATTCAAACAAAGTAATTATCCTGGAATTGTGAAAATTCGTCAGGAAAAAAACCAAGGAAAAATAATAAGGGAATGTTGTTTTTTATGAGATGGTGGGAACCCTGTTTAATCGTCCTCCAGCCTCCAAAACCGCAAGGAAGATCTTGGAATATTGAGGAGGGTTAGGGTTGTTTGGCCAACCTGTATTGTCTGGTTGTCTGTTGCAGAGAGCAAGTCCGAGTCAACGGCTTTGGCATGTTTGTCATGGCCATGTACCCAGGTGCCTTCGTGGACCTTCACACCGATCACCTCCAGGCCATCTCAGCGTCCAGACAACTCCGTATATACTGTGCCGGTATCTGGCACAACCTGGTTCTAGTCCTGGCTGGGATGGCAGTGTTTTATATCCTGCCTTATTTAATTATTCCGCTGTACGTGACGGGAACTGGAGTCATTGTCACGGACGTTCTCAAGGTTCGTAAAGAAAACCAAAATGGTGTCCGATTGTGTGTTTGCGCTAAAGTTAATCTGAAACTCGGACTGGGACTTTGAGTACAAAAAAATGCAGGCAAACTTTACTCATTCTTTATAGAGAACAAAATTCTCTAAGAATTTTACGAGGCAAAGACAAAGTCCTCGGTGTTCAGCCAGCCAAGTTTGAGGTCTCAATTCCATGTTTAAAGAAGACTTTTCATTAACTTTTTTTTGCACCTGAAAGATGAAGCCAAGTGATTTTCATTTCGTGGGCCCAATGACCGGGGTAATAATGTAAACATATTTCACAATTCAGCTGCCAGTTTTCACTCCTCTTGTTTCCCCCCCCCCCCCCCCCTCCCTCCACATTACTCCTATTCATACTTCTGCTAGTTTTTCCCTTTGATCTTCACCCTGGACCCCCTTCCTTGTGGTTTTACCCCTTCTGTTTTTGTTCCCTACCCAATTCACACCTCTTTATCCCCTTGGTCTGTCTTTGATTCCACCCACACTGAACTCACCCTTTAATCCCTCAGCCTAATCATCCTTTTGTTGATTGTTCCACTGGACTCTGTGCTTTTTCTTTTGTGCTTCTCCCGCCTACCATGATGTGCATGTTGCCCTATATATGTTTGTTTCTTGTACACAGCCATTTTGTCTCTGAAGAAGATCTTGTTAAGATCGAAATATTAGGCTCTCTTAACTTATTTGATTAGTAGGAATAATTAGCGCCATTATCTCCCTGTTTGAATAAACTAGAATGTCTAATTGTGTAATTCACAGAATTCGCCTGTATCAGGCAGCAGGGGATTGGCTGTTGGCAGTCATGTGACCAGCATTAACGGCTGTCCGGTATACAACACAGAGGATTGGAGTAGATGTCTAGGGTCGGCGGTGTACTACCCCCAGCCAGGATTCTGCGTACAACTCAATAGAGTACAGCAGCAAACCAGGGATGTACCGCGTAAGGAATAAACCATTTGCAAGTTAAATTTGAAAAATTGTAAGCACAAAAATTTGCTTAGCATGAAAAATTTTCCTTGGCAAAAACAGGGGTACAGACCAAATTTGTTGGTGATGTTTATTGTTTGTGACTGGTTTACAGCTGTTTTTTGCTTAACATGAAAAGCACATAAGGTTTTTGCTGGTAACCTGTTTTTACTGAGCAAAACTTGTTTGTGCTAAGCAAATTTGTTTGCTTACTTCTTTACCAAATTGGCCCCGGGTACACTGACTTGCTGAAAATGCTTGGCACATTTTAACTTTGAATTAACTTTGAATTGTCCAGACCAAACAGACTATTACTCTTATCACGTGATTTGGGGCAAGCTCTTGCGTAGTTTTGACTCGTGTACAATGTGCGTGGGTTCAAACCCTGCCAGGAACATAGTGTTTGTGCCCTTGGGCAAGACACCTAACTACAATTGCCTCTCTCCACCCAGGAGTATAATTGTGTGCCTGGGAAGGTCGAGGCCTATTGAGCGCCTATAAACGGCTGCCGCGTGGTCCAGGGCCAGATGAACGGGGTAATAATTGTGTAGTGCTTTGAGATGGTGGATACGATAGAATCAACACGGAATAAACATATACAATTTTTATTATTATTATTATTATTATTTCCAAATTTGTTGTTCTTTGCCTCGATATTTCTAGTGTATAAAGGTTATGGTGGCCAGGTGGAGTGTTGTCACAACGACAGCTTCTCCGAGCTGTGCTTTGTCTATGAGATGGGGTCAGAGGTCGGAGCACCACAAAAGGTAGGTGACATTGTCCACTGTAATTCTATGTATGACAAGCTGTGATGAAAGGGTAGCAATCGTCTGCATTGAAAGCCTGGCATTAGTGTCTTCGACTTGGAAAGCATAATGGAGCCAGAATTAGGAGCCAGCGCCATCTTCACTTTTAGCAAGATTTTGGAATAAAACCATGGGCTTTTGTTAATCTCCGGTTTCCTTGCCGTCTTTGCTTAACCAGTTCGCGCCGGGATTATTTTCACATCACCGAGCCGAGGCGCGGGATTATTTTTAACAAAACTCGATCCGGGGCGGGTTCAGGCCGATGGTACCGGGAAGCACACCCACGCATTTTCAGCCTTGCTTGCTGCCGACAGACATTTACGGCCTTGCTCGTGACGTGTTTATGCATCATCTGTTTTGAATCTGGGGAAAACTTTGCGTGTATATACGTCCTCCGGCGCGAATTGGTTAAGGCGATTTTAGTCTCCCAACTACGGGAACTCCAGCCACATTCTGGTTCCCGTTATGCTGCAGACTAATTCAATCAATTGATAGGAACCCAAAAGTTTGAATATTCCCATTTGCTTTCATTTCTTTTTGCTTCTCAGTGAAGTCGGATGCAAAGGCGAAACCGAAGATGAAGCAAATCTTTTGAAAAACCCCAATGTGTCCTTAAAGGGATCGTATACGTTTGGTAATTGGAACCCACTGTTTGTTTCAATCCTATATAGTTATAGATATATACCATGGTAGGGATTTTGAGATATTGCCGAAATTCTGGAGCGGTTACGTCCACGCAGGAAGAATAATCTGCATTGGAATACACAATCTGAGAAACGTCACTGCAGTAACGCTTCTCAGATTCAAATTTTGGGGGATAAAAAGTGATATCTTTTTCCATAACCGCAGTACTTCGAAGTGACAAGTTTCTAAAAATGCATTATACTATCCAAAGCTTCTGTACTTCTTACCAAGTGGGTTGTTATTGCCATTAATTTTTGGAGTAATTACCAAACGTATACAATCCCTTTAACCCCAACGGTCCCAAATCCTCCAATTTCAACATGATTTTGCACACATTCAAGGACGTTAGGGTTAAATTGTCAATTACCGGTACCCTGACTTCTTATGCACAGCATTATGCCTGCCTGGAAGCCCGGCCCCTGACCGACTTGCCCCGCTGCTTCAAGAACACGGATTGCGTCCAGACCCGCAAGACTGCCTGTCTGCAGCCCTCGCTGGACAACAACAGTCGACTGCTGAGAGTCTACCTCACTACGGGCAAACCGGTGCTCTATGTCGGTGACACGTACCTCTTTGGATATTCCTGTAAGTATTTTGGATGCTCTAATCATGACATTTTCGGCGCCCTCGGGGACGCACGGCGCCCTCGGGGACGCACGGCGCCCTCGGGGACGCACGGCGCCCTCGGGGACGCACGGCGCCCTCGGGGACGCACGGCGCCCTCGGTTTCCCCCTTTGGGTGCTAAAAACGTCATAGCCCACATCATAGCAGTCAACAATTAACAATTGTTGTTATCATTTTGGCCTTAATGGTAGTCTTTTTTCTCAACTGTTTGCAGTGAGTGTGACCAACTACATTCCACAGTATGCCTTCTTGCCATTGACTCTTCCAGACATCATAGAACTCTTCTGCAAGTATCCTTTGTCCAAGACTAGTGGTTGATGATTTATTTCGAAGAAAATAAATTATACCCGAAGAAAACAAAAACGAGAGAAATAAATCAATTTTTGAATTGGCTGTGGCATTTACCCATATATGTACATGGCGAAGTCAACTCCATAGGTCAAAGTTCAAGGTGATTGTAGTTAAAACAATAAAAAGAGTTTCTTCACAATAACTTGAGGACCTGACATCAACTTCAAACTTGGTATGTGTGATGTGTGCTGTCTGGAAGCCTGTTGATTTTGAGCCCCACAGGTCAAAGTTCAAGGTAATTAAGGTTTTGGTAATTAAGGTAAATAGAAATGTTTCCCAACAATAACTTGAGAAGAACTTGACATTATCAACTTCAAACTTGGTATGTGGGTTGGTCTGGAAGCCTGTTGATTTTTTACCCGACAGGTCAAAGTTCAAGGTAATTAAGGTTAAAACAATAAAAATAGTTTCCCCACAATAACTTGAGAAGAACTTAACATTATCAACTTTAAACTTGGTATGTGTGTCGGTCCTTAACCAGTTCGCGCCGGGATTATTTTAACATCGCCGAGCCGACGGATGGGATTATTTTTAACGAAACTCGATCCGAAGCGTGTTCAGGCTGATAGTGCCGGGAAGCACACCCACGCATTTCCGGCCTTGTGCGCTGCTGACATACATTTCCGAACTTGAACTTGGCATGTTTATGCGTCATCCGTTTTGAATTTGGGGAAATGTTTGCGTTTATATACGTCATCCGGCGCGAACTGGTTAACTGTAGATCATATGCAGTACAATGTTCACCTAAACAAAACTGTAATGCTTGGTATTCAAAGTAAGGGTGCCATATCGTGGAAATTGTTGTACACTAATGGCAAGGTACTCATGTTGGTAAAAACACCTTTTATTGTTGTTTTTTCGTTTAAGTAGCAGGTTTAGGATAAACTATAGACAAAGCTCCAAAACGATTTCAACATTGCTAAGTTTCCAATTTGTTCTTTAACCCAACCCGCCACAGATATTTGATCTCGTTCTCTGGCGCTCTAGCGATCCTCAATGCCATCCCCTGCTACGCCCTCGATGGCCAGTACATCCTGCAAGCGTTCCTGGAGCACACGTTAGCCAGCCGCATCACGAGCACGTCGGATCGCAACCTCATCTATAGTCTGGTTCTCCTCTTCGGAACTTTACTCTTGGGAGCTAACGTAGTGCTTGCTCTATTCACACTGATCTTCAGGTAGCATATGTAGACGGTGGTTTATTTTTGTTGTGGTAACGTTTTTTAACAAAATATTTTGATCGTGTAAGTTGAGATTGTCAATATAGTGTAAAAATGCAAATTTGAAATGCTGTGTATATATTTTATCTGTAAAATATGTTTCAACTTTGTAATCAAAAAGTTTTTCATCAAACCCAACAAATCGGGATTCGGCTGTCCTGAAGATTAATTTGAGGAATTAACAGCTCTCGTGTCCAGGTTTAAATGCAATCTTACGGCTTTACCAAAATTAGCATTTCTTTTTATTATAATAAGTTGAAGAATTTGAGTCGGTCGTTTCTGCAATCTGAAATGGCCCATCACTGTCTATTGAAAAAACCCTTAGGTCCGTTTGGTCGTAGGTCTGTTTTCCCCACATGCTCATCATGTGAAAATTCAAATTGCACACAAATAGTATATATCAGGTGGCACCCAAGCCTAAAAATTAACGCTTATCCACTTGTATTAACAAGAGTTGACTCTAGTACATTATACAACATTTGTTTTTGTTATAATCTTAAGACATGGATGGATTTGGGTTTGTGGGACCAAAGAAGTATGATTTTATCCCAAAAATGTAATTACTGTTTAAACTGCTTAAACTATATTTTACATTGTTTTCAGTTAGATTTTCAGTTGCAATACAAAAACAACGAGAAATAAAACAAAGATTTACATTTGTTGCTCTTTTATTGACAAGTGTTTTCCTTTTAAGAGATTTTAATCATTACGAATTAAAAAATATATAATATTTAAGTTTTTCAAAAGAAAACAATTGTAAGAGGTTAGCCTTGAAATTGTATCAAAATTTTGTTAAAATTTGAGTTTTTCGATCAAATGTGAGGGGTTGGCATTGCATTTTTATCAAATTTAGCCTCAAAATGCAAGACTAACCCTCTTACAATTTGTACATTAATCAAAAAATTTATGCCATTTGTAATACAAATGTAAGCCTATAATTAACCCCTTACAATTGTTAATTGGTTGAAAAACTCGAATTTAGGGCATTAGGCTATATCTCTTCAATTATGGGCTATACCTCTTCAATTATGGGCTATACCTCTTCAATTATGGGCTATATCTCTTCAATTATGGGCTATATCTCTTCAATTATGGGCTATATCTCTTCAATTATGGGCTATATCTCTTCAATGGGGATCCATGTCACTCTACTGGGGATCCATATGTCACTCTACTGGGGATCCATGTCACCCCACTGGGGATCCATGTCACTCCACTAATTATGGGCTATATCTCTTCAATTATGGGCTATATCTCTTCAATTATGGGCTATATCTCTTCAATTATGGGCTATATCTCTTCAATTATGGGCTATATCTCTTCAATTATGGGCTATATCTCTTCAATGGGGATCATGTCACTCTACTGGGGATCCATGTCACTCTACTGGAGATCCATGTCACCCCACTGGGGATCCATGTTACTCCACTGGGGATCCATGTCACTCCACTAATTATGGGCTATATCTCTCAATTATGGGCTATATCTCTTCAATTATGGGCTATATCTCTTCAATTATGGGCTATATCTCTTTAATTATGGGCTATATCTCTTCAATGGGGATCATGTCACTCTACTGGGGATCCATGTCACTCTACTGGGGATCCATGTCACCCCACTGGGGATCCATGTTACTCCACTGGGGATCCATGTCACTCCACTAATTATGGGCTATATCTCTTCAATTATGGGTTATATCTCTTCAATTATGGGCTATATCTCTTCAATTATGGGCTATCTCTCTTCAATTATGGGCTATATCTCTTCAATTATGGGCTATATCTCTTCAATGGGGATCATGTCACTCTACTGGGGATCCATGTCACTCTACTGGGGATCCATGTCACCCCACTTGGGGTCCATGTCACTCCACTGGGGATTCATGTCACTCCACTAATTATGGGCTATATCTCTTCAATTATGGGCTATATCTCTTCAATTATGGGCTATATCTCTTCAATTATGGGCTATATCTCTTCAATTATGGGCTATATCTCTTCAATGGGGATCATGTCACTCTACTGGGGATCCATGTCACTCTACTGGGGATCCATGTCACCCCACTGGGGATCCACGTTACTCCACTAATTATGGGCTATATCTCTTCAATTATGGGCTATCTCTCTTCAATTATGGGCTATCTCTCTTCAATTATGGGCTATATCTCTTCAATTATGGGCTATCTCTCTTCAATTATGGGCTATATCTCTTCAATTATGGGCTATCTCTCTTCAATTATGGGCCATATCTCTTCAATTATGGGCTATCTCTCTTCAATTATGGGCTATATCTCTTCAATTATGGGCTATATCTCTTCAATTATGGGCTATATCTCTTCAATTATGGGCTATATCTCTTCAATTATGGGCTATATCTCTTCAATTATGGGCTATATCTCTTCAATGGGGATCATGTCACTCTACTGGAGATCCATGTCACCCCACTGGGGATCCATGTTACTCCACTGGGGATCCATGTCACTCCACTAATTATGGGCTATATCTCTCAATTATGGGCTATATCTCTTCAATTATGGGCTATATCTCTTCAATTATGGGCTATATCTCTTCAATTATGGGCTATCTCTCTTCAATTATGGGCTATATCTCTTCAATGGGGACCATGTCACTCTACTGGGGATCCATGTCACTCTACTGGGATCCATGTCACCCCACTTGGGGTCCATGTCACTCCACTGGGGATTCATGTCACTCCACTAATTATGGGCTATATCTCTTCAATTATGGGCTATATCTCTTCAATTATGGGCTATATCTCTTCAATTATGGGCTATATCTCTTCAATTATGGGCTATATCTCTTCAATGGGGATCATGTCACTCTACTGGGGATCCATGTCACTCTACTGGGGATCCATGTCACCCCACTGGGGATCCACGTTACTCCACTAATTATGGGCTATATCTCTTCAATTATGGGCTATCTCTCTTCAATTATGGGCTATATCTCTTCAATTATGGGCTATCTCTCTTCAATTATGGGCTATATCTCTTCAATTATGGGCTATCTCTCTTCAATTATGGGCTATATCTCTTCAATTATGGGCTATCGCTCTTCAATTATGGGCTATATCTCTTCAATTATGGGCTATCGCTCTTCAATGGGGATCATGTCACTCTACTGGGGATCCATGTCACTCTACTGGGGATCCATGTCACCCCACTGGGGATGTTACTCCACTGGGGATCCATGTCACTCCACTGGGGATCCATGTCACTCCACTAATTATGGGCTATATCTCTTCAATTATGGGCTATATCTCTTCAATTATGGGCTATATCTCTTCAATTATGGGCTATATATCTCTTCAATTATGGGCTATATCTCTTCAATTATGGGCTATCTCTCTTCAATTATGGGCTATATCTCTTCAATTATGGGCTATATCTCTTCAATGGGGATCATGTCACTCTACTGGGGATCCATGTCACTCTACTGGGGATCCATGTCACTCTACTGGGGATCCATGTCACCCCACTTGGGGTCCATGTCACTCCACTGGGGATTCATGTCACTCCACTAATTATGGGCTATATCTCTTCAATTATGGGCTATATCTCTTCAATTATGGGCTATATCTCTTCAATTATGGGCTATATCTCTTCAATTATGGGCTATATCTCTTCAATTATGGGCTATATCTCTTCAATTATGGGCTATCTCTCTTCAATTATGGGCTATATCTCTTCAATTATGGGCTATATCTCTTCAATGGGGATCATGTCACTCTACTGGGGATCCATGTCACTCTACTGGGGATCCATGTCACCCCACTGGGGATCCATGTCACACCACTGGGGATTTATGTCACCCCACTGGGGATTCATGTCACCCCACTGGGGATCCATGTCACCCCACTGGGGATCCATGTCACCCCACTGGGGATCCATGTCACCCCACTGGGGATCCATGTCACCCCACTGGGGATTCATGTCACCCCACTGGGGATTCATGTCACTCCACTGGGGATTCATGTCACTCCACTGGGGATCCATGTCACTCCACTGGGGATTCATGTCACCCCACGGGATTCATGTCACCCCACTGGGGATCCATGTCACCCCACTGGGGATCCATGTCACCCCACTGGGGATCCATGTCACCCCACTGGGGATCCATGTCACCCCACTGGGGATCCATGTCACCCCACTGGGGATCCATGTCACCCCACTGGGGATCCATGTCACCCCACTGGGGATTCATGTCACCCCACTGGGGATTCATGTCACCCCACTGGGGATCCATGTCACCCCACTGGGGATTCATGTCACCCTACTGGGGATTCATGTCACCCCACTGGGGATCCATGTCACCCCACTGGGGATCCATGTCACCCCACTGGGGATCCATGTCACCCCACTGGGGATTCATGTCACCCCACTGGGGATCCATGTCACTCTACTGGGGATCCATGTCACCCCACTGGGGATCCGTGTCACCCCACTGGGGATCCGTGTCACCCCACTGGGGATCCGTGTCACCCCACTGGGGATCCGTGCCACCCCACTGGGGATCCGTGTCACCCCACTGGGGATCCGTGTCACCCCACTGGGGATCCGTGTCACCCCACTGGGGATCCGTGTCAAACCACTGGGGATCCGTGTCACCACACTGGGGATCCATCTCACCCCACTGGGGATCCGTGTCACCCCACTGGGGATCCGTGTCACCCCACTGGGGATCCGTGTCACCCCACTGGGGATCCGTGTCACCCCACTGGAGATCCGTGTCACCCCACTGGGGATCCGTGTCACCCCACTGGGGATCCGTGTCACCCCACTGGGGATCCGTGTCACCCCACTGGGGATCCGTGTCACCCCACTGGGGATCCGTGTCACCCCACTGGGGATCCGTGTCACCCCACTGGGGATCCGTGTCAAACCACTGGGGATCCGTGTCACCCCACTGGGGATCCATCTCACCCCACTGGGGATCCATCTCACCCCACTGGGGATCCATGTCACCCCACTGCGGATCTATATCACTATACTGGGGATCCATGTCACTCTACTGGGGATTAATTGTTTATTGATAAGAAACTCAACTTTAGGCCAATTTTTATCAAAATGCAAGGCTAACCCCTTATAATTGTTAATTGATAAAAAAACAAACATTTTGGCCAATTTTGATTAAAATGCAAGGCTAACCCCTTATTATTTTAAATTTACAAAAAACAAACATTTTGACCAAGTTTGATTAAAATGTAAGGCTAACCCCTTATAATTGTTAATTAATCGAACAACCCACATTTTGACCAATTTTGATTAAAATGCAAGGCTAACCCCTATGATCGAAAAACCCACATTTAGGCCAATTTTGATTAAAATGCAAGGCTAACCCCTTATTATTTTAAATTTACAAAAAAACCTACATTTTGACCAATTTTGATTAAAATGCAAGGCTAACCCCTTATAATTGTTAATTGATCGGAAAACCCACATTTTGACAAATTTTGATTAAAAAGCAAGGCTAACCCCTTATGATTGTTAATTGATCGAAAACCCCACATTTTGACAAATTTCTATAAAAAGGTAAGGCTAACCCCTCACAATTATTAATTGATCCAAAAACTCAAATTTAGGCTAATTTTGATTAAAATGCAAGGCTAACCCCTTATAATTTTAAATTTACAAAAATAAACATTTTGACCAATTTTGATAAAAATGTAAGGCTAACCCCTTACAATTGTTAATTGATCGAAAACCCCAAATTTTGACAAATTTCGATAAAAAGGTAAGGCTAACCCCTTACAATTATTAATTGATCCAAAAACTCAAATTTAGGCTAATTTTGATTAAAATGCAAGGCTAACACCAATTTTGATTAAAATGCAAGGCTAACCCCTTATAATTGTTAATTGATCGAAAAACACAAATTTAGACCATTTCCAATAAAAATGTAAGGCTAACCCCTTATTATTTTAAATTTACAAAAAACAAACATTTTGACCAATTTTGATTAAAATGTAAGGCTAACCCCTTACAATTGTTAATTGATCGAAAAAACGAAATTTAGGCCAATTTTGATAAAAATGTAAGGCTAACCCCTTACAATTGTTAATTGATCGAAAAACCGAAATTTAGGCCAATTTCGATAAAAAGGTAAGGCTAACCCCTTACAATTTTAAATTTACAAAAAAACTACATTTTGACCAATTTTGATTATAATTGTTAATTGATCGGAAAACCCACATTTTGACCAATTTTGATTAAAAAGCAAGGCTAACCCCTTACAATTGTTAATTGATTGAAAACCCCACATTTTGACAAATTTCGATAAAAAGGTAAGGCTAACCCCTTATAATTGTTAATTCATCAAAAAATTCAAACTTAGGCCATTTTCGATAAAAATGTAAGGCTAACCCCTTATTATTTTAAATTTACAAAAAACAAACATTTTGACCAATTTTGATTAAAATGTAAGGCTAACCCCTTACAATTGTTAATTGATCGAAAAACCGAAATTTAGGCCAATTTTGATAAAAATGTAAGGCTAACCCCTTACAATTGTTAATTGATCGAAAAACCGAAATTTAGGGCCAATTTCGATAAAAAGGTAAGGCTAACCCCTTACAATTATTAATTGATCCCCAAACTCAAATTTAGGCTAATTTTGATAAAAATGCAAGGCTAACCCCCTTATAATTTTTAATTTACAAAAACAAACATTTTGACCAATTTTGATTAAAATGCAAGGCTAACTAACCCCTTATAATTGTTAATTGATCGAAAAACTCAAATTTAGACCATTTCCAATAAAAATGTAAGGCTAACCCCTTACAATTTTAATTTACAAAAAACCTACATTTTGACCAATTTTGATTAAAATGTAAGGCTAACCCCTTATAATAGTTAATTGATCGGAAAACCTACATTTTGACCAATTTTGATTAAAATGCAAGGCTAACCCCTTACAATTTTAAATTTACAAAAAAACCTACATTTTGACCAATTTTGATTAAAATGTAAGGCTAACCCCTTACAATTGTTAATTGATCGAAAAACCGAAATTTAGGCCAATTTTGATAAAAATGTAAGGCTAACCCCTTACAATTGTTAATTGATCGAAAAACCGAAATTTAGGCCAATTGGTCGAAAAACTCAAATTTAGACCATTTCCAATAAAAATGTAAGGCTAACCCCTTACAATTTTAAATTTACAAAAAACCTACATTTTGACCAATTTTGATTAAAATGTAAGGCTAACCCCTTATAATAGTTAATTGATCGGAAAACCTACATTTTGACCAATTTTGATTAAAATGTAAGGCTAACCCCTTATGATTGTTAATTGATCGAAAACCCCACATTATGATCAATTTCGATAAAAAGGTAAGGCTAACCCCTTACAATTTTTAATTTACAAAAAAACTACATTTTGACCAATTTTGATTAAAAAGTAAGGCTAACCCCTTATAATTGTTAATTGATCGGAAAACCCACATTTTGACCAATTTTGATTAAAAAGCAAGGCTAACCCCTTATGATTGTTAATTGATCGAAAACCCCACATTTTGACAAATTTCGATAAAAAGGTAAGGCTAACCCCTTACAATTATTAATTGATCCAAAAACTCAAATTTAGGCTAATTTTGATTAAAATGCAAGGCTAACCCCTTATTATTTTAAATTTACAAAAAACAAACATTTTGACAAATTTTGATTAAAATGTAAGGCTAACCCCTTATAGTTGTTAATTCATCAAAAAATTCAAACTTAGGCCATTTTCGATAAAAATGTAAGGCTAAACCCCTTATTATTTTAAATTTACAAAAAAACAACATTTTGACCAATTTTGATTAAAATGTAAGGCTAACCCCCTTACAATTGTTAATTGATCGGAAAACCCACATTTTGACCAATTTCGATAAAAAGGTAAGGCTAACCCCTTACAATTATTAATTGATCCCAAAACTCAAATTTAGGCTAATTTTGATTAAAATGCAAGGCTAACCCCTTATAATTTTAAATTTACAAAACCAAACATTTTGACCAATTTTGATTAAAATGCAAGGCTAACCCCTTATAATTGTTAATTGATCGAAAAACTCAAATTTAGACCATTTTCGATAAAAATGCAAGGCTAACCCCTTATAATTGTTAATTGATCGAAAACCCCACATTTTGACAAATTTCGATAAAAAGGTAAGGCTAACCCCTTACAGTTATAATTGATCCAAAAACTCAAATTTAGGCTAATTTTGATTAAAATGCAAGGCTAACCCCTTATTATTTTAAATTTACAAAAAACAAACATTTTGACCAATTTTGATTAAAAAGTAAGGCTAACCCCTTATAATTGTTAATTGATCGAAAAACTCAAATTTAGACCATTTCCAATAAAAATGTAAGGCTAACCCCTTACAATTTTAAATTTACAAAAAACCTACATTTTGACCAATTTTGATTAAAATGTAAGGCTAACCCCTTATGATTGTTAATTGATCGAAAACCCCACATTTTGACCAATTTCGATAAAAAATGCAAGGCTAACCCCTTACAATTATTAATTGATCCCAAAACTCAAATTTAGGCTAATTTTGATTAAAATGCAAGGCTTAACCCCTTATAATTTTAAATTTACAAAAACAAACATTTTGACCAATTTTGATTAAAATGCAAGGCTAACCCCTTATAATTGTTAATTGATCGAAAAAACTCAAATTTAGACCATTTTCGATAAAAATGCAAGGCTAACCCCTTATAATTGTTAATTGATCGAAAACCCCACATTTTGACAAATTTCGATAAAAAGGTAAGGCTAACCCCTTACAATTATTAATTGATCCAAAAACTCAAATTTAGGCTAATTTTGATAAAAATGCAAGGCTAACCCCTTATTATTTTAAATTTACAAAAAACAAACATTTTGACCAATTTTGATTAAAAAGTAAGGCTAACCCCTTATAATTGTTAATTGATCAAAAAACTCAAATTTAGACCATTTTCGATAAAAATGTAAGGCTAACCCCTTATAGTTGT
Organism: Crossaster papposus; assembly: GCA_037893245.1. NCBI lineage: Eukaryota > Metazoa > Echinodermata > Asteroidea > Velatida > Solasteridae > Crossaster > Crossaster papposus. Next base: position 782 of record JBAIAA010000650.1, on the reverse strand, counting down.
TAATTCATCAAAAAATTCAAACTTAGGCCATTTTTCGATAAAAATGTAAGGCTAACCCCTTATTATTTTAAATTTAAAAAAAACCCAACATTTTGACCAATTTTGATTAAAAGGTAAGGCTAACCCCTTACAATTGTTAATTGATCGGAAAAACCCACATTTTGACCAATTTCGATAAAAAAGGTAAGGCTAACCCCTTACAATTATTAATTGATCCCAAAACTCAAATTTAGGCTAATTTTGATTTAAAATGCAAGGCTAACCCCTTATGATTGTTAATTGATCAAAAACCCCACATTTTGACAAATTTCGATAAAAAGGTAAGGCTAACCCCTTACAATTATTAATTGATCCAAAAACTCAAATTTAGGCTAATTTTGATTAAAATGCAAGGCTAACCCCTTATTATTTTAAATTTACAAAAAACAAACATTTTGACCAATTTTGATTAAAAAGTAAGGCTAACCCCTTATAATTGTTAATTGATCAAAAAACTCAAATTTAGACCATTTTCGATAAAAATGTAAGGCTAACCCCTTATAGTTGTTAATTCATCAAAAAATTCAAACTTAGGCCATTTTCGATAAAAATGTAAGGCTAACCCCTTATTATTTTAAATTTAAAAAAACCCAACATTTTGACCAATTTTGATTAAAAGGTACGGCTAACCCCTTACAATTATTAATTGATCCCAAAACTCAAATTTAGGCTAATTTTGATTAAAATGCAAGGCTAACCCCTTATAATTTTAAATTTACAAAAACAAACATTTTGACCAATTT